>JAWHQI010000383.1:0-1227500 GCA_033032865.1 Dactylorhiza incarnata
TTTCTGCAGAAAATACGGCATTCGGCGAGAGCTCTCTTGCGCCCACACCCCTCAACAAAATGGGGTCGCAGAGAGGAAGATCCGCCATCTGGTGGAGACTACTAGGAGTTGGCTGCATGCCAAGGGGATTCCCATGGCCTTGTGGGCGGAGGGAATGGCGTGTGCCACCCATGTGATCAACCGGTTACCTCTGAGTCCTAACAGGATGGTGTCTCCACACCAACTTATGTTCGGGGAGAAGCCAAATGTGAGCCACATGAAGGTGTTTGGCTCTACCTGTTTCGTGCACGTTCTAGAGGCTGAGAGAACCAAGTTGGAGCCGAAAGCAAGGAAGTTTGTCTTCATCGGCTACGACGAGCGGAAGAAGGGGTGGAAGTGCATGAATCCGCAGACCCACAAGTTCGTCGTCTCGCGCGACGTGGTGTTTGACGAACTGATCTCGTATCAGGGAGTCTCTTCTATGGTACTGTCGGAGAGTGGAGTTTCTAGCATGTGTGAAGAGAGAGTCACTGAGGACTCTACTATGGAGTTGGAGCTATCTCCCAACGCCCCATCGCCATCTGGCTCAGGGGAAGCTTCGAGCTCGAGAAGCAGGGGGAGCAGTGCTCCAAGAGTTGAAGAGAGAAGAGTTGAAGAGGAGGTGTCTACCGGAGCGGTAGAAAGTGGCCAAGCCTTGAGAGGGTCGAAGCGGACCATCGTTCCGCCTTCTCGTTATAAGGAGGGGAAATTCGTGAGTTTGGTCTCTTGCTTCTTCGCAGCACCACTTGACGAGAGGGAACCTGACCGCTTTGAAGATGTTGTAGGCACGAAGGAGTGGGACGTGGCCATGGATGAGGAGATGCGGGCCTTGAAGAAAAATGAGACATGGGACTTTGTTCCCATGGTGGAGGGCATCAAGCATGTCACCTGCAAGTGGGTGTACAAAGTGAAGAAGAGAGCTGACGGAGGAGTAGAGCGGTACAAGGCTAGGCTTGTCGCTCGAGGGTTTTCGCAAACCTATGGTGAGGACTATGAGGAGACATTTAGTCCTGTGGCAAAAGATGACGTCGGTGAGGATGGTCATAGCTCTTGCGGCATGCCGAGGGTGGAAGCTGTGACAGCTTGATGTGAAGAACGCGTTCCTGTACGGAGAGATTGACAATGACATATTCATGGTGCAACCACCTAGATACGTGTCCAAGTCACACCACATCATGTGTGCAAGCTAAAGAAGGCCCTTTACGGGCTGAAACAGGCACCGAGAGCCTGGTATGAGAAGATTGCGGAGTACCTGCAATTCTGTGGTTATGATGCCTCATACTCGGACTCTAACATGTTCGTGAAGAAGAGTGGAGATCTTCATGTGTTGGTGCTGCTGTACATTGACGACATGATCGTGACCGGGAACAACAGTGAAGAGGTCGCGACGCTGAGACATCAGTGTACAACCCTCATTCTCCGAGGGTGGGCCCATCTAAAGGCCACGTAGGCGGAGGTCAAGGTCAAAAGGTCAAGGCAGAAGTCAACCATCCAGAAGACGAAGGAAGGTCAAGAGTTTTGGTTGTGCGAGAAGGTACTTACTCGCATAGGACGAGGAGGAAAGCCCTACCCGGCGTTCACCACCCGGTCAGGCGAGGAAGTCGTGAGCTCGGACCTACTCGTCTATAGGCGACTTAGCTAACCAACTCGCCAGTTAGATCTGAGGTCCTTACCTACTCGCCAACCTATTGCCTTGTCTAAAAAACCAACTCTAGGGGGTCAGGGATAGCCATCTGCTCCCCCCCCCTTTAGGATTTGTCTATAAATAGACCCCCAGGGGTACCAGGAATGACACTTGTCAAAATCAGAGCTGCACCCCCCCCCCCCCATTTTCACAATCAAGAATCTTCCCTAACAAGTGCCTACCTAGTACCGAGCTCGGCCATTCGTGGTTTTGGAGGAGAAGACTCTTTGGAGCTTCTGGGTACGTGGTGGGACCTCCCTGCCGCAGCACCTGGGGTTGTGTCCTTTATCTCTCCGTTTTATCTGTAGTAGCTAACCAAAACCTTCTCGCTGAACCACTGGGCAAGTAGCCTCAGGCCGCATTGATTCAAATTTTGGGGCCAGGATTTTCCAGGCGTCAACACTTTGGTGCGGTGAGCGTGGATCGCGGCCAGAGGAAGAAAGTCTGGTAGAAAAGTGAGATGGTAGCAGCTAGCGACCACGAGGAGGTGGCGGGAAACTCGGCTCGAGGCGGCGAGTTCGTATCGTTGGCTGTCTTCGAAGAATTTGCGCAAAGGATGGAAGGCACCATGCAAGCAGCTCTTCTACCTCGCATGGAAGGAACGGCGACCTCACCTCATCGCCCGGGCTCGTCCGAGGAAGGTGCTCGCACTCAGCGAGCAGGGAAGGCGCAAGCCGAGGAGTTCGAGCGACCAAGGAAGTCGCAGTTTGGTCTGCAAGCGTCTCAAGGAGCTGGCGGAACTCGGTTCCGCGAGGAAGATGAGCAGGCGAGATACTACCATACTCGCCAGGCGAGCGAGTATGGGGGAGATACTCGGCCAGATGACGATCGTCGCCAGATCGGGGGGAGGAGCCCATTTTGCGAGGAGATCCTCGCCGCGCCAGTACCGGAGGGGTTCAAGGATCCCTCGATGAATTACTACTCGGGGAGAGAGGACCCCATCCGTCATATCCAATGGTTCGAGGATGTTGCTTCCCTTCGGACCATGTCGGACGCCTTCAAGTGCAGGCTGTTCGCAATTTCCCTCCGAGGGAAAGCAAGGGACTAGTTTCACCAGTTGCCGGAAGGCTCCATCTACTGCTTTGAAGACCTTTGCCGGGGGCTGAACATGCGGTTCGCCACGGCAAAGAAGTTGAAGAAGGAGGCTACGACCCTTTTCCATCTGACCCAGGGACCAAAAGAAACGTTGGGGGACTACATCGATCGCTTCCAGGAAGAGGTGCTACTCATCCAGGAGGTGGACGGTCGCACCCTGCGGTTGGCCCTAACCTTCGGCCTTCGCGAGGGCCTCTTTAAGTTGGAGATCGGTAGGAATCATCCCTACTCCTATGCCAACCTCATCGAAAGGGCCAACCAGTTCGTCCAGGGTGAGGCTTCCAACTGCGGCTTCCTGGCCAGGCTCACCCGAGTGACCAAGGAAGATGAGGAGGAGGAGGAGGAAAGTCCCCCGAGAAGAGGAAGAAGGAAGAGCCCAGGAGGGCGGAAAAGCGGAAGCCAGAAGGAAGAGGCAGGGAAGAAAGGAGAGAAAGAGAACCCAGGAGGGAGGAGCTGAGAAGGAACGATGAGAGGAGGCTCATCGCGGCTCCGGAGCGTCGGGAAGAAGAAAGACGCTACCAAGTCCCCGCTAACCGACCACCGTGGAAGCCGGCCAGGGGACCTCAGCGTCAGGAGCGGGGAAGGAGATCCCCGGAGAGAAGGCGCTTCGACAGGCCAGAAGGACGTCAGGAGAGAAAAAGAGAGGAAGCAATGGCGGTTGTCAGGCGCGGCAATCGCCAGGGCCGGAAGAATAAGAAGCAAAGGAGGCCGCAGGTAGAGGAGGTTCCCCTCTACTGTGAACTCCACCAGGTGGAAGGGCATGGCACGATGGCCTGCCCAGACTTTTGGGAAGCCAGAAGAAGGCTGGCAGCAGGAGAGGCAGGAGGAGAGCAGCGGAGAATAGAAGCTCCGGTCGAGCAGCCGGCGGTTCAGGGACGCCGGTCGAAGAAGAAACAGACCGATTCGACCACGGAGGTCGAGGGGAGGTAGCCCCAGGAGATAGAGGAGTGGGGGTGATCCACGGGGGTGCGGGGATAGGAGCTTCCCGCAAAGGAAGTCTCATCAAATCTATCGAAGGAGCGTCGCTTCGACCTCGCAGGCACCGCCCCCGTTGGAAGAGATCACCTTCTCCGAGGAAGATATGCTAGGGAATGAGAACCCCCTTTCACGATGCCCTTGTAATCCAGGCCGCCGTAGAAGACTTTACCGTGATCGAATCCTGATCGATAACGGTAGTTCCGTAAACGTCATCTTCAAGAAGACGTTTGACGGGCTGGGAGTCGGCGCAGGAAGGGTCCGAAAGCCGGATGGTCCCCTCTTTGGCTTCTCCGGAGAGAAGCAAGAGGTGGAGGGAGGAGTAGATCTCCTCGTAACACTCGGGCGCACCCCTCTCCAGTGTCGTTTCGTCATCGTGGACGCCCCGAGCTGCTACAAAGCCATCTTCGGGAGGCCACTTCTTAACACCTTCAAGGACGTCCCATCCTCCTACCACCAGTGCCTCAAGTATTGCCAAGGGGACGTCCAGGTGAGGATCATGAGCGATCCAAGAGCCGCCCGCGAGTGCTACCTCAGCTCGGTTAGCACCATCAGCTGTATGGCTGACGCGGAGGAGTTCGAGAGGGTAACTGGAGGCACGGCCCGGCTGGAGGCGTCCGAGAAGGTGGAGGAGATCGAGGTACTCTCCGCAGCGGGAGTATCTGGGTTGCTGAAGATCGGTGGATCGCTGAAGGTCACCGAGAAGGTGGAGATGGCAACGTGCCTACAGGATAACGTTGACATCTTCGCCTGGAGTGCTGCTGAGATGCTCGGGATCGACCCAGAGGTTGCCTGCCACCACCTCAATCTCGACCCCGCGGTGAAGCCCGTCCGCCAGAAGAAGAGGTCCACCGCCACCGTGTTGGCCGGGCCTATCCGTGAAGAGGTGAAGAAGTTGCTAGACGCAGGTTTTGTGTCGGAGATCCAGTATCCAGGCTGGGTCTCCAATGTTGTAATGGTTAAGAAGGCTGTAGGCAGCTGGAAAATGTGTGTGGACTTCTCTTTATTAATAAAAGCTGCACCAAGGATTGTTATCCCTTGCCTCGAATCGACGCGCTGGTTGATTCAGCCGTCGGTTTCCCTGTAATGAGTTTTCTTGATGCGTTTTCGGGATACCACCAGATCTGGATGTATCCCCCGATTGCCGCGATGTTTCCTTCATCACTGGGGATGGATGCTATAGCTATAAAATGATGCCCTTTGGGCTAAAAAATGCAGGAGCAACCTACCAGCGGATGATGGACCTTGTCTTCAAAGAGCAGAAGGGAAGGAATCTGGAGGTGTATGTGGACGACCTCTTGATCAAGAGTAAGAGCGTTCCGGAGCATATAGCAGATCTGGTGGAGACCTTTGCAATGCTGAGGAAGTTCAAGATGAGGCTCAATCCGGCAAAGTGTGTGTTTGGAGCTGGAAGGGGAAAGTTTCTGGGACACCTCATCACCCCGGGAGGAGTGGAGCCGAACCCTGACAAGGTTAAGGCAATCCTGGAGATGGCCTCGTCGAAGACCATGAAGGAAGTTCAGAGACTGACAGGAAGGTTGGCAGGTCTCAGCCGCTTTCTATCCAAGGCGGGAGAAAAGTGCTCTTCCTTTTTCAAGACGCTCCGCAAGAGCGAGAATTTTGCATGGTCCGACGAGTGCGAAAAGGCGGATCGGTAGGCTGAAGGAGCAGTTGACTCAGACACCTCTCCTTCAGAGCCCGAAAGAAGGTGAAGACCTACTCATTTACCTGGGAGTAGGGATACAAGCGGTAAGTTCCGTGCTGGCCCGGGAGGAAGGAAAGAAGCAGCTTCCAATTTACTATGTTAGCCAGGTGCTCAAGAAGGCGGAGTTGAAATATCCAATCTTGGAGAAGCTTGCCTTCGCCTTAGTGGTGTCGGCTCGAAAGCTTCGGCCTTATTTTCAAGCTCACTCCATCCGGGTCATAACTGATCATCCTCTCCGAAATATCCTGGAAGGGGTGGAGCATTCGGGAAGGCTGGCAAAATGGTCGGTAGAACTCAGCGAGTTCAACATTTCCTTCTCGCCCCGGGGTGGCGATCAAAGCACAGGCGGGTAACAGATTTCTTGGCCGACTTCTCGGTGGAAGCAGAACCGGGAGAGGAGGCTTCTACTCCCATCCCTTGGAAGATGTTCGTGGACGGAGCCTCAGGCAGGAGCTCTGTGGGGGTGGGCATCGTTCTTGTCAGCCCACAGGAAACTAGGATCGAGCAAGCAGTCGAGATCCTCTTCCCCGTAATGAACAATCAAGCCGAATACGAAGCCATCGTAGCAGGCTTGCGCCTCGCAAAGGAGATGGGCATCCAAGACGTCATGGATTTCACCGACTCAATGGTGGTCGCATCTCAGAATTCGGGGAGAGTTCGAAGTACGCGACACCATTCTGCGAAAGTACCTCATAAAGGTGAAAGGATTGATTGGAAGCTTTCAATCCTTCTTCGTCGAGCACATACCGAGAGAGGAGAACTCGGCAGCAGATCGTCTGACCAAGTACGGGCCAAGAGCAGGAGGGACTATCACGGAGTTATTTCGACCATCCATTGAGGAAGGAGAGATGATGGAGATCGATCATCGTCCTTCGTGGATGGATCCGTTCATTTCTTTTCTAAGTTCTGGGCAAACTTCCAGCGGAAGAAGGGGATCAAAGGAGGTTTCGGTACAAGGCAGCGTATTACTTATTGCAAGATGCGGAGTTATATCGTAAGACCATCTCGGGCCCTCTGACTAGATGTGTCTCTGAAGACGAAGTACCCCGAGTGTTGGAGGAAATTCACTCGGGAGAGTGCGGAAGCCATTCTGGACTCGCACTTTGGAGCAAAGGTCTTGAGACATGGCTACTTCTGGCCCCACTATCCGCAAGGATGTGGAGGCTTTCTCGAAAAAGTGCCCGAAGTGTCAACTGTTCGCCCCCTTCATCTGCAGCCGGCCCAGCATCTTCATTCGATCACCGCCCCATGGCCGTTCGCTATCTGGGGAATGGATTTGATAGGTCCCTTTCCTTCAGCCAGCGGCCAGAGGAAGTTCGTTCTCATCATGATCGACTAATTCTCCAAGTGGATTGAGGCAAAGGATTTAGCCAAAACCACCTCTTAAGTCGTGAAGAACTTCATCTAGGGGGAGATCGCCTGCAGATTCGGATTCCCCTCGCCATCGTCACCGACAACGGTCCACAATTCGCCAGCTTGGAGCTGGAGGATTTTTGCAGACAGCTCGGAACCGATCTCAGGTTTGCGTCAGTACATCATCCCAGGAGCAATGGACAAGTGGAGGCCGCCAACAAGTTAATTATCAACCTACTAAAAAAGAAAGTCGAGAACCTAAGAGGTAATTGGGCGGAGCAGCTCCCCTCGGTGTTGTGGGCTTTGAGAACCACTCCTAGCTCAGCCACAGGGGAAACCCCGTTCAAACTCTCTCAACGGGTCCGAAGCTCTCATCCCGGTAGAGTTCGAGGTCAGAAGTCCTAGGGTGATTGCGGCAGGAGACGGAGATGAAGAATGACGACTAGAGAATGAGGAAGCCCAGAAGCTGTCCCTCGACTACATCGAAGAGCTCCGAGATCTAGCCCTCGGCTAGGAAGGAGGAGATCAAACGTCGCATGGCAAAACACTTTGTCAAGCACGTTCGTCTCAAGCATTTCCAAGCAGGTGACCTAGTCCTGAAGAAAGTGGACGCAGCTGGGAGATCGACGACCATGGGAAAGCTCAACCCTAATTGGGAGGGACCTTTCATCGTCCACGAAGCACTTGCAACAGGAGGGTATCGCTTACAGAATCAGGAAGGGGAACTCTTGGGAATACATGGAGCGGCGATGTTCTAAAGAGGTTTTACCCCTGAGCAGGGATGTATACCCTTCTCTTATGTAAACTGATTGCTTAATAATAAAACCCCCTGAAACAAGGGATGAGGAAGATTTTTCAGAATAGCAGGCCTTAAAGAAGAAAGCGGGTGAAGTCGATCTCCTAGTCAGGTTGGGAAACTGGCCTCCGACTTGATTCTCGTAAAACCCAGAAACGGATGATGGGACGGTGCCTCGGTAGTGCGTTCTCCTAAAAACCAATCCTCTGCATTGACGGTCGAGATCAACTCCCCCCTTGCACGTTGGTCGAGTTACCCTCCGACCGCATCTCTCATCCGACTGGGGAGATTATCAGGAAGAAGTCTGGACGCCGACCTCCCAATTTGACGAAGAGATGATCGACTTAACCGACCAGGGGACCCTTGAATAAAGGTGTTGTGTACCCTCGAGGGCTGAGAGCCCGTAACAAAGCAATTCGTTTCCGATTATTTCCTCCAATCGTGTGAGTTAATGTGCTTAAGTGTGCTTAACTCCCCGTTTAATTGTTGAGCAAAAGGAAGCAGGTTGGGTCGGCATTCAGCATCCAAGTAGGATGGAGGCCTCGAGATGGTGTGTTCCTTTGGAACCTCCCCGACTGTCAGTCCCTACTTGACGTCTTCCTTCAGCAGCATCCAAGTAGGATGGAGGCCTCCGGATGGTGTGTTCCTTTGGAACCTCCCCGACTGTCAGTCCCTACTTGACGTCGTCCTTCAGCAACATCCAAGTATGATGGAGGCCTCGGGATGGTGTGTTCCTTTGGAACCTCCCCGACTGTCAGTCCCTACTTGACGTCGTCCTTCAGCAACATCCAACTAGGATGGAGACCTCGGGATGGTGTCTTCCCTTGGAAGGTGCTCCTTTGGAACCTCCCCGACTGTCAGTCCCTACTTGACGTCATCCTTCAATAACACCCAAGTCGGATAGAGACCTCGGGATGTTGTGTTCCCTTGGAAGGTGCTCCTCTGGAACCTCCCCGACAGTCATTCCTTACTAAGTCGTTCTCTTCAATAGCACCAGCTTTGCACTAAAAGGAAGGCTATCGTCCCCTTGGCCCCGACCGTCATTTCCTATCTAACGGCTTTTTCAGAAGACAGGGGTGCGAAAAAGATGCTAACTCGCAGGGGCTAATGCGAGTGACCCTATGGGTAAGAATCCAAAATAAAACGAGCAGGTTGAAGAAGCGAGCAAGGTAGATGGTCGGCAGACCCGACTTCATCCTAAGTCGCCCTGACGAGAAAGCCAAGAAAACATGCGAGCCTATAAGCCTAGCGATATCACACCAGCACAAGGAAGATTCACCAAGCAAATAAATATTACTATTAAAAGGAATGCTATCTACCAAAAACATGCTCGCACAGCCGCGAGAAGCATCAAAACTGTTAAATAACAAAAGATTCACTTAGGCGAGGGAGCATAGTCGGCTGAATCTGACTCGTTCTCTTCCTCGTCGTCTTCCTCCTCGCTGGCGTTCAAGATGTCTGACAGAAGCCCCTCCGTCGTCAAGCTTTCCGCCCCAGGAACCAGCAAGCCGGCCACCGAAAGCTTCGCGAAAACTAAGTCCCCGGCGGCTAGGGCAATCTCTCGTCGAAGAGACGAGAGCTCCTGCGACGTCATGAAGGATCCAGAAGGTCGGCGAGAAGGTCCGGCTTCTGAGAAGGAAAGTGCAGCCATCCTCGATTCCAACTCGGCGTTACGAACCTGCGTCGCCTCTAGCAAGACTTGGCTTGCCCGCAAGTCGCACTCGAGCTTGAAGATCGTCTCCGCCGCCACCAACTGCTCTTCCTGTAGATGCGAGAAGGCCAGGTTAGAAGATATGAAGAAAAGGGAGCGAGTTTCGATCCTAGTTCGCGTAAAGTACCAAGATCATCTCGAAGCTTCGACTGGACTCGGCTTTATCCTCGGCCGCCTTGGCGCGCCTTAGGGCCTCGTCCTCCCGCTTCTCGGCCTCCATCGTGAGCTTCCGATGGAGTGCGAGTTCCACCTCGGAGCCGAGAAGGTTGCGCGCGGTCTGATGGAATAACTCTGAAGCTCGCAACATTGCCCGCGATCCCTGGTCGGCAAGAAAGCGGGGAGAAACGTCCTACAGAACCTTCGCATCATCACGACCATAAAGCCCGAACAAGACGCTGAAGGCATCGTCATTCGGAACCTCATCCTCGCTCCACGAAGGCAGGCGAGTGCTTAAGGTCACCTCGCTACGTTCTCGGCTCCAGGTGATCAGCGACTCGCCATCCAAGCCCCTATTCAGCGAACCCTGCCCAAAGTTGGGATGGTTCTCAGGGACGCTGTCTTCCTCCTCGCGAGCTCGCTCCTCCGCGACGCGTCGAGCAACCTCCTTCCTCTTCCTTTTCTTAATCACCGGTGGTTCGTCCTCGGCCGGCCATCCAGCTGCGCGAAGGATCTCGGTCGCGTCGCCAGGAGGAATCTCCAAGAAAGGAGATCCCTGCTCGCCTTCCTCCTCCTCGCCAGGCTGCATTATCGCTGGATTGACCATGGGAGATCGAGGAGGTGGGGTCTGACCCCCCACAGGAAGAGCCGTGGATGGAAGATGCCGCAAACCTGAAGACAGTCGTTAGACCCAGAAACAAAGATAAAATTACTTTTTGGCAGCGACTAAGGAATGTTACCCTCGCCAGGCTGCACGAAGGCGAGGTGGTCCACGTCCCTTCGCCAGAACTCGATATCGAGTTTCTTGTTCTTCAAGGCGAGGAAGAGTTCCTCGCGTCGGCCCCGGAGCGATGGAGTGGCGAGCGCCCCAGAAGGTCTCCGCTGAGGGCGATTTGGTATATGCGAGAAGTCACCGGTGACGAAGATGAACTTCTCGCTCCACCGGTGGACCTTGTTCGAAGTCCCAACCACCTTGCAGTGATGACTGCCGAAGAAAATCACTCCGTCCTTGGTCGCTCCCATGTAGAAGATCTTGCGGAAGACATCCAAGTCGAAAGCGATCTTCTCGCTACGAAGGAAGCAGAGGTAGCCGATGATTATCGCTACCCCATTCGTATTGATCTGGGCGGGGACCCAGCCGTAGTACCGAAGGATCTGGCAGAACTCGGGCCAGAGAGGAAGGCGCAGCCGACCTTGAAGTGCGATAGGGAGAAGGCGAGCTTGCTCTCCGAGAAGGTGTTGATCCGCTCGTGGGGAGCCGGAAGGCCGACCCGGAAGCCTTGCGCAAGGTGTTGATGGACGAATCTCTCCAGATCGTCCGCGCGAGTAATGGGTTTCTTAAACTTATGCGCGATGAAATTCTCGGCATAAGTCAAGCGGCGGGTCTCAGCTTCCAAAGAAGGCGTCATGGAAGCGAATAGGAAGAAGGAAACGAGAAGGAAAGGCAATTGAAGAAGTTCGAGAAAGCGCGCCGATTTTGGACCCCTACCCCCCTATTTATAGAAATCGGCAACATGAAAGGAAAGGGAGGGGGGGTCGCGACGAAAGTTCGTGCGAGGTTTCTACCTACTCGCCCACATCGAAGTCACATAAACTACCTTATACGCGAGGAACCGACTACTCTTCTCGCGACAAAGCGGCGATCTACAAAGACACAAGAAAACCCTGCAGAAGACAAAGTCAACATAAATGTGATCAAACAGTACGGTCCGAAGTCACAGCGCATAGGCGGTTCGAGATTATTACAATACTCGCAGAATAATATTCTTAAAATACAGATTAGCAAACAAAGCTAATTAACGAGAGGGTCGCCGCGCCTTTCCGAGGTTGCACCAAGCCGCCCGTTGAATCCCAGCTGGCGCGCGAAGGCCATCTGCTCATTCACTCTCGCTAAGAACTCCTCGCCAAGCCGGATGTGCTCCTCCATACGATTCAACGTCCCAATGGACCCAATACTCGCACGAAGGCTACGCACTCCCGTCCTCAGCGCCTCGTAGCGATGTTCTATGCCGACCATCCGACTGTCCAACTCGGTGACGAGATAGTGCTTTCCCTCTGCCATCTCTAGCCGATGCTCGAATCCTTCGATATTTGAGATGCGTCCTTCAAGCGAGGTTATTCGCCGATGAACCTCGTAGGCCAGCAACCTATCTACCTTTATCTCCAGGTCGAGGTAGGCGGAGGCCATCTTCATCCTTTACTCGCGAGTAGGAAGTCCAAGCGCCTCAATAAAAGCAGACCCCGGAGACGTGGCACGGGCTGGAAGATGGCAAGTTAGAAAAAGAACCACCTAAAGACAGTACTTTACGATAAGTATACCTGCCCGCACAGGTGCCTCCATCGGTTGATGACGAGGAGGAGAAGGTGACCGCTGAGGAACGTCCCGGCGAGGAGGAGAAGGTGACCGTCGAGGAACGTCCCGGCGGGGAGGAGAGGCAACCCGACGAGGAGATGGAGTCCGACGAGGACTGAGCCTTCGCCGAGGAGATCTGCGAGGAGAAGGCGAGCGCCGAGGAGTATGCCGGCCCCCTGAGCGCCCACCCCGTCCGTTATGGGACGACGGCCCGCTGTCAGGGCACCGAGGAAGCTGAGCCGTGGGGACAGCCGAGGAAGATCCTCCCTCTCCCCTTCCCCCAGAAAGGGTAACCATGGAGTTCTTTAGCAGTATCCGGTTCCCGCCTGTCACGCGCTCAGGAATAGGGGATGATGGACGAAGAGGTTCCCGCTCGGGGACGACCCTTGCGGGAAGGACCGGTGGAGGCGGTAGGTGCTCGGAACCTACGCGCTCTACCACCGGGGACGTCTGCGTATTCGCCTCCGCGGGAGGTCCACCTACAAAAGAACGTCGGCATCAACAAAACGTTAGCACAAAAATCGCGATATCTCGAGAAGACGCTTACTTTCTCGGAGAGGGTCCGGGTGAGTATTCAGGGGTTCCTCCTCGACAGTAGATTGAGGAACTTCGTCCCCCAATCTCTCAACGGTCGATGGCGCAAGGGAAGGCTCAGGCGCGGAGGTCGCCGGATTTGCCCGAGGAACCTCCTCGGCCAAGGGGCTAAGGCGACGATCAGAGGATCCTCTTTTTCTCTTGCGAGTATCCGAGCTTTTCGTCTTCTTCATCAACTTCATCAACAGCTCGGTCTTCGCGATCATCTGCTCGGCTGACAGCATCTCGTCAATTCCAAAAAAGTGGCGTGCCAGGGAAGGACCACCCCCCTCTATTTATAGACTTCCGGGGGTCCCGGGCCTGCCGAGTAGGTACGTTTCCCGCCAGAAGAAGCTCGTCGAATAAGGATTGGATGATTCTTTCCGACCAACTACGTTGCTCGCAAAGAGCGGGGATTGTGTACAACCCTCATTCTCCGAGGGTGGGCCCATCTAAAGGCCACGTAGGCGGAGGTCAAGGTCAAAAGGTCAAGGCAGAAGTCAACCATCCAGAAGACGAAGGAAGATCAAGAGTTTTGGTTGTGCGAGAAGGTACTTACTCGCATAGGACGAGGAGGAAAGCCCTACCCGACGTTCACCACCCGGTCAGGCGAGGAAGTCGTGAGCTCGGACCTACTCGTCTATAGGCGACTTAGCTAACCAACTCGCCAGTTAGATCTGAGGTCCTTACCTACTCGCCAATCTATTGCCTTGTCTAAAAAACCAACTCTAGGGGGTCAGGGATAGCCATCTGCTTCCCCCCTTTAGGATTTGTCTATAAATAGACCCCCAGGGGTACCAGGAATGGCACTTGTCAAAATCAGAGCTGCAACCCCCCCCCCCCCTTTTGACAATCAAGAATCTTCCCTAACAAGTGCCTACCTAGTACCGAGCTCGGCCATTCGTGGTTTTGGAGGAGAAGACTCTTTGGAGCTTCTGGGTACGTGGTGGGACCTCCCTGCCGCAGCACCTGGGGTTGTGTCCTTTATCTCTCCGTTTCATCTGTAGTGGCTAACCAAAACCTTCTCGCTGAACCACTGGGCAAGTAGCCTCAGGCCGCATTGATTCGAATTTTAGGGCCAGGATTTTCCAGGCGTCAACAAGCAGTTATCTATCCGTTTTGAGATGAAGGATCTTGGTGAACTGCACCATTTCCTTGGACTTCAGGTAGAGAAGAGAAGTGGCGGATTGTTCGTCTCCCAGAGGGCTTACGCTGAGAAGATCGTCGAAAGATTCGACATGAAGGAGGGGAAGAGCAGCTTTGTTCCATTGGAGGTTGGGCTGATGCTTTGGAAGGAAGAAGGGAGGATTCTTTCTGATCCGAAGGTCTTCCGGGCACTGATGGGGAGTTTAATCTACCTGACTATCACGAGGCCGGACATCGCTTTTGCCGTCGGCCGAGTTAGTCGGTGCATGCAGGAGCCGCGGAAGCCTCATTTGGAGGCAGCTAAAGGAATTCTGAAGTACGTGAAGGGGACCCTTGAGATGGGGTTGTCCTATGGAGAGAAGTCTGACTTCAAGTTGCATGGGTACACGGATGCAGACTACGGTGATGACGTTGATGATCGCAAGTCGACCTCAGGTCATGTGTTTCTATGTGGAGCAGCTGCTATCTCGTGGTGTAGCAAGAAGCAGGACTCTATCTCCCTATCCACCATAGAGGCTGAGTACAAGGAGTCGTGCTTAGCAGCCCAGGAGTGCGGCTGGCTGAGGAGGCTGGTGGAAGACGTGGACGAGAAGGTCAGTGGACCTACTGTTCTTCGCGGTGACAACGAGAGCGCCCTGAAACTGGCAACCAATCCAGTCTGTCACGCTGAGAACAAAGCATATAGAGATCGAGCATCACTTCATCAGAGAGAGGGTGTTGGGTGGCTTGATTGCGGTGGAGCATGTGCGGAGCGAAGACAACATATCGGATATCTTCACAAAGCCCCTTTCCGCGGGGTCATTCAGGAGGCTTCGCTCGCTGCTCGGAGTGGTTGACGGAGCTCACTTCAAGGGGGAGTGTTGAATTTGGTGAAGTGAGCTAACACTAGCGTTCGAGCTAACGCCGATGTTAGCCCCCGCCGTTTGGTGGCGGCTCAGGAATCTATGAATATGGGGGCAATCCCCCCCACAGAGAGATCAGAGACAAGAGGAGACTTGTGCGGTCTGAATAGGCGATCTCAAGTGAGAGCGAACTTGGAGTGAGTTCGGAGGAGAGCTTGGGCGGTCTGACCGGGCGGGTCTTAAGTGGGAGTGAACTCAGAGTGAGTTCTGGGCGACTTGGAGCAAGAGTTGCGAGCTGTGCAAGATCGCGAGTCAACGTCGGCGTTAGTGACAACGCGGGCGTTAGCAACCTGTGTGAGGTGGCGGTCTGCATCTGCGGTTTCGTCAAGAGGGTGTGCTCACAACGAGCTCGTGCGGACTGAGTCAACGCCGGCGTTAGCGACAACGTGAGGCGTTAGCGAGCTGAAGAGAAGCGGACTCTATATGCGACCAGTTATTTTTTCTTATTCTCGGCTGTTGTGAATCAAGTTGTATGCGACTTGTATTCAGCCTGCTTCTGTTGTAATTGTTGTAACCAAATTGTCAAATAATAAAGAAGTGTTTTTTGTTCATCCTTGGTGTGCTTGTCTCAGTGTTCCATCGATCAGGGGAAACGCTCTTAAGACCTCCCGAGTGCACGATGAGACCTTCGATCACATTCGTTGCTCTCAATCATCCTAAATAAGATCACCCTCAGGCACAGACATTTCATGGTCCAACATTGCGAGTACTAATGCCGTCACACCCCACAAATAAAAGGAACATGTGTTGGTGTTAGGATTGACAAAAAATCACACGTTTCTTCGTAAATTAAAATAGATATATAATCTTCTGTAACTATGTATAAGTGAATATAACTATTTAATGTGCCATCAAGTCAATTGGACAGCGCGATATTGAATAGACTTTATTTCAAAATTAAATATAATACATTAGATAAATTTATTAATTATTTATATACTTGTTGGGTCCAGCCTTTAAAGAGAAAAAGCAGACTGCGTATAACAACATATTCTGCTTCTCTTGCTATCGCCGGGCGGTACCTTTATCGCCGCGGTAGCATATCGTTTTGTTGTCGAGAGGACTAACAGTGTCGTCGAGAGGACTGACATGCAGTGTCGTAGAGTGGACTGGCAGCTGAGGGCTAACGCCCGACGGTATTGGTACCGCGGGCGGGTAGCTTTGTCGTCTTGACACGGCTATATCATTGAGATGAGTCTCCGATGTCGTCGAGACGGTTTGTCGTCTTGATGGCAACCGCGAAGCGGTAGTAGCTACCGCCGGGCGGTAGCGGACGAAACAATTTCCTTAACTTGCGATCGGGAGCCGTCGGATCGCATTGGAACTTGTTTCAATGGCTAAGATGAGTTCACCCTTTTGTCCTAAATATGCAGAAATGCTTTGACAGAAATTAATTATCTCAATTTAGAGCCGTCACTTGCAAGAAACAGAGAAGTTTCGTTTCGGAAGAAAGGGGTGCTACCATTGTTGTCGATCGGAGGAGTTCTTCACAGGAGGAAGAACAGTTGTCTCACCGTCGGTATTATTCGTCTTCACTGTAAGGAGTTTTTGCTCAGTTGTCTTCGTTTGCCTTTGATGCTTGGGGAGAGATCTTGAGTTTTTGTTTTCTTTCTTGAAGAGAAGTACTTTTCACCGTTGGTTGAGAGTGGATTCGATTTGTGAATCCAAGAAGGTTTATAGGTTGGACAAACCTAGATTGCTGTAATCTTTATTGTTTTGATAGCGGATTGTTCGTGTGCCCATCCCGTGAATTTTTCCATCATTATTTTAGAGAGCGTTTTACACGTAAAATAATGATGGCCTCTAGTTGTGTTATTTTTCTGTGTGATTATTGTTTTTTATTTCTTCTAGTGTGCCCAGATTATATTAAAAGTTAGAGGTCAAACGTATAATACTGTATAGACTATAATTATGTGTGGCAGCGAGATAATATTGGAACTTCTCCCATATAATTCATTGTTAAAATTAATTTTGCCGTGAAATTTGACTACATTACACTCAAAAAATCCTCACAAATATATTATATATTAATTAATAATAATAATAATAATAATAATAATAAACTCTAATAATAATAATAATAATAATAATAAAGTTCTAAGCGAGCCCTGAGCGGACGCCAGGGAAGTTGGCAACGTCAATCGAGGTCGTTGCCGAGTGAGTTCCATATCATATGCTTTATCATCACATTATAATTATATACATTATATATATATATATATATATATATATAATTCAATGCTATTAATTAAGGATCTTTATATTGGCAGCCCCTATTTGGCTATTGGCACACCAATTTCTATGAGTTATAACGCGCCTTTTGAAAATATGCATTATACATGCATATTTAGAAAAAGTGTTCGACACAAAACTTGTAGATCTCATCGAGATCTACAACTTTCGTGTTAAACACTTTTCCTAAAAATGCAGGTACAAAACGTATTTTCAAAAATTCGTCAAAAATTTGCTATAATTACGATCAAGGCGGCAATATGTCTTGTGCGTGCATTTTTTAGGAAAAATGTTCAACACGAAAATTGTAGATCTCAACGAGATCTACAACTTTCGTGTTGAACAATTTTCCTGAATATGAATGTATAATGCATATTTTCAAAAGACGCGTTATAACTCATAGAAATTGGTGTGCCAATACCCAAATAGGGCCAGAACCTTAATTAAATAATATATATAGATTTTCAATTAAGGGCAGCTAAAAGTGAAAAATAAATAGAGGGCCGTTTCGGAAAGTGTTGCTCTGTGCGGAACTGTGCTCGTAGTGTGAGGAAACCCTAAATCCCTAACTTTGGAGAATTATTTTGGATTTCACCGCCTGATGCTACTCAAGAGGTAACGGTTTTCATCTTCGTAACCCGTTTTCTCTCCGAGTTTTTCTGGCCCGAATCGGGGATTTAGGTAGGGTATCGATTTGCTCTCCCCTTCGATCTTGCTTTCAATCAGGATTCTGTGGCGGTAATAATTCCATCTCTATATTTGTGGAAACTTTGATTTTATCCATGTCTTTCATTTTTTTCTCGGATCGAGTTTGCAATGAAATTCGAAGATCTTGCATCGCCATTATGTAGATCCAAAGGGATTTTGAGGGCTATTTGTTCACGTCCTGCTTCGTTGCTGCAGTTTTGGAGATTTGAATTGTTCTTATTTCTTTGATCCTAATTCCCCGTTTTTAGGGGCAAGATGTTCTAAATTTCTAGTTAGGGGATCGGTTTTTAATGATTTGACCTGTTGTTGTGCATATTAACAGAGTGGAAAGTATATAACTATTTAATTGAATCCTCTTTATTGAATTTAGGGCTTCTTCAGTGGACATGTATTATTATTTAATGCAACGTTTTTAACAGATGTCTTCTGTTTGACCACTGGCCTTTTAAATATCAATTTCGTGAATGATTGTAAGTTCTGCGATGACATCTGGATAATTAGAATATCAGTAAAATTACAAACAAACATTGAATCAATCATGCTGTATTTTTCTTGCCAGATTCAGAGTTTTGCTGGTCTCTGTGATTGTGAATAAATATTTCCTTGAGAAATGGCAGAGATTAAGATTGCAGTACAATTTTTGATTTACTCCGATTGTTATCATTTTATGTTTAGGGATCGGAGAGTGTTTTGATGGGGTCTTTTTTGAGCTTGCCCGTTAACAAATCTCAAGAAAAATTGCCTTTTGAGTCCTCTCAAGCCGAATTCTGCAGCAAGAGGTTGAAGATGTCGTCAAGCTTTGTCAACGAGAATCCAAGACTTATCTCGAACTTACCGGATGAAATTTCTCAGCAGATCATTGCGAGAGTTCCTAGGATTCACTACTTGAAGTTGAAGTTGGTTTCGAGGGCGTGGAAAACCGCCATCGCGAGCGCTGAAATCTATCAGCTCAGAAAGGTGCTCGGAACGACAGAAGAATGGCTCTACATTCTGACAAAGGCTGAGGAGGAGAAGCTCCTGTGGCATGCTTTGGACCCTTCAACGGGGACATGGCAGAGATTACCTCCAATTCCTTGTCTTGGAAGCGAGGAGAAATCAAGGAGGGGTCTTTCCGGGCTTCTTATGTGGAATATGATGGGCTCCAGCATTAGAATTGCGGATGTTATCAGAGGCTGGCTCGGCCGCAGGGACACTCTCGAGCGTCTCCCCTTCTGTGGTTGTGCTATCGGAACCGTCGATGGCTGCCTCTATGTCTTGGGCGGTTTCTCTAGAGCGTTTGCCATGAAATGTGTTTGGCGATATGATCCCATTGTCAATACGTGGCAGGAAGTGAGCTCCATGATCACTGGGAGGGCTTTCTGTAAGGCCAGTCTCCTCAATGACAAACTTTATGTTGTTGGCGGAGTCAGTAAAGGCCGTGGTGGTTTGACTCCTCTGCAGTCTGCTGAAGTTTACGATCCTAAAACCGGTTTCTGGACAGAATTAAAGAGCATGCCTTTTTCGAAAGCCCAGACTCTTCCCACTGCTTTCCTGGCCGAACTACTGAAGCCCATCGCCACTGGAATGACTTCTTACAGAGGAAAGTTGTGCGTGCCTCAGAGTTTGTACTCTTGGCCATTCTTTGTCGATGTTGGCGGTGAAATCTATGACCCGGAGAATGATTCGTGGGCAGACATGCCCGCCGGTATGGGTGAAGGTTGGCCTGCGCGTCAAGCAGGAACGAAGCTGAGTGTTGTGGTGGATGGGGAGTTATATGCTTTGGAGCCTTCGAGTTCTTTGGACAGCGGAAAGATAAAGATATATGATCACCAGGAGGATGCGTGGAAAATTGTTATCGGCAAGGTTCCGGTTCATGATTTTACTGATTCCGAGTCTCCTTATTTACTTGCTGGCCTTTCAGGGAAACTTCATGTGATCACAAAGGATGCGGAGAACGGAACCGCGGTGCTGCAGGCTGACTTGAAGAAGCATGCTAGTACGAAACCGAATGTTTCTGCGGCCGAAGCCAGCACTTCTACTGAGAATCAAGCTTCATTGGAGGCAGAACCAGATGTTTGGAAGATTGTAGCTGCTAAGAATTTCGGGGTAGCTGAATTAGCCAGCTGCCTGGTTCTTGATGTTTAATTAATGTGATATAGTAAACTATTACAAGCGTTGTTCTGGAGAAATCTCAGCACCAGCACTTGAGAAAGGGTTTATGGAGTGCATGAGTGTTTCGGGCCAGCGGGATGCTTACCTGAAGGATTACAGGTGCCATACATTGATAAGAGGTGTGCATATTATTTCTCATCGAAGAAAGGAAATATACACTTCTTTATGAAATGTTTATGGCACGATGATAAATCGTCATGACTTTATGTAAATAGTATAGGTTGCTGGAAGATGTTATAAGCTTTGGAAAACGTTGGTAGTTTTATTTAATGGAAGGAGACTGATCGTTTCAGTAAGTTTCTTCTTTAGTTTTCTCTGATTTTTGTGAAGTTCATCATTTGCTTGTCTCTCTCTATATAGCTAACTCAGATCATCTCTGAGTTTATAATATGATTCTACTGAATGAGGGCTGGATACAAAATAGATTGCAGGGTGGATATATTTTCCAGTTTTGTAGCTTGCAACTTAAAATAATACTCTTTATGATTTCAGATATGCCGCCACCACATACACACTTCAAGGATTGGAGAAATTCATTCCAAAAATTGTGAGATAACTGCACTATTAGGAGTCCGAACAGCATGAAACAGCTATCAAAAGAGTCCAATATCAGTACACATTCATACTATACTTCACCCGCAGCCAAATATTAAGTCCTTGCCAACAAATTAGTAACCTGGGAGGGCAAAAAAACCTTCATTGAAAGAGTAAAGCAGTCCAAAATTGACAATAAAAGTAACATTAAAGATCTTACACCACATTAGGAGTTCATAGGATCCTTGTTTGCTTCATTTGGGTACGACCACTCGACAAACATCAAAAACTGCATTCCAAATTAAAAACAGCAATTTTTGATGTTCCAACAATTTTGCCGCAATTTGTCTCCAAAGCTCAGAACTCGCTTTCAACATCTTGTCGTCAAACCAGTGCATCCGGGAATGCATCAATTGCGCTGTTTTCTAACAATTATTTCGTGGTTTAAAACCTCGATTTTACTTTATAGCAGTAAACTTGTGCTCATGAGTTCGACAAACAGTTTTTATTTCTAATTTTCTTTCCATATAGTTCCTTGAACCCCTGATGCTAATGAAGGGATCATGAGTATGAAACAACAACTTGCTCCAGTTTTCATATTCCTTGTGCTGCTATCCAGCAGTTCTTATCGACAGGCTTCTCTTTCATAATTCTGATGTAATAATCAGTCCGAAGCAAGTTGTATGCTTTAATTCCTGAAAGAAACTGCAAGTCCGCACCATGCCATCCACCTGCTACCAGCATCAGTTTCTCCAGGTAAGCATTGTTGTTTGCTTGTCCATGCTCTATGCATTTTGTTTTTTGGTTTGATTTGATTTAAATTTAAATTTTTATAAGATTCCGTAAACTCTCTCAACAGAAAATGAAAGATTTGGCTGCCTCCCCCCAGTTTATCTTTTCTAGTTTTCTTAAGAGCCAAACAATTCAACACAGAAAAATTAAAAGAACTCCACATCCTTGTTATCCTCCCTCTCTTCTCAGGCAAGAAGTTGCCATCTTCCTTGTGGAAGCATTTTACGCTTTCTTGAAATATTAACTTTGGGAGGCAGATCTCTGTTGCACTAGTTATAACTAGGAGTTGCTGGAGATACAACTTCGAATACAACTCTTTTCTCCTGGATACCGCACGTTTATTTGAGATATATCTATATTTACACAGTGTGATTGTTCTCGGACGGTCCGAGTCTATGACGCAAATATTTTACTGGACCCTAGTGATGAGCTTACTTCTCAAATTTTATACTAACCAGCAGTCATACACGTGTCTCTAAATTTTCATTTCAATCATACACGTGTCCCTACATTAATCTATAGGAAAAAATACGCATAGATATCATCCATAAAAATCTATCTTAAGTATGATATTAATTTCTACTGCTACGGTATAGCACAACTCTATACATGGATGAGGCCATGAGGGTTTCTCACTCTATACAGAATTTCAAGTGCAAATTTGGAATGCCTGTTATTTTATTCTCAAGTTATGATTTCTCCTTTTAAGAGTTGACCCTTTTTGACTGAATAAAAAAAATCTCATTACCTCCTAATGCAATATATAATTAGAATATATTTTGGCTCACTTTGGCAGAGTGGTGGCGGTCGTGAACGTGGTGGTTATGAATTGCCGTTAGGAATACGCTTCTTGATTGAAGGAGAGAAAAACAGGCAGAAATTTTATTGTCCAAAAACAGAGAGTTACAATGTATATATAGACAAAGCTACGACTGACGGAAAACTAACTAATTAACCAACAACAATAATGTGAATAACTAAAACTGACAGCGTTAATGACAGTTGGACATCTAATGAAACTGTAAACTGTAAAACTCCCCCTCAAGATGGGGAGTAGACATCAAAGATACCCATCTTGGATATGAGAAATTCTTGTTGATTTTTTGGTAATGCCTTTGTCAACAAATCAGCGATTTGATATTGAGTTTTGATATGTACAAACTTCAAACATCCAGACTGAATAAGTTCTCGAACAAAATGACAATCTATGTCAATATGTTTAGATCGTTCATGGAATGCTGGATTTGTGGCCAAGTGAATGGATGATTGATTGTCACAAAAAATCATAGTTGTTGGCATTTGTATTTCAAAGTGGAGAAGAAGTCGCTGCAACCAAACAATTTCACTGGCTAAAGAAGCTAGAGCACGGTACTCTGCTTCTGTTGAAGATTTTGAAACAGACGACTGTTTCTTAGATTTCCATGAAATGAGGGACTCTCCTAAGAAAATGCAGGAACTGGTGGTAGACCTTCGAGTTTCAACACAACTTCCCCAATCCGCACCTGAATAGGCAGTGAGACGAAGAGTATTGTTTGTAGGGAAGAATAAACCTTGTCCTGGTGTTCGCTTAAGATACTGTAAAAGATGTTGTACAACATGTAGATGGTTTGTGTGAGGATTGTCCATGAATTGGCTCAGCTTTTGTACTGCATAAGATTTGTCTGGTCTTGTAACTGTTAAGTACATAAGGCGTCCAATTAGCGGCGATATGAAGAAGCATCAGACAAAGGATCACCATCATGAGCATGCAATTTCAGATTGGGAGGCAAATGGGCTGGTTTAGAATTAAGAAAACCAGTATCGTCTAGAAGACTTAGAGTATATTTCCGTTGAGACAAAGAAATACTAGTTGAAGATCTTGTAACTTCTATCCCAGGAAATATTTCAAATCACCCAATTTTTTTAATTTAAAAATCTTTTGCAGTAAGGACTGTACATGATGCAGTGAAGAAAGACTAGGGGCGGTGAGGACTACATCATCAACATATACTAATAGGATTATCAATTTGTCATGCGAACCAAAAATAAAGAGAGAATAGTCATTCTTCGATTGAATGAATCCATTGAGTAAAAGTGTTGACGAAATTTTTTCAAACCATTGTCGAGAAGCTTGTCGTAAACCATAAACGGATTTATGAAGTCTACATACTAAGTTCTCCCCCTGAATTGGATATCCCAAAGGCAAGGTCATGTAAACTTCTTCATTCAAATCATCATTTAGAAATGCATTATTGATATCCAATTGCAAGATGGACCAATTTTTTGCTGCAGCAACAACCATAAGAGTACGCACGAATATAAGCTCTCCAACATGAGAGAATGTATCTGAAAAATCGATTCCAGCTTGTTGTGAGTACCATTTGGCAACCAACCGAGCTTTTTACCTATCCACACTCCCATAAGCTCTGTATTTAACCCGGTATAACCAACGACAACCAACACCTCTCTTATTTGTTGGTAAAGGAACAACAAGCCAGGTATGGTTGGATTCCATGGCTTTGAGCTCGTCAGCCATGGCTCGTCTCCATGTAGGAAATTTAACCGCTTGGTGGTAAAATTGTGGTTCATAAATTGTAGAGATTTGAAGGATAAAATCTTTGTAGGAAGAACATAATTTGTCATAGCTGAGGTGATTGTGTATAGGATAAGTAGTGGATGAGCAAGCATAGTCATGAAGGTAGGAAGGCTGCTTGGTAATGCGAATGGATTTGCGTATGACAGGAGTATCAGCAAAATCGTTTTGTGGTAATGGTAAAACAAGATCAGAGAAAATGTCAATCAAGGGAGGAGCTGCATCATTGTCAAGGATATTGAGTTTCATTGAAAATGACATCGCGAGAGATAAAAAACTGTTTTGAGTAAATTATAAAGTTTATATCCTTTGTATCCTGAAGGATAACCCACAAAAACAGCAGGAGTGGCTCTCGGTTGAAACTTGGTGCGATGGGCTTGAAGGGTGGCAGCAAAACACAAACAACCAAAGGTTTTAATATGATGATAATCAGGAATCTGATTATGTAAAACATGATACGGGGACTTGCCATTAAGAAGAGGTGTAGGAATTCTACTAATTAAGTACGAGCAGTATTTAGAAGTTGCTGGACAAT
Organism: Dactylorhiza incarnata; assembly: GCA_033032865.1. Lineage (NCBI taxonomy): Eukaryota > Viridiplantae > Streptophyta > Magnoliopsida > Asparagales > Orchidaceae > Dactylorhiza > Dactylorhiza incarnata. Next base: position 23,992 of record JAWHQI010000383.1, read on the forward strand.
AGATTTATTGGGTAAAGTTATAAAACGTCTGTAATAAAGGTATGAGTGATGAAAGTTTTGAGATCATAAGCGATATGCGAGCTAGCGCCAGAGTCTAACATCCAGGACGAATCTGAAATTGAAAGAGATGAAGAATTTATGGAAAGAGCCAAACCAGAGGAAGAAGCACCGTCAGAATCATCAAGTTGTGATTGACATGCTTGAATAAGAGCCAAAAGTTGTTGGTACTCCTGATTGGTAAAAGTCATGCCAGAATTAGTAGGAGCAGACATTTGGTTGATGTTGCCTGGTATATATTAAATGAGCGAGGACCAAATGAAGGTCTCTTATATCCTTGAGGATAGCCGTGAAGTTTATAACACTTATCTTTGGAATGTCCAAGAAGCCCACACTAAGCGCACAAGGGACGATCCTTTTTAACAAATTTGGGTTTGTTTTCAGCAGGTCTTGAGGTGTTTTGGACAGCAAAAGCAAGGGGAGGCTCTGTCGTTGAAGAGATAGAGAAAATACCTTGTTGATCAGGGGAAGAGGTTCCATTAGAAGGATCTGTCCACATTTTTGAGAAAATTGATTTCCAAGACCCATTAAGAAACTCACAACATATTCCATGTGATTGTAGTCAATTAATGAACGAGATCAACCCTAGAATTCTAATAATTGTAGTCTAAGTTAATCGAGGAGCCATGAAATCAAATCAAAGTGCAGCTTCAGGAAAAAAAATGAAAATAAACCAAGTCATAAAATGCTAAAAACTGGAATAAAAAAAATCGAAAGATTGAATCAATTGGAAAGCATGGGACTTTTGATGTGCTTGAAAATAAAACGGTTATTCCGAAGAAAAAAGAGAGCAGAAGTTTCAAGTCATTGATACATACAGTCTTCGTCTCAGACCCAAAGCTGCCACGAACAGAAGTTTCCGGCTTGCTCCTTACCGTAATCCTCCTCGTCGTCGGCGGCAGGGAACATTTATGATGAACATGTTATAAAATTAGAAATGGATACTAAAAACGAGCATAAAGTTCAATATTATACAAATGTTTACCTTCTCAATGAGAGAGATATAGTATGGTTTCACCTTCTCCGCACCCAACTCTAATCTTGCTTTTACTATAAAGATCATATTTGTTGCACAGGGAATATAAAAAAATAGAGATATTTTTAGGTGCGTTCTCCCACCTAAGATCATGGTGCTCACACGCATCAAACCGTTGGTTCTGCAAAAACAACATGATTGATCGAAATACTAACAATACTGTCCTACTGACAGTATTTTTAGAATACTGCAGTACTAAGCGAAAATAACTCCGCCGTAGGATACTAGATCGTACGGCTGTATTGTTTCTCCCACCTAAAACTAGGTGGGAGAAACACATCTAAATTATTTTCGCTATATCCAGGGGAAGAACAAGGGACAAAGTTACCATTTGAGGAGGTAGCAGGGGAGCTCAACTGGGTTTCGATTAGGTGATGGAGATGATTGATTGATGTTGAATTTGTTGTCCGGCTTCCTTGATCCTTCATAACCTCTCTCCTATTCACCATCTTGGAATTCTATTCCCAAATTTCATTTTTTTTAATTAAACAATTTAACAGAGCCTTGTGCAAGACCAATGCTCTGGATGCTGAATGAAGGAAGCATGGTTATGTGCACATAAATCAAAATGGATTCTTGAGTCTGCCCTCTCTGATGTCTTTGGCTTTGATTTGAGGGCATGATTCCGCAGCAAACGTGACGGTATAGGGGGCCACTATTTCAGTGGTAATCTGTGAGCAGCCACTTTGTGCATCTATTGTCAAAGGTTCGGTCTTTCTCCTCTGAGAGAAGCCACTTTGGGCATAGGGCCAAAGGTTAGGTCTGTTTCCAATCTTCCCCCACCCATACCCCCAATGATTGGGGACTATATGGGTTCTGTTGTTGTTGTTGTAAACAATTTAACAGAGGCTCTGTTTGGCGGGGCGTTTTGAGAGCTGCACGCCGCAGATTTTTAATCCGCCCCGCCAAACAAAAAAAACATCCCACTGTTCCAATCACTGCCATAGTAAAATCGTGGAAATCTCGCGATTCGGAGTTGTGATATTTTCTCAAGACTCCTGATCGCGGCTCTCTGCGATTATCTCCTGCCCTGGCGCGCACGACTGCCTCTTCGTGACATCCTCTTCCAGCAGCTATCCATGGCGATATATCCTCTTCCACAGGCTATTGACGGCGACATCTCCTCTTCCAGCGGCTATCGACGACGACATCTCTACCGCGAGCGCAGCCCCGACTTCCCTTCCAGCGGCCCTATCGTCGGCGATAAAGCAGAAGAAGCTCTGTAGGTTTTCCTTCTCTCGTCGCCTATTTGGTCCTACTTCCTTTTTTGCCCTCTGCGCGTTTTTCTCCCGGGTACCCGTTTTTCACCCATGCGCGTGTTTTTTGCCTTGGTGCGCATTTTTCGACCGCGCGCGCGCATTTCGCCCGAGTGCATGTTTTTTACCCGGTCATGCATTTTTCTTCTCGGACGCTCGTTTTTCGCCCGGACACGTTTTTTTCTCCTGGGCGTGCTTTTTTCTCCCGGGGGCGCATTTTTCGTCCAAGCACGCATTTTTTGCTCGGACGCGCATTTTTCGCCCGAGCACCCTTTTTTCTCTCCGGCGTATGTTTTGCCTTTCTACTCTTTTTTACGAATTCTCTTTCTCCCATTTGGCATTATATGTTTTATGAGTTTTCTTCAATCAATAGAAGTTCTCATGCACCGCACACTTTTAGAGTTCATGCACATCGAAGTTTCAACATCTAGCATGATATTTTTTAAGACTCTCCCTTCCGGGGTTTTAGATTAAATCTGTAAGTCTTATGCCCAGTGCAACCATCTTGACTACGATGACTTAAATAGTGTAGGAGAAGAAGTATCACCCCTTCTAACTCATGCACTATCCAAGTCCAACATGTATCCAACTTAGATGCATTGTTAGACTAATATCATCATTTCATATTTTAAGTAAAACCGAAGGGTGATTAGTAGCGGAAGTCGGTAAAGCATGCATTTAACCAAATGAAAATGACAAGTCGCAGAGTATTATACTAAAATTAAGTAAAGCGTAGAAAACAGGAAAGTACATGGGCACGAAAATCTCACAACACAGAGTACATGGGCATGAAAATCCCACAACAAAGAGTACCCATAATGTCCAAATTAAGGCTTCGTTTGGGAGGACTTATTTTCACCGGTCAAGCGGTTACGACCGCATGAACCGGACCTTAATTCGTAACCGCTTGACCGGTGAAAATAAGTCCTCCCAAACGAAGCCTAAATCTTCATCAGGGGCCTACAAGTAGGACTGTAACCATAGGGAACAACTAATCAATAAAAGCATAAACTATGGCCTCACAATCCAACAGTTCTTCTGTAGTGATAATGTTCTCATCGAGTGCATCGAACAACTCATCATACTGCGTCTCTTGGGGGTAGTGAAAGTAACGAGTCAGTCTAAGAAGCCTACAAGTATGAAATCAATTGTCAAGGTGCAATAAGTGTTAGTACAACACAATATATATAACAGTATGGTCAATAGTAAGTAATAAGTTATGCGAGACATTAAAATATATTTAATATTAAATATGCAATAATATAAACATTTATTCTAAAAGATCGGCCCTATCAGTGTGCACTTCTCACAAACACTCGTACAACGCGTGTATGTCTAAACTATAAGATGAAACTATCTTATGCATTGAAGAAAAATAACAACATTACTCTTCGTATTACACTGCACTTTCATTCTCTATCATTTCATACATTCCACTATTCATATAAAACCAGACATACTATGGTGACATAGATGTGACCAATTTTTTCATGGGTAGCTCTCCACACACGTCTCACCGTTGTGGTCAAACGATGACAGTGGATCAATGTAGAGTTCCCCTTCGAAATTAAGCACTAACGAGAAGATCTTATCACACATCACCGTCAATCCGCAATGAGGAAGAAAATAACAGAAAAGTAGAGGTATAATTGTCTCAACCATCTCCTATCATTAATGTTGAAACCGATTTCTCGGTCTCTGGTGGAGCTCGGGGCCCTCAACGAATTGAGGGGCGACTAGCCCTTACCGGTCCCTCGGAAGAGATAGGCAGATAGCCCGGACAAAGAACAAAGACCCTGGTCTCAGCAAGGAGGTCCCTCCACTAACCCGGAAGATCGTTGAGCGCTTCCCCTCCCAAGCCAAAGCTAAGACTCGGGCACCTTGGAGAGCTAGAGAGTCCAAACCAAAGCGACCTATGGAGAGAAGAAGGCTCAAAGATTCTGAAACCCGGTCCCTCTTCCAAGGTGCCCCTTAAGGTCTATTTATAGGTTTTGGTTTTGTGGTCTGTCAATAGCCAACTCCCGCTGTCCCTTCTTACTATCCGCACCCCAAATTGGTCTGCTAACAGCCAAGCTCCGCTGTCCGGAGGGGCTACCCGCAGACCACCAGGGGTTTTTTGGTAAAGGACCACCCCAGGCGCCGGCGAACCAGAGACCCCTGACCTGTTCAGCGAACACGGGGCTCGCCGAAAGATCTGGCTGGCTCGCCAAAGCCGCCTATCGAACTCCTCCGACCGGCTGGCTCGCCTAACTCTACGGCTCGCCTGCCGAACCGCTCCTTAGCGGGCCGAGCTCGCCAAAATGGCTAACTGTACCCCAGAAATGGCTATTTGTACCCCAAGGTCCCGGACCTGTCTAGCGAGCTCCTCCGACCGACAGGCTCGCCAAAGCCACCTAGCGAACTCCTCCGACCGGCTGGCTCGCCTGCCTCTATGGCTCGCCTGCCGAACCGCTCCTTAGCGGGCTGAGCTCGCCAAAATGGCTAACTGTACCCCAGAAATGGCTATTTGTACCCCAAGGTCCCGGACCTGCCTAGCGAGCTCCTCCGACCGGCAGGCTCGCCAAAGCCACCTAGCGAACTCCTCCGACCGGCTGGCTCGCCTGTCTCTAGGGCTCGCCTGCCGAACCGCTCCTTAGCTCGCCCCCTAGGTTGTGCGAACCAGGGACCCTTCCTGGCGAACATCGGGGTTGTACACAATCCCCGCTCTTCGCGAGGTTGCTTCGAGCTCGCGAAGAAATGTCCAACCCCTGGTGTTCGCCGATTCGGCTGACGTGGCAGGAATCTTGTGGTGGGCCCCGCGCCCAAAACTATAAATACCGCCCACCGTGGCTAGTGATCAAGCTTTTCCTTCCCCCTCTTCCTCGCAGAAAACAACCTCTCAGAATGTCCTCCAAGCCGAGCGCGCGAGATCGACTGAAAGCTTCCAGAGAGATGGCGAAGGCCCAGGCCGCCGAGCGCAGCGCCTGGATGTTCAACCCCGCCACACCCCCTTCCCCCCAGCCTAAAAAGGCCAAGACGGTTCGGAGGTCGCAGGGGGAGGACGTGTTGTCACCTCCTGCCTCGCCTCCGCCGCCGGATACCGGGCTCGCCCAACAGGTATTCTTCGTCTAGGCTTTTTATACCGACTACCCACTTACTCCTTCTCTCCTCGCAGAACCCTCCGCCCGAGGAACGCATGGCGGGCCTCACGCTGACCTCTTCTCATGCTCCGTCCCCCGCGAAGCTGGGATCGTAGACGCTGGGGCCGGGACTTCGACCCAACAGGCGCCTCTCTCGCAACCCCGTAAGTCATACGTATCCTCCTTTGAAACCGATTGAGTCCATGCGATATCCATGCGTTTGTGGCCTATGTAGATACCCCACCGTCGAGCCCCAAGAAGAAAGGCTCCACACCGGCGCGCTCGCCGATTTCGCCTAAGGTCAACTTGGAGACCCCCGGCTTCGGTTTGGTGGGCAGGCGAAGTCCAGGCGGCTCGCTTCTCGATGGTGCCCAGGTCGCGGAGAGAGTGGTGTACCCCCCTGGTCTGGGGAAACCCCATGTCCCGGGGTTCCGCGGAAACTTCCAGGGTCGACCGGAGTCTTCTCACAAGCAACGTCGCGAGTCCTCCTCCCAAGGTTAGTGCATTTGTCCGGGCTTGCCTTTTCGCTCGCCCCCTGATCCTACCAGTTCGTCCTTCGCAGACATTTCGGAAGCCACGCCTGAGTCAGAGCATGGGAGGGTGGAGATGTCACCGCCGCCCTCGCCGGGCCAGATGGAAGACTTCTTGGGCGACCCGGGCGACCCCGAGCGAATGAAGAGACGGGTGTCAGAGGTGCTTCAGAAGCATGGTATGATGCTACGCGAGCTGGAGGAGCGATATGACGCGGACCGGGCTGTCTTCGACGAGAGATTCGCCGCGATGGAAGACGCGAATGCGCGCTTGATCGCCGAGGCGGAGCCGGTGGCTCGCGCAGACGTCACCTCGCCCGGCGTGCACATCTCGCGGGGCGAGGATCAAGCACACCTAATCCTGCGCGAGTTTAAAGCACTTCGCGAATACCACTATCCGAGAGTGCCGCCGCGTGCGGGGAAGCGGGGTCGGGGTCGCTGGAAATGGCTTCCTTACCCCTGAGACTGCCGCGGTTTTTTAATTCTACTATCCCCTTGCTTTTATTTCTTTCATGACGCTTCTATTGAACAATATCTGGTGTGGTAATATTCGCGAGTCCATCGTGACTCGCCTCTTATCTTTTTTTTTTCCCTTCATTTCTGTGGTGTGCCTGTGGTTCATTTAGTTCGTTCGCTGTGTTTGATACGATCGCCCTCGTGGAGCGCTCGCGAGCTTCTGTGCGACGTTGTGCCCAAACCCCCTTTCCTCGCGGGCCGGCCTTGGGCGGGGTTTAATTACCGCGCAGTGGCGAGCCCGGGCTCGCAAGACTGCAGTCCTACCGAGTAGAAATCTACTTTATTTTCGCTATCCGCACTCCCGACGCTTCGATTCCCGTGCCCATCCGATTTTCCTATAAATAGTTCGGATTCACTTTTCCATCCGTCGCATTTATTTCTCAAGTCCTCTCGCGTTTACGCTCATCTCTATTCTCGCAAGTTCGTGCTCGCGTTCGCTGCTTGCAGGCTGCCTCTTCCTGACTCGATGCGAACAAATCAGTCAGTGGGGGCGGATGGCGAGAGCGAGGAGCGGTCAAGATGCGCCTCAGCGTTTCAAGCCCATGAATTCTACTGCGCGAACATCACGGCAGAGGAGTACAAACATGCCGTGGATCGTTATCTCCCGGAGGGTTACTCGGCTCGCTGTCCAAGCGAGAGATCTACATTGAACGAGACCGAGGCTGACGAACTCGCGATTCCCATTGCTCACTTCGAGAATGGGTTGCGACTCCCTTTATGGCCTGAAATCCGTCAGGTACTTCGCTTAGCCTTCTCGCCGTCCCCTGTTCGCCATCGCGACTTTTTCACCGTTCTTTGCAGGTGCTACGGTATTATGGGGTGCTGCCTAGCCAGCTGACCCCGAATGCGATCGCGGACATTGTCGCGTTCGCCAGTTACATGCGGGAGGAGAGGATCGAGTTCAGCCTCCTCGTCTTCCACAAAGTGTTTTCCTTTCGCGCCTTCCGGGATGGGACCACCTACTTCGCGAGTCAGCACGTCACCGTCTGCGAGACGGTGAACAAGAGTCACTACTGGACTCAGAAGTTCATCCTGGTGAAGGGACCCTTCGGTAACCTCCACTTCACCCCTCTTCAACGGGATGACGCCACCTACCGCCCTCCGAGCTCGCTGGGCGGTGCCGACGCCAAACTCCTCCAATACCTCTCCGGAAAAAACTTCGAAGTCGCCCATCTGCGGTGCAACGTCGACTCGCTACTCGTAGTTCCTCAAGGGGAAGGTAGGGTTCGCTTTTGCCCCACTCTCCTTTCCTTTTTCTTCGCTGTGTAACGCTTTTACTCTTCAGGCGAGCGCGAGATCCCCGTTAATCCTCCGCACGCGCAAGGCACCGCTCTCACGGCGGACACTCTCGCGACCGCGGCGGCAGAGGCTTGCCGCGATTTTCCTATCACCGGGTCCGGCAAGAAGCGGCCTCCGTCTGCGAGCCAGCCTGGTTCGCAACCCTCCTCTAAGAAGTGGAAGGGGAAAACCCTCGCCGTCAAAGACAAGAGAGCGGTCGTCGATCTGAGCGAGACCGACGGCTCGCCCCCTTCTCCTGCGAAACAGCCGGACCCGTTGGCGAGCCAGGGCGCCGGGAGCTCTTCCACAACCCCCCAACCCAAGGGCCACAAGAACTTTGGTCTGGGTGAGAAGGTTTCTGATATCCTTGGCGAGCCCCTGCTCGCTTGGGATCCTGACGCCAACCGGATTTCTTGCTCCACCCTTCACCCCTCCTAGGTGGAGCTTGGTAAGGCCGGGGAGGAGGCGTTCTCTCTCTCCTTCGGCTTATATGGCCGCGAGGACGCCGCCGCCTATAAAGAGATGGGGCCAAGGCAACTGGTCTATGAAGAAATGCGAGCCCAGTTCCGCTCGACGGAGCTCGCGCATATGGCGGGGCGCCGTTATCTGCAGGCGGATAGGGATATCCGCGCGTACAGGGAGGAGCTTAAGAGGGCTCGCGAGGAGATCAAGGGCCTTAAGGAGAGAGAGGAAGCGTCGGAAAGCCTCCTCGCCGGGATGCAGGGCAAAATGGTAAGCGGCCCTTGGGCCTCTTTTCTTCGCTGTTCGCGACTTCCGATCTTTGTCTAAACTCGTTTGATGCTGACTCAGGATGCCGATGTAGCAACCAAGCTTCTCGCTCGCAACGGCGAGCTGGAGTTGGAGAATACCATGTTGAAGGCTCGGGTGGACGAGCTGGTTCGCAGCGTGCTGCCTCCTTCTCCTGGGCGAGCCAGGTCTCAACAGAGGGCCGTCGAAAGTGAGGAATAGAGACGGCGAGATGCACAGGAGGTCGCCAACCTCATCTTCACGACCCTCAAGAACGCGAGTCTGCTTGCGGAAGACGCGATGGAGTTTACAGCCGAGGACGTCTGCCCGGACCTCTTCGACTTGGCGCCATGGTTGGGGGCTCGCAAGAATGGCGAGGGCCCCCTAGAATGAACCCCCTTGGCCTCTCTTCTCTCATTATTTTGAATGTATATTATTCTTTTTGGGCTGGCGAGATCGCCGCCGAACATAGAAAAATCTTGGGGAATGATAGTTATAATTTTTTCGTTAGTATTTATGCGCATGCTCGCGTTTCTTTTTTCTCTCGCACTTGCTCTTTCTTTTGAATTCTCATGACCAGTTGTTATGCGGTAGTGCTTCCGGGGGGGCTCGCGAATGCGTGTGTCTGGGCTCGCCTCGCCAAGGTTCTCCTCTTATGGATTTCGCTAACCCGGGCCGTCGCCGCCCGCGGATACTGCCCGGCGAACCCAACCTTGGCGAACTCAGACATAGGCATCCCGCGAACCAAACCTTCCTGACTTTAGTATCTCAACCCGCTACCTTAGGCCTTATCAGCCTCGACCCTTTCAATTTTGCGAACCGAGCCCTTCTGGCTCTAACACCTCAACCTGTTACCTTAGGCCTTATCAGCTTCAACCTTTCCGATTTTGCGAACCAAGCCCTTCTGGCTCGAACACCTCAACCTGTTACCTTAGGCCTCATCAGCCTCAGCCTTTCCAATTTTGCGAACCAAGCCCTTCTGGCTCTAACACCTCAACCTGTTACCTTAGGACCTTGACCCCTATTGCCAGCCTCTCCAGAGATCCACCTGAACCCTCCGTCTAGGTGAGAGCCCGAGAGCGAAATCGATCTGGGGCGTTCCAGCACCAATGTTTCCAACCTTGCCAGCCTCTTGTAACGGCCCAGCCCCGACCACCACACCAGAGGCCTACGGCACCGCCCCATCCCTGGTGGGCCGGCTAACCGACCGTTAGACGCCTGGCCCCATTGTCCAGGACGCCCGGGCTGCAGCCCGCTTAGCAACACCCCAACCAATCCCTGTAGCCTGTTTCTCAGCTACAGTAGGGTGTTGATGGCGGGTCTCGATCCCCCGCCACCCTTGATAAGAACCTCTTCAAACAGGTCTCATCACCAACTGAGCTGCAGCTCAGTTGGTGATGAGACCTGTTTGAAGAGGTTCTTATCAAGGGTGGCGGGGGATCGAGACCCGCCATCAACACCCTACTGTAGCTGAGAAACAGGCTACAGGGATTGGTTGGGGTGTTGCTAAGCGGGCTGCAGCCCGGGCGTCCTGGACAATGGGGCCAGGCGTCTAACGGTCGGTTAGCCGGCCCACCAGGGATGGGGCGGTGCCGTAGGCCTCTGGTGTGGTGGTCGGGGCTGGGCCGTTACACCTCTCCAGAGATCAACCTGAACCCCCCGTCTAGGTGAGAGCCCGGGAGCGGAATCGATCTGGGGCATTCCAGCACCAATGTTTCCAACCTTGCCAGCCTCTCCAGAGATCAACCTGAACCCCCCGTCTTGGTGAGAGCCCGGGAGCGGAATCGATCTGGGGCATTCCAGCACCAATGTTTCCAACCTTGCCAGCCTCTCCAGAGATCAACCTGAACCCCCCGTCTAGGTGAGAGCCCGGGAGCGGAATCGATCTGGGGCATTCCAGCACCAATGTTTCCAACCTTGCCAACCTCTCCAGAGATCAACCTGAACCCCCCGTCTTGGTGAGAGCCCGGGAGCGGAATCGATCTGGGGCATTCCAGCACCAATGTTTCCAACCTTGCCAGCCTCTCCAGAGATCAACCTGAACCCCCCGTCTAGGTGAGAGCCCGGGAGCGGAATCGATCTGGGGCCTTCCAGCACCAATGTTCCCAACCTTGCCAGCCTCTCCAGAGATCAACCTGAACCCCCCGTCTAGGTGAGAGCCCGGGAGCGGAATCGATCTGGGGCATTCCAGCACCAATGTTTCCAACCTTTGTCACGTCGGCCCGGCAGTAGTTATAAGCATATATAAAAAGAAGGGAGTAAGGCATCCGGTAAACAATATAATAAAGCTTTTAAGGGTAAAATCGTTTCAAATCATCCCCGCTCCTGGCTCGGTCGAGGGGCACCCCCTCCACATCCTGGAGGTGATATCCCCCCGACTTGAGCACCCCGCTTACAATATATGGACCCTCCCAGTTGGGGTTAAGCTTACCCACCGCGGCCCCTCTGCCGGCCGCATCGACCTTCTTTAGGACCAGGTCCCCTTTCTGAAAGTGCTTTATCCGGATATGTTTGTAAAAATATCGAGTCATCCGCCGCTTGACCTCTTCCTGCCTGATGGTGGCCAAGTCCCGGAGTTCTTCCACCAGGTCCAAAGATAGCCTCTGCTCTGCATTGTTATTTTCCAGCCACTCTTCATCCCCCTCGTTCGCAGCGATCACCCGGGGGGTCTTTACCTCGAAATCTATGGGGAGAACGGCCTCGGACCCGTGAGAGAGCTTGAATGGGGTCTCCCCGGTGGCGGTATTCGGAGTAGTCCTCATGGCCCAGAGGACGGAGGGTAGCTGTTCCACCCAATTTCCTCAAAGGTTCTCCACTTTCTTTTTTAGTAGGTTAACGATTATCTTGTTCGCCGCCTCCACCTGCCCATTGCTCCTCGGGTGGTGGACCGAAGCGAACCTGAGGTCAATGCCGAGCTGAGTGCAGAAGCCAACAAACTCTTCACTCGCAAACTGCGGCCCATTGTCCGTCACTATAGCTAGAGGGAGTCCATGCCTGCAAATTATTTCCCCCCACACAAAATTCCTTACAACCTGAGAGGTTACCTTAGCAAGTGCTTTCACCTCTACCCACTTGGAGAAGTAGTCGATCATGACCAGCAGGAACTTCCTCTGGCCGCTGGCTTGGGGAAAGGGACCGACCAGGTCCATCCCCCATATGGCGAAGGGCCAGGGAGCCGTGATGGTCCGGAGTCTTTGAGCTGGGAGGAGCTGGAGCGGAGCATAGAGCTGGCATTTCGGACACTTTCTTGCGAACTCTGCCGCATCCTTGCTGAGAGTGGGCCAGAAGTAGCCTTGCCTCAACACCCTCCCTTCCAGGGTCCGACTCCCGGAGTGACTGCCGCACTCCCCGGAGTGGATTTCTTCCAGCACTCTCGGGACCTCCTCCTCGGAGACACAACAGGCCAGGAGTCCTGAGAGGGTCTTTCTATATAGCCCCCCTGCATGCAAGGAGTAATAGGCGGACTTATACCTGAAGCGCCTCTTGTCCACGTCCTCTCCAGGGAACTGCCCGGAGGATAGGAAGGTGATGAACGGATCCATCCACGAGGCTCGTCGATCCACCTCCATCAATTCTCCTTCCTCGATGGAGGGCCGGAAGAGTTCCAAAGTTGTCCCTCCCGCTCGAGGACCGAACTTGGATAAGAGGTCCGCCTGGGTGCTCTCCTCCCTCGGCACGTGCTTGATGGAGAAGGTGCGGAACTGCCCGATGACCCCCTTAACCTTCTCCAGGTATAGCAGGAGGGTCGGGTCCTTTGCTTCAAACTCTCCCTTGATCTGGCATGCTACCACCATGGAGTCCGTGGAGACCTCCACGTCCTGCACTCCCAGTTCTCGGGCCAGCCGAAGGCCCGCTATCACCGCTTCGTACTCAGCCTGGTTGTTGGTAATTGGGAAACGGATGTTCAAGGCTTGCTCAATCCGAGTCCCCTGAGGACTTACCAGGACCATTCCCCCTCCATAGGAGTGTTTTCCCGACGCTCCGTCCACCAACATCTTCCATGCCTCTGGGGGAGGTGGCTCGTGCTCCCCCACTTCGGCTGCATAGTCGGCCATGAAGTCTGCCACCGCCTGAGCCCTGACGGACGTCTTGGGCACGAACGTGATATTGAATTCACTTAACTCCACGGACCACTTTGCTAACCTTCCCGAGTGCTCCACCCCTTCCATGATTTTTCGGAGCGGGTGGTCCGTCACTGCCTTGATTGAATGGGCTTGAAAGTAAGGTCGGAGCCTCCGGGCCGACACCACCAATGCGAAGGCTAACTTTTCTAGGATTGGGTACCGGAGCTCTGCCTTCTTTAGCACTCGGCTGACGTAGTAGATTGGGAACTGTTTCTTTCCCTCCTCCCGGATTAGCACGGAACTTACCACTTCGGATCCTACCCCTAGGTACAGAGATAGGTCTTCCCCTAGCCTCGGTCCCTGGAGCAGAGGGGTCTGGGTGAGTTGTTCCTTCAGAGCCTGGAAGGCTTTCTCGCACTCCGGGGTCCATTCAAACTTCTTATTGCCCCGCAGCACTTTGAAGAAAGGCGCACACTTTTCTCCCGCCTTGGAGAGGAACCTGCTGAGCCCAGCCAACTTCCCTGTAAGGCTCTGAACCTCCTTCGGATTTCTCGGCGACCCTAACTCCATCACCGCTTTAACTTTGTCCGGGTTAGGTTCCACTCTCGCGGGGGTGAGCAAGTGGCCCAGGAACTTCCCTCGGCTCGCCCCGAAGACACACTTCAAGGGATTGAGTTTCATCTTGTACCGTCGCAGGGTCCCGAATGTCTCTTCGAGGTCTCGGAGGTGAGACCCGAGGTCCCGGCTCTTCACCATGAGGTCATCTACATAAACCTCTAAGTTCCTTCCCTTCTGCTCGCGGAAGACTCTGTCCATCATCCTTTGGTATGTGGCACCTGCATTCTTGAGCCCGAACGGCATCATTTTATAACAGTAGCATCCATCCCCCGTGATGAAGGAGACATCTTTGATGTCTGGGGGATGCATGCGGATTTGATGGTAACCTGAAAAAGCATCTAAGAAAGACATTACAGGAAAACCGACGGCTGAGTCAACCAGCGCGTCGATTCTAGGCAGGGGGTAACAATCCTTAGGGCATGATTTATTAAGCAAGGAAAAGTCGATACACATCCTCCACTTACCTCCCCCTTTTTTCACCATAACGACGTTGGAGACCCAGCCTGGATACTGGATCTCCGATACAAAGCCTGCCTGCAGGAGCTTGTCCACCTCCTCGCGGATGGGCCCTTCCAGCTTGTCTGCGATGACCCTCCTCTTCTGGCGGATGGGGCGGGCGCCGGGGTCGAGGTTGAGGCGATGACAAGCCACATCCGCGTCGATCCCGGGCATTTCCGCGGCGCTCCAAGCGAAGACGTCCACGTTCTTCTGTACGCAAGCCAGAATCTCCGCTTGATCTTCCGGGCTGAGTTCTCCGCTGACCCGGACTTTTTCCACCACCCCCAGCCGGGTGGTGACCTCGAGCTCTACGACCTCGTCCACAGCCTCCAACCGGGACTGCTCTCCCCAAGCCCTCTCCTCTTCGGCACAAGTGGGAGCCTGGGTTTCCTCCTCGACTTCCTTCTCTACCACCATCAGCTCTTCCGCCCTTTCCTCCTGGGCCTTCTCTTCTTCTTCGTTTCCTTCCGCCCGGGGTACCTCAGCTACCCCTTCCTGGGCATGGACTTCATCTCCCTCCATCTTCTCCCCAGCTACCTCCATACTTCCGGCTTCGGCCGCCTCCTCCATCATCCTATCCCACTCCTCAGCTTCTCCCATCCAGGAGACGGTGTTGACAGCCGTTACGTAGCACTGTCTCGCCACCTTGGGATCCCCCCTGATCCGCACCTAAACCCCTCCGTCGTTGAATTTAAGGCATTGATGAAAGGTGGAAGGGACACAGCGAAACGCGCTGATGAGTGGCCGTCCGAAGATAGCGATGTAACTGCTTGGGGCGTCCACTATGACAAAACGACAGTTCCGGGACTGCCCACCCAGGGTCACATGAAGCCCTACTCCCCCTTCTACTTCCTTCCTCTCCCCCGAGAATCCAAACAGAGGGCCATCTGAGGCCAACACCCTTCTGGGCTCCACCTCCATCTTGTCAAACGCCTTCTTGAAGATGACGTTGACCGAACTTCCGTTGTCCACTAGGATCCGGGAGACGGTGAAGTTCTCGATCGCCGTCTGAATAACCAGCGCGTCGCAGAACGGGTCCTTATAGCCCGGCATGTCTTTCTGGGTGAAAACGATTTTTTCGGCCGGGGGCGGAGCGGTGGATGTCGAAGCCACGCTTCAGCGGTAGATGGTATGGAGGCTAGCCTTGCGGGTCGCCTCCACCCCTACCCCCCCATGGATCACCCTGATCCCTCCTCTACTTCCCATATTGGTTCTATCCTCACACCTTTCCTCATCCTCCTCTCGAGGTTCAACCTCCACGATCCTTACTGGCTGCTGCTGTGGTGGCGCGGGCGCTCTGCCCCTCTTCACTTCTAGGAACTCCGGACAGGTGTCCGTCGAGTGACCTTCCACATCATGGAAGATACAATATGGCAACGCCACTTCCCTTGCCTCGGCCTCTGCCACCCTATTCCTTCTCCTCCTAGCGGCTGCCGTTTCCACCTCTCCTCCCCTTCCTCTTCCTCTTCCTCTTCCTCTTCCAATCGCCATGGCCTGTTGGGGAGGGGGAGGCATTTGCATCGAACCTTGCCTCCACCCTAACTGGGGGGGGCCTCCATTGACCTCCGACATGGTTACCCCTTCCTGGGCCGTAACCCCTTCCCTGCCCTTGCATTCCTCCACCTTGCGGCCTCCATTCCCCCTCCGGGGCCCGGGGCTCTTCCCTTCTCCTGACCTCCTGCTGCCTCACCTCCGGCTCACTGAGCTTTGCTAGCCTCTTGGTGAGCTCCGGATTGGCTTCCTCACTTGCGACTTCCTCCGACACCCTCTCCATCAGCTCTTCAAAGGAGACGGGGGCTTTTCTCTTCAACGCCATCTTGAAGAAACTCTCTTTCAACCCGACCGTGAAGGCGAGTTGGAGTGCAAACCCAGGCATCTCCTGAGTGAGCTGTACTTCCTCCTGGAACCGATCGGCATACTGAGCCAGCGACTCCCTGGGTCCCTGCTTCACTGCGAAGAGGGAATCAACGTCCTTCTTCCTCTTTTTTGAGGTCGAGAACCTCAGCAAAAAACTTCGGCGCAAATCCTCGAACGAGTAGATTGACCCTGCAGGGAGATGATGGAACCAGTCCCTGGCCTTCTCCTTGAGGGTGACGGCAAAGAGCCGACACTTGAAGGCATCTGACATCGGCCTGATGGAGACCGAGTCTTCGAAACTCTGCAGGTGCTGGACAGGGTCATCTCTACCGTTGTAGTACACCCGGTCCCATTCTCCAAATCCCCCCGGGACGGGTGCGGAAAGCACCAACTCGCAAAAGGGGCTTCCCCCTCCTGTCACTCTTCCTGGCTCCACTCGTCCCCCGAGCTCGCTCGCCAAACTTGAGCTCGCCGGGACTGTGCTCGCGAGGGCGGTGCTCGCCTGAACCACCCCGACAGTCGCCGCTTCCTCTTGGCGCGCACTCGCCTGCGTCGCGCTCGCTGGGACGGAGCTCGCCAACACTGAGCTTGCAGGCACGGAGCTCGCCGGACTGGCGAACAACACTCGCCCTTCCTGGCTCTGACCTAAACCAACGACAACTTCCTTTCCAGCCCTTCCCCCTGGTGCCTTCTCGCCGACTGCTGTTGGGGGAGGGGTCGCCTGAGGTGCTGGGGTCGCAAACTCACTTCGCAGAGCTGTGACCGTGAACCCCAAGGTGTCGAGCACCTCCTTTCTGAAATCCGCGAGTATCCTGGCCATCGCCTCCTGAGGAGTCTCGCCGAACTCCTCGCCCTGCTCCTCATCTCCCGCCATAACCCTTCTCTGGAACTTTCTTGAACCAGCCACGCTCCACGCTCACCGCACCAAAATGTTGAAATCGATTTCTCGGTCTCTGGTGGAGCTCGGGGCCCTCAACGAATTGAGGGGCGACTAGCCCTTACCGGTCCCTCGGAAGAGATAGGCAGATAGCCCGGACAAAGAACAAAGACCCTGGTCTCAGCAAGGAGGTCCCTCCACTAACCCGGAAGATCGTTGAGCGCTTCCCCTCCCAAGCCAAAGCTAAGACTCGGGCACCTTGGAGAGCTAGAGAGCCCAAACCAAAGCGACATATGGAGAGAAGAAGGCTCAAAGATTCTGAAACCCGGTCCCTCTTCCAAGGTGCCCCTTAAGGTCTATTTATAGGTTTTGGTTTTGTGGTCTGTCAATAGCCAACTCCCGCTGTCCCTTCTTACTATCCGCACCCCAAATTGGTCTGCTAACAGCCAAGCTCCGCTGTCCGGAGGGGCTACCCGCAGACCACCAGGGGTTTTTTGGTAAAGGACCACCCCAGGCGCCGGCGAACCAGAGACCCCTGACCTGTTCAGCGAACACGGGGCTCGCCGAAAGATCTGGCTGGCTCGCCAAAGCCGCCTAGCGAACTCCTCCGACCGGCTGGCTCGCCTAACTCTACGGCTCGCCTGCCGAACCGCTCCTTAGCGGGCCGAGCTCGCCAAAATGGTTAACTGTACCCCAGAAATGGCTATTTGTACCCCAAGGTCCCAGACCTGTCTAGCGAGCTCCTCCGACCGGCAGGCTCGCCAAAGCCACCTAGCGAACTCCTCCGACCGGCTGGCTCGCCTGCCTCTATGGCTCGCCTGCCGAACCGCTCCTTAGCGGGCCGAGCTCGCCAAAATGGCTAACTGTACCCCAGAAATGGCTATTTGTACCCCAAGGTCCCGGACCTGTCTAGCGAGCTCCTCCGACCGGCAGGCTCGCCAAAGCCACCTAGCGAACTCCTCCGACCGGCTGGCTCGCCTGCCTCTATGGCTCGCCTGCCGAACCGCTCCTTAGCGGGCCGAGCTCGCCAAAATGGCTAACTGTACCCCAGAAATGGCTATTTGTACCCCAAGGTCCCGGACCTGCCTAGCGAGCTCCTCCGACCGGCAGGCTCGCCAAAGCCACCTAGCGAACTCCTCCGACCGGCTGGCTCGCCTGCCGAACCGCTCCTTAGCTCGCCCCCTAGGTTGTGCGAACCAGGGACCCTTCCTGGCGAACATCGGGGTTGTACAATTAAAAATCTTTTCTTGATAAAAGTTTTTTGTTGAATCCAAATATATTATGTACTTGATGGGTTTCCCCCAAAACTCAAATGATTCAGCTGAAGTTCCCGACTCGCGACCCCAAGTGGCTCACCAAAACGGTTCTCCGCGTCGCGGGGACTCGACTCGACCAGAAAGATACATCGCACATAGCTATGGAGCGCATATGCAGGCTGCAAAGCGCAAGCCCAGCAGAGGGCACCCGCGCTCCCTTCCGGAGAGCTCGAGCGTGCGATCGCGCGCGCCCCTGTGGGTGCGCGGCTGCGCGCACACCCATCATGCGTGCGCCCTCGCTGCCACCGTTGACGTCTCCGCCCTCTCCCTCATCGCCACCGTCGTCGTCTCCACCATCGTCGCCGCCTTTCCGACAAACTTGACGGAGCTAACCAAGCTGCCCAGGCCGCCAGGGGCAAGTTCGTCATATCTTTAAAGTTGGTAATCCAGGAAACCAGAATTAGGTGTTACTATTCACCCAGTCAATATTCCATTACATGTGTGCCTCCCAGAAAAATTATAAAAGGGAGACATAAATATTCATTTGAGGGGGACAGAAAAAAGAGGAAGCAAAATAGCTCTAAGATTTTTTGGCAAAGAGTTATAGACGGAAGTTCAACTTTGAGAGAGGAAGACCATGCTCAACACTTATCCTCCCGCTCAGCACGCGCTTCCCGTGTGCCCGCTCTGTGCTCAAGTCTGCTCCAGCACGCGCTTCCCGTGTGCCGGCTTCATTCTCATGACCGCCAAAAACCCTCTCACAATTGTTCGAGCGAAGGAGAGATGGTTTTAGGTTTGAAGAGTTGGAAATCTGAGTGGCTCAGGTACCTATTAAAGAGAATAGACGACGTTTCCTCAATAAATGCCACGAAAACTGCCCAAATTTTTGCAAACCCCGACCCATCAGTTCTTGTTGCCAGGTAAATGGGGTGGGAATTTATTAGACGCATTTTTTAAGTATAAATATCACCAACAATAAATTCTATGGAATGGAGAAGTTTTCACAAACTTCGCTGAAAAAATATAGCCGTAAAACAAAATTGTTGCAGTGATAGTAAAGTAGTATTAACAACCTTCTCCAGGATTCTACCAAACTGCTTTTCGGGAATCCATTTAACTATAAATAAAATTAAAAGATAGAGGCTCCGTTTGGAGGGACTTATTTTCACCGGTCAAGCGGTTACGACCGCATGAACCAGACCTTAACCGCTTGACCGGTGAAAATAAGTCCTTCCAAACGGAGCCAGAATAAGATAAGAGTGCGTTTGTTTGGCAAGAATTGACATGACGGAATTAAAATTGAGTTTTTCAATTGCAATTCTGTTGTTTGTTTAGCCATAATTGTCGCTGACATTGATTTTCAGCTAAACCTATAGGTTTTAAGATCGGGGAAATAAGCCTATTGCCCAAACCGAGCCTTTTTCCTAGGTTTGGCGGAGCCCTCGACAGAACGAACCCGCAAGAGCGCCGCATAGCCTTCCGTCTCCGTCGAAACTGCCGCTCCTTCTCCTCTCCGGCGACTTCATCCCCTTTTTCCTCTCCGGCGAAGGTCCAGTGTAGTTCCATCCGCCTTCTCCTCTCCGACGAAGGTCTGTCGAAGACCTAGCATTGCATACGGCGACCTAATCGGCCGAGCACTGCAGTTCGCTGCTCCTTCTTCCTTCTCTCCGGCGACGACAGCGAGGATCTTCTTCCTCCAACGTCTTCCTTCTCTCCGGCGACGACAGCGAGGGCTTCTTCCTCCCTCTTGGCCCACCTTCTGATAAGGTATAAAATTTTTTTTGCCCCCATTTTCAAGTTCCGATTATACCTGGCATTGCATATATGGTTGTATGTGTTTTGTGGTTGTGTGTGTTGTGTTTGTGTCTGAATGTGTTAAGTGTGTGGTTGTATGTGTTTTGTGGTTGTGTGTGTTTGTATGGTTTAGTGTGTTTGTGGTGGTTGTATGTTTATTTATGTGTTATGTGGTTGTGTGTGTGTGTTGTTAAGTGTATGGTTGTGTGTGTTTGTGGTTGTGTGTGTGTGTTGTGTTTGTGGTTAAGTGTATGTTTGTGGTTAAGTGTATGTTTGTGGTTAAGTGTGTGGTTGTGTGTGTGTGTTGCTTAGTGTATGGTTGTGTGTTTGAATGTGTTTATGTTTGAATGTGTTTGTGTGTGTTGTTAAGTGTATGGTTGTGTATGTTATGTGTTTGTGTGTGTTTGTGTGTTGTATGTTTGTATGCTTGAATG
The DNA here is from genome assembly GCA_033032865.1 of Dactylorhiza incarnata. Taxonomy (NCBI): domain Eukaryota; kingdom Viridiplantae; phylum Streptophyta; class Magnoliopsida; order Asparagales; family Orchidaceae; genus Dactylorhiza; species Dactylorhiza incarnata. The sequence goes on from JAWHQI010000383.1 coordinate 43,929, forward strand.
TGTTGTGTGTGTTTGGTGTGTTGTGTGTGTTTGGTGTGTTGTGTGTGTTTGTATGGTTGTGTGTGTTTGTATGTTTATGTTTGAATGTGTTATGTGGTTGTGTTGTGTGGTTGTGTGTGTGTTGTTTGTATGTTTTATGGTTGAATGTGTTTTATGGTTGTGTGTTGTGTGTGTGTTGTTTAGTGTATGGTTGTGTGTGTGTGTTGTTTAGTGTATGGCGATTTTTACAGAAATAAAATATCTTATAGCAGAGAAATGTGCCGACGGAAAGCTGCGGGGTTCTCTGGCTCGTGAAGAACCCTAGACCCTGAAATGGGGAGGAGGACAATTAGAAAATCGCCGATCTCTTTCGTGCTTGTGAGATAGCTTGTTTCGCTTCCCGTCTCCTGCGGTGCGGTTTTTGCTCCGATTCTTCACGGGAGACCGTGGATAGCTTCTCTCCGGCGGAGCAGGCGAGCAACTTCTCTTTTCTCCAGTCGGCGACAGTAGCGGCAGCGGAGCAGATTTTACTTCTGAGAACTCAAACAGGCCTGCAGTCTGCTGTTCAGACTCCTTTTTTTCTGCTCCTCCCGTCCTTTGCTCAGCCTCTCACTCTCACGGAATTGGCTTTGTCGTTTTCCGTATCCCCTGAGTCGTGGCTGAGGCCTTGTCCTCGATCGTGAACCCTGGCCGGAGAGGAAGAGGAGGATCAGGGAGGGGCAGCTGGCGAAGATCTTTGCAGAGGGTCTCAGATTCAGGCAAGGTGTTTCGGGAGGGGAATTTTAACACTGCTAGGGTACACACAGCTGGCGAAGATCACTGATGGTTTCTTCATGTTAACCTTTTCTAACCAAGTTGATAAAGCTAAGATTAAAGACGGAGGACCTTGGGTGGTTGCGGGGCAACTGTTTGCCTTAGACGAGTGGAAACCATTCTTCAGACCTCAAACGGATTTTTGCCGTCCCTTCTTATTTGGGTCCGTCTGCCGAAGCTTCTCATGGAGTTATGGGCTCGTCTTACTCTGATCCTCATTGCATCAACTGCTGGCTCGCCTGCGATGGTGGACACCCATATTGAAGGATTGGAATGGAGGAAGTATGTGCGCGTCTGTGTCCGCATTGATTCGAGCAAGACGCTCATTCCTGGTATTGCTATTAGGAGAAAGGGGGGCAAAGCTGGGGAGGAATTTTGGCAAAGCTTTGTCTATGAAAATGTTCTGGTGGTCTGCTTCCATTGCGGGAGAATTTGTCATGTCCAAGTGGATTGTCGTCATGCTGCATCTGATGATTCTATCAGACCTGATAACTTCCTTTTCGTGAACGATGGTATTGGCGTCTCTCCGGATCTGGGTTCATCCCCAACACCACAATATGGTCCTTGGATTGTTATGCAGCCAGCTAGTCCTAAGCATGCGAGTACTATGAAGCCGAATAAGCGCGCTGCCAATCCCGAAGCGCCTGTGGAGGAGTGTCGGACTGTTAGTCGGCAGGGGCGTAGTGGGAAAGGTGCGCCTGCCTGCACGGTGACTCCTGGGGTCATACTGTGTGAAGAGGTAGGTGGTTATTTGCGGTTTGTAGGTGCACCGACAGCGGGGCCCATGGACTGGAGTGGTAAAGGTAGACGACAAGCGCGGTCTAGAGGGATGGGCACGATCGACGGATCTTCTATGAATTCTCTTCAGCCTATTGTGCCTACGAGGTCGAAGCGAAAACATCGCCCTCTTGATTCTGCCCTTCCTAAGAGTGGGATGAGCCTTCCTTCCTCGAAGGACTTACTTGAGAGGGAGGAGCCTTTGGCAATCCTTGGTAATATTGGGTGTTATATCTTTGGGCCAAGTTTTTCGGAGGATGCAGGCCTCAGAGCCTCAAGCTCTATGGGTACTGGTAGGAGTTCTGGCCCTGCATGGACGGCCCGCCGCTCGTTGAAAGGACCTTCTTATGTCTGCTATGAGCGGGATCGCTCCTCCCTTGTAAACCCAAAGATGGCGGGGAGATGGATATTTCCACTTCTATTTTAGGCGCGGTGGGCCTCTCCTCCTTTGTGAATTTATGAAGTGCATTGTGTGGAATTGCAAGGGTGCTCACAAAATGGGTACCCAGGATCAGATTCTGCGCTTGGTTCAAGAGTAGAATATGTTGGTGTTTATTCTTCTGGAGACTAGAGTGGGTGTTGAGGTTGCTCTTCATATTTAAAGTGCCTTGGGTGACTCTTAGAGTTGTCTTTGCCTTCCTTCAAAAGGCCTTTCTGGCGGCATTATGATTTTTTAGGAGATGGAAAGGGACTAACTACTGTGGACTTTCAGTCGGCTAAGTTGAGGCGCGCGCCTAGGCGCGCCTTAGGCGTCGGGCGCACGCCTAGGCGCGCCTTAGGCGTCGGGCGCACCAGGCGCACTCACAGGCGCCTCAAGAGGCCAAAGGCGGGCGAGCCGAGCTAGGTGCACCTAAGGCACGCCTAGGCGAGCGCCTAGCGCTCCCCTAAGGCGTAGCCTAGGCGCGCCTCACCCCCTGAACCCGGTTTAAGTTCAATGTAAGGTTTAAATTGAGCGGTTTAAAGGGGGAGCGGCGTATTCAGTAGCGTGGGCTCGGTTTAGGGTTCTCTCCCTCTCACATCTCTCCCGCAAGTCCTCTCCTTCATGTATCTCTCCCGCAAGCTCTCTGTATTCGCACGCTCTCTCGTTCATCTCGTGCTCAAACCGATCTTCTCGTGCTCAAGCGACAATCTCTGTATTCGCACGCTCTCTCGTGCTCAAGCGGCAATCTCGTGCTCAAGCGGCAATCTCCCTCACGTATCTCGTTATCTCTGCTCAAGCTACTTCTCTACTTTTTAGTTCTTCTCCCAATCTCCCGCATGAGCATCTTGTTTAAAGTTCCCCAGTTCTCCGGAAAACAGTGAACTGGGCTTCCAGTTCACCAAAAAACAGTGAACTGGAAGCCCAGTTCATTGTTTTCTCCTTGATGTGAATGCCTAATTCAATGTTTCGCCCAGTTCACTGTTTCATTGTTTAGGGTTGGAAAACCACCCAGTTATCATGAAGTTCGCGTGCCCTTGTTGAATAATGAAGTAACTGAAGTGAAAAGTATGATGAAGGGTTATGAGAATGAGTGGAGGTTGTATGGATGTTCTATCATGGTCGACGGATGGACAGATAAAAAGCAAAGAACTTTGATAAATTTTTTGGTCAATTCCCCTAAAGGAACTTTTTTTCTCGAATCTGTTGATGCATTTGATTACGCAAAGACTGGAGAAAAGATTTTTGAATTGCTGGATAGAGTGGTGGACCGTGTTGGAGATGCCAATGTTATTCAAGTTGTTACTGATAGTGCAAGCAACAATGTACTAGCAGGTAAAAAATTTAATTGTCATTATTTACTTAATTTTAAACATTAGTATTTATTTGTTTTTTCACTTTGTTTGTTTAATTGATGTTAAATAGGAAAATTATTGGAAGCAAAACGACCGCATTTATATTGGACGGCATGTGTTGCTCATTGCATCGACTTAATGTTGGAGGATATTGGGAAGATGCCTACTATTAGTAGAACAATAAAGAGGGCAATGACTATCAATAGTTATATTTATGTTCGCCCCGGATTTGTCAACATGCTTAGGAGCTTTACAGGTCAAGTGGAGCTTGTTAGACCTGCGGTGACGAGGTTTGCCACTTCTTTCCTGACACTTCAACGCATTCACAAGCAGAGGACCAATCTTAGAAAGATGTTCACCTCACCTGAGTGGACATCAAGCAAGTGGGCAAAGGAATCAAGAGGTAAGCAGGTACATGGCATTATACTAATGGTCTCTTTTTGGAGTACTATTGTGTATGTTTTGAAGATTTTTGGGCCTTTAGTTCGAGTTCTAAGATTGGTAGATGGTGAGAAAAGACCTGCCATGGGTTATATCTATGAAGCTATGGATAAAGCAAAAGAGACTATCATTAAGTCTTTTAATGAAAAAGAAGAAAAATACAAGGATATCTTGGAAATTGTGGATAGGAGATGGGAAAATCAGCTTCATAGACCATTGCACGCATCGGGTCATTTTGTAAATCCAGAATTCTTTTATTCAAACCCTGAAACTGCATTAGATGGAGAAGTTATGAGAGGTTTGTACGACACAATGCAAAGGATCATTCCAAGTCATGGCGATCAAGATAAAATTTTGGATGAACCAAGTCTATATAGAAAGGCTGAAGGTCTATTTGGAATGCAATTTGCAATTCGCCATAGGAAAACAAAGTCCTCAGGTAAATAATTTACACATTATTAAAACAAATATTTATTTATTAAGAATGAATTATTAATTTGTAGATATTCATTATATTTGGCAGCTGAATGGTGGCAATCTTATGGAGCCGATACTCCTAATCTAAATAAATTTGCTATAAAAGTTCTAAGTCTTACTTGTAGTTCATCAGGATGTGAACGTAATTGGAGTTTTTTTGATCATGTAAGTCCTTAAATTTTATTTTCGGAGATCAATATCATTATATGATTAATTGTTTTATTGTTTATTTGTTGATGTGACAGGTTCATAGCAAGAAAAGAAATAGGCTAGCTCAACAATGCCTAAATGATTTGGTATTTGTGAAATATAATCGAGCGTTGCGTCGGCGATATGATTCGCGTGATCTATTTGATTCAATCTCGTTGAAAGATATTGACGACAACAACGAATGATTGATGGGAAGAATGGAGGAAGACGATGAGGCTGAGCATGATGAAGAATTGGGTTATGATGATGATTTATTGACTTGGGGTGCAGTTGCTAGGGCCACTGGAGTAGATGAGGACATCTAACAAACACGCTTATCCAAAGGCAAGAATGTGACCCAAGCAAGTACAAGGATAGTTGAAAAGGGGAGCACATCTAGGAGGAGGGCTCCTACTCAAATAAACCTTACAGATGATGTCGATGAAGACGAGGTTGAGTATAATGAAGAAGAAGAAGATTATAGTGAAGAAGATGAAGACATAATTTATTCAGAAGAGGAATAGATAGTGACTTCTTTGATTTCATTATGGTTTTGGATGATGTTAGATTGTGATAACTTATTGGTTTTGGATGATGTTCATGACTTCTTTTTTATTTCATTATGGCTTTGATTTCATTATGGTTTTTGATTTCATTATGGTTTTGGATGATGTTTGATTTCATTATGGTCCAATCTCCAGAAATTCATTTCTAATTATTTTGCAGGATCAGTAGATAGTACTTTTGTTATTTTGTTAAGGCAATGACAGTGTTATCAAGACGCACATATGCAACATATGAGGTATCAGGTATGCATAATTTAATTTTTTTTTTTTGCTGTGAGCTGCACTTATTCTTAAGAAAAAAATTTAGGTGAGTATCTCACACCTAGATCATGGTGAGAGGAGTGCATCTCAGCCATTGATAGCTCTAAATATTGCAGTATTTATGAATAATAAATAATATCAGTATTTTCCCTACCGTCAGATCTAAGATCATACGGCTGTATTTCCCTCCCACCTAGAACTAGGTGAGAGAACGCACCTAAGTATTTCTCTATTCTTAATGAGTTAAACAGTCTTTAATTTTCTTATAATATAAGTATATAACATGGTTAGACTTAAACATGCATATGAAGTCATGTGCCTGCAAATATGCACAATTTGGTCTTTTGTTTTCTAAAGGACCAAATATCTCCTTCTTTTACCTAGAAAGTAGGTATATGTTTGTTTGATGTTTTTGTTAATCTTAGGGATGACTTTACTTTTTTGGGCCTCACATGCGCCAGGCGCGCGCCTGTGCCTAGGTTCCGACCCCTTTGCGCCTCGGTGCGCCTTGCGCCTTTGATAACTGAGTCAGTCGGTGAACGATTAACTGATGGTGGGATCGATCCAGCCTATTAATATGTGTCTCCTTGGGTCATTTGTGGTATCAATGCCAAAGTGAATTATACAAAGCGTCGACCTCTCTGGACCTCCATCTCTACTATTCTTTTTTAGGGGCTTCCTACTTTTATCATCGGTGATTTTAGCGTGATCTGCTCTACGGAAGAACGTTGTGGTCAGGGGAGGAATTAGGAATTTTACTCAGCCTGGGCACAATTTAAAATAAATAAATAAACGTAATGCTTAAATAAAATTGTATTGGTGTAGACATGAAGAAAATTTTAGTAACAAAAAAACTTCTTATATACCGTTCAACAAGACACTTTTCGTGGACACATATTTTGAAATTGCGTAATGATACTATCATTATTAGTAGTCTCAACATCTTTCTCGGTATAAACTATCATACACTCATTCATCCATTCATCTCCCATTCTGTTTCGTAAATGATTTTTTATAATTTTCATGGCAGAGAACATTCTTTCAACACTGACAGTTGCAACGGACAAAAGACATGTCAACTTCAATAGCCTGAAGACCAATTAATAGTGATCTTATTTTTTCAACTATATCAATATTTTTAATAGTCCACTAATTCCTTTACAATGAGAGAACATGTTGGTTGACATAGAGCGCATGTCAATGGTGTATATATCAAGTTGTCCTTCAAGTAACAACAATTCTAGTGGTGTAAAATATGATCGATACAATTTTGTAATGCAACTTTTGTTTATCAAATGAAGCAAATTGATTACGTGGGTTTAGACAAGAAACACATAGAAGAAATTCAGTGTTCACTTTATTAAAACGGTCATTTAATTTATTCAATGTCCAATCGAGCACTGTATTGAAGATTTCAACACGAAAATGATGAAAATTTGAAATCTCACTTGCATTGCCTCTTGATCTTCCTGCTTGAATATATTTTTCGTCCATATTTTGGTACTTCTATACACTGCTTTGTACAAAATGATGATACTTCACTCATAAAAGAGTTCTATTCAAGATCATCATTTCTCAAATTAATTAGCAATTGTTTTGGAAACTTTACAAATTTCATTGCATTAACAACATCTTGTTCTTTCTTCTGTAAAGCTTGTGATAACTCGTGTGTTTTGGCTAAAATATTCTTCATTAAATGCATGAGGAATATAAAATTAAAAGTCAAGAGACTATTAATTAAATTGTTTTCCATTCCTTTTTGATTGCCTTCTGCCCATCAACTTTGATAAATTCAAGTGCTTCAATAATAAATGAGAACATCCAAATAAAATTTGACAATGTACTGTAGTGTGAACTTCATCTTGTGTCTTCTGGCCTTTTCAATTCAGTCGGTTGGTTTGCCCCTTGACCACTTTCTAAATCTCCGCAACCAAGATCTTTAGCAACCCGATCGACTTCTAATGCTTTAATATAATCACGACGTTTACAAAAACCTCCAACGACATTTAACACAAGATTATTAAGTGTGAAAATGTCTGCTACTTCATAATGATCTTTTGCAACATCTACTAATATTAGTTGGAGTTGATGAGCAAAATAATGAATGTAGAAAACACAATTGTTTTGTAACATCAATGCTTTAATATTTTGAACTCACTTCTCATATTGCGAACACCACAATAACATTGCCCATGCTATTTTGAAATACTTGGGCCTTGTTTTACAAATAAATTATCAATAGTCTTCTTCAGTGATATAGTAGTTGTATATATAACATGAACAAACCTAAGTAAACGCTCTGTAATGAGACCTTTGATATTCACATAGCGTAAAATAACCATTTGTTCTTTGATGGATATATCACACGATTCGTCAACCAAAATAATGAAGCAATTATCTCCAACATCTCTAACAATAGTTTTCGTTACTTTATTTGCAATGCAAGAAACCATTTTTTTTGGATCTTTGGAGATACTAATTGACAATTGGTAGGAGCATTTTCTAGTACCATTGACTTGATCTCATTACTATGCAATACAAGAAATTCTAAACGTTCAAGAAAGTTTTCTCGATTACTAGATTTTTTAGACTCATCATGTCCATGAAAAGACAACCCTTGTTGTAATAGTAAGCGTATGCAATCAATCGATGCAGACGAACAAACACGATATTGAGTACTCTGTGTTTCATCCTGTCTATAAAATGCAACTTCAATGCCTTGCTTCTGATTCATCAAAGCTATCCACATCTTCTTAGGCTTCATTTGGTTAGGCGGTGGCGGGCGGAGACGGCGGGTTGGGACCGGAGGGGAGGAGGCGGAGCTTGAAACAAAGCGGTAGGCTTCATTTCTCAGGGCGCCCCGGGTGCAGACACGGCAAACGCCACAGCCAGGCGTTTGATTACCCGCCTTGCGGTGGCGTTTACCGCAAACGGTGCCTCCAAACGCCGCGCCAAATGAAGCCTTAGAGTTATTATGTCCACTATTGTGATTTCCAATGTATTTTTCTTGTATCGTCCTATCTTTCCAGTATTAAAACCACGACTTACAAAGATATGATCACAACCTTTTCGTGGAAAGACATAACAATAAAGACAATACGCAACATCTTTCTATATGCTATATTTTAGCCACTCTTTAAACTCATTAAATCAGTTCTTATTGAAACGGCGTGCTTTCTGTGCAATTTCAGTTTGTGGGAAATTTTCTAAAAAAGGTTGAATTGGACCATTTTGCAAATATTTTCTTCTTATCATATCTTGAAGATTTACATCATATGAGCTTATAGGATTTCTCAATCTTGAATCTCCCGGTAAATCCTCTAAGTCAAACTCATCTCGATTTCTTTTAGCACTTGAACCTGACATATGTAAATCCTGAGAAGTTTGATTTGATCCTACTTTTGGAAAAAAACTTATCTATCGAATTTCATGACTAAAAATGAAAAGAAACTTAAATAGGAACCTAAAGCATAAAACTAATTTTTATCAAGTGGAAATGGGAACCAAACATCAACAATTATATAGCATCAACATCAAGCTAAAGCAGAAAACGACTTCTAATTTCTACTCAACCTTTTCACTCATTCAATTCTCTGACCAAACATACATCAAAAATAAAATAATCCCCAAAAAATTGGAGCAATTCAGACTCCAAGCACAAATTCTAAAATTTATTGCAACAAATAATACGAAAAACTGAAAGTATCAATTAAAATGGAGGAAAACATACCCGTTGAATGTAGGTTGATTAAAGCCTGTAGATGAATATATATGTTCGAATATTTCCTCGATTCCTCCGGTCTCCAAGAGATGGTATTTATAAAATCTTCAACAAACGACTTAGGGCAAAAATATGTTAAAGTATAAATTTAGGACAAAAAAACGGTAAAACTCCAAAAAAATTATAAAGTGGCTTATGCGGTTATGCCATACCTCTATCGGAGGAAGAAGAAAACCAATATTAGGGCAGGGCGGCAGGCTAACAGCGAACTCTGAAAGAAATGAAGGTAATGAACGAAGAACCGAAGAACTAAGAAGAGTCCTCTGGCGGAAATGGAGGAAGAAGAAAGCCTCTGACCTAGATTAAGAGGAGGAAAGTTGACCTCTGATGGGCTCTGAGCGGCAGAGCACCAAAGAAGAGAAGAATGAGAGGTGTTGCAGCTGTCACGCGGGTGCCTAAGATGGAAATCGCGATTCGCGGCGTAGGTCTTTGCTATTTCCGCGAAAATTAATACTCGGGCACGTGCCCGGGTATGTTTTAAGGTGGGTCCGCCCATGGTTGTGGTAGTGCTAGGTTTACGGTCAGCTCGACGATTCAGGAGTTTTGTAACTTCATTAGCTCTAACCATCTTGTTGATCTTTTGTTTCATGGGCCTATGTTTACCTACTGTAATAATCAGAATGTCGACTAGCGTATCCTTTCTCGTCTTGATCGGGCATTGTGTATTGGGGATTTGCTTCAGCGTTTTTTGGGGGCTTAACTGTTTCACTTGGCCCGCTCGAATTCTGATCACTGTCTGTTGCTCCTTGTCCCTGAGGTTGCTTCGTCGCCTTCCCGAAGACCCGTCCGTTTTAAGGATTTCTCGCTGGATGTATGTCAGATATCTAGTTCAGTCGCTCTATTCCTGAATCTACCCGCAAGCCTATTGAGGAGATCCTCGAGGTTTCCCTCTTGGGTTTGGACTGGAAGTATCTCGACATTCCTCTTGCTGGAAAGAAGCTCTGCACCGCCTCCTTCGAGTTTGTGATTCAGAAGGTTAAAAATCAAATTGCTCACTGGCATTCCTGGGTCCTCTTCTTCGTTGGTCACTTGGTTCTTATCAAGTTTTTCTTGTGCTCTATTCATGTTTTCTACTGTGCCAACATATGCTCTCTATCAACGTGCTTCGTAGGATTGAGCAACTCATCTGAACATTTCTTTGGTGTGGTCATGCTGGTTAGGGGGTATACATTTTGCTTGTTGGGATCTAGTGTGCTCACCCAAAGGAGTTGGGGGCTTGGTTATTCAGAATTTGGTTCTTCAACAAGACTCCCTCCTTGCTAAAGTTGCTGGTCATATTGCCCTCCATTCGGACTCTATGCGGACTTGCCTTATTTAGAGCAAGAATCTTCTTCCGGGTGACCTCTCTGGGCACTCTGCCCCGAGTCGCTGCTCTCACATTTGGAGGGAGATTTCCAATCATCTTCATCTTGTCTTCCTCAAGGTTCATTGGGTGGTCAGCGATGGGAAGGCTATCCACGCCCTTCAGTAGGCCTGGGTGATGTCGTTCCCTATCTCTCACACTTCTACTTTGCTGAATATGGATACATTGGAGTCTATCACTTGGGTGGCTGATCTCATTACGCCTGAGGGGGACTGAAATCGTCCGAAAATTTCGTCCTGGTGTGTCGAGCAGCTTGGTCTTCAGATTTTCTCCCTCCCCCTCTCCAGGAGGCACTTCCTCGATCGCCTTGGGTGGGGTGATACTGGGTCGACTGTGGTGTCCCCGCGTGTGTTTATGATCTACTCCTCGAGTACTCTGTCCATGTCCCTATTTGTGCCTCTTAGATATGGAAGACCTCCTTACCATCACAAATAAGATGTTTTTATGGAAGCTGAGTTTAAACCGTCTTCCTTGTCAGAGTCTACTTGCGGGTCGTGGTATTTCTATCTCCACTACCTGTCCTCGCTATGGTCACGACCTGGAGGATGCTGAGCACTTATTTATTGCATGTCTATGGGTGCAGGGATTTTTGAGTATTTTCCTTCTGCAACTGTAAGAGAGGGTCCCAAGGTAGCTTCCTCCAAATGGTGCTTGGTTTCTTACTTTGGGGGGTTTGGAAGGCTCGCAATGCTTTGATCTTCAAGACACTTTACTTCCATTTGCCTTGCTGGTCCGAAGAGGTGTGAATGTAGCTAAGGAATTTTTTGTGGCTAGAGCAGAAACCTCAAGTGTGCTCCTACCCGCCGTCCTTACTAGGGTTCTCGGGGGCGTTTGATTTGTCGTCCCTCCATAACTTCCTTGATTTGGGAACCTTCACAAGATGATTGGGTTAAACTCAATTTTGATGATGCCTTGAAACGTCAGTTGGGTTGGGCCAATGTCGGATGGGTTATCAGGACCATCGTGGTCTTGTTCGATTGGTTGGTTGAATTCGATTTCGTTGTTTTTTTCGATCCTACTATTGAGCTACGTGGGAGAGCCTCTGTCAAGCTATCTTTGTTCTTGGGTTCTAGCGCATTGTTGTCCTGGTGACGCACTGACGGTTATCCAGTGGATCAATGGTTCTTCTGCCTGTTCAGATAGCAGAAGGGGACAAGTTCAGGACATTAGAGATTGGGTCTTTGGACTTCGTGAATGTACCATCGAGCATGCTTACCAGGTTGTGAATAATGTAGCGGATTGCTGTGCTAATCTGGTGATTACCAACGGAAACTTCTCTCATGTGCAAGAGACCCCCCCAGATGCGTATTATGGTGGATGGTGATCGCAATCTGTGTGCTCATGATCGGGTTCACTGGTTCTTAGGTGTTCTTGTTTTACCCACAAAAACAATTGTGCTGACTGAATATACTACACTATCAATACTGCACACTGAGAATACCCTAGACGGAGTGCCCTTTGAGTTTGGGTTTGATTATATTTCCTTTTACTTGGAGACGAGAAGATCTTCCTGGGATCAGCTTGCCAGATAACTTGATTGTGTCGGCGCCTCCAAACTGCTTGCGGCTGGCATGCGAGCCGATTGGCGAAGGAGTTGAGCGTTACTGATAGTTTGAGAAATTGCTTCTTCGCCGGCGCCTGTTGGAAGAACCCATACCGCATTTTATTCTTTCTCAGAGCCTCTCTTCACCGATTCTTCCTACGCCATCGACTGTTATCAGGTTGTTCATATCATACAGGTTGTTCTTTCGCAGGATCAGATTTACCTCCTCATATTTGGGATTTGTTAAAAGAATTTTTTACTGGTTCTTGTCTTCTTTGATTTTTGGAGTGATGTTATAGGCAGACCGCAAACCAATAATTAATATTAACAAAAAAACAATCAATTAGACACTAGAACGCTAGCCTTTCTGTCTCCTAAGCCTCTTTACCCGCACCCGACCCCAGCTGCACTCGCTCTCGCCGACATCAATCGCTATTCCCTCGCTCTCTTCGCAGGCTTCTGTTCTCCGTCGACGACCACTTCCTCTCCGCCGTCGCCGGTATTCTTCAACATCGCCATCGGTATTCTTGAATATCGCCGTTGCCGGTTTCCTTTGCGCTCCAGGCCCTGTTTGTTCGCCTGCTTCAGTTCCATGAACCATTGTCGAGTATTTGAAGGTTTTCCGTCGAGGAAGTAGCGGATTGAAGGATCAGTTGTGGTTGGAGGTATTTTGAACATTTACCATAGATTATTTGATTAAATGTTTAAAAGTGGTTGCTTGATTTTTAAATTGTATTGATGCAGCGAGATTTATTTACCAAATTCCGCTCTCTCTGTTCCATGCCATTTTCATGATTTCTTCAAACTATTCCCCATTATGGATACCCTTCATGGACTAATTCTACTGAAATTCTGCTCCAATTCTGCTGTTCTTTCATGATTTATCGTGCAATTCTTTCTCCATTTCTCACAATTTTTAAAATGAGTTTAGTGTTCAAGGGGAGTGTGGTGGCATTGGATGGGTTTGGGTAATATCATGATGAGCTATTTTAGCGTTTCAGTTTGAATGCTATTTTTTTGTTCAGCTAACTAAGTTTAGTTATGATAGATTCTACTATCTGAGTTTTAAGGTGCATATTTTGTTAATGATTGTTTATACAATTCATTTCTTAGACAACAATGAGCACTGGACAAGTTGATACAATTGAGGGCCATGAGTTTGCCATTGACAAAGATAAAAATAGAATTCAATGTAACTATTTGCAGTTCCTACTTTTACTTTTCCTGGTTTAGGATGGCCTTCCATGAGAATGCACAAGCTACTTTAGATGGAGTGATTGAGGCTCGTTTATACTGGACCTTGGTGAGCTGTCGAGTAATGTTGGTGAAACTGATGCTTCTTGTGGTTGCTATCTGGACCGGATTATCTCCAAGCATACGGGTACTGGAGTTTGTGGCAAAGTTTGTGTTGTATGCCCGGCTTCTTTTTTTTTGGTTGCCCAGTATTGATTTGTGGTTTCCATTTGCCTTGCTGAGTTTGCTAGTTTGGTTTATTTAAGTTTCAGCATGCTTGATGTGTGCTGTGTTAGTTTACAATTGTTTTTGAGGGTTTTGTAGGGTCTATTCAATTAGTGTGTAAATATAATAATTTGATTTGGTGTGCCAATAGCATGTCAGTGTGCATATATAATTATTTGTGCTGTGAATATAATTTGACTGTGAATATCCAATATTGTCATGCTTATAACATCAATCTTTTTTTGAATCATCCCTGGATAAGTACAAAAGACCACATCCCTCTTCTGTGGCAAGTAAAGCCCTAGGTCTGGTTTCCATTTTCACCATCAATTAAGCGCTTTTGAAGGAGACCGTCGAGGTTGCGGCAATGCTATTTGTCCGTGACCGTCTCTTCTTCGGCAGCATCACGGACGCCGCTGTTGTTCTCCAGAATGATGGCGGAGAGATCACACATGTCCTCTCCCTCCTGAGCTCCGCCTCCATCTCCTTCTTTTCGGATTGGCGCTCCGATGTCTCAATACCCACCCAGGAGGTGCGGAAGGTCTTTTCCGGAGAGGCCGCCCATGGCTTGGGGAAGAGTTCCCTGTCGCCGGAGAAGCTCATCTACGCCCTTGAGCTCGCAGGCCCAGGCCTCAAGCTTCTGAGAATGGCGGTACCTCTCCGGGACACGGAGGACGAGAACTTGCTGGATTATTTGGACACCTGCCTTGACTTTATAGATCAAGGGCGGAAGGAGGGCGCCATATTGGTACATTGCTTCGCTGGGGTTTCAAGAAGGTAACCAGTTGGCTGAGCTTTTCTTCTCAGTTTTTAAAGAATTGTTGGTGTTGCTTGAATTTAATGGACTATGATAATACCTACCTTTGTTTTTCTATCCATCATTTTGTTTACTCTGTTTTTTCTTTCCATTACTTTTGCATTTCTTGCAGTGCTGCCATCATCACTGCTTATCTCATGAGGACAGAACAAAAATCTCAAGAAGGTTTGAAAAATCCTTTTAGTTTATGATCGTATAAAATGAAAGCAGAATGTTTATTTTTCAATAAGTGTGAGGATTGCAATCTTTTCCATGGAGATGTTCCCTTCAATATATTTATGTGAATTCCAGTTATAATCTATGGTTTTGTTTTTCCTCTACTGGGTTCTTGTGTTCCAGATGCGCTCGAATCTCTACGGCAATGTCACGAGTTTGTTTGCCCAAATGATGGTTTTCTAGAACAAGTGAGACAAGTTTTAGATTGTGTATTGTTGACATAGGAGACCATGTTAGCCAAATTTTGACTTCCTTTTTTACAATTGCAGTTAAAGCTGTTTGAGGAGATGGGATTTAAAGTGGACACTTCGAGCTCATTGTACAAGCGGTTTCGCTTAAAAATATTAGGTAAGTTTCTTGGGATCTACTTTATTTTATTTAAGTTTCATGGTGTTTGATATCTGTGTGAGATATTTTATTGGTCTTATTTCTTATAATCTTTTATCATTCCTGAAAATACAATCTTTTATCATTCATAGGTTGCGCACATGAAATTTATTTAAACTCATCCACAATTTGAGGGTGTGAAATATGAAATTGTAATATATGCAATCATCCGTAATATTATATGCACTTCATAGTTAGTTTTCCATTAAAACTTGCCTGAGACTATTATAGCCTTGAGTTTTTCAATAAACTGCATATTATATAGCTTTATTTAGATAAAAAGGCGCTTGAAAAATTGTAGTCTTATGCAGAATAATCTAGATAGTAGATATGATGGGGGATTCTCATATTATTTTTTCTAATATTAAGAAGGCATAGCATTTTGTGTTTATGTTCCTCACGTTGGATTAGAAGGTAGATTTAATGTCAATTTTATGAAGAAATGTGCGCATTACCACAATGTATATTTAATGAAAATAATGATAATTATTGATTGTGATTTAGATGGTCATATAAGTTCTAGTAGGATGAGCTATGATATGATTCATGGTGTTAATGAAATAGGAGATATAAACAAAATGAGAGAAACTGTATTGGTTTTGTTGTGGCCTATGATCCGATCCAAAAGACAAAAAATTCACTAACCTTAAACAAAATTAAAGAAGCTGGCAGCCAAACAAATCCACTAACCTTAAACATATACAGATACTCTATAGCCGGCTAAACAGGGAAAATGAAAAAGTAGTTAAGCTTATATTTAATCTAAATTAGGACTTGCATCTTGCTAAGTCACATCATCATCTTACATCAGTCAATTTCCATCCTAATAAAAGAAACCATAAAAAATAACCAAATGTACAAACGTAGAAAATAACATAGCGTGAAATAGTAAACATTTTCAGATGACTGCATCACAAATAGTTATGAGGTTGTATTAGCCTACATGTTGGTCATGAAACCTAAATTACTCTGAATTTGTGTTAAATTTTGTCCTTTTAGGCTATTAAATTTTGCATTTGCTTGATCGCCACCCATCATATAAAATGAGGGTAATTTACTTGGAGCTCCCCTCTAACTTTGCATAATTATAGGGACCTCCTCTCTATCTTTCAAAATTATCAAAACCTCCCTTCTAAGATTACACTGGGTCTTCCATCATTTTTAGAGTGGTGGTGTTGGTAATTTTGAAAGATAGAGGGGAGGTTAATGCAATTATGCATATTTAGAAGAGAGTTTTTTGTATTATTCCTATAAAATAATTCATCAAACGCTCCTAACAACTTCTAATTTACAATGCTTGTGGTTCAGGCCATTCCTATAAGCTTGGGGAGAAGTTAGATAGCTCTATATTTGAAGCTGATCCAGGATTGCCATCAGAAGCCGGCTCTTCTTCTGATTCTGCTGAGGAAAGTCAACCAAAAACTGTTTACCGTTGCAAGAAATGCCGAAGAATCGTTGCTTTACATGAAAATGTCGTTAGCCACACACCTGGAGAAGGCGAGGCATGCTTTGAATGGCATAAGAGGAAAAGTGGGAACCCATTTAAGAGATTTGATGAGGTGGAGTGCTCCTCTATTTTTATTGAACCTCTGAGGTGGATGACAACAGGTATTTTGTTTTTTATTCTTTACATGTACCTAAGTCAATTTTGATATTTGTCACTTATATATATTATGAATATAAAGTAGCACATGCAAGAATGTCTATTAGATTCATGACATGTATTTTTACATAGCATGTTAAATTTATGAGCATACAAATAAGTTTGTAAGTTAACATAGTTGAGCACTGTTTTCCTTCAAAGCTTGCTCATTTATATAATTTTCATAGTTGTTATCACAGGTGACTCTTATTTACTTTCTATATTTCTAATGTCTTTTTAAATTCAAATGCTAGTGAAAACATAAAATTAAGGTTGAATAATGCTACCTACCTTTATTCTTGTTACATATTCTAATCATAGTATATCTCTAATGGCAAGCATCATTTTTCAAGTGCATAGGACATGAGAAATTGATACAATAATTTTAGAGATCTTTAAGCAAGCATTAAATCATTGTTAAAGCAGTATATTATAACAAGAATAAGCAACCACTTTTGCAGACATAAATAAACGAGTGGGTCCAACTTTGTCCATTTATATTTCATCCTTCCATTTGCACATATAATGTATAGGAATAATTACGAAAAACTCCCCTGCAATTTTGCATAATTATAGGGACCTCCTGATGAGGATCGTAGATCTAGAGCGGGCCGATACTTACCAGAGTCTGCACGAGTCTCGATATGCAGGACGCGAAGATAAGATCGTGGTATAGACGATCTGAGACGGTAGGCGCGTTCAGATCGACGATGACATATTTTATGTACTTCAATTTTATTTTATTTGTATTTTTATTTCATGTAAATTTAGTTGTTTTATGTTCCAGACGATCTTGGCCGTCTGCAGCGGGTTCTAAGTCTATAAATAGGGGTCTAGTGGATGTTTTTCAGACACCGCGAAATTTGAAGATAATATTCGGTCTCTCTCTCGCTCTCACACACACAGTTACTCATAACCGCCAACCTCTTTCAGCGGTAATCATGCACACACACTTACTCAACACCGCGAAATTTGAAGAGAATAGTCGGTCTCTCTCGCGCACACACTTACTCATAACCGCCAACTCCTTTCAGCAGTAATCATGCACAACACATCCACTCCTTCATGGTCGAAACCCTCCCTATTCAATCACTACTCCAGTTAAATGCCACACCAAAATTCCCGTCCATACCATAATCTTGTCCTGCAACCCAGTAAATTTCATCCGATTAGCCTCTGTTGCAACAATTCCTGTACTGGCAATTTCATACCAGCCTTCCTGCCCTCTTTCCTTTGTAAACAGGCCATCTCCACACCCAATTTACCGGCCAATTCCAGTAATTTCTCAATATTCCATCCTCAGGAGTCGCCTGTACACCATACCCCTCGTGCGACCTTCCTGCCTTCTAGAAATTGCTCTGCTCTGCTTTCCATCCTCCTATCCAGCCTGCAACCAGCCTTCCGACCGCCAAAACTCACCTAAACAACCTACAGTTACCTCTCCAGATATCCAGCCACGGGCCAACCTCGAACAGCCTCCGACTGCGGAAATCAGTGCTAAACTGCTGCAATCTTGCTGTCCAGCACCCGAAAATCAGCCTCCTCCACCCCACTTGACTCCTAGTTCATTCTTGAGTTCATAGTTAGATTTGATTTCACTCATTGTTGTTTAATTGGTGAATAAGCATATTATTTGGATGTTATTTCATGTGTTTGCCCAAGATTTCTACTATTTTTATGTTGATCTAATGTTCTAATTCCAGTAGTGAATGATTGTGGCTAACTTTGTTAATTTCAGCACTAATAGTAATTGTTCATCGGATAATTATTTGTGCCTTGCATGATTCTAAATTCCTATGAAACTCCATAGATTCAACCGATAATATGCATAAGATTAAACCAAAGTCTTGCGCTTTATGCGGACCACGAATGGAAGGCGAGTTATTGTGCAAGTTAACGAAGGCGCATTAATTTTTTGCAGTTGAGGCGGGTGCGCTGGAAGGAAAGCTATCGTGCATACACTGCGATGCGCGGTTGGGCTATTTCAATTGGTCGGGCATTCAGTGCAGCTGCGGGAGTTGGATTACTCCAGCATTTCAGCTGCATAAGAGCAAGGTCGACATTTCCATCCCCGGCTCCTCTAGACCGCGCATAAAGCAATAATCTTGCATATTTTATGGAACATTTGGGACCTTTTTCAACCGAGGTTTGCATGCGTGAAAGCACCTAAAACCAGAGTTTGCAATTATTTGAACTTGTTAATCCTCACTCAGATCTGCATGCACTCATTCCTAAGGATCGAATGCATGTCGCATTTAAAAGGGTTTATGCACAAAAAACTATTTCTATTTTTGGTGCTGTACTCTCTTTCATTGATACAAATTGGTAATTGGTTTTAGTATTTCATGATTTGTTCATTGAATCAATGTTGATATTGCCAATGCCTTCCTCCATCCTTCCTAAACAAAAGGCCCCTTCATATATTGGTAATTGGTTTTAGTATTATATATGAAGCACGCTGGTGTGTTATTATATTGAAGTATGAAGGACAATATTGGGAAAAAAAGTTGAATCTAGCGGACATGCTTGAATATTTGTCAAAAAAAGGTTGCTCTTGTTAATGTATATTTGGTCAAATAACGGGTTCGAAGGTATAACGGGTCAGTTGGGTACACGGATATTCATCCCCGTAGACACTCCTAGGGTTTTATCTATATATACCCGCTAGGGGCAACGGGGAGTGGATTCCACTTTGATCCTCCTCCGGATGCTTCGAGCAAACCTTCACAATCTCGAATCACGCCCCTAGGGTTTGCCCCAGTCCGCCCGATTCCTGTTCACGCGAAGGATCAACGATCCATCCCGCCGTTGCCGTTCGCGAGAGAAGGAAGCAGATTGCGATCCAGTTCTTCCCCGCAGTCGCGCCTCCAATCCAGATCTCCTTCGTCGCTGGTTCAGTCGCCGCCGCCGTTCGTGCGTAGAGGAGGAATCCTTTACGTATTCACCGATCGTTCGCGTAACTGCTAAGGACCGCTCCGTCGTCGTTCGTCGGCCTCGTCGTCGTTGTCGTGCGTGAAGAAGGTCGTTCGCTGCTGCCGTTCGCAAAGTGGACATCGCGACATCGCCACCCGCGTGGAGGAGATCTCCACTATCGCCGGATCCAAAGCCTCCCGCCTCAGATCCGCCGCGCCGCCGCCTCCGTCGTCCAGATCTGTCGCCGACGTCTTCGTCGCTGCTGCCCTAGCCCGCAGCAAGTTTCCGTCTCAGATCTGCCGCAGCGCCTCCGCCTCCAGATCCCCCCCAGCGGCCGCCATCAACCTTCTCCCGCCGCGCCGTCTCCAAGCCCTCGGAAGTGCAGCCCTAGCGCTACCGCCATCGTTAACTACTAGCGCCTGGCGCTAGCAGCTACTAACGCTAACGCCCTGGCTGCAGCCCCGGCTGCAGCCCTCGCCGACGCTAGCGACAGAGTCCCATTTTCTTCTGTTTGGTGACCTGATCCCGTCTGTTGGGCGCACAATGATGAAGGGGAACAACATGGCGTCCCCTGTTCCGATGATAAAGCTGGAGAAGTTCACGTCGACTGAGTTCAACGACTGGAAGTTGAATACTCAGTTCAGGATGAAGTTTCTGAACGTGTTCTACACAGTTCAGTCTGATGGTGCTGAGGTCGTAGGGACTGCTGACGAGGCACAGTGGATTTCTGATGAAAACTTCTGCAGAGACTACCTGCTGAACTGCCTGTCTTCTAATTTGGCGAAGACGTACATGAAGCTGAAGATAGCTAAGGCAATCTGGGATGCTTTGCAGGAGCACTTCAGGCAGGAGGAGGACCCGTCCAAGGCACACTTGGTGAACAAGTTTCACTCGTTCACCTTCGACGAGGAGAAGGTCATTCTCCCTCAGGTATCAAATTTTGAAGTATTAGTAGATTCCTTACATAGTGAGAATATTGTGTTGCCAGATAGCTTTGTTGCCGGCACAATTGTGTATAAATTGCATTCCACGTGGTACAATTTCAAAACTGAAATGTCCTGCAAGAAGATGCAGGTGGGCTTGAACGAACTCAAGCGTTTCATACGCATTGAGGACGAAAATAGGAGTCGACACGCTCTAGAAGTCGTTAGCAAGCAGAAAGCTGCTGCTAACATGATTACGAACTCTAGAGGCGCGCCGAACCCTAGGAAGTCAAAACCCAACCATAGGAGCTCCCAGGTTGCAGGCCCAAGTAAACAAATCAAAAAGTTTAAGGGCAAGTGCTTTAACTGCAATAAGTGGGGACACAGCGCATCTGATGGCAGGCTTCCTCGTAAGGAAAAGGGCAAGACACCACAGGAAGGCAACCATGCTAACATGGTTAGTCTCACTGAGCCATCCGACTTTGTTGCCATGGTCGGAAACGGAAAGGCCAGTACAGAGTGGTTCCTTGACTCGGGGGCAACGTGTCATGTTTGCAACAATTGTAATCTGATGACAGGTCTCACTGATGCAAGAGAATTTGTGACTATTGCCAACGGTGAGACAACTGATGTTTTGAAGGTGGAGAACGCAACTTTGCTGCTATCCTTAGGTAAGACTTTAACTTTAAAGAATGTTAAGTTTATTCCTTCTTTAGCTGCTAACTTAGTGTCTATTAGCTTACTATGTGATGTTGGTATGTCTTTTACTTTCTGTAGCGGTAGAGTAACACTGTCAGTTAACTCACACTATTTTGGATGTGCATACGTACAAAATAGGATGTACAGACTAAGTCTAGCAAACGAAATAGTTCAACAAGTTCAAACAAACTTAGTTAGCCCTAAGACTCTACATGAGAGACTATGACACGTAAACTAAAGGAAAATGTTTCAAATTGCTAGAACTCACCAGATAGCTTTAGACACTACGGTCAAAACTGATAAATGTGAAGTGTGTGCTCAGACTAAGATCACTAGGAAACCTTTTAGTGCGGTTACTAGGAGCACAACACCCTTAGAACTGATACATTCCGACATATGTGACTTCAAAAGTTTTGTCACTAGTGGAGGCAAGAAGTATTTAATCACCTTTATAGATGATTGTTCTAGGTTTTGTCACATTTATCTTCTTAAAACTAAAGACGAAGCGTTTGAAAATTTTTGTATTTTCAAAACCAGGGTAGAAAACCAATTAGGCATGAAAATCAAAAGATTTAGAAGTGATAGAGAAGGAGAATATATGTCCAGTGAGTTCAAATGTTTCCTTGCCCAACATGGAATCATTGCAGAAACCACTGCTCCTTACTCGCCCCAGTCTAATGGCATAGCTGAGCGTAAAAATCGTACGTTAACAGAAATGTTAAACTCTATGCTCCTGACTGCAGGCATGCCTTCCGCTTATTGGGGAGAAGCAGTCTTAACTGCAAATCACATTTTGAATAAAGTTCCTCATGCCAAGTTAGAGGTTACACCCTACGAGCTTTAGTTTAAGAGACCCCCGTCTTTACTAGACTTAAGACCTGAGGTTGCATAGCCAATGTCAGGGTCCCTGACCCTAGACGGTCTAAGATTGGACCTAGGACCAATACATGTGTCTACCTAGGTTGTGCTGAGGATAGTGCTGCAGATAGATTCTTAGATATTTCTAATAACGTTGTTATAGAATCTAGGGACACAGTGTTCTTTGAAGATAAGTTCCTCAAGGATAAGAACTTGTCTCTCCCAGGTATGCAAGTAACTATTACTGAAGAGGATCCTACTTCAGTACCGAGCACTTCCTATTCCGTTCCGGTAGATAACTCTGGCCTAGAGTCTAGGAGAACTTCTCTAAGAGAGCGAATTCCCAAAACCTTCGGTAGTGACTTTGTCACTTGCCACGTTGAGGCTGATCCATCCACCTATAAGGAAGCGATGAGATCCAGGGATTCCCTACTCTGGAAAGAAGCTATTGATGAAGAGATGAATTCTTTACTTCAGAATAGCACATGGACGTTGGTTGATAAGTCAAAAGGGGCTAAAACCGTATGGTGTAAGTAGATTCTGAAAAAGAAACTGAATCATGATGGTAGCTTAGCTAAGTATAAAGCACGTCTGGTGGCTAAAGGTTTCACACAAGTAAGCGGAGTAGATTATTTTGATGTCTACTCACTCGTGTGTCACTTAGCAATCATTAGGGCCCTCTTTGCCATTGCGTCTATTGAGAACTTTATTGTTCATCAAATGGATGTTAAGACTACGTTCTTGAATGGAGATCTGACCGAAGAGATCTACATGAATCAACCTGAAGGTTCATTGTAGACGGTCACGAAACGAAAGTCTGTAAATTACTTAAGTCTTTATACGGACTAAAGCAAGCACCGAAATTATAACATGAGAAGTTCGACTATAGTGTAAAGAACATGAGATTCATGTCGAGTCTCTCGGATAAATGTCTTTACATACGTAATAGATCGGATAAAGTCGCCATAATATGCTTGTTCGTAGAATATATGCTCATTCTAGGATCTGATCAATCCGAAGTAGATGACGTTAAGTCAGATCTAATTAAAGAATTTAGCATAAAAAACCTAGGTGTAGCTAACACTATACTAAGCATGCAAGTGAGCTTTAGGCAGACTGACATCTCCCTAAGTCAAAGCCACTACATAAAGTCTATGTTGGACACGTGAGGATACAGTGACAGTAGAGCATTTGAGACACCATACGATTACACTAATCGCCTAAAGCCCAATGAAGGGGCTATGGTTAAACAGTTAGATTATTCTAAACTGCTTGGTAGCCTCATGTATGTCATGGTCTGCACTAGACCTGGCATAGCCTTTACGGTCGGCATGTTGTGCAGATTCACAAGTAATCCTGGCCAAGAACACTGGAACGCCTTAGATAGGCTCATGAGATACTTAAAGCACACCCAAAAATATGCTTTAGTCTACTCTGGTCATCCTTCAGTGCTTGAAGGATATTCTGACGCATCATGGTGCTCGGAATTAAACGACATCAAGTCCACTAGTGGGTTTGTCTTCACACTAGGAGGAGGAGCTGTAGCCTGGAAGTCCAAGAGGCAATCCTGTATTGCACTCTCTTCTATGGAATCCGAACTCTACGCTCTTGTTGCAGCATGAGAAGAAGCAGAGTGGTTAAGAGATTTGGTAATGGACATTCCTTTGTCGAGCCTGAAAATGAGTTCTGTTGCAGTTTACTGCGACAATCAGGCTACTAAAATGATTGCTACGAACACTTTGTTCAATGGCAAAAGAAGGCATCTCAGACTGAAACAATCCTGGTTGACCTCACTCACAAGTCAAAGGATTATGACCCTGATTGATGTGAGATCGAAAGATAATGTTGCAGACGCCTTGACCAAAGGCTTGAATAGAGCTCTCACAATAAAAATATCGGGGGAGATGAGACTAAAGTTCATAGATGTATGAAACTTCCCTCCGTTGTTTATGTTTTCATAGTGAGAACCTATATAGTCGCAACATTCAAGCATCTAAATAGCAGACTGAAACCCCAAATAATTTCTTGATGAAAACCCAAGATGGTTAGATGTCTGTTATTCCACATTTGATAACTAAACATCTTTCTCATTGTAAGTTGATTCGAAAATTATTCAACTGGGAATAGAAAGTCGTTGTAGTCGGTTATCTAACATTGATGATCATAGCACATTATTCCACACCTGATAATGTTGCAAACGTTGTTGTGTCATACCATCCAACTTTTGTTGGTGAGGCGCATAATGATCACTAATGGATAAGATAACGGTTGATTTACAAAATCAACACTAGACTGGTTCCTTCTAGACCAGATAGAGATGCTGACAGTGTTACTTCACCATTGCTACATGTTCTAAGCTCACTTTGGTAAGAGCTAGTTCTCTTTCTACGTTACTGCATATGTTCATGAATTCATTGAGTCTAACTCATGAAATTCCTTGCAGGCTATGGTGGAGATGGAGGAGAGAGAGTAGTATTTGATATGAATGCTGATGATCTACTAGACGAGTAGAATTTTCATACGTTTATCCTTGTCATTATGTTTTCAGACTTTATTTTATTGAGTAGCACTTTATTCTGGATGATTTATATTTATGTGAAAAATCTTGCTGTTATTTAAATGTGCGAACTCTTTTGTTTATGTTAAGTCGAAAACTCCTTTTGCTTTTACTACTTTCTGCACTTCGAAACGTATACGTTATTTGTCACAAATATAAGAGGAGATTGTTAATGTATATTTGGTCAAATAATGGGTTCGAAGGTATAACGGGTCAGTTGGGTACACGGATACTCATCCCCGTAGACACTCCTAGGGTTTTACCTTTATATACCCGCTAGGGGCAACGAGGAGTGGATTCCACTTTGATCCTCCTCCTGATGCTTCGAGCAAACATTCACAGCTCTAACCTTACATGGATGTGTATGTGGTTTGAGGCATTGGCTTTTTTCGTGCCTTGACAACGACAATATTTTTGTCATCTTTGCCCCTTTAAAAAATCGTGTCTTGTCGAATTCTACTTCATTTTATTTGTATATGCATTATTAACTGCAGCATGTTTATGTTTGATTCATAAATGAACTATAAGTATATTTGCATTGATTAATCGGAAAATATTAAACGAAGTATACGCAGTCGTCGAAAAATTTTGAACGAAAGTCATGTGAATGCCTTTTTTTCTACTCTCCTTTTGTTTTTTGGTTGTAGAATGAGAAAATTATGTGAGAGTGGGAAGAGGTAATATGCATCAAAGAAAATATTGTCTCTATATACTTGCACTGATCAATATTTAAGATACTGATCCTCTTCTGACAATTACTTCACTTATGTAATTCATTTTAACAAAAAATAAATAAACAGTGGAACAATCCTAGCCACACAATTGTATTTATTTAATCTCATAAATGACTATTTTCTTCAAAATCATCTTAAATAATTTATGATATCTAATCCTAATTGATTCCATACTATTCATTCTACTTTGAATATATTTTTAACAATTTTTATATAGCAATAATTATCTTCACTTTAACCACTCTCTCCTATAGGTTTGGTAGGTCTTGAGAGATTTTTTCCCTTCTCTCTCTTCCTTGTTTATCTTCAGTCTTCACCAATGATTGAATTAATTTAACAATTGTGCATTCTTAAATGGTGTTAGCCTCTAAATATGCATATTCTCTTGCACACACACATTCTTGCGCACATTGCACACACACACACACACACGCACACACACATGTGTGTACATATATAATATGTATGAGTGAGGGCCATGTGAGTAGACGATCATAGCACTGTTTAACGCTATATTTCGCTAAAAGTGTTCGACTAGTATTGTCACTCGCACTAGCATACATATATATATATATATATTATTATTTCATATTTTCTCATAAAAGTTGTTTAGTGCATTTAGTAAACAGATGAAATATCCTTGGTCTTAAATTTATGCCATGTCTTTATGAAATATCAATTTGGTATTTAAATAGATTTTGTAAATAATTAAGATAATTTTTATATAAAAAAATTGCTTTAAATATAAATTGAACAACTACAATTAATTTTCGATTTGTTCGATTTCAATTCCAGAAAGGAATTTGAAATCATACAGAATTTAGAGAATTTATTTAATGGTAATATCAATTTCTTTCAAAAATTTATCTCAATCCTTATATCTAATTCAAATTTTGTCCAAAGTATGCAGCCATATTATTTTTTTGGCAATGCAATTTAGGGATTTATTTCAAATAATTACTAGGGACAAAATTCAAAAAAAAAAAAACAATTATTGGAGACTCACTTGAAATTGAGTTTAAAATTTTGGACAAATTTTACTTTTTTATCAAACATGAAAAGAGTTAAACCGTTTATTCCTGTTCAAAGGTGGTCCATGCTCTTAATTGTTGGTATTACTATATGAAAAAAATTTAGGTGTGTTTTAGGTGGGAGAAACAATACAGTTGTACGATCTGGTATTCTACGGCGGAGTTGTTTTCACAGAATACTGCAGTATTCTAAAAATACTGTCAGTATTTCGATCAATCATATTGTTTTTGCAAGAACTAACGATTTGATGCGCATAAGCACCGTGATCTTAAATGAGAGAACGCACCTAAAAATATCTCTTAATATATACAACATTGTTCACATACAATCACGAGCCTGAAAACCTGAAAGCGCAAAATAGCACAGCCATCTACAGAACATGAAAAGCTGCGGCGGCTTCAAGATTTTCTGGAAGCGGTTATCTCCGCCGGAGAATTTCCGGCGGGGTGAACCCTGGCCGCGGGTCCGCTGCCAATTTTCTCTACCGTGTTTTCCTGCCGCTTCTTGATCCGGTCCTTGAGGTTGCTCTGCTGCACGCTAACATGACCGTAGCTCGCCCCGATCGAAAGCATCCCGCCGGAAGAACTGACTGCGAAAAGGAACGGCGATCACTCCGACAAGAACTCCTCCGGCCGATCAACAGCTGCGAGGCTCTGAGAATCTCTGTTGTGTGTAACCGTTTCGCGACGGTGGGGATATTTATACCTGTGGCATATGGTGTGGCC
The DNA here is from genome assembly GCA_033032865.1 of Dactylorhiza incarnata. Taxonomy (NCBI): domain Eukaryota; kingdom Viridiplantae; phylum Streptophyta; class Magnoliopsida; order Asparagales; family Orchidaceae; genus Dactylorhiza; species Dactylorhiza incarnata. Next base: position 70,853 of record JAWHQI010000383.1, read on the forward strand.
CATGCGGCAACTGCGCGGCAGCTTCGGTTTATTAATAGTGGAATTGGATAGATAAGGTAAGAAATGATGGTGGGCACAGGAAAGGCTACATGGAATTCAATACCGTTGGCCCAAACTCATCCGATCCACAGTAATTATTTGGAGAAATGTTTTCTTTTTAATTAAATTAAAAAAAATGATTTATCATGTGCTGGAACATGGGAGTATATTTTGTTGAATGATTGCAAATTATTAGAATCAAATAGACACGTTATAAAGTTATCCGCAGAGCATTTTTGGCTATCCGTACTCTATTTGTATGAGTTATACACGTGCACATGCATGTTTAGAAAAATTGTTCTACATGAAAGTTGTAGATCTCGAAAGTTGAACACTTTTTTCTAAAAATGAACGCACAAGACGTATTGCCGCCCCGATTGAAATATGGGCGCAACGATAGAGAATTCATAAAATCAAAAAAGTTTTTTGAAGAGCTTTTATATCGGATCAGGATCCTCTCCATTTGGTTCCCCTCCATTTGTCCATTTTATGGTTTACATTTCTTTTCACTTTATCAAAAGATGTGAATTTTTTTGGATATATAAAAATATTAAAGAACGAAATTACTACATCTGTCGGATCAACTTAGATCAAATCTTGACCGCGAAATGATTGATATCCATTTCAAGTGAAATAGAGATTATCTTTTTCCTCATATACCTATCATGATAGGTTGTCATTATGCATGACAGCAGTATTTTCAAGAAAGACTGTTAATATGCTTATCAACAGTATTTTCGAGAAGCTACCATTAAACTCATCAACTTTATTAAAACGGATTTGATATGCACAATTATATATGCATCGTGACGATGAAAAATAGTTGTATAACTACTTTATGTATTAATTAATTGATAGTGTTTATTTTAAGCTGCATTAATTAATTAATTATCACGGTTAGAGTACCGCCGTGGTTGGCGGCATGTCACTCTTGTGTGCGCGTGTGTGTGTATATATGTATAATTGATTTTATTTTTATATATTAGTTTGCTCAATGATTATACTTTAACTAATATTATATAGCAATAATTGTGTTGCCGACCATGGCGGCTTATAAATAATTATTATATGGAAACATTATTTGAGGCAAGAGACATATAATTTTATCCGAACTCTTTGACTGCAATAAGAATAATATTATCTCGAACAATTATTGAGTCTCAAATATATTTTGTATCATTTAAAAGTATTTTTTTTCCTTGCAAAAGTAATTAATTACTACAATAATTTCACAAAGTCTAATGTCTCTAGGAAGGATGACATTGAATATTGAATAAAATATTGTCATCAATATCGCCCTTAATCTTATTCATGATTTCAAATTGATTGTAGATAAAAGAGGCCCATGATATATCTAAAATGCATAATATTACATAAATTATATTCGCAGGGTACTCTTTAACACCTTTATATTGTAGAGAAAAATTATTTGAGGGCTGTTGTAACCCCTAATTTTTTATAACGGAGACATTAGACTCCCTCTCGAAAGAATTTGTAGGGGGCCAAATGTCTCGGTTATAAAAAATTAGGAATTACAACAATTTTTTTGAAATTTACACGAAGGTCAAATATCTTTTCTCAACAATATAAGCATTCCACATGTACTTTAATTACATAGAAGATCCATATTAATTAGAGGGTATTATTTACTAAAACTATGAGTTCTTTAACTAATAAAAATCTATATAAATAAGAGAAAAAAATGGTAGATTTATTTTATAGAAATGAAAGATACATAGTTCATAATATAGAAATGAAAGATATGCTCATACGGTCTCGCATGTAATGACTCGAGCCATAGTATCATATGTATTGTTCACTCGAGTTTGAACGGGTTGAGTGAAAAGCAAAAAAGGTTGTCATTACTATGGATCGCGCTGTATCATGGTATTGCGAAAAAAAATTAGGGATTACAACAGTTCTTTTGAAACTTCCTGGAAACTTGTTGTAAAATAGATTTATGTGCCCCGGATGATATATGGGCGAGAAAATCATCTAATGCATGAATCTTAAGATCTACGCTCTATTTGTTTCGGCGGGGATGTGTTGAAGTGGTGCGAATGAGAGTGGTGAGAATGGAGGGAGGGGGTTATGATGGCGTTGAAGACCAAAAATGACGTTTTGGAGCGTTGGAAATGAAGAATGGAGCTTTATCAAACATGTATTTTCAGTCGTGATGTTTTCTCCAACCGAAAATGAAGAAAAAACGCCGAAACAAACATAGCTCAGTGCTTTGAGGAGGAAGAAGGGGTCACCTCGAGGCAAAGACGATGACCAGCGATGGAGCCATTTCGGCTAATTTGGCTCCAAATTGTCATGAAAACGTCCTTCCAACAATAGCAGTTGTCATCACTACCCCATTAATTGTCTAATAGTGGTGGCATTAATGGAATGATTCAATGAATCATTCATGCCACTTGACAGACACAGTCACGCCCATGAGTACTGTGGACGCCGTACGGGTCCATGTGGGCCCACATCACATTTGGGCCTACCCGACACAACTTGGTTATGCGAGCCAGGTTTCAATATATAAATCAACTTATTGGAGCGCACATCAGATCGAGCATGGTCAAATCCGAGTTAGTTCAACCAAATTGAGTCATCATTAACCCAAAAATGACTCGACAATATTAATTCAGAACATGTTTGGTCCAATTGGATCCATTTAAAGCAATGGAGTCGTAAATAGTGATACTTAAACCTAAATTGGTCAAATCTTCTAAACAATCTTCTGAATATCAACAAGGACGCGCGTATTACAAAGGTGGTTGTTATTTGCAAGGAAGTTTAGGGTATCACACCCTAAAAAGGGTATTATTTATGTTTGTAAGAGATCAAGGTTTTTGATAACCGTGTTGCTCTTCTTTTCGCTCCAGTCGACCCCAGCCCGGCCTCACACGCCCCTACCCCCTGCCCTCGCACAACCCACACAAGGCCATGCGCTCCCTCGAACCCTTTATAATAAGAGAGTTAAGTTACATAAGGAGACATTTGATGGATGTTCGGCAATGCAATGAATTTACACAAGTGTATCATTTTCGTTGTCTATTTACATAAGAAAATGCATTGTTGTTGTTTTTGCAAATTCACTATCTATCAAACTTAGGCTCAGTTTGACATGGCGGCGGCGGCGGTCATGAACGCGGTAGTTATTAACAATCGCTCATGAACGTCTGACCTCACCTAAGGAACTTCATCCACTTTTATGCTCAAAACTAGTTTTATTTTCTTGGTAGTAATGGTAACCGTTGTCATGCCCAACATACATTCTATGACGCTGGCGTTTTTGTCCAAATTCATCGAAGCAAAAAAAACACCATGCCAAACGGAGTCATAATAACATGCTTTCAATTGTTGTAAATTAGATTATACATACAAGACCAATGGAAACCATATGCCTCTGTTTAACATAGTTGGAGTAAGTTCGACAAACCAATATTTTTTTCATGTTTCACTTTTACGTCCGATAAAAACAAGTTTAACTATGGATAAGCTCTCGACTGTTTCAAGTCAATCCGTGAATCAAATTCATCGTCAATTGTATTAATGACAGATAGAGAACTAGCGTTGATGTTGTTGAGATTTGGTTTGGGATTAATTTACTAATTATGGGCCCGGTTTCCTTTTAGAGGGAGAGATTCTCTCTCTAGCGTTGATCTTAAACAAAGCCACAAAATTATTATATATATATATACATATGTTAATATATATGCATGAGAGTTACCTGTTCACGTAAGAGAAGAGGTACAGCCGATTGGGAGAAATATTAAAATGCTTGTAGCCTTTTGTGAGAAACCGCACAGAACCGCCTGTTTTGTAGTGGCCGGCTGTAGCTTTTCGGAGACAAAAAAAAACAGAAACCGCTGGGAAGGAGTGCAGAACAGCCCGTGGAGAAAAAGCAATTGCCGCCTGGGAGGTTTTCGTTCAGCCCACTTTCTCTCTCTCTCTCTCCTGTTTCTCTCTCTCTCTCTCTCTCTTGTGCGACGGGGAGGCCGCCGCCGGCCTTGGTGTTTCGCCGTTGGAGAGAGTAGTGTCGCCGGTCTTGGAGGTGAGCCGCCGGCGTTGGAGAGTGAGTCGTCGTCGGGCTTGGCGGAGATCGTCGTAGACGTTGAAGGCGTGCGCGAGTGTAGTTAGCCTTGACGGCGTTTTGATCTCGGTGGCGACGTTTGTCTCCGGTGGTGGCGTTGGTCTCCGGTGGTGGTTGCGGTTGAACGTCGGACCTCGACGTTGAAGGTTCGGTGAACCTTGTGCGTCCGCTAGGCGGATTGCAGTCCAGATTTCCTACTCGCCCGCGGATCGTGCGCGTCCGGCGCATCTGCGGTGTTCCACCGGACGGTCTATTCTTCTCTTGTTATTTCCTTGTAATTGCTTTTATATATTGTCTAATTAATATATACTTGTGATTGTGCGCCGGCGGATTTTGCCGCGCGCATTTTTTGCCTATACTGTGTTCTTGTTTCCTGCAATTTTTATAGCGGTGCCCTGCGGTTTGCACCTGATTTCTCAACAAGTGGTATCAGAGGGAGGTTCGGTAGACGACCTAATTGGACGTTCTAGGAAGGGTTTGACTGCGGTGGTGAACGACTAGGTCCTCTTCCCACTCTCTCAGATCCGACCTTTGAACAAATCAGGTCTTCTAGTTTACTGAGGGAAGCTATGGCAGGGAAGAATTCAGTGTTGGCAAGGTATTCAGTGGAGAAGTTTGACGGCAGCGGGAATTTCCGCCTATGGCAGATTCGGGTCAAGGATATGCCGGTTGAGCAGGGGTTGATCCAAGTGCTGCGGGGGCGTGATTCTTTGCCCGATCCGGTGAAGGATTCTGAGTGGACTGAGATGGATGAGCGCGCAACTATCGCTATTCGGATGTGCGTCGACGACAAGGTGTTGTTCAACATCGGTATTGAAGAGTCCGCTGTCACGTTGTGGGAGAAGCTTGAGGGACTCTACATGAGCAAGTCGTTGACCGCGAGGCTGTTACTGAAGCAGAGATTGTACGGTCTGAAGATGCAGAAGGGTGGTAACCTGCAGGAACACTTCAATGTGTTCAATGGACTTCTTAACCAACTGCATGTGGTTGGTGTGAAGGTGGAGGAAGAAGACAAAGCCCTCTTGCTTCTTACCTCGCTCCCAGCGTCATACAAGCACATGGTGACTACGCTCCTGTATGGGAAGGATACGGCGGGGCTGGAAGAAGTCACGTCGGCGTTGTTATCCAGTCAGATGTTAAAGGACCCCACTCCTTGGGGTGACCAGATCTTGGAAGCGCATGGACGCGGGAGGAGTTTTGACAGAGGATCGAGCGGTGCACGAGCTCGGTCGGCGTCGAAGAAGGCAGTGACGTGTTACCACTGTAGACAGGTTGGTCACATTAGGAGGAATTGTCCGCAGCGTGCAGGAAGTTCTAGAACTTCGAAGGATGTCCAAGATGCGGGCTTAGTGACATTGGACCTGGAAGGAGATGACAGATTTTATTGGGCCACTGAGAGTCAGAGTGACTCTGATAGCTGGATTTTGGATTATGGTGCTTCGCAACACATTTGCTCAGATGCAGAGATGTTCAGTTCATTGGAGGTGACGTTTGGGTCGGTCTTTCTGGGTGACGGCTCAGCATGTGAGGTCACGGGGACAGGGACGGTGGACATAAGGACGCATGACGGAGCAATGCGTAGACTTGAGCAGGTACATCTGGTACCCAAGCTACGCAGGAATCTGATATCGTTGGGTAGATTGGACTCCGGTGGGTGCAGTTTTGCATCGAGAGGTGGAGTTCTGACGGTGAGGCGAGGGCGCACTGTGCTCATGCGAGCTATGCAGCGCAGTAGTTTGTACTGGCTGATGGGGACCACGATGCGAGGTGGTGTGCCCATGTTTTCTGCGACCGACATGGTGGATGGTCGAGGTGGTGCATGGGATCGCCCTTCTGGTAGTCTGACTAGGCGAGTTAGATTCAGCGATCCGGTTGCGTCGACATTCAGGGGTTGAGCCCGAGTAAGGATGAGTCGACTGGAACAGGTCGGCTGAGCCTCAGGACTTTGAGGTGGTGTTTCGCGCAGTGTTGTTTCGCACAGTTGGTGCTTCGTGCAGAGAGTGCTTCGTGCAGGTGGTAGCTCCGGATTCCGAACCAAGGTGGTGGATTGTTGAGATTTGGTTCGGGATTAATTTCCTAATTATGAGCCCGGTTTCCTTTTAGACGGAGAGATTCTCTCTCTAGCGTTGATCTTAAACAAAGCCACAAAATTATTATATATATATATATATATTTACATATGTTAATATATATGTATGAGAGTTACCTGTTCACGTAAGAGAAGAGGTACAACCGATTGGGAGAAATATTAAAATGCCTGTAGCCTTTTGTGAGAAACCGCACAGAACCGCCTGTTTTGTAGTGGCCGGCTGTAGCTTTTCGGAGACAAAAAAAACAGAAACCGCTTGGAAGGAGTGCAGAACAGCCCGTAGAGAAAAAGCAATTGCCGCCTGGGAGGTTTTCGTTCAGCCCACTTTCTCTCTCTCTCCTGTTTCTCTCTCTCTCTCTCTCTCTTGTGCGACGGGGAGGCCGCCGCCGGCCTTGGTGTTTCGCCGTTGGAGAGAGTAGTGTCGCCGGTCTTGGAGGTGAGCCGCCGACGTTGGAGAGTGAGTCGTCGTCGGGCTTGGCGGAGATCGCCGTAGACGTTGAAGGCGTGCGCGAGTGCAGTTAGCCTTGACGGCGTTTTGATCTCGGTGGCGACGTTTATCTCCGGTGGTGGCGTTGGTCTCCGGTGGTGGTTGCGGTTGAACGTCAGACCTCGACGTTGAAGGTTCGGTGAACCTTGTGCGTCCGCTAGGCGGATTGCAGTCCAGATCTTCTACTCGCCCGCGGATCGTGCGTGTCCGACGCATCTGCGGTGTTCCACCGGACGGTCTATTCTTCTCTTGTTATTTCCTTGTAATTGCTTTTATATATTGTCTAATTAATATATACTTGTGATTGTGCGCCGGCGGATTTTGCCGCGCGCATTTTTTGCCTATACTGTGTTCTTGTTTCCTGCAATTTTTATAGCGGTGCTCTGCGGTTTGCACCTGATTTCTCAACAAGTGGTATCAGAGGGAGGTTCGGTAGACGACCTAATTGGACGTTCTAGGAAGGGTTTGACTGTGGTGGTGAACGACTAGGTCCTCTTCCCACTCTCTCAGATCCGACCTTTGAACAAATCAGGTCTTCTAGTTTATTGAGGGAAGCTATGGCAGGGAAGAATTCAGTGTTGGCAAGGTATTCAGTGGAGAAGTTTGACGGCAGCGGGAATTTCCGCCTATGGCAGATTCGGGTCAAGGATATGCTGGTTGAGCAGAGGTTGATCCAAGTGCTGCGGGGGCGTGATTCTTTGCCCGATCCGGTGAAGGATTCTGAGTGGACTGAGATGGATGAGCGCACAACTAGCGCTATTCGGATGTGCGTCGACGACAAGGTGTTGTTCAACATCGGTATTGAAGAGTCCGCTGTCACGTTGTGGGAGAAGCTTGAGGGACTCTACATGAGCAAGTCGTTGACCGCGAGGCTGTTACTGAAGCAGAGATTGTACGGTCTGAAGATGCAGGAGGGTGGTAACCTGCAGGAACACTTCAATGTGTTCAATGGACTTCTTAACCAACTGCATGTGGTTGGTGTGAAGGTGGAGGAAGAAGACAAAGCCCTCTTGCTTCTTACCTCGCTCCCAGCGTCATACAAGCACATGGTGACTACGCTGCTGTATGGGAAGGATGCGGTGGGGCTGGATTGTGCGTCGGCGGATTTTGCCGCGCGCATTTTTTGCCTATACTGTGTTCTTGTTTCTTGCAATTTTTATTGCGGTGCCCTGCGGTTTGCACCTGATTTCCCAACAGATGTATGTAATTCCTATAGTTTTCCCTAGTTCGAAACATATTTTATGCCAAATTCACGTGTGTAAGAAAATTTATAATAGAATTAAGAATTCGTAAAGATTTATATTTGCATGACAAGGTTGATTGATGCAATAATATTGGAGAATGAGTTTTAATATGATTTTTAAAGGTTTATATTTGCAGGGAATTTTTTTTATTTCTACATTGAATTTTTAAATTTGAAGGCATATTCATGCTCATAGATATCTTCTATTCTGTGGAAAATAAAATTTTGTATGTTTTTGTGATAGGTTTTTTCATGGAAATTTATTTACGGCGATGAAATTATTTGAAGAAGAAAATGAAACAATTACATAGCGTAAAAATAGTTTTATTGATGTCTAAAGTCTCTGATGAGATAATTCTCTCCTAAGTATGAAAGCGGCTAGCCATCTTTTGATCAAGCTTTTCAAGCATGTGTTTTATGTCAAGTGTGAAAAGGGGTAGCCGTCTTTGACTATGAAATCAACATGCGTTCTTGAAGGAAGCCCAGAGAAAGCTTCATGACATATACTTTTGACCGACGGAAGCTTCATACACATGTTATCTACCACATCTACCCCCTTGATTTTGGCCTTATAAATAGGCATGAAGGAGGAGGGGTAATATATCCACTTCACTCCAATCTCAAGCATTGAAAGAGTTTCTATAGAGGTCTTTGTCGCAAGCGTCTTAGTTTGGGGAGAGCTTTCAGACATCTTTGCGGCATTGGCGAAGAATTCTTCGCCTACACAGATTGGATCTGGAGCAGACTTGGGCAAGGATTCAAAGAGACATCTTGGAGAGGATTTGTGTAATCCATCTTGTCCGCCACTGTCAGTAACTTGTAATTTGTATGCTTTATTGTGTATTATTGTGTGGTGCGAAGTTAGTGAAGATCATGTGTGGATCGAGGAGGGAAAGCCTTATAATTGTCTATTTGTTTTACACATTCTTAGTGGCGGCTTTCCGGGTTGGACTCTGATTGTCCCATGCTTTTTTTTTATCTTATTGGGTTTTCACGTTAAATCATTGTGTCACTTTTATGTTGTTATTTTGTGCTGTGTTTTGGTTGTGTATCGGCATACTGGTAAGCGGTCGTGCATGTATTTGCTCGAACTAATTTGTAGGTGCTCTGGTCGGGCTTGTGTGCTCTCTACCCCAACAAGTGGTATCAGAAGGAGGTTCATTATTAGAGCAGTTATTGGGCTGACCTGTTTGAGATTTGAGATGAGCCGATCGAATATTTTGGGTTGGTGATCGGGTGCGGTAGGTGGCGACTATTGGTCCGCTCCCTATCTTCTTTGATTTACTTCTTGGAAATAGTTGACTCAGAGAACTGAGGTCAGTCCGATCAATTGACAAAGCACGATGGAGTCTACTTTAAGTTCAAGTTTTGAGCAAATGGTGAAACTGAACGGCGCAAATTATCATCAGTGACACATAATGATGAAAGACATGATTTATGTGAAGAGTTGGCATGCTCCCATCTTTGAGGAGATGCTCGCAGATATGGATCTCAATAAGTGGAAGGTGGAGCACCGAAAGCTATGCATATTCATCAGACGGTTCGTAGAGCCAAACGTCTACAACCATGTTGCAAGTATCGTTGATGCAAAGATTCTTTGGAAGACCTTGGAGACGTTGTATGTCAAAGGCACTGACATCAACAAGCTTATATCTATTGAAGAAACTTGGAGAGTTCAAGTATCGAGATGACTCACTTATCTTGGATCATGTGAACAAGTTCCAAAGTATTATTGATCAATTTACTACTATGAAGACGACCTTCGAGGACGAGGTCAATGCACTATGGTTGTTGAAGTCTCTTCCAAACTCTTAGGAGATGGTTAGAGTTTCTCTAATCAAATCCTCTCCCGGGGCATCATTACAATGGAGATTGTCAAGAGTGGCATCCTGAACGAAGATGTGAGAAGAAAGTCTCAAGGGATATTAGACTCTTCTTCACGAGCTGACATCCTCTACACTAAGCCCAGGAGGAGAGGCAGGAGCAAGAGTAGAGAAAGGAAGAGCGAGAGAGAACAAAGCAGGGGGAAGTCCAAATCACGTTATCAAAACGTGGAGTACCACAATTATCATAAGAAAGGGCATATTAAGACGTTATGTTATTCTCTGAAGAATGACGAAAGGAAGAAAGGAGTGGCTACTGATGATAGGAAGGAGAGTCGCACTACAACCATTATATCTATAGAGGATGATGTCATCGTTGTTGGAGATGACGTCACAACTGCACTCTCATGTGATGACCGAAGCTGGATTGTTGATTTAGGGGCTTCTGCATGTCTCCCACAACATGGAGCTATTTGTCACCTACACTATCACGATTGTGGGGTGCTTAGGATGTGCAATGATGACACGTTTAAAATCATCGGAATAGGAGATATTCACCTGAAGACGAGCACTGAAGGATTGATGACCCTAAGAGATGTGTGACATGTACCTGACATCGGCTTCAACCTAGTTTCAGTTGGGAAGCTAGGTGATGAGGGACACTTAAGTGTATTTGGCGGATATATTTGGAAGCTGATCAAGGAGTCCCTAGTAGTGGTCAGAGGTTATAGAGAGACTGACCTATAATTCATGGAGGGGAGACCTGAAGCTACTCATGCCAACACCGTTAGAGATGGAGCATCCACATCCCTATGGCACATGAGACTGAGTCACATTAGCCAGAAGGTTCTGAGATGTCTCTCCCAAAATAAGACGATCTCTGATCTATCTGTAGATCGGTTAGAGAGATGCGACCATTGCATGACTGTGAAGCAGAATAAAGTATCATTCCAGAGCCACACTTCCACCAGAAGATCCGAGCCACTAGAGCTCGTACATACTGATGTCTGTGGGCCACTGAAGTCCAGAAGAGAGGAGGAGCATCTTACTTCGTGACGTTCATTGCTGACTATTTGAGAAAACTTATGGTCTATGCTACTAAGACCAAATGTGAGGTTCTCGACACTTTTCGGAGATTCTACGTTGAGGTGGAGAGGTAATCTGGGAAGAAGTTAAAGTGCATCGGGTCCGACAACAGGGGAGAGTATATTGGTCCATTTGATTAATATTGTATAGAGCAAGTGATCAGACATGAAAAGACACTGCCCAAGATGCCGCGGCTGAATGACGTAGCTGAAAGAATGAATAAAACCTTGATGGAGAGGGTGAGGTGTATGTTATCTGAGTCAAAGCTACCTGACATGTTTTGGGGTGAGGCTTTATACACAGCTGCACACGTCATCAACCTATCTCTCAGCTATGCATTACATGAGGACGTTCCTGAGAGGGTCTGGTATGGGAAGGACCCTTCATACAGTCATTATAGGGTCTTCGTCTGCAAAGCCTTTGTGCACGTCCCCCGGGACGAGAGATCAAAGTTAGATTCCAAGAACCGGCAGTGCATTTTTCTAGGATATGGCGCAGCGGCGAGTTTGGCTATAGGTTCTTTGATCTGATTGAGAAGAATCTTGTACGCAGTCGTGACGCCATATTTTGTGAGGATCAGACTGTGGTTGATTCTGAGAAGATTGAGAACGATGACTCTCGCCTACGAGCAAGAAGGCTCTGAAGAATCGGTGAATTTTCAGAGTAAAACAGTGAGACCCCTCGACACCACTCAGAAACATGTCAAGATTAGTGGTGAAGGGTTTCAGTTAGAAATAAGGAGTTGATTTTGATGAGATCTTCTCTCCTGTTGTGAAGATGTCGTCTATTCGGGTTGTTCTTAGCCTTGCCGCAAGGCTAGACCTGGAGATTGAGTAGATGGATGTCAAGACCGCCTTTCTGCATGTCGATCTTGAGGAGGAGCTTCATATAGAGCAGTCCGAAGGTTTCAGGGTGAAAGGGAAGGAGAGCCTCTGTCACCTGAAGAAGAGCTTATATGGCCTGAAGCAGGCCCTGCGATAGTGGTATAAGAAGTTTGATGTTTTTATGAGGGAGATCTACTTCAGGAGGACCACCCTTGATCACTGCGTGTTTGTTAAGCGACATGCTCCAGAGGATTTCATTATTTTACTCATTTATGTTGACGACATTTAGATAGTCGGGAGGAGCACTGCGCGCATTACCGAGCTGAAGTGGCAGTTGAGCTCCATATTTGCGATGAAGAACTTGGGAGCTGCGAAGACTATCCTAGGGATGCATATTCGGAGAGATAGATGCTCCAAGTTACTTTGGTTATCGCAGGAAAGATATATCAGGAAGGTGCTACAGATATTTAGTATGAATCATGAGAAGAATGTGAGCATGTCGCTTGCAGCTCATTTCAGACTTACCGCTGACCAGTGCCCGAGCACACCTGAGGAGAAAAAGGAGATGCAGAAGGTCCCTTATGCTTCTGCAATTGGTAGTCTCATGTATGTCATGGTTTGCACCCACCCTAATATAGCACATGGCGTAGGCACTGCTACTAGGTTTCTCTCTAATCCTGGAAGAGAACATTGGGGCGTGATGAGTCCCGATTATATACACATTTATGGACTCATCTGGGCCGATTTTCTAGTCTTTGCACTTCACTTTTGACATGTTTTCATTCCTATTTAATATTCCTTGCTAAGTGCACTTCTAGGCCCGTTTTGGTGTTATTTCTTGTTTATCCTCATTATTAGTTTTCATGCATGGTTAAGTGTCACTTTCAGTGGTTTGATTAGTGTTGTATGCTGGAGCAGGAGTCGTGCAGGTGTTCCCGGTACAAATCTGTACAGGAATACTGCGCACGATCACTGGTTCTATTGCGCACGACCACTGGTCGTGCGCCACTGATCGTGCGCACTTACCCCCTGAAATCTGAGTTCTGTCTTCCTTATCGCACGACCACTTACGATAGCGCGCACGACCACTGGTCGCGCGCCACTGGTCGTGCGAACATTGTATTTTATAATTTTCTTAACTTGCAGGCTTCGTCCAGACATGCGCACGATCACAGGATGCTAGTGCGCACGACCACTGGTCGTGCGCCAATGACCGTGCGCACTGTTCATTCCAGCGCCTATAAATTGACCTGCTCGCGAATTAGGTCGGGATCGACGCATTTCTTCCGCCCAGCTCCGCCGTTTTCGCCCCTTCCGCGCCCCTCCATCGTCGCCCACCATATGGAGGTGCTCCGGGCTTGTTCTTCACGCCAATCTTGAGCCGGAGCTTCCTCTCGGCCTCCTCCTTCATCCTAGCGCTCCAAGGGAAGACCTAGCCGCCATCACCATCAAGCAAGAGGAAGTTTGCAACCTCTACCGGATCGTGACACGGAGAAGACGGGCTCATTGGAGAGTAGTGACAGCTCTCTCTACCCCGGACGTAGTTGCGGACCGAGCTAGGACGCAGATTGACAACCCGGTGCTTCCTACCGTGAATCTACAACGAGCCTTCGGATTCGGTCGATTTCTTGCCTTATTCTTCTCTTATTGATGTGTGTATGTAGTTAGATCTATGTATTAAGATGAAGTTGCACTTAAACTTGCTTGTATTTTTATATATTTCATTTCTATGTGGAATACTTTTGTGGTTTATGTGACTTGAGGAGCGCCCCATTCCATCCTCCATCCCGTCGTCACGTTCGTGTGCCGCACTAGCAATTGCTAGTGGCGTGCTTGTCGAAGAGGTGCCGGCGACCCTCATTCTGTTAGCCTACTCGCCCATCCGCCTACCGAAGCGTGGCATAGCGGCCCGTGTATTCCACTCGCCCTTCGAAGCAGCGCGCTCAAGGCCTGCATAGTTCGATTCCGTCTGCCTACTCATCCATCCGCCCTTGCGACGCAGCGCGCTCAAGGCCTGCCTAGTCTCCATTCCGCCAAGCGAAGCATTGCATAGCGGCATTGCATAGGAGTAGTCATAGCATTTTCTCTTTATTTTCCACAATCCAAAATCCCCGTTTCCGCATCCATCCGCTCGAAAGGACTTCAATCTCAAGTCCTTCCTCGATAATAAACTCCACCTTACTGTGTTCCTTTGAGATTCGATACTCGGGGATTACTCCTCGTTTTATATTACTTGAACGATCGGTACACTGCCGTTTTGTGTCGCAGTCGAGCTGCCGCCTATAGCGGTGTGCTAAGATTCGCGCCATCAGGGCGCTGTGAAGTGGACTCTAAGGTACCAACATGGGACGTCAGACTTGACGTTAATATTTGGAGATAGTGAGCCAGAGCTACTGGGCTACACTGATGCTGATATGGCTGGAGATTTGGACTCCAGAAGATCGACCTCTTGGTACCTGATCCTATTTGCGGGGGGGGGGGGGGGGGGGGGGGGGGGGAGCTGTGTCGTGGCAGTCGAGACTGCAGAAGTGCGTCGCACTGTCGACTACGGAGGCAGAATTTATTGCAGTCACTTAGACAGAAAAAGAGCTTATTTGGATGAAGCATTTCATCAAAGAGCTGAGTTTCACTCAAGAGCGCTACACACTCTTATATGACAGTCAGAGCGCGATTCATTTATGGAAGAACCCCACCTTCCACTCGAGATCCAAGCATATTGATATGATGTATCATTGGATACGCGATACTCTAGAGCAGAGAGAGTCGGATTTGCAGAAGGTGCACACGGATGACAATGTAGCAGATATGCTTACGGAAGCCGTGTCGAGCGGAAAGTTCGAGCATTGTGTGAGGATTGCTGGCATGGCGATCTCTTCCACATAAGAGCAAATGCGATAAATTATTGGGTACAGTTCCCGTCTTTTGTGGTGAAAACTATGGATTTGAGTTCTACTAACTCGAATTTGGTGGCGCTGAATCTACTGACCAAAGAGGAGACATGCTGATGGAGGCCCTAGTGGGGCTGTGAGAGGCAAACTGGAGATTTGAAGGAAAATTGTCAAAATGACAAGTTTCTTCACTTAGATGAAAATGAGAGTTTTGATGAGATAATTTTCTCATGAGTATGAAAGCGGCTAACCACCTTTGACCGTGCTTTTCAAGCACGTGTTTCATGCCAAGTGTGAAAAAGGGTAGCCGTCTTTGACTATGAAATCAACATATGCTCTTGAAGAAAGCTTATAGAAAAGTGCCCAGAGGAAGCTTCATGATATGTGTTTTTAATCGAGAGAAGTTTCATGAAAGCTTCATACACATGTCATCTACCACCTCTACCCCCTTGATTTTGGCCTTATAAATAGGCATGAAGGAGGAATGGTAAGATATCCACTTCTCTCCAATCTTAAGTATTGAAAGAGTTTTTGTAGAGGCCTTTGTGACAAGCGTCTTAGTTTGGGGAGAGCTTTCGGGCGTCTTTGCCACGTTGACGAGGAATACTTCGCCTACACGGATTGGATCTGGAGCAGACTTGGGCAAGGATTCGAAGAGGCATCTTGGAGAAGATTTGTGTAATCCTCCTCGTCCGCCACTATCAGTAACTTGCAATTTTTATGCTACTGTTTATTGTGTATTATTGTTTGGTGCGAAATTGGTGAAGATCCTGTATGGATCGAGGAGGGAAAGCCTTGTAATTGTCTATTTGTTTTACATATTCTTAGTGGCGGCTTTCCGGGTTGGACTCCGATCGTCCCGTGGAATTTTTTACCCTATTGGATTTCCACGTTAAATATCTGTGTCATTTTTATTGTTGTTATTTTGTGCTGTGTTTTGGTTGTGTATCGACATACCGGTAAGCGGTCGTGCAGGTACTTGCTCGAACTAATTTGCAGGTGCTCTGATCGGGCTTGTGTGCTCTCTAGCCCAACAGTCTCAACCACTTATCGTTCTTTTGATTTGAATGAAAAGTATGAAGATATGTGTTGCTTTGGGTTTTATTTGGTTCTGGTTTGAGGATAATTTTAAAAAACTATGATTTGCAGATAAAAAAAACAAGATTAATCAAAATTAATTTGTGGTTAGCATTCCCTTAAATAACTAAGGCGTCATTCTGATGCTAAAAATGTTCTCACGAGTCACGACTTTACACTATTTCAAGAGAGAAGTGCAAGAAGCATTGCGAGCTGTCGAATACTTTGAGGTCACGAAGGACAAGTTGAGAAGGAACGAGAGGGTGCCGCAAGCGGCGAGACCAAGCTTCCCGCAACGCAAATTTTTTGTTTCGGGTGATTTTATTAGCTTTGAGTTGGCGGTTATAAGTTTGAAATCACCACTAGGGGAGTCCGCATCACCAAAAAGGGCACAAGTCCGAGTTCACAACAATGTCTAGATGGATGTGGGATCCCTTTCAAGGTAATGTTCACAACTATTTATACTAGTGAGGGTTACACAAACGAGCAAACAGAAGAAAAACAGGTTGCCCAGGAACATGAGAAACATACAGAGATGAGAGAGTACATGAGTGTGCAAATAACCTTAAGAATTAGACCGCGCAAACACCACAGAGATGTTCGCGTGAGCTTCAGGCAAAGAACTGCATATGGCATGTAGAGCTGAGCAAGTTGCAAGGTCGGGCGAACTCTGAATGCATGACCGCTCGAGCTATCGAGGAAGAGGCCATCTGACGTGCAAATGACCCAAGCTGTTAGGCCGAGTGGGCTCTGGAGGCATGACCGCTCAGGCAGCTGAGGAAGATTCTATGTGGCTCGAAAATAACCAAAGCTTTTAGGCCAGGCGAATACCGAAGGGGTGACTGCCAGGGCTTCTGAAGGAGAAAATCGTTCGGTTTGCCAATAACTGAAATGATCGTTTGAGCGAACTCCCGAGGTATGCCCGCCCATGCTGCTAAAGAGGAAATCAATTGGTTTGCCAATAATCGAACTGCTAGGCCATGCAACCTTGCAAGGACTGTCCGCCCAGGCTGCTGAGATGAAGATTTTGATCATTGTTGAGGTCGTTGGATCCCAAGTAAACAGTCATGAATCCGGGGATAAAATTAGAGTGGTGTTAAGAGCACACCAATATCCTCTATATATGTGCACATCATCTTTAAAAAAACTCATAATATTTCCTTCCATATATAACACAAAACACGGACCTGGGAGAGCATGCATCGTAATATCTCTATGTTGAGCGTTCAACGGCTAGAGATCCAAGGGGACTCTTCGATAGTTATCAATTGACTGCAAGGGTCGACATCCTGCTTGGATGAGCGGGATGACCAAGTTCATGATGTCCGGGATTGTGTGGTTGATTTATTTGAAAGCGTCATTGATCATGAATATCGGGTTGTGTTCCGGGCTGCCGATGAGTGCGCTAATCTCGTTGTTGCTCGTGGAGGATTTCAATTGTTCTAAGGCAAATCTCCCCCCTGAGATTAGAAGGTGGCTACTAATGATCGCGTGAGCCGCATGTATGTGGTACTTCCTAGACCTCTATAAGAGTCTCTTGCCTACCAAAAAAATGCAGACCAGTAATAGTAAACCTAAACCCTCGATGTTTTCTCCCGCGACATTTCCCAGCACCGAAAGACCGAAGCAGACTCCTTGTCGTTTCCGCCATCCGACAATGCTTTCACCCACCGCCTGATGCCACCGCCCTCGACCTGATGTCGCCCTCAGAATTCTAGCGGGCACGGTAAGTAATCGAGCTTCTCGCCTTGCAAGTACATGGCGAAGATGAAGAGGAGGACGCCAATGAGTAGAATAAGAAGCGTCTTGTGATCAAACCCGCAAAGGATGCATCGAAGCTTGAGTATGCTCCACCCTGCCCAAGATGCATGCAAGGAAGAAAACAAAACGGCTGAATCGAGGGTTTACGAGTGAAAGGAACAATTAGGAGGAAGGAGTATAAAGCTACTTAGGGAAGGAGACTACGATAATCATAGAGATTAAGTGAATACAGGACCATAAATAAAGAGAAGCCCTTAATGTTAGTCGAATTTTTTCTGTTCGAAACACGAACAGTCTGCGATCAGTATTTTCCAGCCACCTAAGCCTAAGCCAACTCGGCCCCACGCGCAAAAGTGTATGTCCATCGAACGTAGGTGATTATTTTTAGAAAATTGCTTAAAGGGCTCTGATTTTACCTGAATCTGTTCGAACCTGGCCACACGAATCTCTCTAATTTTAGGGCATTAAGATATAACCGACGTATGTCTGTCTAGGTTGATGCAATTGCGTTCAAAAACCGCAAAAAATAATAGCGACCATGAACGCCCACCTAAAGAACTTCATCCACTTGAACATAAAAATGAATGAAATTCCTTAGTTGCCCGTTCACGAATGATGATTTTACCTCCGCGTTCACGACCACGCCGACAGAGCCCAAATCAATGAATAGAAAAACAAAAATATTAATGGAAGAGGAAATGAATTACTGGGCCGCAAACGTCTTCACATATATCCTCTGTCTTCTTCGAATTGTAGTAGTGAATTATTACAATCCTATCCTCGCAGCCATAGTTTTGAGTACTTTCCCGACCTCACCCTTTCCTGCGAAACCCTAACCCTAGGAATGGGCAAGCCGCGCGGGAAGGAGAAGAAGAGCCCTGTAATCGTTCCTAGCAAAATGAAGAAGAAAGTCGTCAAGGGGAGGCCCAGGAAGAAGAAGCAGGTGCAAAAACAACCCGAATCCCTCGAGGACAATGACCCCGTCCTCTTTGGCAGCGACCATGACGCAGAAGAAGAAGAACAAGAAGTAGAAGAAAATCTTGCCCCCGAGGATCTGCAGCTACTCCTTGAGCCGTACTCGAAAGATCAGCTCATCTCCTTCCTGGCCGACGCCGCCGTCGACGATTCAGCGCTCCTCACCCACATCCGCTCGGCAGCCGACCGGGACGTCGCCCACCGTAAGATATTCGTACGCGGGCTAGGCTGGGACGTCACGTCGGAAACTCTCCAAGAGGCCTTCCGGTCATACGGCCCCATTGTTGACTGCAACGTCGTCGTTGACAGGGCCTCAGGGCGTAACAAGGGCTTCGGTTTCGTCCTCTTTTCCACTCGCGACGGAGCTTCGAAGGCCCTCAAAGCGCCGGATAAAAGGATTGGGAATCGCATGGCCTCATGCCAGCTAGCCTCAATCGGCTACACTCCATCTGCATCCGGCTTTCCGGATGCAGCCCAGCGGAGGATTTACGTGAGCAACGTCAATACAGATGCATCTCCCGAAAAGCTGAAAGCCTTCTTTGCTACTTTTGGTGAAATCGAGAGCGGCCCTTCGGGTTTCGATATGCTCACCGGGAAGTCGAGAGGTTTTGCTATTTTCGTGTACAAGACACTCGACGGGGTAACGAAGGCTCTGCAGGAGCCATACAAGATGTTTGAAGGACATCAACTGCACTGCAAGCTAGCCTTCGATCATTCTCAGAAAGGGAAGTCGCCTGCCATTACTGGGGCACCTCAAATCCTGCCTGTGATCAATCAGCAGCCCGCTCTCAGTGCGATGGCTGCTGCACAGAATGCAGCTTTTCTCAGCCAGAATCCTGCTTATAGCATGTTGTTCGTCCAGAATCCCCTCCTTGCTAACGGGGCTTTGAATCAAAATTCCCTTGCTGCGTTGAATCCCGCTGCATTGGCTGCATTTAATCCAAGTGCTAGTTTGATTACACCTCAGGGGCAGAGTTTTACGGGACAGAGCTATGTTGGGCAGGGCTACGGCGGGCAGGCCTATGTTGGGCAGGGCTACGGCGGGCAGGCCTACGGCGGGCAGGCCTACGGGGGACAGAGCTATGGGGGGCATGGTTATGGGAGTCTTGGAGTTGGGTTAGGAGGTTCTACAATGTATGGGGCATATGGAGCACTGGAAAGTGGTGGTTTATCTTATGGAAGTTCACAACTGGGGCAATCTTCGTCAGGGACACAAGGGAATGGCTTTCTTGGTGGTTATCGCCAGTAGTTTGGTAACAAATTTTGATTATTTATGATTTAATGATTTTTTATTTTTTGAGTAAGCCTTTTCAACTCATTCAATCTTTTTTTTGTGATCACAGTTTCTAGATTGATTATATATTATTTGATAGGTAATCTTCGTCAGGGACATTCTTATAACCTCTCAAACTATAATTTTTTTAAGGAGAACATTACTTCAAAGGAAGATCCAATGTTGAATGAATGCTTGATCCAAAATTTAAATGAAAAAGGAGTTGGACTGATGCATAAAGGTCTCTTATTAATTGCATGGGTTTTAAAGAATTTTGGTGTAGGTTATAAAGATCAACAATTTTGAAACTGTATTTAAGGATTCTACTTGCACATCGTTTCTTGTTTCATGAACATATGTTGGTGCATAAAAATGCTGCACAGCTGTTTTTGTGCCGCCTCGAAATTCTATTTAGGTAACTCCAATGCGCCCCTACTATTGTATTCACATAGTTTGTAAATGAAAGTTATTTTCTTAAAAAACCGGATATTTGCAAACCCAATTAAGTATGTTTTTCATAAACAAAAGCACAACAAATCCAAACTATGCCAATTGACTGGAATTGTACCTTTGTTTTTTTGATAGTTATAATACCCTTTTATGGTTTATGTTGGATCTACTTTACCTATGAGGAGTTCTTTCAAGGAATGATAGCAGCAATTATATTGTGGCATATAATGGAAGTAAAGTAGAGGCAAGAGTTTAATGCGGATATCTGTTTTATTATAAGATAAGTCAAGACAAATTGTGGTGTTGAATTAATACAAATAATATAGATAAAACTAAAAGTCTAAAACTATAGGCGCATGCACTGCAATTTAGATTGATAGAGAAGATCCCAAATAATTTAATAGTATCTTGGTTCCATTTTTTGAGATAAACTGGGCCTACAATTGTTGTGATTATAAGGATCTAAGGAGGTCTAGAAGTAGAGTTTGATGGCGATCATGGACACACTGGCCTACACTACGGTCAGGGTCGTCCATTTTGTGTGGATCGACGATCTATGAAATTTAGTTATTTTTTATTTTAATTTTTATGTATTTTTGAGGGTCATTGTGATCGGAGAATCACGACTATCCATGATGACCCCCTAGTCTATAAATATGAATAGAAGACTCATTTAGATGGGTATTAGAAGTTGAGTGTAAAGCTTTCCTTTTGATCACCCGGTGTCGAAGCCGGAGTCCAAGTGCGAAACTTGGAAGTTATCCCTCCCCTCTCCATCTAGCCGACCACCCTTCATCTACCCACCTTCCTTAGCCGGCCACCCCATTCCCCCCTTAATTTCATCTAACCGGCCACCCCCTTCCCCTCTCCTCCACTACCTGGCCACCCCCACCACCCTAACATTTGATGCAACCTGAGTCGCATCCTTATGTTATTTTTTTGCATTTTTATTTGCATTTGTGTCGCGCACGTCTTTGCGCATGTTTCTTTTATTTTCGTTCATGTTTCTTTAAATTTCGCGCATGTTAATACGCGCTTATGTCTTGTATCACACTTTTAATATTCAGTTCGGCTTATTGGTGTGACCGACCAAGAAGACCATGAATGAAAAGGTCCGTCAAATTAGGCTAAGTGATAGTTAGGGCAAGCATTTTATTATGCCTTGAAATGTTATTTTTAAGTATTATTAATTTTCTGAAATTATAATTTTCAAAAATAAATAATTTTAATTATCCAATTTCAGAAATTATATTGCCACCGTTATGTGAGAATGTCAAAAGGCCACTCCTTTTGTCTTATTCCATCATCATTTAAAATTCCTAAAGAAAACTCCTACTTATCTTCATAATCGGCTGTCAGTTTTGAAACCCCCCTTTGATTGTTTTTTTAGAGCCACCAAACTTCCTTATTTAATATTCTATTCATATATATTTAATACAGCCGGTCCCCAACCTTTGAAATCCCTCCTACTTATTAATAATATTAAATTAACTTTGCCTCTTTATAAAGGCTGCCAGCCCCTCACGGAAAGGGGGAGCTTGGACAAACTTTGGAACAGAGAATTTACTTCTCTGTTTTCCAAAGGTCCAGCCCAACCTTTCTGCTTCCACATCCGCCTACACTCGTCTCCTTCCTCTGCCACCCCTCTTCAGCCTCCACTGGCGCCGGAGCTCCTTCCAAGGTCCGGCGACTTCTCTACCGCCAATTCCCGACTGAACGGCGCACGATTCCGCTAGTTTTGCGCCACCAGCCGTCGATACCTCCACCAACTCCTGTTCCTGCAGCCATCTGAAGAATGACTTGGGCTTAATGCGGCAAACAAGCATTAATGGTTTACTTCTGATTTCCCTTGAGCTCCATTCATGCTAGTCTAATTTTAATGCTTTAATATTTTTATGACTTTTAAATTCAGAGCTTGTCTTAGCTATTACCAATCCTGTTTGTCGTTAATTGCAAAAATTCCATTGTTTCCCTTTATTGAAATGCTTGTGGATGAATTAGTCTTATCGTTGAACGCGAGCGAACGTTAGACATTTATGCGCTTTTGTGAGTGCTTGGATGGTTATCACATGATATTATTCGTAAATGTCCCGCTTGTGCCGCAATATTTAGAAGATTTTATTTTTAAATATTTAAAATATAAATCTTCAATTTTAGTTTACATCAGTTTGGTATCAGAGCTGGTTGGATTCACTCATATTGTGAATCCGACGATCCGTTCCTTTAAAAAAAATCTTTTATAAACAAGCACACTTAGAGTATTTTAAAATTCGGATTTTACTTTTTAAAAAATTTAATTAAGTTAAAAAAATTTAATTAAAAAATGGAGAATTTTGACGAGCGTCTTAAAAAGTTAACCAAAAATGTTGAAATTCTCTACGCTAACATCAAATATGAAGTGAACGAGATGTGGAATACGGTAAAACGACTTGATGCGAAAATACCCAAGCCTTACGTTTTACTTAACCACCACCCAACTTTGTATCAACAATTGGAAACCAGATTTAGGTCTATTAATAGTCATCTTTCTAGGCTCGATGTTTCTCCCACGAGCACTTTGCTTCCACTTACTCACACTGAAGCACAACCCCTAGTTACCGAGATTATTCCTGAGGCCCCGCTCCACGAAGAACACATTAGTGATGTGTCATTCTCCTTGATTGACACAATTTCGATCTCAATTCTCCCAAAGAAGGAGTTGGCTAGCGATGAGTCCCTCATCTTAGATGACAGACTCGACCTTCACATGTCCTGATTCTCCTAGTCTAATGCAGTCGCAAACCCTTCAGGCCTCGGAAGTTATGGTTGATGGTTACTCGCCAGTGGCATTCGAGTCACCACCATATATAGACTTTGTATTTGGTGACCGCACTTTTGGTTATTTTCACTATCCTATGATTATTGGAGAGTGCGTTAAGTTCCGATGTCAAATTAACAGTCTATTCACGCCTAGTCGTGTTAGGAGGATCGTCACGATGCCTAAAATTTTCACACCACATAGAGACACGCATTATAAGGGATTTCTTTGGAAAATTTTAAATGTTAAATTTGGGATCACTTTAAAATTTCGTGACACTAGTGGAACTGTAGCGGGTGATGTCATTGTGATGATTGACCTTGCTTTACTAAACGCTTGTAAGTGTCTAGCAGGAGTGCGTGTGATGCGATATGATACAATGATTCCACAGGTTGATCTTGGTTGCTTCCTATTTTGCTTCTTACCTTGCCTTTTCAATCCCTCCTCTCTTCCATTGTGTGTTACTCTTCTATTTGATGCTCTGACTTTTATTGGTCATTTAAATATTTTGCATAAAATTATGACTAACAATTTGCGAGCATCTTTAGAAATCTACAACTCCATGGTTGAATTTCTCACCGGGGATTATATTTTTTCCAAGGAGATTAGTTGTTTGACTCTTTCAGGAACGATAGTTTACCTACAGATATTGGTTATTCAGCAGTAGCATGACAGTAGCGGAGTTGTGCCACATCGACTTTTGGACTTTCTACTAATGGGTCACATCACAGTCTCGCCGGGGGCGAGCTCTTTCAACCCCGGGAGAATTGATGCAACCTGAGTCGCATCCTTATGTTATTTTTTCACATTTTTATTTGCATTTGTGTCGCGCACGTCTTTGCGCATGTTTCTTTTATTTTCGTTCATGTTTCTTTTATTTTCGTTCATGTTTCTTTAAATTCCGCGCATGTTAATAGCGCGCTTATGTCTTGTATCGCGCTTTTAATATCCAGTTCGGCTTATTGGTGTGACCGACCAAGAAGACCATGAATGAAAAGGTCCGTCAAATTAGGCTAAGTGATAGTTAGGGCAAGCTATGAAATATAATTTTATTATGCCTTGAAATGTTATTTTTAAGTATGATTAATTTTCTGAAATTATAATTTTCAAAAATAAATAATTTTAATTATCCAATTTCAGAAATTATATTGCCACCGTTATGTGAGAATGTCAAAAGGCCACTCTTTTTGTCTTATTCCATCATCATTTAAAATTCCTAAAGAAAACTCTTATTTATCTTCATAACCGACTGTCAGTTTTGAAACCCCCCTTTGATTGTTTTTTTTAGAGCCACAAAACTTCCTTATTTAATATTCTATTCATATATATTTAATACAGCCGGTCCCCAACCTTTGAAATCCCTCATACTTATTAATAATATTAAATTAACTTCGCCTCTTTGTAAAGGCTGCCAGCCCCTCACGGAAAGGGGGAGCTTGGACAAACTTTGGAACAGAGAATTTACTTCTCTGTTTTCCAAAGGTCCAGCCCAACCTTTCTGCTTCCACATCCGCCTACACTCGTCTCCTTCCTCTGCCACCCCTCTTCAGCCTCCACTGGCGCCGGAGCTCCTTCCAAGGTCCGGCGACTTCTCTACCGCCAATTCCCGACTGAACGGCGCACGATTCCGCCAGCTTTGCGCCACCAGCCGTCGATACCTCCACCAACTCCTGTTCCTGCAGCCATCTGAAGAATGACTTGGGCTTAATGCGGCAAACAAGCATTAATGGTTTACTTCTGATTTCCCTTGAGCTCCATTCATGCTAGTCTAATTTTAATGCTTTAATATTTTATGACTTTTAAATTCAGAGCTTGCCTTAGCTATTACCAATCCTGTTTGTCGTTAATTGCAAAAATTCCATTGTTTCCCTTTATTGAAATACTTGTGGATGAATTAGTCTTATCGTTGAACACGAGCGAACGTTAGACATTTATGCGTTTTTGTGAGTGCTTGGATGGTTATCACATGATATTATTCGTAAACGTCCCGCTTTTGCCGCAATATTTAGAAGATTTTATTTTTAAATATTTAAAATATAAATCTTCAATTTTAGTTTACATCAACATTCCACCACCACATCCACCACTTCAAACCCCTTGCTTTCAGTTTTCGTCGATCCCGCCACCACCACCGGCGGCCACCACCACCGTCGGCCACCACCACCGGCGGCCACCATCACCGGCGACCACCACCGACCACCCTCCTCCCCACTACCCATAAATCCCAAGCCACCTTCCCACTACCCCACCTACCCACTCATAACTCCCTCCTAAAATCTTGCCCACTCATAAAATTACTCCCACCCTACATCCTTTTGTTGATCTCGTATCCACCTCACACCTCTCTCCACAAATTCAACTCAAGACCATTTTAATTCCCTCCCCACCCGTGGCTTACTCTCCACGTTAACCCATCAGCCCCTAATTAAACTAATTCCCAATCTTAACCGTCTACACCCCTAACTGTCACTCCCAACTACTCCCCAGCTAGTGTCCTTTTCCCCCACCATTTCAAAGCTCTTCTCACTACTCTTGATCTCTACTCCCTTCTACTCTCTTCCTTCATCCGGCCTTCAATCTCAATTTCAATGCCCAATACACTCTACCCCTAAACTCTTTCACCCCGTTCCCTTCCCACCCATCTACTGGAAGACACCCTGAACTACAACCTGAAACCAACTTCTGCCTTGGGAATCTGTTCCGGCACTTCTTCAGCCAGCCCGTGACCCTCCAGAACAGTTCCGGCACTTCTTCAGCCAGCCCGTGACCCTCCAGAACACCACACGACTGGTTGGGTTCCCATTCTCTGCTCAATCAAAGTTCCGGTCAACCAGGATATTGAATTCCAGGCCTTGGAGTTTCAGTCTAGCACCCTGAAAACCCATTCCAGCCCTCAAATAGTCCATCTAAGGCTTCTGAATCCCCTCCAGAAGTCCAGATTCAATCCACTGTTATCTCTCCGGCCACCGACATCTCATCCAATACTTACCGAGCCTTCTATCTCGTAGCATTATCAGTTTATTGACCGGTTTTCATTTCCTTTGTGTCGAATCATGTATTTATTTCATATTTTGGAAAATATTAGTTTGTAATATTTGTGTTAATATTATCCAGACTTTCCGATTTTTGTTCGGCCACTTATTTGATTTATAGCACTTTTGCATGTGCATTATAATATTTGTTACCTTTCTAGAAGCTTTACCTAGATTGTGATTATTGTGCCGTAATATTTATAACGTTCATCAGTGCAAGTTTAGTAGCCGAAAAATTGTCGAGTTCATTTAGGCATTCATATAGTCGACATAAACATATTTGCACATTCGTCCTGCGTTTTAAGTCATTCATCAAAATCATGGAAATAAGTTATTGAACAAAGACTTGAGAAAATAGTGGAGGTGAGGTGCTATATTGAGGTTTATAATGAAAACTATAAAGAACTCTAGAAATGATCTTCCTATAGTTCTACTTTTACTGATAAGGCATATGAACAACAAACAAATTATTTGCTGGTATATATGGAATAAATGTGTCCAAAATGTCTACTTAAGTTATGAAAGATTTGTAGGGTTGGTAAATGATCAATTAAACCAAATTGTTGAGTGATTGTAGTATTCTAGTTAGAGGTAGGTTATTTAAACTATTATCTACCCGTATCTTTGGTATCAGTCATGAAAATACTTATTACATATTAAAAGATAGATATTTGGTTTATATTATTTGCAGTTGACATAGAATTCACTTAAAGTGGATTTTAATTTGTACAAATTGCCGGGATATAAAAAGATGGAGATCACGACAAGTACTGTATGATATAGTTTTAAAGAATAAGTTCCATAAATTGTGAAAGGACCATAGTGGTTGCGGATCCAAGTGTCCATAAGTACAAAAACCAGTTGCAACAGATTGAAATTAGAATGTGAAGATGAATATAAGGCAAAATGATTGTTTGAGATTTGGTGGGTTGACGTAGTTGATAATTGTAGCTAGGCACATAGGAGTAGAAGATTTAGTGTGGTGGACAACCATAATGAATGCAGAAGGCATAGAGGAATAACTAAAAAACAACTTGCTACTCTAGCCCTATACATTAGGGGAAATCATTTTTTGTGTAATGATATAGTTAGCACTACCAAAACTTCCACTATAGTAGCTAATATATTACATATTATTTTGAGGGACATTGATACTTTCCTTTTATCCTTTATTTTTTTGATCATTTTTACATACTTTAGGGAGTGAGAGTGAGAGAGTGGGAGAGAGGAAAAGAGAGTAGGTGATGATCGCATTAACATGTATAAATATATATAAATATAGAGAAAAATAAAATAAATTAAGATAACTTAAAATTAAATTACATACCATAAAATAAATGTATTTTTTTTTAAAATAAAGTGCAATATTATATATATAACAAAATTTTAAAAATCAATTATGCAATTGCAAAGGAGAGAAAATATTGCAAAATAAAATAAAATAAAATAAATTAGAAAAACATAAATGTGGAGTGAAAATTAAAGTAAAAAAAATATTTTCATATGAAAGAAATTATGTGTTGGCTGAAGGTGCTGTTATACACTTCACAGCGTAAAACATTTGTGACAATTGGATTAATGTCATTGTCAGCAGGATATTGCTACATATATTAATACGGGTACACACCCATGGATAAGTATTCAAGTGACCTCTCTCCGGTAATGTAGTATTATTATATGATATATTAATGGCATTGTGGTATTTAGTAGTAGTCTTCCCTCCTATATAAAGAGTGGTGTGGAGTCTTTAAGGTTTCTGCTATGGGCTTCGTGCCCGGGTATTATGTTGTTCGTCTTAGGGTTGTATTTTGTCATCTTTTATTATGGTGTCTTATTATGTTGTCTTTATTTATCGTTTATTTCGTAGTCTTAGTGTTGGGGGCTTAGTTACGTTTATGCCCTTGTATCTTCTATTTAAAGGACTCACTGGGTCTTATAAATGTAACCAAGAAGTATTTTATTTCCTTTGTCCCCTTTGATGAGATTATGGTAGCTCTCTCTCTTCCTGAGCACACTACGCCTAGCCAGCCGCGGTTCTGACTCCACAGTACCCTCCGCCGTCGTCATCTCCGCCTCCTGCCACTTCTCCGAAGATGCTGCCGCTATTACGGGAAAAACCCATAACAACTTGGTATCAGAGCAACTCATTCCTCCTCCCCACTTACACCACGACCATTTTTGAAGCAATTTCTGTCGCCACTGCCATCTTTAACAACATCTTCGATGTCCACCTTCGAAACCTTTTCCCCGGTGAATGCTTTTCTGTCACCATTGTTGAAACAGGCCGACGACATAGGCATCGAAACTGTCGAAATCTTTTCCCGTCGAAACCTTGTCCCCGTTGAAACCTTTTTTGTCACCACTATTGAGACCTCGTCTTCCTTCGCTACACAATGTCGAAACATGCCGATACGCTAGCCTCTGTCGCTTCATGCTACCGCCTTCGGTGAAGCTCTCGTTGTCGGCAGAAGTAGAGACCACCGTCCTCCGCAGTGCCTTCATCCTCAATATCCAGCCTTGTCGACCGCACGCTGCTACGCCTCCAGCTCCATTTGCAGCAAACCGTCGTCGTTTGGATCGACAATTGCCCATCCAGTCTATACGAGTCGAGCAACCTTTTGCATCCTGAGTCGATTGAAAGACCTACTGCGTCCTGCGTCGATTGAAAGACCTACTGCGTCCTGCGTTGATCGAAAGACCTACTGCGTCCTGCGTCGATCGAAAGACCTACTGCATCCTGCGTTAATCGAAAAACTTATTGCTTCCTGCATCGAGCCCCACACATCAGACCTCCCTTCCGTCTCTGCCTTGATCGATCAACCTTCCGTCTCGATCCTTGTGAACCTTGCTCCTTTTCGAGCCCTGCGCCCTCCACACTGTTTGCTTGTTTGAGCCCTGCACGCTTATTCCCATTAACCCGCCAGATTGTATTTTATTTTTTAGTCGGCTCCAGTGCACGTGACCTACAAATTTCTCTGTTTGATTAATTAATTTCAAAGGCTATTGATGGTCTTTTTTGGGGTCAATATAGGGAAGCACCACGATTTACATGGTACATCCAGTTCAAGCGACTCCATTTTGCTCACTCCGCCTGAACCCATTCAACCCATAAATCGCTCCATTTCTTGCTCACGCAATACGTGCGACCCGTCAAATCAGCTATGCCAACTTCTGACCATGATGCATGTTGGAACCAAGAAATCGGTTCAAAAAGTTCGGATCAAAAGGTAGCCTGAGGTTACTGACCCCGCGGTCTAACACCACAAGCCTAATGACGAGAGAGGGAGAGACGGTTCTCAAGAGATGAAGGTTGGACTATCTATAAACAAGACACACGAGCTACAGTGAGGAGGTCCCACCACACGCCCGAAAGTATATAGGAACTAGGCCTGAAAATTAAAAACTGAAACCGCAAAAAACCGCAACTTTGCACCGCACCGAACGGTTTGGTTGTGGTGCGGTTTTGGTTCTTGGAAAACCGCACGGTTTGCAGCGCGGTTCGGTTTGTCTTGACAAAACCGAATAAACCGCACCACAATAATATAAGTATAATATCATTTTATTTTTATATCTTAAAGTATTTTGATAATTCTCTTTTCTGTATAGTATAATTTTAATTTTAATTTTAATTTTAATTTTGTATTGAGATTTCGGTAGAGACGTGTAGTTAATGTTTTAATTAAAAAAAACCTTTAAAGGCTTAAACACTCGAGAGGAGGTTAATTTTATTTCTATTTGACTATTGCGCGAACCGTGAAATCGAACCCGTATTCCCTGACATTTTTCTCACGCTGCACGCTGCAAGCCTGCGGCCTTCCCATTCTCAGTTTGGCTGCTCCCATTTGCGGTTTTCCCTAGCCATAGGCCGACGGCCGACGCGAGCGCCTCTTCACTTCCTGAGCGGCAATGCCGGCGAGCGCCTATTTTCCTGAGCGACGAGCAGCTCCTGTTTGCCTGAGCGGACGGCGGATAGTTCATCTGGTATTTCCCGTATACCCTGGCTCTTTGCTCTATGATCTCGATTTTGAGATTTTGATCTCCTAGTAACTTTGTTGCAACTAGTTTCTGCTCTTTGATTTACCTATCAACTCTTCATATCTCTTCTTCTGCATGTGTGAGAGAGAAAGAAATCGCACCGGACGTCGTCGTCGAGAGAAAGTTCAGTAAAGGCTTTAAGCCATTTTGATGAAGAAACTTTGTTATTTGTTATGACAGTAGATAATATTAAAGTTATGTTGCAATTTAATGCATATTTAAACCACTATGGCAAACATAAAAGTAGAGCGGGAGAAGTGTAAGCATAACAAAATGACCATCATAATCTTTACTTCTCTAGAGGAAACTAAATTATATTAGAGAATAGGCTCTTGAGTGATCAATTGCAGCATATGATGCATGGTGAATATGGAACGGCATGGGGGAACTCCAAGTGGTAGACGCAGGTTTGGAATTTCGGTAAAGGCAAAATGTCTTCTTCCACATAATTTTTTGGAAATATATTGTTTCTTAGGAAACTAGAGAAGCCCTACAATGGAAATAATCTAATAGAAGTCCAAAAAAAGGGTATCCTCTTTTACTGTACAAAAACTGAAACCGCATCGCAAAAACTGACTCCAAACCCTACTAATATCAAACCACACCACACGGTTTTGTTCAGTCCAAAACCGACCCCCTTTGGTGTGGTTGCGGTTTGGGATCATACCGCAACAAACCGCACTAGTCTCACCCTTCCCTCCTAAACCAAGACTACACTAGACACAAAGCACAAGATCGACAAATAGGGAACGGGGGGGGGGGGGGGGGGGGGGGGGGGGGTCAGCCTGTTTTTCCTGTGTGCCATGGGGTCTTAATTATAGGCAATCCGGACTGGAGGGGTTTTGGTCTGCAAATATCCGCCCCGTAAAATACTAGATATGTCTTGCTTATGGGCTTTGACGAGGTGACTAGGATTGTCTGGAATGACCTCGCGAGCCAGGCACTGGCCGCGTGAGCTTATTTATGCGCTGCCTTGGACCCCGCCCACTCCCTCTCAGTAGAGAGTTCGCCTATTGGCGACCTAAGGGGTGGCCTCGCCTGTGAGCGACTTCGGGAGGGGCCTCGCCTAAGTGACTTGTTTCTTGGTTTCCTTTGACATATCTTTAACGACGTTATTCCCCTTAGTCAATGGTCAACTCTTTGTTGTTTTTAGGCCCATAAAGAGGTTGGGCCTACTCTCGGCGATTACCGGTTGTACAATGCAAGCTCTCATGACACATTAAACTGCCGCTGAGGCGCGTCATCAGGAGACCATTGCTACCCTCTCCAATTGCCTCGATGATTTCACAACCGCTCTGTCAGCCTCCACCATTCCCACACACGAGCAAGCTTGCAACAGTTAAGGGCCTCTGTCGCTGCTTCTTCGACTATGATATCACTTAGCTATGATTCAGCCGTCTGCAAGCCGACAATCCTGGAATGATTTGGCTCGATTTTAAGTGGGTCTGCAACCTGCGTTTTGGCCCCCCGATTCATAGCAACCCCCTTGGTGCCCTCACGACCTTATGTCAGATCGGGTCGATTAATGGATATCTGGAACAATTTCAGATTCTTCTGGCTCACGTCACGATACCCCTTGAGATGCAGGTCGCCGTCTTCACAAATGGGCTTCACGATCGACTGCGCTTGGATGTCGAATTCGAGGCTCCCAGGGCCGTTTAGCCTGAATGTGCGCCCGTCGACTTCAGCTAGCTCAGGAGGCCTACTTCACCACAAGCTCAGAGACTCAAGAGGGACGTGCCGAGGGAACCCAAACCCCACAGATCCATCGACTGTCTCGTGCAGAAATGTCTGATTGACGCGCACAAATATTATGTTATAGCTGTGATGAGCATTATACTTGCGGACACCGGTGCAAAAGACTTTTATCTCCACGTGGAAGACTTTGATGAGGAAGGTATCGGGTGACAATGAGCACCATCATTGATCTCCTTTGAGCTTGAGGGCAAACTCTTTCTTAACGGCGGGAGAGATGTTATGGGCTTCGTGTCCGAGTATTATGTTGTTTGTCTTAGGGTTGTATTATGTCATCTTTTATTATGGTGTGTCTTATTATGTTGTGTCTTTATTTATTGTTTATGTCGTAGTCTAATTGTTGGGGGCTTAATTACGTTTATGCCCTTGTATCCTCTATTTAAAGGACTCCTTGGGCCTTGTAAATGTAAGCAAGAAGTATTCTATTTCCTTTGTCCCCTTTGATGAGATTGTGGTAGCTCTCTCTCTTCCCGAGCATAGCCCGCCTAGGAAGCCCATTTTATTGATACTTATGGTATTGATACTTTATGGTATTTACCTTGGACGTCTACTTGTATTTACCTTGGGCTGACTAGATTATGGTTATCACATTCTATATTAATCAATTTTTCATTCTTCCCATTGTATTGATACTTTATGGTATTTACCTTGGACGTCTAGTAGTATCATTGATATTATGTTGTTTTGTTAGAGTTTATGAATTTTTAACCTTATGCTATAATTTTTTCTTAACAATTTTTCATACTTCCCAATGTACTGATACTTTATGTAGTCAATATTGGACAGATATTATATTGTTTTGTTAGAGTTTATAGGAATTCAACCTTGTGCTATATTTTTTTCTTAATCTATGTAACCTCTAGAGGCACCTGTTAGGCGTTGTGAGAGTTTAGTCACTAGACATGTTAAACGGGGGAGGGGTAGACCAAAAAAGACTTGGAATGAAACTATAAGGAAAGATATGATGTACTTAGGCATTAGTGAGGCTATGATTAAAGATAGGGCGCAATGGAGACAAAGGATCCATATAGCCGACCCCACTATGGTGGGATAAAGGCTTGAGTTGTTGTTGTATGTAACGTCTATTGTTTTACTTTTTCTAACTAGAGCCTTTATTTTTGCTAATTAGCTTTTTTTATGTTTAATTTTATAGTTGGATTTGCTCATAGTTTTTTTGTCATAATGTTTATAATCAGTTGCTTTACTCGCATGGTTTTAGTTCCGTACAAGTTCTATGTGATTTTTCTTTCTTTCTGCTTTCGTTATTTTTTAGATTATTCGAATGTTTGTATATTACATTTATATTTCCTTTAGCTCGAAGGTCATTAGTTTATATATGGTTTATTTAGTCTATTAATGTGGTTGAGGTACTTGATTGCAGATCTGTTGAAGCAAACATGAAGAAGGTTTTAATGCAATCTTGAAGAATATCTCTTAAAGGCTGCAATGTTATATTTTTGCCCTTGTCGGAGAAGTTTGGAGTATTAATGTTAGAACCTATACATTGATGGAGTAGCAAATGTTGTTTCTGGAATTTTCTCTATTTTCTAATTTTCTTCAGCTACCCATTGAAACTCCCCCTTCTTGTTTTTATGGATTTATATCCTTTTAACTTTTTTTTATCATAATACTTTGATATTCTGGTTTGTTTTTATTTTCTTTATAATATTATGTATTCAATGATATTTGACTTTATGTTGATTTCATTGTGTGCCTTCATATGATTGCAGTGACAGTTGTTGACAGAATTATGATGTTATGGTTTTTCTGGTTTCCATATTATTGTGATTTTTAGTCACCTTTTATAATTTGAGTTAAATCATTCTTTTTTGTGCTGATTGCAAGAATTGATTTTTCTAAATGCTCACGAGGAATAGTTTCACTCGACTTAAATGAAAAGATTTTACATTGAGAACTTCAAGAAGAGGGAAAAAAATAAAAGTGCATGGCACAATTGCAAGAATCCACTAATTGTAAATAGTTATATAGTGATTGTGAGGATTTAAGCACTTAGAGGAAGTAAAGTTTTCATTGTAAGATGGAAGGTGGTGTATGCTGGACACATTTACATTTGTCAAATGTAAATGTAAAAGTGTCTCTAAGTTGTAACAATGCTAATAACTTCCGGAGAAGTCAAGCCTGAGTAGTAGTGTATCTAACTGATGTTAATATTCATTTTCATACATTAAGGCATGCCTTTCATCAGTTGACTGCAACGAGCTAATCTTTTTGCCGTTATTCATGAGACGAAGAAATTTCATCCATAGCAGGCACATGCTGCCGAAGGTGAGTAAATTTCTCTTAACTCAAAATTATACAGCTGAGTTGAATTTGTGCTCTATTTATGAGTATTTGAAAATTATTTTAGTTCATATTCATCCATAGCAGTAGTTGAAGAGCATAGCCTTCTTAATTGAATTTATGATATTGTTGTTAGGTTTGCATGTCTGGTATTATAGGCTCATGATAAGGGAGATTATACTCACGTCATAGGCCCGTAACAAGGCGTATAGAGAGAAGGTGGTTCGGTGCAAAGGGTGACTGGGCCAGCCCAACTCGTGGCCCAGTTTCTAGTCCGAGCCGGGGAAGGCATGTTACATCCGCACCTTCTGTCCAAAGATGATGCTGGAAGAATTGGTAGAATGCCGCCTAAGGGGCTTTGCTTTAGCTGCAATGAACAATATGTCACGAGGCATAGATGCAAGAGGTTATTTTGTTTTGAAGTAGACGATCCTATCAATGAAAGATCAAGAGACAAAGTAGGCTAAGGACCCGGAGAAGAAAGTTAGATGACAACCTTAGTTGATTCCAGTAGCACTCATAATTTCTTTGGCGAAGAGATGGTGGGGCATACTCGTACAAAATCGCACAATATGCAAGTCATCAGAGCGAATGGAGAAAAACTAAGAAGTCTATGAGTATGTCGAGGACTGCAAGTGCAATTTTAGCAGGAAGGGTACCTCATCGTTGTTCTATGTCCTCCCATGAGAGGGGTTCAATATGGTTTTGGGTTTAAAATGGCTAGGCACTCTCAATCCAATTGTATGGGACTACAAGGCATTGGAGTTGAAAATCACGCGACATTGGAAGGAAGTTATATGAAGGGGTGCCCAACATGACAACACATGCACCATCCATTACCTCACGCTTGAGGAGGAAAAGGAGTTGGAACGACAGTTAGAGTTGTTATGCAATGTGATGTAGGACCCGACATATTTGCAACAGGCTCGCTGGCTAGACCATCATATATACTTGTTCCCTGAGACAGCTCTCGTGGTGGTATAATCGTACCACTATCTGTTCCTCCAGAAAAGCGAGATTGAAAAACAATGTGAAGCAATGCTCTACCAGGGCATCATTCAGGCAAGTCAATCTCCCTTTTCATCTCCATCATCCTTGCACGGAAGAACGAAAGACACATGTTTTGTGTCGACTACTGCGAGCTCAACACGACAACACTGAGATAAGTTTCAGTCCCTTGTGCTGGAAGGATCTTGGACGAATTAGATGGTGCGTTTTTTTTTTCAAAATTGACTTATGCTTGTGCTACCAACAAGTCCGCATGAATCCACAAGACATCGAGACATTGAGAAAATGTCCTTCCGGACATATCACACAATTTTGAGTTTCTGGTGATGTCGTTCGTCCTGACCAATGCACCATCTATCTTCCAAGCACTCAGGGTCCGTTTGGTTGGGCTGTTGCTGATGAAAAGCTGCTGATCAGAAATGGAGTTTTGAAAAAGAGTTGTTTCTGAGAAATGGAGTTTTGTTAGAAAACTGTTTGGGTGAAATGGAGTTTTCAGTGCTTATTGAAATGGAGTTTTCAGTGCTTATTGAAATGGAGTTTTATAAATTTTGTTTGGGTCAAATGGAGTTTTTGAAAAAAAAAATTTCGATACACATCAATTACACAATCTTGATAATAGTTACTATAATAGATAAAAATACCAACAATTTGTCTCACCATCTAAGATCTCGAAGTGTACAACTGTTGCGCTATATTTTCACGCAACGTGATCATCTCATCTACCCCGCCTGCTGTATCAGGACAAACGACTTGATGCCCTTGTGTGCTTCCCCCCTCATCACCACCTCCCTGCTCGACGTCATTGAAATCAATATCCCTCCGCGACGGGTGCCGCCGAATAAAATTATGCAGTGCCATAGTCGCCATCACAATATCGGTTTGTTTGGCGAAGCTGTAGCTCGGCATATCACGCAATATGTCCCACTTCTTCTTTCAAATGCCGAACGATCTTTCAATGACACTTCTAAGGGATGAGTGTGCGTGATTGAATATCTCTCGGCGTCCTTCCGGTGCACGACCTCCACGAGCAAAGTCCGGGAGATGATAACGTGTCTCTGGATATGGTTTCAAGTATCCCCTTTGTAGCGGATACCCAGAGTCTACCAAGTAATATTTTCCTGAAAACCAGGAGCAAAGTTGTTATTCTTCAAAGGTGAGAAGTATAAAAAATGGAATAGAAAGTTGTTATGCTTCACATTTTGTGTTGGCATGCCATGTCTCCCAATGTACGGTACTTGATCACGAACAGGTACGCATGCATGAACATGTGTTCCATCAATTGCACCGACACAATCTTTAAAGAATGGCATGTAACGTGTGTCGTACAGAATCTCTGGCGGTGTGCTACTGAAAGATCTATCTAATGGCTGAATCACTTCATCCGCCAGTAGTATCAACACGCACAAACATATATATACAGCCCCCCATATTTATACACACACACACACACATACAAACAGACACACACACACATACAAACAGACACACACACACACACACATACACACATAAAACACACACATACAAACATATATATATACACAGCCACACACACACATATATACACACACACACATACACACACAAACATATATATACAACCCCCCATATTTATAAACACACACACACACACACATACATATACACACACACACATTTATATACAGCCACATACAAATATATACAGCCACACACACACACATATATATACAGCCACATACACACACTCATACACACACACTCATACATATAAACACACACTCATAAACATATAAACACACACACACACACTCACACACACACACATACACACATAAACACACACACATACATATAAACATATAAACATATATACACATACACAAACACAGACACATACAAACACCTCCATCTCCACACACACACACACACACACACATAAACATATATACACACAAACACACATATAAACAGCCACACACACATACACATATATATATATACAGCCACACACACACACACATATGTTCACAACCAAACACACCTACAAATATATACAGCCACACACACACATATATATACAGCCACACACACACACTCATACATATAAACACACACTCATAAACATATAAACACACACACACACACTCACACTCACACACACACACACATACACACATAAACACACACACATACATATAAACATATATACACATACACAAACACATACACATACAAACACCTCCATCTCCACACACACACACATACATATACATACACTCACACACACACACACACACATACACATACAAACACACACACATACATACACACACACATACATAACACACATACACACACACACATACATATACACAGCCACATACAAATACACCACACACATACACACACATATATACACACACACAAACACACACACATACATATATACACACTCATACACACACATACATATATATATACACATATATACACACACATACATATATACACACACACAACAAACACACAAAATACATACACCACACACACATATACACACCGCATACACAGCCACAACAAATACACCACACACATACATATACACAGCCACACATACAAACATATAAACACACACAAACACACACACCACAAACATCATCACACACACAACACAAACTCACACACACACATACACATCACACACACATCACACACACATACACAACACCATCATCATCACACCACACACACACATATAAACCCCCCCCCCCCCCCCCCCCCCCCCCAAAATGACAAATATAAGTTCTACAAAAATCTAAAAATCCATTTTTAT
Organism: Dactylorhiza incarnata; assembly: GCA_033032865.1. NCBI lineage: Eukaryota > Viridiplantae > Streptophyta > Magnoliopsida > Asparagales > Orchidaceae > Dactylorhiza > Dactylorhiza incarnata. The sequence continues at coordinate 108,701 of JAWHQI010000383.1, forward strand.
TGAGAAAAAGAGGAGATATACCTAAAAAGGGGGGCAAACTGGAGAGGCGGCGACGGCGTTGACAGCAAACTGGAGAGGCGGCGGCCTCTAGAAATACCGGCGATGAGATCTGTGGGAGACAAGGGAGAAGCAATCCGGCGGCGTGAGTGTCTCCTATAAAAAATCGATGACGAGAATCCACCCTATGTTGGCGACGACAGGCGGCCTGGCCACGGCGGCGAAGAAAACCGGCGAAATCGCCGTCGACGACACGCGATTTTGGAGATGCGGGGGAGAAGAAAACCTAGGGAGCGGAACGGAACGGATCAGGCGCGGCTGGACTGGCGGAATTTCTCGCGTCTGGCCTATACAAAGAAACGGAGGTTATTAATAACCTCCGTTTCGTCCATCAGCCGCGCCAAACAATGCTGACAGCAGAAACTCCGTTTCGTTTCTGCCGCACCAGGGCTTATAAGCCGAACCAAACGGACCCTCCATGTTGAACCCGGAAACCTGGGTTAACAGAACGTTGCACCCGGAAACCTGGGCCAACGGAGTTCAGCCTGACTTGGTGTAGTTTGCGCTTACTTCTTCTGAGTGGGAACCCTGTGCCGGGCACTTGGAGCAAAAAACCTCACTCACAATGGTGGAAAACAAACCCCGTGAGCTACAGCGCGGAGGTCCCGCCATAAACCCTGAAGATCTAAAAGAATTTCTCCTCCCAAACCAGATCTGAGTCGGGCACCTTGGAGAGCACTAGAAAGCTCTAAGAGGGAAAAGGAAGATCCTCGCTAAAGGTGCCCTAGGGGGTTTATTTATAGTTTTCCTGAATTGGTCTGCGGATAGGGCAATCCCGCCTTTTGGTGTTACTATCTGCAACCCAAATTGGTCTGCTGATAACGAAATCCCGCCTTGTAGCGTTACTAAAAGCAAGCCATTACGGAATCCCTCGGGTAGTGGGATGGCCTCCTGCTGAGAGGCGAGTTCATGCCTCTTAAGACGCACTCGCCCGGGGGAGGTGAGTACCCGATGGTACTGGGTACTCGCCCCCCCCCCCCCCCCCCCCCCCCCCCCCCCCTCCCCGTGACTAGGGGCAGGTTCAGGTCAGCTGAGGCATACTCGCCTAGTAGAGGCGAGCACCCGACGGCGCTGGGCGAGCTCGCCCTCCCCGCTGCTAGGGGCAAGCACATGTTACCTGGGTTGTGCTCGCCCGCTCCATGATGGTTGCTCCCTTCTACTAGCTGGTTTGGTGAGTGTACTCGGCAAATGCGGGGTTGTACACTCGAGAATGAGGTATTCTGCAATCACTTGCCTAAACTCGTGCATATTTTTTAATGATATTCTCGCATATATCAAGACTTTATGGAGCAACTTGATCATTTCCGACCCACTATGAAACTGATTCATGATCATGAAGAAGTGCCTATTTGGAGACACACGGGTGGTGTATTTAGGTCACATCGTCCACAAATGATGAGTTTCGGCAAAGCCGGACAAATTTTTGGTTGTGACAAATAGATAGAATTGCGGACCACAAGGGAGTTATGGGGATTTCTTGGGTTAACAGGGTAGTACCGGTGTTTCATTAAATATTATCAGGAGATAGCCGCTCGTTCCTCTTTCGAATCTTTTTAGAAAGAACTCTTTCATGTGGAACAGAGGGGCCACCAAGGCTTTTGGAGTCTCAAACGCCCTATTGTACCATCCCAAGTCTTCACCTCATGAGCTTCCAAGAAGAGATTCTAGTGGAGGGCGATACCACAGAAGAGCGCACTGAAACAGTTCTTCAACATTGAGAGCATCCAATTTCGGACTATAGTAGGAAGACAACTGCACGCCACCAAAAGCTTCCCCTATGTGAGTAGGAACTTATCGGCCTTGCCAAAGCTGCTTGGCACTAACGTCCTTACTCATGGGTGTGGTCGTTTACATTACGCACCGACCACTTAGCTTGAATTTCTTGCTAAAGCAAAAAACCATTGCCACCCCACGACAGGAATTTGTGAGCAGTTCATTGGATAAGACGACATATGCTCTCTTTCATGATAGGGCTACTGAAGGGGCCTTTTTTCCATTTCTACTATTATCTTGCGAATCACTGAAATCTTGAAGAAGGCGACCAAGGGTTCCCAAGTCTCACCAAGGAATAGGCAGTGGAGGGTAGGCTTATCTAGTACAAGGGTCCCATGTGCATCTCGACCTCACATTGACCACAATTTCAAAGCTTCTGGATGAAGTCCGTGTAAACTGTAAAGCACATGATGGCGTGCATAAAACACTATGTCGGCTTGAGGCTGATTTCCATTAGAACTGAAAGGAGTAGTGTGAAAGCATTCATTACAGGGTGTCTCACTCGCCAAAGAACAAAACCACAACTTACAGGCCATCAGGTTACTTGATGCCATACCATTTCCCCTGTAGCTGTGGGTTGACATATCCATAAATTCCATGGAGCATTTACCCATCTCCAAAGGGAAATATTCTATTTTCATGGTTGTGGATCGATTCTCGAAGGGACTCGTTTCATTCTGCTGGCGCACCCCGGCTCGACCAACATTATTGCCCAAACCTTCTTTGACAATGCGTTTCACCATCATAGCTCACCAAAAAGTATCATATCAAATTGTGATAAGGTGTTTACAAATCGCTTTTGGCAGGAGCTCTTTAGGCTGAGTGACTTCAGGCTAAGCCCTCTCATCCACCCACCATCAGCAGTCTGATGGACAAACAGAAATAGTCAATCATATTGTAGAGATGTACTTAAGGTGCATTATGGTGGAACGACCTGAGGTGCGGTGGCTATCGTGGGCTACAATATGTCCTGCCATAGTTCTCTTCAAACAACCTCATTCAAAATTTTATTTGGGAGAGATCCTCTCCGGCTAGTATCACACAAAGGAGGATCAATTTCCTTGGATGAATTTGATCGGTCTCTCCTTGATCGTGCTGTGATCCTAGCGACCACTAGATCCCGTCTGAAACAAGCTCAAATCTGTATTGAGAAGGCCTTATACTAGAGGACATCCGGTGGTCAAGCATGGAGTGGGCAATTGATTATGCCTCAAGTTCTGAGCATGCTGCCAAAGGTCCGTGGGTCGTCACAACAACAAACCCCCAAGTTCTATTTGCCCTCTCTAATTCTGAAGCAAATTAGCATGGCGGTTTACCGGCTACAACTCCCTAAACAAGGCAAAACTTCACAGGGTGTTACACGTATCCCAACTCAAACCTCTTGTGGGAGGAGCACCGAGGGGCACTCCTACCCTATGTGCCATACTTCAACCTTTCTAGGCGAGAGACATGATCGAGAACCTCATATCCTCAGATGGACAAGCGCGGTAGAGGCTTCATTCGAACCACAAGAGCAACTATTGAAGGAGTATATTTTCTTTTAGGTTTAGGGCAAGCTTGATTTCTCAGGGATCTTGATGCAACGGGCTCGCTAGGTTGGAAATCCTACTCATGCCGCAACGAGGAGTAATGAGAAGAAAAAGCAATTTGGCACTCGTCTATGTAGTTGTGCAAGCGTTCAATTTTCCTTTCTTTAAGCCATGACATTGTATGTTTAAATTCTGTGTAATATGCAAAGGGGGACATTTAAACCCTTGCACTATTGAATGAAGGCACTTTGAACCTTAATGTCTTCTTCTTGCTTGTGCGAGCTGCCCGCTGTCCGCATTCTTGGTGTTCGTCGATCATGGTTCCGCCCACTACCGCTGTCTGAGCTGTTGTCGAGCACTGCTCCTGCCTCCAACTCCACTCCGTCGCCCGATGTGCCATTCATTCCAAGATTGGCCCCCTCCAGACATACTGATCTCTTCTTCGACCTCATTCTCAGTGGTCGGAGTCTTTGAGCTGTTGGTGATGATTGTGAGTTGATGTTGAGGTTGTGAGAAAGCTCGCCGCTTCAATTGTGAGAAGTTTGAACCTGTTGAGTGATCTAGTCTGTGTTTCCAGGAATCTGTTAAAAAAACTCAAATATTTTTTTAACCTAATGTTTTGTGTGTGTGACACCTTCCTCTGCAATCCAAACAAATCTGATTGATGATTGCACAATCCGATTGACGATCCGGCGCAATACCAACTGATTTGATCGATGATGCATTTCTCTTCTTTTGAAGTTTATAGATAAGACACAGTTCTCCAAGACAACTCAACAGAAGATGCATGTTCAGCTAAAAATATCCAAAATCGTGATGTAGGCTGCTGTCAATCAGATTGGCGATGACGTTGCTATCATGTCTGCAACTTGGACTATAAGCAGAATGATGTGAGTTTTTGAGAAAAGATTGCTACTTTATGTTTTTCTGAGTAGGCTTTAGAATTGTGCCTTCAAGTTTCATTTTTGGTAATCCTAATAATTCCATTTCATTTCCTGATGCCTTGAATGCTCAAAACTGTGAAATGAGTTATGATTTGAGTCAAAGCTTCATTTTAGTAACCCATGCCTTGGTTGCAAATTTGATTTTCCCATTAAATCCTTTATGTTTTTTCCCCAGTTCTGTTCTGTGCAATCCAAAGGGATACGGTCGTCGATCTATGATGCAATTTTACTTGGACGGACTTGCCCGCGATTCTTTGTACTAACTCAGTAGAAGATGTAGGCTTAAGTTGTATTGTAGGTTGCAGTCACTATGATTGTTGGAGTGGATAAGCAGGTTGCAGTTATATCTACAGAATAGCATAGACTAGTTATATCTACAGAATAGCATAGACTAGTTTTCAAAATAAAATTGCAAAGGGTGTATTATTATTTAAAAATTTAAAACTTTGAAAGTTTAAAAAAATTCTTCTTAGGAGAGAACGTTTAACAATTATTATATCTCTTCCTTTTAAAACTTGGGGGGGTTTGTTAAAAATTAATCTTAGGAGTTTGTTAATTCAAAGTAATTCTTGCAACAATTATGTGCTGTTCTTTATTCTTCTGTGCTTTTCTTAACCTTTCATATAAGAAGAGAGATAATACTTGTGTGCTGCTGTATCTATACCTTTCATATAGGAAGAGATATAATACTTGTGTGCTGTTCTTCTTAAATGAAGGTTAAGATTTATTCTTTTAACCTTTTGAATTATGTATCGTTAACAACTAATCTTTAGAATAATAATAATAATACTCCTAAGTTTTGTTAATTCTTCTTTAGAATATCACAGAATTAAATAATTATCTCTTTCAAAAGGTTGTATTATTATCATCGCTTAGGAGAGAAAAATTCAAAAGGTTGTATTATTATTTCCTTGCACCTAGATTGTTAAAGTTCTGTTTATTGATTTGAATAGTTTTCTTGGCTGAAGCAAACATGGTGATATATTTAAGTGAACCAGCTCTGCATATAAATATTAAATTTTTTTTTTACAAAAGGAGGTAATGTTACAATCACATTGCCAGCTATTTAAATGCTGCGCATGGTTGCTATAAACTCTTCCTTCTTGAATCAGATGTGACAAATCAGAGGATTTGAGAAAGTAAAAAAATATTATCAATTTGAAGTTGTTTTGATCGATTTAAAAAAGGAAAAGTAAAATAAGTTTTGAACTTTTATAGTAAAATTAAAATATTCAAAATTGCTCCGATTAATTTCAAACTGAGATGTTTCTTATATTTATTTATTTAGTTACAGTCAATTGGAGAAATCATATTATTTATCTCTATTTATACTCTTTATGGGCGGAGCTAAAAGAATATTTTTTTTTTAAATTTCAATGATTGTGTTAATCATTCTCACAATTTTTGTTGAAATTGAGGATGAACCCTGTGGAGTCCGGTGCATGGAGGAACCCTGGTGATTTGGTGAAACAAATGATACCTGTATTGTCGCTTCCTAGAATTGGCGAAACACCATGCAGCGGCTGCTTGTATTTTAAAAAAAAAATGAAAAAATTATAGCTGCTGAATGCACCATCCAGGGAAAAAAAGAAAGTGATAGAACAGTACTTGTTTAAAGCGTTTGTAAGCACCAAACAGCAAAAATTTTTTTTTTTTTTTTTTGCTTCCGCGATAAACAGCCTGATGAGAGCAATCAGCCGCCCCGGCATTCTCATCCTTCATCTTCTCTAGTAGGCTATCCTGCATCCAGGCAGAACACCGACCTCAGGGCCCCTCATCCCACCTTTTCTTCATTCTCCGCCTCATTTTTGGTCGATGATCTCCGCAAGGTGGCGCCGGCATCTCGACCCAGTTCCAGTAGATTTAAGGAGCATTTCAACCTCAGATTTCAATTCTTAGCAGTCGCCTTAAGTGGAGAGAATTGATGAAATTCAGATCTTTATTAGCTCAACCCGCTGCAGAATACTCCCAAGGAGAAAAGAGCAATCCTAACTTTCTTTAATGGTGTTGTGCTTGACCCACCGGGGGAGCTCCATTTACCATCTGAAACTGCGTGTGAGGAGAACCTCTATTTACACGCCGCTCCATTTGCCATCAAAATAGAACCCTACCGATGCCCCCCGCACAAAAGCCTAACTATCTACACTTATTTATTAACTTTGTTTACAAACTAGAGTGAACTTTGTCCTTTTATCGGACCCCAAATTTTGTTTCCTCAAAGAAACAGAAAATTCTCCCTACCTAAGCCTAGTGTGTGTGTGTGTATATATATAATCACATCACTTTCAGATTTCTTAAAAAAAACATTATACATCGCTGCAAAGGAACATAAATCACACATACCAATCAAACAAGGAGCCTCTGGTGGCGGAAATTTCTCATGCCAGGCCCTCCTATTTTCCTCCTGCAATAAGGTTTTCCATAAAACAGAGAAGAAGAAAAAAACCATCACATTGACAAATTGCTACATAATAAATGTAATTCCCTGGATTAATAATATACAGAACCCTGAACCTAGGCAAAAGGTCGTTTGAGAGAGTGCACCTACACAAATTTTATCATCTTGAACTGCTTGGACTGGAGGCTATCTGGGGCCCGATAGCTCCACGGCATGAAGATTGTCGGTGGAGTCGACGATCCCATTGGGGTTTCCGTGAGCAGCCATGCCCAGGTCGTGGCGGATAACCTCGACTGTCGGCCACTCAACCCATCTCTCGGCGAGGCCATCGCCTTCGAGCATTCTCACCACTTCGGACATTTTCGGTCTTTCGGCGGGCAAGCCTTCCGTGCAGATAAGTGCGATCTGGATGAGAGATTCCACCTCGGCTTCTATGTAGTTTCTCTGCAAATAGGGATCTACCAGCTGGTCAACCTTCTTCTCTCTCACAAATCCTTTGACCTGAACAGAGCATGAATCAGATTACAAGTAATTTTGAGTAAATATCACTATCAAGTTCTTCAAGTTAACACCCTGCTCCACTGGAGACTTCTTGAGGGGAAGAAGATGAATGGCAGCAGATCCCTTAATTTTCCTGATCCATTTCCGCCAGACGAAAAGCCCCATAAACATCCTCATCTCTCCCTTGTAACTAGGTTTATGGCCCAAACTTTGAAATCTCAGTCGGTCTATCGTTCTGGCTGCGCACGAGTTGAGGATCGTAAAGGAAAGGTTTGGGACTATACATGAGCATTCAACATCACTAGCTCGCCTTGAAGTTTACGGGGGTTTTAATCATGACTAAAAAACAGTTAGGGTCCGTTCGGCGCGCAGGTAATGACTTTCTAGAATTGGCTTTGGCCAGAAAACCAATATCTGCAGGAATTGGTTTTGTGCATAAAACCAATTCTGCTGTTCGGTTGCAGGATGGAATTCAGTGAACAGAATTGAAATTGATATCTGTAAGTTGTTCGGCTGCACGATGGAATTGGCTTTCTGGAATTGAAATTTTTAAAATTCAAATTTTTAAAAGCGCGCGCCCGGGCGAAAAATGCGCCCCCGGGCTAAAATATCGCGTTAGGGCGAAAAAATCGAGGCCGGTGAAAAAATCGCGGCCGGGCAAAAAAATCGCGCCAGGGTGAAAAAATCGTGCCCTAGGCGAAAAAATCGCGCCCGGGCGAAAAAATCGTGCCCGGGCGAAAAATCGTGCCCGGGTGAAAAAATCGCGCCCGGGAGAAATAAAACGCGCCCGGGCGAAAAAAACGCGCCCGGGCGAAAAAAAACGCGCCCGGGCAAAAAATCGTGCTCGGGCGAAAAAATCGCGCCCGGGAGAAATAAAACGCGACCGGGCGAAATAAACGTGCCCGGGCGAAAAAATCGCGCCCGGGCGAAAATATGCGCCCGGGCGAAAATATGCGCCCGGGCGAAATAAACGTGCCCGGACGAAAAAATCACGCCCCGGACGAAAAATCACGTCGGGCCGAAATAAACGTGCCCGGGCGAAATAAAATGCGCCCGGGCGAAATATATTTCGCCCGGGCGAAAAAATCGCGCCCGGGCGAATAAATCGCGCCCGGACGAAAATATGCGCCCAGGTGAAATAAACGCGCCCGGACGAAAAACACCCTGCAGAAAAACGCACGCTCGGGCGAAAAACTCGCCCGTAGGTTGAAAAACTCTAGTTTAAACATTTGATTATGCGGAAAACCTATGGGCGGAGGTAAGAATTGCTATTTGATTTTTTAGTTCATAGTAAAAACCATGAGTTTTCACATGAAAGTCAATATCCGCTTAAATTTCGTTGCGCCGAACACTAGAATTGGATTTCTAATCTCCAATGCCAATTCCAGAAAGCCAATTCCGTCCAAACGAATGGACCATTAGCTATTTCTGGGGGGGAGGGAAGGGAAGGCAAGGAATGAGGGACGTGAAGGGGTGGGCGGACGAGGGATGAGTAGGCAATCCATAAGTGGTCACAGGCCGCATGAGGCGTACAAACAAGCATTTAATTGGTAAGTACAAATAGAAAAGACAGCAACATAACAAAATAAAAAAAGTAAATAAGTTATGCATCTCCAATGGCTGCTGCAATCAAGATCAGATCTTACGTGTTGATAAGTAAGATTATTCTGAATAAAAGTGAGCAATAAATATCAGCAGGTAAACAAGAGAAAAGATTTAGTGTTTACCCAATCAAGCAGCATGACATCCTCATCATTAGCAAGTCGTGCAAGGTCATATGACCTTTGTCCTGTGATGAGCTCGAGAAGCATGATTCCATAGCCAAAAACATCACTCTTCTCTGAAGATCTTCCGGTGGATAGATACTCTGGAGCAATATGACCAATTGTTCCACGCACCGCGGTTGTCACATGCGTATCCTTGTAGTCCATAAGTCTGGCAAGACCAAAGTCCCCCACAACTGCTTCAAACTCCTCATCCAATAATATATTTGCAGCTTTAACGTCCCTGTGGATTATCTTCGGATCACAGTGGTCGTGTAAGTAGGAAAGCCCCCTCGCGGATCCCAGTGCAATACCCTTCCTGGTTAGCCATTCAAGGGGTGGTTGATTTGGCGTACGTTCTGGATATGAAGTGGTTATTAGATAGTTTGAGAAAAAGCAGAAAAGGGGTCTGATTCATGAGCTAAAACACAAGGGAAATATGCACATTTCTGATTCAGAAGTCAAAATGCATCAACAATGTTACTACGAAAGAAAAGTCAAAACTTTGAAAGATTATTCCTGCAGTTTAAGGGCCTGTGTTTAGATCTTAATTTCAAAAATGAGGTGCAATGGTAGATTGGTATCTGTTTGTTGGCAGTAAATCGCTTCTTGTTGAACTTAATTTTTCAATTTTGTTTAGGGCTGCATTCAATTTCATTTTTAACCACACAACATTAGTTTTTATGATTTTATTATTATTATGATAAGTAAATTTTTTCAACAAGTTATTATTGTCTACTGCTCTTAAAAGTAATACAAAAAATGTAAACCGAAGATTAATTCCTAGCCCTCAATATATAAACACTTCAAAAAAAAAATCAATGTGAAGTTTCATGAAAGACAACTTTGGCTCCACTAAGGAGAGCGGTGCGGTGGAAAATGGGGCATAGATAAGAAATGGAGCTCCCGACCCTGCAGTAGAAAATGGAGATTAAAATTGAGTATTTGGCTTTTTCCCACTGCACTGGAGAGCTCTAAACTAGAGGTTTACCAAACACACAAATTTCTCCATTAACGTTTTTATCCCATCGAAATGGAGTTAAAATGCCCAAACAAATAGAGCTTAAGCTTCATCTAGTTTCAACAAAAGAAAACATCTTTTGGAAGGTGAATTGAATCATTTAAGAAACATCCAAGGCATGTGAACAAGTACCTCGTAAGCAAGAAGCAACGCTCCCATTAGCCATGTACGGATACACAAGCAAACGTTCAGTGGGTGTCATGCAAAATCCCCTAAGTCGAAGTAAATTCCGATGCACAGCCAGGCTAATCATCTCTACTTCTGTTTGAAACTGAAGCTCTCCTCCTGGTGTGCGCTCCTCCTTAAGTCGCTTTACTGCAACCAGTGAACCATCTGCAAGTCTTCCCTTGTAAACCTTCCCAAAACCACCTCTACCCAGAATGTTCTTGTTACTAAAACCATCAGTTGCTACCTGCAACTGTCTGAGCGAGAAACGTTTAAGTTGGCCCAGGTGGACTTCTGAATCCTCCGCTGCAAAACTGTACTAGTCACACAACATTCATGAGCACAACAAGTTGCTTATTATCTCAGATACTAACCAGGCACATCAAAGAAGTAATCTTGTGATTTACGGCGCCGCCACCATGTAAATCCGATGGCAGGTGCAGCAAATAGCAAGGCGGCGCCGGCAGCAACTCCACCAGCTATGGCTCCAGTGCTGGAAGCGCTGCTTCCTTTACAAATGACAATCAGAAAACATAGAGATAAGTTACGAAACAGCATCAATCCTACAAACCATAACATCTCATATTCAAACAAAATTTCAAAAACTAAGATTCATAATTTACACTATTGAGCATAAAATCTTTAAAACCACTAAATGGTGTAGAGCAAAATCAAAAGAAACTATTAGGAATTCATGTCGAAGATGTTTACCAAATCAATTGGATGCAGAAGCAATTTAACAAGTTAAAGTAGAATGTCTTGACAGAAATGATAGAACTACTCTTTAACTAAAAAACAAATAATTATAGAGAATTTTTAATAACTATTTTGATTTTTTGAGAAAATTATGTTAACGTAAACAAGAATATGCGTCGTAGGGATTGCAGGAATGAATCTCAAGCCTATGAGGAAGTTCTTAACAAACAAATAGGATACCAAATTGACCGGGATATTGATGGGGATCACCCACCGAAATTGGTGCGCCGCAAGGCGGGACCCACTATCGCGCGAGGGAGGACTTGACCGTCCGACTCCACGGATGCGTCCAAATTTTCGTTTACATGCATTTTCATACATTACATTGTAATTTTAAATTTTTATTTATTGTAATTGCGACCGTTAATGTAACGGTCAATCACAGTCATTGATGTAAGGGATGCCCTAGGTAGTTTCTTTTAAATAAGTAGGAGGCAACCACCTTGGTGATTGCAGATTTTGAAGAAAAAAGCTTCCTGGAATCCGGCGATCTCCTCACGGTGATGAATCTGTGAGGCCCTAGGTGACGACTCCAAGGTGCCCCCTTGTTTCCCTCGTATCTCCCTCTTGCCACTGCAGCCCGCCTCACTGAATATTTCCAGTAAAACCTCTATTTTCCGTACTCCCGTGAATCACCCGTCCAATTTCTCCCATAACCCTCTTAGCAAGCAATGCCTGCTCCTATTTCCAGAACTCCCGTGAATCACCCGTCCCAGTTTCTCTTGTAACCCTCTCTGCAAGCAACGCCCACCCCCTATTTTCAGTTTCCCCGTGAATTCCCTGCCCAGTCTCACCATGAATCTTACCCAACTAAAGCCTCGTTTCTCCTCACTGATTCCACGCCCCGTTTCCCCCACGCGAATCTTCAATCTAAGGCCATATCCCTTCCCATAAGCCACGATGCAGCCATCTAGGAATCCAATTCAACATTTTCTCCAATGGCTCCTTTATTCCAGCCACAATACATCCATATTTCTGTCTCCGGACAGCAAACCTCTATCACCGGGAAAATCGGATCTCCACGCTACGATCTCCTCTTACTTCATGAGTATTATTTTCTTTTGTGGATCTTGTTCTCTACTTCTATTTATGTGATTGTGAACTCTATATCTTCGGATCTCTTGCACTTGTACATTTTGTTTTGGATAATCCTTGACCGGAAGAAATCATTTGTCGCGCGCTCGCGCTTTGACCCTCCACGCGGAGGAAAGCCTAACCCGCATGTGATTTATTCTTCTATTACTACATGTGAAAATAGTCATTGGCCATTGCATGTGCGTCGCAGTTAGGGTTAGGGAAAAAAGAGTTGTCTTTCCCCACTTCATGTTAGGTTTGCATTATAGTTGTGCACTCGCAAGCCTACCCTACATCATTTGGTATCATAAGTTCATAACCCAAGGTCTGGGCCACTTTATGTTCCGTAGTGATAGGTTTTTTAGATCCCCTATGTTTGATCCCCGTGTCACTGGCGATCTGGCGGCTAGCTCGAATTCACACTGAATTTCAACTTTTAATCTTATAGATCGTTTTGATGTCCTAGCCACCTTTGAGACGAAACCCCGACCACACCCATGAGCGACGATAGGGCCACACCTATAATAGGCATCCTCAGCTATTGGGTCAGAGGGATCGTGGACCCCCGCCCGGTCGACGTGATCATGATCGTGAATACTATTATGATCTAGTCTGTAGAGAGTGTGATCCCCCACCAGCTCAACATGATTACGATCACGATGATTATTATGAGGATTACCGAGAGCCCTGTTGAGGCGGCCCTCCCCAGGAGGACGACATCACCCGACGTATCTGCATCGACGCTCCTTCCTTCGATGGTCATCTGAACCTGAAGGCCTTCAATGACTGGCTCTTAGACATGGACCACTACTTCGAGTGGTACGAGATGAGTGACGTCCGTCGAATCCACTTTGCAAAAATGAAGTTTCACGGTCAGACGAAGATGTTTTGGATGAGACTTGAGAGGAGTTCAGACCGTGATGGCTATTACCCCATCACCAGATGGGCAGACATGAAGCGGAAGTTGAAGGATAAATACCTACTCGCATCTTACCAAGACCAGCTCCTGCATCAGCTATATGCTCCGCGGCAGGGGCCACTCTCCGTTGCCGACTACATTCCCTGCTTCGATGAGTTGGTCATTCGGAGTGATAACATCTCGCTTTCGAGCTGGATTGAGGATTGAGTTGAGGACTGATATCCCTAGAGAGCTCATTCCCCACCATCTTGAGACGGTCGAGCAGAGCAATACCTCCGCTCTACGGGGCCAAGACAGCCACAAGCGCGCACAGACAATATTACATTTACGAGACCATCCCCAACCGCACCTACTTCCTCTCATGCGCCTGTCGATGCAAAAGGCAAGGCGATTATTCCTTTCATCACATTCTAGGTGAGTTTGCTGATATTATGCCCGACAAGCTCCTTGATGAACTAGCCCCCCCCCCATTGTATGAACCCCGATGAGCACACTAAGCTGAAGAGGCAGGTCGATGAGCTTCTTTAAGAGCACTTCATTTGCGAGAGCTTGAGTCCATGCGCAGTCCCAACTCTTCTTACCCCGAAGAAGGATGGCAATTGGCGCATGTGTATTAATAGCCGAATTATCAACAAGATTACTTTGAAGTACCTCTTCCCTATCCCCCGGCTCGACGACTTATTAGACACGATGGCAGCTGCCCAGATCTTCTCGAAGATCGACCTTCGTAGTGTGGTGCCCAGATCTTCTCGAAGACTGTGATTCAAGTCACCAGCGGTGCCTTGTTCCGATCATTCTTGCTACATTTGAGGAACGAGTGTGGTGTGATGTCATACCCATAGATGTCGCTCATGTATTGCTCGGGAGGCCCTGGCTATATGATCGCGACGCCACGTATTTCAGTCAATCGAACATGTGTCTTTTATGATAAGGGTCGAAAGATCACGATATCCCCAACCCAACCCAAAGAGAAATCTAGGGGTCAGATTGAGCCATATATTAGCACGAGCTCTTCGAGACAATTGCATATCATGAAAATGAGTGAGTTTTTGAGATATAGCGTCGAGACGGGTATTGTCTATGTAGTGACGACCACCATAGCTTCTGAGTGCCCTCCCGAGACCCCCGAGCCACACCCGAACTTACATCACATTCTAGATGAGTTTGCTGATATTATGCCCGACAAGCTCCCTGATGAACTAGCCCCCCCCCCGCATGACATTCAGCACGCAATCGATCTCGTCTTGGATGCTTCGCTACCAAATCTTCTACATTATCGTATGAACCCCGATGAGCACACTAAGCTGAAGAGGCAGGTCGATGAGCTTCTTCAAGAGCACTTCATTTGCGAGAGCTTGAGTCCATGCGCAGTCCCAGCTCTTCTTACCACTAAGAAGGATGGCAATTGGCGCATGTGTATTAATAGCCGAGTTATCAACAAGATTACTTTGAAGTACCTCTTCCCTATCCCCCGTCTCGACGACTTATTAGACACGATGGCAGCTGCCCAGATCTTCTCGAAGATCGACCTTCGTAGTGGGTACCACCAAATTCAAGTTCGAGAAGGGCACGAGTGAAAGAGCATCTTTAAGACCAAGGATGGTATATATATGTGGTTAGTCATGCTATTTGGGCTACCGAATGCCACGAGTACCTTTATGAGAGTCATGACTATATTTCGATGACATTCTGATCTACAGTTAGACTCGCATTGACAACCTTGAGCATTTACGGCTTCATGAGGCCCGCAACTTCCATGGACTTGCAACATTTTATAGGAGGTTCATCAAGGGGTTTAGCACGATTATGACCCTTTTCACGAGTTGCCTCCGCAAGGGCGATTTTCAGTAGACCGCAATGACCACTCGGGCATTTGAGGAGACTAAGGAGAGATTGATGACCGCCCATGTTTTGAGACTCCCTGATTTCAATAGGGCATTTAAGGTCGCGTGCGACGCATTTGGCGTTGACATAGGTGATGTGTTGAGTCAGGAGGGAGATCTAATTTCTTACTTAAGTGATAAACTCAACGAAGCCAAACAGAAATACTTGAACTACGATCGAGAATTCTACGTCATTGTCCAGTCTCTACACTACTGGAGGCACTGCCTCCTACCTCGGGAGTTTGTGCTTTACTCTGATCACCAGGCATTGTGTTACTTGGATTCACAGAAGAAGTTAGGACATCGTCACGCCAAGTGGGTCGCATATCTGCAGGACATTCACTATGTTCTCAAACACCGCACGAGTGTTGAGAACAAACCTGCAGACGCTCTGAGCCGCAGAGTTACATTATTGCAGACACTGAGAGCCCAAGTGGATAGGTTTGAGAGGGTGATTACTAAAGCTGTCACTTAAAACCGAAAATCGTAAACCGAATCGGAACCGAACCGGAACCGCAAAGAACCGGACCGAACCATTCGCGAATTATTTGGGTTCCGGTTTGAATTTTGGAACCGTGAACAACATTGGTCCAGGTGTGGTTCTTTCATTTTATTATCCGGACCGGAACCGCAATATACAAGTCTCAAGCGGTTTCAAGATTTTTAGAACCGATCCGAACCGGACCGAAGTAGAACCGAACCGCAACCCGTTTATTAATATTATTATATTGTTATTTTGTTATAATATATCTATAATATCTATGCTTATTATTATGGGTGAAACTAGTGCGGTTTGAACCCAAACAGTAATCGCAATAAATGGGGTCGATTTTGGACTGAACAAAATCGCACCGCGCCAAAATCGTGCTGTGGTTTGACATTGGTGCGATTTGAAGTCGGTTTTTGCGTTGTTCTTTCGATTTTTATACAGGCATATAATGTAATTTCAATTTTACTCACATATTTTTCTGAAATATTTTGTTTTAAAAATATAGAAGATATACAACTACTATTTAATAATAATCATGAAAGACAAATATAATTGTAGCTGATAACTTTGTCAAATTGAATTAACTAATATATTCTTCAAGCAAAATTTTAATTGTAAAATAAAATTTCAAGAGAAACAATTCAAAGTTATTTACCCTATGTTGAGTCGTGATCTTCAGCAACATGAACATTGCATCAGCAGTACACGATCGTGATCTTTGAATTTTTAAAATCGGCGCGATCTGGTGCAATTTTGTGGTTTTGCGGTTTCAGTTTTAACTTTTAGCCCGACTTACTATATATTATACAAAAAGTACTCCCTCTTGGTGTAACGCGAAATTCCTACGCCCGGGCCTCAAACTTTGAAGTCCCTCTTGCAAAAAAAACTAAACGGATATACTTTTCCCCTCCGTTTTTTTTATTTTTGACCTCTCCAATTCATTTCATCAAGTTTGGTTTTGTTTCTAATTGGAACCGATTGGAACCGGACCGAACCGCATAGAACCGGACCGAACCGTTAATGACCGGTTTGGTTTTGGTTTCTGTTGAACCGGAACCGGAACCGTTAACACGACGGTTCCAAAAATTACGCTGGAACCAGGACCAGAACCGGAACCGGTCAAACCAAATACGGTTTTGGTTCTAATTTGAAGAACCGTTACCTTAGCGGTTCGGTTCACGGTTTTAGTAGAACCGGAACCGAACCGGAACCGTAACAGCTCTGGACTGATTACTGACTACTCGACTTGTCCAAATTTCAGTGAGGTATACATCTTTTTGTCGAGAGATCCCACGAAACCTACTGATGGGTTCCAGATTAATAAGGGTTATTTATATCGGGGGTCTCACTTATGCATACCTAGGACCTCCTATCGTGATTACTTGATCTGGGAGATACATGATGGTGTCGTTGTTGGACATATCAGTAAAGACAAGTCGATAGCTATTATGCAGGACCGTTTTTATTAGCCGAGCCTGAAGAAGGATGTGGCTCGCATCATCCGACACTGTCATACCTGTCAGACGTCTAAGGGGGCAAACAAAACACAGACATGTACACTCCTCTGCTTGTCCCACGCCAGCCCTGGGCGGTTCTTAGTATGGATTTCGTGCTCGTACTACCTCGCACCTTGAGGAAGCACGATTCTATCGATGTCGTCGTCAATTGGTTTTCAAAGATGGCTCATTTCATTGCGTTCAGTAAGACCTCAGTCGCATCTTATGTTGCGTCTCTATTTGTGATGAACGTCTTTAGGTTGCACGGTTTTCCGACGTCCATAGTGTCTGACAAAAATGTAAGGTTCATGAGTTACTTTTAGAAGAAACTATGGCGCAAGACTGGTACAACCCTGAAATTCTCAACGACTTACCACCCTCAGACGGACAGACAAACTGAGGTGGTTAATAGGAGTCTAGGGAACTTCCTTAGGTGTCTGGTGGGTGAGCATGCATCTAGTTGGGATTTGGTCCTTATTACGAAGTTCGTCTACAATAGTTCAATCAATATGTCTATTGGGTTGAGTCCATTTCATGTAGTATTATGTTAGAGCCTAAGAAACCTATCAACCTTATACTCATTCCACTAGAGTCCCACCCCAGCGAGTCGGATGAGTCATTTGCACGTCATTTGCATGAGTTAGTCCGACGGCAGATCAATACTAGTAATGATTATTATAAATCACATGTAAATGTTCACAGGAGAGAGCATGTACTTCTGGAAGGAGGGCAGGTGATGGTGTGAATCCACGCCGACAGACTTCCTCGAGGGTCTGCTAAAAAGTTGAGTGACAAGCGAATGGGTCCTTGCACAGTCTTGAGACAAGATCATAACAAATGTCTATAAGCTTGATATCCCCATAAGCATGGGTATCCATCTCGTATTTAATGTTGAGGATTTGGCGTCACACTACGAGCCTCACGAGTATGTGGACCCATATAGTGAAGACCCTCCTGAGTCTTCACCTCCGCATCCTCAGTCCCACACCGAACCCGCTCCCGACCCCTACCCACCTTTGAGTCAGTATTATATGGTCTCACCATTAACACTATTGATCGCTCCGGGTCCACTAACATGTGAGTTGAGAACAGAGAGCACTTGGATAGCCTGTATGTTGGTACTTAGTACATTGGCGGGGTCGACCTGTCACCGACGACACTTCGATAGCGCCTACAGATCTTGACTGACTCACTCTTGGACTTCGACTACAGAATGATCGTCTCCATTCATCGGAGATGAAGGCTTTTCAGTTGGGGGAGTTGATGGGGTTCACCCGCCGGAGTTGGCGCGCCGCAAGGCGGGACCTGCGATCGTGTACTCGTGCAGGACTTGATCGGATCGGTGATTCGACTCCACGGATGCGTCCAGATTTTCGTTACATTAACAAACAATCACAACATTTACTTACACGCATTTTCATATATTACATTGTAATTTTTAGTTTTTATTTATTGTAATCAGGTCTGTTACATTAACGGACAATCACATCTGTTGATGTAAGGGATATCCTAGGTAGTTTCTTTTAAATAAAAGTAAGGGCAGCCACCTTGGCGATTGCAGATTTTGGAGAAAGAAAGCTTCCCGAAATCCGGCGATCTCCTCACGGTGACAACTCTGTAAAGCCTTAGGTGAGGACTCCTAGGTACCCCCTTGTATCCCTCATATCTACCTCTTGTCATTGCATCCCACCTCCCTGAATATTTCTAGTAAAACCTATGTTTTCAGAACTCCCACGAATCACTGATGCGCAAAACTATATCCGCAAACGACAACGGCAAGTGTACCGTATCGAAAGTAGTATAGGTTTATAAAACCAAGGTCGTATTAGACTCGGGCGGTTGAGTACTCTTACTTCAAGAAAGTCTCTATTATTTTATCAATAAATTCATGAGTTGGATTTTGCAGAAGGAAAATTAAAATAAGATTAAACGTTAAGTAAAAGGACTAGCACTCGATCCTTGAATCACCTCGGAGATAAAAATAAGAAGGAAGAATAGAATCACATTCTCTTACTAAAATAACTTTGACCGTGGGGATTCCTGAATTATAAACGTACCTTGGGTCGAGGATACACCGAATAAGATTAGGAAATATCAACCGAATTCTCATTCTATAGTCGATAACCTAATACTCGCTTTACGAGGTGAATCCCGTTATTGGCTTTTACTCCAATCCGGAAGGGTAACGTCGTCCTCTCTCGAGGATTGCATTCTACTCTTCTTTATCCTTGAGTGATCGATTCGTCTTACGAGCCTCTCGGCTAACTAAAGAACGAAAACAAGAACAAGAATTATATATCGAAAATATAATCTCATTATCTTAAAATCAAGGATAAATCTTAAGCTTTTTAGAAAAGAGAAAGAGGAATTCTAAATTACTTCAAAAACTTTATTATTCATTGGATCATCTCGGTCGAGTACTAATAATATTTTAGTTACTCATGGAGATGGAGGAATCAAAAGACATAAAAGAGTACATAATAAAATAAGAGGAGAATAAGAAGTTAAGAGAACTAATTTTATTGATTTGCAAATGAAAATTACAAACTAAGGAATTGAGATTACGAACTATTTAATTTAGATTACAATTGCAAGAATAAAAAGAAGTACAAGAACTACTATAACATGAAAATAAAACAGGAAAAGAAGAGTCTAAGTCCTAAAAATTCATCCTTGATCATCTGGAGAAGCTCCCTTTAAATAGCTGAAATTTTGGTGTTACACGCCCTTGGTCACGCCTGTGACCAAGGGGCGTGTAAGGGGCGTGATTGAAGCAGCAGCGGAGAGGGCGCCTTCTGGATTAATTACGGGCGTTACGTGTGTGTCACGCCCCTAGGTCACGTCCGTGACCTAGGGCTTGTAACTTTAAAACTGGCTGCTGGGGGGAAGTGGCGCGGGATGAGTCACGCCCGTGTACTGGATGACACGCCCCCTGGTCACGCCCGTGACCTGGGGCGTGTAATTTTAATTGACGTGGCAGGCTTGTTCTGACTGAAGGAGGCGGGTCATGGTCGTGACCATTGGTCACGCCCCCAGGTCACGCCCGTGACCTGGGGCGTGTACTTGGCAAATCTTCACGGAATGCGCCCGGGGTGGTGGAATCGGGTCTGGAACACATCTAGGCTGTCACGCCAGTGACCTTGGGCGTGTACTTGACAATCTTGCTCAGAGTGCCCAGAAAACCTGAACAACACAGAAAAAGCTTAAGTTAGTTTATGAAATCAAAAAGGGAATGATTTATATGATATAATTTATATAATTTATAGCATTTCATATTAAAAATATATTAAAACTATACTAAAAGATGAGTATATAAACTACTCATCAATCACCCGTCCAATTTCCCATGTAACCCTACCAGCAAGCAAAGCCCGCCCACTGTTTTCAGAACTCACGTGAATCACCCATCCCAGCTTCTCTCGTAACCCTCCCTGCAAGCAATGTTCGCCTCCTTGTTCTCAATTTCCCCGTGAATCCCTCGTCAAGTCTCCCGGTGAATCCCACCCAGTTAAATCCCTGTTTCTCCTCACTGATTTCACGCCCCTTTCCCCACGCAAAGCCTCCATCGAAGCCCTTATCCCTTCCCAGGAGCTACGCTGCAACCATCCAGAAATCCAGTCTCTGGATTTAACATTTTCCCAACTGACACCTTGATTCTAGCCACAGTACAACCCTATTTGGCCTCCGGACAACAACCTCTACCTCCGGGAACATCGGATTTCCACGTTACGGCCTCCCCTTACTTCGTGAGTATTATTTTGTTGTGTGGATCTTGTTCTCTACTTTTATTTATGTGATTGTGAACTCTATCTCTTCGGATCTCTTGCAATTGTAGCATTTTGTTTTGGATTAATCCTTGACTCGTAGGAATCATTCGTCGCGTGCTCGCGCTTTGGCCCTCCACGCGGAGGAAAGCCAAAGCCCACTTCCTTAAAGAAATTACTTTGCGTCATTTTAAAATGTTTGCATGTGATTTATTCTTCTATTACTATATGTGAAAATCGTCGTTGGACATTGCATGAGCGTCACATTTAGGATTAGGGAAAAGAGTTGTTTTCTCCGCACGTAACGCTAGGTTTGCATTATAGTTATGCATCTGCAAGCCTACCCTACATCCGGTATGAAGGTTGAATTTTTAAGGACAAAGATTCGCCACTTCATCCTTACAAATGAACTTGATCAATGTGTAGTCCATAGCTAAATTTCCCTCCTCCTTAGGAAGTCCTTTACCAAGAAGCACTCACATACACTCAATAGGTCCTTAGGTGGAAAAGAGAGTAACATAAAATAACGAATATTTGGATTTCAATCCTATAATAACTCATACAATGCTACAACAACTTGAGAGCCCCTCTATTCATAAATGTGACAAGAAAGTAAGCCAAGTAGAAGGATGTAGGAAAGGCGTCCGGTTAGCATGGGAAAATGAGATAGTGGGTGGTAGCTTTAGTTAGGAGTGGGCTTAATAGATTGCTCCTAGGTTGTAGTTGGCTTAGGAGGCGGATGGTAGGAAGTGAAGTGGGTTAACTTGATCCTTTTGAGTTTGACTGAAGATTGCTTGATGATGTGGAGGTAGAGGTTGAGGCTAAGTGAGGTGAATGTGGTGTTGTGGAAGACTTGCTTAGATGGTGCTGTCAAATGCCGCGGCGGCTTATGGAAATGCATAATTCTCTTATAGATCATATAAATCTATATTCAACAAATACTCAATGGCACGCAATAAAAAAACACAATGGGCCCATCAAATATTATGAGTCATACATACAACATACATCATAAAAATACACAAACAAAATTTAAAATATGATTACTAAATACTACATATATAAATCTAAACATAAAATAATGCAAGTAGCTGATGTGTATTTACATGTCTTAACATTAAAGTTTAGACTACCACATTTCGGCAGCTTCAAGCATAATAAAATATTAAAGAATATGAGTAAGAAAAAGTCTATTAGCACAATCCATAACTATCACCTGGAGATGAGGGTGGCGTTGGAACTATAAGTGGAGGAGGAGGAGAGAGTGGAGGAGCACCAGGGCAAGCTTTTGTTGTGCCAGGACCACATAAAAGTAAATTGTTTGCAAAACTACAAATTTGGCATAAAATAGGTTGAGAAATTTCAAAAATATGGAATATCCAAAAAGGTTCACAAAATTAGGCAGGAGAAAACCTGATGGGCGTGAATAGAGAAAATGACCCATTGGATGGAACTTCTCCGGATAAGTTGTTATTTGACAGATCCCTGCAATATTGTTGGGATAAATGGTTCACGTACAAGAAACACAAATACATACATCATTAAATCAGTTGTAAGGCACAGAAGTAACATACAGAATTTCAAGTGTAGAGATATTGGTTAAAGATATAGGAATTTGGCCCGATAAGCTGTTGTTGTTGAGTCGACTATCCTTCCATAAATCAGAAAAAAAAATAGCATTGAAGTTAGGACTAGAATATTGGGTTTTAACATAAATAGATAAAAAATATAAACATGGAAAAATGAATATCATGTTGCGCTGAAGCAGAAGAATTGTAAATTTTCTCACCACGGAAGCATAAGGGGAAAATATGAAGAGATCTCAATCATCTGTCCAGAGTTTTGTAAGGGAAGATGGAAGAAGATTTTCCACCAATAATGTGAACTATTTTTGTGGCGCTTTACATCGGAATTACACAACTTGCTAGAAAAGTGGATTCTTTAAGCAATTTTTTCATTGTCCCATTAGAACACACCGTTAATCGCTCGGCCTCAACCTATGCACAACGACTTGAGCCATAACAATGTGATGTATTGTCATTTTGACTCGGGCCAACCCATACTAACTTGAACTTCACAACTTTACCCTTTTTAACGTGATCTACAAGAATTTATAATAGTTCACTCATCGTGATAGTATTCTCATCGAAGTAGGTTTAACTGAGTGCATAACAGAACTTCACACATGCTCTTAAAAGATGCTCAAATACTAGTGTATCAATATTAGATTATATAGACAATCAACAATTCCTCCATTTTCAATGTGAGAACCACTACATTATCTCACTCCTTTTGTCCTATAAGTCAGTCATCTTAGGCTCTGATGCAGCCTATTCGTGAAAATGTTATGAAATATTTAAATATGAGATTTACAATAGAGATTCTATAAAATTACTTCAGAATATCTATCCTTAAAATGGATACTAGCTCTTACAAGTAATCATAAAAAGGATACCGGTATATTCGTATCTTGCAAAAAAGATGCTAACACAACTGAAATTCACACAATCACGTGGAAAACAATACGCTAAGAATGAGAAAATAGCGTAGCTAATATATTTATAATAGAATGGACATGATAACTCAAATTTGTAGTAACATGGTACTCCTTTACCAAGGGGATGCACACTCTAACTTTAGGAAGTTTCTTACCAAGAAGGGAACAACAGACGGAATGAATTCACTTAAAATAGCATAAGTCAATTCATTCATTAACTATCAATGACAATGTGATATTCATGCTTATAAAACTTAGTGTTGGGAAAACCCCCTTTTGATTTAATTTAACAAATTAACTATAGGTGATTTTACTCTCTAGGTTTATTACCCATGTTGTATAGTAAGGGTAATTTGGTCATAGAAGTCTTATGAAGTCAGCTGAGTCAAAGTCATGAGAAAGACAAACTGAAAACATAAAGAAAATTATCCAGAGTAATTATGTGTCGACTAATAGTCGACGCAACGTAAACTGAAAGTCGACATTACTCTGACTGGATATCAGCGCAACTTCAGAAGTCAAGTCGGCGCACCCCTCAAGATGAAGTCGACGCAACATTGAATGGTATTCGACGCAGAAGTCAGAATTTGAAGTCTACGGTCTTTATCTCGACGGATACGTCGATAATGAATCGACACAACGTCGATAGCAAAGTTCAATTCAAAGCTGAGAAAGATTTCGAAGCTGCTTCTAGTAGAATTCAAAGGTGCGTCGATATGAGGTCAGAAGTCATTCGACGCAAAGTTGAATACAGTCAAAGAATTGGAAACTTTCTGGAATGGATTCTGATGATTATTCAGAAGATATATATGGAAGATATTTGAAATATAACGGGTCTCACATGTACAAGAAGAGACAGAATCATTCCAGAGATTCAAATGTGATGAAATTGGAAGTTACGTAAAAGGTTATTGACAGACTGTCAACATAGATAGAAAGAGAGCAATAATTCTTTCTGGACATTCCAACTGGAGAAGGACCAGAAAGAGAATGTCATTCAATTCCAATTCAAATGGATCGACAGAAGAATTATTACATACTCCTGGAAGGAGTATAACAGAAACAGATATTGATCACTCTCTCTCCTCAACAACCTACCCGACAGATGTTTGTACAACATTCTCCTTCTACAAGATGCAGAGAGCTTCTTCTTCCTCCATCTCTAAAAAAAAACTAACAAAAGATACAGAGATCAAGACTGGATCAGTGTTTATAATCCTTGCATTTTCTCCTAAGCAAGGATTCATCCTCTGATAAAGGATTCAGAACACTTAGTGTCTAGAATCCTCGGTGACTGCTGAAAGAGGATTCAAATCAGAAGATTACACCTCATCATCTTCTTCATCTTCTGCTTACTCTATTTCTCATTTATGTAAATTGAGTAAAGAATTTTAAGAATCTCTCTTCAAAGGATTCAGTCTTGGTTCAAAATCTCCTTATCAAAAGATCTGATTTGGTTCTAAAAGTCTCCTTATCAAAAGACTCGGTCTCTGGTTCTAAGAGTCTCCTTATCAAAAGACTCAGTCTCTGGTTCTAAGAGTCTCCTTATCAAAAGACAGTCCCTGGTTCTAAGAGTCTCCTTATAAAAGACTCAGGCACTATGATAGTATATTCCTACCAAAGTGGTAGAAGAGTGGAGTACCCAGATTTTGGGGAACCACTATAGCTTTTGTGTCTTCTGTGTTTATGAATTTTCTGTACTTGTCTCTTGATTATTTCTATTATTCTGTGATAGTATTAATTCTGGTTAGAATTTTGGATGCCTAGTAATTAGGATTAATTCTCCGTGCACTTCTTAGTAAAAGATTTTTAAATCTCTATTCACCCCCCTCTAGAGAATTCTCATGGGAGTTACTGTGCACTTTCACTTAGAAGCCAAAGGAAGAGGAAGATGGTCCATTAACCTACTAATATGCCCTATATCAGGCTCCTTGTCTGGCTTCACTGCCCAGATAACACTTCCCGCCCTCATTGGATCCACTAAACTGCTAACACGGATACAATGGTTTTACACTTTTTGTAGGTGGTCTACAAGAACTTCTCATTAGGTCATTCATCTTGATAGTGCTCCCTCCCAAGCATGCTTAATTGAGTTCATAATTACAATTCACCACATGTTATTACAAAGCACGTGTGCCTCATATATATGTTTAAATCTTTACTTAATTTAAACCGTCATTATATCCTCTATTTCTATCAAGAGCCGCTCATTATACATGCCGCACTGCTCTGGAGACACTCTCACCCTAATTGGACTACCTACATCAAATTCGGGATGTCATATACGTGTTAAACTAGCATCCATGCAAAACCTATGGTCTTGATTTTGACGACCAAAAAGAGCCCAATTAGCTTCTAGCATAATCTGACTGATGGGCTGCAGCCATGTTTCTTCTAGCATATAGTAGCAAATGGGCAACCATACTTCTTCCAACAACAAATCATTTTTACTGCACACTTACATGAAACACAAAATTGCTAGTGCGATAGCAACATGTTAAAGTATAAAGTAAACTTGGGCCTTTTATTCTATGCGTTTAAGCTCCTATAAAAAAGACTTAAGATGTTAGATTATAAATTACACATCTTGAAATGAGCATTAACCAATATGACATACAACTTTTGTAGCATCGCAAAAGGCATGAAATTGTTTCAAGCAAATGCATATGTATTACAAAATGAGTTTACCTAAAACATAGGCTGAGGACTTGATAGTCCATCACTTCTCTTTATATATTTAATATATTCCTTAAACATAAAGAAAAACATCTCTAGTTATTTTAATCCCCTTTGATCCAAGTTTATATCAACTTTATCATCAACAGCTTTCTACGAACTATTTGGGATTTTATTTTATTTTAATTAAAAAAACTTAATTTTATAACAACTATTTGGGGTTAGCTTTATAAATCCTCATTTTCTATTCTTTCTTGTAAAGTGTACTCCAACGTATTAAACCTTGTTAGAAAAGCCCATGTAAAGACCCATATTGGAGCCTCTTTTCTTGTTTCTCTCTCTCTTCTCTTTAGTCTCACATCATGTATAAGGATTTCCTCTCTCTTTCTCCCTCCTATATATATGTATTCATACATTGTATTTTATACATAGAAAGGAATATACAAGCTTTGGCTCTTTCTTACATGGTATCAGAGTCATCGGTCCAAAAATTGCGGTCTCCCATTTTTTGACCGCCCTCCCCCCCCCCCCTGACGAGCTCACGCGGTCTCATTTTCTGAGACCGCTCCCCCTGCTGCCAGCTCTGCTTCTTCCAGCTTCCTCTCCTCTTTAGCTCTCTTATAGCCTTCTCCTACCCGACACGTGGGACCCGCCTCTCCCGAGCTCTCTTTGATCCAGCGGTCTCCCAAGCTCCTCCTTGCAGCGATCTCCTCACAGCGGTCTCACGGGCTTCTCCTCGCAGCACTTCTCAAGCTCCTCTTGCGGTCTCCAACCGCAGAACTCCCGAGCTCCTCCTGCGGTCTCTAGCTGCGGTTTCCAACTGCGGTCTCCGCCTGATCGCATCTCACTGACCGGTCTCCATCGACCGATCCCTCTCTGATCTAGCGATCTCCCAATCGGTCTCCTGCCCAGCGGTCTCCTGTTCGCAGGATCACTGTCGAGCTCGCCTCCATTGGACTACCGAGCTCTCTCTCTGCCGAGCTCCTTGAGGTTGTGCGACCTCCACCCTGCAGACTGCCCTCCAGCGATCTCCTGCAGCGAACTCCATCAGCAGCAACCTCCTCCCTGCCGCAGCCTCTAGCAGCGATCTCCCTCAAGCGGTCTCCAGCTGCGAGCTCCTCTTTAGCAGAGATCCTCTCAGCCTTGCCGACCTCTCTGAAATGGGTTCCTCAAGTGATCAGACCGTGCATCCAGATGGACAGACAACAACCTCTCCTGCAGCCAGCTTGATTCCCACTCCTGAACTGCGCGACGAACTAAGAATCACCACCATCTCCCGGATTGGGAAGAAAAACTTCGTCGAGTGGGTGCATGTTATGGGCTTGGATCGTTGCCGGATTGTTGAAGGCGGAGATACAAGGGGCAAGCCCTAGAACTGTGGAGGAGGGTATGAGAGAGGAAGAAACCCTAGAGGGTGGAGGAAGAAGAGAAGATCTTAGAGAGAGAGAAGGAAAACTCATAATTCATTTCATAATCCCAAATACAAAAGAAGGGTCTATTTATAGAACCCCGGGTGGCGTACCCGTAAATACATAAAATGCAAACAATATTAAAATACTAAAACATTACTACGAGTCTAATAACTATGACTCCCTACACGCAACGAGATAATAAGATAACGGACGGAGGATTATAACACATAACAATCCACCCGTCCTTCATTTTGAGCTTGTCCTCGAGCTTAAACTCTAGTAGGATGTTCGGCTTCTCTGGCTCTTTGATCTCGCGCCAAAATAGCGCCTGGTAGGTCGTCGCGGTGGTAGTGGCGGCGAGGAGTAGCGGGGGCGCCTGTGGGAAGACGAGTGGCGGAAGGAATGAGGCCGTTTGGTCTGGCGGAGCTGCGGGAGGCCGGAGTAGCAGGGCCACCGAAGGAGCAACGGGCGACAAAATGAAGGGGTCCGGCGGAAACGGCGGTGTGGTGCGAGGCAGCAACGGCCATGCGGCTGGAATGGTCGACTGAGTAGTGGCCGGCAGCAGAGGCAGCGGCGTGGTCGGAGGCAGTACAACGAAAACCGGAAGTGAGGCAGCCGACAGAGCAGAAAGCCACAAGGCGGGAGGGACCGTCAAGGCAGGAGCCGGCAGAGCAAGGGGCGGTGACGGCGGCGATGGCAGCGGCGAGGACGGTGATGGCGGCGGCGAGGACGGTGATGGCGGCGGCGACGGAGGCGGCGGTGAGGACGACGGAGGTAGCACAAGCAGTGCGGGCTTGGAGAGTGGGACCGGCGAGGCAGGGGCCGGTGGCAAAGGAGGCGGAACGGCTGGTGGCGGACCGTCAAGGTATTCCGAGTGCTCCAATTGATCAAGCTTGGCCTCGAAGCGAGACATGGTGGCTTGAAATGTGGTCGACCACTTCAACAACATCGAGTGGAGGACGCCCACATCCATGGCACTAAGATGAATGTTCATCAAATTAAGTATGAGGTAGGAGAAGTGGGAGCAGAAGTAATTAAAAATAGTAGGACGTGGACGATAGAAGAAATTAAAACAGAAAGAAAGGGGGTTGGGTGTGCGACTCAGAGAAAAAAAAACAGAAATGATGTTGAGGGGAAAGGGGACTAGGGAAGTGGACAGAAATAGAGTAGGAGAGAAAAAAAAAGAAAAAAAAAAGGGTGGGGGGATTTTGACGTGGGACCAGCTGGAATAGAGATGGGAGGGCAGGAAATTAAAAATTAGAAATGGGACAGTAGGATTGATGGCGCGCGGCGCGAGGAGCGGGGCCCGTGGGGTTCGATGGACGGCGCGAGGGATGGGCGCAGAGAAGACGTGCGTTGTGGCCGCGCGGGGAGAGAAAACAACGGCTGGGAAGAGGTTCGATATCGAGGAATAAGGGAACGCCGTCGAAGATGATGAAGATGGACTGGGCGCAGGCAGAGCAGCGAGGATCGACGGGGATGTTATAGAGCGGATGAAGCCGCGTGAAGGTTTCTTCGATCTTGACGACAAGAATTTGGCGGTGGCTGTTGCCGAAGTAGGAGGTGGGTCCAGTGGAGTGAGTCGCCGATGATGAAGTTGGACTTGGGCGCAGAATGATCGTCGGGCCTGGCGAGCAGGGAACAACGGAAGACTGGACCGAGAATCGTGCGGTGAACGCTGAAACTGAGAGGACAGCGAAAGGAGAAGGCGAGGAAGGACGGCTCTGATACCAAGTTGTTATGGGCTTGGATCGTTGCCGGATTGTTGGAGGCGGAGATAAAAGGGGCAAGCCCTAGAACGGTGGAGGAGGGGATGAGAGAGGAAGAAACCCTAGAGGGTGGAGGAAGGAGAGAAGATCTTAGAGAGAGAGGGAGAGAAATTGAGAGAAGGAAAACTCATAATTCATTTCATAATCCCAAATACAAAAGAAGGGTCTATTTATAGAACCCCGGGTGGCATACCCGTAAATACATAAAATGCAAACAATATTAAAATACTAAAACATTACTACGAGTCTAATAACCATGACTCCCTACACGCAACGAGATAATAAGATAACTGGCGGAGGATTATAACACATAACAGTGCACTCTGTCAGACGTGTTCTTCAGTCCAAGGGACTTTTGTCTCATCTCACTAGGGACCCCCCTTCTATTCCTACTGATGACTGGTTGCGTAACGATGGACGGGATCAGACGGCTTCTCAACTCACTGGATGGCGAACCTTACCGCATGGCCATGTATCACGAGACGGCCAAGGCAATGTGGGAGGAACTCCACTCCTTATACTCCGGCAAGGACAACCTTCAACACTTTTATGACATCATTACCGAGCTTCAAAACCTTGACACTGGCGGGGCGGCTGACTTAACCTCCTTTGTTGCTCGGGCCAAGACTCTCGCAGAAGCTTGGATACAACATCAACCCTCTACTACGGATTTAGCATCTCAGCGGGCTCAAAAAGAGGCTGTGTGTATTGCCATGATGATGGCGCGTGTCCCGCTTCACCTTCAAAGTATTCGGGCACAGATCCTCTCATCGGCCACAACCCCGTCATTATCAGATATGTGCTCCATGTTGCTCAAAGTCTCACCACCTCCGGATACTATCGGACCTCCCTCACCGGTCCTTCTCCAGCACTCGTCTGCACCATTATTACCTCTCCCGCCCACTACTCGTGGAGGACGGACAGGCTCCCGGGGCGGGGGTCGCGGAGGCCGACCACGTCCTAAGTGTACGTTCTGCGTAAAGGATGGCCATCTTGAGGCGACCTGCTACCGCAAGCATGGTCGTCCTCCTCACCCAACTGTTCATATTGCCGCTGACAATCCCTCTGCCACTCGTGTTGATCTTGATGCAGTTCGCCTCCAGCTCCAGCAACTTCAAGGAATACTTAGCCACCCACCTGCCTCCGTCGCCTCCATCTCCAATGAAGGTATCGCTTGTCTCTCCACTAGTCCGCGCTGGATAGTGGATTCAGGTGCTACCCACCATATTACCTCGCTACCACCACATCACTATTTGGATGCTCCTCATCCTAAGTACATCACAGTAGCCAATGGCGACATTGTTCCCATCTCCGGCTCTGCCGATATCCCTCTCAATTCTTTTCTCTCTCTGCGCTCGGCTCTTCATGTTCCGGGTTCCCCGTTTAATTTACTCTTTGTTAGTCGTCTTACTACCGATTTAAATTGCTCAGTGACATTCACCTCTTCCTCTTTTCTGATGCAGGATCTACGGACGCAGAATATCATTGGTAAGGGACGACTGCAAAACGGGCTCTACCTCATTGATGTTTCTCCTACCATCCTCTCCTCAGTCTCCTCCGTTGATTGGCATCGGCGTCTTGGGCATGCCCCTCTTCCAGTCCTTCAGAAGGCTCTCCCCGATATCTCTCTTTCTGCTTTTAAGTGTGAATCATGTATTCCAGGCAAACAACATCGTTCCTCCTTTCCACCTCATTTTACTCGGAGCTCTGCTCCTTTTGTTTTAATACATTCCGAGGTTTGGGGCCCGTACAAAATCACTAGTATTTCTGGATATCGATATTTTATCACCTTTATTGATGATTATTCTCGCATTACTTGGTTATATTTACTTCGTGATCGTTCCGAGCTTCCTCGTGTGTTTCAGGCTTTCGTCCTTGAGATTCGCACGCAGTTTTCCAAAAATATGAAAATACTCCGGACAGATAATGCTTGTGAATATACGAGTTACGAATTTGCTAATCTTTGCTCTGAATTTGGGATAATTCACCAGACATCATGTGCCTATACTCCACAACAAAACGACGTTGCTGAACGAAAAAATAGACATCTCCTCGATGTTGCTCGATCTCTCATGATCCAGATGCAGGTACCCAAAACCTATTGGAACTTCACTCTGTCCACAGCATGTTATCTCATTAACCGTCTCCCTTCCTCCGTCCTCCAAAATGCTACTTTGTTTAGCCTCCTTTTCCCTTCCACTCCGACATTCTCTCTCACACCCCTGATATTTGGTTGTACCTGCTACGTTCACCTACTTGGCCCGTCCAAGGACAAGTTGGATCCCCGAGTAGCCAAACACATATTCGTTGGCTATTCTCGTACTCAGAAAGACTATGTTTGATATTCTCATACTACCCGAAAAGTGAATGTTTCTGCATATGTTACCTTCCAGGAAGACCAACCTTTCTTCTCTGAAACAACCACACCTCTTCCACCACCATCCTTCCCACGACCTGTCATTCCAGTTACCACCCCTCTACCACTACTCCTTCCTGATACTTGCTCCCGCTCTCCCGAAACCACCCCTTATCCGTGTCTACACTCGTCGCCCTCCTTGCTCCGTTGCCCCAATGCAGTCGGCTTCGACCTCTGACACTCTGCGCTCTGCTGATCCGGCATCGGCCTCCACCGCTCATCCCTTGGCGAATTATGTATCCTTACATCGCCTCTCCCCACAACTTCAAACATTCGCTACTTCATTATCCTCTATTTCTATACCTAACTCTGTGTAGGAGGCTCTCCAACATCCAGGCTGGTGGGCAGCCATGGACGACGAAATGACAGCTCTCTGGGCTAACCAGACATGGGATATGGTTCCTCTCCCTCCAGGCCATACTACTGTTGGTTGCAAATGGGTCTTTGTCATCAAACATGCTCCTAACGGGACAATTGACCGTCTTAAATCCCGTCTGGTGGCTCGGGGCTTTACTCAACAACAAGGTCTCGATTATGAGGAAACGTTCTCTCCGGTGGCCAAGCTCAACACAGTTCGTGTCCTTCTCTCCGTGGTTGTGCATCGCCAATGGCCTCTCCATCAGCTGGATATCAAGAATGCGTTTCTAAATGGTGACCTACAAGAAACAGTATACATGCAACAACCTCCCGGGTTTGAGACCACGGGGGAGTCCCGCGTATGTCACCTTAAGAAATCCATTTATGGTCTCAAACAATCCTCCCGGGCATGGTTTGATAAGTTCAGTAAGGCTATTCGGGAGGTTGGCTTTACTCGGAGCTCAACAGACTTCTCTCTGTTCACTCGACATCGAACTACGGGCACGATTCTTCTGTTGGTATATGTCGATGACATCCTAATCACAGAAAATGATTCTAAGGGAATGCAAGCGGTAAAACAGCATCTTAGTTTCATTTTTCAAACAAAAGATCTGGGGAACCTTCGATACTTCCTTGGTCTGGAGATCGCAAGACGTCCTGATGGTTTTGTCCTCTCTCAACGAAAGTACTGTCTCGACCTTCTTCAAGATGCTGGTTATTCTGGATGCAAGCCGATTAACACCCCAATGGATGTCAATCACAAGTTGTGTGCACATGCTGCTGATGAAGATCTTCCTCTTCCAAATCCAGAATACTATCGACGACTCGTTGGAAAACTTATTTACTTAACAGTCACGAGACCAGACATATCCTTTGCTGTTGGGGTGGTCAACTGGTTTATGCATTCTCCTCGGACATCTCATCTACAGGCTGTCGAGCGCATCCTAAGATATCTGAAAACAGCTCCTGGTCAAGGGCTGGTATACAAAACCTCGTCCTCTACTCCAACATTGATTGCGTATTCTGATGCAGATTATGCTGGGTCCCTGGATGATCGACGGTCTACTAGTGGATTTTGTACCTACTTTGGAGGTCACCTTGTTACCTGGCGTAGTAAGAAACAAGTTGTGGTTGCTCGATCTTCAGCTGAGGCAGAATACCGTTCGATGACATCAGTTGTTTCTGAACTCACATGGCTTGAAAGTCTCCTTGTTGATCTAGGAGTAAAACTTTCCTCACCAGCTATCATACTATGTGATAGTCAAGCTGCTATACACATAGCTAAGAACCCGGTCTTCCACGAAAGAACAAAACACATTGAAGTGGACTGTCACTTCATCCGGGAGAAAGTTCAAATGAAGAAGATAGAATTAAAGCACGTTCCGGGTACTGACCAAGTTGCTGATATTCTCACCAAGGCCCTATCAAGTACCTTATTCTATCAATTCTTGTCCAAGCTGGGTGCTTACGACTTGTACGCTCCAGCTTGCGGGGGAGTGTTAGAAAAGCCCATGTAAAGACCCATATTGAAGCCTCCTTTCTTGTTTCTCTCTCTCTTCTCTTTAGTCCCACATCATGTATAAGGATTTCCTCTCTCTTTCTCCCTCCTATATATATGTATTCATACATTGTATTTTATACATAGAAAGAAATATACAAGCTTTGGCTCTTTCTTACGAACCTCATGGCAAAAATGAAAAATCATGTTGAACTTTCATTAAAGATACCTTAGTTCTACCTCTTCTCCTTCCTAAGAATTCGATAAAAATTCAATCTATTGATTTAATTTGTACATTTTCTATCCTTTATTTATACAGACAAACCACTTTAGTTTTTTTAGGATTATCATACATTAATACATGTCATTCCAAAAATCTATCCTTAATTTATCCACCCTAATTTTGACATCCATTTTTGTTTTTTCCATGCACGAATTAAATATCATCGACTTTTCCACTGCTAAACAAACGGATCTATATAGCATCGCAAATCTAATGGCAGTTTAATTGTTTTTACTCTGAATCTCCATAATATCATCTTATCACGTAATAAAATTAAGGCATTTCTCTGCATTACTAAGTTCATGTTGCTAAAACATATTCACAAAACATATTGATAAATATTAATCCCCATTTATATATTCGACTTATAGTAGAGACTTAATGGTATAGTAAGAGTAAAAGATGGAGAAAGATGGGAAGAAGTCCCTGCTTCCATTCTATTATGTGATTCAAATCACTAGGTTAACCGCAGCAGTCCAAACGCCTCAGTAACTATCTCAATGCTAAAAGAAGGTGAGTCGCCTGGAGATTGATGAGATCACTGATGCGCGTCGGCAAGTGCACCGGTCGCTGTCAAGTAATAATTGTGGAGAATAAATTCCCCGGATGTCGGTCTCTTGAGGAATGCAGGATGGGTGATCGAATCGTGCAGTGAATATTGTTACACAAGCGTTTCACAAACACAACAAGGGGTTTTTGGTTGGTTTTCCTAATTTTAACAACAATAAAAGAGATGCGGGTCGAGAACACCGCTTCGCAACGTGAGGTGGATGCAACGGCCGCGATGCCGTGCTTCGTGAGGCGAATGAAGTGGACTCAGGCGCGGGAGAGTGAGGGTCGCAAACACCTCTTCACAACCATCATTAGCTCTTGCCAACACGGAGCAAACACCTTGCGTGCGTGTGTGAGTGAGTGCGCTTGAACGTGGTGAATCACAACCAACTCATGAATAAGAACACAGAAACATTCATTCTCATCAAGTAAATATCACAATATTCATTTAGTAAAAGATTCAAAGGGGTACAATCAAGGAAAGAGGAAGGAGATAACCGGCGGTGAAGACTAGCGGCCGTTCACGGCCGGAATGGTAGGTTGTCGGGCTACCTCCGGACTCGGGCGGACGATGCTTCCGGCGTAGAGGGCTGTCACAATCTCCCTACGTGCTCCGTCGTCTTCGACTCAAGGTCTCTTCTTCTTCTCACCGGGCGGAAAGCGAAAATGATTGCTTGGAGGCTTGCGGATGATGGAGAACACTCACGGACGATGGAGGATGTCTAGGAATGGACCGAGGAAGCTTCCCCTTGCGTAGGAGATGAAGTAGGGGCGATCCAAGAGGGCGGTCGGCGGCGTACGGAACAGAAATCCCGCTCCCGGAATGAATAATCGCCCTAAAATCGCAACAGGCGCTTAAATAGGCGCTGGATTAAACACTGCGCACGATCATTGGCGCACGACCAGTGGTCGTGCGCACTGGAATCCTGCGATCGTGCGCACTGCCTGGACAGAACCTGCACGAGATGAAATCATGAAATACAATGTTCGCACGACCAGTGGCGCACGACCGGTGGTCGTGCGCACTGGAGTTGATGGTCGTGCGCACTACAGCAAACAGAACTCAGAAATTTAATGGTCAATGCGCACGAGCAGTGGCGCACGACCGATGGTCGTGCGCACTGGAGTCGATGGTCGTGCGCACTACACCAGACAGAACTCGTGAAAAAGGGTTAAGTGCGCACGATTAGTGGCGCACGACCGGTGGTCGTGCGCACTAGAACAAGTGATCGTGCGCAGTGTTCCTGTGCAGAATTGCACCGGAAACACTTGCACGCCTCCTATTCCAGCACAAACACAGATCTAGCCACCAAAAGTGGCACTTAACAACATATGAGTACTATGAAAGGAAATAAACACGAAAACACACCAAAGTGGGCCAAAATGTGCACCTAGCATGGGTTATCAATTATAAACTATAATAAGGCTAAAGTGCGTGATATTGACTAAATAATGGCCCGGATGAGTCCATGAAGGTGTATATGATCAGGACTCATCACACCCCCAGACTTAACTGTTTGCGCGTCCCGAGCAAACTAATCCGGCGGAAGTTGAAAGAGATAATTAAAATAGCGAATTACGCAGGGGAGTACAGTGCGAAGTAAAATACGCATGCGAGTAGGAATTCTAGTAGAAGAAGATTCTAGCTATGCTAACTAATTTACGTAAGTACTAAAGCGTAATCAAAGATTTAATTGTACTCAGTGGGTGAATTATGAAGAATTTGACGATCATGCCCGGTATGAAGGTGACGAGACGCTGAGGCGGGTGTTGCAAAAGATCGGGGCTTAGGAATAACTCCGCTGAAATCCATCAGCGTCGTGAACCATACGCTTGCCCGGTCACACTCTCTCCACGGCGCTAGCAAACTCGCAAGTCAAATCAGTAGGACTTATAGGATTAAAACGGGGCTTAGGTTACGGAATGATATGCAAAGATAAACATGACGGCTACGCAACCCAAATGAGCCAACGGCACACTGCACCTTACAAAACCAAACAACTATGCTCGTGTGACACACCCCCAGACTTATCATGAAAACCAGGTGTGCACACAGCCTACTTTACAAATACCAACAGATTTTTCTCTTTAGCTTGGGAGGATTATTTTCAGGATACTCTTTTTTTTTTTTTTTTTCTTTTATATATTTTTCTTCTTTCAAGCAACCTCCAGTTGGTTCAAAATCAGCGGATAGACATTATTTTCTCTTCAAAACACAATGATACCACACACCACACAAGTTGGACATTATGAGCACAGTTAAAACATTTTTTTGGTTGCGGGCGTAGGATAGGCTTCAGGCTTTGGTGGATGAGGAGGAGCTGAACATAAAAAATGGTAGGCACAAATTTGGCTTGCAAAGGCGAATGAAAGGGGCATGGAATAACAAAGCTCAAACTAGCCAAATGGTGGCCTACATCATGCTTGACTCAACAAGTAGCTCTCACCCATGCTTCAAGAGTCGCTTGGGGCAAGTTCTTAGCCCACGAGAAAGATAAACCTTCCTCCCGACTCGGGCAACACACGTTTAGCGACCGCACACACACAACACCGGGTTATCATCAATTTCATTCGAATTCACCACTTGAGTACATTAAATCTAAATTTACGCAGAGATACTACACATAAATTAAATGCATAAAGAAAATCTAATTCTACTCAGGTTCTACTATAGCATGCGAAGCGACTAGAACACTACATGAGTCGACACCGCGCTCCAAA
Organism: Dactylorhiza incarnata; assembly: GCA_033032865.1. Taxonomy (NCBI): domain Eukaryota; kingdom Viridiplantae; phylum Streptophyta; class Magnoliopsida; order Asparagales; family Orchidaceae; genus Dactylorhiza; species Dactylorhiza incarnata. The sequence continues at coordinate 145,415 of JAWHQI010000383.1, forward strand.
TAATAATTCCTGTGTTAATAGCCTATTTCACATTCCAACCAAACTAGTTTAAACGGAACAACACAAAAGAAAGCACGCACTCAAGTGGGTGAAGTGGTGTGTGAAGATGAACGAAACTAAATAACTGAAATTAAAATACTTCTAGTATGCAAATGAGATGAGCACGTGCAGTGGGTGACAAAGAAACGGCTCTCCCCCAGACTTAATCAAAACCATACAACGTAATGATATGACAGTGAAAATCAAAATTGAAAGCTAGGGAAGAAGTTACCCAATGCTCAGCACGTGAGCATACCAGAAGAATGGCGTTTAAAATCAAAAATAGTCCGCAACATCCACCATCGAACACAAAACCTGCAAGCAAAACTCAAAATAACAAAAGCAAAAACAAAAACTGAACTAGGAAAGGTTAGATAAAAGGAAATATATAAAAAAAAAACGGAAATCTGGGTTGTCTCCCAGTAGCGCTTTCATTTAACGTCCTTAAGCTGGACCAAATACCTGTATTAGCATTGTTTAAAAAGAGTGCAGGAATTAAGAAGACATACTCAAAAATAGTTCATTACAGCAATTAAAAACACGCATCAACTAAAAGCGCTCTTGTGGTGCGCATCTCCCGTAGCATGTAGGCGGGAGGTGAAGGCTTTAGGGCCAGCACTGGTATTACCCAATGCTCCCCTAACCTCCGCCATCTTGCTACGAAGAGCGGCAGCACGAGCGTCACGCAGAAGTTTTTCTTTTTTCAGTTTGGTGACGGTTGGAGATTGCCACCGTTGTGAACTCTCAGATTTTTCCTCCTTAGAATCAGGTGGCGTCACTTCCGGTGTCACTGTGACCACCGGATCGGCCCAAGAGACGGAACGCTTAAACAGTTTATTACACGATTCATCACAAGAAGAAAAATAATCGGCATTCTTGACTAAATCCACATCATCATTTCCGGGACAGCCGTCATCCTCCTTCTCGGCGTCGAATTCTTTCCGAAAGTCAATCACTTCCTCCTCATCAGATTTGAGCTCCTCCATTTCCCCTTCACCTGTTTCTTGGAAATGCGTCTTCCCTGCACAACTCAGAAGTTCATCAGAAATAACAAGAGGGGGAGGAGTGGATGTGTCGGCTCTAGCTTCGAGATGAATGGGCTGCAGCGCCGTGTTAGGTAAGATGACACACCCCGTGGCAAAGTCAAGGGTGGCGCCGCTCTCTTTCAAGAACGGCACCCCCAAGATAGGGATGGATTGATTTCCCCGGGGGCCCAACACCTGAAAGTCCGCGACCACAGTTGTCCCCTCAACTATTACTTCCACGTTTCTCACCTCTCCCTCGGATTGAATAATGGTGCCGTTAGCGAGAATCAGCGATTTCTTTTCCTCTGTGTTAATCTCCAATTGAAGTTTCGCAACATCTTGCAGCGCAATAACATTGCGAGAGGAACCGGAATCGCATAGAGCCTTTGTTTCAACCTGATTGATGGAACACGAGATTGTCAGCTCACTCGGATTGGCATCCACCACATCCCCCAGACTTTTCCCTTGATCAATGGGATTCTTTTCCGTATTACTGGGAAGGGACCCCTGCGAACGCTCAGTTAGCGCTTGGGCCAATTGGCCCAAATGCGTCTCCAAGTTTCGCATAGATGCAGTTTGGTCTGCCATATTCGAGTTAGCTACAAGCATGAATTTTTCCATCATTTCTTCTAAATTACTCTTCTTTTGAGTAGGGGGTGCTTGGTTGTAATCCGGGTGCGGCGGCCTCGGTTGGCTCCCGGAGGCGTAAGCATCATTTTGATGCTGCCCCGGTGACCATCGTTGGCCGGGCGTGTTGGGATTCCACGAGAAGTTCGGATGACTTCGCGCTCCCGGATTATAAGTGTTATTATACGGCGCCCCCTTGGACTGATTTCCAACATAATTCACAGATTCATTTAAAGATAAGTGCACGAAATCACCTACCACTTGGTTCCCCGAGCATTCGTAAGCATGGTGGCCTCCACCTCCACATCCTTCACAAGTAATGATGGCAGCAGATGGAGACGGAGAAGGAAGAGAATCAACCATGAAGAGTCCTCGACTGCTTCTTGGAGCGTTTCTCCCTGCAGTCCAGAAGGTACTGTGGGAGGCAGTGTCACGCAAAATCCGCAGGGCATCTTCAGGGGTGTGGTTCATCAAGGTACCACCGGCCGCAGCATCGATCATTGCCCTATAATTGGGCTCGATCGCGAAGTAGAACAATTCAACCACGTTCCATGGCTGGAGCTCGTGGCCAGGGCAACGGCGAAGGAGTTCATTGAGGCGCTCCCAAGCTTCCGCAAGAGTCTCTTGATCCAACTGCCGAAATGTGGCGATTTCACGCCGCAAGCTTACAATCTTATCCACCGGGTGGAATTTAGCCAGGAATTTGGATGCAAGGGCATCCCATGTTGCAGCAGTCCCGGGCGGGATGGAATGAAGCCATACTTTTGCTTTATCACGGAGGGAGAAGGGGAACAGTCTCAGTTTGACTGTGTCATCAGCAATGCCCGCATAGCGGAAAGTTCCGCAAATATCAGAGAATTCTGCCAGATGCAGATGCGGGTCTTCGCTAGCCATCCCCGAAAACTGAGCATGGTTTCGGATAATGTTTAAGATCGCCGGCTTTATCTCAAACTGATTGTTCATGATATTGGGCCCAAAGCCCGGATACACGCTTCCAGCAGTGGGGGTGGTATAATCTCTCATAGTACGAGGCCGAGGTCTCTCCGCCTCCTGTTCATCAGTGGCCGGATTTTGCCCCTCATCGTGCACTCGCGCATCAGCATCATTCGGGTTCACATGATCACCCATGGCTGCTTGCAGGGCCGCAGCACGCCTTCGCGCGCGAGCGGTTCGTTCGATTTCTGGGTCAAAAGGTGCAAGTTCACCTGCAATCTGCCTCTGCATGCACTGTTAACAACAAGAAGAAAATGAAAAGATCAAAAACAACTGCTCGTGTAACGAGAGTCACGACACAAGACGATACACGCCTGCGTTCCCCGGCAACGGCGCCAAAAAACTTGATGCGCGTCGGCAAGTGCACCGGTCGCTGTCAAGTAATAATTGTGAAGAATAAATTCCCCGGATGTCGGTCTCTTGAGGAATGCAGGATGGGTGATCGAATCGTGCAGTGAATATTGTTACACAAGCGTTTCACAAACACAACAAGGGGTTTTTGGTTGGTTTTCCTAATTTTAACAACAATAAAAGAGATGCGGGTCGAGAACACCGCTTCGCAACGTGAGGTGGATGCAACGGCCGCGATGCCGTGCTTCGTGAGGCGAATGAAGTGGACTCAGGCGCGGGAGAGTGAGGGTCGCAAACACCTCTTCACAACCATCATTAGCTCTTGCCAACACGGAGCAAACACCTTGCGTGCGTGTGTGAGTGAGTGCGCTTGAACGTGGTGAATCACAACCAACCCATGAATAAGAACACAGAAACATTCATTCTCATCAAGTAAATATCACAATATTCATTTAGTAAAAGATTCAAAGGGGTACAATCAAGGAAAGAGGAAGGAGATAACCGGCGGTGAAGACTAGCGGCCGTTCACGGCCGGAATGGTAGGTTGTCGGGCTACCTCCGGACTCGGGCGGACGATGCTTCCGGCGTAGAGGGCTGTCACAATCTCCCTACGTGCTCCGTCGTCTTCGACTCAAGGTCTCTTCTTCTTCTCACCGAGCGGAAAGCGAAAATGATTGCTTGGAGGCTTGCGGATGATGGAGAACACTCACGGACGATGGAGGATGTCTAGGAATGGACCGAGGAAGCTTCCCCTTGCGTAGGAGATGAAGTAGGGGCGATCCAAGAGGGCGGTCGGCGGCGTACGGAACAGAAATCCCGCTCCCGGAATGAATAATCGCCCTAAAATCGCAACAGGCGCTTAAATAGGCGCTGGATTAAACACTGCGCACGATCATTGGCGCACGACCAGTGGTCGTGCGCACTGGAATCCTGCGATCGTGCGCACTGCCTGGACAGAACCTGCACGAGATGAAATCATGAAATACAATGTTCGCACGACCAGTGGCGCACGACCGGTGGTCGTGCGCACTGGAGTTGATGGTCGTGCGCACTACAGCAAACAGAACTCAGAAATTTAATGGTCAATGCGCACGAGCAGTGGCGCACGACCGATGGTCGTGCGCACTGGAGTCGATGGTCGTGCGCACTACACCAGACAGAACTCGTGAAAAAGGGTTAAGTGCGCACGATTAGTGGCGCACGACCGGTGGTCGTGCGCACTAGAACAAGTGATCGTGCGCAGTGTTCCTGTGCAGAATTGCACCGGAAACACTTGCACGCCTCCTATTCCAGCACAAACACAGATCTAGCCACCAAAAGTGGCACTTAACAACATATGAGTACTATGAAAGGAAATAAACACGAAAACACACCAAAGTGGGCCAAAATGTGCACCTAGCATGGGTTATCAATTATAAACTATAATAAGGCTAAAGTGCGTGATATTGACTAAATAATGGCCCGGATGAGTCCATGAAGGTGTATATGATCAGGACTCATCAATCACGTGATGGAAACAAAATGATCAAAAAAAGAAAATCACATAACATTATTAAACTATCTAACTTCTAGAAGCAAAATTAAACTTCAACTCATTATATGTAAGAACACTATGAATGGATTAACCATAGGTTGACAGATTCTAAAAGCTGTACTTGTGTGCGTACATAAGTTAAATATATATGTATGCTCAAATGGTTTGTTTACTAGATATAATAGCTTTAAGATTAAGCACAGATCGTAGTCATGTTTCCATGACTAGTGAAGCTTAAAATAAAAGACCTAAACAATAAACTTCATATGAATCATATTTTTGAGTTATCAACTTATCATCACCATAATCATCAATAGTTTGTTGATAACTCCACTAACCTACAAGTGCAAATTACTCCTCCCCATGAAAACGAAGTACAAGTTTCTTGAGAGTTAGGGGTCAGAGAGAACTCACAGAACTGATCACCTTCCATTAACACTGATGGGTATATTTATAGGTACGAGCATCATGCCCATCGAGCAGCTACCGACGTCTGTGGGTAGCCTAAAAAGAGGCAGACAAGCCTACTCAGAATATTCATAAGTTTATAGAGTGTTTGCAAAGGATTACATAAAAAGACGCCAGCAAAGGATGACATTTGTAGATCATGCACATCCATTTCGTCGAGTAAGAGCACTCCGATAAATTTTGATGTAATCAAGCTGGTTACGTTTTTAGTGAAATCTGGCTGGTTCTCTGTTAGAGGCGAGCTGCGATGGGGTGTGGGGGGTGTGTGTGTGTGTGTGGGGGGGGGGGGGGGGGGGGGGGGGGGGGGGGGGGGGATCGGCGGCGCTTGCGCGAGAAAGAGAGCGGAAAGGGAAGGAGGAGGCGGAACGCGACTAGGGCAAACAGGGGGACCGCTGCGTCGGTTCCTCCCTTCTTCAATTTCTATTTTCAATAAACCCAAGCACAATAATAAAGTCCACACATCTCCCTTATATAGGGGAAAGACCACATAGGCCAGTTGGCCGCACATAAGCATAAAAACAACACTAAAGATAAACAGATACAAGGCCCGCCGAAAGCTGCTCGAGGCTCATGTCGTCTTTGTTCCCCGCACGCGCCTAGTATAAACGCGCGCGAAGCGCCTTCCTTCGAATGGATCAGCCTCGTTCGTATCATTCTCACATCCCCATATAGTTGATGCCTCCCAGATAAAGGCACTGGATCTTCCAAAGAGGGCATCCTCATGCCCGCCTAGGCACGAAGACCTCTGTTATGGGCCTACTAGGAGCGGTGACCAGAGGAGTGGTCGGAGGCGGGGAAGATGACGAAGATACAACGGAGCCTTGACCGCGACTACCTAAGCGGGGTTGCTCGTTAGAGGAGAGAGCCACCAAATATCTCACAACGAGGGGACAAGAAATAAAATTCTTTCATTCATGCCGACACAAGACTCTTAAGGGTCTATTTATAGGACCACTCTTGGGTGGCAAACACGGAATTACATAGAACATTAAAATATTAAAGATAAAACTATGATGCGACTAGACTCATACAACACTAATAATACGCTCGACTCGGCTCAATACCTATATAATACTATAATAATAATATGACAAGATAACTGACGACTGGATCTACAACATCTCCTCCGTCCTTGAAATCGAGCTAGCCCTCAAGCTCGAACTCCACGTGGCAACCAGATCATCTGGCTCCTTGATTTCACGCCAGAACAGCTCCCGGTATCGGGTCGCGGCGACTAGGGCATCAGAGAGAAGCTGCGGCACCGACGACACGGTTGGCGGTGGAAGGACTTGATCCAGCGGCGCTGGCGGAGCGGTGGCGACCAGCAATGGTAAGACGGCCAGAGGGTCCAGGGCTGGCAGCAGGAATGGATCCAACGGAGTGGCGGTGAGCAGCAGTGGCAAGGCTGCCGGAGGAATGACGACCGATAGCAGGAGCAGGTCTGTCGGGGTCAGTGGAGCAAGGGTCGGTGGGAAGACGGTCACAGTGTCTGACGAAGGTGGTCCAAGGTGGGGCGGCACCACCACGAAAGGTGATGGCGGACGGGCTTGTGGAGGAGCGTGGTCATGGCATCCCAACGACATGCTTCGGTGTCCCGAAGGCGTGCGTCCTAGGAGGTCAACATTTCCTCAATCGAATGGAGGGCAGCTAACTCCACGACACTAAGTTTGCAACCCGTGATAATTAATTGACTAAGTAATTAATTCTAATAAGAATGAATTAACAAGTCAAATAATATGTGAAAATTGTTGACGCCTGCCATTGAAAATTTTAAATAAGGCTAGCCCTACTGTTAGGAGCTCGAGAGAAAAGGAGCGCTTGATGTAGGGTAAGACGGCACTGGGCTCAAGATGATCGTGGGTTGTGAGAGACAGCCGTTGACTCGTTGCAGAGGGGCTTGAAGAAATTAGATCGAGACAAGATGCGTGCAGTTTCAGGAATTTAGACCGGTATGAACCAGTTTCTTTTCATGCGGGTTGCACAGGGCTCGAGAGCGTGGGGCTCGAAACCGCGGAAAGGTGAAGTGACTGTTATGCGGAAAAGAGACGGGGAGGAACGACGAAACACTTGGAGGTAGGGAGAAGCGCGGATGGCGCACAGGTCGTCGTCAATTCGAGCAGGGGAAAGCGCGTCACAGTGAGGAACACTGAACATGAGCCGTCGTGCGTCGACGTCGAGCTTTGGGAGGAGAACACTACGGCCAGGGAAGAATACAGGAGTCGCCAAATCGGCTGGAAGAAGAACAGCGGCTGCTGGGATATTCAGAAAGGCTGTGTGATGGGCAGTAAGTCGACGGGACTGTCGTGCGGCGGGTTTGAACGACTGCTGGTGTCGGAGAAGCAGAACCGGTTGCTGTTATGGCTGATGTTGACGTTCAGCTGCGTGAGAGGAACCTTGGCTCAGTGAAATCGTGAGGACAGCGAAGTGTCGAGCGGTGGAAATCTCGATCCGAGGAAGGGGAGCGGAGCAACTGCGGCGTTGGTTGCAGAACGGTGCCGAAAGGAGCGCCGGCCGGACACAGACACGGCGTACGGTGGAGGAACCTCCCTCTGATACCAAGATGTTATGGGCCTACTAGGAGCGGTGACCGGAGGAGTGGTCGGAGGCGGGGAAGATGACGGAGATACCGGAGGAGTGGTCGTGGCTGCCTAAGCGGGGTTGCTCGTTAGAGAATAGAGCCACGAAATATCTCACAACAAAGAGACAAGAATTAGAATTCTTTCATTCATGCCGATACAAGACTCTTAAGGGTCTATTTGTAGGACCCCCGGGTGGCAAACACGTAATTACATCGAACATTAAAATATTAAAGATAAACTTACGACGCGACTAGACTCATACAACGCTAATAATACGCTCGACTCGACTCAATACCTATATAATACTATAATAATAATATGACAAGATAACTTACGGTTGGATCCACAACAACCTCATACTGATTTCTCCTGATTTCTTTCACATGCTCCTTCTTAGGGATGATGCGTGGACCTTCAACTAACTACCCATAAGTTGCCGATTTCTGGGAATACAAATAGCCTTATCCCAGATATTTGGGGTTCACATTACCCACTTTTTTAGTGAATAATATAAATTGCCATATGTAACAAATTATGTCAAAAAGTAGCCAGGGAAACAATTCAGAATTAAAGAAAATCGCACATAAGAATGAGAAGGAAACTTTTGCAAACTAAGAAATAGACATTGTAACCAAAGGAACAAACTGGATTTCAATTAACATAAATAAGTTTGAGTCATCATACAAAAAACGGAGGTGTGATAGCTTCCCCAAAGTATCAGGTATATTGCCTGTAAAGTTGTTTAGATACAAGTCCAAGTTAACCAGGTTTGTCAGATCGCCAAGTTCACTAGGAATTATCCCACTAAAGCTGTTATTGAAAAGCTCCCTGTCATGAAAAGAATTATGTAAGGAACTTAACCATGTCGTCATCCATAAACTCTTCTGATAAAAATTTGAAAATCACAAACTTTAAAAACAGGAAACCAGTAACCAAAACTCTAGTGAAGGAAGATGATACTCTTCAAGTTATTATAAAGGAACTTAACCATGGTGTATATGTTAATAATTATCTGCCTTAGGACTCCATTTTTTGCTACATTGTTATGCTTTAAGAAATAGACAAGCAGGTAAACTACTGCTGCGGCATTCTTTATTGTCATGAGTTATGGAGAGACGGACACGTCTCTCCATAATTTTACTGCAATGATAAGCATCTCACCCAAACTCATGTTATGGTCCATACGCATAATAGACTAAAAGAACGTGAACTTCAATGTGAATAATATCAATAAAGAGAAAAAGTAAGTAAGCAGCATGGCTCATTATGAACTTCTCTAGAATGTTAAGGTAATGTTAAGTGTAAGAGAAGATTTGGAATTAAAGATCTTATTCAAAACTAGGAAATATTCAAAGATAAGGGAAATGGTAACCTATATAAAACTTACAAAGACTCTAAATTTTTCAACTGTCCGAGTTGCGAAACCAATTGACCAGATAAATGTGCATTTCCAAGATCACTGAAATAAAATATGAGAGTGAAGAGCAAAAAATGAAAATTTAAAATGAAGTCAAAATCTGCATTTTGCTTTAAGCACTTACACTCTACTAACACTGTCTCTAATACATGTTACATGGAACCATGTACACGGAGTTATGAGATTTGACTCCCAACTCAGTAGCTCATTATTCGGGTCATATAAACTTCTGCGTAGGCTTAGCAAGGCTTCACCTATATGAAAATATAACAAGGAATAAAATAAGTTTCTACGAATGCAAATAGATAAGTGGATAAAAAATTAAGGAATTCTTATCAGGAAAACCTAGTAATTTGAATTGTGGCCAAAACATATGCAATAGCTCAAATGAAACTCAAATATTTTGAGTTATCTAACCTTCAGCACAAAGAACCAATTTAAGTGCAGAAAGACTTAGAATCTAATAAAATAGCATACACCTCAAAACAAAAAAATAGTATAATCATGAAAAACGAAATTCATCACACAAGATCTCCATTCTAATGCTTAAGATAGTTTTCCTGTGCTAATTATATATTTAGCAAAGAAAAACATCTAGAATTATCCGTACTAGATAGACTAAGATTGTGTTAGCCAATATATACAAGAAATGGAGGGTGTTCACTTCACCGCTGATATGGAAAACCATAATTAATAGGTATAATAGTCAAATTTTATTAGGCTTTCTTCGGACCGATGTAGCTCGCTTTTATTTCTCCTGAGTTGGAACGCTAGGCAAGACACTCGGAGCAAAGAACCTCACTCACAAATGTGGAGAAGTAGTCAGCATATTATCTTCCCCCCAAATGAAGTTCCTTATTACCTGCGAGGTTGTCTTTGTCAACGCCTTGACCTCCAACTATTTGGAGAAGTAGTCAATCATGACCAGGAGGAACCTCCTCTGCCCGCTGGCTTGGGGGAAAGGGCCTACCAGGTCCATTCCCAAATTGCAAAGGGCCACGACGTTGTGATAGTCAAGAGCCTCTGCACTGGTAGGAGCTGAAGCAGCGCAAAAAGTGGACACTTCTGGCACTTCTTCGCATACTATGCTGCATTCCGGCTGATCGCCAGCCAGAAGTAACCCTGTCGCAACACCCTCTTATCTAGAGTCCGACTCCTGGAGTGACTGACACACTCCCCGGAGTGGATCTCCTCTAGAACCATGGGGACTTCTTCCTCAGAGACACGTCTTCTCAGGAGCCCTGACAAAGTCTTTCGGTACAGGTCCCCTTCATGAAGCAGGTAGTATGCGGACTTGTACCTGAACCGCCTCTTATCTGAAACCTCCTCAGAGACACAACTTCTCAAGAATGAGATACCTGAGCTCTGCCTTCTTCAGGACCCTGCTGACGTAGTAGATGTGTAGTTGCTTTTTGCCTTCCTCTCGAACCAGGACCGAGCTTACTGCCTCAGCTCCCATTCCGAGGTACAGAGCTAAATCCTCCCCTTCCCTCGACCCTTGGAGTAAAGGGGCTTGCGTGAGCTGTTCCTTCAACGCTTGAAATGCCTCCTCGCACTCCAGTGACCACTCATCTTTTGCTCCCTCACAACACTTTGAAGAAGGGTGAGCACTTCTCCCATGCCCGGGAGAGGAACCTGCTCAACCCTGTCAACTTCTCTGTCAAACGCTGGACCTCCTTGTCGTTCCTAGACGACTCCAAATCTAAGATTGCATTCACCTTATCGGATTTGGGCTCTACCCCTGCTGGGGTGAGGAGGTGACCCAAGAACTTTCCTATGCATGCCCCGAAGACACACTTCAAGGGGTTGAGCCTCATCTTGAACTTCCTCAGGGTGGCGAAGGTCTCTGCCAGGTCCTAGAGGTGAGACCCGACATCCCTGCTCTTTACCATCAGGTCATCCACGTAGACCTCCAAATTTCTCCCCCTTCTGCTCCCGGAAAACCCGGTCCATCATCCATTGGCAGGTCGCCCCGACGTTTCTCAACCCAAAGGGCATCATTTTGTAACAAAAGCATCCATCGCCCGTGATGAAAGAAACGTCCTTGACATCTGAAGAGTGCATTCAGATCTGATGATAACCTGAAAAACATCCAAAAAACTCGTTACAGAGAAACCGACGGCTGAATCTACCAGCGCGTCGATTCGAGGCAGCGAATAACAATCCTTGGGGTATGCTTTATTCAACAACGAGAAGTCTACACACATTCTCCACCTCCCATCACTCTTCTTCACCATTACAACATTGTAGACCCAGACTGGGTATTGGATCTCCGACACAAAGTGGGGCCTGCAACAGCTTTCCTACTTCCTCCTGGATGGGCACGGCCAGAGTGGTAGCCACAACTCTCTTCTTCTGGCGGATAGGGCGGACGCTTGGATCGAGGTTGAGGCGGTGACATACCACATTCGCATCGATGCCCGACATATCCGCAGCGCTCCACGCGAAGACATTCACGTTCCGTTGGATGCACTCCTGGACCTTCTCCTGGTCCTCCTTGCTCAGGCTCCCGCTGACTTGCACTTTCTCCGGCCTTCCACCCTGGGTGATGACTTCCTTCATCTCTATCTCCTCCGAGGCTTCCAGCTTAGCCCGGACCTCCATCGCCTTATCTACCTCTTCTGCCTCCTTCCAAAAGATGGTGTTGACAGTCGTGACGTAGCATTGTCTATCCACCTTGGGGTCTCCCTTGACCCGGATCTGAACTCCTCTGATGCTGAACTTCAAGCACTGGTGGTAGAAGGAGGGCACACACAGGAAGGCGTTGATGATGGGCCGCCCGAAGATGGTGTTATAGCTGTTTGGGGCGTCCACGATGACAAACCGTCAGCTCTTTGACGTTCCCCCTAAAGTTACAAGGAGCTCGACTCCCCCTTCCACCTCCTTTCTCTCTCCGAAGAATCTGAAAAGCGGGCCATCTGAGGCGAGCACCCTACTCACCTCCTTCATCTCATCAAAAGCCTTCTTGAAAATCACATTCACGGAATTGTCGTTGTCCACCATTATTTTGGAAACCGTGAAGTTCTTTATCACTGTCTGGATCACCAGTGCGTCGCAGAATGGGTCTTCGTGCTCTGGCATATCCTTCGTCGAAGATGATCTTCTCCTCTGGGGGTGGGTTCGAGAGGTCGAAGCGACACTCCGACGGTAGATGGCATGGAGTCTCCCCTTCTGGGTGGCCTCGATCCCTACCCCCCCCCCCCCCATGGATCACTCTGATCCCGCCACGGGTACCAACGTCGACCCGGTCTTCACACCAATCTTCCTCCCCTGCTCCTCTTTCTCCTCCCACTCCCTCGATTAGTAGTTATTGTTGCTGCCCTCCCGGGAATCTCACTCCTCTCAACTCCAAGAATTCTGGGCAGGTGGTCGTCGTGTGACCTTCCTCCTGGTGGAAGTCACAGTCGGGCAACGCCACCCTCCCCCTTCCTGCCCCTCCTGGGCGATTCCTTCTTTCCTTTCTTCCTCCTCGGCCAATCGTCATGGCTTGCAGGGGTAGTGGTTAGAATGGTCTCGGACCCGGCCGCCACCCCGGGGGGGTTGAACCGTCCTTGACCTGCCTGGAAGTGTCCTCCCCCATGAAAATGACCCCTTCCTTAACCCTGGTGAGGTCCTCCCGATGGCCTCCAGATTGGTCGGTTGACTGGCGGCTGAAACCTCCATCCTGGCTCTTGCCCACCAGGGGGCCCCTGGAACCCCTGCCTCCTCGGTTCTTCTCTCTTCTTCACTTCCTGCTGCTGCAAACTTCCCGGCGCTTTCTCCTCGCCTCCTGACCACTTGGCCAACTTTGCCACAAATGCGTGATTGGTAGACTCGCTCTCAATCTCCCGCCCTGCTCATTCTATCAACTCCTCATAGGACAGAGGGGGATCCCGGGCAAGCCCAATCTTGAACAGCCCCTGCCGCAACCCGAGGGTGAAGGCAAGCTGCAAGGTGTGCCCAGGCACCTAATGGACCAGAAGAACCTCCTAATGGAAGCGGTCCATATAGCTCCCTAACGATCCCTCAGCCCTCTGTTGAATCAGAAAAAGAGCTTCAGCGGCCTTCCCTCTTCTTGGACGTGGCGAACCTCAGCAAGAAGCTCTAGCGCAAGTCTTCGAAGTTGTAGATGGTCCCTGAGGGAAGCTGGTGGAACCAATCCTTCGCCTTCCCTTTGAACGAGATGGCATACAACTTGCACTTGAATGCGTCTGTCATCTGTCTGATGGAGACCGTGTCTTCAAACCACTGGAGGTGCTGAACAGGATAATCCTTACCGATGTAGTAGGACATGGCGGGCTCCGTGAACCCCTCTGGAACCGGAGCTGAGAAGATCAACTCGCAGAAAGGGCTCCCTGACCCGGCCTGGCGAGCCAAAGGGGCTCGCGCGATGTCCTCGCCTGGGTAACGAGTGCCCGGTGGACTGGGGAACATGACCCGCGCTTGGAGGGCTCGCTCTTCCTCCACCATCACCTTCTTCCCTAGTCGCCCTCCCGGCGCCTCCTCGCCCAATGCTTGTGAGGCGAGTACCGGGACCGCCAGGGTTGAGTACTCGCCCGGCGGCGGCATGAGGGCGAGACTTAAGGTCTCCAAAATCGACTTCCTGAACTCATCGAAGTCACTTTTCTTGACGAACTCGCCTGAAGAGGTCTGAGTTCCCTGGGTTGGCTCATTGCCCTTTGTCTCCGGTCATGGAACTTACTCAGGATTTTCCAAACAAGCTACGGTCCACGCTCACCGCACCAAAATATTGAACCCGGAAACCACGGTTCAAGAGGAGTTCAGACCGATGTAGCTCGCTTTTACTTCTCCTGAGTTGGAACGCTAGGCTAGACACATGGAGCAAAGAACCTCACTCACAAATGTGGAGAACTAACAACAGACCCTGCGAGCTGCAGCGAGGAGGTCCCACCACAAATCCGAAAAATCAAAGAGAGTTTCCCCTCCCAAACCAATGCTGAGCCCGGGCAACCTGGAGAGCACCTGACTGTCAGCCCGGAAACCACGGCAAACAGAGGGCAGGAGCTCTTGCCAACCAGAAACTGCCAAAGGAGAGAGGAAGCAAAAGTCTCTCCTAAGGTGCCATTGGTGTCTATTTATAGTTTTCTGAAACTGGTTTGCGGATAGCTGAATTCCGCTTTTTGGTTTTACTAAATTTAGCCCAAATTGGTCTGTCAACAGCGGAATCACACTGTTTAGAATGGCTAAGTGCAGGCCAATATGAAATCACCTGGAAAAAGGATTACCCCCTAGGGGCGAGTACACGCCACTTGAGGCATGCTCGCCTATGGGTGGCAGCGATGTTGGGTACTCGCAATTCGCTAGAAACGGTGTTGATGTCAGCTAGAAACATTGTTTGTATTGGCTAGAAGCTACCTGGCCTGCATCGGCTAGAAGCGACCTGACATATATCGGCTAGACGGGTCTTGGCCTAGCCTGTAGCGGTTGGAAGCGACCTGGCCTATATCGGCTAGAAGGGTCTCGGCCTGGCCTGTATCGGTTGGAAGCGACCTGGCCTATATCGGCTAGAAGGATCTCGACCTGGCCTATATCGGCTGGAAGCGACCTGGCCTACATCGACTACAAGGGTCTCGGTCTGGCCTGTATCGGTAGGGTCTCAGCCTGGCCTATATCGGCTAGAAGGGTCTCGGCCTAGCCTGTATCGGCTAGAAGCTTTGGTTGGGGGGCGGCGGGTACCCAGTGATGCGGGGTACTCGCGACTCGCCCAGAGTGGGGGGGGGGGGGGGGGGGGGGGGGGGGGGGGCGAGTGCAAGTTGTCAGGGGTGTACTCGCCCCTCTTCCCGAATGTTGTCTTTTGCATACTCCTTGCTGATCCAACGAGTCCACTCGACAAACACGGGGTTGTACATATATGGTTTGAAATAAAATTAGTGGATTGAAATTACTTTGTTCCACAGATCATTTCCTTTACACGTGTTAAGTAAATACAGTCTGATGGCTAGTTTAATCACAGACATTGCATGTGTTTACTTTACATTGCATTCTGAAGTACACCAAATCAAAAGGCCCTATGATGCAGGACAAGCGTCATACCTGCCTGCCACATGCATCACCCTAAGTTTCTACAGCCCGATCGCAGGCTCCCGAGCCCAAATAAGAAATATTGAGTTTTGTGTTCATCAACTTGTAAATCTCGCGTCAAAACTGAATACTAAAAGTTAAGACTGATGACAATAATGATCAGTTAAAGCTTATCATATAAAGGAATATTATTTTAAAAAACATTGTTTATCTACTATTCAACCTTCATTTGGAAACAGACCATCACTTGGAAATCAGCCATAAGATTTCAGGGACCATTTCAAAAACCTACATGTCGACGCAAGTACCTAGAAAACTACTATTTATGGTCTCTTTGGTTCACACACATTGTAGTGTAATGTCGTATTATTCAAATATTCATTGTTTAGTATTGTTGCGGGTCACTAGACGCTCTTGTGAACCAGTCGAAACGAACCGTCTTAGCTCGAGAGAGGGTCGAGTGCACAAACAATCACAGAGAGTATGAACGGCTGATAAGGAGTCTTTTAATGTGAAAAACCCAGAATGGGTAAAAAATCACGGGGCTGGATCGGTGTCGACCAAATTGCACTGTCTTTGAGTGTTACAATCAGTTGAATTCTCGAGGGTGACAGACCAACGCTTGTTACAATGTGAGTTTGGTCGAATGTGAAAATGGGAACTTCGGGTTGACTCAAAGAGGAAGGAAATCTTCGAAGTCCGAGGGAGATCTTCAAGTCACCTTCGAAGGAGATCTTTGAAGGGGAGGGAGATCTTCGAAGGTCGAGTGAGATCTTCGAGCGAATCTTCGAACACTGCGGGAGAACTCTGAACAATCATCGAAAAAGCTCTCTCTGGTGCTGAAGGCAAGGTGTCTTGAAATGAAGGCTCTGAGCTCCTTTTATAGCTTTCGACATGGGCGGTTTGGTAATTGTGTTGTTGTAACCGCCATAACTACCACACAGATGAATCACGTTCCTCGATCTGGAGCACACGGATCGTCATTTTTGCGGATATGACGATTTTCCCCTCGGGCAGTTCGGGCAGGACCGGTTGCGGCGGTGATGGTGCTGAACGTGAACAGTTCTACAATTATCGTGTACATAAGAGGTGAAGAAAGTGAATTGCAGCGCGCGCGCGGAAGGATTTCCGTGCGAGAGTGTTATGAGCGTGCGGTGAGCGCGGAGGAGTTGTGAGTGTGTTGTGAACGCAGAGGCGTCAGCGAGATGTCCGGGACGAAGCGTCGCGAGCGCGTGCGTAGCCGTGCGGCAAAGGGAGGCGCACAGTCGAGGTGCTCGTTCAAGGCCACGCGCCCTCGTGGCCAAGGTGCACGCGCGGCCGTTCGAGGTGCGGCCGGGAACGCGCGCAGACGTGCATGCATCCCCGGCGGTCATGATTGGTTCCTTAGGTGGTTACGGGTGGTTCCCTGGGTGGTTACGGGTCGTTCCCTCTTCCACCATTATGATCACTACTCATAATGGAGAGGTTCCACTATCCGCAACCCACCTCAAATTATAAATAAGAGGGATATCTATCAAGCATGTTGATTTCTTTAAATATATTTTCTAAATGATATTTATGTCCTAAAATAGATGACATTTAGATGTCAGAAGAACTCATCCGACATCTTACACTCGTGATTTCTTGCACAATAGTCTCTGGTGCATCTTAGTTTCTTGCAACGAAAGTTCTGCAATGCTTGTTAGATTTGAAAACCCAAAACTTATTCCATATAATAACATTCATCCACAGCAACATAAAACAGGAATGAATCCAAAAGCCACTCTCGCATGTCAGTTCAGTACCGAACATTCATCAGTAATGGATATAAGCGCAACATGCCATGTAAACGCAGTAGAGAATACTTTGCAAATTGGTACTGCCTAAAAATCAAAACCATGACAGTGGAAGGATTCAGTCCACCACCAACCACATCACTGTTCAAATAAAAGAAAGATTAATCCTTCTAGATATAGAAACAGATCCATTCACTCCCTGGTGGAAGCGAAATTTATGGTTCCCGGCTCCGTTTTCAAATCTGCTCGTGGGATTGCCGCGATGCTGACACTGAGCCCGGAACCAAAAATTTCTCATGGAGTCATGGTGGACCAATTGAAAGACAATGAACATGACATGTAGAAGGAATATGAAAGCATCTTGCCCTTTGGAATCACTCCCAAAATTCATTTAAATCCAACCACAGTCTCAACTGATCATTCAATCAGCGCACACGCAGATAAACACTAACCTACACCGTCTTCTACGCCTTAACTTGTCTCCAGACTCCACCATCATTACGGGGGAAAAAGGCAGCAGCAGAGAAAATCAAGAAAATGAGCATAAGTTGATTGCATACTTTCCACGTTAGCTAGAACTCCAGACAGAGGAAGGAGCACCGCGATGAAACATAGAAACCACCTCTCTAAGGTCATCTGCATCCAAATCTTCATTTCTCCGACAAAAAAAGAATCCTTCTCTACTCCAACAAAACGCTCAGATCCATCATAGAACCCCCTCCACAAGCCCTAAGTCTCAATAAGAACTCGAATCCCGCGCCGATCCTCGGGAAAAACACGCCGCACTGATTAATATCGAAAAGCCGGTGTTCGGCGGCGGAGATGTGATGAAGAGAAGATGGACCGCCAATCTGGAGAAGATTTGGAGAGACTATTATTATACCAAAAGTCGCCGGTGCTTCTTTATTTTATTTGTTTCCTTCTCTCTCTCTCACACACTCTTTCTCTCTCTCTCTCTCTCTTCATCTTCTTCTTCTTTGAGAAAAAACGCTGAACATCTTTTTGTTCAGACGAGAGCGTAAGGTGGCCGGCCGCCCTCTTTGCCTCGCTGCAGAATGCTGGGAGGACTGGTCGGCCGTAGAAGAGCTGCCCGGATATCTGCCCGCTGCCCGGAGTTTTCAATTCAATTTAACCTTCAATTTTAATTTTGAAGTCTCAATTTCGCCCAACCGAACAGAGCTTTATAAATTAGTAGTAGGCGATCTGAAAAGGCGAATACCGAAGAGATCACCTATTTCAGCGGCGTCTCCTTGAAGATCAAGGAGTTGCAGAATAAGGTGCTGTGAGAAATGCGAGCAAACAATCCCGACCAGAGCACATGTTGCAATTCGAGCAAGCACCTGTGCGACCGCGTTGAGCGGTATGCAAATTCGCAAATAGAAATACTATGCAAAAAATAAAACAACACACAGAAAATTTTAACGTGGAAAACCCAATTGAGTGAAAAACCACAGGACGATCGGAGTCCAACCCGGAAAGCCTCCACTAAAAATGTGTGAAAATCACACGCAACAATTACAGGCTTTCCCACCGATCCACACAGGATCTCCACTCCTCCACCACAAATATAATCCACAAAGGACTTTACAACACCCTCTTTCCAACACGATACAAAATCACAATATTGAAGCGAAGAAAAATAAACACGGTGATAGATGCGTTACCCGGACGGATTGGATAATCCGTCCAACGTCGAAGATGACGTTCTCCAAATCCACGAACAAGAACGGCTATACGCAACCCCTTCCTTCTTCGTCTTCAACCTCCAAGCGACGACGATGGCGGCGACAAGATCCCAGGCGGCAACGGCGGCCCGGATCCTCCAAACAGCGGCGATGGCGCTCCTCCTTCAACAATGGCGGCAGCCCTTCTCTTCTCCAACCTCCAAGGCGGCAGCACCCTCCAAAACCAGTAGGCAGCAGCCCTCCTCAAAGGAGCAGCGAAAAACGAGAGGGAGAGGGAGGTCGGTGTGCGGCTGCTTCCAGAAAAACGAGAGAGAGGGAGAGAGATGGGAGGCGGCAACTTTTCAGACCGAGAGAAGATGAAAAACTCTACCCTAACTTCTCTTCCGATGCCTTGAAAAACTGCTCCTAATCAAACCGGTCCGGTTCAGCTGAACCGGTCCAAATAAAATACAACACAGTTTTAACTCCAAAAAAGGGCAGCAGTAAATGGGTTGCAACCTGCCTTTTAAGAGGTTGCAACTTATTTGTTGAATCACTATTTCACGGAATTTCTCCATGCCAAACTTCTAACGAATAAAATCACAGGCTGCACCTAGCACGCCCGGTGGTTTTTACCGCCTCGGATGGGAACCACACCTAACAAATCTCCCCCTTCACATCGAGGCGGAAGAAACCGCCATCCCGGCGATTCTAACGCACTGCTCGAACTTCCCCCTCGGCACGGACTTGGTCAGCATGTCTGTCCTATTGTCATCAGTGTGCACCTTCTGAAGATCAAGCTCCTTCTGCTCCAGGACATCTCGTATCCAATGATACCGAATGTCGATATGCTTCGACCTCGAGTGAAACGTGGGGTTCTTCCCCAGGTGAATAGCGCTCTGACTGTCACACAGGAGTGTGTATCGGTCTTGAGTGAAACCAAGTTCTTTAATGAACCTCTTCATCCAAAGCAACTCCTTCCCAGCCTCAGTAACCGCAATAAACTCAGCCTCCATGGTGGACAGTGCAACACACTTCTGCAGTCTCGACGCCCACGAGACAGATCCCCCTGCAAACAGAATCAAGTACCCGGACGTCGACCTCCTGGAATCCAAATCTCCAGCCATGTCCGCATCAGTGTAGCCCAACAGCTCTGGCTCACTGCCTCCAAATCTCAGCGTCAAGTCCGACGTCCCCTGCAGGTATCTCAGTATCCACTTCACTGCGCTCCAATGCTCTCTCCCAGGATTGGAGAAAAATCTACTGACGGTCCCAACGACATGCACAATGTCTAGACGAGTGCACACCATCGCATACATAAGGCTCCCAACTGCAGATGCATACGGAACTTTCTGCATCTCCTCAGTCTCCTCGGGTGTGCTGGGGCACTGATCAGCGGTAAGCCTGAAGTGAGCTGCAAGAGGCACACTCACCTTCTTCGCCTGATCCATGTCAAATCTCTGCAACACTTTGCGGATGTACCGCTCCTGTGATAACCAAAGTAATCTGGCTCCCCTGTCTCTGCGAATGTGCATCCCCAAAATGGTCTTCGCAGCACCCAGATCCTTCATCTCAAAAGTGCAACTCAACTGCCGCTTCAACCCAGCAATGCGCGCAGTGTTCCTCCCGACGATCAGCATATCGTCCACGTACAACAATAGGATAATGAAATCCTCCGGAGCGTACTGCTTGATGAACACGCTGTGGTCAAGGGTGGTCCTCCTGAAGTAGATCTCTCCCATGAAAGAGTCAAACTTCTTATACCATTGCCGCGGGGCCTGCTTCAGGCCATACAAACTCTTCTGCAAGCGGCACACCAGACCTTCCTTCCCTCTAACACTGAAACCCTCAGGCTGCTCCATGTATAGCTCCTCCTCAAGATCGTCATGCAGAAAGGCGGTCTTGACATCCATCTGCTCTATCTCCAAATCTAGCCTCGCAGCGAGGCCAATGACAACATGAATAGATGACATCTTCACCACAGGTGAGAAGATCTCATCGAAGTCAACGCCCTGTCGCTGTCCAAAACCTTTCACCACCAGCCTGGCCTTGTATCTGGGAGGTGTGGAGGAATATCCCTGCTTCACCCTGAAAATCCACCGATTCTTCAAGGCCTTCTTGCCCTTAGGCAATCTCACCAAGTCATACGTGTTGTTCTTCTGCAGCGACTGCATCTCCTCCTGTATAGCAGCCATCCACTGACGCTTCTCAGCACTCTCCACAGCCTCATCATAACTCTCAGGCTCCCCCGCATCAGTCAAGAGTATGAACTCTGATGCAGAGTATCTAGTGGAAGGATGCCTGCCTCGATCTGACCTCCGTAGGACAGGCTCAGGGGCCGGTGCAGGCACATCATCAGTAATGTCCTCAGCGACTCCTGGTTCACCATCAATGGTGATATCACGGTCCGGAAGGGTATCAGTACCCTGTGCTGGCTCAGGCTCAGTAGCCTCCTCAGTGTCGTCATCTCCAACCATAGGTGACTCTGCAGCAGTGCGAGAGTCAACCTCAAACTCAACAATCTCCTCAGGATCACCAACGGTCTGATCCTCACAGAAAACGGCATCACGGCTACGTACAAGCTTCTTCTCAACTGGATCGAAAAACCTATACCCAAACTCTCCACTGTAGCCATACCCCAAGAAAATACACTGTCGGGTCTTCGAATCCAATTTCGATCTCTCGTCCCTAGGGACGTGAACAAAGGCTTTGCAACCAAATACCCGTAAGTGACTATAAGAGGGGTATTTCCCATACCATACCCTATCTGGGACATCCTCCTGCAATGCTGAACTCGGCGAGAGGTTGATGACATGCGCTGCAGTAAGAAGAGCCTCTCCCCAAAACATCCCTGGCAGCTTCGACTCAAATAGCATGCACCGAATCCTCTCCATCAGTGTCCTGTTCATCCTCTCAGCTACGCCATTCAGCTGCGGCGTCTTCGGCGGAGTCTTCTCATGTCGGATACCATGATCCCTGCAGTACTCATCAAAGGGACCAATGTACTCTCCCCCATTGTCGGACCTGATGCATCTCAGCTTCTTCTCAGACTGTCTCTCCACCTCAGTGTGGAATCTCCTGAAAGTGTCGAGGACCAGATCTTTAGTCTTGATAGCATAGACCCAAAGCTTCCTCGAATGGTCGTCAATGAAAGTGACGAAATATGATGCTCCTCCTCTAGTCTGGACCTTCAGTGGTCCGCACACATCAGTGTGAACAAGCTCCAACGGCTCTGATCTCCTGGTGGACGTGTGGCTGTGGAATGAAACCCTGTTTTGTTTCCCAGCCATACAGTGGTCGCACCTCTCCAAGTGAACATCAGACATATCACTAATCAACTTCTTCTTCGCCAGGCATCTCAATCCCTTCTGGCTAATGTGTGCCAGCCTCCTGTGCCATAAAGAGGTGGATGCATCATCCCTGACGGAGTTGGCCTGAGCAGCTTCAGGCCTCCCCTCCATGTAGTACAGTCCAGAATCTCTGTACCCTCTAGCAATCACAAGTGATCCCCTGATCAACTTTCAGAAGTCTCCTCCAAAGACACTCAGGTGTCCTTCATCTCCAAGTCTGCCAACAGATATCAGATTGAAGCGAATATTTGGCACATGCCGCACATCCCTCAGAACTAGTAGGGCACCAGTACTCGTCTTCAAGTGCATGTCTCCACGCCCAAGCACCTTGGACGTATCCCCATTGCCCATCCTCAACACCCCACAGTCATGAGTGGTGTAAGTGGCAAATAACTCCCTGTTATGGGAGACATGTGCAGAAGCTCCAGAATCAACGATCCAACATCGGTCGCCACACGCAAGTGCAGCTGTGACGTCGTCGCCAACAATAAAGACGTCGTCCTCCTCAGTCGAAATAGTAGCTGTCGTGTGACCCTCATCCTTGCCTTCAGTGGCAATCCCCTTCTTCTTCTTATCGTTCTTCAACGAGTAGCAAAACTTCTTGATGTGTCCCTTCTTGTGGCAGTAGTGGCACTCCACATTCTGATAACGTGACTTCGACTTGCCCCTACTCTGACTCCTGTCCTCCTTCCTGCCTCGGCTCTTACTCCTTCCTCTCCCCCTGGACTCAGTATAGAGAACGTCAGCTCGTGAAGAAGAGCATGAAGTCCCCTGAGACTTTCGTCTCACCTCCTCATTCAAGATCCCACTCTTGGCGATCTCCATGGTAACAATCCCCTGGGGGAAAGAATTGATCAGAGAAACTCTGACCATCTCCCAAGAATCAGGAAGTGACTTGAGTAGCCACAAAGCGTTCACCTCATCTTCAAAAATCACCTTCATGGCAGTCAGACGATCAATGATCCCCTGGAACTCGTTGACATGATCCAAAATGGGTGAGCCCTCTCGGTATCTGAACTCTCCAAGCTTCTTCAGCAAATACAACTTGTTGATGCCCGTGCTCTTCGCATACAACGTCTCGAGAGTCGTCCACAGTGTCTTTGCATCAGTGATGCTAGCCACATGGTTGTAGATGTTCGACTCCACGAACCGTCTGATGAACCCACACAGCTTCTGATGCTCCACCTTCCATTTCGCCAGATCCGTGTCCTTTGGCATCTCCTCAAAGACAGGAGCATGCCAACCCTTCACGTAGATCAGATCCTCCATCAGAAGATGCCACTGGTGATAATTGGCACCATTCAGCTTCACCATCTGCTCTGAACCTAATGTAGACTCCATCCTGCTCTGCCAACTGACCGAACCGACCACTGAACTTTGAGTCGACTATCTCAAAGTATACAACTGGAGAGGATAGCCAGCGGGCCAATGGTCGTAAACTACCACTCCCAATTGCACATCTGAGATAACAATCGACGCGTCCTGAAACCCAGAAAGGTCAGCCCAGTATCTGCTCTGTCACTGAAAACGGCTCTGTTACTGAACCTGGCTTTGATACCACTTGTTGGAAATGCGAGCAAACAATCCCGACCAGAGCACCTGTTGCAATTCGAGCAAGCACCTGTGCGACCGCGTTGAGCGGTATGCAAATTTGCAAATAGAAATACTATGCAGAAAATAAAACAACACACAGAAAATTTTAATGTGGAAAACCCAATTAGGTGAAAAACCACGGGACGATCGGAGTCCAACCCGGAAAGCCTCCACTAAAAAGGTGTGAAAATCACACGCAACAATTACAGGCTTTCTCACCGATCCACACAGGATCTCCACTCCTCCACCACAAAAATAATCCACAAAGGATTTTACAACACCCTCTTTCCAACACGATACAAAATCACAATATTGAAGCGAGAAAAAATAAACACGGTGATAGAGGCGTTACCCAGACGGATTGGATAATCCGTCCAGCGTCGAAGATGACGTTCTCCAAATCCCCAAACAAGAACGGCTATACGCAACCCCTTCCTTCTTCGTCTTCAACCTCCAAGCGACGACGATGGCGGCGACAAGATCCCAGGCGGCAAAGGCGGCCCGGATCCTCCAAACAGCGGCGATGGCGCTCCTCCTTCAACAATGGCGGCAGCCCTTCTCTTCTCCAACCTCCAAGGCGGCAGCACCCTCCAAAACCAGTTGGCAGCAGCCCTCCTCAAAGGAGCAGCGAAAACGAGAGGGAGAGGGAGGTCGGTGTGCGGCTGCTTCCAGAAAAACGAGAGAGAGGGAGATAGATGGGAGGCGGCAACTTTTCAGACCGAGAGAAAATGAAAAACTCTACCCTAACTTCTCTTCTGATGCCTTGAAAAACTGCTCCTAATCAAACCGGTCCGGTTCAACTGAACCGGTCCAAATAAAATACAGCACAGTTTTAACTCCAAAAAAGGGCAGCAGTAAATGGGTTGCAACCTGCCTTTTAAGAGGTTGCAACTTATTTGCTGAATCACTATTTCACGGAATTTCTCCACGCCAAACTTCTAACGGATAAAATCACGGGCAGCACCTAGCACGCCCGGTGGTTTTTACCGCCTCGGATGGGAACCACACCCAACAGATGCATCGGTGACACAAAAAAGTTCTGTCATTATGCGAGGTCCCTTCGTATAGGTACCCTTTCTGCCGATCCAAAGGGCGAGGGCTATTACAAGCCACATCGTATCCCAAAACATTCATAACACATCTACCTTTCACTTTTCTGAAAGATGATGGACGTCGTCCAGCTGCGCCAACATGTCGACAGACTCCATTATGTCAAACCTAGAACGGGTATGGAGAGGACTATCCGCTTCGCCTATGTTCAGCGAGTTGAAACGCATACTTGACTCTTCGCTTTTTTACAGGTCTTTGTTCTCTACCCGCGAGAGTAAAGTTGAGCAAGGTGGGTCCCTCTAGTGTGAAGCGAGCTCCTCTACCTTCGTCCAACGAGCCAATCGAGCTATCCGGGGATGAGCCGGTCGATTTCAAGGGCAAGAGGTTGGCGAAGTCCGCGCCCGGCTCTGAGGGGTCTTCAAAATGGTTTAGGAAGGAAATTGTCCATCGCGAACTTTCACGAGTCCTCGTCGTCTGACGCCAAAGATTCTGAGAATGCGGAGGACCCCTTAGACCCATTTCAACTTTGGGCGAGGCGATAACACGATGGAAAACACTGGTGAGCCGCTGCTAGCGTGGGGCTCGAAGCAGAACCAGTCATCCATCAGCACTTTCCTGACCTCTTGGGCAGGAGGCGGCGAGCCCGGTGATGATGCGTACAGTGTTCTGTTCGCCATATGTATGGGCGAGACAATGATGAACGTATTTCTTTCCGTCCCGCCTCGCCACCTAGTGTAAGAATCTTCTCGTGTAGCATTGCAGCATGTCGAGCTTACCCACTTGACATGAAAATTCGATTAGAACTCGAATCCCGCACCGGTCCTTGCTGTGAGGTCTCCTAAGCAGCTCAGAAGATCTCACTCGTGGAGTAGAGGAACAAGGCCCTTCATGGCGAGTTGGACGCCCTGAGGGCTTGAGCTCCAACTCGTCATCTTGAGCTCGGGACTTTGAGACCACAAACCACCAACTAACACACATCGGAGGCCCCAGAGAAGAAAGAACTTGCGAGCTAGCTTCTCACAAGACGAGTGGCGATCCAAGCAGCGAGTGTACGACAATGATGGCGGCGAGTTGATACTCGCCCGCCTGAGGAGGATGTTGAAGCTAGTCGACGAGGAAGAGCCTCTGACCATGGAGACGATTCTCCCAGAGATGTTTGATGCCATACTCGGTGATTCTCCAACCAGTGAGTTCGTCATCGACATATTGAATGACCCCACCTTGATGGGCGGGCTCGATCTTGACCTTACCTGGGATCTGGACTTATTTGCCCATGGCGGGGAAGTGAAGGGTGAGCCCTCTCACCGCCATGGCCCGTCCTTGCCGTCCATCGGCGCCTCGTTCAATTCGCGTCCTTCGAGACCCGGGTGTTGGATGGCACCGAGTGATGAACTCGGGCATGCGAGGCGAGGTGACATGGCAAGGTCTCTGGTTGTTGTTTTTTCACCAATTTACAATTTTATGCGGAAAAACTAGTTTTCTTCTAAGCTTATAGGACCAAAAAAGCGAGAGCATTTAGGCTGATAGGACAAAATTATCTTCTTACTTATGAGAGACAATCCATATATCGAGCGGTCAACCTGAAGGTCTGGTCTTAGATCGACCCGCTCATTCGAGGCTTAGGAGTAATGACACTCGAGGAGTCAACGGCCAGACCTGACTTAGGGTGCGTTTGGCGCGGCTTATTTGCTCCGGTGCGGCTGGAACGGAATGGAGGTTTGGCAAAAAACATCGTTTGGCGCGGCTGATCGATCGAAACGGAGGTTTTTAATAACCTCTGTTTCTTTGTTATGGCCAGCCGCAGATCATCTCGCCAGTCCAGCCGCGCTTTCCTCCCGTCTAGGGTTGCTCTCCCCCGATCGCCTTCCGCCCGCTCCCAGTCGACGATTCCTCCGCCGGTATTTCTCGCCGCCGCCGCTCCTCACGCCGCCGCTCGTCGTCAACAGGAGCTACTCCTCATTCCTCCGCTGCTCCTCATGCGCCAGCCTCGTCCGTATCTCTCGACGCCGACGGAATCAAGCCTTTCCAGTTTCCTCCTCCTCCGGAATCTTCTTCCTCCCGTTTCTTCCTCCTCCTCCTCCGGCTATCCAGTGCTTGCCCGCTCCAGCTTCCTCCTCCGGAATCTTCCTCCGCCGGATTTTAGGTATAAATCATAATTTTTTTGTTAATTTTTTTTTGTGCTGAAATGTGTTTGTATGTGTATGTGTGTGTATGTGTTTGTGTTTGTGTGGTTGTGTATGTGTGTGTGTTTATGTGTTTGTATGTGTGTGTTTGTGTTTGTATGTGTGTGTTTGTGTTTGTGTGGTAGTATGTGTATATGTGTGGTTGTGTATGTGTGTGTGTTGTGCTGAAATGTGTTTGTATGTGTGTGTTTGTGTTTGTGTGGTAGTATGTGTATGTGTTTGTATGTGTATGTGTGTGTATGTGTTGTGTGTGTGTAATGTGTGTGTGTGTGTTGTATGTATGTGTGTGTTGTGTGTGTGTGTGTTGTGTGTTGTGTGTGTGTGTGTGTTATGTGTGTGTGTATGTGTTGTGTGTGTGTATGTGTGTATGTGTGTATGTGTTGTGTGTATGTGTTGTGTGTGTTTATGTGTGTGTTTATGTGTGTGTGCCGGTTTATGTTTAGGGTTGTGTGTGTGTGTGTTTATATGTTTGTGTGTGTGTGATATATGTTTGTGTGTTGTGTGGTTATATGTGTGTGTTTATGTTTATGTATGTGTGTATGTTTATGTGTGTATGTGTGTATTTATATGTGTGTGTGGTATATGTTTATATGTGTGTGTTGTGTGGTGTATGTGTGTGTTTATGTGTGTGTGTGTGTGTGTGTGTGTGTGTGTTTATGTTTGTGTGTGTGTGTGTGTGTGTTTATGTTTGTGTGTGTGTGTGTGTGTGTGTGTGTTTATGTTTATGTGTGTTTATGTTTGTGTGTGTTTATGTGTGTGTGTGTGTTTATGTTTTTGTGTGTGTGTGTGTGTGTGTGTTTATGTTTATGTGTATATATGTTTGTGTGTGTTTATGTTTGTGTGTTTATGTTTGTGTGTGTATGTGTATATATGTGTGTGTGTGTTTATGTTTGTGTGTGTTTATGTGTGTGTTTGTGTGTTTATGTTTATGTTTATGTATGTGTGTGTATGTGTGTGTATGTGTGTTTATATGTGCATATGTGTGTGTGTTTATATGTGCATATGTGTGTGTTTATATGTGTGTGTATGTGTTTATATGTGCATATGTGTGTGTATGTGTGTTTATGTATATTTTTTTATATGTTTATATGTTTACATATGTTTATATTTTTAAGATGGGTAAGTCGAAAGACGGTGGTGTCTCCGCTATATGGGATACAAATGATGTCCTGGTTTTTTGCGACATATGCATTCATGAAATAGAGCTTGGTAACCGACCGACAACCCATTTTAGCAAAGAGGGCTGGGTTAATGTGACTACCAAATTCCACCTACAAACTGGAAAAAAGTATGATAAGGTTCAAATGAAGAACAAATGAGATCATTTGAAGGAGTGAAAGATTTGGAGTGAGCTAAAACGTGAGTCCACTGGTTTGGGTTGGAATCCAACTACAAAGACTATAGATGCTTCGGACGAGTGGTGGACCGAGAGATTGAAGGTATTCATTTATTAAAAAATGATCATTTAACTTTATGTTCAACTATTTGTCCTTCATAATTTTTTTTATAATATTGTAGGTTGTCCCAGCGGCCAAAAAGTTCTGATATGCTGGCATCCCCCCCCCCCCCCCCCCCCCCCCCCGAGTTAGAAAAACGATTGAGGAGGATGTTTGATTCAGTAGTTGCATGTGGACGTCATGCTACCATTCCTAGCATAAGGAGTAATCCACCTGAGTCTACCGACGAGAGAAAGTTGTCCGGTGGGGAGCATGACATCCAGGAGGATAATGTTGCAGCACCTCCCCCCGATGTCACATCGGCGCGGAAGAGGAAGAAAGGAAAGAGAAGTGACACCAACCCCGTCTTAGAAGATCTGGCAGAATCTTCAAAGACCATCAGTCGATGCATTCAGGAGCATCCAAAGAGCAACCCTTACACTATTACTCAGGCATTAGAGCGGTTAAGTGGATACCCCGACGTTGTAGCGGACGAGAAATTCTATGACTTTGCTATCACATTTCTGTTGGACAAAGGTCATAGAGAGGCATTTATGTTCCTACCCGAGGGTATGAACATAAAGTGGATTTATAACCGCTACAATGGTGGGGAGTAGACTTATCATATTTAGGGTCATGGACTGCTAGACGATTATTATTATTGCTGATGTTGTGATTGGATATTTCTATTATTTCTATGTTTCTGTTAGACTGTTACTGTTAGATATTGTTAGACTGTTACTGTTAGCTATTGTGGTTGTGGTTGGACTGTATTCTTATTTATTTCATGTATTTTGTTTATCAGAGAATGTCTACCACTGACTCTGATGATTCAGAAGATAGTTTTGAGGCTATTAAAAGTTATGCGATCGCACGTCATCAGAATGTGGTAGCAGCAGTTAGCATCTTAGCTGAAAGTAGTTCTCTTTTCAACCAACCAGTACCCTGCATGACTTCGAAGCAAGCATGTGATAAATGGGTTGGAGAAATGCTAGCAGGTTCGACAGTCAGGTTTCATAATTCATTTCGGATGTCCCAAGAAATTTTTATGGATCTATTGCATATCTTGGAGGAGAAGTACGAATTTCACGGGACGAGACGGACTGCATCTAGAGAGATTTTGGCACTGACCTTGGACATACTGTCTCATAACGAGGTCATGAGGAAGACATGTGAGCGGTTTCAGCACTCGACGGAGACTGCTAGCAGGTTTCTTGGAGAAGGCATTCGCGTGTTGATACTACTGGCGGATGAAGTGATTCAGCCATTAGATAGATCTTTCAGTAGCACACCGCCAGAGATTCTGTACGACACACGTTACATGTCATTCTTTAAAGATTGTGTCGGTGCAATTGATGGAACACATGTTCATGCATGCGTACCTGTTCGTGATCAAGTACCGTACATTGGGAGACATGGCATGCCAACACAAAATGTGATGGCTGCTTGTGATTTCAACATGTGTTTCACGTTTGTTATGCCAGGTTGGGAAGGCTCTGCGCATGATAGCCGCATTTTCAATTATGCGCTTCGGGATCCCCATTACAAATTTCCGCATCCACCACCAGGTAATCAGATTTCTATTCCATTTTTTATACTTCTAACCTATGAAGCATAACAACTTTGCTCCTGATTTTCAGGAAAATATTACTTGGTAGACTCTGGGTATCCGCTACAAAGGGGATACTTGAAACCATATCCAGAGACACGTTATCATCTCCCGGACTTTGCTCGTGGAGGTCGTGCACCGGAAGGACGCCGAGAGATATTCAATCACGCACACTCATCCCTTAGAAGTGTCATTGAAAGATCGTTCGGCATTTGGAAGAAGAAGTGAGCCATATTGCGTGATATGCCGAGCTAGAGCTTCGCCAAACAAACCGATATTGTGATGGCGACTATGGCACTGCATAATTTTATTCGGCGGCACCCGTCGCGGAGGGATATTGATTTCAATGACGTCGAGCAGGGAGGTGGTGATGAGGGGGGAAGCACACAAGGGCATCAAGTCGTTTGTCCTGATACAGCATGAGGGGTAGATGAGATGATCACGTTGCGTGAAAATATAGCGCAACAGTTGTACACTTCGAGATCTTAGATGGTGAGACAAATTGTTGGTATTTTTATCTATTATAGTAACTATTATCAAGATTGTATATTTAATGTGCATCAAAATTTTTTTTTCTTCAAAAACTCCATTTGGCCCAAACAAAATTTATAAAACTCCATTTCAATGAGCACTGAAAACTCCATTTCACCAAAACAGTTTTCTAACAAAATTTCATTTCTCAGAAACAGCTCTTTTTCAAAACTCCATTTCTGATCAGCAGCTTTTCATTAGCAACAACTCAACCAAACGGACCCTTAGATCGTCTCACACATCAAGGTTTTCGTGAAACAACACTCAAAGGGTCAATGTCCAGCCCCACAAATATATTCTTGGCCAAACCATTTCAAGTATATGAAATATAATACTGATTTCTATCTTTTGTAATCCCATTACATATTTTAAATGTATATCCTCCAATTTAAATCTAAAACTCTTGATTAAATTTAATGATTTACTTGAAAGTTAATGTTGATGGCTCTGTTTCATTTGCAGAATTTTGTGGTGATCTCATTGTAATATACAGAAGAATGAGAGAGCGGTGTGCGCAAAGAATATGTCATTTATCAAGAGAATAGTTGAAAGATATTTGATCATCCCAACATATTTATTTATTTTACTTGTTACATGTACGAAAAAAATGATGAAATATTTTTTTATTATATAATTTTTTTCATGTATTGATTAGTTTAATAGAAATAAGAGCTCTTTTAGTTGTACTAAAAGGTTTATCTCTCACCTTTCTTTTATATTAATATAAAATTAAAAGAATTTTTTTCTTTTTAACAAGATTCTTTTAGCAAATGGATATTCTATTTTTTGTGTAATCTTGTAAAATTTTGAATTTTTATTTAATAGCAAATAAATGAATTTATTTGGAATATATTGTTTGAACAACTATAAAGATATTAGTGATCAAATTTTCCGTCATTAAATTAGATACTTATTAATAAAAATTAACTTTGGTTACTGAATATATCAATAAATATTGAAAAAAATATTGTATTTAATGATAAATTAATAATTTTAGTAACCAAAAGATTATCACAAATGCATTGCACAATAAATGACTAAAGTAATTATATGACAATGCTTCTTCAGTGACAAGAAATTTGGTCACTAAATATGTTTACCAATAAAGATTAGTTTTGTCACTAAAAAAATACATTTAGTGATGAAAATGAATTTGATTTCTAAATACATTTAGTGATAGAACTTTTGTAATCACCTTGTGACGGACTAAATTTGATCATTAAAAGTCTTTAGTGACTAACCTGCAATATTTAGAGTCTGTTTGGGAGGGCTTTTCAGAAAGGAGAAGGAGTGGTGGCAAAAGGATGGTAGGAAAAGGTGCTTTTCGAAAATGTCTTTTCCAAAAATAGATCTGTTTGGGTGAACTCCTTTTGCAGAGATTTTCAAAAATGAGAAACATTTTATATACTGTTTGGCAAATCTCCGTTGTTGTGACTTTTTTAATTAAAAATGGAAGCCCTGGCAGAAAATGCGTGTCCGGGGGAAAATGAGCGCCCGAGTGCGAATTTTTTACCCGGACGTGCAATTTTTGCCCAAGCGAGCATATTACGCCTGAGCGCGCATATTTTGCCCGAGCGAGCATTTTTCTCCAGGGCGCGCATTTTTTTTCGGGGTACGCATTTTTTGTCCCGGGCGCACATTTTCCGCTCGTGCTCTCATTTTTGCCGGTGCGCGCATTTTTCACTCGGGCGTGCATTTTTCACTCGAACGCCCATTTTTCGCCCGGGCTCGCATTTTTCGCCCGGGCGCGTATTTTTTCGTCCGTGCGCGCATTTTTAGCCGGGGAGGGGGGCATTTTCACCCGAACGCGCTTTTTTCGCCCGAGAGAAAAATGCGCTCCCGGGAGAAAAAAGAGCGCTCGTGCGAAAAAATGCGTGCTCGGTCGAAAACTTCTCAGCCGGTCGAAAAATACGCGCTCCTGCGAAAAATGCTCGTCCGGGCAAAAAATGTGCGCCTGGACGAAAAAATACGCGCCCGGGCGAAAAGTGCGCGCCCGAGCGAAAAAATGCGTGCCCGGGGGAAAAATGGGCGTTCGGGCGAAAAATGTGCGTTCGGGCGAAAAATGCGCGCCCGAGCAAAAAATGCCCACCCGGGCGAAAAAATGCAAGCCCGGGCGAAAAATGGGCGTTCAGGCGAAAACTGCGAGGCCAGGCGAAAAATGTGCGTCCGGGCAAAAAATGGGCGCCCGAGCGAAAAATGCGCACCCGGGCGAAAAATTGCGAGCCCGGGCGAAATATGGGCGTTTGGGCGAAAACTGCGCGCCCGGGCAAAAAATGGGCGTCCGGGAGAAAAATGCGCGTTGGAGTGAAAAATACTCGTCCGGGCGAAAAATGAGCGCTCAGGCGAAAAAATGAGTCGTTGGGCGAAAATGCGCGTCTGGGCGAAAAATGCACGCTCTGACGAAAAATGCGCTCCCAGATGAAAAAAATGCGCCCGGAAGAAAAATGAGAACACCGACGAAAAATGAGAGCATGGGCGAAAAATGAGCGCCCGGGGCAAAAATGCGCGTCCGAGGCGAAAAATGCGCGCCCGGGGAAAAAATTCGCGTCGGGCGAAAAATGACCGCAAGCGCGAAAAAATGTGCGCATGCGCGAAAAATGTGCGCCCCTGCAAAAAAATGTGAGTCCAAGTGAAAAATGCGCGCTGGGGCGAAAAATGTGCTCCCGGGCGAAAAATGCGTGCCCGCGCTATAAATTTGTGCTCGCGTGAAAAATGAGCGCCGGGCGAAAAATGCTCCCTGGCAAAACATGCGCGCTCGGACGAAGAATGTGCGGTCGGGAAAAAAATACGCGACCGAGCGAAAAATTCGCGTCCGGGCCTAAAATGCGCCCATCGACGAAGAAATGCTTGCCTGGGCAGAAAAATGTTCGCACGGGAGAAAAATTTGCGCTCGGGCGGAAAATGACCTAACCTTGTATTGGGATGAGGAAGTGCTTTTTAAAAAGGATGAAAAGTAGGGGTCAAGTGACTTTTCAAAAAGAGGAGAAAAAGAGTTTTCCGTGGTAGCTTTTCCCACCGGTGGACAATCCAAACGGTTTTGTAGATGTGGTGACGTTTTTCAGAAAACGAAAAAGAGCTAAAAAGCCTTCCCAAACAGGCCCTTTATGACCAAATTTTTTTTTCCAGAGAATATATGCATGAGCATGCATGCACACACATTACATGCATGAGCACTCATGCACACACATAATTAGTATATCTTTTAACAAATATCTGGAATAACAATCATTGATTCGGCCATTTATTGAAAATGCATGGTAAACAAGTTGTTCGACCAAATATTTAGTATTAAGATAATTTTTAAAATTATTTTTCATCAAAAAATATATATTTTATAAGAAATATATATTTTATGCGATGGCGGCGACGGTTATGCCTCGAGCAGTTACACCGTTGGTGGGGGATCCTTGGATAACCGCCTTCTCATGAATAGGATGTGGTTAGTGCCTCTAAAGTGACCCCATCAAAAATAAAATAAATATATATATATATATATAGAGAGAGAGAGAGAGAGTCATACATACTATCATAAATCATAATGGGAACGGATTATAACAATTGAAAACCTCGTGCAACATTATTTTATAATTTTAGCATAAGCAACATTAAAATTATTCATTGTCTATGATCTTTTTATTTGAAATTAAATTAATATAGTTAATATATAATTGAGCCAATTTGTTCATATATATATATATTCTCAATTCTTTTCCGTAAAATTTAAAAATGTACGTACAAATTAATTCACTTAAAGAGTAAAATTAGAAAGCTGAATATTTCACCAAAGATCATTTTTTTTCTTATGTATAGTAAAAATATAAATAATTAATTATAAAATTTTATTTCATTCAAAAATTAATATAACTGAAATAGGTATAAGTAACTAGTACCCTTACATAACAATAAAATAGTTTTAGACATCAACCTCATCATGTCCCCGGATCATGAGGCAATAACATTCATTTGCCCAAGTCTTGAAGGAGAAAGTTGTCGGCGTATGTTCGAGATTCCACGTAAAGAACACCATCAGTCTATCCAGAAGGAATGTCTCATTTTTTGCAAATCTCTTTTGGGAAATGTCCATGTAGTACATCGTGCCGTCAATAATAATCTTCACGTCCACTAAATTTTGCTCTTTATTTTCTACGTGTATTGCCAACTTATGATCCGGGCCATACTTATTGAAACGAACCGAATCAACGGAGAATACATTTTTGCACTTTTTAAGGTCAAGTGTTTGATTAGGTAGCAGCATAGATGAGGTTGACTCGACCTCATCGAGATCATGGCCCCGGATCATGAGCCAATAACATTCTTTTTCCCAAGTTTTGAAGGAGAAAGTTTTCGGCGTATGTTCGAGATTCCACGTAAACTGCACCATCATTCCGTTCGAATCAAAAGTTATAAAATTTAACCCAAAACAGACTAAAACAAAACTTTAAAAATAACAAACAATAACAAACTGCCTGTTTTGTCACAGACAATAACAAACTCAAAACAGACTAAAACAAAACTTTAACCCATGCTCGAATCAAAAGTTATAAAATTATCAATATTTACCAAACAATGCCTGAAGTGATTTGACACAGCTGCCATGAACTTTTGTGCAATAGAGAGATGTTGTTCCTGGTCAGCTGCCTATATATGGTCCGGGGCTGCATGGAATGCTAAAGCAGGTAATTAATTTCATGCAAATTAAGAAAGGGGAGCTCTAGGGCTATTAAACTGCAAGCCCCCTTAGCTAACTAGCTACTATATATAATCGGCCCCATGCAGCTCATATTTAATGAGCCTGGCAATGGCGGATTCTGATCCTCTCCATTTCTGATGAAATGGATAGTATCCATTTGTCCATCTGATGGACAAGACTACTGAAATACATCTAATAGTGCAGAGAAGTAAAGCCGTAAGAAAATAAAAAATATGCGTGCATACAGAAACAAAGATTTGTGAGAAATATGACGAGAATATATAATCCTAAATTGTTGGAAGCATATATATCAATGGGCACACAATATTGTCTTCTGCTGCTTTTGGTGTCATGTGTGCGTCAGTTGTATGTAAAGCAGTGGATGTAAAAGATCGTCTTCACCAATAAAAATGGGGGAAACGATTAGTATCTGCTGTAACTGATGAATATAAAAAAATTGCCTGTTTTGTCTCTCTTCTCAGCCTGAAAAACCTGCACTAATAGATCAAAAGCATTTTTCAATTTCTATCACCAACTAGCTCAAACATTGGATGCCACGTATCCCATCACATCTTTTTTTTATTATTATTGATTGCTTTTAAAATCATTTTACTGCACACATGCAAAAACAACTTAATTTTCTTACACCCATGCAAAAACTCCATTGACTAAGTCAATGTTGCCACACCAACCTAATTTTCTTACACCCATGCAAAAACAACTCCATTTCCGATACAAACCTCTAACATGAATATCATCTTTCAAACTAAGCTGGGAAAAGGAGTTGCGAGCTCTTGTGGCGTTGGAGAAGTGGTAGTTGTGATCACATTAGTTGCGAGATTTAGTGTGTGAATGCTTGTAGCAAAGTGTTGTGTTGTAACATCAAAATATGAAGTGTTTGATGAGTTGTGTGAACCTAAAGTTGAATTGTAAAGGTGCATGTGTTGTAACATTCCGTGAACCAAAATAGTAATACAAGTTATTTGCATCATTTGTGTGCCCATTGATACGCTTCCAACAATTCAGGATCATATATTCTTGTCATATTTCTCACAAACTTTTGTTTCTGCACACATATATTTTTTAATTTTCTTACCTCTTTACTTCAAATTAAAAAGTGAAATATACACACATAATTAACCTCTCTTATTGTCCTACAATCATTTTTATATATTAACTCTTACATTCACTATACATCATGATATCGACACCGTCATCATGAATTTCTATTTAAAGCTCGGTATTCCATTTGAGTGATATGGAAAAAACAAAGCAATGCTTCTATCCATTTGTTCTTTCTCCCATGTGTGTAGTTTTTTGTCTTACACAGCTATCATGCAAACGCAATTAGACATGCTAGGTTGTCTCTCTGAACCAAGAGAGAGCTGTATGCAGAGGACCTAACTAATGCCTAAGTTAACATAGATGCTGCTTATGGAACCCCTCATATCTGTCTCTAGCTCTATGTATTTTTTCCCACATGTTTTTATTCAATATTAAAAATGTCAAGGTAACTCGATCTATCTATTTGACTGGACAATCACATCCTACCTTTTCTTCGTAAGCGAGTAGTGAGGAAGGGAAGAAGAAAAAAACTTATTTTTCTCTCATTAATCAACTCTTGTGAAAGAGATCAAGTGCATGCTTGCCATTGTCAGGCTCTTACAGCAGCAAATTAAATATGAGCTGCATGGGGCTGATCGAAGGGATATATATACTAGCTAGCTAGAGGGTTTGCAATTTCAGAGCCCTGGCTCCCCTTTCTTAATTTGCATGAAATTAATTACCTGATTTAGCATTCCATGCAGCCCCATAGGCAGTTGGCCAGGAACAACATCTCTCTATTTCATAAAAATTCATGGCAGCAGTGCCAAATCACTTCAGGAACGAAATGCGTCTAAATTGAATTTATTCTAAACCCTATATATCTCCTCCTCCCTCTGCTTCTTCGGCTCTCCCACGCGCACTAGGACTTCCCTCTTCCTCTTGCTGCAACATCTCCTCATCCTCGCTCCTACATCTCCTCATCCTTGCTCCAACATCTCCTCATCAGTTTCTTCATTGAAGGTCATCTCCTCCGCGGAATCAAATAGTTTTGACTGCTCAAAACCGACGGCCTAACCGTTTCTGCCAAATTTGGCTTCTCCGCCGAACCCTGCAAGTTCGATTGCTTGATTTTTTATTTTATTGGCTTTGGTGTTTCTGTCTCTCACTGCTTCCTCCTCGATTCTATGGTATTTCCACCTTCTGTAAATCATTATATATTTTAATACTTAACATTGTCATTCACCACTCAAAGGCGTCCACCTCATCATCATTAGCTCATGCATGGTGCATTGTCCAAAATAAAGTAGGCTCTCCTTAACACAAAACCACTGTTAACTTCATCTCCGGTGAACTTTTCAGGCTGCCACTGCTGGCCACCACTTCTATGGAGGGTTTGCATCTTCTAACATAGCTAACCAACAGGGCGAGTTGTCATGTGTATCTCCTTCCAAGTTTCGATCGATCCAGTCAAAATTCTCTCCACCACATGCAGGGTGTTGTGGTTGCGCATGCCGACGAGACACGCACACGCCGACGAGACGCCGCGGCGAGTCCGCACGCGGGGGGAGACGATGACGGGTCCGTCTACAAGAGGAGAGACCGAAGACGCGACGCCGTGATCATTTTATTTGCATTTGTTAGGTTATTTTCATTACGTGTACGCTTTATTATTATCCGCACTGCTTTTCATTATCCGCACTCCGCACCTATAAGGGGTTGCGTTGTACTCTTTTTCATTATGCTTGGATGTATAAAAATTAGGGTTGCTCCCTAGCTTTTCTTCTCTTTACCTAATCCTTCCTCTTCCTCACCTCCGCCGGCCCTTCCCCTTGCCGAATTCCTGCCTCAAATGGGCAAGGGGAAGGGCCGATGGAGGTGAGGAAGAGGAAGGAGGAGGGAAAGAGAAGAAAAGCTAGGGAGCAACCCTAATTTCCATACATCCAAGCATAATGAAAAAGAGTACAACGCAACCCCGTATAGGTGCGGAGTGCGAATAACGAAAAGCAGTGCGGATAATAATAAAGCGTACACATAATGAAAATAACCTAACAAATGCAAATAAAATGATCACGTCGGCGGCGCGTCTTTGATATCTCCTCCTCCAGACGGACCTGTCATCGTCTCCCCCCGCATGCGGACTCGCCACGACGTCTCGTCGGCGCGTGTGTGTCCCGTCGGCATGCGCAACTGTAACACCCTGCATGTGGTGGAGAGGATTTTGACTGGATCGATCAAAACTTGGAAGGAGACACACATGACAACTCGCCTGCTGGTTAGCTATGTTAGAAGATGCAAACCCTCCACAGAGGTGGTGGCTAGCAGTGACAGGCTGAAAAGTTCGTCAAAGATGAAGTTAACAGTGGTTTTGTGTTAAGGAGAGCCTACTTTATTTTGGACAATGCACCATGCATGAGCTAATAAAAATGATGATGAGTTAGACGCATTTGACTGGTCAATGACAATTTTAAGTATTAAAATATACGATGGTTTACAGAAGGTGGAAATACCATAGAATCGGGGAGGAAGCAGTGAGAGACAGAAACACCAGGGCGAATAAAATAAAAAATCAAGCAGTCGAACTTGCAGGGTTCGGCGGAGAAGCCGGATTTGGCGGAGCCGGCGAGGCCGCCGGGTTCAAGCAGTCGAAACTATTGGATTCCGCGGAGGAGATGCCTTCAATGAAGAAACTGATGAGGATATGTAGGAGCGAGGATGAGGAGATGTTGCAGCGAGAGGAAGAGGGAAGTCCTAGTGTGCGTGGGAGAGTCGACGAAGCAGAGGGAGGAGATATATAGGGTTTAGAATAAATTCAATTTAGACGCATTTCGTTCCTGAAGTGATTTGGCACTGCTGCCATGAATTTTTGTGGAATATAGAGATGTTGTTCCTGGCCAGCTGCCTATGGGGCTGCATGGAATGCTAAAGCAGGTAATTAATTTCATGCAAATTAAGAAAGGGGAGCAAGGGCTCTGAAACTGCAAACCCTCTAGCTAGCTACTATATATATCCCTTCGATCGGCCACATGCAACTCATTTTTAATTTGCTGCTGTGAGAGCCCGGCAATGGCAAGCATGCACATGATCTCTATCACAAGAGTTAATTAATGAGAGAAAAGCAAATTTTTTCTTCTTTCCTTCCTCACTACTCGCTTACGAAGAAAAGGTAGGATGGGACTGTCCGGTCAAATAGATAGATCGAGTTACCTTGACATTTTGAATATTGAATAAAAACATATGTGGGAAAAAATACATAGAGCTAGAGACAGATATAAGGGGTTCCTTAAGCAACATCTCTGTTAATTTAGGCATTAGTTAGCTCATCTGCATACAACTCTCTCATCTTGGTTCATAGAGAATTGAAGAGAGACAGCCTAGCAGGCCTTATTGCGTTTGCATGATAGCTGTGTAAGACAAAAAACTACACACATGGAAGAACGAACAAATGGATAGAAGCATTGCTCTGTTTTTTTTCCAGATCATTCAAATGAAATACATGGCTTTAAATAGAAATTCATGATGACGATGTCCATATCAGGTTGTATAGTGAAGGTAAGAGTCAATATATAAAAATGATTGTAGGACAGTAGGAGAGCTTAATTATTTGTGTATATATCACTTTTTAATGTGAAGTAAAGCCGTAAGAAAATTAAAAAATATATGCGTGCAGAAACAAAGGTTTGTGAGAATATGACGAGAATATATGATCCTGAATTGTTGGAAGCGCATCAATGGACACATAAATGATGCAAAAAACTTGTATTACTATTTTGGTTCACGGAATGTTACAACACATGCACCTTTACAACTCAACTTTAGGTTCACACAACACATCAAACCATTCATATTTTGATGTTACAACTTACAACACAACACTTTGCTACAAGCATTCGCACACACTAAAGCTTGCAAATAATGTGATCACAACTACCACTTCTCCAATGCCACAAGAGCTCGCAATTCTCCTTTTCCCAGCTTAGAGTTCGCCCAAGCTAGCTTTCTGCTTATCCCCGCATAACTTTGATGTCCGCTGCAGTGTTCGACTGCTTCAAACTGCACCATCCCTTCCATGTTCGTCCAAACTCCTTCACACTGTTTCAGCTAGCCTCAAAAACATAACCCAAACTCCTTCACACTGTTTCAGCTAGCCTCAAAAACATAACCGCCCAAGCTTGCTCCTCCTCTACTGAGTTCGCACTTCCTGGAGTTGGCCACAACTTTCAACTTGCCGCCCAAGCTTAATGTCCGCCGCCTTGTGAATGTCCGCTAAACTAGCTGTCCGCTAGAACACAATAAGCTACTGTCTTTCACTCCTTCACGTGAACACTTGCTGCTTCCTACTAGCACAAACATTGGATGCCATGTATCCCATTACATCTCTTTTTTTTATTGAATGCTTTTTAAAATCATTCCACTGCATCTTTTTTGATACAACCAAACAACATTGACTAAGTCAATGTTGCCACACCAACTTAATCTTCTTACAGTCATGCAAAAAACAACTCCATTACAGATGCTTCCTCCGACAAACTTTCTGGCGTTCCTCAACCGACCATCACCTCTGCAGAGGGTTTGCTACAAACTTCTAACATGAATAACATCTTTCAAACTAATCATTCGATTCGGCGAAGACCGGCGATGATATGCTTCTTATTGTCCCATTCTCATCTTGAAACGTGGCAAAAGCGCAGTCCTCGTATTGCTTTTCATCTCTAACTGCTCCCAACACTCTCTCGAACCTCGTATCTCCCTAAGGTTTTCTTTGCCCACCTCCGGCTCAAAAGACAGCGTCTTCATCTCCGGGCACCAAGTCACCTCAAATATTTCTAACGAAGGGAATGTTAATAGCCTGTCGACGAACGTTCTCAAGCTTCATAGATCGGTTAAAACGAGTCCCATAAGGCTCGGGAAGGGGCCACCGCCCGCAGTACTGATATCCACATGGTCTTCATGGACGACTTGATCCATTTGGCCACAACAACACACAATTAGCTCCTCCAAGCTCGGGAGACGCATTACCCATGAAATGTCCGGCACTTTGTGGCAACCATAGATCTTCAGTACTGTGAGACTCGACAACATTTCCGCTGACACCACTCCTCTTCAAATAATCTCCTTCAGCGTCGGTAGCTCCCTGAGCTCCACGTACTCCAACCTCGACAGATACCATTTTTGGTTGTTGCGGCTACTTCCTTCGTCGTCGCTCTCCATGGACACCACTTATAAGTTCACACAGTACTCAATCTTCAACATCTGCATGCTCGACCGAATGTTGTGGCTCCCAAGATGCGCAAACGAGAATAACAACGGCCCTTTGAATCCCTACATCTTTCTTAGCCACAACCGCCATATTGGCGTTTGGAAACCAAGCGAGCAGTTGTAAGGCATAGGTAGTCTCTAAAACAATCCTTGCTCCCTTTAGGCATCCAGGTAGGATGGCAAAATACGCGCAGTTCTCACACCAGGTATCGGCCATGTCGATCACGGAGAGCTTCACAAGCTTCCCAATCACAGTATGAGGTACGACGATACTGCTCAGACCCCATAAAATCAGGAATTTAAGTTTCTGAAGATAACTGAGCTCCAACGGCAGCGTTGGTATGTTGGTGCGGGAGAGGCTGAGGTACCAGAGAATAACAAGTTTGCCGAATGAGGAGGCAAACTGTAGTATGTAGATGACGTTGTTAGACAGGTCAAGGTAAATGAGGGCGACGCTGGCTTCGAAGAATCCAGGGGAAATGAACTTGAAGGAAACGCTTCCCCGCAAAATCAGAGTTTCCAGATTAGAGCAATTGGCTGGAAAGCCGGAGTTGTTGACAACATCGTTGTGCACCAGCGATATCTCCACCCCCCTGCGTATTGTAGGCCAGGGTGCTAGAGCTCACAATGAATGTGTTGGGTTTGTCGTCGCAGTTGGGCGTGATCCATAGCGCGAGATCTCGAATCACATCATGCATCTTCACCTCCCTCTCCTTGATGTCACCTCACTCAAGGAGGCACACCGCCTGCAGGCTTCCGATGAGCGCATGGCCGTTGTCGTAGGCCTCGTTGATGTTATCGAACTTACATTCATCGACCAGGTCGTGCCCCATGCATCCTCGATGAGGTCGGTTTTTGAGATGGAGTGGTCCTCCGGCCACAGACATCATAGCAGGAAGCAATTGAGAATAATATCGTCAACAATGTTATCGTAGCTGACCTTGAGCTTCAGCATGATCTTTTCCTCCATGTCGTGTATCTCGTTCGGGCGCGATTTCTGAAGCATTGTAATAGTGTTCTGCCACTCCTTTGGCGTCTTCTTCGTGCTTATCGTAGCTCTGATCACCACAAGAGCAAGTAGGAGGCTGTCGCACTCTTCAGCCACCCACCGCGCGAGCTCTGGGATCCTTGCGTGCGTGCGGATAGTCTCCTCGCCCACTTTGTCTTAAAAAAGTTGCCAAGTTTCATCCTCCCTGAGGCACTCTAGCTTCATCATGGGTCGCGCCTGCATCTGCCTACACTCCCTCGAGGCGCGTGGTGAACACCACCTTCTGCTTCATGGAGACAGTGTCGAAGGCTCCTGATCAGAGAGGATGCGGGATGCCCACCTCGGCCAAGTCCACCGGCTGCAAGATATCGTCGAGGAGCAAAAGAAAGCTTTTGTTTCTTAAGAAATTAAAGATACCCTTAGCCTGGTGGACTTTGTTGTTGCGCTTAGGTAGCCAGAGCCGCTCCGAGATGTCGCGCTGCAATTTTATGAGCTTGTAATCCTTAGAGGCCACCGTCCAGATAATGTAGTCAAACGCCGGTGGCGCTTGTGCGGATTCCGACGAGTATACAAGCTCGTTGTTGAGGCCTTGTAGAAGAGTCGTCTTTCCCACGCCGCTCATGCCCCAGGTACCGATGATTCGAGAACTGTCGTTTTGGATGATGTGGGCTTGGAGTTGGGAGAGATAGGATCCCATGTTGAGATTGGTTGGCCACTCGGCGGTGACCTCCTGCACGTCACTTGGCGGCAACCTGGTGGCAACGGTCTCAAAGTCAACGGCTCCTAATGTCGTGATGTCAGCCAGGCTCTCCTCAGCCCGCCGGTTGATGTAGCACCGAAAGGAGCCATTCTGATGGTCATTTTGGATTTTTGAGACCTTAACGTTAGAGAACTTCGTCGGCCAGTCTCGGACTTGATGGGTCGGTGTTTGGCCGGCGAGCTCCGCTGACCGTAGCCTATCATTCAGATCCCCCCTCTTGCTGCGTAGATTGTCCATGGCGCCTTACAGGCGAGTAATGCTGACTTCCGGGTCCTTGAGATATCCGAACAGCCGTTTCATGGCCGTCCATGTGGTGGAGAGAATTTTGACTGGATCGATCCCGTCAAAATCCTCTCCACCACTTGGACGACAATAAAACGGCCTTTCGGATATCTCAAGGACCCGGAAGCCAGCATTACTCGTCTACAAGGCGCCATGGACAATCTCTGCAACAAGAGGGGGGATCTGAATGATAGCCTACGGTCAGCGGAGCTCGTCGACCAAACACCGACCCATCAAGTTCGAAACTGGCTGG
The DNA here is from genome assembly GCA_033032865.1 of Dactylorhiza incarnata. Lineage (NCBI taxonomy): Eukaryota > Viridiplantae > Streptophyta > Magnoliopsida > Asparagales > Orchidaceae > Dactylorhiza > Dactylorhiza incarnata. The sequence goes on from JAWHQI010000383.1 coordinate 188,936, forward strand.
CGAAGTTCGCCATCGTTGAAGTTAAGGTCTCAAAAATCCAATATGACCATCAGAATGGCTCCTTTCGGTGTTGCATCAACCGGCGGGCTGAGGAGAGCCTAGCTGACATCACAGCATTAGGAGTCGTCGACTTTGAGACCGTTGCCACCAGGTTGCCGCCAAGTGGCGTGCAAGAGGTCACCGCCGAGTGGCCAGCCAATCTCAGCATGTGATCCTATCTCTCCCAACTCCAAGCCCACATCATCCAAGACGACAGTTCTCGAATCATCGATACATGGGGCATGGGCGGCGTGGGAAAGAAGAACCTTCTACAAGGCCTCAACAACGAGCTTCTATACTCGTCGAAATCCGCACAAGCGCCACCGACGTTTGACTACGTTATCTGGACGGTGACCTCTAAGGATTACAAGCTTGTAAAATTGCAGCGCGACATCTCGGAACGGCTCGGGCTACCTAAGCGCAACAAAAAAGTCCACCAGGCTAAGAATATCTTTAAGTTCTTAAGAAACAAAAGCTTTCTTTTGCTCCTCGACGATATCTGGCAACCGGTGGACTTGACCGAGGTGGGTATCCCGCATCCTATCTGATCAGGAGCCTCCGGCACTGGCGCCATGAAGCAGAAGGTGGTGTTCAACACGCGCCTCAAGGGAGTCTGAGGGTAGATGCAAGCGCGGCCCATGATGAAGCTAGAGTGCCTCGGAGAGGATGAAGCTTGACAGCTTTTTCAGGACAAAGTGAGCGAGGAGACTATCCGCGCACACGCGAGGATCCCGGAGCTCGCGCGACAGGTGGTTGAAGAGTGTGACGGCCTCCCACTTGCTCTTGTGATGATCAGAGCCACGATGAGCACGAAGAAGACGCCACAGGAGTGTCAGAATACTACTACAATGCTTCATAAATCGCGGCCGAACGAGATACACAGCATGGGGGAGAAGATCCTGTTGAAGCTCGGTTAGCTACGATAACCTGACCGACGATATTATTCGCAAGTGCTTCTTGCTATGTTGTCTGTGGCCGGAGGACCACTCCATCTCAAAAACCGACCTCGCCGACTGTTGGATGGGGCAAGGGCTGGTCGATGAGTGTATGTTTGATAACATCAACGAGGCCTACGACAACGGTCATGCGCTCATTGTAAGCCTGCAGGTGGCGTGCCTCCTTGAGCGAGGCGACGACAAGGAGAGGGAGGTGAAGATGCATGATGTGATTCGAGACCTCGCACTATGGATCACGTCCAACTGCGGCGACAAACTCAACACATTCATTGTGAGCTCCAGCACCATGGCCTACAATACCCATATGGAGCATATAAAACAAATATGATCAATTTATTTATTTATTTAGTGATTAAATAAAATCATATGGAGCATATAAATTTGGGCAAGAATTAAATGGCAACTAACTGCAAGCAAGATGAAGAATCAAGCTCAGATCATAAAGGCACACCATTGGGGTGATAGAACTTAGCAAGCCTCATGTACGCGATCTTAATTTTCTCCTCATCAGCAGCTCTCTACAACTCTGCAAGCCTCGACAGAAACAAGAATAATTCAATACTAAAGACATATGTTGGACTGTGGAAATTGTAGCTGATTGTAACCCATTTTGAAGTGGAATGAACTACGATAGTACAGGCTATCTTTTCCCCTTTGTTTCTCCATCACCTTCGACTCTCTATTTTTATACGGGTTTACCAAGATCTCCCCCGTATGTTTGCAAAATTACAGTTTGCACCCATCTATCTTTCGAAATTAAAAAAATCACCCCTCTGAGCTTATGTTTCATAATATCCATGCACAAAAATACCCTCTAAAGGGCGGCTCCAAGGGAGCTTTTTGTGCATGCATGCATACTATGGATCACTCGTGTGTGTGTGTATGTGCGTGTGTGTGTGTGTATATATATATATATATCTTCCACTATATAAAGATATTCCTTTAATGGTGTAATGGCTTACCAACAAATCAATCACAACCGTTCAATCTCGCTGAAATCAAATCCAGCCACATTATTTTTACTAGATCTCCTATACCTACTATGGTAGGGTGTCCTAGACCTATATTTTCAAGTCATTACTCTACAACGTAAAATTACGATTTTGTCCTTATCTTCATTAAAATTTTAATAATTGCAAAATTGCGCTTGCAAGGGATCGAACCCAAAACCTCTAATATATTGAATCAAGACACAACCACCACACCAACTGGCAAATTGTTGTAAGCACTTACATTACTATATATAAATAGACAGTTTTCGTTTACTTCTCAAGATATAACCACCCACCGGCGGTTTTCTTATGGTGCAACTTTTTTTTGGTTTTTTAAAATTTAAAAGAGTAATTTAAAAAATAAAACTATAATAGAAAAAACCTTTAAAAATGAATAATTTAAATGATAATTTAAAAAAAAAAAACGCCGGTCGGAGGCAGGCGAAGACCGCCGATCTGGGGCTGACTTGGGGCGGCAAAAAAAAAAAATTTTTTTTTTAAATAACTGAGTGTTTGCCGGGGCGGATAGGGTACTGACGCGCGGGGCACGGGGGGCCCCCCGTGCACTGTCACTCATATATATATAAGAATATCTCATTATCGGTGTAATGCCCAGCCAATTAATATCCACCGTTCGATAAGGAGAGAGAAAGAGAGAGTGAGAGGGCGACATCTTGGAATGGGAGAGAGAAAGAGAGAGAAATGGATAAGGAGAGAGGGAGAGAGGGGAAAGAGGGAGTACGTGGGGCCACAATTAAGAGAGAGAGATTGAGAGGGAGGAGAAAGAGGGCGGCATCTTGGAATTAGAGAGAGAAAGAGAGAGAGAAAAATGAAAAAATACATAATATTTTATAAAATACAAAATATTTAAATATTTTAAAAATAAAATACACAATATTTTATTTTTTTTAATTTCAGAAATGAAAAAAGGAAAAAAAATTAAATATATTATCAGGCGAAAAGGAAAAAAATTAAAAGGAACAAAATTTCAGAAATGAATTGTGGGCAGGTCAAGCCCGCCGGGGGCGGGCAGGATACTATCGCATGGGGCACGGGGGGCTCCCCGTGCACTGTCACTCGTATATATATATATCGGTGTAATGCCCAGCCAATTAATATCTACCGTTCGATAAGGAGAGAGAAAGAGAGAGTGAGAGGGCGGCATCTTGAAATAGGAGAGAGAAAGAGAGAGAAATGGATAAGGAGAGAGGGAGAGAGGGAGAGAGGGAGAGAGGGGAAAGAGGGAGTACGTGGGGCCCACAATTAAGAGAGAGAGATAGAGAGGGAGGAGAAAGAGGGCGGCATCTTGGAATTAGAGAGAGAAAGAGAGAGAGAAAAATGAAAAAATACATAATATTTTATAAAATACAAAAAATTTAAATATTTTAAAAATAAAATACAATAATTTATTTTTTTAAATTTCAGAAATCAAAAAAGGAAAAAATTAAATATATTATCGGGCGAAAAAGAAAAAAATTAAAAGGAACTAAATTTCATAAATGAATTGTGGGCGGGCCAAGCCCGCCGGGGGCGGGCAGGATACTGTCGCGCGGGGCACGGGGGGCTCCCCATGCACTGTCACTCGTATATATATATATATACTATTCTAAAAAGAAATATGGTGGTCTGCGAATAGCATGAGATAAAAAATCCCTAAAAAATTTGGACCGTCCAGATATGGCCTCATAATATAGCAACCGTCAGATTGGCTTACTCCGCGTTGTCAAATCCCGCACTCTACAGCTGCCCAACCCTAAAAACTCCCGCAACCATTTCTCCCTCGCGCTCCTCTCCTCTCGCGACATTTCTTCCTCCTCCGACTGCGCCTCTCCTGCTCTTCCACAATCCCTTTCGCTGGAATGCTCCTTTACGCTCTTCAACGGCGACCTCGCCTGGGATTCGCCGGACTACTCTCACCGCAAGAAACCACATTGGCGAACTACTCCCTGTGCAAGAATCTCCACCGGCGACCTCTCCGCGCAAGAAGTTTCTCCGGCGATCTCCTCTCTATGCAAGAATCTCCATCGTCGACCTCCTCTCGACAACCCCAAAACCACTGCTTTCCCGTTTTTCCTGGACGATCTTCCTCTGCTTCTTCCACCGGCTCTTCAACGGCGACACAAAGAGGCTTCCATAAGGTAACATCTGATCTCTTCTCTGATATCGACCTAAGGCTTCAAACGACTGACCTTCCTGCTCCTCGCAGGTTGAATCTCCGATCAACCTTTCATCTTTCGTTCTTCTTCGCCCCTCACTCCCTGCCGGCGGTGAAACTGTCGATGTAAGATTTTCTTATTCTCCTTCTTCTACTTCTTCCCGACGTCGCAGAGATTCATCTCGGCCAAACCCCTACTTCGTTCTGCGACATCGATGAATCGCTCTGGGACTTCTCCTCCTCAAGGTAGGTCTCCCCTTCTGATTCATATATTTCCTTCTTCCGGTAGCCCCCCAACCAGCCTCTATTGCTTGCCGATATAGAAAATCTGAATGAATTGATGGTTATGCAAATGATGTTCTGCATCAAGGATGGCCTGGGAGCAATTTTACGCAACTGTGAGGTATCTTCTCTCTCATCAATTTTGGTAATTCCTCTCTAACTCAATTTAATCATGAATGAACTTGATAGTTTCTATGGCCTGAATTTTGCTGCTTGGGCAATATATGCCACTATCTTTTGTGTTCCTTTTTAGATTAGATCTCAAATTTTGGAATATAATAATTGTGATCATCTCACGTTTCAATTCAAGTTCCCCCCTCGCGCATGGCTTATGAGTTGCTTTTCACAATTTTGATATCATTATATTTGTTTTAGTTACTCTAAGGTCAAGCCCTTGAAAGCTATTACCTTGAAAGTTCCCCCTAGCGCATGGAAGGAATAATGATGAGTTATACGCTAAATAGACATTGACAATGCAATTTTAATTTATTTATCAACTTTCACAGTAGACAATAACAATGTAATTATTCTTTTCTTCATGAAAGCAAAAAATTTCATTTCTTCCATTTCCTGAAAATATATCCAAATTCGTAAAGGAATTATATTATAACATTGTGTCGTTCTGTGAAAATTTTGAAATTGCCCAAACCTACACATGATTTATATTGTAATGGTTATGGTAATTCTCATCTGTGCATTTAAGATATGCTTATTTATGTTGAATTGCATTATCTGCTTTAGTATTACTGCAGCTCAGTAAATTCAATGCTTATAATTATGATAGGAGTTGTTTGATAGAGCATTTTTAAAAAGAGGAGAGCCACACCTTATAGAGCACATCATTGACAGAAGCTGGCACTTCCATGTCTAATTCATGAACTTTATTTTTTGTTGAACATTAATATGTGTTGAATTACTTAATTGATGCATCGGGCTACCATGTGATAACTTTTAATTTTTCTTTGTTGATTATGCTTCTATTTATAAAACATGTTCTGATTTGGAAATCATGTTTTTACATTTTTATATATACCATGTGAATTTTAATTTTGACTCGCTTTTATTTTCTAGATAGAAATTAAATCAAGAATTATTTTTTAGATAGAAATTAAATCAAGAATTATTTTCTAGATAGAAATTAAATCATTCTTGATTTTATGATGTAGGATGCTGGGCTACCTATATTAAAAAGGGGCATATCAAAATTACCTATATTGAAAAGGGGCTTACCTTAGAGGTATTTACTGCATCTCTACTTTCTTTTAAATGCACGTATTATAGGTGTGCTCTGAGGTATTAGTCAAGTAGCGGCTAAGCAAAGCAAGCAAAACACAGTTGACTCTGTGATGAATGTTTATAGGGTTGCTTCGTAGTATTGGCCGGTAGAGGGTCAAGCGGAGCAAATAGATTTGTATCTATATACTTAGTAGCAATGCTTTCATAACATAGCAAAAGTTTTCTGCTCATATTTTGATGAACTAACAAGTACCATAAAAATGTATTTAATGTTATGCAGGAGTTAGCTCAAATTCAGTCTAATGCAATAGTTATTCTAAACTATTAGAGCATTACTATGGAAAATTAGAGCAATAGTTTATGAATTTCACAGACCAATTCTTCCTTTCGTGGTTGGTTTAGATATGACACCGTCTGTGACGAATGACACCGCATTCGAAGAATGTTGCCGCCCCCGACAAATGACACCACCTAGGACCAATGATGCCGCCACGACCAATGTCGCCACCCACGACCAATGTCGCCGCTCACGACCAATGTCGCCGTCCATGACCAATGTCGCCGCCCATGACCAATGTCGCCCCCACGACCAATGTCTCCCCCAGGATAAATGTCTCCCCTCACGACAAATGATGTCTCCCATAATAAATGTCGCCCCCCCCCCCCCCCCCCCCCCCGCGCCGCCGGGTACTGTCATTTTGAGTACTCATATGTATAAGTTGCGGGGGAGGGGGAAGCCCGTCGTCGCCGGTCGGGTACTGTCGTATGCAGGCACAACCCGCTCGAATGCGGGCGCAGCCCGCTCAGAGTCAGCGAGCACGGGCGAAGCCCGTGCGGAGCTGCTCGTATATATATACATATACATATATATATACATACGAGTGACAGGGCACGGGGGCTCCCCGTGCGGGCGACGACATTCTGCGGGGCGGCGATATTCGGCGTGGACGGCGATATTCGGCGTGGACGGCGATATTCGGCGTGGACGGCGATATTCGGCGTGGACGGCGATATTCGGCGTGGACGGCGACATTCAGCGAGGGCGACATTCGGCAGGGGCGACGACATTCGGTAGGGGCGGCAATTCGGCATGGGCGATCTATATTTATATACGTATATATATAACTTAATTCTATTTTGTTCAACAAAAACCATATGGTGTGATAGTTGTCATCTTTCCTTGGCATAGTGGAAACCTAGGTTCAATCCTCACCATTGACAATTTTTGTGAGATTAAAAAACGGGTCATATGACCCTCCTTTTTCAATAAATTTAGGGGTAAAATCATAATTTCAGCTTGTAGGGTACTTACTCTACACCTTCATAGTTTTAGGTCACCTCCTAAACCTCCCCCTAGTAGGTTCAGGAGACCTATGAAAAAGTGGAGAGAGAGGGAGCGGTTTGATCCGACGGTTGATGAAATATCATACCAGATTCGACGGCCGTAATCATTTCAATGACTTTAAAATTCATGGGTTTGATATTTCTTTATATATGGTAAAGATATATATATGTGGTAAATATATATATACATATATATATATATTTACCACATATATATATATATATATATGTGTGTGGGGTAAATATATATGCTCTTCTTTTTATGTTTAAATTAGTGACTCACACACGCACAATAAGCTGCAACGTGACTTCGTTTAATAGATCTAAATGGTACAAATCATTTGGACTTCATAACAACAAATATGAAAAATAAATCAAAATATTTTAGTAAATGAAGAGGATATTCAAGAGAAAATGTAATCAAATAGATCTAAATGTTAGAATTTTAAATTTGTTATTTTAATAATTTCATGGAATTTTCATGATGTTTGGTACAAGGAACTCAAATATTTGAACAAAAACTATTTTCATAAAAAATGAATCATTATAGTCTCATATTTTAAGTTTCTTTTACTTTACATGAATATATAAACAATATCTCATATCTGTATTACGTTGAAATAAACATAATATAATAAGATTTCATAGACCACTCAAGCGCATTGGCTAATTAAATTATTTATTATTCAAAATAGTTTTGTTATATTGAAAGCCTGCAGACACAAATTTCATCAGCTCTCCCTCCAATCGACGTTAGTCGAAAGCCTATCCATGCATGCTGATCGCTGCTCTCAGGCTCTTCATCGGAGAAGAAGAAGAAAGTCAGGAGGATATGGGTGATTAGAATAGGAACTCCCCCGTTTGTGGGGGGAATTTTAAATAAGAAGGGAGAAATAGAGCATGATGATCGCTGACTCTTAGCGGGTTGCGCCCGCATTCGGGCGAGCTGCGCCCGCATCTGTTAGAGCGGGCTGCGCCCACATTCGTTCGAGTTGGTTGCACCCGCATCTGTTAGAGCGGGCTGCGCCCGCATTCGTTCGAGTTGGTTGTGCCCGCATCTGTTTGAGCGGGCTGCCCCGCATATGAGCGGGTTGCGCCAGCATAGAAAGTCTGAAGAATGTTCCCTCCTGCGGGGAACATTCGGCGAGCGGCAACATTCGGGGGACAACAACATTCGGTGGGCGGCAACATTCGGGGGACAACAACATTCGCACGTGCTCGTTGAATCTTAGCGGTCTTCGCCCGCAAATGAGCGCTCTACGCCCGCGTAGAAATTCTAAAAAATGTTCCCTCGGATATTGAGCATTGTTAACGCCAGGTCAAGAATGGCTGTGTGCACACATCAGTTTTAATTTTTTTTAGGAATTAAAACCTCTTAAAGGAAGGCGATGTTCTCTTATGCGCAGGCAAAAGACACGATCGCTCCCAAACCTAGGGTTTTCGTTTTTCTTCTCCTACGCTCCCGGCGACCTCGACGCCGCCGAACACGCGACACCGACGCCGAGTACAACGACGTCCAGGACTGCTTCTTCGACCTCGACGCCGACGACGACGTCCACGGCTGCTTCTTCGATCTCGACGCCGACGCCGTCGAACTCGACGCAACTAAATTTCTTCCCGACGTCGTTGCCGATCGATTTTTCTTCCCGACGACGACGTCCAGGACTGATTCTTCCTGCTTTTTCCTGCTGGGTATGATTTCTGCAGCGAAATTTTTTTTATATTATAGGAATTTTTTTATATTTCTGCAGTGAAATTTTCCTGCTGGGTATAATTTAGTCGATCATTCATGCAGCGAAAAAAATTGCACATTCTTATTAGGCAGCGCTGTTGCAGTTCATTTCTAAATTAAATGAGGTATTAGAAGTCTCTAAACTTTTCATATGTAGATTTGTGTGAGTTTGTTAGGTTTGTGAATACTAGTTGTGTGATTTTTTATTTTCAGGGACACATCTTCAGACTGTAGTAAGAACATCTCTGTAGATGTTGGAAACGAATTCATCACTGAAAATGTTTTTCCAACTAAAGATAGTTTAGTTGATTGGGCTCGCAATGCTGCAAGGGGTTTAGGATTTGTAATAACCATTCAAAGAGCCGATAGGATAACTGTTCGTGGAAAACCCAGGATCATGCTAGGTTGTGATAGAGGTGATGTACACCGGGAAAACCAGCGTAATAAGGGGGTTGTCAAAAGAAATTTACGGAAAACAAGTTCGAAGCGTTGTGGTTGTCCATTTGCATTGCAAGGGCAAAGAGCTGATGGGCTTCAGGAATGGAAATTGCAAGTTAAATGTGAAATTCATAAGCATTGGAAACAATTGCAATTAGAGGAGGTAAGAGAAATTTTGAAGGTTAAGGAGGAGAATGAGCCATTACATGACATTCAAGAAGAGTTAGACGGAATACTCTCAAAGTATAATAACTCATCTGATATTCAAAAGAATGAGTTAAAAAGAAAACTTCGGGAGCTATGGGATCCAACAACAAGTCAGACTGTGGAGGCTTTACTTCCACGAAGCTTAAAAGGAAGGCCTAGAGGGAGCCTAAACAAAGGGAAGAATGAAATAAAATCTACCAAACGAGACCCTTCTCTATTTGAGCATGTTCTTATGGCGGAACATCAAAGTCTACATGCTACTATTGGAAAGAAAATCTCTTCAAGGGGTAAACGTTTTTTGCAAATTGTTCGTAAAGAAATGTCATCCTATCTTTCAAAATACATAAACGATGCAATCGACATGGAAGGTGATGGACATTGCGGCTATAGAGCTATAAGTGATGGTTTATGTACGGGAGCAGATTGGCTACAAGTTCGTCTTGAAGTGGCAATGGAAATCAACAATAACAAGGCTTTGTATACTCACATACTTGGAATTGAAAGACGATCAGAATTGCTTTCATCTCTAGATTGCAAGGTCATCCCGGCACCACTAGAAAAGTGGATGTCCATTCCTGACATTGGGCTAGCAGTTGCATCATGCTATAACATCGTCTTGGTTCATTTTTCAAAACATCAGTCACTCACATTTCTTCCATTGCACTCGGCACCACCAAAGACTAGAAATACAATCTATATTGGGTTCATGAACGACAATCATTTCTTTCGATTATTGATGAAAAAAGAGTGTCCACTACCTCCCATTTATTCTCCATGGTTGAGGTACCATGAGTTAGTTGCAGAAGACTGGAATTTAGATGAAGCGTTGGACAAAAAAATCGTCACTTTAGTTTATCCTTGACAAGGTATGTAATATGTGACATCTTTCTCTTTTTTTTCAATATTATGTTCTAAATTTTTTTTTTTACAGATATAATTAGACTAATGATGAAAATCACACCATCATTACAACTAACTATGCATCTTAAGAGGTATTGAATACTTTTTTATTTACTTTAATTAAATTTTGAATCATGAAAACTCATTCTCATTCCTTACAATTTTATGCAGGACAATATGGAATCATGAAGTCCGATTTTGAAGATTTTCCAACTTTTTTGATGTCGTAACTGTACTCATATTTTGGAAATTTTATTGCAATATTTAAAAATTTTGAAGATTTTTCATGGTTGTAACAAAGGACATTATGTTTCATTTTATAATTAAAATTTTTCTACTAGTTATACTTATTTGTGTGCACATACAAAAAAAACGGTTGCAAATAACAAAATCTTGCGTGCACATAAAATTTGTGTGCACATAGCCATTCTTGGCCTGCCTTTAACATTGCTCTAAAATTAAAAGACTACTCTTTTGACAACAACATTCGCAAAGTGCCCGACACGGGGCTCCGCCCCTACGGCCAAGCGCGGCAGTACTCTGCCGACGATGGCGGACGGACACTTTGCATGGACCTCCCTCTCATATCACAGCAGAAATAAAATCGAGAAACCCTTCCCAATCCGGATCGAGCGCGCAAAAGATGGCGAGAAAGAAATGATCTATCGAAAGCCTGAGTGAAGGCAAGCGAGGAAGAGAAATGAGATCTGGCATGGGAGACATTGAAGGCGTCGAGGTTATTTTAGGGCTTACTTTTGGAAGGTTGTGGATGGAGGGCTGGACGGATGGAAGTCCGCGAGATGTAGTCGTGGAGACGGAAGGAGGAGCCCGCCGGGTAAGATCGTGCATGCCCTAATTCTCTGGGAGAATGGAGTTGCGGGATTGGGAGCAGTTAAGGGTGTGCACAAAAACTGAAACCGACTAAACCGACCCGAACCGACCCAATCCGAACCGAATTTGGACCGAACCGATCAGGTCGGTTCGGTTTCGGTTTGGGGGGGCTGAAAACCGAGCCTATTCGGTTCGATTTCGGTTTATAGGGTCGATAAACCGAGAAAACCGAACCGATTATAATCTTGGACTTGGAGTTTGTCCCGTCGTATTAAAACATGAGGTTGTGAGCATTGAGTTTGAAGTTGAACCCGAAATAACGAGACCATGTAATATCACTTATCTTATCATAAGTTTGTAACAATTACTCGAGCGTGAACGAGTAAATTAAATAGGTTGTAGTTATTGATTTTTATTTTAAACTAATATTTGAACTTATTGTATTAATTGTACCGGTTAATCTAAATGTTATTGTGTTTTTTCAATTTCTCTTCAATGCTGATGAACTGCTTTCTAGATTTACTATTAGAAAAGCACTTGGACAAACATTAAAAATTATTTTGGGGGATAATATGTTTTAGATTTACCGAAAAACCGAACCGATCCTAAAAAACCGAACCAACCGAACTGATCCATTTCGGTTCGGTTTCGGTTTTGGGTGTGTAAAACCGAGCCTATTCAGTTCGGTTTCGGTTTTACCTAAAACCGAACCGAACCGCTTGCAGGTCTAGGAGCAGTCACTATTCGGTCGCCTTCGAGCATGGGAGGAGGGGGATCGGGAAATGGAGGGGGGTCGGGACGGGAGGGTAGGGTAGGGTAGGGTATCAGACGGGTTTTTTGAGGTTTTATTTGTTTTCATGAGATTTGCTTGATTTGATGAAGGGCAACATGTAATGTAATTATGCCAACGTCCAGGCAGAAAGCCATTATTCCAATATCATAAGAGTGGCATTAAGAGAGGCTATGTCTAACAAAAGAAACCAGAATCTAAACTCCAGCATCATATGTGAGAGTATAATACAGTTTCATGAGGCTCAACAGCTAATCCTTCAACAAATCGAGCTCAATTTCATTGCTCGATCAAGCAATGAAGTTGGAAAATTGAAACTAAGAAAAGAAGAAGTCATTATCAGTTATAAGCACTCTATATTTCGTGCGCATGACGGCCTTAACTACGTCCATTAAAACACAAAATAAATTTGAAAATACAAAATCTAAGAAGGATGATACACAAAAATGGCAGAGAAGAAATGCTATCTGGAAGCACAAAAAACTGAAAACACAAATTTGAGGGGGAAAAAAAACATAGAACACGGAGAATCTTAGCAGGATGATACCACAAAAAATCGCACCAAAAGAATCTGAGAAGAAATGGTAGAGCACACAAAATGCTGAAAACACAAAAAGATGAAAAAACAAAAATAAATGAAGAAGCACCAAAATGACGGACCTGAAGGAAGCTCTCTACAGCAGTGGAGGAGCTTGGAGGGGCGAGGCTCTGCCGAGCAGAAGCATAGATGTTTTATGAGAGAGGTCCATGCGGCGGGCAGCAGTTGAGGTGCAGCGACGTTGGCGTGTAACATTGGCTTTTTGGAATCCTCAAATTAAATGTAGCAGAGGCTTTGTCGTGTAGCAGAAACTTTTGGGAATCTTAAATGTAGTAGTTGCTTTGGCGTGTATCAGTGGCTAGGAGGATTCAAATAAAAGAAATTTGAATTGTAAAGATTTATTAAATGTGTGGTCCCCCTATTCAACAGTTCAAATTAAATGAAGAGGTGCCCAAAGTACTTCTTGTTACTAGATATATATATATATAGTAGCTAGATAGCTATATATAGCAGCTAGATAGCTTTCTTAATTTGCATGAAATTAATTACTTTATATATAGTAGCTAGATAGCTAAGGGGGCTTCCAGTTTCACAGCCCTAGAGCTCCCCTTTCTTAATTTGCATGAAATTAATTACCTGCTTTAGCATTCCATGCAGCCCCATATGCAGCTGGCCAGGAACAACATCTCTCTATTCCACAAAATTCATGGCAGCTCGCTCTGCCAAAAATTCATGGCAATGTTTAGTAAAAAAATTCCACTTTTCTTTTATAAACACCCCAGGCACTAAAATTTTACATGACTTTGCACTTGCAATTTATACAAGTAATGCACTATTTGAGATTGTTTCCATTTTTAATATAAAAAATTATTGATAATTTATACAAAACCAGCAAAGCCTATGCATGTGCGGGGCTTGAAGATTCCATGTTCGGGACCGTTCGCTCCCAAATTTTGAACATGGACCCATTGCCAACGATCAACAAAGCATGTGCATTAATCACTCGTGAAGAACGCCACCGATCCAATATCGTTCGAGATCAAGACGAACTGAGTGATGCTGCGATAGTGGCTGCTCATGCTGTCGTCAAGACAAAACCAGGGAGCCAATCTGGACGATTTCGATCAAAGGGCAGCGCAATGAGAAAATGTTCACATTGTGGTCGAAATGGTCTTGAAATGTTTGAATGCTTCGAAATGATGGGGTATCCGACATGGTGGAAAGGACCTCGAGGTCATGGCTCGGGTGATGGAGGACGACAACGCGGGGATACCGGCTTAGGACCGAGACAACACGGTCGAGATTTAGGGGCCACCGACAAGCTTTTCATACCATGGGGCAGCCCGCTTCAAATGATGGAATCCCAGGTCTGCCAGGAGAGCAAATCCAAAATTTATTAACTCTCTTAGATCGCGACAACACCGAAAAGCTTTCCGGCAAGATTCACAATAACTCCTTATGAATCTTAGAGAGCGGGGTGTCAAATCACATGATGGGTCGCCTTGACTTGATGTTTGATATATTGACGAAGCCATTACCAGTGCTATTACTTGATGGGACCCAAACAGTCGCCAACAGTGGGTCGAGTCGTGTTGAGCAGTGAAGTGGGCTTGACTAATGTCTTATATGTGCCAAAATTAACACTAAATTTGATTTCGATTCAACAACTAATTACTGAGTTAAATTGCCAACACCTTTCATTTATTCCAGATCTTCATAAATTTGTTTGCAAGAATAAAGACATTTGTGATGCTTGTTTTCGAGCAAAAAAGACTCGTTCTCCTTTTTCATCAAGTTATAATAATGCTGCAGAATGTTTTGAACTCATCCACTGCGATTTATAGGGACCTTACAAGAAGGCATCAACATGTGGCGCACATTATGTTTTGAACCTAGGTTCATAGTTTTAGGTCAACCCCTAGTAGGTTTAGGAGACCTATGAAAAAATGGAGAGAGAGGGAACGGTTTGATATGACGGTTGATGAAATATCATGCCAGATTCGACGGCCGTAATCATTTCAATGACTTTAAAATTCATGGTTTCATATTTCTTTAACAAAAAATAGTATTATTTCAATATGTTGATGAAGATAAATTAATAGATATTATATTATAAAAATCAATGGCTATTTGGCCCCATCTAATATTTCTCTCTAATCAGAAAATATCAAAAAAATTCCTAACTCCTTAAAAAAACTCTCAATCAAAATGCCTAAGTGTGTTAAACCCACAACAATCTCACTTCTACAAGCTGTTGTGAACCCAGAGTCGTCGAGTGAACTTATATATGAGCTCACAAACCCACAACATATTTTTATTTTATTTTCTTACAGCTTTAATTACTTCAAGAAAGTGAAATATGCACAAATAATTAAACTCTCCTTCAATCATTTTATATATTAACTCTTTACCTTCACTATATATATGCCCATACTGATCAGCTAGTGGTCCGGATAGTACGTAATATTAATTTGTATGTCATGAGGTTCACAACAAATTAGAAGAGGAAAATACCTTTAAATGAGTAGATGTTCACGAGAATACTGCTCTTGATAATCTGTCCTAAGCAATTGAGCAACCCTAAGAAGAAGAAAAATGTGTTAAAGAACTACTCAAAACAAACATACCCTAATAAGTCATAAAATCGCATTCAAAATTGCTTATAGACTGTTTTCTTATCACAAAACTGCTTCCAAACAGCAGGCGGCGTGAGGGAGATAAAGCTCATCTTCCTGGTTGACTGATTTTCTGTTCAGAGGTGCCCTGGTCTGTGAAAGCGCTGTGCATTGTGTATTTGGATCCTTGGTTGGGAAAATACACAACAGAATACTGGGCATAAGATTTCTCACCATGCATGACTATTTGTCTATTTCCCCCTTTTTTATTATTACATAGCGATGAGAGAAAGATGAAGCAAATGTGCAACAGAAATCCATCGTATTAGATCAGAGAATATGAGAAGAAATCATGAAAAATGAATCGAACCTCTCCGAATTTATCTCCACAGCGCGGCCGGTCCCCGCAGAATACCCATGAATTGCACAAACAGTTTGGCCCGTCGACGCCACTGCGCATGGCTTTGCACGCCTGGCAGCACTCTATTGCGATATTGAACTTGTGATTGGTTCCCCATTTCACGACTAATCCCCATAATTCCAAATGCTCCAATCCCCGGCAGCACTCCCCGGTCTCTTCGCCCTCGCCGACAGCCACGCTCCCCTCCTCCCTAGTCAGCAACATGGATGAGTCCACGGAATGCTTCGAACAGTAAAGGAGCGGAACATTATTGGGTCCGAAACCCTAGCGGGAGGAGGAACTGAGGAAGGAACACTGGCTCTTAGCGGCGTTAGCTGTCATAATAAAGTCCATCTCAAATGAAAGCAGGCGTTAGCTGTCATACTCATCTATTAATATATGCAACGTTTTTCATATAAGAAGTAGCGTAACTGCTGCTATATATATATATATATATGTAATAACAGCAAAATGAATTTCTATTTAAAACCATGTATTCCATTTGGATGATAAGAAAAAAACAGAGCAGAAAAAAACAGAGCAATTAATGTGTGCAGAAAAAAAACAGAGCAATTACTCTGTCTCTCTTCAATTCTCTCCGAACCAAATGTGAAGGTAACTGACTGCACAGATCCATCCTACCTTTTCTTCGTAAGCGAGTAATACTATGAAGGAAAGAAGAAAAAGACTCGATTTTCTCTCATTAATTAACTCTTGCATGTGAAGAAAGAGATCATGTGCATGCTTGTCATGCTCTCTAACAGCAACAAATTAAATATGAGCTGATTGAAGGGATATATATATATAGTAGCTAGATAGCTAAGGGTGTTTCCAGTTTCAGAGCCCTCCCCTATCTTTGCATGAAATTACCTGCTTTAGCATTCCATGCAGCATAGGCAGCTGACCAGGAACAACATCAGGCAATGTTTGGTAAAAAAAATTCACTTTTCTTTTATAAATACCGCAGGCACTAAAATTTTACATCCCTTTGCACTTGCAAATACAAGTAATGTACTATTTGAGATTGTTTTCATTTTTAATAAAAAAAATTATTGATCATTTTATACAAAACTAGAAAGCCTATGCATGTTTGCGACTTGAAGATGGACCGATCCAATATCGTTCGAGAACGCCACCGATCCAATATCGTTCGAGATCAAGACGAACTGAGTGATGCTGCGGCAGTGGCTGCTCATGTTGTTGTCAAGACAAAACCAGGGAGCCAATCTGGACGATTTCGATCAAAGGGCAGCGCAATGAGAAAATGTTCACACTGTGGTCGAAATGGTTTTGAAATGTTTGAATGCTTCGAAATGATGGGGTATCCGACATGGTGGAAAGGACCTCGAGGTGATGGAGGACGACAAGGCGGGAATATCGGCTTAGGACCGAGACAACACGGTCGAGATTTAGGGGCCACCGCACAAGCTTTTCATACCATGGGGCAGCCCGTTTCAAATGATCGAATCCCAGGTCTGTCGGGAGAGCAAATCCAAAAATTATTAACTCTCTTGGATCGCGACAACACCAAAAAGCTTAGAGTTCGCAACTATCACTTCTCCAATGCCACAAGAGCTCGCAACTCCTTTTCCCAGCTTAGAGTTCTCCCAAGCTAGCTGTCTGCTTGATATTCCCGCACAGCTTTGATGTCCGCTGCTGTGTTCGCACTGCTTCAAGGCGCACCATCCCTTCCATGTTCCCCCAAACTCCTTCACTCTGTTTCAGCTAGCCTAAAAAACCAAACCGCCCAAGCTTGCTCCTCCTCTACTGAGTTCGCACTTCCTGGAGTTGGCCACAACTACAACTTGCCGCCCAAGCTTAATGTCCGCCACCTTGTGAATGTCTGCTAAAACTAGCTGTCCGCTAGAACACAATGAGCTACTGCCTTTCACTCCTTCACATGAACACTTGTTGCTTCCAACTAGCTTAAACATTGGATGCCACGTTAACGTATCCCATTACATCTCTTTTTTTATTGAATGCTTTTTAAAATCATTCCACTGCATCTTTTTTGATACAACCAAACAACATTGACTAAATCAATGTTGCCACACCAACTTAATCTTCTTACAGCCATGCAAAAAACAACTCCATTTCAGATGCTTCCTCCGGCAAACTTTCTGGCGCTCCCCAGCCGATCATCACCTCTGCATAGGGTTTGCTACAAACTTCTAACATGAATAACATCTTTCAAACTAATCATTCGATCGGGCGAAGACCGGCGATGATATGCTTCTTATTGTCCCATTCTCATCTTGAAACGTGGAAAAGCGCAGTCCTCACATTGTCTTTCATCTCCAACTGCTCCCACCACTCTCTCGAACCCCGTATATCCCTAAGGTTTTCTTTGCCCACCTCCGGCTCAAAAGACAGCGTCTTCATCTCCGGGCACCAAGTCACCTCCAATATTTCTAACAAAGGGAATGTCAATAGCCCGTCGGCAAACGTTCTCAAGCTTCTCAGATCGGTTAAATTGAGTCCCCTAAGGCTCGGGAAGGCGTCACCGCCCGCAGTACTGATATCCTCATGGTCGTCATGGACGACTTGATCCATTTCGCCACAACAACACACACTTAGCTCCTCCAAGCTCGGGAGACGCATTACCCATGAAATGTCTGACACTTTGTGGCAACCATAGATCTTCAGTACTGTGAGACTCGACAACATTTCCGCCGACACCATTCCTCTTCAAATAATCTCCTTCAGCGCCGGTAGCTCCCTAAGCTCCGCGTACACCAACCTAAACAAATACCATTTTTGGTTGTTGCGGCTACTTCCTTCACCGTCGCTCTCCATGGACACCACTTATAAGTTCACACAGTACTCAATCTTCAACATTTGTATGCTCGACCGAATGTTGTGGCTCCCAAGATGTGCAAACGAGAATAACAACAACGGCCTTTTAAATCCCTACATCTTTCTTAGCCCCAGCCGCCATATTGGCGTTTGGAAACCAAGCGAGCAGTTGTAGGGCATAGGTCGTCTCTAAAACAATCCTCGTTCCCTTTAGGCATCCAGGTAGGATGGCAAAATACGCTCAGTTCTCACACCAGGTATCGGCCATGTCGATCACGGAGAGCTTCACAAACTTCCCAATCACAGTATGAGGTACGACGATACTGCTCAGACCCCATAAAATCAAGAATTTGAGTTTCTGAAGATAACTGAGCTCCAACGACAGCGTTGGTATGTTGGTGTGGGAGACGTTGAGGTAACGGAGAATAACAAGTTCGCCGAATGAGGAGGCAAACTGTAGATGGCGTTGTTAGACAGGTCGAGGTAAATGAGGGCGACGCTGGCTTCGAAGAATCCGGGGGAAATGAACTTGAAGGAAACGCTTCCCCGCAAAATCAGAGTTTCCAGATTAAAGCAATTGGCTGGAAAGCCAGAGTTGTTGACAACATCGTTGTGCACCAACGATATCTCCACCTCCCCCTGCGTATTGTAGGCCATGGCGCTGGAGCTCACAATTAATGTGTTGGGTTTATCGCCGCAGTTGGGCGTGATCCATAGCGCGAGATCTCGAATCACATCATGCATCTTCACCTCCCTCTCCTTGTCGTCACCTCGCTCAAGGAGGCACACCGCCTGCAGGATTCCGATGAGCGCATGACCGTTATCGAACTTACATTCATCGACCAGGCCGTGCCCCGTGCATCCTCAATGAGGTCGGTTTTTGAGATGGAGTGGTCCTCCGGCCACAGACATCATAGCAGGAAGCAGTTGGGAATAATATCGTCGGCAAGGTTATCGTAGCTGACCTTGAGCTTTAGCATGATCTTTTCCTCCATGTCGTGTATCTCGTTCGGGCGCGATTTCTGAAGCATTGTAATAGTGCTCTGTCACTCCTTTGGCGTCTTCTTTGTGCTCATCGTGGCTCCGATCACCACAGGAGCAAGAAGGAGGCCGTCGCACTCTTCAGCCACCCACCGCGCGAGCTCTGGGATCCTCGCGTGCGTGCGGATAGTCTCCTCGCCCACTTTGTCCTGAAAAAGTTGCCAAGTTTCATCCTCTCCGAGGCACTCTAGCTTCATCATGGGCCGCGCCTGCATCTGCCCACAAACTCCCTCGAGGCGAGTCGTGAACACCACCTTCTGCTTCAAGGAGCCAGTGTTGGAGGCTCCTGATCGGATAGGATGCAGGATGCCCACCTCGGCCAAGTCCACCGGCTGCCAGATATCGTCGAGGAGCAAAAGAAAGCTTTTGTTTCTTAAGAAATTAAAGATATCCTTAGCCTGGTGGACTTTGTTGTTGCGCTTAGGTAGCCCGAGCCACTCCGAGATGTCGCGCTGCAATTTTACGAGCTTGTAATCCTTAGAGGCCACCGTCCAGATAATGTAGTCAAACGCCGGTGGCGCTTGTGCGGATTCCGACGAGTATAAAAGCTCGTTGTTGAGGCCTTGTAGAAGGGTCGTCTTTCCCACGCCGCCCATGCCCCAGGTACCGATGATTCGAGAACTGCCGTCTTGGATGATGTGGGCTTGGAGTTGGGAGAGATAGGATCACATGCTGAGATTGGTTGGCCACTCGGCGGTGACCTCCTGCACGTCACTTGGCGGCAACGGTCTCAAAGTCGACGGCTCCTAATGTCGTGATGTCAGCCAGGCTTTCCTCAGCCCGCCGGTTGATGTAGCACCGAAAGGAACCATTCAGATGGTCATTTAGGATTTTTGAGACCTTAACGTCAACGATGGAGAACTTCGTCAGCCAGTCTCGGATTTGATGGTCGGTGTTTGGCCGGCGAGCTCCGCTGACCGTAGCCTGTCATTCAGATCCCCCCTCTTGCTGCGTAGATTGTCCATGGCGCCTTGCAGGCACTCATGCTGGCTTCCGGGTCCTTGAGATATCCGAACGGCCGTTTCATGGTCGTCCATGTGGTGAAGAGGATTTTGACTGGATCGATCCCGTCAAAATCCTCTCCATCACATGGACGACCATAAAACGGCCTTTCGGATATCTCAAGGACCCGGAAGCCAGCATTACTCGCCTACAAGGCGCCATGGACAATCTCTGCAGCAGGAGGGGGGATCTGAATCACAGCCTACGGTCAACGGAGCTCGTCGACCAAACACTGACCCATCAAGTTCGAAACTGGCTGGCGAAGTTCGTCATCGTTGAAGTTAAGGTCTCAAAAATCCAAAATGACCATCAGAATGGCTCCTTTCGGTGATGCATCAACCGGCGGGCTGAGGAGAGTCTGGCTGACATCACGGCATTAGGAATCGTCGACTTTGAGACCGTTGCCACCAGGTTGCCGCAAAGACGACAGTTCTTGAATCATCGATACCTGGGGCATGGGCGGCGTGGGAAAGACGATTCTTCTACAAGGCCTCAACAACGAGCTTCTATACTCGTCGGAATCCGCACAAGCGCCACCGGCGTTTGACTACGTTATCTGGACGGTGGCCTCTAAGGATTACAAGCTTGTAAAATTGCAGCGCGACATCTCGAAGCTGCTCGGGCTACCTAAGCGCAACAACAAAGTCCACCAGGCTAAGGATATCTTTAATTTATTAAGAAACAAAAGCTTTCTTTTGCTCCTCGACGATATCTGGCAGCCGGTGGACTTGGCCGAGGTGGGCATCCCGCATCCTATCCGATCAGGAGCCTCCGGCACTGGCGCCATGAAGCAGAAAGTGGTGTTCACCACGCGCCTCGATGGAGTTTGTGGGTAGATGCAGTCGCGACCCATGATGAAGCTAGAATGCCTCGGAGAGGATGAAGCTTGGCAGCTTTTTCAGGACAAAGTGGGCGAGGAGACTATTCGCGCACACGCGAGGATCCCGGAGCTCGCACGACAGATGGCTGAAGAGTGTGACGGCCTCCCACTTGCTCTTGTGGTGATCAGAGCCACGATGAGCACGAAGAAGACGCCACAGGAGTGGCAGAATACTATTACAATGCTTTAGAAATCGCGGCCGAACGAGATACACGGCATGGAGGAGAAGATCCTGTTGAAGCTCAAGGTTAGCTACGATAACCTGACCGACGATATTATTTGCAAGTGCTTCTTGCTATGTTGTCTGTGGCCGGAGGACCACTCCATCTCAAAAACCGACCTCACCGACTATTGGATGGGGCACGGGCTGGTCGATGAGTGTATGTTTGATAACATCAACGAGGCCTACGGCAACGGTCATGCGCTCATTGTAAGCCTGCAGGTGGCGTGCCTCCTTGAGCGAGGCGACGACAAGGAGAGGGAGGTGAAGATGCATGATGTGATTCGAGACCTCGCACTATGGATCACGTCCAACTACGGCGACAAACCCAACACATTCATTGTGAGCTCCAGCACCATGGCCTACAATACCCATATGGAGCATATAAAACAAATATGATCAATTTATTTATTTATTTAGTGATTAAATAAAACCATATGGAGCATATAAATTTGGGCAAGAATTAAATGGCAACTAACTGCAAGCAAGATGAAGAATCAAGCTCAGATCATAAAGGCACACCATCGGGGTGATAGAACTTGTAGAGAAGAGCAAAAGCTTGTATGTCTTATCTTATTCACCAAATATAGAGAGTGAGTACAAATATTTAGGAGAGAAGAGGAGAGAGAAATTCCTATACAAAATGTGGGACTAAAGAGGGGAAGAATACATGGGCCCAAATACGGGCCCTCTATATGGGCTATTCCAACTCTCCCCCGCAAGCTGGAGCGTACAAGTCGTAGGATCCAAGCTTGGACAGGCATTGATAGGAGAGAATACTGGATAGGGCCTTTGTGAGGACATCTGCCACTTGTTCTGTACCCGGAACATGCTTTAACTCTAGCTTCTTCATTTGAACTTTCTCCCGGATGAAATGACAATCTACTTCAATGTGCTTTGTTCTTTCGTGAAAGACTGGGTTCTTGGCAATGTGTATAGCAGCTTGACTATCACACAAGAGGAGAGCTGGTGAAGGATGTTTTACACCAAGGTCGGTCAGGAGGCTCTCAAGCCATGTGAGTTCAGAGACCACAGATGTCATTGCCCGGTATTCTGCTTCAGCTGATGATCTTGCAACAACAGCTTGCTTCTTACTTCGCCAGGTAATCAGGTGTCCTCCAAAGTATGTGCAGAACCCACTTGTTGACCGTCGATCGTCCAGGGACCCAGCATAGTCAGCATCAGAGTATGCCACCAATCTTGGAGTTGACGATGATGTTTTATAAACCAGTCCCTGACCAGGAGCTGTTTTGAGATACCGAAGAATCCTTTCGACGGCCTGAAGGTGAGATCTCCAAGGGGCATGCATATACCGACTGACAATACCAACAGCGAAGGAGATGTCTGGTCTTGTTATCGTTAGGTAGATTAATTTTCCAACCAGGCGGCGATAGTATTCTGGATTTGGTAACAGGAGATCGGAGTCAGAGGACTGAGCACAGATTTTGTGATTTACATCCATTGGAGTGTTAATTGGTTTGCAACCGGAGTAGCCCGCATCCTGAAGAAGATCGAGACGGTATTTGCGCTAAGAAAGGACAAGTCCATCCGGTCGTCTGGCAATCTCCAGACCTAGGAAGTAGTGAAGGTGCCCCAGATCTTTTGTTTGAAATACAGAGCTAAGATGTTGTTTGACCGTTTGTATTCCTTTTGAGTCATCTCCCGTGATTATGATGTCTTCCACGTAATCCAGCAGAAGAACAGTTCCCGTGGACCGATGGCGAGTGAACAGCGAGAAGTCTGCCGAGCTCCGAGTAAAGCCAATTTCTTGAAGAGCCTTGCTGAACTTGTCAAACCAATTCTGAGGGGACTGTTTGAGACCATACAATGATTTTATAAGATGACGGACCATAGACTCCCCCGTGGTCTCAAACCCGGGAGGTTGCTCCATGTAAACAGTTCCGTTGAGATCGCCGTTCAGAAAGGCGTTTTTCACATCCAGTTATAGTAAGGGCCATTGACGGTGTACAGCTACAGAGATAAGCACACGAACCGTGTTTAGTTTGGCCACGGGAGAAAAAGTCTCGTCATAGTCAATGCCTTGTTGTTGGGTGTAGCCACGAGCGACCAATCGAGCTTTTAGCCGGTCAATCTTTCCATCAGGAGCATGTTTGATGACATAGACCCATTTGCACCCAACCGATTTCTGACCCGGAGGGCGGGGTACCAGAGTCCATGTCTGGTTTGCCCAGAGAGCGGCCATTTCCTCCTCCATAGCGGCACGCCAGCCAGGATGTTGCAGAGCCTCCTGCAGAGAGTTAGGAATAGAAACGGAGGATAATGAAGTAGCAAGAGTTTTAAGAGGAGGAGAGAGACGATGTAGGGAGACATAGTTCGCCATAGGATGAGCGGTGGAATCTGTTACCGGATTTGCCGGGCGCGGAGTACCCGAGGTAGAGGCCGACTGCGTAGGGGCAACGGAAGTTCAAGTGCGACGAGAGTAGACATGGATGAGAGGTGGCTTGGTGGGGGCAGGAGCAGAACTCAGGGAGGGAGGAGCCGGTGTGTGAACAGGAATGATAGGGCAGAGGACAGGCAGTGGGGTGGGTATTGGCGTAGGTGTGGGTACTAGAGCAGAGAAGAATGGATGATCCTCCCGGAAGGTGACATCCGGCGATACAGAGACTTTGCGAGTAGTAGGAGAATAACAGACGTAGCCCTTCTGTGTACGTGAGTAGCCAACGAAAATTTGCTTGGCCGCCCGGGGATCCAGCTTGTTCTTAGACGGTCCCAGAATATGAACGTAGCACGTACACCCGAAGATTCGAGGTGTAAGGGAAAGGCCGAAGTAGAAGGAAAGAGGAGACTGAAAGGAGTGACATTGTTGAGGACAGAGGATGGAAGACGGTTAATAAAAAAGCAGGCTGGGGAGACAGCAAAGTTCCAATAGGCTTTGGGAACGTTCATGTGAAGCATGAGAGAGCGGGCAACATCAAGTAAGTGTCGGTTCTTCCGTTTAGCCACACCGTTTTGCTGTGGGGTGTAGGGACATGAAGTTTGATGGATAATTCCGAATTCAGAGCATAAATTTGCAAACTCGTTGCCTGTGTATTCACGAGCATTATCGGTTCGTAGAGTTTTGATGGTGGTGGAGAATTGTGTGCGAGTTTCAAGGATAAACGCCCGAAAGACGCGAGGGAGCTCCGAGCGATCGCGAAGTAAGTATAACCAAGTAACTCGTGAATAGTCATCAATAAACGTAAGAAAATATCGAAACCCAGAAATACTAGTAATTTTATAGGGTCCCCATATATCAGAATGTAATAGATCAAAAGGAGCAGAGCTCCGAGTACAATGTGCGGGAAACGAAGAACGTGGCTGTTTGCCCAAAATACAAGAGTCACACTTAAAGGCAGGAAGAGAGATATCTGGAAGAGCCTTATGAAGGACAGGAAGAGGCGCATGCCCAAGACGTTGATGCCATTCAACGGAGGAGACTGAATACAGGATAGTGGGAGAAACATCAAGAAGGTAGAGTCCGTTTTGCAGTCGTCCTTTACCAATTATACTCTGCGTCTGTCGATCCTGTATCAGAAAAGAAGAAGGGGTGACTGTTACTGAGCAGTCTAAATCGGCAGTGAGGCGACTAACGGAAAGTAAATTAAACGGGGAGCCCGGGACATGAAGAGCCGAGCGGAGAGGGAGGGAGGAATTGAGGAGGATATCAGCAGAACCGGAGACAGGAACGGTGTCGCCATTGGCTACTGTGATATACTTAGGATGCGGAGAATCCAAGTATTGATGTGGTTTTAGCGAGGTGATATGGTGAGTAGCACCTGAATCCACTATCCAGCGTGGACTAGTGGAGAGACATACAATATCTTCATTGGAGATGGAGGCAGCGGAGGCAACGGAGGCAGGTGGGCGGTTGAGCGTGTCGTAGAGTTGTTGGAGCTGAAGGCGGACTTCTTCAAGATCAGCATGAGTGGCGGGAGGACTGTCGACATCAATAGAATCAAGCGGACGGGAAGGCAGACCATGTTTGCGATAGCAAGTCGTCACAAGGTGTCCATCCCTACGACAGAAGGAACATTTAGGACGTGGCCGGCCACCGCGACCCATTCCCGGAGACCCTGAATGTTCTCCACAAGCAGGAGCCATGCGGACTGCTGCAGAAGACAGGTCGCTGGAGATGAAGCCGCTGGATAGGTACTCGGCAGAGAGCCAATGGCGTGCTGGGAGGAGACCGGCAGGGAGAGGTCGGGCGTGCTGCTGGAGACCGCTTCTGCTGGGAGGAGACCGGTGAACAGGGAGAAGCCGCTGGAGACGAGCTGCGAGTGGGAGACGAGCGGAGGGAAAGCTCGCTGCGGGTAGAGGGAAGGCTTGCTGGACTGGAGAGACTGCTGGAGGTCGCGGAAGAGTTCGCAGGAGAGCTCGCTGCGATTTGAGACCGCTGGAGGCCAGGCAAGCTGCGAGTTCGCTGGAGAAATATCTGCGCGCTGGAGACGACCGCGCTGGAGAACTAGACCGGCAGAGGAAGCTCGCTGGACTGGAGAGACCGTAGGAGACGGGCTGACCGGGCTGGACTGGAGGCAGAGCGCGCTGGACTGGAGGGATCGCAGGAGGTCGCTGCGAGCAGAGGAAGAGCCAGTTGTGAGTAGAGGGAGGAGGAGAGCTCGCAGAGGTCTTGCAGAGAGCTCGCTGCGAGCAGAGGAGACCGCTGCAGAGAGAGACCGATGCAGAGATCGGCGGAGGAAAGCTCGTTGCGGGCTGGGGAGAGATCGCTGCTGAGGAGAGATCGCTGCGGGCTGGGGAGAGATTGCTGCTGAGGAGAGATCGCTGCGGGCTGGGGAGAGCAGAGCCGGTGGAGGGGCCCACTGGACGGTTGAGGGAAGCTATAAAAGGGAATGAGGAGCAGCAGAGGCGGGAGGCGCGTGAGATAAGAGCAGCAGAGATCGCCCGATGTTGCGGTTAGAAGAAAGCAGAGACTGCAAGAGTACGGTTTGGATTAGGAGACCGCCAGTTGTGCGGTTAAAAAAAATGCAAGCTCATGGGCGGACCGGACAGAACCGGGATTCATAGCTCATGGGCGGACCGGACAGAACCGGACGGAAGCCGGACAGAACCGGACGGACAGAACCTGGCTCTGATACCATGTAGAGAAGAGCAAAAGCTTGTATGTCTTATCTTATTCACCAAATATAGAGAGTGAGTACAAATATATAGGAGAGAAGAGGAGAGAGAAATTCCTATACAAGATGTGGGACTAAAGAGGGGAAGAATACATGGGCCCAAATACGGGCCCTCTATATGGGCTATTCCAACAGAACTTAGCAAGCCTTATGTACACGATCTTAATTTTCTCCTCATCAGCACCTCTCTCCAACTCTGCAAGCCTCTACAGAAACAAGAATAATTCAATACTAAAGGCATATGTTGGACTGTGGAAATTGTAGCTGATTGTAACCCATTTTGAAGTGGAATGAACTACGATAGTACCGGCTATCTTTTCTCCTTTGTTTCTCCATCACCTTCGACTCTCTATTTTTATACAGGTTTACCAAGATCTCCCCCGTAAGTTTGCAAAATTACAGTTTGCACCCATCTATCTTTCGAAATTAAAAAAAAATCACCCCTCTGAGTTTATGTTTCATAATATCCATGCACAAAAATACCCTCCAAAGGGCGGCTCCAAGGGAGCTTTTTGTGCATGCATGCTATGAAATGTAAATCCTGAGGGAAGGTTTTTGTCATTTCAAAAGATACAGCCTATAATTATGTTAACTCATTGGGATGATTTTGGTAATTAATAATCCAGAATAATCAAAATTCAAGAGTTTTGTTCTCAGTCATCAATCAAGATATATATAGCATATAAATGCATTTCTAGCACCTAGTCGTCATCCGATCATTTTTAGCAAGCTTTCAGCGAAATTCATCGCACTAATTCTCATCTTTAAACTCCACATCTGATTATGGAATGACTATTATTAGCATGTCCATAAAACACTTCATAAATGTTTGGCCAACTATCAACCTCTTTCTTGGTCAGTAAGCATACCTTCGAGCGAGATAGGTACACGAATATTCAACTCACGCTGTTGTTGCTCAGCCCAAGCTGCAACGACCATATCACCTCTCTGATCAAAAGCTCTTTTTTCTTCATCAGCCATTCCATCCATGCTCGAGAAGCCTGATAAAATTGAAGCATCCAAAATTTCAAAACATGTCACAACAATTTTACAATCATTAATAACTTAAATCACCCAGTGTGCAATAAATCGGGAATGAATCGATTTTTTCAATGATGAATAAAAAATATGAAATACAACAATATTCTAATTCCTTATGTCATCCATCATGAATTAAATAAACTTTTACTTTAAAGCTAAACTCAAAAGATATAAGAAAACATTTACTAAGGAAGAAATACGGAAATACCTTCAGAGGATTGACACGATGATCTCTGCATATTTCCCACGCTTGTCCTCATCCATGAGGAGCTCATAGGCAGCTTGAATTTTAATAAATCTAGCTTCTGTTGTTTCTCCTTTCCCAAGAGCCCCCCCTCGCATTATAAACTGCTATGAGAAGAGCAATGTTATGTTAAAAATCATAATGATGAAGAAAAACAAAAGACAATTGATAAAGTACAACTAAATTGTTGGAGATGGGTGTTGAATTCTATGCAAATGTATACCCCTCATGAAGAAATATTTTAAATTGCTCTGTTTTCATGAAGAAATAACATAACATATTCTTTTCTCCCACCCCATGCACACCCTTTTGTACAATAGCTTTCACTTTACCAATATAAAAAGCAAAAGTATAGACTTAAAACCTATAGCTTCCCAATGAAGGGAAATATATTAATCAGATTTGTAATTACTAAAATTCCGCATCCTCCTTTACTTTTATTTCAAAATACATTGTTATTCTATCAATGATATTTGTTGTTCAACAAATTAATCTCTAAATGTAGCACTATCGAGAAAGAGAGTTCATAGTTGATTTTATCAATAAAATAGTCAGCGAGGGTCCGGGGAAGGGTCCCACCACAAGGGTGAAATGTAGGCAAACCTTACCCTGCATTTTGCAAGAGGCTGCTTCCAGGACTCGAACCAGTGACCTCAAGGTCATGCAACAACACCTCAACCGGTGAGCCAAAGCTCCCCTTCTATCAATAAAAGAGTCATACAACAACAACAACAACACTCAAGCCTTTATCCCACCATAGTGGGGTCGGCTATATGGATCCTCTGTCGCCATTGCGCCCTATCTTTAAGCATAGTCTCATTAATGCCTAAGTACATCATGTCTTTCTTTATAGTTTCATTCCAAGTCTTTTTTGGTCTACCCCTCCCCCGTTTAACATGTCTAGTGACTAAACTCTCACAACGCCTAACAGGTGCCTCTAATGGTCTCCTATGTACATGTCCAAACCATCTTAAACGAGCTTCTCGCATCTTCTCTACAATTGGCGCCACTCCTATCTTATCCATGATACATTCATTCCTAATTTTATCCAGTCTCGTGTGACCACACATCCACCTAAGCATTCTCATCTCCGCGACTCCCATTTTTTGCTCGTGTACACCATTCACTGCCCAACACTCAGAACCGTAGAGCATTGCAGGCCTAATTGCAGTACGGTAAAACTTGCCTTTAAGTTTTAGTGGTACTTTACGATCACATAGGATCCCAGACGCGCCTCTCCACTTCAACCAACCTGCTTGGATTCTATGAATCACATCTTTATCTACACCTCCATCTTTTTGAATTATCGATCCCAGATATTTAAAGCACTCACTGCGGGAAATATCTTGGTCACCCAATTTAATGACGGAGTCATCTGACCTTCTTGCACTACTAAATTTAAGCTCTATATACTCTGTCTTTGTCCTGCTCAACCTAAAACCCTTCTTTTCTAAAGTGTGTCGCCAAGATTCCAGTTTCGCGTTTACACCCTCGCGCGTCTCATCGACCAGAACAATATCATCTGCAAATAATAAACACCAAGGTATTGCTTGCTGGATATGTCCGGTGAGCTCATCTAAGATAAGGGTAAAGAGGTAAGGGCTTAAAGCTGACCCTTGATGTAAGCCAACAGCGATAGGGAATTCCTGTGTTAATCCTCCAAATGTCCTCACCCTGGTCACTGAATTTGTATACATATCTTTGATTACGTCAATGTATGATACATTTACACCTTTCTTTTCTAAGACTCTCCACAAGACCTCTCTTGGAACCCTATCATACGCCTTCTCCAGATCGATAAACAACATATGCAAATCTTTTTGTCTTTCCCGATAGTTGTCAATGAGTCTCCTCAAGAGATGTATAGCTTCCATGGTTGACCTCCCTGGCATGAATCCAAATTGATTCTCTGAGATGCTAGTCTCTCGTCTAACTCGTCTCTCTATTACTCGTTCCCATAGTTTCATAGTATGACTCATTAATTTAATTCCTCAGTAATTGACACAATTTTGTATATCTCCTTTGTTCTTATACAAAGGTACCAAAATACTTTCTCTCCATTGGTCTGACATCCTTTTTGTCTTCAGTATCTTATTGAAGAAACTTGTAAGCCATAAAATTCTTTCCCTCCCTAAGCATTTCCATACTTCAATGGGTATATCGTCTGGTCCAACCGCCTTTCCATTTTTCATCTTCTTCAGAGCGTCATCTATCTCTGATGCTTGAATTTTACGATAAAAAGTTATGTCTCTATACTCCTCCGATTTACTTAACTCTTCCGAGTTCAGTTCATTATATTTTCCTTCATTGTATAGTTGATAAAAGTATCTTTTCCATCGCTCCTTAATAGCCACATCATCCGTCAAAACCGTATCTGTTTCATCTTTTATGCATTTAATTTGGCTTAAATCTCTTGTCATCCTCTCTCTAGCTCGAGCAATTTTATATATATCGCGCTCTCCATCTTTGGTATCTAGTCGTTTGTAAAATTCTTCATAAGCTTGACTTCTTGCTTTACTTACTGCATTTTTAGCTTCTTTCTTGGCGACTTTATACTTTGTCAAGTTTTCATCATTCCTACAAGCATATAATGTTTTGTAGCTGACCCTCTTTGCCCTCACTTTGTCTTGCACTTCCTTTTTCCACCACCAAGATTCTTTTTGTGGGGGCGCGCGACCTTTTGACTCTCCAAGTACGTTCTTTCCACTTATCCTTAAATGAGAAGACATAACTTCCCATGCGACACTAGGATCAACATAAGGATCATCAACTAGCGTTATATAATTGCTGCCTTGAAAGCAACCTGTTTTTCCTAAATCAAGTTCCACCAGCGATGAGAGGAAGATGAAGCAAATGTGCAACAGAAATCCATCGTATTAGATCAGAGAATATGAGAAGAAATCATGAAAAATGAATCGAACCTCTCCGAATTGATCTCCACAGCGCGGCCGGTCCCCGCAGAATACCCATGAATTGCACAAACAAGGCCCGTCGACGCCACTGCGCATGGCTTTGCACGCCTGGCAGCACTCTATCGCGATATTGCACTTGTGATTGGTTCCCCAATTCACGACTAATCCCCATAATTCCAAATGCTCCAATCCCCGGCAGCACTCCCCCGTCTCTTCGCCCTCGCCGACAGCCACGCTCCCCTCCTCCCTAGTCAGCAACATGGATGAGTCGACGAAATGCTTCGAACAGTAAAGGAGCGGAACATTAGGTCCGAAACCCTAGCGGGAGGAGGAACTGAGGAAGGAACACTGGCTCTTAGCGGCGTTAGCTGTCATAATAAAGTCCATCTCAAATGAAAGCAGGCGTTAGCTGTCATACTCATCTATTAATATATGCAACGTTTTTCATATAAGAAGTAGTGTAACTGCTGCTATTTATATATACGAGCAGTCGTGCACGGGGGACCCCGTGCGGGGGGGGCGACATTGGTCGGGGGGGCGACATTGGTCGGGGCGCGACATTGGTCGCGGGGGCGACATTGGTCGTCGGGCGACATTGGTCGTGGGGGCGACATTGCTCGTAGGGGAGACATAGGTCTTCGGGGCGACATAGGTTGGGGGGGCGACATTGATCCTCGAGGTGACATTGGTCGTGGGGGCGATATTTGTCGTGAGGGCGACATTGGTCATGGCGGCGACATTGGTCGAGGGGGCGACAATGGTCGTGGGGGAGCATTGGTGTTGGGGGCGACATTGGTCATGGGGGCGACATTGGTCTTGGGGGCGACATTGGTCATCGGTGCGACATTGGTCGAGGGGGCGACATTAGTCATCGGTGCGACATTGGTCGCGGGGGCGGCATTGGTCGCCGGAGGCGGCATTGGTCGCGGGAGGCGACATTGGTCGCGGGAGGCGACATTGGTCGCGGGAGGCGACATTGGTCGCGGGAGGCGACATTGGTCGCGGGAGGCGACATTGGTCGCGGGAGGCGACATTGGTCGCGGGAGGCGACATTGGTCGCGGGAGGCGACATTGGTCGCGGGAGGCGGCATTGGTCGTGGACGGCGACATTGGTCGTGGGTGATGACATTGATCGTTTGGGGTGGGGGCCATTGGTCATGGGCGGCGCAATCGAGGGGGGGGGGGGGGGGGGGGGGGGGGGGGCAATCGGCGGAGGGCAAACTTGTTGTACCGAAATGCATGAATGGATAAGTTGTGTTTGTTCATATTTTTATACCAAATATACAACAACAGTTATATAATCAGATAAGTACATATTAAATAGATATTACTCAACAATGTAATAACTACAAAATCATCACATATTGACCTGTAAACTATAAATTGATTGAGAGAAAGGGAGAGGAGCAGATTGTTACCCAGTTCAAAAGGCAGTCATAGGGATCCACCTACAGAGCATCCATTGACAATTACAACAAACAAACAAAAACAATATGGGTATGCTACTTGTGATGATGCTGGAAATGACAGTACAGCTAATTAATTAGGTTCAATAAAAGATCATCACATTGTAAAATGCCTATATATATCATCCGTCTATCAATAATTATGAAGTATACAGACATTTGTTGTGTGCGGCTTTCCCTTAGATCCTTGTTCAAGTGTGCCTAATTTTAAAAAAATCATTATAAATTAAATGCCTATAGATTAAAAGTGTAGCAATAATGATACATTTTCAAGTAGTTGTTTAATGTTTGTTTCAACAAAAGATATCAACCACCATAACAATTCAAAACTACCAATTGACAATGTTTGAAGCCCCAGATTCTCCACGCTGCTAGTGGTCTACAATTTGGATAGACCCCTTTAAATGTATAGAAAATATGTAACATTCAATGATAAAAAAACATATATAACAATCAATGATATAAATATCTACACAGCTAACCACATGCAAGAACTGTCAATCAATATCTCCTCCTAGCATACACATTAAGGCTCCGTTTGGGGGGACTTATTTTCACCGGTCAAGCGGTTACGACCGCATGAATCGGGCCTTAATTAAGGTCCGGTTCATGCGGTCGTAACCGCTTGACCGGTGAAAATAAGTCCTCCCAAACGAAGCCTAAGTCTTGATTATTAAATATTACTGAAAGCAAAAAAATGTTGATATGTGCTCGACAGCCATTTACCGAAAATTATCTAAATCATATTAACACCTAATTCCTATCTCCAACAACCCATAATCGAAATAAATAAATTAACAACATTAGTATGCACAACAAATTAATAGCATTAGCTAAATTAAGTTGATTGGCAGCAAGGAATTATTTGCCCCTGTAACTTGATTTTTAAGTAAGTTCATAGTTTTATTATAAATATTGCAGGTCTAAAACTTAGAATGTCATAGGAAGGCGAACAAAAATTATTTGAGCATTATTAAACAAAACAAATCCAAAGCTCCTTCAACTTGTTGGACGCCAACATGAAAAACTTCGACATGCTTCTCATTTTAACTCTTTCATAAAAGGAAGAGATCTCAAACAATACCTGGAGTCTCACGAATCTGTATTTTCTGTTGTATGGTTATCAATTTTGCAACATCTAGAGTAGTCAAAATAAAGAAATCATTCACAGAAGAAGAGCAGTGGTTAGATTTCAAATAATTTTTATAGGAGAAGAGCTTCAACCCTAACAAATAAATACGATCAGACCTTGCATAAAAATTGACGAGAGAAGTTTGCAAGCATCATAGGTCTGTCAAATCTACCATATAATCCAATGTAAATATCATCATATTATGATTTCTTGGAACAAATCTATCATCTCTGGGCAGCCGCAAGAAATATATTCCTTCTTATAGCTTAAAAATATATGAATTACAAAAGTAGTAATGTATATATAAAAAACAAGGTGTAAAATTAAATAAAAGCTTTGACTAACCCTTACACAAATCGTCCATAGTCAAATAAAGCAGCGGGTGAGATCCAAAGTTGAACGGAGATTGTAAACTTTAACACACAAAGAATTTTGCTGTTTAAATTTGGCAGTCATTAAAATTTGTTGCCTAAAACTGATGCTAAACAAAATATATCAAAATGTTTCTTCTGTTTTTGCTGTTGAAACTTCTCCCGCAACCAAACCCGCCTCTACGGCCAAAACTACGTCCACCTTCACCCCTTCCTCTCCCGCCAAACAGTCCCCCGCCTCCAAATCTGCCACCACCGCAGACAAATCGGCCTCCAAAGGGCCTTTCATCCCTCTCTTGCAGAGCGGGAAATTTCTTCACCTCCTCAATGCTCACCATGCTCGCATTATTTTGACATGCAATTACAATATTTAGGCTTATGTAGAGAGAAACCCTAAATAATTGCTGAACATTATACTAAACGGACAATGTAAAATCACTAAGAATTCTGAAGCTCGACTGAAGAGATAAATTCTGAATTAAAGTGTAAATGAAGACGGATTCAACCCACAAATCATATGAAAAAATTAACATTCTCTTCTCAAATTTGTCACTCATTAAGAGACAATGCTAAAGAACATATGGAAAAATTCCATGAAAAACAGTAAGACTTGTGAAAACATCCAGAATCCATTAGTGATCAGTGATAATTATCAAGCCTTTATATTCCTAAATGGGAGTCAAAAATTCTGTAAAACATCCATAAAATTAGCACAAATAAACATCAGTAACATGATTCCAAGCCTAACAACAACCCAACAAACTGGTAAAAAGTAGGACCACGACCACTAACCTGCTGCAGACCCCCCCCCCCCCCCTCGGCCAAACCGTCCCCCGCCTCCAAATCTGCCGCCACCAAATCGGCCTCCACCAGGCCTTTCATCCCTCTCTTGCAGAGCGGGAAATTTCTTCACCTCCTCAATGCTCACCATGCTCACATTACTTTGACATGCAATTAAAATATTTAGGCTTATGTAGAGAGGAACCCTAAATAATTGCAATTGAGAGCCCTTCTGTTGACCTTCTCCCGAAGAGACGACAAACCCGCAGAGAGGATCCTCCCCCTGCAGCACTCGCCCCCTCTGCACCATTCCATCACCAAATTCAATAATAAATTCTAAAAAAGACTGAAATTTTTCTTTAAAACGGACCAGAGAAAACCAACCTAGGAAAATCCCATCAACTCATCGAACAAATCATGCGTGATCATTTGAGCTACACTTTATTCTGTCAATCAACCAAAAAAATTATCAAAAACACAATCACCAACAACAACAAACGAACCGGAAAAACCAAATGATGAAAAAACAGGGGAGTTTTGAAATAAATAAGGTTTTTTGAGGGTATTTTGGGTATCCAAAAGTTACACCATGGCCACTTTAGTCTTCCCTTATATTATAAAGATGAAGATCTTGGGTTTATTTTGGGCCCAAGCAATCCTGCTGGTTTTTATTTAAATCCAATAGAATCCTATTATTTTTTATCTTTTGTATTGCCCAAATGAAACAGAAAAAAAAAATCTAAAGCAATAAATATCATGCTAGTTAATTTCAGAATCAAATCATCAATTTCTGAATCAATAAACATGCACAGAATAAAGAAATGGATCCGGATCCCCTGGAGTTCTTAGGGGAACTCCAGGGGGTGGAGTTCTCGATTCGAGCCCGATTCGTGTTGAATCGTAAAAAGTGGTTAACACGAAAGTTGTAGATCTTCCCGAGACGAATAACTTTCATGTTGAATATTTTTTGATATGAAGTCGTTTAGGCCCCCGATCCAAATCGGGGGCCTAAACGACTTCATATCAAAAAATGTTCAACATGAAAGTTATTCGTCTCGGGAAGATCTACAACTTTTGTGTTAACCACTTTTTACGATTCAACACAAATTCATTCTAATTTACATGTTTTTTTTTGCTCAGTTTTGAGAGAAGATACTTTGTTTTCGGAAGTGGGTTTGCTCAATTTTGGGGAACATATATGTTTAAAATAAGATCAATTTAGTTGAAATGTTTATAAGAAATTAAGAATGAGTGAGGAATCTTATATATGTTTTTGCTCATTCATTCTTCTCGTTTCTATGTCTAGCATTTGTGTTGGTGTCTGATAACGGATCAATATCATTTGTTGGCATATTCATCCCAGATTCCCAGATCCCCATTTGCAAGGCTTTAGGCTGCACTTATTTATTGCAAATGTCAATGAAAAGAAGTTTGAATCGGGTGTGTATTTTATCTTTATTACTATCATAATTATTTGGTGACTCCTATTGTGAGATTTGGAGATCGATTGAAGAGATATAATTTGATAACGAACTGAAGGATCCGGATAGTTTTTTTCATTCAAAACTACTTGCTGTTCTTAAATTTTCTTTGATAGCTTTATCATCATTCATTCATTTTCCCTCTTTCAATGAGTTAAATCTCCTTTCAATGATAAAAACTAAATGTTATAAACTAAACTTGTAGAAAATGCAAGAAACTAAATGCTAAATGCCTAAATCAGATACAGTCATACATAACTAAATGCTAAATGCCAAAATATATCATGGATAACTATTATTACTAAAAAATTGAAGTCTGATATAGGAAAAAGGTTATAAGTCTAAACCAGAAATTGTTAAAAATCTGCCCAAATCAAAAATTATTAAAAAACTGCCGAACCAGAAAAACCTGAAATTGGAGAAGAAGGGAAACCAGAAATTGGAAGAATAAGAAGAAGAAGAAATTGCTTAAATTCAGAAATCAAACCAGAAATCCAGAAATTGGAAACCAGAAATCCAGATTGGAAACCAGAAATCTAGAAGAAGAAAAAAAAAAGACCTGACACCGTCGGGCAGACGAGCTCCAGGCGAGCAACACCGTCGGGCGGACGAGCTCCAGCCTCCAGGCGAGCAACACCGTCAAGCGGACGAGCTCCAGGCGGCACGACGAGCTCCAGGAGAGCAACACCGTCGGGCGGACGAGCTCCAGGCAGCACGATTCCGCTCCAGGCAAGTGGGATTTCGCGAAAAATCACTGCCCTAGCGGGATTTCGAGAAAAACACGGTCGGGCACGTGCCCGACCGTGTCTTAACATGGGTCCGCCCATGACGCCACTGATCCAATATCGTTCGAGATCAAGACGAACTGAGTGATGTTGCTGCAGTGGCTGCTCATGTTGTTGTCAAGACAAAACCAGGAAGCCAATCTGGACGATTTCGATCAAAGGGCGGTGCAATGAGAAAATGTTCGCATTGTGGTCGAAATGGTCTTGAAATGTTTGAATGCTTCGGAATGATGGGGTATCCGACATGGTGGAAAGGACCTCGAGGTCATGGCTCGGGTGATGGAGGACGACAAGGAGGGGATACCGGCTTAGGACCGAGACAACACGGTCGAGATTTAGGGGCCACCGCACAAGCTTTTCATACCATGGGACAACCCGCTTCAAATGATGGAATCCCAGATCTGTCAGGAGAGCAAATCCAAAAATTATTAACTCTCTTGGATCGCGACAACACCGAAAAGCTTTCCGGTAAGATTCACAATAACTCCTTATGGATCTTAGAGAGCGGGGCGCCAAATCACATGATGGGTCGCCTTGACTTGATGTTTGATATATTGACGAAGTCATTACCAGTGCTATTACCTGATGGGACCCAGACAGTCGCCAACAAGATAGGTCGAGTCGTGTTGAGCAATGAAGTGGGCTTGACTAATGTCTTATATGTGCCAAAATTAACATGAATTTTGATTTCGATTCAACAACTAATTACTGAGTTAAATTGCCAAATTATTTTCACTAGTGAACTTTGTGGGAGACAGGACCGTGCTTCGAGGACGCTGATTGGAGTGGGTGAGCTTCGAAGGGGGTATATTTCTTCCGGTCAACACCAACACATTTGGCAATGCGGACCGTGTTCAAAATGTTGAAATGGGAGGATTTTGGAAGTTGGCGGTTTGGGGGGGGGGGGGGGGGGGAGACCGCGCGGTCTGGTCTGACCGCACGGTCTTGCGGTCTCCTCTGGCGCCGGTCTGTGTTCAAATAACATAGGGAAGGAAGATTCATTGCTTCCCTGATAGTGTTCGAGGTCCAGATGGCATGATTTGAGCTGGCATTTATCATTGATCTCTTCCCCTTTATGATTTCTTCAGATATCCCTTTTTGGAGGTTCTCTTCGGAGGCTAATATTTTGTTTTTGAGCATGTGAATTCCAGCTTCCAAGTGATTATTTGTCTCAAGCAAATGGCTGTCGAGCTCTTTATTGTGGTGATCTAAACTTCCTTGAAGATCAGTTTTGTGTTCAACCATCTTCTTGGTTGATGCAACATAGGCCTTTTCTATGCTGCCGATAATCGATGACTCTTTGTGCTGGAGTAAGGCCGCGTGGTCTGGTCTGTGACCGCGTGGCGGGCTGTCTATCTCAGGGCTGTGCCGGTCTGGTATGACCGCACAGGTTGGTTCAGGTTTTCAGAAGCCGGTCTTATGGCTATTCGGGTTCCTGGTTGTTTTCGCTGGCTAAGGCATCTTAGTCGAGCGGTCTCTGTTCGCGGTCTCAGGAGGAGGCTGGCAGGCGAACAGGTTGTGTTCGAATGTGGCGTTGGCGAACAAGCTGTGTTCGCGGTCTCGTTGGCGAACACTGGTGGTGGGCGGCTTCATTGTGGGAGTGGCGATCTCCTGCGGGTTGTTGTTGAAGCCGACGATCTCACCTAAGCAGAACGATCTGTTGCTGATCGCGCGGGTTGACCAGTCCTGGTCGCGCGATCTGGAGGGTGGTGATCATATCTCATAGGGTGGTGACTGGATCAGGTCGCTTGCCTATAAATAGGAGCCACTGTAGCAGCATTAAATATCGCACCAAGTGTAAGCTGAGCTCGCGACCTGTTCTTGCGGTCTCTTATTTTGTGGCCGACCGGTTTAGCTGATCGAACTTGTCTTGTGCAGCTTCTGCGGATTGTGCGGGCAGCAGCGGTCACCTCATCTTCTGAAGGTGTTCGGGCGGTCTCACGGCTTGCAGTGCGGGTTGCTGGAGTTCGAAAGGATCGGTGGAGTTCGGGAGTTCGAGTGGTTCTCAGTTGGTGTGGCTCAAGTCGCAGATCGGCAGTTCGGGCGGTCTGGTTTTCTAGCCGAGCGGACTGTCAGGTCGCGCGGTCAGGCGGTCTCAAGTTGGCAGACCGCTGGTTTTCTCTTTCAGCTGTTTTCTCTTCTGTTTTTTGTGTACTGGCGAAATCATGTCTCGCCATGTATACCTCGCCCTGTAATGAAGAATTTTGCTTATCAATAAAGATCGTATTTTGCTTCATGTGCTTCTGGTTGTTTGGCTTGAACTCTAAGTTGTACAATTCCTGCTCACTCCATAAAGATTCGGAAATTTTAACATGGTAGCAAAGCTAGGTTGGAGTGGATAGAGCAGTGAACAACTTAGAGTAGCCATCGCCTTTGTGAAGAAGGAACCAGTGGTAGAGCCATGGAAGCGAGGGGTCTTGGAATTGAGATGCTCAACTCGACCAACTTTAAGAAGTGGAGGTCTTGTATGCAGAGCTATCTTCTGGGTGAGGACCTTTGGGAGGTAGTTGGAGGAGAGAGCACGGAGGAAGTTTTTCTGGTTGGAGATAACCATCATGAGGTGAGGAACTGGAGGCGGATTAATGTCAAATCAGAGTTCGCCCTGAAGAGGGCAATATCACCTGATTTGTTTGATCACATCTTGGGGTGTGCATCAGCTGCAGAGATCTGGAGAGCCCTGGATGGGCTGTTTAACAAAAAGAATGTGGCAAGACTTCAATTCCTGGAGAATGAGCTGGTCAGATCGGCTCAAGGTGACCTATCTATCTCTACGTTCTTCTTGAAGATGAAGAACTTGTGCGCCGAGATTTCAGCGCTGGATCCTGATGAGCCAATTTCTGAGGCGAAGCTGAAGAGGCACATCATATCCGTGGCTTGCGGAAGGAATATGTTGCCTTTGTGACGTCGGTACAGGGTTAGGCAAATCAGCCGTCTCTGCTGGAGCTGGAAAATCTGCTTGCTTCGCAGGAGAGTCTAGCAAGGCAGATGGCGGGGGTGTCAGTGTCTGGGGGAGATGGCAAAGTTCTTTTCACGGGAAAGAAGAAGAAGTGGGATAAGAAGAAGACCGCTGGAGGAGGCAATGAGCCTTCAACTTCTGGACATCAGGAGAGGGGCTATGCTCCTAAGGCTGAAGGGAAGAAGAAGGGGGAAGGTTCTAATTATGCTTCAGGTGCGGAAAGGTTGGTCACATCAGGAAGGATTGCCGGGTGAATCTTCAGCCCGGGCATGCTGTTGCAGGAAAGGGGGAAGTTGAAGCCAGGCAGGTTGATGGAGGATGGGGAGGAGCCTTCTCAGCCTCTATTGGAGCTGCGGCTCCTATCAATTATCAGGAGGACTGGATCGTGGACTCAGGGTGTGGTCATCACCTCACCGGGGACGAGTCGAAGCTTACTTCTGCGCAGCCCTTGTAACACCCCAAAAATCGTAGTTCAGCGAGTTAGGCGGAGTGTTAGTGCTGCGCTCGGGATAGGCTAAAAATTCCATAGCAGCTCTTAGCGCACGACCAGTGTTCCTCTTCGCGCACGACCAGTGATCGTGCGTTAATTCGCAAGAAATCAGAGTTCTGTTGCGTTAAGCGCGCACGATCAGGGGAAGTGCTTCGCGCACGACCACTGACTGTGCGCCGATGCTCGTGCGCCCTGTTTATTCTGCTCCGCGATTATGAGCGGAGAAGACGATCCGACCGATCGAAAAAGTTGGAATTCAATCCGACGGCTGTGATTAGATGCTGGGGGGTCTTAGGTCTTTGGAGAGGGGTTAATCCCTCATTAATTCAAGGCCTTTCTCTCTCTATGGCTAGAGAAATAAGAAGGAGGCAAAGAAGAAGAAGGAGAGATCCCGCCATTGACGGAGCTCCGGAGCTCCGTTTCGCGAGCCATTTCCAGATCTGGAGAGTGCAGCCCGGTGCGGTTCTTTCCCTCCGATTGAAATCTCGGATCTATGGCGGGGAAGAGAGCTCCAAGGGTAACGATTCTTTCTCCCGGTCTTAGGACGTGTTCTTTGTCCTCTCTTTCTTTTTCTATGCTTGCATGAGGACTCCCTTTCACCAAATGGGTGAAGTGTAGGATTTCCTCTAGTTCTTCGGAACTCCGGGTCGATTGTGTTCGTCCCCGGCATATTGCATTTAGAAATCCGGTAGTCGTGCGGATTTAGGCATTGTGTGTGAAGCCTATTCGTGGTCGTGAGCCCGAATCGGTGATGCTTGATTTGCCACGTTGCATTTATGTTTAGGCCTAGAATGCGTGCCGGAGAATGACTACGTGAGATCAACTATAGTATTGTGGGACTTGAGATTAGGCGTCGTGTGAAGATCCTAACGAAAGCCCCTTGCTTGGAGAGTGGTGGAATGCAAACCTTCACCACGAAATTGAAGTGAGTCGTTGTATACCTCCTTCGTTGGTTGTTCTAATGAAGCCTGGGGCCACTTGGTTGGTTTAGGTGCGTAACTTATCGTGATTGGGAACGCCCGTCGTTGTTTCCTTGCAATCGGGCCGAAGTAAAGCTACACCCGCATCGTTGTTGTTAACGCGATGATTTGAGCAACGGGCACAAGCTTGTACCGAACCCGCACCATGCTTATCGGCGAGAGGGGGAAACCTCGGGACGCCGTGTGATCGTGGGATAGACCTGTTTGGGAGGGTTTCTCCAATAAGTAAATGCTCAAGCGTTCGCTAAGCTCTTTAGCTTAGCTGGTCACGTGTGGTCGTGAGAACCCGCGGTTGGTTTTGGATTGATGTTATGATTAGCCTCATGCGTTGTTTAGGCGGTTATGGGGAACCTTCGGGTGAACCCAACCAACATCATGTGCATTCCCAGGATCAACTCTATTTGTTGCTACACCTAGAAGATTGATTGTGCTTGAAACCTCACCTTGTGTAGTTTGCACCTTCCTTAGTACTACTTGCTGCTTATACGACTTGTTTGCAGGGAAGAAACTCCGCCACCCCGGGAAAGGGGTGGGGTCGTTATAATTTGGTCAGCTGTGCTGACCGTTACTTTGTTTGTCACCTCTTGGTGGAATCTTCTTATGCATGTGCAGGTGAGCCTAGCGGGAAATAGCGGGCGGTTGCCCTTTTTACTGCGTTGGCCCTCGAAGGCCAGCCCCTTTTCTGTTTTTCATGTATGCCGGCCTGCGTGCCGAAGTATGTTTAGGGAGTTTTGTACATTTTGGAATGTAAGGCCTTAAGGCCGTAACTCTACAATTTACTGTTTCATTCCTGTGATAGTGGACTATTCTGAAAGAAATGTTAAATCTTTATGCTTCCGCTTATGTTTAGTACTCTGGTGTAGTTCTTTTCTGTATATCTCCTTTTAACGCCTAGCTAGTGTGGTTGGTATAGCGTGGGGTCCCGGCCGGACCTACTGTTATATTATTTCATTATTTGTACTGGCAGGGTGTTACAATTTGGTACCGGACTTAGGGCGTCGATCCGTAGTTTAGCGAATTCGGGACGAAATCCTTTTAAAGGGTGGTGTGCACGTGATGTGCATTCACCTAACACGACAAAAACTAATAAGAATGTCCACTTAGGAATGGAAAAACATACTTGTTTGCGGAACCTGAGCGTTCCATGATTGTTGTTTGCTATGTTTTCGGTCACTAAATTGTGTATTGCACGATTATAGGTGACTATGAGTGTTGCGGGGCAGCCTCGACTCCGTAACACCGCTGAAAGTAGTGTGTCGGCTGAGGTGCCAGCGACCACTCCTCCTGCTGAGATGATCAGGTTAATCGCAGAAGCTGTCTTCGCGATGATCAATGCTCAACCTCAAAGGTTTGCACAACCTGTTACGCCTGTTACAGATGCGGCCCCGGTGATCGAACCTGCAGTGGAACCTGCGGTGGAACCGAGGATGGAGACCCCTGTGCCAGTGGCTGCAGTGGAACATGCGGTGGTGCCAAGGGTGGAGCGTCGTGTAGAGCGTGTAACTGTTGCGCGAGTGCGTGATCAACAACTGCAGCAGTTTTTAAGTTTCCATCCTCCAGCTTTCTCGGGGACCGGATCCCCAACGGAGGCGGAGGACTGACTGTCAACGGTTAGAAAAACTCTAAAGGCGACAGCAACGGAAGAAGCTATGATGGTCACCCTAGCCACCTTTCTCCTTAACGGAGAAGCAGAGCTTTGGTGGGCCGAGCAGGAAGCGCATAAGTTTGAAGGTAAGGATATTACCGAGATCACTTTGGCGGAGTTCTCAAAGTCGTTTCTTCAGAGATATATTCCCTCTGCCCAACGCATTGCGTTGCAGAACCAGTTCTTGAAGTTAACTCAAGGCAATAGCTCGGTGGACGAGTACTTGCACGAGTTCACTAGATTGGGCCGCTATGCGGGGTTTTTGGTGGAAGATGAGGAAATGAAGACGAACAAGTTTTATGAAGGTCTTCGGGATGAGTTGAGGCTGCTCCTTGCAGGCCCAATGACGTTTGGCTTCCATTTGATGGTGCAAAGCGCCAGATCTCTGGAGTTGGACATGAAGAGTGTACAAGCAAAGGGCGTGGCAAAGAAACCTGAATTTCATGCGTCGACCTCTCACTCCAAATTTGAGTTCAGGAGGACCAAAAGGAAGTTCAAGTCTACGGAACCAACTCGCTCAAATGTGTCGGGAGCTACGACTGCACGTGGTCCAATTACATGTTTCACTTGCGGAAAGGTGGGACACAAAGCAAACATGTGTCGCAGTGGTCCCCCGAGGCCAGAGAACCGAGCGATGGACTATGCTCGTGCTGCGGGTCATGCGGAAAAGGGCAAAGCTGCGGAGTCTACTGCTTCCCAGCACATTCCGACTCAGCCGAGAGTCTATTCGCTTGGCCAACAAGAAGCCATACGACAAACTGATGTCGTCACAGGTACGAATTAGAAGCTAGCTTTTACATCTATATATATAATTCATACTTTGTACTACTTTATGCTTTACTTGTGTACAATTAGGTTTCGTCCTAATTTTCAACTATCCGGCGAGAGCTCTATTTGATACGGGAGCATCGCACTCCTTTCTGTCTACGGACTTCGTGGTGCGAATCGGAGTGCCGTCAACCTTAGCAAAAGATAGATTGGAGGTAGTGCTACCTAACGGGTCTCGCATGAGTGCGGATAGGAAGAGTCGTGTGAAGGTGCGGATCGGAAATCAGGATTTCGACTTGGAAGCGTCGTTATTACCGTTAGCTGAATTTGATGTGATCTTCGGCATGGACTGGCTCTCGGAGCAGCGAGCATGCATAGATTGCAATTCAAAGGAGATCACTCTGGGAAAGAACACCGAAGACGAAACCACGTTCACAGGTATGCGAGGAGCGAGCAAGACTCTGATGTCTGCTCTCCAGGTGGTTAAGGCGGTGAGAAAGGGCGCGGGATTGTTCTTCACTCTGTTGGAGGCTTCGGAGCCAAAGCCCAGGTTATGCGATGTCCCAGTTGTAGCGGAGTACACCGATGTGTTTCCTAACGAACTCCCTGGGGCTCCGCCTCAGCGGGAGATTGATTTATG
The DNA here is from genome assembly GCA_033032865.1 of Dactylorhiza incarnata. Lineage (NCBI taxonomy): Eukaryota > Viridiplantae > Streptophyta > Magnoliopsida > Asparagales > Orchidaceae > Dactylorhiza > Dactylorhiza incarnata. The sequence continues at coordinate 233,153 of JAWHQI010000383.1, forward strand.
TATTGAGTTGGTGCCAGGTGCCAAACCTGTGGCGCGCTCACCGTACCGGATAGCGCCAAAGGAATTGGCAGAGCTGAAGGTTCAATTACAAGAGCTGCTAGAGCAAGGCTACGTACGTCCAAGTTCATCGCCTTGGAGTGCACCGGTCCTCTTTGTGAAAAAGAAGGACGGGAGCTTGCGTCTATGTATCGACTATCGAGAACTGAACAAGTTGACCGAGAAGAACCGATACCCGATTCCAAGAATCGACGATTTATTCGACCAACTGGTTGGGTCGACGGTATACTCTAAGCTAGACTTAAGGTCCGGCTATTATCAGCTGCGTATAAGGGAATGTGACATTCCAAAGACATCGTTCAGTACCCGCTTTGGGCACTATGAGTTCACCGTTATGTCGTTCGGTCTATCTAATGCACCGTCAGTATTTATGGACTTAATGAATAGAACGTTCCGAGAGTATCTGGATCAATTTGTGATCGTCTTCATCGACGACATTTTGGTATACTCTCAGTCGGAGGAGGAGCATGCAGAGCATCTGCACACAGTTTTGAGCACCTTGAGGAGGAGTCAGCTTTATGCCAAATTCTCCAAGTGCGAGTTTTTGCTTTCGTCAGTAGCATTCCTGGGTCATGTTGTTAGTGGGGATGGAATTGCGGTTGATCCGTCGAAAATAGAAGCGATCCGAGCGTGGCCTGTGTTGAAAAACGTAGCGGAAGTCCGAAGTTTCTTAGGACTTGCCGGCTATTATAGGCGCTTTGTGGAGAACTTCTCGAGGGTCGCACTCCCTCTCACTAAACTGACTAGGAAAAATCACAAGTTCGACTGGTCGCCCGAGTGCGCTCGAGCTTTTGAAGAACTGAAGAGCCGCCTGACCACGGCGCCATTCTATGCTCGCCATGTGGTACGGAAGGCTACGAAATTTATAGCGACGCCTCAGGGAGTGGTTTGGGTTGCGTCCTAGTGCAGTTCGGGAAGGTAATTGCCTACGGCTCCCGGCAGCTGAAGGTTCATGAAAAGAACTACCCGGTCCATGATTTGGAGCTAGCGGTCGTGGTTTTCGCCCTCAAGCTTTGGAGGCATTACTTGTATGGCGTGAAGATCGATATCTTTACTGACCACAAGAGCCTCAAGTACCTGCTGGATCAAAGGGAGTTGAATATGCGTCAGAGGAGGTGGATGGAGTTCCTTGGGGACTACACCTTCGACATCAAATATACTCCTGGTAAGGGAAATGTAGTTGCGGACGCGTTGAGTCGTCGGGCTCCTGCTCAAGCAAACTGGATTTTGATGCACGATGAGCGTCTAATCCGCGAGCTAGAAGTTATGGAGATCATTTGCGTCGATAGAAGAGCGTCTCCTTCGGCATGCTTGAACTGGTTGGAGGTTCAATACGACCTCGCCGACCGAGTTCGACAAGCATTGGAGCTGGATGAGAGCATGAAACGCTATAAAGCGGAGACCGTTGATGGGTCAAACGCTGATTTCTCTTTCGAAGATGGCCTTATGTGGAAGAATGGCAGATTGTGCGTCCCAAATGTTGGCACATTACGGGCGAAGTTGATGTACGAGGCTCATCATACCAAGTACTCGATCCACCCTGGGAGCACGAAAATGTACATGGATATGAAGAAACTCTTCTGGTGGCCGGGTATGAAGAAAGACATTGCCCTCTACGTGGCCAAGTGTCATACTTGTGCGTTGGTGAAGGCGGAATGTCAACGGCCCGGTGGGTTTCTGAAGTCATTGCCGATTCCGGAATGGAAGTTCGATGATATTTCGATGGATTTCGTGCACGGATTGCCGAGATCGCAACATGGAAACGACGCCATCTGGGTGATCGTGGACCGATTGACGAAGGTATCACACTTTATTCCGAACCGGAAGGATGATTCTGTGGAGAAGCTGGCAAAGTTGTACGTCGATAACATCGTACGGTTGCACGGGATTCCCCATAGCATCGTCAGTGATCGCGATGGGCGGTTCACATCGAATGATTGGAGGCTGATTCATCAATTATTGGGTACCAAGCTGAAGTTTAGCACGACCTTCCACCCACAAACGGATGGACAGACCGAAAGGACCAATAGGACGATGAAAGACATGCTGAGGATGTGCGCCCTGGATTTCGGAAAGAGATGGGAGGATCATCTCTATATGATCGAATTTGCTTACAACAACATCTACCAAGCGAGTATAAAGATGGCCCCTTTCGAGGCTCTTTATGGTAGGAAATGTCGCACACCGTTATCTTGGGCTGAAACGGGCGATACAAAGTTGTTAAAACGCAAAGACGTGGAAGACGCAAATACATCGATTCGGGCTATTCTGGAGCGCTTGCTCATTGCCCAGGATCGGCAGGCAAAATATTACAATGCAAACCATCGGAATGTCGAGTTCGTCGTTGGCGACTGGGTTTATCTCAAGATCAAACCGTTCAAAGGAGTATCGAGGATCCGACGCTTGAAAAAGCTAAGTCCGAGGTACTTAGGACCGTTCGAGATCTTGCAGCGCATTGGTGAAGCTGCCTACCGGGTTGCTCTATCTTCGGAGCTGAGCGGGTTGCATGATGTATTCCACATCTCTGTGTTGCGGAAGGTTGTAAAGGAGCCGAATCTTGTTACTACGGTCAGCGAAGTGTCGGTAGATGGTGGGCTAGCGACGAAAGTCAAACCCATTTGCATTGAAGACACTGAAGTGAAGCAGCTGCGGAACAAGTCCATTCGGATGGTGAAAGTCCGTTGGAATAATTGCGGGCGAGAGGAACTCTCTTGGGAAAGGGAGCAGTCGATGCTTGCGGAGTACCCCGAGCTATTTCTCCCAGGTAATTATAACTGTATTTTTGCTAATGCTGTTTTCGAAATTTCGGGACGAAATTCTTTTAAGGGGGGTGGAGTTGTAACACCCCAAAAATTGTAGTTCAGCGAGTTAGGCGGAGTGTTAGTGCTGCGCTCGGGATAGGCTAAAAATTCCATAGCAGCACTTAGCGCACGAACAGTGTTCCTCTTCGCGCACGACCAGTGATCGTACACCAGTGATCGTGCGTTAATTCGCAAGAAATGGGAGTTCTGTTGCGGTAAGCGCGCACGATCAGGGGAAGTGCTTCGCGCACGACCACTGACCGTGCGCCGATGCTCGTGCGCCCTGTTTATTCTGCCCCGCGATTATGAGCGGAGAAGACGATCCGACCGATCGAAAAAGTTGGAATTCGATCCGACGGCTGTGATTAGATGCTGGGGGGTCTTAGGTCTTTGGAGAGGGGTTAATCCCTCATTAATTCAAGGCCTTTCTCTCTCCAAGGCTAGAGAAAGAAGAAGGAGGCAAGGAAGAAGAAGGAGAGATCCCGCCATTGACGGAGCTCCGGAGCTCCGTTTCGCGAGCCGTTTCCAGATCTGGAGAGTGCAGCCCGGTGCGGTTCTTTCCCTTCGATTGAAATCTCAGATCTATGGCGGGGAAGAGAGCTCCAAGGGTAACGATTCTTTCTCCCGGTCTTAGGACGTGTTCTTTGTCCTCTCTTTCTTTTTCTATGCTTGCATGAGGACTCCATTTCACCAAATGGGTGAAGTGTAGGATTTCCTCTAGTTCTTCGGAACTCCGGGTCGATTGTGTCCGTCCCCGGCATATTGCATTTAGAAATCCGGTAGTCGTGCGGATTTAGGCATTGTGTGTGAAGCCTATTCGTGGTCGTGAGCCCGAATCGATGGTGCTTGATTTGCGACGTTGCATTTAGGTTTAGGCCTAGAATGCGTGCCGGAGAATGACTCCGTGAGATCAACTATAGTATTGTGGGACTTGAGATTAGGCGTCGTGTGAAGATCCTAACGAAAGCCCCTTGCTTGGAGAGTGGTGGAATGCAAACCTTCACCACGAAATTGAAGTGAGTCGTTGTATACCTCCTTCGTTGGTTGTTCTAGTGAAGCCTAGGGCCACTTGGTTGGTTTAGGTGTGTAACTTATCGTGATTGGGAACGCCCGTCGGTGTTTCCTTGCAATCGGGCCGAGGTAAAGCTACACCCGCATCGTTGTTGTTAACGCGATGATTTGAGCAACGGGCACAAGCTTGTACCGAACCCGCACCATGCTTATCGGCGAGAGGGGGAAACCTCGGGACGCCGTGTGATCATGGGATAGACCTGTTTGGGAGGGTTCCTCCAATAGGTAAATGCTCAAGCGTTCGCTAAGCTCTTTAGCTTAGCTGGTCACGTGTTGTCGTGAGAACCCGCGGTTGGTTTTGGATTGATGTTATGATTAGCCTCATGCGTTGCTTAGGCGATTGTGGGGAACCTTCGGGTGAACCCAACCAACATCATGTGCATTCCCAGGATCAACTCTATTTGTTGCTACACCTAGAAGATTGATTGTGCTTGAAACCTCACCTTGTGTAGTTTGCACCTTCCTTAGTACTACTTGCTGCTTGTACGACTTGTTTGCATGGAAGAAACTCCGCCACCCCGGGAAAGGGGTAGGGTCGTTATAATTTGGTCAGCTGTGCTGACCGTTACTTTGTTTGCCACCTCTTGGTGGAATCTTCTTATGCAGGTGCAGGTGAGCCTAGCGGGAAATAGCGGGCGGTGGCCCTTTTTGCTGCGTTGGCCCTCGAAGGCCAACCCCTTTTCTGCTTTTCATGTATTGCCGGTCTGCGTGCCGAAGTATGTTTAGGGAGTTTTGTACATTTTGGAATGTAAGGCCTTAAGGCCGTAACTCTACACTTTACTGTTTCATTCCTGTGATAGTGGACTATTCTGAAAGAAATGTTAAATCTTTATGCTTCCGCTTATGTTTAGTACTCTGGTGTAGTTCTTTTCTGTATATCTCCTTTTAACGCCTAGCTAGTGTGGTTGGTATAGCGTGGGGTCCCGGCCGGACCTACTGTTATATTATTTGTACTGGCAGGGTGTTACAGCCCTACTCAGGTAATGATGCCATAATTACTGCTGATAATACTGTTCATGCTGTGGAGAAGGTGGGGGTTGTTTCCTTGGGCAGTGATAGGGGGCCACCAACTTTGAAGAGTGTCTATCATGTGCCCGGAATGAAGAAAAACCTCTTCTCCGTGACCAATGCTGTAGACGCTGGGTATCACGTTCTGTTTGGCCCAACAGAAGTGAGATTTCTTCGGAATGTGGAGGCAGTGAAGGCTGAGGTCGTTCATGTGGGGAGAAGAGCAAAAGACTTGTTCGTTTTATCGATAAGTTCTTATGTCGACAAGATGATGACGAATGATAGTGCTGTCATATGGCACGAGAGGTTGGGGCAAGTAGGAATGGATAAGCCGAAAGCTATGGCGGTGAAAGGTCTGGTCAAGGGCCTGTCTAGTCTATCCTCCTATGGTGACGGTCATGTTTGCGCTGGATGTCAATTCGGCAAGTCTCATCGGCTTCTGTTTGATAAGTCGCAGACAAGGAGTAGTGTGCGGTTGGAGTGCATCCATGATGACTTGATGAGACCGACTGCTACCCCAAGCCTCGGAGGCAGCAGATATATGTTGGTATTGATCGATGATTACACCAGATATATCTGGGTATATTTCTTGAAGGAGAAGGCGGAGGCGTTTGCCAAGTTTGTGGAGTTCAAGGAGCTCGTGGAGGGTCGGCTTGGACTGCGGGTTAAGAAGCTGAGGACTGACAACGGAGGGGAGTTCACCTCTGGTGAGTTCTCTACTTTTTGCAGGAAGGCAGGCATCCGGAGGGAGCTTACTTGTGCGCATACTCCACAACAAAACGGAGTTGCAGAGCGAAAGATCCGTCATCTAACGGAGACCTGCAAGTGTTGGCTGCATGCCAAGAGTATCCCAAAGTCCTTCTGGGCAGAGGGAATGTCTTGTGCTGCCTACGTCATTAATCGGATGCCTCTTAGTCCCATCAATATGAAGACACCACATGAACTGATGTTCAAGGAAAAGCCAAGTGTAGCAAACCTTCGGGTGTTTGGTTCCACCTGCTATGTGCACATTCCAGATGTGCTTCGAACGAAGCTAGATGCGAAGGCAAGGAAGCTAGTCTTCGTGGGTTATGATGATCGAAAGAAGGGCTGGAAGTGCATGGACCCGGAGACGCGAAGATTTGTTGTATCTCGCGACGTCGTGTTTGACGAGGTGACGTCTTACAAGGGAAGTTCTGGTGTTGATCTACCAGAAAGCAGGGTGGAGGAGCCGGAGAAAGCTGTGGAAAATCTTCAGGTGGAGCTACCTGTGTCACCAGGTGGTCCATCAATATCTAGTTCTGAGGCGGAGGCTTCTGGATCAGGAAGCAGGGGGAGCGATGCCCCAAGTACGTTTGGAAGGGGAGCTAGAGAAGAAGCAGCCGAGGATACTGCGAGTCAGGGGAAGGCGTTGCGGAGATCGAAGCGAACTATCATTGCCCCTGATCGCTATACAGGAGGAAACATGGTGAGCTTTGTCTCGTGTTTCTTTGCTGGTCCCTTGGATGAGAGGGAGCCGTCGAGCTTTGAAAAGGCCAAAGGCGTGGAACAGTGGGATTCGGCTATGCAGGAAGAGATGAGTGCTCTTGAGAAGAATGAGACTTGGTCTCTGGTACCCAAGCCCAATGGCATCACCCCTATGACATGCAAGTGGGTCTACAAGCTCAAGAAGAAGGCTGACAGAAGTATCGAGCGGTACAAGGCTCGCCTTGTGGCTCGGGGGTTCTCGCAGCAATACGGTGAAGACTATGAAGAGACATTTAGTCCGGTGGCAAAAATGACTTCAGTTCGGGTTGTGATTGCCTTGGCGGCTTGTTGGGGGTGGAAGATTTGGCAGCTCGACGTAAAGAATGCGTTCTTGTACGGCGAGATTGACAAGGACATCTTCATGGTTCAGCCGCCAGGCATCGTATCTGAAGATTTTCCGGAGCATGTCTGTAAGTTGAAGAAGGCCATGTATGGATTGAAGCAAGCGCCGATGGCGTGGTATGGAAAGATTGCAGAGTATCTTTTATTCTGCGAGTTTGGTGCTTCAGACTCAGACTCAAGCTTGTTCGTCAAGAAGAGCGGGGAGCTTCAAGTCATCGTGTTGCTTTACGTCGACGATATGATCGTGACGGGGAATTCGAAGGAGGAGGTAGTGCAACTTCGAGCAGAGCTATCTATCAGATTTGAGATGAAGGATCTGGGTGAGCTTCACCATTTCCTTGGACTCGAGGTGCAGAGGAAGGAGAGTGGAGTGTTGGTATCCCAGGCTGGATATGCAGAGCGGATCGTGGAGCGGTTCGGCATGAAGGAAGGGAAGTGCACTTCCACACCTCTGGAGAAGACCATGAAACTTCGCAAGGATAAGGGGAGGATTCTGGAAGATCCGTTGGTATTCCGGGCTCTAGTTGGGAGCTTGATCTATCTGACGATTACCAGGCCGGATATTGCATATGCAGTTGGCAGAGTGAGTCGTTATATGGCGGAACCACGGATGCCTCATCTTCTAGCGGCCAAGAGTATATTGAAGTATGCCAAGGCGACTCAGATATGGGTCTCCTTTACAGGAGGGATGCGGGCTTCGAGGTGCATGGGTACATGGACGCTGATTACGGGGGAGATTCGGATGATCGGAAGTCGACGTCTGGATACGTCTTCATGGCGGGCCCCACGACTATATCATGGTGCAGCAAGAAGCAGGATTCCGTGTCGGTCTCAACCACGGAAGCGGAATACAAGGCTTCGGCCTTGACAGCTCAGGAAGTGGCTTAGGAGGTTGGTTGGAGACGTCCATAAGGAGGTTTGGGGTCCGACTTTGCTCCGCGGCGACAATGAGAGTGCCCTCAAACTGGTTACTAATCCAGTTTGTCACGCGAGGACCAAACATATCGAGATCGAGCATCATTTCATTCATGAGAATGTGCCGGAGGGGTCTCTTTCGGTCGAGCATGTTCGAGTCAGGACAACATTGCTGACATCTTCACAGAGGCGCTGGCGAAGGGGCCGTTTACTCGGCTAAGAAGTTTACTTGGACTGTTTTCAACTTCCCAATTCAAGGGGGAGTGTTCAAAATGTTGAAGTGGGAGGATTTTGGAAGTTGGCGGTTTGGGGGGGGGGGGGGGGGAGACCGCGCGGTCTGGTCTGACCGCACGGTCTTGCGGTCTCCTCTGGCGGTCTGACCTTTCTGGTCTAGCCGCGGGCTATTCGGCGTGACCGTCGGTCTGTGTTCAAGGTGCTGGGTAAGGCCGCGCGGTCTGGTCTGTGACCGCGTGGCGGGATGTCTACCTCAGGGCTGTGCCGGTCTGGTGTGACCGCACAGGTTGGTTCAGGTTTCCAGAAGTCGGTCTTATGGCTATCCGGGTTCCTGGTTGTTTTCGCTGGCTAAGGCATCTTAGTCGAGCGGTCTCTGTTCGCGGTCTCAGGAGGAGGCTGGCAGGAGAACAGGTTGTGTTCGAATGTGGCGTTGGCGAACAAGCTGTGTTCACGGTCTCGTTGGCGAACACTGGTGGTGGGCGGCTTCATTGTGGGAGTGGCTATCTCCCGCGGGTTGTTGTTGAAGCCGGCGATCTCACCTAAGCAGAACGATCTATTGCTGATCGCGCGGGTTGACCAGTCCTGGTCGCGCGATCTGGAGGGTGGTGATCCTATCTCATAGGGTGGTGACTGGATCAGGTCGCTTGCCTATAAATAGGAGCCACTGTAGCAGCATTAAATATCGTACCAAGGGTAAGCTGAGCTCGCGACCTGTTCTTGCGGTCTCTTGTTTTGTGACCGACCGGTTTAGCTGATCGAACTTGTCTTGTGCAGCTTCTGCGGATTGTGCGGGCAGCAGCGGTCACCTCCTCTTCTGAAGGTGTTCGGGCGGTCTCGCGGCTTGCAGTGCGGGTTGCTGGAGTTCGGAAGGATCAGTGGAGTTCGGGAGTTCGCGTGGTTCTCAGTTGGTGTGGTTCAAGTCGCAGATCGACAGTTCGGGCGGTCTGGTTTTCTAGCCGAGCGGACTGTCAGGTCGCGCGGTCAGGCGATCTCAAGTTGGCAGACCGCTGGTTTTCTCTTTCAGCTGTTTTCTCTTCTGTTTTTTGTGTACTGGCGAAATCATGTCTCGCCATGTATACCTCGCCCTGTAATGAAGAATTTTGCTTATTAATAAAGATCGTATTTTGCTTCATGTGCTTCTAGTTGTTTGGCTTGAACTCTAAGTTGTACAATTCCTGCTCACTCCATAAAGATTCGGAAATTTTAACAGACCGACGCCATGGAGTCGTGCACCATCTGGCACCGACACCTTGGGCATCAATCAAGCCAACACCTTTCATTTATTCCAGGTCTTCATAAACTTGTTTGCAAGAATAATGACATTTGTGATGCTTGTTTTCGACCAAAAAAGACTCGTTCTCCTTTTTCATCAAGTTATAATAATGCTGCAGAATGTTTTGAACTCATCCACTGTGATTTATAGGGACTTTACAAGAGGACATCAACATGTGGCGCACATTATTTTCTAACAATCGTTGATGACAAAAGTCTTGCCACGTGGGTTTATTTGCTAAGAGAGAAACATTAGGCTAGCAAGTATTTCCAAGATTTTTATCACTTGGTGGGAATAACACAGTTCAATAAAACTGTTAAACGTATTCGCAGTTATAATGATTTAGAATTTGAGATGTGAGAATTCTATAGAAACAAGGGCATTCTTCATGAAACAAATTGTGTCGGCACCACACAGCAAAATGGGAGAGTGGAACGGAAGCATAGAAATATCCTGGAGTTGGCATGGGCTCTCCGATTTCAAGCTTCTCTACCCATTCATTTTTGGGGAGAGTGCATCTTAACGGCCGTATATTTGATTAATCAGAAATCCCAACTTTTTCTCCTATAAGGTTTAGAAAGACATGCATGGGCCACCAAACAGACTTGTGTACGGACTGCAGTCTGACTGTTGGGTCGCCTGTTTGGATCTTGCTCGTGAGTGGTGCCTAAAGTTGACTTACCGTACTCGAGAAGAGTGGCTTGGCCCAACTTTCTACTTGAGAAGGCTGGAACTCGGCTCGCCTCCTCGCCCATGGAGTAGCCGCTTGACGAACCTATCAATAAGCTCCCTTCGGGCTAGTTTTCGAGCTCCATAGTGTTGAAGCTCATCTCGCCAAACGAGCTTCTCAAGCAAGGGCCCAACACAAGACCTCACCTAAGGTGACTCCAATCAGCTTGCCTCCTTCAGAGGCCTCGAGAGATCAGCTCGCCTCCTTCAGAGGCCTCGAGAGATCAGCTCGCCAGGGTGACCTGTACTCAGTGTCTCAAAAAGGTGGAGAGACTATTCACAGACCATATATCCCCTTTGGATTGCCAATAAATAGGACCTCAATGCATAAGTTGAAGGCACGTTGACCCCCACCCCCCAAGGTTCCATTCTGACAAGTCCATGTCTTCTTTGTGTCAAGCTCAACTTTGATTTGGGAGGGGAAGTTCCTATAGACTTTCGGGTACGTGACGAGACCTCCTCGTTGTAGCTCACGAGGTCCGGTTTATAGGCAATTCGAGAACAACTCTCACTCCACAGCTTCTTCTAGCTGTAGTTCGCTTTGGTCGACTGCTAGACAAGTAGCAATTGGTCCCCCTTGGTCCGAACATTTGTGAATTAGGAATTTCTTGATTCCAACCCTCGTATTTTTGCACGTTGCGAAAAAAGCATTTAAATATAAACAAATTATGAAAAATTGAAAAAATATATTACATGAATTTCAGGCTCATTTATTTGTCTCATTTAGCTACGATATATTTTTATTAATTAATGTGTAATTATTTATTTTATTTCATTTTTTAAAATTTTACTATGAATTCTAAACAAAGATTAATATAAATATATATTTTTATCAATTATTAAGCTATTTAATATTAGACTAAGGTATTATACACCTATTTGTACAGATTTTGCGGTTATTGATTTTGGTGAAAAAGATAAGGGGGTTATACATCTATTTTTAATTAATATTGTGGATCTAAGGAGGCGGGCTGGGGCCCGACCCCCCCCCCCCCCCCCTAAGATTTTTTTACAAAATGGATGATGAATTCGGATTTCTCTTGTCGAGACAATGAATTTTGACTACTTATACGTCAAAAATGATGGTCGGATGAGTGAGAAAGGACTCCAGAAAGTGTGAAACCTTCAAATCTCTTTTTGATTGGAAGAGGAGGAATATAACACGACGGTTAACTGGTTTAACTAATTTTTGTGGAGCTGACATGTGTAAATCTATTTGAGATAGTTGCAACCAATTTTGACCTCGTCGGCTCCACCTTCTTCTGCACTCATAGTTTTTCGGCATCTCTAAAAGAAACACCGTCATCTTTGGCAAAATATAACGAGATATCTTCTCAATGCACCACACAATCATCTCTGTTTCCGTCTGCGGAGTTTCGACCAAGCACTCCTTCATGTTTCAGCTCAAGCAAACCGAAGTTATTATTTCCTAGCTAGCCTTGAATATATGGAATTCTTTCATTATCTTTCGGTTGGTAATCATTTATTAGTAAATACTTAGATTTAAAATTTTGGATTCATTTGTATAAACAAATATGGATGCAAGGAGAAGATTTGTATGTATTCATTTGAACATGGTAAACTCTCTTTTTATCCATATTGTTATAAATGAATCACTTATATAGATACCATGCAAATGATTCTACAATTGAGATGACTTTTTAATTAGTGCATTTTTATAAGATTATCTAATTAAGTTTTTTTATATAGCTATATGCACTAAATATATAAATATGTTATTGTTTGTATTTTTTTAATTAGTGTCTCACACACGCAGACTTCGTTTAATAGATCTAAATGTTACAACCCATTTGGACTTCTTAACAACAAATAGATCTAAATGTTAGAATTTTAAATTTTATTTTAACTATTTCATGGAGTCTTAGTGATGTTTGATATTTAGCTCTATGTTAATCGACGAAACAAACTTAAAAACCATTTGGACTTTGAAAGGAACTAAAATATTTAGACAAAAACTATTTTCATAAAAAATGAGTCATTAATCTCATATTTGTAAGTCTTATTTATTTTATATGAGTATATAAAGATTATCTCCTAGCCGTATTATGTTGAAATAAACATAGGAAGATTTCATAGACCACACAAGCACATGGGCACTCACTCGCCAGCCTTATCGGATCGATATTATTTTCGACGACTTCATTTTGCGATCGTAGAATCATAATCAACAATCGTCATCCGTAGTTTTTTAGATTTTAGTCCTCGATTTGTATTTGACGTTCGTCGAATTATATCGTCGATTAAATGTGATATTTTTACAGGCTTTCTATCACCGATTTTTGCTGATAATCATTGTTGGAGTTAGGAACCCGACTCACAGAGTTCGGACTGAAAGATAGTTGAAAGTTGCTGGCCTATGAATTAGCAAGCAAGTGCATGAAAAAGACTAGAGAGAGATTGAGGGCACGCTTGGTTCCGCTGATATGCTCCGGTGTGTCTGGGAGAAAACGGAGGTTCCTCCATCCGCAGTGTTTGGCGCTCTGGTTGAATAGAAACGGCGGTTACTTAAAGCCGCCGTTTCTATTATAATCCCAGCCGCAGTTGCATGCCCCAGTCTAGACGCGCCGGTTCTCCTCGACGCTGATATCCCAGCTGCTAGGGTTCGACGGAGCGCTCTCTCCCCCGATTCTCCTCGATGCGGCCGGACATCGACGATTTCACCGGAGTTTTTCGCCGCCTGATGCACACCGCTTCTCCTCCTTACAAAGGTATGTTTGTTCCTTGGGCATTTGCGCATTCCCGAGCTAGGGCATAGACTGATTTTTCTGATTTCGGTTTTTTGATTTTTCTCCGCAGCCATCCTCCTCCATTGCTAGGGCATCGACTTCACGGAATCGACAGGTATTTCTTTCCTCCACGACAGGGATTTCTCTCCTCCACCAAGGCATATTTGGGTATTCCACTTCACTCCCTCCTCCTTTTAGCTTGGATTTTTAGGTAGTCATCTCTGTGGTGTTTATTTATGTATGTGTGGCTGTGTATATATGTGTGTGTATGTGTGGCTGTGTATATATGTGTGTGTTTATTCATGTTTGTATGTGTGCTGTGTATGTGTGTTGTGTGTATGTGCTGTTTGTATGTGTGTTGTGTGTGTGTGCTGTTGGTGTGTGTGCTGTGTGCGATGTTGGTGTGTGTATGTATGGTGTGTGTGTGTGTTGGCTGTTGTTGTATGTGTGTTGGTGTGTGTATATATATTGTGTATGTATGTATGTGTGTGTGTTATGTGTGTGTATGTGTGTTATGTATGTGTGTGTGTATGTATGGTGTGTGTGTTATATATTGTGTGCTGTTGGTGTGTTGTGTGTGTGTGTTGTATGTGTGTGTTGTATGTGTGTGTGTGTTGTATGTGTGTGTTGTATGTGTGTATGTAGGTGTGTGTGTTGTATGTTTGTGTGTTGTATGTGTGTGTGTGTTGTATGTGTGTGTGTGTTGTATGTGTGTGTGTGTGTGTGTTGTTTGTGTGTGTGTGTGTGTGTGTGTGTGTGTGTTTATATGTATGTATGTGTGTGTATGTGTCAGGTTTCATAATTCTTTTCGTATGTCCCAAGAATTTTTTATGGATCTATTGCATATCTTGGAGGAGAAGTACGAATTTCACGGGACGAGACAGACTGCATCTAGAGAGATTTTGGCACTGACCTTGGACATACTGTCTCATAACGAGGTCATGAGGAAGACATGTGAGTGGTTTCAGCACTCGACGGAGACTGCTAGCAGGTTTTTTGGAGAAGGCATTCGCGTGTTGATACTACTGGCGGATGAAGTGATCCAGCCATTAGATAGATCTTTCAGTAGCACACCGCCAGAGATTCTGTACGACACACGTTACATGCCATTCTTTAAAGATTGTGTCGGTGCAATTGATGGAACACATGTTCATGCATGCGTACCTGTTCGTGATCAAGTACCGTACATTGGGAGACATGGCATGCCGACACAAAATGTGATGGCTGCTTGTGATTTCAACATGTGTTTCACGTTCGTTATGCCAGGTTGGGAAGGCTCTGCGCATGATAGCCGCATTTTCAATTATGCGCTTCGGGATCTCCGTTACAAATTTCCGCATCCACCACCAGGTAATAAGATTTCTATTCCATTTTTTATACTTCTCACCTGTGAAGCATAACAATTTTGATCCTGGTTTTCAGGAAAATATTACTTGGTGGACTCTGGGTATCCGCTACAGAGGGGTTACTTGAAACCATATCCAGAGACATGTTATCATCTCCCCGACTTTGCTCGTGGCGGTCGTGCACCGGAAGGACGCCGAGAGATATTCAATCATGCGCACTCATCCCTTAAAAGTGTCATTGAAAGATCGTTCGGGATTTGGAAGAAAAAGTGGGCCATATTGCGTGATATGCCGAGCTACAGCTTCGCCAAATAAACCGATATTGTGATGGCGACTATGACACTGCATAATTTTATTCGGAGGCACCCGTCGTGGAGGGATATTGATTTCAATGACTTCGAGCAGGGAGGTGGTGATGAGGGGGTGACCATGTGCTGCACCAAGGAGGTCCCGCCACACACGCAGGAGTGCATAAGAACTCTTATCCCAAACCAAAAGCCGAATTGGGTTTAGGGGAAGAGAAACATGCGAGTATATATATTTATGGGTTGTTAGTATTACCTCTTTCTTCACTAGGTAAAATTTATAGGCAACTAAGACCGGTGGAAGGGTCAATGTCATGTTGTCAGAGGGTGGACCCAACCCACATTGTACACAGTCGTCGTCGTCGTTTACATGTAAACGCACCGACCACTAGTTATAGCTTGAATTTCTCGCAAAAGAACACTGCCACTGTCACGAATTATTTTTAGGTACGCCCAACGCACGTCACTGTAGCCGTGCCTGGGAACATCGATCCGTGCACTTGCACATCAAATCAGACGCACAATTTTTGATGTGCGAGTGTATGGCTCGATGTTTACACGCACGACACTACAACCATACAGGAGGCTGATTTGATATTTATTTGAAAGGCTCTGATAGCACCCACACCGCACTGTTAGGACGAAAAATTGTTACTAACAGAGTAACAGTGCACAACTGATTATTCGGTGAAACAACATTTTGTTGTATGCTGCTGTGTTTAAAGCGTGGAAGGAAGATATTGCGTGTGGAAGGCTGTAAGGAAACGTGTTAGGACCAAACAGCGAACATCATTTTCCACCGCTCATCAAATAGTAAGACTGGGGTGCCATTTCTCCCTTGTCAAGTTACCCTCCACAAACGGGGGACTCCCTATTCTTTCTAATCACCCATATCCTCCTGGTTTTCTTCTTCTTCCCCGATGAATAGCCTGAGAGCAGCGATCAGCCGCCCGGACGCGGCGTTCTCATCCTTCATCCTCTGCTACCGCCGCAGCCACGCTCGAGTAGTAGGTTATCCTGCGTCCACGCAGAACACCGGCCGCCTGGCCCCTCATCCCACCTATTCTTCATTCTCCGCCGCCTCATTTTTGGTCGATCATCTCCCCAGAATTGCGCCGGCATCTCGCGCCAATTCCCGGAGGACTCTAACCAGGGCATCTAATTGGGATTCCGACAAATCGCCCTATGAAACTCTTGGTAATTGGCTTGGACTAATCTTAACTCGATTCCGAACTTCAAAAATTAAGTCGTAACGTCTTTGTAAATCTGTGTTTGGAGATCTTTTTGTTTTCTCATTAAAGCAGGCTATTATTACGCTGCTATGGGATGATGGCTTAGTATTGAATTATTCTTGTTTCTGTCGAGGCTTGCAGAGTTGGAGAGAGGTGCCGATGAGGAGAAAATTAAGATCGCGTACAGGAGGCTTGCTAAGTTCTATCACCCCGACGGTGTGCCTCTATGATCTGAGCTTGATTGTTCATCTTGCTTGCAGTTAGTTGCCATTAAATTCTTGCTCAAATTTATATGCTCCTTATGGTTTTATTTTCCATATTTCTCCACTTATGTTACTGTATCTTTCAGATTGTGTTGCATCTTCTCATAATACACAGCACGACTGTAGGATTATTGGAATAAACCTGCACCTGTCCCGAAGCAGTCAGAAAATTAAGTATAAGTAATTTAGTATAAGTAATATTTAAATGTAACTGCTTTATTATCAGCCAACTGTTTCTTTATTGTTCTATTTCTAGAATAGTCTATTATGAGACTATATATATGTAATGCTTCTCATTGCAGAATCAATCAGGCTTAAAACTTTAAAACCAATTCCAATTAAAACCCCCATCTAGCTTTCTCTTCTGGGTATGTTTATCATCGAACAGTGGTATCAGAGCCATTTTTCAGGAATTTCCGATCATCAAGTGATCATTGTAAATGGCCTCATCATCTACCTACAATTCTCCAACTCTCAGTCACACCTCTATTCCTGTTTTCACTGGAGACTGCTATGAATTTTGGAGCGACAAAATGGAGACGTTGATGCGTTCCCAAGACCTGTGGGAGATAGTCAATAATGGTCTCACGACATTTCCGAGAACTGCTGAAGGCACTGCTCCAACAATCTCTAAGGAAGAGAAGATGAGGGATGCTCTCGCTCTTCACCTCATCCAGCAAGGAGTTGCCGCCAACATATATCCCAAAATCATGGGTTCAAAATCCGCAAATGAAGCCTGAACCAGACTTGCAAATGAGTATAAAGGGACTAGAAAGTTAATAAAAATTAAACTCACTGCTCTTAGAAGGCAATTTGATTCTCTAATGATGAAGGAAAATGAAACCTCCCAAGAGTTTTGTGGCCAAAATTACAAGCCTTGTAAACCAAATCAGAACCCTTGGGGGAGTTATTGAAGAACAACAAGTGGTTGAAAAGATCATTAGATCTTTGCCAAGGTCCCATAAACATATTGTATCAGCCATATTAAAGGCAAATGATCTTGAAATACTCATAGTCATAAACCTCTTAGGGTCACTACAATCACATAAGGCTCTAAACCCAGAAGACTCAGCACCTTTAGAAAAGGTTTCCAGACCAAAGTAAACCCCAAATATCAGAAAACAGAAGAGAAAAGAAAACATGAAGGAAGAGATATTAGAGGTAAATCTTCAAATACCTTCAGAGAAAAGAAATGAAAATCTACCCAAAAACTTTACCCAACCAAAATCGAGCTTGCCTCGTATGTAAGAAACAAAAACATGAAACCAAAAATTACTTTTTCGCTGCAAGCAATGTAAAATTCAGAACCACTCTGAGAGGGATTGTTGGTTCAAATCCAAGGAGGAAGCTAAAGTATCAAAAATTGAACCTGAAGAATACATTTTCACTCTCAAGTCATCCTCACCTAGTGATACACTTGACAACTGGTACATTGACAGTAGTTGCTCAAACTACATGGTCAATGACAAGAGCTACTTTGTTTCACTGGATGAAGAATAAAATTCAGAGGTCATTCTTGGAGATGGAAAGAAGGAAAAGATTGAAGGAAGAGGCACCATATTAGTAGAAACCGACTCAGGGAAACTTAGACTAATAAAAGATGTTCAGTTGTACCAACCCTTACTCAAAATTTATTATGTGTTGGGCAACTGGCACGAAGAGGATACAAAGTGGTATTTGACAATAATACTTGCCACATCATACATAATGATTCCAAGCTCCTAACAACCCCAGCCAAGATTAACCAAAGTAATATCTATACTTTAAACCTGAAACCATTAAAAGGTCTAGCATTGACCAGTTAGGAGGACTCACATTCACAAGCCGCAAGACTATGACATCTTAGGTTTGGCCACAAACTTTAAATCTCTTCATCAACTACAAAAAGAAAAACTAGTTGAGGGAATTTCACCGTTTGAAGGCACATCTATCCAATGTAATACCTGCGCTCGATGCAAATCTCATCGTCTTCCATTCCCTCACACAACATTAAGAAGAACTGAAGGACCTCTGGATCTACTTCACATGGATCTATGGGGCCCTGCCAGTACCCTACTGCTGGAGGCAAGAGGTATTATATGTTAATCATTGATGATTTTAGCCGCTACAGACTACAGTTGGATATTCTACCTCGAACAGAAATTTGAAGCCTTCAATCATTTCAAAATCTTCAAGCGACAAGTTGAAAATCAATGTGAGGAAAATTAAATCAATCAGAACTGATCGGGGCGGAGAATTCATCTCTTCCCAGCTTATTTCTTTTTGTCAAGATGCAGAAATCCATCGAGAGCTCACAACTCCCAGAAGCCCTCAGCAAAATGGAGCAGTCGAGCACAGAAACAGGACAATGATTGAAATGGCAAGAACGATGCAATCTCACATGTCCTGTCCAAAATCACTATGGGGTGAAGCAACGTCAACTGTTATATCTTGAACCGGTCCATCACGAAGGCTCTATCAAATACAACACCATATGAAGTTTTCTTTCACCGTAAGCCTCAAGTGTCTCACTTAAGAGTGTTCGGGTGTATTGCATATGCCCACAATACTTCTGACACAAGAAACAAACTAGAAGAATCAAGCGTGAAATGCGTAATTATTGGATATAGCACTGAAAGTAAAGCATACAAGCTTCTGGACCCAACATCAAACAAGCTCATAATCGCTAGGGACGCAACCAGTAATGAAGAAATTGGATGGAAATGGGACTCAGACTCAAGCACAGATCATCAGCCACTGCAAATGCTGGTTGAGCTGAATTTACATCCAAACTTCATCCAATGCAATGCAGGGAATATGTAGTCTGAAGATTCAGACGTCGACACTGAGTCATCATCACCCCAAAGAACACGCACGCTGGAAGAGATTTATCAACGAGATGAATTTGCTTTTTTGGCGTCCACACCAATTACTTTTGAAGAAGCAGAAAAAGAGGAAGTAAGGAGAGAAGCAATGTGAGAAGAATTTCAATCTATAGAGAAGAATCAAACCTGGTCTCTTGTTACCAGACCAAGCAATAAAGAAGTTATAGGCCTAAAATGGGTTTTCAAGATAAAACATAACGAGCTTGGTGCCATTCTAAAACACAAGGCCCGATTCGTAGCAAAAGGATACTCGCAGAGGCCTGGAGAAGATTATAGTGAAACATTTGCGCTCGTAGCAAGGATGACAACAATAAGACTCATACTTGCCATTGCTACTCAGTACAACTATCCAATCTTCCGTCTTGATGTTAAGTTGGTCTTTCTCAATGGAGATTTGAGTGAAGAAGTGTTTATCACTCAACCTCCAGGCTTTGAAGTTGTTAAAAAAGAAAAAGTCTACAAGCTACACAAGGCCCTGTATGGGCTCAAACATGCGTCGAGAGCTTGGCACATCAACATTGATTCCTACCTGCTCAGGGAAGGTTTCATCAAAAGCCCAAGTGAGCCGACATTATACATAAAAATGCAAGGAGAGAAGAGAGTAATTGTCAGCATCTATGTTGATGATCTAATTGTCACTGGCCCCCAATCCAATCTCCTGCAGAAATTTAAAGAAAAGATGAAGAAGGACTATGAGATGACGGACTTGGGGCACCTCAGATTTTTCCTTGGGATGCAAATCAAACACCTAGCAGACACCTTGATTATCTCTCGGGAACATTACATTCAATCACTTTTATTAAAGTTTCAGATGGAGAACGGTAACATGGTGCATACACCTATGACCCCCTCAGAGGCTCTAAAAATAAAACAGAAGGGGAAGAAGGTGCAAACAAAGACGTCTATAGGAGCTTGATAAGCTCCCTTCTCGATATCACCCATACTCGCCCAAATATTGAAAATGTTGTTAATATCATGGCAAGATTTGTGAGTAATCCTTCCTAAATTCATTTCCTTGCGGCAAAACGAGTCCTTCGTTATCTGAAGGGTATGAAGAACTATGACCTGTATTTCAATAAGGGGCAAAATTTTGACCTAATCGGGTATTCCGATTCAGATTGAGCAGGCAATCTGGAAGATAGGAAGAGTGCCAGCGGTTTCATTTTCTTTGCAGGATCAAACCATATCTCTTGGAGCTCGAGGAAACAACAATTTGTTCTCTCTCCACGACGGAAGCGGAATATATAGCTCTGAACTCTGCAGTTTGTGAAGCTATATGGTTACGACGACTAAAGAATGAGATAGAGAATGAAGAAGGCCACAGTGTGAAGATCAATTGCGACAATACATCTGCAATTTCACTATAAAAAAATCCAGTCTACCACGCAAGGAGCAAACATATAGATATCCGCTTCCATTTCGTAAGAGAGGCACATGAGAAGAAGGAAGTGGAGTTACACTTCTGTTCTACTCAAAACCAGATCGCAGATAGTTTGACAAAGCCATTGCCGTGAGATTGCTTCAAGGAGCCGAGGAAGAAGACGGGAATTCGTGATGACACAGATTTAGGGGAAGTATTGGAGTAAACCTGCACCTGTCCCGAAGCAGTCGGAAAATTAAGTATAAGTAATTAAGTATAAGTAATCTTTTAATGTAACTGTTTTCTTATCAGCCAACTGTTTCTTTAATGTTCTATTTCTAGAATAGTCTATTATGAGACTATGTATGTGTAATGCTTCTCATTGCAGAATCAATCAAGCTTAAAACTTTAAAACCATTCCAGTTAAAACCCCCATCTAGCTTTCTCTTCCGGGCCTGTTTATCATCCAACAAGGATTATGATCTAAATCACTAAATAAATAAATTAATTGATCATATTTGTTTTTGAAGAAATACAAAATGGCATTTCAGTTATTTTATATTTTCCGTTATTTTTGTATGTACTTTTGAATTAAGTTAGTTTTCTTTTATAGAATTTTAGATATATAAGGAAGCGTTTTTCCCTGTACATATGCAAGAAGAGAGAAAGACGCTCTTGTGTGTAATTACTCTGCTTCTTCCTTGTATGAATTCCGTTGGAATTCATCATTTTTTCCATCTCATTAATTGATCAGAAGGAAGATCTTACCAATTTAACATGGTATCAGAACTAAAGACGATCTAAGCGTCTTCTTGACGTTTCATTTCACCGTCACAACGCCAAAGACGATTTGCTACTGCGATCTTTTTCGTTGATTCCTCCAAGATCTCATAGGATATTTTGAATTTTCAGCACATGGCTGAAGAAAATCCTGTGAACTTAAGAACTCTAATATCTCATGCCTTGTCATTACAAAATTCAGTCTCACCCGGGATGGTTCTTGTCACTCAAGTTTTGGAAGGATCTTCAAACTACATACCCTGGAAAAGATCCATGGAGATTGCACTCGCTTGCAAGGATAAACTTGGTTTCGTAAACGGATCTCTCCCACAACCAGCCGACGGAGATGTCAATCGTTCCCGATGGGAACAGGCTAATAACAAGGTAATCTGCTGGATCATCAGTGCAGTTTCTAAGGAGATAGGTCATTCAATTCTTCGTGCCAGCACTGCAACACTTATGTGGAGCAGCCTTCAACTACGTTTTTCTAACAGTACCGGGACTATGGTCTATGGATTGTGACAAGAAATGACCTCATTTCATCAAAATGGCCTGAAGGTTGAACATTATTATACTAAACTGAAACAACTCTGGGATGAATTGGAAGCAATTACCTCAAAACCAAGCTGCATCTACTACTCGTTGTAATGTTCTGAAAGTCTGGGAGGAACAACAAGAAGAGTAGAAATTGATGCAATTTTTGATGGGCCTAAGTGATGCATTCAAACCAGTTCGAGGCCAAATCTTACTTCCAAAACCATTACCTACCATTGAAGACGCATATGCCATGGTTCAACAAGAAGAAAGGCAGATGAACACTTCTTCCTCTTTGAATGACATGAATTCTGCTATGATGGCCAAAAATCAAACTCCTCAGGATTTCTACAATCTACCAACACAGATTTTTTTTTTTCATTTAGCTCTCAATCTTGGACAAATAAGAAGAACCTATGGTGCGACAAGGTAAATGTTTTAAAATACATGGTTTTCCTCCCAACTTCAAGTTCAAAGGAAAGACCTCTGCCAACAATTTTCACAAATCCCAAGTCCACAATGTTGATTCTGACAGACATGAACATCAATTTGAAGTCTCTACAACAGCTCCTCAACTTACTAAAGAGCAAATAGATCAACTTCTTGGACTTCTTTCCATTCAGACCCAAAGCTCTATTTCAGGAGTCTGTTCAAAAACTTGCAAGTATCTGTTATAATTTCTCTATCACATATCCCAATGATGAATGGATCTTAGATAGTGGAGCCACCGATCACATTTCCCATTGCTTCCATCTGCTGCACTCTTCAATACCACTTGTTCCTCCACAAATAGTTCACCTACCAGGTGGATCTACTGCTTCAGTTACTCACATTGACAACATTCCTCTCAATTCCATTATCACATTACAAAATGTTCTTTTGCTTCCAACTTTTACTCATAATTTGATTTCGATTAGCAAATTAACTTATGCAGGACCATTTGAAGAAGAACACAATGGAAATTGGCAAGAGGAGGAATGGCTTGTATCGTCTCCACATTTCTTCCAGATCGGATGAACCCGATCATTCTTTTATTCAAAGTCTTGTTACAACTACTTTTGATAAAACAATGTTATGACATAATCGATTGGGTCGAGTTTCTATTGATAAACTTCGCCGCCTTATTCCTATTCTCCCAGATTTAGACAAGGTTCATAACATGTCATGGACTATTTGCCCTCTTGCTAAACAATCTCGTTTACCATTTTATAAAAGTGATAGTTTCTGTCACAAAGCTTTTGATATAGTTCATTGTGATGTGTGGGGACCCTATAAAAGTTCTACTCATTTTGGTTTTCGCTATTTTTTAACTACTTGGTCATACTTGATGATCTCAAAACAAGAGGTTCCCTTTTTAATCCAATCTTTCTACAATTTAATACTTAACCAATTTCAAACCTCTATCAAAATTTTTAGAACCGACAATGGTTCATAATTTTATAACAACACCTTGAAGCAATTCTTTCTCAAACATGGGATTCTACATCAAAGTAGTTGTGTTTATTCTCCACAACAAAATGGAATCCCCGAGCATAAACATCGACATATCCTTGAAATAGGAAGGGGTCTTTGTTTTCAAGCATCTTTGCCTATTGAGTTTTGGGGGGAATGCGTTCTCACAGCAACACACCTCATAAATAAAATCCCCTCTACTGTTTTACATCATAAAACTCTTTATGAGCTATTATTCCATTCTAAACCACCTTACCATCATTTACGTGTTTTTGGTTCTCTATGCTTTATTTCTACTTTGGCTCATAATCGTGACAAATTTGCTCCAAGTGCCTCCCGTTGTGTTTTCATTGGTTATCCTCCAAATCACAAGGAATATAAGGTTTTTGATCTCCAAACCAACAAGATCTTTGTTAGTCGTGATGTCATTTTCACTTAACACATTTTTCCCTTCTACCCTCAACCCTCAACCCTCTCAAATTTCTCATAATTCAGATAGAAGCATGTTACCAGTACGGTAACGGGTCGCCGATAGGAGCGGCGGTAGCGGCGAGGGAAGCGGACGGGACTGTCGCTAGACGATAGCGGCAGCGACAAGGATAGCGGACGGGCTGTCGCTGGGCGATAGCAGCGGCGGCGAGTAGGGTTCGGGCGAGAGAGAGATTGAGAGGGAGAGGAATAGAGAAAGAGGGAGAGAGACAAGGGGAACAGCCCCTCCTAAGTTGATTGATCCAAAGATGAAAAACATAACCCTAGGTGCTCCCTTATATAGGGGGAAACCACCACATCATTAAGAGTTCAAATTAAAATAAAATAACATAAACCAAATGCTGAAGGATAACTAGGACCGGTCGGTCCTTTAGGTGGTCTTCTCCAAAGTGCCCGGTTCGGCGCGGGGTCTAGTGCTGTCGCTTGGTCCTGCGCGCGCCCTCCTCGAATAGACCTGCCATTCCGGCTCGTCAGACTGGAGGTCGGTAACAATACCGCCATCTGGGAAATTGGCCTTGTCCTCAAGGCAGTAGTCTGGAAACTGTCGGCGAAAATCATCTCGCAGGAGCCGAGTAGCGGACGAACGGGGGCGGCCTCGCCAAGCAACCCGCACCTCCTCCGGATGGGTAGCTCCGGCCGTGGGTTTGCGCTGATCAAGAATGGCTCCGTATAGAGTGGTTCGGAGCTGGCCGTGTCCAAGTCGGTCGGGATATGGTCGGATACGGGATGATCGCCGATCACACGCCGAAGTTGTGAGACATGGAATACGGGATGAATGCGAGCGGTGTCCGGAAGGCGGAGGCGATATGCCACTGCTCCGATGCGGCTGAGGATTTCGAAAGGTCCAAAGAAGCGCGGGGCGAGCTTGGGGCAAGTGCGGCGGGCCACGGTGAGCTGGCGGTAGGTGTGAAGTTTAATGAACACCCGTTCTCCAACATGAAATTGGAGGTCCCTTCGTTTCCGGTTGGCAAATGATGCCATCTTCGCCTGAGCCCGTCGAAGATGTTGTTTTAAACTATCCAAGATAACATCCCTATCGTGGAGATGATCCGCCAAGCTAGCCACCGGGCATTCCCCGGGTAGGTGGCGGAGCACGGTCGGCGGTGGCCGGCCATATACGGTCTCGAAGGGCGAGGTGTTGGCGGAGTGGTGGTATGCGGTATTGTAGGAGTATTCTGCCCACCCAAGCCATTTGGCCCACGAACCGGGCCTCTCCCCGATGAAGCAACGCAAGTATGTCTCCAAGCACCTGTTGAGTACCTCAGATTGGCCATCCGATTGCGGATGATATGCTGTACTCATCCGAAGTTGGGTCCCCTGTAGGCGGAATAACTCAGTCCAGAAGCTACTGAGAAAAAGTGGGTCACGATCACTGACGATCGAACGGGGGAACCCATGAAGACGGACTATCTCCGCGATGAAGCTGTCGGCGACCGTCGCCGCAGTGTAGGGATGGCGGAGCGGGACGAAGTGCGCGTACTTCGTTAGGCGGTCCACGACTACCAAGATGCAATCGAAGCCGTTGGAGCGGGGCAACCGGGTGATGAAGTCCATAGCTATGTCCTCCCAGACACGCTCCGGGATCGGTAGGGGATGCAAGAGGCCGCTGGGAAACATCGTCTCGTATTTGGCCTTCTGACATGGTAGGCAGGCCGCCACGTATGCCTTCACCTGTCGAAGCATGTGGGGCCAGAAAAGCGAGGCCGCCATCCGACGGTATGTCCGATAGGCCCCGGCGTGGCCACCTGCCGGGGTGGAGTGGAACTCCGCAAGCAAAGCCGGAATCATTGCCGACGATGGAGACAAAACGAGTCTGTCCCGATGAAAAAGGCGGCCCCCGATCAATGTATATGGCGGCCGTGACAAGGGGTCGGCCAACAGGGCGGCCCGGATATCCTGAAGCTGGGGGTCCCGGTCCACCTCGAGCTGAATGGCCGCGGCGTCGTCCCACACCGGCCGGGAAATGGCTGTCAATTCTGGCGCATGCGGGCATCGGGAGAGCGCATCGGCCGCTCGATTCGTCCTGCCCGGACGAAACTCCACCGTGAAGTCGTAGCCGAGCAGCTTGGCCACCCAAACCTGCTGCGTTGGCGTGGCTATCTTTTGTTGGAGCAGATAGCGAAGGCTGTGGTGATCGGTGCGGATGACGAAGGGCCGCCCCAGGAGATAAGGCCGCCAATGCTGGACCGCCAAGACCAGCGCCATAAGCTCGTTCTCGTATGCGGAGCGGCTGCGCACCGCGGTAGAAAACGCCCGATTGTAAAAGGCAATTGGCCGGCCGTTCTGCATCAAAACGGCGCCGACGCCGGTGCCCGAGGCATCGCACTCGACGACAAACGGCTGGTGGAAGTCCGGCATGGCTAAAACCGGGCCGTGGACCAAGGCAGACTGGAGCGCTGTGAAGGCCTCCATGGCCGCCGGCGGCCACTTGAAGGGCCCCTCCTCCGATTTCTTCAGCAGCTGAGTGAGAGGGCGGGCCAAGCCACCGTAATTTCTGATGAAGCGCCGGTAGTATCCCGTCAAACCGAGAAAAGCCCGGACGTCGTGCAAGGAGGTCGGAGTCGGCCAACGCAGCACCGCCTGAATTTTGTCTTCATCCATGGCCACGCCGTGGGCCGAAATAGTGTGGCCCAAGTAGCTGACCGTCGCCGTGCCGAAGGTGCACTTCTTGTGGTTGACCGTTAGCTGATGTAGGCGGAGAGTGGCGAAAGTCTCCCGAACATGACTGAGGTGATCCTGCCAAGTGGGACTGAAGACAAGGATATCATCAAAAAATACAAGGACATGCTTACGCAGAACGGGCCGAAATATCTCATTCATGGTAGCTTGGAATGTCGCGGGGGCGTTGGTGAGCCCAAATAGCATGACCAAGAACTCGAAATGTCCGTCGTGGGTCCTGAACGCCGTCTTTGGCACGTCCTCCGGTCGTACCCGAATCTGATGATAGCCGGCCCGTAGGTCCAGCTTGGTAAAGACGGTCGCGCCGTGTAGCTCGTCTAGGAGCTCCTGAATAACCGGAATAGGATACTTGTCCGGTACCGTGGCCTTGTTCAGCTCCCGATAGTCCACACAGAACCTCCAACTGCCGTCTTTCTTGCGCACTAGTAACACCGGGCTGGAAAAGGGGCTCGCACTGGGCCGGATGAAACCGCCCAACAACATCTCTCGGACGAGTCTTTCTATCTTGTCCTTTTGGGCGTGCCCGTAACGATAGGGCCGCACGGACACCGCCGACGACCCCGGATGGAGAACAATGGCGTGATCGGTCGGTCGGGAGGGTGGAAGGCCCGAGGGTGCGGTGAAGATGTCCTCGAAATCCGCGAGGACGGCGCTCATGTCGGCCGTGAGGGGTGCGGCCGCCGCGGAAGGGCTCGCCTGAAGGGGCCATAACCAGGCCGAGAAATCGACGTCGGCGACGCGTGTCATCGCCCGATACGACAACGGTGAGCGGAGGAGGGTAGGGTCAGTGGGTCACCCACCAAACGACATTGCCGGCTCTGCTGCTGAAAATCCATCGTCATCGAAGCCCAGTTCACCCGGACGTCGCCCAGGGTCTCGAGCCAAGCAACGCCGAGAATAGCGTCGAGGCCTCCTAGCTCGAACATATAGAAGTCAGCCGTGACCCGGCACGGCCCCACGGTCATGGTCACATCCCGGCATTGGCCCAAGGTCGGGCGACGACGGCCATCGCCCAAGCATACTGAAAAGTCTGGTGACGAAGCCACCGGTAGGGCGAGCTCTTGCGCCAGATGGGAGGACATTAAGTTGTGACTCGCCCCGCTATCCACCATCACAATGACGGTGCGGTTGTGTAGTTCGCCGGCCAACTTCATGGTGCGGGTCCCCGTTAATCCCCCCACGGAGTAGAATGGCAGTTCCAGCACATTGAGGGGGGCATCCTCGAGGTCGGCCGTAGGTGGGTCGGGTGGTGGCTCCAAGGGTGGCAAGTCCTCGGCGAGGGCGTAACCCTCACTGTCGCTAAAGATAGCGTGGAATTCTTTGACCAGGCAAACATGCTGAGGCGAGTATGGTTGGCGGCAACGGAAACATAAACCGCGGCGCCGAAGGTCATTGTAGTCGACGGTGGAGATGCTGTTGGGGCCGTCCGGGCGTGCCGGCCGACCGTGGGCCACGGGGGTCGGGCGAGGACCGGTGTCCCGCACGGGATGAGGACGGAAGGGGGGCGGGCCGGAGTGCCGAGGGCCGATGTCCGCTTCGACCGCACGGGCAAGTTCCAGGGCTTCCGAGACCGTGCGTGGGTGATGAGTGCGAATGCGAGAACGTATATTGGGGAGGAGACCTTGCAGAAAAAATCCCAGGTAATGGTCGGGCGGAAGGCCGGGCACTTGTGTGACGAGAGCAACAAACTCATCGATGTATGCGTCCACCGTTGTTGATTGGCGGGCGGAGCAAAGCCGCTCGATAGCGGAACCCGTGTAGCGAGAATCATAACGGCTGATCATCTCGTGTTTGAAATCCTGCCACGGAATGAGGGGTTGCACTTGGCGAAGCCAACGTGCCCAATGGAGGGCCGAGCCGTCCATCCCGACCATGGCGGTGCCGACGCGGTCCGCCGGGGGGGTGCCGTTAAGGTCGAAATATTGCTCCGTACGGGCGATCCAGCCCATAGGATCCGTCCCGGAGAAGGGCGGAACATCCATTGCCATAGTGGGGCGGATGGCGGCCACCGGCGGTACGACGGGGAACGGTTGGGGCGCCTCCGGCGCACGGAAGCCGGCCGCGAGCGGGACGGGGGACAACCGAGGATCGAAGTGGTGTCGGCCGGGGGGAACTGTTGCGGCGGTGTGCTTGGCGACGGCAGCAGCGCCTCCAAGCGCGCGAGGAGGGCCTGCTGAGTTGAACGGATGTCGTCCACCGCGGCGTGAAGGCTGGCGATCTGGGACCCATGGAGTGCGAGGCTTTCCGCGACCTGGTTGTCGGCGTCGGCGGCAGTGGATGGATCAGCGGGGTGGAGGCGCGTGTTCGGGGCCATGAAGGGTTCCGGCGGCTGCGCGAGAGCGGGCGGAGAGGGCAGGTCGGACCAATGTTACCAGTACGGTAACGGGTCGCCGATAGGAGCGGCGGTAGCGGCGAGGGAAGCGGACGGGACTGTCGCTAGACGATAGCGGCAGCGGCAAGGATAGCGGACGGGCTGACGCTGGGCGATAGCAGCGGCGGCGAGTAGGGTTCGGGCGAGAGAGAGATTGAGAGGGAGAGGAATAGAGAAAGAGGAAGAGAGACAAGGGGAGCAACCCCTCCTAAGTTGATTGATCCAAAGATGAAAAACATAACCCTAGATGCTCCCTTATATAGGGGGAAACCACCACATCATTAAGAGTTCAAATTAAAATAAAATAACATAAACCAAATGCTGAAGGATAACTAGGACCGGTCGGTCCTTTAGGTGGTCTTCTCCAAAGTGCCCGGTTCGGCGCGGGGTCTAGTGCTGTCGCTTGGTCCTGCGCGCGCCCTCCTCGAATAGACCTGCCATTCCGGCTCGTCAGACTGGAGGTCGGTAACAAAGCACCTCTACATCTACAATTTTACCTTTCCCAGCTGATTTGGATGAATTTTACATATACTCAGACACTTCATTCCATTCAGACATTCCCATTCATCATCCATCCATCAATCCACCTGCTGGTCATCCTATTATTCCTCTTTCTCCAGCTCAACAACCTAGAAAATCAACCAGAATCATTAATCCTCCAAAATGGAGAAAAGACTATATCTGTTCATTTATTACCAATGACCGGATTAATTCTTCAACTGGTTATGATCTTAGTTCTTCACCCACCAAACCTGTTAACTATCCAGATGCCTACAAATATTTAGCCTGGAGAGATGCAATGGCCTTAGAGATTAAAGCTCTGCAAGATAACAACACCTGGCTTGTCACCACATTGCCTCCCGGAAAGCATGCCATTGGTTGTAAGTGGGTTTACAAAATCAAGTATCAACCCAATGGTTCAATTGAACGGTATAAAGCCCGTTTAGTTGCTAAGGGTTATACCCAAACAGAGGGACTTGATTACCAGGACACCTTCGCACCTGTGGCTAAAATGACGACTGTCAGGACACTTCTTTCTTTAGCAGAGCCTCCAGAGGATGGTTTCTCAATCAATTGGACGTTTATAACGCCTTCTTATACAGAGATCTCTTAGAAGAAGTATACATGCATTTACCTCCAGGATTTCATCTTAAGGGGGAATCAGGTTAGAATAGAGTATGTCGCTTTCTCAAATCAATATATGGTCTCAAACAATCCTCTCGGCAATGGTTCTCTAAATTTTCCACAACCTTATTTTCACTTGGCTTCCAACAATCACAAAAATGATCACTCTCTTTTTACAAAAGCTGTTGATAGACATTTCATGGCCCTTCTAGTTTACGTCGACGATATTATTCTGACAGGAACTCACCAATCAGATCTTGATATCTTGAAACACACTTTAAATCAACATTTCAAAATCAAAGATCTGGGCTTTCTAAGCTATTTTCTGGGTGTTTAGGTTATCCGCACATCTGCGGCATATATCTGCATCAACGAAAATATGCACAAGATATTCTACAAAGCTCAAATCTATCTGACAGCAAAACCAATTCCATTCCAATAGAACAAAAACATAAACTGAATACCATCGACGGAGAAGCTCTACCAAATCCTTCGATATATCAGAGCTTAGTTGGACATTTAATTTACCTCACGGTTACACGACCAAATCTTACTTATCCAGTCCACATATTAAGTCACTACATGTCCCAACCGAGAAGCCCTCACCTTCATATGGCGTATAAACTTTTAAGATATGTCAAAGGTTCTTTAGGCCAAGGGTTATATTTTCCCTCCAAAGGAAATTTAAGTTTAAGTGTTTTCTGTGATGCTGACTGGGCGGCTTGTCCGACAACAAGAAGATCTATAACAGGTTACTGTGTGCAACCAGGGGGATCTCTTATTTCCTGGAAAACGAAGAAACAAAGCACCGTTTCTAAGTCGTCCGCTGAATCAGAATATAAGGCCATGGCATCTGTTTGTTGTGAGTTAAGCTGGCTTGTTAATCTATTACATGATTTACAAGTTGACAATTTAACTCTCATTCCCTTAGCTTGTGACAATCAAGCAGCGTTACATATAGCTTCCAATCCCGCATATCATAAGAGAACCAAACACATCGAATTGGATTGCCATCTCATGAGAGAAAAGTTGGCTTCTGGACTCATTGCTCCCACATATATTTCCACCAAATTACAGCTAGCGGACTTGCTCAATAAAGCTTTGGGACAATCTCAATTGCAGTTTTTATTAAGCAAGTTGGGAATTTGCAACATACCAATTCCAACTTGAGGGGGAATGAAGAAATACAAAATGACATTTCAGTTATTTTATATTTTCTGTTATTTTTGTTTATACTTTTGAATTAAGTTAGTTTTCTGTTAGGGGTAAGGCTTCACCCGTACCCGTGGGCAATACCAGCTGCTCAAATACCGCACCACGCGAAGCAGTCCACGACAATGATCCATAGTGGCCCCCAATCGGGATCCCCTAACAGGGCCGCGGCCCCCACACCCCGGCTCAGTTGGTGATGAGAGCCGTGTTGAAGGCTCCTTATCAAAGAGGTCTGGGGATCGAATCCCAGCCTCAACAACCCGCCTCAATTAAACTGGTTGAGGAGACGGGTTGGGGTGTGGGGGCCGCGGCCCTGTTAGGGGATCCCGATTGGGAGCCACTATGGATCATTGCCGTGGACTGCTTCGCGTGGTGCGGTATTTGAGCAGCTGGTATTGCCCACGGGTATGGGTGCCCCTAACATAAAAGTGCACTTTTATGTTAGGGGTAAGACTTTACCCGTACCCGTGGGCAATACCAGCTGCTCAAATACCGCACCACGCGAAGCAGTCCACGACAATGATCCATAGTGGCCCCCAATCGGGATCCCCTAACAACACTTTTATGTTAGGAATAAGGCTTCACCCGTACCCATGGGCAATACCAGCTGCTCAAATACCGCACCACGCGAAGCAGTCCACGACAATGATCCATAGTGGCCCCCAATCGGGATCCCCTAACAGGGCCGCGGCCCCCACACCCCAACCCGTCTCCTCAACCAGTTTAATTGAGGCGGGTTGTTGAGGCTGGGATTCGATCCCCAGACCTCCTTGATAAGGAGCCTTCCACACGGCTCTCATCACCAACTGATCCCCCTCAACCAGTTGGTGATGAGAGCCGTGTTGAAGGCTCCTTATCAAGGAGGTCTGGGAATCGAATCCCAGCCTCAACAACCCGCCTCAATTAAACTGGCTGAGGAGACGGGTTGGGGTGTGGGGGCCGCGGCCCTGTTAGGGGATCCCGATTGGGGGCCACTATGGATCATTGTCGTGGACCGCTTCGCGTGGTGCGGTATTTGAGCAGCTGGTATTGCCCACAGGTACGGGTGAAGCCTTACCCCTAACATTTTCTTTGATAGAGTTTTAGATATATAAGGAAGCGTTTTCCCTGTACATATGCAAGAAGAGAGAAAGACGCTCTTGTGAGTAATTACTCTGCTTCTTTCTTGTATTGAATTCCAAAATTCCTTTTGAATTCATCATTTTTCCCATCTCATTAATTGATCAGAAGGAAGATCTTACCATTTTAACAGTTTTTTCTTCTTGTTTCTGGATACCTCCTGTAGCTCTCAAGTTCATGTTTCCATTGCATTCAACCAGCTATATTATTAATGCAGTAAGTTTCCTTAACAAGCAACTGGTGTCCATGCATATCCAAGCAGCTGTATTATTCAAGTAATTAATTTGACCAAATATGAATGAAATACATAGTTGATTATCATAAGATAAAGGCTTTTATAGAGATGAAACCCTTTTCCCAGATATGGAAAGAAAAAATCTTTGGTGAGAAGCGTGCTGCTTACCCTACCGTAAATATTCCCAGGTTTAATCATTCTGCAGTTTACTTTTAGGTTTTGGAGGGCTTAATAATCTTCTTCCCCAACTTGCTACATCGTTCCCCCTGGTAGCAAAGCGCATTTTGTTTGCTCTTTCCCAAATATGACATGTAAAAGGTGTTTAGAATCAATTTTAGATGTCTGCTTCAGATCAATTTCATTCGTATGTTTTGGATGGGCAATGTTGTTGGCCACACAACAACTTTGCCGATTGAGGAAGGCAACATGTAGATGCGGTCTTAGAGAGCTCTCGAGGTAAATGAGGGCGGCGGTGGCTTCGAAGAATCCGGGGAAAATGAGCTTGAAGGAAATGCTTCCCTGCAAAATCAAAGTTTCCAGATTAGAGCAATTGGCTGGAATGCTATAGGTTTTAAGTCTTTATACTTTTGCTTTTTATATTGGTAAAGTGAAAGCAGTTGTACAAAAGGGTGTGCATGTGGAGGGAGTAAAGAAATGCTATGTTATTTCTTGATGAAAAACAGAGCAATCTAAAATATTTCTTCATGAGGGGTATACATTTGCATAGAATTCAACACTCATCTCCAACTATTTAGTTGTACTTTATCAATTGTCTTTTGTTTTGCTTCATCGTTATGATTTTTTGCATAACATTGCTCTTCTCATAGCAGTTTATGATGGGAGAGGGGCTCTTGGGAAAGGAGAAACAGCGGAAGCTAGATTTATTAAAATTCAAGCTGCCTATGAGCTCCTCATGGATGTGGACAAGCGTGGGAAATATGACAGAGATCAACGTGTCAACCCTCTGAAGGTATTTTTTTTATATGCTTAGTAAATGTGTGCCGACCCCACTATAGTGGGATAAAGGCTTGAGTGTTGTTTCTTAGTGCATGTTTTCTTATATCTTTTGAGTTTAGCTTTAAAGGAAAAGTTTATTTAATTCATGATGGATAACATAAGGAATTAGAATATTGTTGTATTTCATATTTTCTTATTCATCATGGAATGATCGATTCATTCCCGATTCATTTGGAGGTGTGATTTTCCCGAAATATTTCTTCATTCTATCTGACCTATGCGCTTCATCATGCCAATGTCTGGTTTATGATGAGGGATGTAAACAAAGATTTATTATGGAGGGTATGTTTGTTCTAGGATATAGACATAGCTTTTAGCCTTAGACTCCGTTTGGCACGGCGTTGGCTGTCGTGAACGCGGTGGTTATGAAACGTCGTTCTAATGCCCGACCTCACCTAAGGAACTTCATCCGCTTTTATGTTAAAAAGTAGTTTTATTTTCTTGGTGGTGGTCATAACCATTGCCATGCCAAACATACATTCTATGACGGTGACGCTTTTGCCCAAACTCACCGGAGAAAAAACGTCGTGCCAAACGGAGCCTTAATCTCAATTATACATCTTATGACTATCTTTTTTATAATTTAAACCAAATTGAATCAAATGGAAAACAACAAAAACTTTTTTGAATTTCAAACTCCAAAACAAAAATCATGACTGTTTCTCTTGGGATAACATGCATTGTTTCTCCAATAACATGACTGTTCCCCAGGTGCTATCAGCTATACCTATTTATTGCACACTGGGTGGTTTAAGTTATTAAGGGTTGTAAATTTGTTGTGATATGTTTTGACATTTTGGATGCTTCAATTTTATCAGGCTTCTCAAGCATGGATGGAATGGCTGATGAAGAAAAGAAGAGCTTTTGACCAGAGAGGTGACATGGCTGTTGCAGCTTGGGCTGAGCAACAACAGCGCGAGTTGAATATTCGTGTACGCCGCCTATCTCGCTCCAAGGTATGCTTACTGACCAAGAAAGAGGTTGATAGTTGGCAAAAAACATTTATGAAGTGATCTATGCACATGTTAATAATGGTCATTCCATAATCCGATGCGGAGTTTAAAGATGAGAATTAGTGCGCGATGAATTTAGCTGAAAGCTCGCCAAAAAAATGATCTGATGACGACTAGGTGCTTAAAAATTCATTTATATGCTATATATATATATATCTTGATTGATGACCGAGAACAAAACACTTGAATTTTGATTATTCTGGATTATTAATTACCAAAATCATCCCAGTGAGTTAGCATAATTATTGGCTGCACCCCTCTATCTTTTCAAATTACAAAAACCTTCCCTCAGGATTTACATTTCATAGCATGCATGCACAAAAAGCTCCCTTGGAGTCACCGGGTATTTTTGTGCACGGATATTATGAAACATAAACTCAGAGGGTGATTTTTTAATTTTGAAAGATAGATGGGTGCAAACTGTAATTTTGCAAACTTACGGGGGAGATCCCGGTAAACAGTGGCGGAGCCAGGAATATTGGAGCGCGGGGGCACAAGACTCTTAAAGTATGAAAAAAATAACAAGTAAAAAATTGCTCAATAAAAAAACATTCATTATAAAATAAAACTAACATTAGTACATGAAAAATTCATAAAAATACCTTAAACATTCTTTTCCTTGTTTTTTGAAGGAAGGATACATCTTCTAAATTTCATTTTTTGAAACTCTTGCAAAACATCTTCATCATCAATTGTATCAAACACTTCCTTCTCAATATAAGTAACCAAACAATCATTCAACCATTCATTTCCTAATCTGTTGCGAAGATCTTCTTTAATCAAGCCCATTGCAGAAAATGATCTTTCAACTGTGGCCGTTGCAACTGGTAATGTTAAACACAATGTCAATAGTAAATAAACTTCAGGATAACTCATGTCCTTCTTATGTTTAACCATTTTTTGAGCAAGTTCACTAAATCCATTTAAATCACGAAAATCTTCATGAGTTGAGACATCATAAAACCAATTTATTAGTTGACTGTCAAACATTAAAAGAGTTCTTTCATTAAACTCTACCGGATAAAAATGAGCCAACTCAATTAATTTATCCTTATTGAAAGCAGCAAATGAATCTTGAGGATTGAAGCAAGCTATGTTTGAAATCAACTGAATATTGTCATTATCAAAACGATCATTCAGCTCTTGGTATTGAGAGTCAATCACTGTGAAAAGCAGTTCAATCACTGTGAAAAGCAGTTGAACCTAAAGCAATGCCTTCATGTATTTTCATAGCTTGTGTTTCTCGAAGAATTGCTTGTCTTTTACATGAAGAACTAACTACATTAGTTAAGATGTGCAGAAAATCAAAAAAAATATTCATCTTCTTGTGTCCTTTTGCAACTTTAATCAGTGCTAGTTGAAGCTGATGAGCAAAACAGTGAACATAATAAGCAGATTTATTCTCTGCCAATATCAAACTTTTAAGTCCATTAAAACGTCCACTCATATTGCTCGCACCATCATAACCCTGACCACGAATCTTTGATAAACTCAAACCATATGTAGCAAATAGTGAATCAATCGCCTGTTTAAGTGATAGAGCAGTAGTATTTGATACATAAACCATAGCCAAGAATCTTTCAATTACAAAACCATTCTTATTTACATATCGCAGGACAACACTCATTTACTCTTTAGTTGAAATATCCCGAGCCTCGTCAACCAACAAAGAGAAAAATGAATCTCCAATATCTTTGATTATTGCCTTTGTTGTTAAACTTGCCATTACATTGCATATTTGTTTTTGAATTTCAGGAGACGTCATTTTTGCATTTTCAGGAGCATTGAGCAAAACAACCCTTTTAATTTCATCATTGGAAAGTGCCCTAAACTTTAGTAATTCCAAGAAATTTCCTCTGTTCAAAGATTCATCGCTTTCATCATGCCCACGAAAAGCTAACCCTTGTCTTAGAAGAAATCTGATACAGGATACACTGACACTTAATCTTATACGGTAGTCAATTTCATTTTGCACATTTCTCTTTTCAAAAGCTATATCTATATGTTTTTTTCGATTCATTAAATCTTCGCATGCTACCTTACATTTGTTATGCACACTCAAATTATCTCCAATGTGCATACTCAAACGTTCTTTCTTCTTCCAATTTGAAAAATCACATTGAACAAATGCTTCATGACCACCACCTGTATCTCCAAACTCAAAAGCAAAAAGATAACAAAACAAACAGAAAACTGCGTCTTTTGCTTCACTATATTCCAACCATTGAGCATAAATCTTTTCTGTATACCATTTTGCACAAAATCTACGAGCTTTGTCTTGAGTTGTAGTCTTAGTAGCAGGATACTCTTTGAGAATTGGTTGGTTTGGGCCTTTAATCAAATATGATCTTCGAATATTTTCTCTCTCAAAAGGGTCTTTAGTGATATTGTAAAGCGGAGGCCTTAAACCTGGATCAGATATTGGAGTTGAAGTTGGAGTTGGATTTGGTGTTGGAGTTGGAGTTGGAGTTGGAGTGCACTCAAACTCTCTTTGTCGTTTAGTTCGTACAATGAACTTATCCATTTTCCTATTTGATAAGAAAAATTAATTTATAACCTGAATATAGCTGAATACGTGTTTAAAAATAGGTGTTAACTTATATCTTACCTAAATCTATACCAAACTGGATTAAATCACAAACTTAAATCTATATCTATCTCTATATAATTTATATCCTACGGTCCTACCTAGATCTAAGTGAGGAAGAAGAATGGACCTTGCGTCCTTGCCGATTATCACTCCAGTTAGGAAGAAGAATGGACCTTGCAGCAATCTGTTGAAATCAGTTGGCGTCGACCTTAATCGCAGTGAAGCGGCAGCAATCTGTTGGAATCTGTTGAATGAAATCAGAAAACCGAAGCAATCAGAAGCAATATGTTGGAATCTGTTGGAATCAGAAATCTGATTTCTTAAAGAAGAAATCAGAAATCTGATTTCTTAAAGAAGAAATCAGAAATCTGATTTCTTAAAGAAGAAATCAGAAATCTGAT
The DNA here is from genome assembly GCA_033032865.1 of Dactylorhiza incarnata. Classification (NCBI taxonomy): domain Eukaryota; kingdom Viridiplantae; phylum Streptophyta; class Magnoliopsida; order Asparagales; family Orchidaceae; genus Dactylorhiza; species Dactylorhiza incarnata. The sequence goes on from JAWHQI010000383.1 coordinate 270,223, forward strand.
TTCTTGAAGAAATTGAAATCAGAAAATCAAAATCAGATAGAAGAAGATTGAAATAGAAAATCAAAAAATCAAAATCAGATAGAAGAAGAAGAAGAAGAAGAGGAAGAAGAAGAAGAGGAAGAAGAAGAAGCGGAAGAAGAAGAAGCGGAATACCAGGTCGCGCCGTGCCCGTGCGGAATCGCTCTTGCCCTAGGTCGCGACTCGCGCGGAATCGCCTCTTGCGGAATCGCGGAATCGCCTCTTGCGGAATCGCTCTTGCCGGCTTGCCCTAGGTCGCGGAATCGCTCTTGCCGGGAAACGCTGTTGCGGAATCTCGCGCGGAATCGCCTCTTGCGGAATCGCGGAATCGCCTCTTGCGGAATCGCTCTTGCCGGCTTGCCCTAGGTCGCGGAATCGCTCTTGCCGGGAAACGCTGTTGCGGAATCGCGAAAATGCGTGGGGGCACGGGCCCCCGCAGGTCCTAATGTAGCTCCGCCGATGCCTGTAGACCGACCTTATTCTGGATTAACAAAAGCTAGGTTTCTAGTATGGAAGATACTTAATTATTGATATTGATCATCTCGATATGAATGGAAATGCATCTTTTCTTCATTGTTTCCCACTCTACTGAATCTCGACAATTCAACATGAATTTCCTATTATTCTTTCAGGTAAGCCGCCATCGTAAAATTGGTAGACACGCTGCTCTTAGGAAGCAGTGCTAGAGCATCTCGGTTCGAGTCTTGAGCGGCGGCATTTATAATAATAAATAATATAGAAACAATAGATCTAACAGAGTATTTCAATTCTTAGAAGTCTCCTTAAGGAGGGAGAGAGAAAATTGATGAGATTCAGATCTTTATTAATTTTGTCTGGAAAAGTTAAAATGAAATTTGCCATGAATTTAAAAACAATAGTGTTGATTTCTCTCCAAAAGAGGGTAATGAGGAATAAGTGTTGCGACAGATCGATCCGGAGGAAGAAAGAAGGATATTAGCGAAGGAGAAGGCGGCTTCAGCGGAATATCTCAATAATACATTGAAGAGACACACACTTATTCTTAAGAAGAGGGATTTAACACGGAGAAAGATGCAGGAAGTGGAGGAGAAGAAGAAAATCATCAATCAGTTGCTTGCCGCCGAAGGGCTTGAGCTACTTGACACAGATGATGAAGATGACTCACTTCTGTAATATAGTGTATATATAATTGTATATAGTGTATATGTATATATATTGTATAGTTTTATTAAATCTTTCTATTACTTTTCCGAAATTGTAAAAATGGCAATGTATATATTGGTTCACATATTTCAAGTGAAATAAAAGTAGCAGAACTTCTTCTTATCTGATCGTTTAGGGTTTTATAAAGTTTATAGATAAAACAGTAAGTTACTTCCAGCATCCTTGATATTCTGTAAAGGATATCTGTATCACTTATAATTTTTATAAAATCTATTTGAATTTTGTATATATTATACTTTAGTTTCAAATAAAATTGTATTTATCGGTGATTTTTGTTTTAAAAAAATGTTAGTTAAAATCTATGTATGAGTTGGAAAAATGTAGATGATTATACAACTTAAGGTATATTCACCATGAAGCAGTGCTAATAGGGAGCAGAATATTGATGCCCGCAGTCAAATATTGTTGACGGCCGTGAATGCGATGGTAACGAACTAGTGTTCGTGAATGCCTGATCTCACATAAGGAACTCTATTCACTTTTAGGTTCAAAATTAGTTCTTTTTTCTCGCCGGCGGTCATAACAGTTGTCTTTGTGCAAACTCGCCGGAGCAAAAGCGTCTTTGTGCAAACTCACCGGAGCAAATAAGTCACGCCCAAACGGACTCTAATTAAGATTCACAGCTTTAGGATCAAAGCAAGCAACTCATTTTATATTACGATTAAGCGTTAAATGGAGATGGTTCATTTACTCCTCCTGTAAGAAGATTAAAGGAACATATAAATATGCGCTGCTTGGATATTGTTTATCACAAAATACCATGGAGAGAGATGCATTCATCTAAAGCGCTCGCCACTATTTTGAATCCGTCGACCGTTGCGTTCTGGAATTCCAACATCAGAGCAACCTCCGGGAACGGCCTCCACCGCGAGGCCCTCCTCCTTTACGGGCGCATGCGGCGTGCCGGCGTCCATCCCGATCATCTAACCTTCCCCTTCCTCCTCAAATCCTGCGCAAATATCTCCGAGGGGGACCTCCCCCCCATGGTCCATACCCATGTCCTCAAATCCCCCTTCTCCTCCGACGTCTTCGTCGGCACCGCGATGGTGAACCTGTACGCCAAATGCTCCCTGCTGGATCCCGCGGAGCAGGTGTTTGACGAAATGCCCCGCAGAGATGCGGTCGCCTGGAACGCCATGATCCTTGGCTTGGCCGACAATGGCTCCCATGGAAGAGTCTTCTTCATGTTCCAAAACATGAGACTCGATGGAATCGAGCCCGACTCCATAACAATCATAAGCTTGACGCAATCGTGCGCGCAGACTAAATACTCCAGCCTTCTGAGAGCAGTTCACTCGGTCGGAATCAGAATCGGATTCGGAGATTGTGTTTCTGTCTGCAACACCTGGATATCATCCTACGCTAAATGCGGAGATCTGGGCTCAGCCGAATCCGTGTTCGAGAGCATTCCCCAATCCACGAAATCGATCGTGTCGTGGAACTCGGTGATCGCAGGCTGCGCGCACCTCGGGAGGTCCGGCGAAGTCGTCTCTTACTTCACATGCATGCGCCGCGGCGGCGTAAGGCCGGACTTGAGCACGGTGCTCAGCTTGCTCTCAGCATTTGGCCACTCTGAAGATTTAGCGCTGGGTGAGCTCCTCCATTCTCTAGCCATCAAAGCAGGATTCCATCTGGACATCAGCGTTTCCAATACTCTGATCTCACTTTACTCTAAATCCGGCGATCTCACCGCCGCGCGATGCTGCTTCGACGGCATGACGGAGCGGACCTGCGTATCATGGACCGCGATCATCGGCGGCTACTCGAAAGCAGGCGACATCGCCGAAGTGATGGATCTGTTTCATGCGATGGAGAGCAGAGCCGACGCAGTTACGGTTGTCGCCATTCTTTCAGCTTGCGCCCAGACGGGTTCTCTGGAATTCGGCAGATCAATGGAGGGATATGCCAATTTGAACATGCTGGGGAAGAATGTCATGGTCCGGAACGGTCTCATTGACATGTATGCGAAATGCGGGAGCATGGTGGATGCGCGGAGAGTCTTCGAAGCAATGGAGGGAAGAAATGTGGTTTCCTGGACGAGCTTGATCGCGGGCTGCGCCATGAATGGAGATTTCGAAGAAGCCCTCCGTCTCTTTTCCCGGATGCTGGAGCAGGAGGAGTTGGAGCCGAACCACGTGACTTTCATCGCGGTGCTCCAAGCTTGCAATCATGGCGGATTGCTGGAGGAAGGAAGGGATCTGCTCGACATGATGAGAAATGCATCGGGCGTGGAGCCGAGATTAGAGCACTATGCGTGCGTGGCCGATCTGCTGGGGAGGAGGGGGAAGATAAAGGAGGCGCTGGAATTCATCGGGAGCATGCCGATGGAACCGGATTGCGGCGTCTGGGGCGCGATTCTGGGTTCCTGCATAATTCACCGGGAGACGGAAGCCGGCGAGTACGCTTGGAGCCGCCTTCTGGAGCTGGATCCGGATGCGGCGGCGCCTTACGTCGCGATGGCGAATGTATATGCTTCGAAGGAGAAGTGGGAGGGAGTGGCGAGGTTGCGGGCGACGATGAGGAAGAAGGGGCTGCGGAAATCGCCGGGGCGGAGTATGGTGCAGGTGAATGGGAGGGTTCATGCGTTCTTTGTGGACGATAATGTGAGTTGCTTCATGTATCAAGTCTTGGAAAGCCTGGCTCTGAATTTGAAGGTAGAAGAAGAAGAGAAAGAGGAAGCAGAAGAAGGGTAATAATCTGAGAATTATTATGATTCTCGGCTCGCTACTCTTATTTTGAAATTTGTATCACGTGATACAAAATAATCACATTTTAAATATCCTTTTTAATTAATAACTCTAATGAAAATGTTCTATTATGCTAAAAAATAAAATATAATGTAAATATAATTATAATAGTTATTAATACAATTTAACAATTTCTTCCTAACAGCACTATTCAAATACTATTTTTTGGAGTTCTACTGAAACAGGCACGCAGTGCTTGAGAACATAACAACAACACTAATGTGAGGTCAGCTATATGAATCCTTTGTCATCATCTCACTAATGCCTAACTACTTATAACACATGTTTATTGAGGTCCTACTTATATTATTTAGTAAATAAAATATTTATATACATTGTGTGCTGAGTTAAGCTTTAATCAAATTATGTGTAAATTATTTTGAGCAAACCTATATGGGCTAATCCCCACCAGCTCATCTTATAGACTCCAATATCCTTCACTTTTTCTTTTTTTTGTAAAAAGTATTTGGTCTGATATTTCACAGTGCGGCCTTCAGCTTTCATTTCTCTTTTTAGTTAATTTATACTCCAAGGAGAAGAGAGCAATGATCAACTCCTCTAATGGGGTGCTTGAGGCACAGGCGGAGCTCCATTTTACCATCAGAGGTGAAAGTTGAAGCAGCCCCAAACTGTGTCACCTGTGTGTGAGGCTCCGGTACGCCTTCATTAGAACTACGGCTAGGGTTTAGGCAACGAGAGAGAGATGATGCGACCGATTGAACTACGGCTATGGTTTCGGCAACGGGAGAGACGGAGAGAAGGTTATTCGATGGGGGGGGGGGGGTCGATTAACAAGAATTAGACTGCGAATATAATTAGATTTTTGCAATTTTTGGGATGCGAATAGCGAGAATTGGACTGCTAATATCAACTCTCTTAAAAAAACTTCGTTAACTAAAAACTAGAATGAACTTTCCTCGAAGAAAAAGAAAATTATTCCCACCTAAGCCTCATAGATACACACACACAAACAAACACATGGGCGCACGTGCGTGTGTGTACATACATATATATATATATATATATATATACACAAGTACCGGTAGTTTCGAAGAAAAATCATCACATCATTTTCAGACTTGTTCAAAAACCCATTATATATCGCTGCAAAGGAGCATAAATAACACATACCAATCAAAGAGAGCCTCTGGCGGCGGAAATTTCTCATGCCAGGCCCTCCTATTTTCCTCCTGCATTAAGGTTTTCCGCAAAACAGAGAAGAAGAAAAAACCCCATCACATTGACAAATTGCTAAATAAATATAATTCCCTGGATTAATAATATACAGAACCCTGAACCTAGGCAAAAGGTCGTTTGAGAGAGTGCACCTACACAAATTTTATCATCTTGAACTGCTTGGACTGGAGGCTATCTGGGGCCCGATAGCTCCACGGCATGAAGATTGTCGGTGGAGTCGACAATCCAATCGGGGTTTCTGTGAGGAGCCATGTCCAGGTCGTGGCGGATAACCTCGACTTTCTGCCACTCCTCCCATCTCTCGGCGAGCCCATCGCCTTCGAGCATTCTCACCACTTCGGACATTTTCGGTCTTTCGAGGGGCGAACCTTGCGTGCAGAGAAGTGCGACCTGGATGAGAGATTCCACCTCGGCTTCTATGTAGTTTTTTTGCAAATCGGGATCAACCAGCATGTCCAGCTTCTTCTCTCTCAGAAGTCCTTTGACCTGAATCAGATTAAAAGTAATTTTGAGTAAATATCACCATCAAGTTCTTCAAGTTAACACCCTGCTTCATTTTTTGAACAATTAGCTCACATGATGCTTACTGGATGTAATTTTTGTCATGATATAAAGTTTTGTGACCAAATACCCTTGGCATAGTTACAAATTAGTCTCCCAGATGAAGTGCAATCATCTTAGCAGTCACCGTTCATCTCAGATACGAGTCAGCCTTTTGGCTGTTGAACGAGACAATTTTTGGTCCTTTACTATTGGGCGCCCACCGCCCCGTCCCTCTGATCCCCCAGCAGCATAGACAAAGTTCTCCCTCAAAATCCCTGGTCCTCATCAAGAACAATGTTGACCCACCAGAGACTTCTTGAGAAGAAGGATAGGCACAAGATCTCTTAATTTTCCTGATCCATTTCCAGCAGACCTAAAGCCCCATGCACATTCTGATCTCTCCCTCCAAATACTTCTCCCCCCGTAACTAGGTTTATGGCCTAAACGTTGAAATATCAGTCAGTCTATTGTTCTGGCTGCGCAAGCATCGAGGTTTGCAAAGGAAAGGTTTTGGACTATACATCTGCATTCAACATCACTAGCTCGTCTTGGAGTTTACATGGATTTTAATCATTACTAAACACGGTTAGCATTTCAGCGATTTCTGGGTGGAAAAGGGAAGGGAAGGCATGGAATGAGGGACGTGAGACTAGGCGGATGAGGGATGAGTAGGTAAGCCAACGCATAAGATGCAAGGATGGAGAGGTGGGCTAGGAGGTGGATGGAGGGTGGAAAGGAAGAAGGCATAGCCGGTGTGATTAAAGAAGAACCTGTATGATAAAATAGGAAGGTAAACTAAGGGCATTTGTTTTTTATATAAATTTTGTATCTAAGAGGTCAAAATGATATATTTAAAGACATGACTTGGAATCATGTTACAAGCCTCAATAGCCTGACTAATATTCACTCAACAAAAAATATAGGTTCCAGGCAAATAACTAGCTAGCATGACTGTAAAATAACATAACTATAATATCAATTTAATTGAAATAAAATTCAACGAGCAACCAAGATCAGATCTTATGTGTTGCTGGAAAATAAGACTATTCTGAATAAAAGTGAGTAATAAATATCAGCAAGCAAACAAGAGAAAAGAATTCGCATTTACCCAATCAAGCAACATGACGTCATCATCATTAGCAAGTCGTGCAAGGTCAAATGCCCTTTGTCCTGTGATGAGCTCGAGAAGCATGATTCCATAGCCAAAAACATCAGTCTTCTCTGAAGACTTTCCGGTGGATAGATACTCTGGAGCAATATGACCAATTGTTCCACGCACCGCGGTTGTCACATGCGTATCCTTGTAGTCCATAAGTCTGGCAAGACCGAAGTCCCCCACAACTGCTTCAAACTCTTCATCCAATAATATATTTGCAGCTTTAACGTCCCTGTGGATTATCTTTGGATCACAGTGATCGTGCAAGTAGGAAAGGCCCCTCGCGGATCCCAATGCAATACCCCTCCTGGTTAACCATTCAAGTGGTGGTTGATTTGGCGTACGTTCTGGATATGAAGTGGTTATTAGATAGTTTAAGAAAAAGCAGAAAAGGAGCTGATTCATGAGCTAAAACACAAGGGAAATAAGCACATTTCTGATTCAGAAGTCATCATGCATCAACAATGTTACTATGAAAGAAAAGTAAAAAGTTTGAAAGATTATTCCTGAAGTTTAAGGGCCTGTTGTTCTACTGTATGTTTTTAGATCATAATTTCAAATGTGAGTTGAAATGGTAGATTGGTATCTGTCTGTTGGCAGCAAATCGCATATTGTTGAGCCTAATATTTCAAGTTTGTTTAGGCTGCATTCAATTTTATTTTTAACCACACAAACAATCAAACATTAGTTTTTATTATTTTATCATTATGTGCACATAAATCAAAATGGATTCTTGGGTCTGCCCTCTCTGATGTCTTTGGCTTTGATTTGAGGGCATGATTCCACAGCAAACGCGACGGTATAGGGGGCCACTATTTCAGTGGTACTCTGTGAGCAGCCACTTTGTGCATTTATTGTAAAAGGTTAGGTCTTTCTCCTCTGAGAGAAGCCACTTTGTGCATGGTGCCAAAGGTTAGGTCTGTTTCCAATCTTCCCCCGCCCATACCCCCAATGATTGGGGACTATATGGGTTCTAATGTTGTTGTATTATTATGATGATAAGTAATTTTTTTCATGAAAGACAACTTAGGCTCCAATTGGGAGAGTGGTGCGGCAGAAAATGAAGCTCCAATAAGAAATGGAGCTCCCAACCTTCAGTAGAAAATGGAGCTCAAAATTGAGTTTGGGTTTTTCCCACCGCACCGTAGCTCTAAAATAGATGTTTACCAAGCACACAAATTTCTCCGTTGGCATTTTTATCCCATAGAAATGGAGTTAAAATTCCTAAACAAATAGAGCCTAAGCTTCATCTAGTTTCAACAAAAGAAAACATCTTTCAGAAGGTGAATTGAACCATTTTGGAAACATCCAAGGCATGTGAACAAGTACCTCGTAAGCAAGAAGCAACGCTCCCATTAGCCATGTACGGATACACAAGCAAGCGTTCAGTGGGTGTCATGCAAAATCCCCTAAGTCGAAGTAAATTTCGATGCACAGCCATGCTAATCATCTCTACTTCTGTTTGAAACTGAAGCTCTCCTCCTGGTGTGCGCTCCTCCTTAAGTCGCTTTACTGCAACAAGTGAACCATCTGCAAGTCTTCCCTTGTAAACCTTCCCAAAACCACCTCTACCCAGAATGTTCTTGTTACTAAAACCATCAGTTGCTACCTGCAACTCTCTGAGCGAGAATCGTTTAAGTTGGCCCAGGTGGACTTCTGGATCCTCCTCCGCTGCAAAACTTTACTTGTCACACAACATTCATGAGCACAATAAGTTGCTTATGATCACAGATACTAACCAGGCACATCAAAGAAGTAATCTTGCGGTTTACGGCGTCGCCACCATGCAAATCCGATGGCAGGTGCAGCAAATAGCAAAGCAGCGCCGGCGGCAACTCCACCAGCTATGGCTCCAGTGCTGGAAGCGCTGCTTCCTTTACAAATGACGGTCAGAAAACATAGAGATCAGTTATGAAACAGCATCAATCCTACAAACCATAACATCTCTCATATTCAAACAAAATTTCAAAAACTAAGATTCATAATTTACACTATTGAGCATAAAATCTTTAAAACCACTAAATGGTGTAGAGCAAAATCAAAAGAACCTATTTAGGAATTCATGGCTAAGATGTTTACCAAATCAAGTGGATGCAGAAGCAATTTAACAACAAGATATAGTAGAATGTCTTGACAGAAATGATAGAACTACTCTTTAACTAAAAACAAATAATTATATAGATTTTTTAATAACTATTTTGAACTTTTAGGAAAATTATGTTAACATAAACAAGATAATGCGTCATAGGGATTGAAGGAATGAATCCAAAACTATTACGATACCCGGGGAGGAATCCGGCGAGGGGGGAGGGCAGACGGAGGAGAGAAAGAGGAAAATGGATTGAGAGAGAGAGACTAGGGAGCAACCCTAAAACACATTCATCCAAAGATAATCAATTAGGAATACAACACAACCCCATTATAGGTGCGGGGTGCGGATAGCAAAAGTACGAGTGCCGAAATATAAAGCATACAACATAACAAATACAAATACGATAGTCATGCCATAGGCGCGTCTTCAATCTCTCCTCCTCCATACGGATCCGTCATCGTCTTCCACCGCGTGTAGACCCGCCACGACGTCTCGTCGACGTGCACATCCGTAACAATACCACCGTCTGAAAAATGTGCCTTGTCCTCAAGGCAGTAATCAGCGAACTGACGACGGAAGTCATCCCGAGGCAGCCATGTACCGTCGGAGTCCGGGTGATTAGCCCAAGCGACGAGGACTTCCTCTGAAGTGGGGTCTCCCGGCAGAAGGCAGCGGCGATCAAGTATCTTAGCCGGGTAGTACGGCGCCTCCCAGCAAGATCGATATCGGCCAGGAGGTGATCTGCGGTGGCGTGGTCGCCAACCACGCGGCGTAGCTACGAGACATGGAAGACCGGGTGTATGCGGCTCTCGGCGGGGAGGCGGAGGCGGTAGACGACCGCGCCAGTACCTCAAAGGGACCAAAGAACCAGGGGGCAAGCTTCGGGCAGGGCCTACGTGCCACGAACAGCTGGTGGTACGGGTGCAGTTTGAGGAACACATTCTCTCCCACCTGGAAAGAAAGGTCGCACCGCTTCCTGTTCGCAAAGGACATCTTTTGTTGGGCCCGTAATAGGTGTGCTTCAGGTGGTCCAGGATGGTGTCTCGGTCCTGCAGGGCGGTGGAGAGACTCTCGACCTGACATTCCCCCAGCAGATGGCGGAGAATAGAGGGCGGCGGCCGGTTATAGACGACCTCGAAGGGGCTGGTAGCGGCCAGGTGGTGGTAGGCGGTGTTGTAGGAGTACTCTGCCCAACAGATCCACTTGGCCCAACTACAGGGCTGCTCCCCCACAAAACAGCGGAGGTACGTCTTCAAACAACGGTTGAGGACCTCAGACTGTCCATCCGTCTGCGGGTGATAAGCAGTGTTCATGCGGAGGAGAGTATCCTGCAGCCGAAACATGGTGGTCCAGAACGTGCTCAGAAAGAGTGGATCACGATCACTCACGATCGATCGAGGAAAACCATTAAGGCGCACCACGCTGCTGATGAAGTTGTCCGCGACTGTGGCAACGGTGGAGTGACAGAGAGGGATGAAATGACCGTATTTGGACAGTCTTTCCACCAAAACCAAAATGCAGTCAAACCCGTGGGAGCGCGGTAGCCGAGTAATGAAGTCCATGGCCACGTCCTCCCAAACACGGTCCGGTATGGGGAGGGGCTGGAGGAGCCCGACCAGAAACATAGTCTCGTACCTGGCCTTCTGGCAGACCAGGCAGGTGACCACGAACGCCTTGACCTGTCGGAACATGCGGGGTCAGTAAAGAGAGGTCGCTAAACGGTGGTAGGTGCGGAAAGCCCCGGCGTGCCCGCCGGAGGGCGAGGCATGAAACTCGGCAAGGAGGCGGGGAATGCTCGGTGAAGAGGGTGCTAGGACAAGGCGGCCCTTATAGAACAGGCGGCCCCCTATAAGCGAGTACGGTGGATGGGCGGCGGTGCCAGCGATGAGCGCCGTACGAATCCAAGACAAAACGGGGTCGACCTCAACCTCGTGCTGGATGGTCGCCACGTCGTCCCACACCGGTCGAAAGATTGCTCCGAGCTCCAGCGACTGGCTCTGACGGGAGAGGGCATCGACCGCTCTGTTGGTCCTCCCCAGGCGGAACTCGATGGTGAAATAGTAGCCCAGGAGTTTCGCCACCCAGACTTGCTGGGCGGGGGTGGCGATCTTCTGCTCGAGGAGGTAGCGGAGGTTGTGGTGGTCAGTGCGGACCACGAAGGGACAACCCAGCAGGTAGGGACGCCAATGCCGAACTGCGAAAACCAGGCCCATGAGCTCGTTCTCGTATGCGGAGCGACTGCGGATGGTGCTGGAGAAAGTGCGACTTAAGTAGGCGATTGGCCGTCCGACCTGCATGAGGACGGCACCCACCCCGGAGCCTGACGCATCACACCCCACTAGGAACGACAAAGAGAAATCGGGCATGGCCAGCACCGGGCCGTGGACCAGGGCCTGTTGAAGGGCGACAAAGGCAACCGTCCACAGGAAAAGGGCCTTCTTCCGACTTCTTCAGGAGCTGCGTAAGGGGGCGAGCTAGAGCCCCGTACCCCTAGATGAAACGACGGTAGTAGCTTGTCAATCCGAGGAAGCTCCAGACGTCCCGCAGGGATGTAGGAGTCGGCCAATGAAGGACCGCCGCAATCTTCTCCTCGTCCATGGCGACCCCCTGGGCACAGGCGGACCCATGTTAAGACACGGTCGGGCAAGTGCCCGACCGTGTTTTTCGCGAATTCCTGCTAGGGCAAGAGCGGCAGAAGGCGATTCGCGGTTGACGACGACGGGGACGGTGCTTCTTCTGCGCGATTTAGGGTCGGCGCACGCGGACGGTGCTTCTTCTGCGCGATTTGGGGTCGGTGCTACTTTTGCGCGAGGGACGGTGCTTCTTCTGTGCGATTTGGGGTCATCGCACGCTTCTTCTGCGTGATTTGGGGTGATTTGGTACGCTTCTTCTTCTTCTTCTGCAGCCGCCCTGTGCAGCTAGGAGCCCTGTGCAGCTAGGAAACCCCCCTGTTTTCCTCCTTCTTCTTCTTCTTCTTCTTCTTCTTCTTCTTCTGCAGCCGGCCCTGTGCAGCTAGGAGCCCTGTGCAGCTAGGAGCCCTGTGCAGCTAGGAAACCCCCATGTTTTCCTCCTTCTTCTCTCAGTTTAGGAAGGAGCTTCCAGTTTTCTCTCAGTTTTCACACAAGGATGAAACGCCCACTGTTGACCTCCATTTACAGCACAGAACATTGTCTCTCCATCCGGTTTTGGACAAAACAAGAACTATTCATCTTCAATATTAATGGAATCTTGGAGAGAAATTGTTTGATGTGTATTCATCTTCAATATTCCACAGTCGTTGAATGTGTTTGGCATAACAATTTAGATCTTGCATAATGACTTAGAGATTAAGCACATTGTTGTGTAGACCCAAATCTACTCTGATTTGATTAATTTAGCTTTTAGATTGCATTTATAGTAGAGAATTCTTATTAATTATTTATTGTCTATTGTGTTCTTGTTGAATAAGTTATTATCATTATTACAATCTATTTTGGATGGGGTTAATTAGCGGGATGGGGTTAATTAGTGGGATGGGGTCGATTGCAATTCTTATATGTTGGATAAGTTTTGTTCTCTATTGTGTTCTTGTCGTAATTTGTTTATTAAACTTATATTTCATATTTCGTATAACCTTCTTTAGAACTACGAGTTTGTTTATCATAGAACTTCATCCCTCTTGTTTAGCAATTGAAATTTCATGCATTGTGTAGCTTTAATTATTGTGCCCGGGCTGAGTAAAAATTCTAGTTCCGCCACTGCCCCTGGGCCGAGATAGTGTGGTTGAGGTAGCTCACCTCCGACACCCCAAAGGAACACTTCTTCGGGTGGAGCTTGAGGTGATGGCGCCGGATGGTGGCAAGGGTGAGGCGGAAGTGTCGATGGTGGCCCTGCCAGGAAGAACTGTATTCCAAGATGCCATCAAAAAAATGAGAACATGTCGACGAAGTACCGGCCGGAAGATGTCGTTCATCGTCGCCTGGAAGGTGGCTGGTGCGTTGGTCAGGCCGAAAGACATGACCAAGGACTCGTAGTGGTCGTCGTGCGTCCGGAAAGCGGTCTTGGCGACGTCCTCAGGCCGCACCCAGATCTGGTGATAGTCCGCGAGGAGGTCCAGCTTGGTAAAGAAGATGGCGCCGTGGAGCTCGTCCGGGAGATCCTGAATCATAGGGATCAAGTACTTGTTCGAGATGTTGGCCTTGTTGAGCTCCCGGTAGTCCATGCAGAACTGCCAGCTACCGTCCTTCTGGACCAGGAGGATCAGGCTGGAGAAGGGGCTCACACTGGACCGGATGAGGCCCCCCATCAACATCTCCTTGACCATCCGCTCGATCTCGTCCTAATGCACATGGTTGTAGCGGTAAGGACGGACTGACACTGTCGCAGTATCGGGATGGAGGGGAATGGCGTGATCGGTCGGACGAGCCAGAGGGAGGCCGGTTGGGGCCTCGAAGATGTCGGCGAACTCGGCGAGTAACTCCTGAAGGTCGGCCAGGTGTGGAAGAGGCGGCTTCTCCGGAGCAGAGAGCGGCCAAAGCCACGCAGAAAAATCGACGTCTGTGGTCCGCTGCATTGCGCGGGCGAACACCGGGGAGCTAAGCAGAGCGGAGACGCCCACTAGATAGCACGTCTGGCCCTGCTGAAGGAATTACATAGTCATACTCGCCCAGTTGGCCCGTACTTCGCCCAGCGTGCGGAGCCAAGCCACACCCAGAATGGCATCAATACCGCCGAGGCTGAAGGCGTAGAAGTCCGCGGTCACCGGGTAGGACCCCACCGTTAGGTAAAGGGCGGTGCAACACCCTTGGGTCGGCCGGCGACGCCCGTCGCCCTGGCAGACTGTAAAGTTCGGGGAGGGAACCAATGGGAGGTGAAGCTGGTGCGCCAACTGTGCGGAAAGGAAATTGTGGCTCGCCCGACTGTCCACCATGACAACAATGGGGCGGTCACGCAGAGTGCCAGCTAACTTCATGGTTTGAGGCCCCGAAAGCCCGCCCACCGAGAAACAGGCAACTACAAGCGGTGGAGGGCAGCCTCGGCGGTGTCCAACACGCCGTCACCCATGGAGAGCTCGAGGGCCTCGAAGTCCGCCAAGGTAACCTCCGGGTCGAAGTCGTCGATGATAGCGTGGAACTCATTGACGGAGCACACGTGCAAGTAGGGCTCGACATCGGAAACACAGGCCTTTATTGCGACAGTCGTTGTAGGCATTGTTGGAGATGCGCTGGGGGCCGCCGGGCGGCCAGGTCGGTCCCCACAGGGGGGGGGGGGGGGGCAGCTGGGCCGTCGAGGGAGGTGGCCGCCAGAGTGGTCGAGGTGGGTGGTGACTAGCCACAGGCCCATGTGCCCTGGGTGCGAGGTCGGCCTCCACCAAACGCGCCATGTCGAGCGCGTCAGAGACCGTGCGGGGATGATGCGTGCGGAGACAGGAGCAGATATGGGGCATTAATCCTTGCATGAAGAAACCCAGGTAATGGTTTGGTGGCAAACCGCTGATGTGGGTGACCAAGGCGACAAACTCATCGATATAGTCGACTAGGCCGACAGTCTGGCGGACGCCGCACAGCCGCTCGATGGCGGAGCCCGAGTAGCGGGTGTCATAACGTCGGATCATCTCCTTCTTGAGTTCGGGCCAGGAGAGGAGCGGGTTGGATTGGCAAAGCCATCGAGCCCAGTGGAGGGCCAAGCCGTCCAGGCCCACCGCGGTCGTAGACACCTTGTCCTGCTTCGGTGTGTAATTGAGGTCAAAATATTGCTTCACTTTGGCGATCCACCCCATCGGGCCGACGCCGGCAAAATAGGGAATGTCGAGGGAGAGAGCGGGTCGGACCGGGGTGGGCGGAGTGGTGGTCCGGCGCCGAGGAGAGAGTCGCCGTCCACAGACGAACCCAAGTTGGACGCGGCGGAAACAGCGGCGACGGATGCCTGGAGGGAGTCAATTTTGGAGTGGAGCGCTAGGAGGGAGGCGTGCATGGAGGCGACGAGTTGTTCCTGAGCCTCCACGCGTTGGTTCAAGGCTTCGACGGAGGTATCCGGCGCGGGGTCACCGGAGGAGCGCAGGTTTGGAGCCATGGAGCTGGAGCTGGAGTCGGAGGGTGGCGGCTAAAGGAGATGAAGTCGGATGATGGGGGAGGGAGAGAGCCGCTGGATCGGGGCAGGGCGAGGCCGACAGGAGCAGTCGACAACAGATCTGGGCGTTGGAGGCGGGATCGGGGCTGGGCGAGTCCGACAAGAGCAATCAGCGGTAGATATGAGCGTTGGAGGCGGGATCGGGGCTGGGCGAGTCCGACAGGAGCAATCGGCGGCGGATTCAGGCGATGGAGGTGGGATCGGAGTGGAAACGATGCGCCAGGCTGGATCCGATCGGCTGGAGGCGGGATCATCGTCGAGCGGCTGTGAGTCGGCACGGAACTGTCGCAAGAGAGCACCGACGGCCGGAAGGCGGGCGGTGAGGCAGGTTAGACCAAATATTACGATACCCGGAGAGGAATCCAGCGAGGGGGGAGGGCCGACGGAGGAGAGGAGAGAAAGAGGAAAAAGGATTGAGAGAGAGACTAGGGAGCAACTATAAAACACATTCATCCAAAGATAATCAAAAGGAATACAACACAACCACCTTATTGGTGAGGGGTGCGGATAGCAAAAGTACGGGTGCCGAAATATAAAGCATAAAACATAACGAATACAAATTCGATAGTCATGCCATAGGCGCGTCTTCAATCTCTCCTCCTCCAGACGGACCCATCATCGTCTTCCTCCGCGTGTAGACCCGCCATGGCGTCTCGTCGACGTGCATATCCGTAACAAAAACCTATGAGGAAGTTCTTAACATAAGAAGGTACTAAATTGACTGGGATATGAAGGTTGAATTAAGGACAAAGATTCGATGCTTCATCCTTACAAATAAACTTGATCAAAGTGTAGTCCATAGCTGAATTTCCCTCCTTTTTTGGAAGTACTTTAGCAAGAAGCACTCACAAACAATCAATAGGTCCTTAGGTGGAAAAAAGAGCAACATATAATAACAAAAGCTTGGATTTCATTCCAATAAAAACTCATACAATGCGACAACAACTTGAGAGCCCCTCTATTCATAAATGAGACAACAAAGTAAGCCAAGGAGAAGGATGTAAGAAAAGTGGCCGGTTTGCATGGGAAAATGAGGTAGTTGGTGGTAGATTTAGTTAGGAGTGGGCTTAATGGGTTGCTCTTTGGTTGTAGTGGGCTTAGGAGGCGGATGGTAGGGAGTGAAGTGAGTTAACTTGATCCTTTTGAGTTTGACTGAACATTGCTTGATGATGTGGAGGTAGAGGTGGCTGCTAAGTGAGATGAATGTTGTGATGTTGAAGACTTGCTTAGATGGTGCTGTCAAATGCCGGGACGGCCTAAGGAAATGCATAATTCGATTATAGATCCTATAAATCTAATTTCAGCACATACTCAATGACACACAATAGCCAAAAACACAATGGTCCCATGAAATATTATGAGTCATACAACATACATCATAAAAATACATAACGAACAAAATTTAAAATAAGGCCATTAAACACTACATATTTAAATCTAGACATAAAATAATAGAACTAGCTAACGTGTGTTTATATGGTTTAGCATTAAAATTTAGACCACCACATTCCGGCAATCCAAGCATAATAAAATATTAAAGAACATGAGTAAGAAAAGGTCTTATTAGCACAATCCATAACTATCACCTGGAGATGAGGGTGGCGTTGGCACTACAAGTGGAGGAGGAGGAGAGAGTGGAGGACCACCAGGGCAGGCTTTTGTTGTGCCAGGACCGCATAAAAGTAAATTGTTCGCAAAACTACAAAATTTGGCATAAAATTGGTTGAGAAATTTCAGAAACATGGAATATCCAAAAAAGGTTCACAAAATTAGACAGGAGAAAACCTGATGGGCGTGAATAGAGAAAATGACCCATTGGATGGAACTCCTCCGGATAAGTTGTTGTTTGACAGATCCCTGCAATATTGTCGGGATAAATGGTTCACGTACAAGAAACACAAATACATACATCATTAAATCAGTTGTAAGGCAAAAAAGTAACATACAGAACTTGAAGTGTAGAGATATTGGTTAAAGATATAGGAATTTGGCCTGATAAGCTGTTGTTGTTGAGTCGACTATCCTTCCATAAATCAGAAAAAAAAAATAGCATTGAAGTTAGGACATGAATGATGGGTTTTAACATAAATAGATACAAACATAAGCAGGAAGAATGAACATCATGTTGCGCAGAAGCAGAAGACTTATAAATTTTCTCATCGCAGAATCATAAGGGGAAAAATAAAGAGATCTCAATCATATGTCCAGAGTTTTGTAAGGGAAGGTGGAAGAAGATTTTCCACCAATAATGTGAACTATTTTTTGTGGCGCTTTACATCGTAAATTATACAACTTGCTAGAAAATTAGATTTTTTAAGAAATTTTCATTGTCCCATTAGAACACACCGTTAATCCCTCAGCTTCAACCAATGCATAACGACCCAAACCATAACAAAGCGAGGTATTGTCATTTTGAACAAAGTGAGGTATTGTCATTTTGACTTGGGCCAACCCATACTAACTTCACAAGTTTACCCTTTTTAAACATGATCTACAAGAATTTATAATAGTTCACTCATCATGATAATACTCTCATCGAAGTAGGTTCAACTGAGTGCATAACTGAACTTCACCATGTGCTATTAAAAGATGCTCACATACTAGTGTATCAATATTAAATTATATAGACTATTAACAATTCCTCAATTTTCGATGTGAGAATCATTACATTATGACACTCCTTTTGTCCTACAAGTCAGTCATCTTAGGCTCTGATGCAGCGTATTAATGAATTTATAATAGTTCACTCATCCTGATAGTACTCTCATCGAAGTAGGTTTAACTGAGTGCATAACTGAACTTCACCACATGCTCTTAAAAGATGCTCACATATTAGTGTATCAATATTAAATTATATAGACTATCAACAATTCCTCCATTTTCGATGTGAGAACCACTACATTATCACACTCCTTTTGTTCTATAAGTCGGTCATCTTAGGCTCTGATGCATCGTATTCATGAAAATGTTATGAAATATTTAAATATGAAAATTTACAATAGAGATTCTATAAAATTACTTCAGAATATCTATCCATAAAACGGATACTAGCTCTTGCAAGCAATCATAAAAAGGATACTGAAAATTCGTATCTGCAAAAAAGATGCTAACACAACTGAAATTCAAACAATCACGAGGAAAACAATAAACTAAGAATGAGAAAATATCGTAGATAATATATTTATAATGGAATGGACAATAATAACTCAAATTGGTAGTAACATGGTACTCCTTTACCAAGGGGCTGTGCACTCTAACTCTGGGAAGATCATTACCAAGAAGGGAACAGCAGACAGAATGAATTCACTTAAAATAGCATAACTGCATAGGTCAACACATTCATTCATTAACCATCAATGACAAGGTGATATTCATGCTTATAAAGCTTAGAAGCCAAAGGGAGAGGGAGATGATCCATTAGCCTACTAATATGCCCTATAGCATGCTCCTTGTCTAGGCTTCACTTGCCCAAACAACACTTACAGCCCTCATTGAATCCACTAAGCCGCTAACACGGATACAATGGTTTTACCCTTTTTTAAGGTGGTCTACAAGAACTTCTCATTAGGTCACTTATCATGATAGTGCTCCCACCCGAGCATGCTTAATTTAGTTCATAATTACAATTCACCACATGTTATTATAAGGCACTTGTTTCTCATATATATTTTTAAATCTTTACTTATATAACCCGTCATTATACCCTCTATTTCTATCAGGAGACGCTCCTTATTCGGGCCGCACTGCTCTAGAGACACTCTCATCCTCATTGGACTACCTACATCAAATTCGGGAATCGGGATGTCATATACGTGTTAAACTAGCATCCATGCAAAACCTATGGTCTTGACTTTGAAGTCCAAAAAGAGCCCAATTATCTTCTAGCATAAACTGACAGATGGGCTGCAGTCATGTTTCTTCTAGCAATATAGTAGCAAATGGGCCACAGCCATACTTCTTCCAACAACAAGTCATTTTTACTGCACACTTACAATGCAACAACAACACTCAAGCCTTTATCCCACTATAGTGGGGTCGGCTATATGGATCCTCTGTCGTCATTGTACCCTATTTTTAGTCATAATCTCACTAATGCCTAAGTACATCATGTCTTTCCTTATAGTTTCATTTCAAGTCTTCATTGGTCTACCCCTCCCCCGTTTAACATGCCTAGTGACTAAACTCTCACAACGCCTAACAGGTGCCTCTAATGGCCTCCTTTGTACGTGTCCAAACCATCTCAGTCGAGCTTCTCGCGTCTTCTTTGCAATTGGTGCCACTCGTGTCTTATCCTTGATACATTCATTCCTAATTTTATCCAGTCTCGTGTGTCCACACATCCACCTAAGCATTCTCATCTCCGAAACTCCCATTTTTTGTTCATGTACACAATTCACTGCCCAACACTCAGAACCATAGAGCATCGTTGGTCTAATTGCAGTACGGTAAAACTTGCCCTTAAGTTTTAATGGTACTTTACGATCACATAAGATCCCTGACGTGCCTCTCCACTTCAACCAACCTGCTTGGATTCTATGTATCACATCTTTATCAACACCCCCATCTTTTTGAACTATCGATCCAAGATATTTAAAGCACTCACGGCGGGAAATATCTTGATCACCCAACTTAATAACAAAGTCACCCGTCCTTCTTGCACTGCTAAATTTAAGCTCCATGTACTCCGTCTTTGCCCTGCTCAACCTAAAAATTGCTAGTGCGATAGCGACATGTTAGAGTATAAAGTAAACTTGGGCCTCTTAATCTATGCGTTTAAGATCCTATAAAAAGGTGATAGATTATAAATTACACATCTTGAAATGAATATTAACCAATATGACATACAACTCTTGTAGCATCCCAAAAGGCATTAAATTCTTTCAAGCAAATGCATATGTATTACAACTTGAGTTTGCCTAAAACATAGATTGAGGACTTGATAGTCCATCACTTCTCTTTATATATTTAATATATTCCTTAAACATAAAGAAAAACATCTCTAGTAACTTTAATCCCCTTTCATCCAAGTTTATATCATCTTTATCATCAATAGCTTTATATGAACTATTTGGAATTTTATTTTATTTAATTAAATTTTTAATTTCATAACAACTTTATGGGGTTAACTTTATAAATCCTCATTTACTGTTCTTTCTTGTTAAGTGTACTCCGACGAATTAAACCTCATCACAGAAATCATGCTGAACTTTCATTGAAGTTACCTTAGTTCTACCTCTTCTCCTTCCTAATAATTCGATAATATATATATATATATAGATCAAATTCGTACTTTTTTATCCTTTATTCATACATACAAACCACCTTAGTTTTTTTAAAGATCAACTTTAATACATGTTGTTGAAGGACTATGTATAAAGGTTGTGCAGTTACACGTGTGTAACCGCCCGATGTTGCTGCTGCGTTGTAAAGGGTCTGGCGGTTACCCTTGGGTAACCCCCCGGCCCCCGATGTTATTATATGTAAAGGGTCAGGCGGTTACACAAGCACCCTTGTGTAACCGCCCGGGGTTGCTTCCTGCTTGTAGTCTGAGCGGTTACAAGTATTGTAACCGCCCGATGTATTTAGTTCCACATCGTTGTTTGTACATCCTCTGTACTCTTCTACTTTATAAAAGGAGGGGTACATACGCAAATTTCTGGAGGATAAAAAAAAATATTTTATTTGTATTTTGGGTTTCTACATGGTATCAGAGAGAGGTTACGTCGTGCAAACTGCCACTTGAAACTGCCCAATCTACTATACGCGGACATCTCTTCTGAGACCGCCCATGCTCCTCTCTCGGGTGATCCCCGTGCGGTCTCCTCCTGCAAGACCGTCCAGTCTTCTCCTTGCATGCCCTTCTCTGTGGCCGCCCCAACCTTCATTGCGGAGCCTTTTTTGTGACTAGTTTGTGCGGCCTCTCCTGCAACCGTCCAGACTCCATGTTGTGCAGACTCTCTTTTTCAATCGCTCAGTCTCCCTGTTGTGCCCTATTTGCGCGGCCTCTCTAGTGCAACCACCCAAACTCCTCATTGTGACCAGTCCGCGCGGCCTCCCTATTAAAACCGCCCAAACTCCTCTCCCTTACCTTGGGCGGTCATGAGAAATTCAACCACACCCCCCCCCCCCCCCGACAGATCTTCTCGGTACAAAGTTTATCATAGGTAACACTCTGGACACTGGCATACAAATATCATTGGTAGGGGGCGACTCTCTAATGGGCTCTACACTCTGGATCTTCCACCCTTTGTTCTCTCCTTCGTCGCCTCCATTGACGGGCACCGACGTCTTGGACATGCTCCTCTGCCTATTCTCAAGCGCACTCTTCCAGACTTTTTTTTCTTCTGATTTTCAATGTGAATCATGTATTTATGGGAAGAAACATAGATCTACTTTTTCTTCTCACTGTACTCAGAGCACTACTTCTTTTGATTTAGTGCATTCAGATATTTGGGGGCCCTACAAAGTGACTAGTGTCTATGGTTATTGTTATTTTGTTACTTTTGTTGATGATCATTCTTGAATGACATAACTATATATGATGCGCAATCGCTCTGAGTTGCTACGAATCTTTCAGTCTTTTCTCGCTGATATTAAAACTCAGATCTCGCGCCCCCTTAAAATTCTTCGATCTGATAATGCTCACGAATATACCAGTCATTGTTTTCAGGGCACTGGTAAATTGTAATATCTTGGGCATAATCCACCAAACCTCTTGTCCCTATATGTCGAAACAGAACGGTGTGACCAAGTGAAAAAATCGTCACCTCCTCGAGGTTGCCAGGTCTCTTATGTTCCAAATGCAAGTTCATACCGTCTATTGACATTTAACCATGTCTACTGCAAGCTACCTCATTAATCACATGCCCTCTTTTGTTCTGAATTTTGCCACACCATTTCCGAACCTCTTTCCCAACACCTTTCCCTTCAACCTGACACCTCGTGTCTTTGGTTGTGTCAGCTTTGTTCATCATCTTGGCCCTGCAGTGGAAAAGTTAGCTCCCCGTGCGACCAAGTATATGTTTGTTGGCTACTCTCGTACCCAGAAGGGCTACATTCGTTACTCACCACCTCTTCAGGAACTAGTCACCTTAGCCAATGTCACCTTCCGTGAAAATCAACCATTTCACCACTTTGACCCTCCTACCACCCCCTCCCCTGGCATTCAACATCCTCACGTGCCCACCTCCACTGATTCTCCTCCCCTTCTACCCACTCCTTCGGCTGTGCCCCCCCCCCCCCCCCCCCATTCACTACCTCCACTTTGTGTCTGCACCCGTCGACGTCCTCGGTCTGATGACCAATGGGAGTCACCCCTGCCCACTGATGCTTTGCGGGTCGCTGATCAGCCACCAGCCTAGACTGCTCATCCTCTCTCAAATTATGTCTCTTTGCATCGCTTATCGCCGACGCTTCACAGGTTTGCGATCTCTCTTTCCTGTATTTCTTCTCTACAAGAGGCTCTCCGACATCCGGGATGGCAGGTCGCCATGGATGAGGAGATGGCTGCCCTCTGGGATAATCACACTTGGGACCTTGTCCCTCTCCCTTCTGGTCAGACGTGTGTTGGATGCAAGTGGGTCTTTACTGTAAAGCATGATCCTGATGGGGTTGTTGAACGTCTGAAAGCTCGTCTTGTGGCTCGTGATTTTACTCGGCAACACGGCCTCAACTACGAAGAGACCTTCTCACCTGTTGCGAAGCGGAACACCGTCCGAGTCCAAATTTCCTTGGATGTTCATCGGCATTGATCGTTACATCAACTCGACATCAAGAATGCTTTCTTGAATGACGACCTCGTTGAAACAGTCTACATGCAACAACATCCTGGTTATGAGACCACGAGGGAGTCTCTTGTTTGCTACCTCAAGAAATCTCGGTCATGGTTTGACAAGTTCAGTCGGGTTGTTCGTGATGTTGGCTTCACTCGGAGTTCGACTGATTTTTCCTATTCACTCGTCATTGCCCGACTGACACATTTATTCTTTAAGTCTATGCGGATGATATTCTCATCACAGACGATGATCTCAATGGTATAACTATGATCAAGAACCAACTGGCGTCCACCTTTCAGACTAAGGATTTGGGGCCTTTCTGATACTTTCTTGGCATTGAGGTGGCTCGTCGACTTGATGGTCTCATTCTGTCTTAACGAAAATACTGTCTTGACCTACTTCATGACGTCGGCTACTCAGGATGCAAGCTCACTGGTACTCATATGGATGCCAATCATAAGCTTTGCGCACATGCATCCGATTCTGATTTACTCCACCCTAACCCAGAGAACTATCGTTGTCTTGTGGGCAAACTCATTTACCTTATAGTCACGAAACCTGATATAGCCTTTGTTGTTGGGGTGGTTAGTCGCATTATGCGTGCTCCGCAAATTTCCCATCTCCACGATGTTCATCGCATCCTCTGGTATCTGAAGACTGCTCCGGGACAAGGGCTTGTGCATAATCCCTCCTCTAATTTATCTCTTGTTGTCTACTCTGATGCTGACTATGTGAGATCTCTTGATGATCGTCGCTCCACAAGTGGGTACTGCACATACTTTGGTGGGTCACTTGGCAGAGCAAGAAGCAAACTGTGGTTGCACGATCATCTGCGGAAGCTGAGTATCAATCAATGGCTTCTGTCGTTTCAGAACTCACATGGATGGAGAGTCTTCTGAGCGATCTGGGTGTGAAACTCACCTCTCCGTCCACTCTCTCTTGTGACAACCAAGATGTTATTCATATTGTCAAGAATTATGTATTCCATGAACGCATCAAACACATCGAAGTCGATTGTCGCTTTATTCGGGAAAATGTTCAACTTCGAAAATAGACCCGAGACATGTGTCTGCTGCTGGGCAAGTTGTTGATATCCTCACTAAGGCCTTACCTTGACCATTATATCATCAGTTTCAGTCCAATCTTAGCTCCTACGATTTGTATGCTCCAGCTTGCATGAGAGTGTTGAAGGACTCTGTATAAAGGCCGGGCGGATACCCGTGTGTAACCGCCCGGTGTTGCTGTTGCGCTGTAAAGGCTCGGGCGGTTACCCATGTCTAACCGCCGCGTGTTATTCTATGTAAAGGGTCGGGCGGTTACCCTTATGTAACCGCCCGGGGTTGCTTCCTGCTTGTAGTTAGGGCGGTTACAGGTGTTGTAACCGCCCAATGTATTTAGTCCCACATCGTTGTTTGTACATTCTCTCTTCTCCTCTACTCTATAAAAAGAGGGGTACACCCATGTAATATGAAGATTTTGGGAGAATAAAAAATTTATTTTATTTGTATTTTGGGTTTCATAACATATCATTCCAAAAATCTATCCTTAATTTATCCATCCTAATTTTGACATCCATTTTTGTTTCTACATGCATGAATTAAATATCGACATTTCCACTGCTAAACAACCGGATCTATATAGCATCACAAATCTAATGGCAGTTTAATTGTTTTTCTTTGAATCTCCATAATATCATCTTATCACATAATAAAATTAAGGCACTTCTCCAAATTACTAAGTCCATGTTGCTAAAACATATTGATAATTATTAATCCCCATTCATATATTCTACTTGCAGTAGGACTTAATGGCATAGTAAAAGATGGAGAAAGATGGGAAGAAGTCCTTGCTTCCATTCTATTATGCGATTCAAATCACTAGGTTAACCGCAGCAGTCCAAGCGCCCCAGTAACTATCCCAATGCTAAAAGAAGGCGAGCAGCCTGGAGATTGATGATATCACATGATGGAAACAAAATGATCAAATTAGAAAATCACATAACAATATTAAACTATCTAACATCTAGAAGCAAAATTAAACTTCAACTCATTATATGCAGGAACACTACGAATGGATTAACCATAGGTTGACAAATTCTAAAAGCTGTACATGTGTAC
The DNA here is from genome assembly GCA_033032865.1 of Dactylorhiza incarnata. Lineage (NCBI taxonomy): Eukaryota > Viridiplantae > Streptophyta > Magnoliopsida > Asparagales > Orchidaceae > Dactylorhiza > Dactylorhiza incarnata. Next base: position 295,179 of record JAWHQI010000383.1, read on the forward strand.
GTACACAAGTAAATATATACTTATGCTCAAATGGTTTGTTTACTAGATATAATAGCTTTCAGATTAAGCACAGATCGCATGTCAAGTTCCCATCACTAGTGAAGCTTAAAATAAAAAACCTAAACAAGAAACATCATATGAAACATATTTTTGATTTACCATCACCATAATCATCAATAGTTTGTTGATAATTCCACTAACCTACAAGTGCAAATTACTCCTGCCCATGAAAACGAAGTACAAGTTTCTCGAGAGTTAGGGGTCAGAGAAAACTCACAGAACTGATCTCCTTCCTCTACAATGATGGGAATATTTATAGGCACGAGCATCATGCCCATTGGGCAGCTACCGACGACTGTGGGTAGCCTAAAAAGTGGCAGACAAGCCTACTCAGAATATTTATAAGTTTATCGAGTGCTTACAAAGGATTATATAAAAAGAGGTTAGCAAAGGATGACATTTGTAGATCATGCACATCCATTTCATGGAGCAAGAGGACTCCGATAAAATTTTGGTGTAATCTAGCGGGTTGCGTTTTTAGTAAAATCTGGATGGTTCTCACTCATCCTCGTATGGTTGATGTGATGCGGAATGGAGACGCGGACCCGTTGCGGAGGACGAGTTTTGGGCCCGTTCGGGGACAACTGGTCACCTGCCATATATAGCATCTCCGGATCGACGATCCGACTCCACAGATGCGTCTGGCTCGTCGTTTCCAGTCGATTTCATATATTACTTTATTATTTTTTAAGTTGTTTTATTGCAATCGGGCCCTCCGCATCCACGACCAATCATAGCCGACTAGTCGTTGATGGAGGGTGCCCTAAGTGTCTTTTATTATAAATAGAAGGTTATGGGGGCTGCCATCCTCATTGCAGATTTTGGAGAGGTGAATTCTCGGAATCCCGCGATCACCCCGCGGTGCCGACTCCGTGGAAACCTAGGTGACGACTCCTAGGCCCTCTCCCACTCCCCAAAGGTAACCCTAACCCTTAGCCACCGTCCTCCACCATCTCAAGCCTCTACCGCCGCCTCCATACCCCCTAACAGCAGCAGCAGCCCCTGCTGTAACAGCAGCCGTCGTTCCCCTTTCCCTGTTGTCCAGCAACAACTGCCCAGTCTTCTGCCTGCAGCCGCCCATCCAGCCACCTCCCTGCCTACAGCCGCCCATCCAGCCACCCCCCTACTTGCCGCCGCCCATCCAGCCACCCCCTACTTGTCGCCGCTCCCTCCAGCTACCCTACCTCCCGCCGACCCTCTCCAATACAGCCCGCCAGTTTTTCCCTACAAAATCCGCTCCACATCTGTCATCCGGTCCCTCTCCCCATCCAGAATGTCCCCTCCACCCAGATCCGCCCAAAACCAGTCCCTCACCTTCCAAAACAGCCACCTCCACCCGAATTTGCCCAAGACCAGTCTCCCACCTTCCAAAACAGACACCTCCACCCATATCTGCCCAAAACCAGTTCCACACTTTCCAAAACAGTCACCTCCACTCAGATCTAACCCCGTAACTCCAAGCCCCGCCTCTGAACCGTCTCCCTTGCCGGATCTACCCACCTACGACAGCTCCATGCTTGTGAGTTATTATTTGTTGTAAGGAACTTTAATTCTCATTATCAATATATGATGTTGTTGTCTCGTGCTTGCTTGGATCTATGGTTTTGTGATTGTTTGTTCTAGATTATTCTCGTGATTTGCAGGATCAATTTGTCGCGCACTCTTGCTTTGGCCCTCCACGCGGAGGAAAACCATTGCTTGTTTGCGCCTAAAGAAATCATGTCTTCTGCTAAAATTATCTACGTGTGATTTGACTATTTATTGCTTAATTTGAATTCGCCGTCGGATCTCGCATCTTGCATAAAATTATTTATGGTCATCGAATTGTTTCCCCGACACGTCACTTAGGATTGCATTCTAGTAGCCACACATCAAGCCACTAACCCTTCATTAGACGGTGTTTAGGTTCATTGCATTTGTCACGTGCTCACTTGCATTGCATGTAGGGCTAGGGCATCATTCATCCGCCGCCTATAGATTCGTCCTGCATCATGATGCCTCCCAGAGAAAGGCACTGGATCTTCTAAAGAGGGCATCCTCATGCCCGCCTAAGCACAAAGATCTCATGCTGATTTCTCCTGATTTCTGTCACATGCCCCTTCTTAGGGATGATGTGTGGACCTTCAATTAACTTCCCATAAGCTGCCAATTTCTGTGAATACAAATAGCCTTAGCCCAGCTCTTTGGGGTTCACATTACCCACATTTTAAGTAAATAACTTAAATTAAGATATGTAACAAATTATGTCAAAAAGTAGCCAGGTAAACAATTCAGAATTAAAGAAAATTGCACATAAGAATGAGAAGGAAACTTTTGCAAACTAAGGAATAGACATTGTAACCAAAAGAACAATCTGGATTTCAATTAACATAAATAAGTTTGAGTCATCATACAGAAAACGAAGTTGTGATAGCTTCCCCAAAGTATCAGGTATATTGCCTGTGAAGTTGTTTAGATACAAGTCCAAGCTAACCAGGTTTGTCAGATTGCCAAGATCACTAGGAATTATCCCACTAATGTCGTTACTGTAAAGCTCCCTGTCATGAAAATAATTATGTAAAAAGTGGTCATCGGTAAACTCTTCTGATAAATTTTTTTGAAAATTAAGAACTTTAAAAACAAGTAATCAGCAACCAAAAACTCTAGTGAAAGAGATACTCATAAAATTATTATAAAGGAACTTAACTACAGTGTATATGTTAATAATTAGTTGCCTTAAAACTCCATTTGTTGCTACGTTGTTATGCTTTAAGAAATGGGCAAACAGGTGGCACGCACAACTTTGAACTGCTACTTTACCTTAATTAAATAAACTACTCTGCTGCGGCATTCTTTATTGTCATAAAGTTATGGAGAGACAGACACATACGATAAGGATTTTACTAGACATCATAATTTTACTGCAATGATAAACATCTCACCCAAAATCATGCTATAGACTAAAAGAAGTTGAACTTCAATGTGAATAATATCAATAAAGAGCAAAAGTAGGTAAGCATCATGGCTCATTATGAACTTCTCTAGAATGTTAAGGTAATGTTAAGTGTAAGAGAAGATTTAGAATTAAAGATCTTATTCAAAACTAGGAAATACTCTGAGGAAAATGGTAAACTATATACAACTTACAAATATTGTAAATTTTTCAACTGTCCGAGTTGCGGAACCAATTGACCAGATAACTGTGCATTTCCAAGATCACTGAAATAAAATACAAAAGTGAAGAGCAAAAATGAAAATTTAAAATAAAGTCAAATTCTGCCTTAAGATTTAAGCACTTACACTCTAATAACACTGTTTTCAGTATTACATGTTACATGGAACCATGTACATGGATTTACGAGAGTTGGATCCCAACTCTGTAGCACATTATTCGGGTCAATCAAATTTGTCCGTAGGCTATGCAAGGCATCACCTATATGAAAATATAACAAGGAATAAGATAAGTTTCTATCAAATGCAAATAGATAAGTGAATAAAAAATTAAGGAATTCTATCAGGAAATTCTAGTAATTTGAATTGTTGCCAAAACATATGTAATAGCTCAAATGAAACTCAAATATTTTGAGTTATCTAACCTTACACAAACAACCGATTTAAGTGCAGAAAGAATTAGCATCTAATAAGATAGCATACACCTCAAAACAAAAAAATAGTATAATCATGAAAAACGAAATTCATCGCACAAGATCTCCATTATAATGCTTAAGATAGTTTTCCTATGCTTATTACATATTTAGCAAAGAAAAACATCTATATTCATCCCAGGAAATACTTGATAGACTAAGATTGTGGTAGCCAATATATACAAGTAATGGAGGGTGTCCACTTCACTGCTGACATGGAAAACCATAATTAATAGGTATAATAGTCAATTTTTATTAGGCTTTCTGATGTAAGGTAGGCTACGGGTGTGTGAATACTAGAATGCAGCCCTAATGTGACGTGTAGGAAGATAACTCTACTCACCTTAACTATTATATGTAAAGTGCAAGATTCGAAGGTGAATTCAAGACATAATAATAAATGATTAAATTGCACGCATATAATTTTTAAGCAAGGTAGAATTATTTCTTTAAGAAGAGCAAGGTTTGTGTTTCCTCTGTGTGGAGGGCCAAAACAAGAGTGCGCGGCGGATTGGTCCTGCAAATCACAATTAGTCTAGCACAAGCACCCACAATTCAAGATATCCACGCAAGCATAAAGATCATTAGAGCATCACGAGAGAACGCCGAATTCCGGCAAGTCATTTTCTCCAAAATCAGCAATCAAGAGATGGCTGCCCCTTCCTCCTATTTATAATAATACATCATTAGAGCACTCTGCCATCAACGACTATGATTAGCCGAGAGTGTCAAGTGCTCGTTTTCACTAAATAATGACTGAAAATACAAAATTAATATATGAAAAAACATGTAAACAAAAATCTGGAAGCAACCACAGAGTCGGATCGTCAATCCGAAGAAGCTAAATATGGCAAATGGTCAATCGTCCCCGAACGGGCCTAAAACTCGTGCTCCACCGCGGGTTTGCACCGCCGTTCCCCATCACTTTCTTTTGCATATGCATTGCCCATCAGAGTCACCACATGACAATTTTACTATTCATTTTTATCCCTTCGTATTTAAAAAAAAAACTCTACCATAGCAAACAGTAATATGTAAGGGTTGTTTAGTTGAGTGAAAAAGAAAAATTGAAGTGAAGAATATGAATGCCAAATGAGCTAGTGGGTGTGGTTGAAATAAAATTAGTGAATTGAAGTTACTTTGTTCCACAGATCATTTACTTCACACATGTTAAGTAAATGCAGTCAGATGCCTAGATTCATCACAGACATTGCATGCTTTTACATTGCATTCCAAAATACACCAAATCAAAAGGCCCCAAGTTTCTACAGCCCAATCGCAGACTCCCAAGCCCAAATAAGAAAAATAGAGTTTGTGTTAGTATCCGTATCGGATACGTAATTTACCAATTTACTTAAGTTACACTGCAATGTATGTGAGCAGTATGTTTATCTACTATTCAACCTTCATTTGGAAACAGAGCATCACTTGGAAATCAGCCATATGATTTCATGGACCATTTCAAAAACCAAAATGTTGAAGTAGCACCTAGAAAACTACTATTTATGGTCTCTTTGGTCACATACATTGCAGTGTAATGTCATATTATTCAAATATCCATTGTTTAGTATGTTGACGTGTTTAAATAAATTTTTTCTAAATGATATTTATATCCTATAAAAGATGGCATTTAGATGTAAGAACTCAGAAGAACTTATCTGACATCTTACACTCATAATTTATATTTTCTAAATGACTTCAAAAAATAATATCGAAAAAAATTCTAAATGAGATTCATGTCATAAAAGAGTAATATGTACATGTCGGAAGAATTCATCCAACATCTTATGAATTGCATGTACTCATAATTTAGGTTGCCAAAGGGCTAGAAAACATGTTCTCCTAACTTAAGGAGTTAGAACATTCATTATCTTAAAAGTTTATCCATGGTAATCATCATCATTCCTAACAATTTTGGGTCGGCTTTATAAACCTCCTTTATTTATTCACATTTATTGCATGAGATAACACTATCTTAACTATGTTAAGATTACTATTGGTCTACCCTTACTCTTGCTAATTTTTCGACATTTATTATAACGACTAGGAAAAGGATCTAACAAAATGTAAAAAGATTACAGTAGTATTATTAGGATTTTTGTAACTTAAGTAAATTGGTGGGATGTGCACAAAAATAAAATAGGTGATTTTCAAGTCAAAACTTAAATTTAATCACATTTGAAACTACTAAGCTGAGATTTTTGTAAATACATTAATAAGTTGGAGCATTGAAGTCAGTATTATATGTCAATGTGCATTATGGTCAACATATTGTTTAACTGGAAGGGTTGGCCAGTTGCTTGTTTGATTGGAGCTTCTAGAAAAGGAACATAGAAGATGGAAATAATTAAAGAAGACACAATGAGAAGAGATGGAAGAAAAAAAATTATATAGTGAGTATGATTTCAATAAAACACCATTTGACCAAAATGTTTAGTTAATTTTGTGAAACTTCTATAGATGTGTGTGAATGTACCCATTTGACTCTATACTCTGCATGGTATAACTTGAAGTTGAAATGATTCAGTTTTATCATCATTTGTGTTGAGTTGGATTGCCATCTGGTGAAAAGAAAAAAGTAGGTTATACACAACATGCCACCGAACATGCTGATATTCTCGAAAGACTCCACTCCTCAGGAGAGAGCAAAATCCAATGATAAAGGGCGCTAACAAATCCACATTTAGAATGTCTCGTAGTGGCTTCATGTTGAGATTTTGGCAACCGTAGAGGAATATAGAGTACTATCCAGATCAAACCCCAGTAGATTGTCAACGTTCCAAGGGGAGATCTCGCCAAACCTTCATAAATGTTCTCACATATCACCCTCCCATGGGTGAAAGTTGCATTTAAGTTCACATGTATAAGGGTAATAGCCTGATAGATCTTTTGAATATTGACGTATGTGCGAGAGAATAATCATTTTAGGTAGACGGTGTATTTGCCTATATATTTTATGGGTTGCCCACGTTATTCTAGGTAGTTACTATTCACTTTATGAATAAAGCCAAATTGTAAAGAGAAGGTGATGGAGCATAGACGAGGACTTGCAGTAGATGACAAATTTTGGGTCTATTCGGAGCTGATATGACAACTTTTCATATATGGCGTGCCCGGATCGACGATCGGACTACGCAGATGTGTTTGGATTCGCATTGCGAATCAATTCAATATATTAGTTTATTATTTTTGCATTTGTTTTGATGAATTTGGGTGGCCCCACCTCCGGCCAATCATAGCCGTCGATGGTGGGATGCCTTAGCCTCCTTTTTATTATAAATAAATCGCATGGGGCTGATTATTGGCATTGCAGAATTTGGTGAAAAGTATTCCCGGATTCCCGCGATCTCGCCACGGTGCCGACTCCGTGGAACCCTAGGTAACGACTCTTAGGTGCTCATTCTTCTCCCCAAGGTACTACCCATCAATAGCCTTCTCTCCTCCACCGTAAATCCCCCATCCGCCACCTTCTTTCTCCCCTACAGCCCGCGATTTTCTGTCCAGAATTCCTTCTCTTCTCCAATTCACTATTCATTTATGACATTTACTATTCCCTTTATATAGTTTTTTTCCTTCGCTGCCTGTCCACCGCCAGCCTCCAGGCCCTCCTGCCAGCAAGCCCCCATCAGCCGCCCATCCCGCCTCCCATAAACCGCCCGTACGCCTCCTACAGTCCCTCCCTCCACCCGATCTCTCTTCCCCGACCCTGCTACAGCCTGGCGACCTCTCCTCAGCCCCTGCAACCCTATTCTCCCTTACCCACAGCCGGCCACAACTATCACCGGCCGGCTTCCCCACTCCCTCCTCTCCGTGGATCCACTTCCCCCACCGCCGCCCGCCCGCCCCTACCCCAAAACAGTCCCGATTAGGACTGTCCAGCCCCGATCCGTCTTCCCTCCGCCCGTTTATCATTCCCAAGCCCGGATCCGTCCTCTAGACATCAGATCTATCCACTCCCGCCTGAATCCGTCCTCTAGACATCGAATCTATCCACCCCCGCCCGGATCCGCACCTATGTGGCCAAATCTCTCCATTCCCGACCCGATTCCACCGTTCTCCGCCAAGGACAGACATTGTCATCATTTCCACGCCGCCGGTTCCACCTCGGATCGTCGTACATGCATCTCAAGGCTCTGAATTCTTCAGTGCCTTGGTCAGCCCACTACTTGGTGAGTTCTCGTTGTATTGGATTATTATTTTCAGCATATTTATATTGGATTGGGTCTTGTACTTGTTTTGAATATCTTGCATGGTAGTTGTTTGTTAGATTATTATTGTGATTTGCAGGGTTTATTCGTCGCGCGCTCGTGCTTTGGCCCTCAACGCGGAGGAAAGTCTAAAGCTTGTTTTGCCCTAGTAGATTATTTTGCCATGCTGTGAATTAACTGCGTTGGATGTTATTTTTATTATCTAATTATGATTTAACCGTCAAATTTGCATAGCATATAGGGTTAGGGCAAGGTTTCATCCGCCGCCTATAGATTCGTCCTGCGTCAATTGGTATCAAAGCGAGGTTACACGCTCTTTTAGATACGCAGTCGTAGAGTCTATAGGTTTTTCATTATGTCTAAGTGTCACAATTATTCCTCCCCACTTTGGAGGTCTCGAGTCCACTTGCACCCGCCCTCATAGATCCCCTTCAGGGAGACCCTCACGATACTACGATGATTATTCGCGAACGCAGTACACTTCCAGAGATCGTGTTGGCCCACCGACACGACCCCACTATGCTAGAGACGGTCAGTATGATGATTGTCGCCGTTCTTATCCGTACACGCGAGCGGATCGTGTTGATCCTTCGACACGACTCGGTTACCTTAGGGATGATTATTATGAGGATCGTCGTTCCGATAGAGATCTTGAGAGTCAGTTTCGTACTGCTACCCATTTCTTTAACGGATCATCGAGTCCCGAGTCTTTCAGTTATTGGCTTGTGGATATGAAGTATTATCTTGATCATTTTGAGGTATTCGGTGAGCGTCGCGTTAAGTTTGCGAAACTTAGACTTTTAAATCAGGCGAGGGCATATTGGTCTAGCGTTGAGAGGACCCGCGAGCGAGACTGTCTACATCGCATCACTAGTTGGGTGAACATGAAGCGTACATTGTGTCAGAGGTATCTGCCATTATCGTATCGAAGTCGCTTGCTCGACCAATTATTTTCCCTTCAGCAAGGATCCATGTCTGTCGCTGAGTACAGGGACCGTTTTGATGAGTTAGTGGTGAGGAGTGATATCCAAGAGGACCGAGCCATTAACATTTCCCGATTTCGGTCTGGACTTCGGTCTGACATACGTACTGAGGTGGTTTATCATAGCTCGAAGTCCCTCAAGCAGAAATATCAGCTCGTACTACGTTATGAGCAGTCTTTGAGATCTGCAAGAGCTGATCGATGGGATTCTCACCTTGGCCTCCGCAGTACGAGTCCATCCCATACTGAGGTCACCACGATGCCTACCAGTGTCCTGTCAGCCACGACAGAAGTCACACCTGATGCAAATTGCTCTCACCCCAGTGAGGTGCTTAGCCCAGTGAGTGGCTTATCTCTTGTTTCTGACCCGTCTCTTGGGACCCCGACTGAGAGCGAACCTGAGCGGCTTATTGATTCTGTAGTGTTGTGTCCCTCACCCACACCTCTTCCTCTGCCATCCACCGGGTTAGTTAGCACCCCAACCACAGACCCACTTCCTGAAACCGCACCTACGGATCCATTCTTGAGTGTAGGTCTATGTCACCCTCCCACTGTCATTGCTCTGAGTCACATCACGACCGAGAGCCCAGAGCCTGGTGTTGATCCCGTAGTGGCTATGTCACCCATTCACGGGGACACTACGCCTCACAATGGTACTCATCTGGAGGACCATGACCCTAGTGATGAGTTCTATGACGAGCCCCCAGTTGAGCCTCCGGATGATCCGCCACATCCTGATGAGGATGGGATTCAGGAGAGCACCGCTTGTATGAGTATCGATTTATGGAAGCCACTTCCATTATCGTCCCTGACCCCGCCCCAAAGGATGGATATTGTGAGGAGCATCCAATATTTAGGGCACCACCTGCTGACACATCGCACTCTCGCTGAGTTTTGGGATGCACCACTTGCTGACCCACCAGACGAGCTCTTTCTTTTCGGGGACACTCACCACACAATAGAGCCACGTCTTCTAGTCGGTGCACACGATTTTCACTTAGGCGGTCGTCGCATTCGCGATGACTTTTCTTACACACCTCCTGGTGAGCCCCCTGATGTGTCACGTTCCCTGAGAGACACTTGGATCTTTACGAGCTCGTATTTGAGTATAAATGTCTCACACGATCATCTGAACACTCGTCGTACATGAGATGAGTTTTTATACACTCCCCCGAGAGAGCCTCCTGATAGGCCACCTCCTGCGATAGATTTTTAGGTCATTATTAGATTTTCCTATAGAGAGCATGTTGTGTCGGTCATGTTTCATTTGCGTCATTTGTATGAGTCTGTTGAGTCATTTCGTTATCATTTGCATAAGTCTGTTGTGTTGTCTGTTCATCGTTTGCTTGTGTGTCATGAGTCGATTCGACGAAGAATCCATATTGATAATAATTTTTGTAAATCACATGCGGGTGTTCACTGGCAAGTGTAGACACTTCATGAAGGCGAGCAGGTGATGGTGAGAATCTGCGTTGTGAGGCTCCGTGCGAGGCTTGCTAAAAGTTTGAGCGTTAGTTAGGCGAATGGATCCCTATATAATCATGAGACGGATCGAAACAAACACCTATGATCTCGATATCCCTGCAAGTATGGGTATCCACCTGGTATTTAGTGTTGAAGATACGACTCAGTACTACAAGCATCGCGAGTATATGGACCCAAGCAGTGGGGACTTCCAGCCGCCCACACCTCCACTCTTGTTGCCTTACCACCCTCATAGCCCACCCACGTTTGATGGCCACCACTACTCACCCACTTCTGACACCCACCCACCTGGGGACTCGTCTTCTTTGGTTCTACCCACGGCGCCGCCGATCACACCGGGATCCACCACTCGTGAGTTGAGCGTTGAGCGCATCACAGAGACCAGACTCCGCTTGATCGATTCGCCCCTGGACTTCGAGTTCAGTACAACCGTCTCCATTCACCGAAGATGGCGGCTTTTTAGTTAGGGGAAGTTGATTGGCGAGTACACTTTCCCAGCGACGACACTTGGGCGACCTCTGGTGGACCTCTTCGAGTTTTACCTGGCATACAACGAGAGAATTCCGATCCATATTCATCAGGAGATGAATTCTTTCAAGCTGGGAATATTGATGGGGAGAATTGACGAGGACTTGCAGTGGATGACGAGTATTGGGCCCATTCGAAGCAGATTTGGCAACTTTCCATATATGGCGTGTCCAGATCGACGATTAGACTCCGCAGATGTATTCAGATTCTCGTTGCGAATCAATTTGATATATTAGTTATTATTTTTGCATTTGTTTTGATGTATTTGGGTGGCCCGACCTCCGGCCAATCATAGTCGTCGATGGTGGGATGCCTTAGCCTCCTTTTTATTATAAATAGATCACATAGGGGCTGATTATTGGCATTGCAGAATTTGGTGAAAAGTTTTCCCGGATTCCCGCGATCCCGCCACGGTGCCGACTCCGTGGAACCCTAGGTGATGACTCTTAGGTGCTCATTCTTCTCCCCAAGGTACTACCCATACATAGTCTTCTCTCCTTCACGGTAAATCCCCCATCCGCCACCTTCTTTCTCCTCTACAGACCGCCAGATTTTCTGTCCAGAATTCCTTCTCTTCTCCAATTCACTACTCATTTATGACATTTACTATTCCCTTTATATAGTTTTTCCCTTCCCTGCTTGTCCACCGCCGGCCTCCAGGCCCTCCTGCTAGCAAGCCGTCCATCACCCGCCCATCCCGCCTCCCATAAACCGCTCGTCCGCCTCCTACAGTCCCTCCCTCCACCCGATCTCTCTTCCCCGACCCTGCTACAAGCCCTGCAGCCCTATTCCCCCTTATCCACAGCCGGCCACACCTCCTACCACCGGCCGGCTTCCCCACTCCCTCCTTTCCGTGGATCCACTTCCCCACCGCCGCCCCTACCCCAAAACAGTCCCAATTAGGACTGTCCAGACCCAATCCGTCTTCCCTCCGCCCGTTTATCATTCCCAAGCCCAGATCCGTCCTCTAGACACCGGATCTATCCAACCCCCGCCCAGATCCGCACCTACGTGGCTGGATCTCTCCATTCCCGGCCCGATTCCACCGTTCTCTGCCAAGGACAGCCACCGTCATCATTTCCACGTCGTCGGTTCCACCTCGAATAGTCGTACACGCATCTCCATCTCCGAATTCTTCAGTGCCTTGGTCAACCCACTACTTGGTGAGTTCTCGGTGTATTGGATTATTATTTTCAGCATTTTTATATTGGATTGGATTTTGTACTTGTTTTGAATATCTTGCATGGTAGTTGTTTGTTAGATTATTATTGTGATTTGCAGAATTTATTCGACGCGCGCTCGTGCTTTGGCCCTCCACGCGGAGGAAAGTCTAAGCTTGCTTTGCCCTAAGTAAATTATTTTGCCTTGCTGTGAATTAATTGCGTGGGATGTTATTTTTATTATCTAATTATGATTTAACTGTCAGATTTGCATAGCATGTAGGGTTAGGGCAAGGTTTCATCCGCCGTCTATAGATTCGTCCTGCGTCAGGAGAGGAGAGCTTTGACTCTTTAAACGTCGCTTATCCTACAACAACTTTGTAATTTGGTTCTAGGAGGGGGCATTTTTGTATTCGTAGATTAGAAGAGGGACCTCTTTAAAAAAACTTTAATTTTTTTTAACTTTGTACCCTGTGATGCTAGATATTGTCATATTAAAGACATGTTGAGTTGAAACAACATGGTGAGATGAGCTTGGAAATCTGACAAAGGATAAAAAAGAACGATGAAGACAATGTCAGAGAAGGATAGTGATGTTGTGAGACTTACCACATATATGCACCTAGTCAAGTACGTACCAGCAAGAGCTGAACCAACTAAAAACATGATGAGATCTTGGTACGAGCTGCAAATATGTGGTAATCACTACCTCCCATCTTTAGGGGATATGCAGATATTTCTCCATGAGAGCATAATGATCATGTTCATCAGGTTATGGTGCACCATTAGAGTTCCTATTGTTGTACCCATTATTCATCGAGATCAAAATACATATGGAAGACACCCTAGGAATTCAGCTCGGTAGCCTCAGGAGTTCAGCTCGGCGGCCTCAGGTGTTCAGCTCGGCGGCCTCGGATGTTCAGCTCGGCAGCCTCTCGGTGACCTCCTATGGACCTTGTCGAGGGGAGGGGGGTACCCCCTAACTTTACCTATAAATAAGACCGCATTGTAACAGGTGGAAGACAGTTCACACCCCACGAAGAGTCACCCATTTGAAGATTTGACGATCTCGTCTGCCTTCCCCCGAACTCACAAAACACTTGGTTCGGTAGGGAGAGTTCCTGTACACTTCTGGGTATGCGGCGGGGCCTCCACAATATAACACGATCACCTTGTTTGATAAAAAAATAGTCACGACCTCTCATTTGTTCGCTTCATGACTATGCCTGCTAATTCATGGGCTAGTAACTTTCGGTCATCCTTTTGGTCCGAACTTTGAGAGCCGAGATCTTGGCCCTTTGCGGACCGAGATCTCGACTCCTGCGTGTGAGTCGGTTTCTCAGTTCCAACACCTGTCTCATATTCTCGCATGATGATTTTGAAGATCAATTTGATGAAGATAGAGAGTGATCCCTCTTCTCTTCTCCAGAAAGGGGGGGGGGGGTCTCGTCAAGCATCTTCAAAAGTTCAGATCTTGCCTCTCACTTCACAACCCAGTGAGTTTCCTACGCAAAAATCACCCGACCCCCCGGAGATCAGTATCTACCAATCCCCGACCGTTCATCAATGGAATGTATGACCTCGTAAACAAACATTCTACAATACGTCGTGGCCATACCAACAGTAGCTTCAACAACAATTCCGACAACATTGGTGTTAAGGCAATATCTACCACAACCCCGACGGTACCCTCAACATTACCACAACAATATCCACAATAATCGAAACTTTCCAGCAGGATCATCAACGATACCTCCCGACACCACCGAGGAGAGATGGAGGTCGTCGAGACATTCCCTGGGAATACACGATAAATGTGCGCATTTGAGGATGTTGTGAACTGATGCATCCTCCGCTGCATCCAAATATGCACGACGTCATCATGCATCATGGATCTTTTATTGCATTTATTTATTTTCATGTGCTTTTTCTACGCATCGGCTTTTATTTGAAGTTGTTCGGCTTATCGATTTGACCACCCGATGAGACCATGAATAAATGGTCCGGTAATTTTAGTAATTATGACGGCAAAGGCAAGTTTAATTTATTTAAGGACGCATAAATTTAAATTAGGGGAAATTCAAAAATCAAGGTTATTAGGAGATATCATTTTTATTAGGAAAGAATTATTAGGAAATATTTGGGAAGAATTATTAGGATATATTTTCAAATTATATGGCAAAGATTAGGGAAGACCCGATCAGGAAGTCAACAAATTTAATTGGAAAAGATTTATTTAGAAATGACTATTTGGAAAGAAATTATTGGCAAAAGAAATATCAAGGCTTATATTAAAGGCAGGTCGTGAATCAGAAAAGGGGAGCCCGGAAAAGCAGAGAAACGAATCACATTTCTCTACCATCGCCATCCACTTCCGTCTACACTCAGCGAGCCCTTCTCCTTCCCATTCCGGACATCACCTGCTCGAGAGGACAACCCGTCTCCCGCCTTCAGCCGCTCTATTTCCAGGCTACGGACGACGATGACTCCCGCCATCCTGTGTTTGATCACCGCCCAACCCACGACTTCTTCACCAATCAGAGACGAACACCGACAGCGCCACTTCATTCCAGCGTCGCCCCCAGAGAAATCTTCATTTACAGAGGCCGTCGACTGCGACCGTTCCCTCCGGCCTTCTGTGGTAATTGTTTCCCCTGTGCACGACGAACTTGGATCGGACGACCGTTTCTTCAGCGTATCCTTATCGTATCTTTGCTCTCACCACTTAGCTTAATTTATACAATCTATTTAAATAATTTTACGCTTGCCTCGAATGTTCTAATTATTTCAATTGTCGTTATTTCATAAATTATTGCTTGTGTTTTTGCTTGTGGTTGTACGCATCTCGCTTCGGTTCAACTCATTAGACACTCAAGGGGATATCTTCAGATAACGGTTAACAGAATTAGTGAAGTTCATCATTGAGAGTAATTTTGCGTGCGAAAAAACATCGTATTCCAAATCCCTAATTTTGGTTTACATCACAATAATCGAACCTTTCCAGCAATATCCACAATAATCGAACCTTTCCAGCAGGATCATCAGTGATACCTCCCGACACCACCGAGGAGAGATGAAGGTCGTCGAGACATTCCCTGGGAATACACGATAAATGTGTGCATTTGAGGATGTTGTGAACACGATCAGAAACAAACATAATTTTGCCAAAATGCCACCATAAGGATGCGACAACATAGGCGCAGTGTGTAGCACTATTGCGAATATCACAACCATACCACAGAGAGTTTTAAAAAGCTCTATATTTTATTGGAGAAATTTATTTGGGAAGGGAATTTGTAAAATTTCCCTTCGAGGAAGTCAAAAGGAGACAGTGATAGCCCTTAATAATAGAGGGGAACGAGAACGAGAGCATCGAGGAGGAGAGGATGGTGGCATTGATGGGATAATCAATTGTATCCAAGGAGGAACTGATTCTGAATATTCGAATAAGACCAACATGAGTTGGATGTTTCGAAGGAGGTCGCATCTGCCTCCACCTAATGAGGCAACAACATTCTCTATCATTGATTTGCCCATGACAGGAAACCTTTTAGTGACATTGTCGCCATCGCCACCGCCATGAACTTTAGGGTAGGGGCGATGGTGGAAACTGGGCACTCGATAAATGTGCTCTCAAGGAGGCTTTCGATGAGATAAAAATGGCAAAGGTGTTGGAAACAAGCGATTATTTTATTTTTAATTATTGTTTTATTTTTAATTATTTTTGAGGAGGTGTTCACATCATAGACTTGTGATGGGTGATGTCCAGGTTGGCCCTCTTCAAGAATCAAGCTATCTAGATTGCTAGAAGAAAGATCTAGTTACCTTACGAAAGCAAAAATAAAAAATTCTCACTCGTCGTGTAAAGGAATGCTGTCAAAAGGGACAACAACAACAACAACATCACTCAAGCCTTTATCCCACAATAGTGGGGTCGGCTATATGGATCATTTGTCGCCATTGCGCCCTATCTTTAGTCATAATCTCACCAATGCCTAAGTACATCATGCCTTTCCTTATAGTTTCATTCCAAGCCTTTTTTGGTCTACCCCTCTCCCATTTAACATGCCAAGTGGCTAAACTCTCACAATGCATACCAAGTGCCTCTAATGGTTTCCTTTGTACGTGTCCGAACCATCTTAATCGAGCTTCTCGCATCTTCTCTACAATTGGTGCCACTCATGTCTTATCTCTGATACATTCATTCCTAATTTTATACAGTCTCGTGTCCACACATCCCCTAAGCATTCTCATCTCCGCAACTCCCATTTTTGCTCATGTACATAATTTACTGCCCAACACTCATAATCGCAAAGTATCATTGGTCTAATTGTAGTACGGTAAAATTTCCCTTTAAGTTTTAATGGTACTTTACGATCACATAAGATCCCAGACGCGCCTCTCCACTTCAACCAACCTGCATGGATTCTATACTATGGAGCACCGACACTGACACGCGACACACGACAAGACACGCGACTCGTCAATTCTCAAAAAACACCATATTTCGACACGCTGGGACACGTATATTAAATAATTATTTTTTATACCATATTCCTAAAACATTTAACCAAAAAAAATGAACAATTATTTGGATCATCAACAATAGATGAAGGCTCTTGTGGAGCACTATTACTATCCTTACTTGAAGACATTCTACAACAAAAATTTAAAAAGGAGACTGAAAACGAAATCAAAAAAGTCAAAGAAAAAGAAAACTGAGGATAAATATACCTGGAAGCTGGGGTGCCTGGAAGCTTCGAGTGAGGACAATGAAAATATTTATATACCTGCCTGGAACTGGAAATATGCCTGGAACTGGAAGCTTGCCAGTTGCTCTGCCTCTGCTGGAACTGGAAGCTGGAACTGGACAGTGGACACTAAATATACCTGGAAATGGAAGCTGGACAATGAAACTGGAATCTGGACAATAAATATACCTGGAGCTGGAACTGGACGAGCGGCGGCCTGGAGAGCAAGGGACAAGCGGCGGCCTGGAACAGGAAGGTTGGAACTGGAAGCTTGCCTCTGCCTCTGCCTGGAAGCTTGCACTTGAAGGCTTGAGATTGGATAACAGAGGAGTGGCGGACTGGAGATTGGAGAACAGAGGAGGAGCGGGCGACCTGGTTCACGCGAGTGCGGCAGTGCCGGGTGGGAAGGCTGGGGCTCACGCGAGTGCCGGTGAGGAAGAGGGGGGAAGGCTAGGTTAACAGAGTCGGGATTGGGGAATGCCGGTTTATTACAGAGCGGCTATTAAAGTCGCTCTGTAACGCGGGACTCGCGTGTCCTTTTGAGCGGGACACGCATGTCCCGCATAACCCAACGTGTCGGGCTTCCGACACGCATGTCCGAGCGTGTCGCCGTGTTGGACGCGTGTCGGAGAGTCCGACACCGACACTCTGGGCATTTCGAAGTGTCGGTGCTTCGTAGATTCTATGTATAACATCTTTATCTACACCTCCATCTTTTTGAACTATCGATCCCAGATATTTAAAGTACTCACTGCGAGAAATATCTTGGTCACCCAACTTAATGAAGGAGTCATCCGTACTGCTTGCACAACTAAATTTAAGCTCCATATACTCAGTATTTGTCCTACTAAACCTAAAACCCTTCTTTTCTAAAGTCCCTCGCTAGGATTCAAGTTTCGCGTTTACACCCCCGGGCGTCTTATCGACCAAAACAATAACAACAAAAAAGTACAGACACTCTCATCGGTAGATCTTACTCTCAACGTTCCTCGGGAAGATGAGGGAAATGGCGAAGAAGACTATGTCATCATTGTACGAGCGAAGAGAAGATCTTCCTAAAGAGATCAACGTGCCTAACACTATGCAATAGAAGTCTAGCATAACACTATGCAAGAAGAGGATAATGTGCCTCAAAAGATCGAAATCATAAAGTTTGAGGGTTGACAACGCAAAATGATTGTAGAAAATGAAATGCACTGCAACTTATTCATTGCCTAAGGAGGAGCCATTGCAAGAGGAAATCACGAGCACTCGCAAAAGGAAAAGATAGTAAGAAGAGCTAAGCGGTCAAGGATCATTTCCCTTTTATAGTGACCTATAAGAAATGAAGAGCTGCATGGAGTCCGCGCAACACTTGAGCATTTCAGATATGTAAAAGTTTCCTTTATTATAACATAAGCTATTACATACTAATTCTGAAAAGAGGAAAAAAAGAGAGAAACAAACAAAGAACGCTCAAGATCCATGGATCCCATAGAGTATTTGAGATAGCGAGGGCTTCTTAGCCTCTTAGGCATTACATGTGGCCTCCATCACCTGCAGCAACGAGATTAGGATCTCACCCAAGGCATGCTCAAGGACCTTCGCTCTAGCAGATAATCCAAGGTCAGTGGGAGGTGGAGTAGGGATCACCATGGAGGCTTCAACAATTTCCACGCAGGGCAACTGGGAAGCCTCCATGAATGATGTGAACAGAAAAAAAGGAAAGAATGCACATTTCAAATCTAAGGCACAATGAGGCACACATTGCTTAGATTTATCTATTCAGCATTTCATGAAAATACGAGATAGGAGAAACTCCCAAAATCCGTGTAAACAAGGAGTAGGACAAAGATATACCAAACATTTACAATGTCGGGAATATGTAACAGTGAATTCATATGATTTGGATGAAATAAATTCTACTTTGACACAAATTGATACCCTGAAAGTGTGACAAATTTAATCTCTTATGAAACCTCGTGGAATCAGGAAAAAAACAATGCCCATGCACAATAGTCTCTGGTGCATCTAAATTTCTTGCAACGCAAGTTCTGCTTGTTAGGTTTGGAATCCCCAAATTTATTTCATATAAAACATTCATTCACAGGAACATAAAACAGGAATGAATCTAGAAGCCGCACTCCTTGCATGCCAGTTCAGTACAGAGCATTCACCAGCAATAGATATAAGCACAATTAACATGCCATGTAAAAGCAGTAAAGAATACTTTGCAACTTGGTACTGCCTAAAAATCGTAGCCATGACAGTGGAAGGATTCAGTCCACCACCAACCACATCACTGTTCGGATAAAAAATTGAAAGGCAAAGCCATCGCATCTTGCCCTTTGGAATCACTCCCAAAGTTCATTTAAATCCCACCACCGTCTCAACTAATCATTCAATCAGCGCACACGCGGATAAACACTAACCTACACCGTCTTCTACGCATCCAGATCTAACTTGTCGCCAGACTCCAACGTCATTACGGGGAAAAAGGTAGCAGCAGAGGAAATCAACAAAATGAGCATAAGCTGATTGCATACCTTCCATATTAGCTAGAACTCCAGACAAAAGATGGAATACCGCGATGAAACATAGAGACCACCTCTCTAAGGTCTTCCGCATCCAAATCTCCATTTCTCCGACCAAAGAAAAAAAGAATCCTTCTCTACTCCAACAAAACGCGCAGATCCATCATAGTTCACCCCCTCCACAAGCCCTAACTCTCCGAAACCTCGATAAGAACTCGAATCCCGCGCAGATCCTCGGGAGAAACCCGCCGCCCTGATTAATATCAAAAAGCCTGTGTTCGGCGGCTGAGATGTGATGAAGAGAAGATGGACCGCCAATCTGGAGAAGATTTGGAGAGACTACGATACCAAACGCCTCCTTGTTTCCTTCTCCCACTAGTTCTCTCCTCTCTCTCTCTCTCTCTCTCTCTCTCTTCTTTGAGAAAAATCGCTGGATATCTTTTTGGTCAGCAGGAGAGTGTAAGGTGGCCGCCCTCTAGGCCTCGCGTGCAGAATGCTGGGAGGAAGACTGGTCGGCGGTCGAGGGCTATGAGCTGCCCCGAGTATCTGCCCGCTGCCCGGAGTAGTCAAACCCCACGCTGAGGCCCGTCCAAGCCGGCGCGATATTGGACCGGGGCCTAACCGGGATATGCTCTACAATCAAGGACGCGTGGGGTCCACAACCGCCACGTGTGATAGTTATTTGTTTAACAGAATTCTAAAAGTCTGCCCCTTTTCTTCTTCCTCCAAATGAGACAATCAGACAAATCATTTAAACCTAATTAATTATCCCTAATTAAACTCTATTAATAGCAATTAATGTTCCTTCCCACGGCTTTCGCTTCACACTCTATCCAATCAAAGTTTTAAATTGCTTTCCCGGACTTTAGTTTTCGTTGTCATATTTTGACGAATTTAATTGACTTTTATTTAAATTGAATAAAAAAATTAATCTAAGAAAAGTTTAGGGCGATCAGTTGTTTTTTGGGTGAAACACCCGAAACAACTTATATCAAATCAAGGTTAGCTCAATCCTCGTTTCAGCAACAAATTTTTCGCACTATTCTCGCATCTACGAAGGTGTGCTCCCCTAGCATAATGATCAAATTGAAGTTAAGCACTGCGGTAGCAGTCGTGAATGTGGTGGTTACGAACCGTCGTTCGTTTGGTTCGACGTTTTTGCTCAGCGAGTTTGGACAAAAATGGCACTGTCATGAATATGCATTTGACATAACAACAATTATGAACACCGCCAAGAAAAAAACTAATTTTAAGTGTACAAATGGATGGAGTTACTTATGTGAGGTAGAGCATTCACAAACGACGGTTCGTAACCACCACGTTTATGACTGCCACCGCCATTCTAAACAGGCCCTTAGGCTCATTAGGGCGGAATTAGGGAACTGGAATTAGAATTGGAGATCATTTTCAATTCAATTTAACTTCCAATTCCAATTCCGAAGCAACTCAATTCCACCAAACCAAACAGAGCATTATAGATTGGTAGTAGGCGATCTGAAAAATTATACAAAAGGAAGCCAAATGTAAAGATTGGCTTTCAACATGATGTAACATTAGTGGCATTAAATATTCCGAATTATTTCATAAATATTGAACAGAATACATTATTAGGACATAATAAATTATTCGAGATTGAATGAGATGTTTGTATGAGGTAAATGTAAGAACAAATATTGAAGATTGAACGAGGTAATAATTATTTCATTAACAATTATTGGGTAAACAATTAATGTTCGAGATTGGATCCAATCATAAGCATTGAAGATTTGATAAATTATAAAAATTGAACATCCAATCTTGAGTAATATTTATGTATTAGGTATTTGTATGATGTAAAATTGAGGTATTTATATATTTCAACAATATCATTATATTATAATTAATTTCTAGTCAAACAAGTAATAAATTATTAAAATGCGTGAGAAATATATCTTATGGTTGGTCAATCTTCAACTGTTATTATTTAAAACGACAAAAAATGAAAAAAAAAAATGAAGAACCAGCAGTCTAAGAATTATCATTAATAATTATTCTATTAGTCTATAATAATTGTAATTCATCATTCTACAAAAGTTCAAATAAAAACACCATTCATCATGTCTGTATCAAAATCTCATTTGATATGTCAACCGTGATAGTGCACAGGGGCTCTCAGTGTTCCGTGCGACAGTACTCCGGCCATGACATTGCCTCAGCATGACGATGTTCCCACCGCTCGTAAAACCCCGAGCGTTATACTACGCTTGTCGCTCATTTTTTCTTTGTGCACGAGGGTTTGTGAGTGGCGATGAGAGCACATTTGCACTGTTAATCAGAGATTTTATCTACACGAAAGAAAAAAAATTTAAATTAAAAAAAAAACACATAAATTCAAGAAATTAAAAGTTTTGTAGATATATTAAAAATAAACATGACATATATTTCTAATAATGATTACTGCACGAATTTTGATAAAAAAATAAAGGAATTAATGGATAAAATATATATTTATTATATATTTCAAAGATTAAGATTAGAAATGTCAATGGATTCCAGCTCATGTGATATTTACCATCCTGGCCTCATAAAATTACCATCCTGACCACTTAAGTAATAAGATGTTGGTCTCCAAATCAAATCCCTCCACATATACTATTTTCAACATTATTTTTTGCCATTTTCTAACCTTCTCGTCCAGGCTGACCGATTCAGGTGACACGTAAAGTGTGCCAAATTTTTCGTCGGAATTTTTTCGAATTTAGTCGGAATTTTTTTGAATCTAGATGGATTAAATATTTTTCAATTCCGGTCGTAATTTTCAATCAAATTTTCATAGTTCTGACTAGAAACACGCTTTCCGCACGAAAAAGATGATACGCTCAACATACGATAAAATTAGCCCCGATTCAGGCTCTGTTTATTTGGGTGTTTTAGCTCCATTTTAATTGGACAAAAATATCACCGCTCAAAGAAACTGTTTGTTAAAACTCTCATTTCCACCGTCACCACTCAAAATACCATTTTGGCCTTATTTGAGACCTCGATCTAAATGTCTGTGGTAGGGGGTGACGTTACTTAGGATGGATGAGAAAAGCGGAGGTCGCTAGAGATCACCGGAGGTACCAATGCACACCCGAAAGATTTATAAGAGCGCTCTCCCTCCTTAGGATACCAAGATCTCCCGCTTTCTAAGAGTTCGGAAGTAGTTGTTGTCATCTATTGTTCTGAGGGCGAGTAGAAGTCAAGTCACGACAAATAAGATTTCTAGAAATGAGAACCGTCATTCTATGTTGTGGTCTGAGTCGTCGAAAATGTCTTTTCTACCAGGATGGCAGGATTGTCGGATGGTGTCGGAGAAAAAAGTGTGTCGGTACGATGTCAGACCTAAATCTGACACACATGTTGCCTATGAGTGTAGAAAAGTACGTCTACATTCATGTGATGGCAAGGAGATGACAGAATGATGTGATTCTATAAGTGGGCGAAGAGATGAGAGATCCGGAAGAAAAAAGAGACGATCAACATAGTCCCTTATAAAAGAGTTGGGAGATGGGGTGCGGTATCTATGTTACCAATATTGGCAAGTTGTGTGCCTCATGGGTAAAGTGAATTAATGGGTCGACAACAGGTCATCATGTTGTCTAGGTGTAGATGAGTTAGTATTGGGGTACATGTATAGGTAATCTTATGGTGTCATGTGTGCTGTGATGTGAAAATGATCATATTGTCAAACTCTTTTACTTTATACAAGTATATAAACAGTATCTCATTCGTATCGTGTTAAAATAAACATAAGGAGATTTCATAGATCACACATGAGCATGCGAATTCACTCGCACGCACCAGATCGAGATTTGAGGAATAATTAAATTGTTTTTTGTTCAAAATAGTTTTGTTAATTTGAAGAACGCAACATGCATTTTTAATTTGTTTTCGTCAACTTCACTTGACGATCGTCAAATCATAATCAACAATCATTGACCGTTGTTTTTAAAATTGTAGTCATCTATTGACAATCAAGCGCGATATTTTTACACGCTTTCTGTCCCCAATTTTTCCTGATCATCAGTGTTGGAGCTAGGAACCCGACTCACAAAGTTCAATAAAGATAGCCGAAAGTTACTAGCCTCTGAATTATCAAGCACAAGCACGAAGCAGACTAGAGAGAGATCAAGAGTCTGTACCGCCTATATATACAGATCACGAGTTGCAGCAAGGAGGTCCCGCCATACATCATGGAGTGTATATAAACACTCCTCCCAAACCAAAACCCGAGCTATAGAGATCAAGATAAATCGCGGACAAGGTGGTGGTGAGTTGCGTAAGCCTCTGTGCATGTCCTTTGGTCAACGAACAACCTCCTGTCACCTGTACTATTCTTGCTGAATACACAAATAATTTGGTACGTATACGTATATAGTGCATTTTGGTGCGCGACCGTAGGATCTCGCGATCCGACGGTCGAGATCTAATGCTCCTTTAATACTGCTATATTAAACACAAATACGGAGCAGATCCGACCATCGGAACTCGCGATCTGACGGTCACAAGTGCACGCGCACCACCGCTATATACATATACGTACCAAATGAATTCCCTGCTGAATAAGAGTGGTATAATCATTACTTTTTATATACCCATGATATTATTTATTTACCGCTACAAATTAATTATGTTTAAATATTTGGACTTTTATGAGAGTAATTTATATAAGAAGTGTTTTCCAGAGATTCATCTTGTGGTTTATGTATTCACATTACTTGTGTATTCACATTAGTTAAGTGAAAGTTCGATGTTTTGTGCTTCGATATTCACGAACATCAAAATTTTCTAAATCTAACCTGGTATTATACCTCAGAAAAATGAACATCGATTGAAAGCTCATCAAAAGATTGTGCAATTTCTTTAGAGTAATAATCACACGTCTAACACAGACTCGATTTCTTACGGATCATTTTATTTTGTTTTATCAATTCTGAGTTTATATATCTGAGATTGTACAAGTAAAATTGTCATTATTTATAAAATCAAGAAAATATATCATTTCTGTGAATATATTAGTCCCAACACAAAATACCATGCAGAGACTTTGGTAACTTGAGCAGCGGTAGAAGACTAACAGGGAACCGAGCTCTCGCTTCCTCCATATTTCCTATCTACAAGCAATCAAGCAAGACTCGGAGAAAATCAAATTCTCCGCCGGTTATCTGACCGTGTCTTCTTCGACAACGAACTTTCGGCATGCTCGCCGCTCGCTTGTACCTGAAATGCGGACAAATATGAAGTTTTTTTTTCAGCGAGCAAATCTTAAATATTTCAAAGACTGATGAGAACTTGTTTCACCTTATCAAGCTTACTCCTGACGAATCTAACTGTTTCATTCATTGAGGGGGTTGGAAAATAATCCTGAAATGAAAGGTTGGTTGATAGAGCAAATTAGCAAACACGAAAAAATTGATGTAAATTCAGAAACTTCAATGAACTGTGCTAAAATGAAGTGCTTCTCAGGGTTCACAATGAGTTAGGAAATAATTATATTAGAAGAATGATTTGAGTAACATGCAGTGAAAATAAAACTATTTTAAAAAAGGTTTAGATGGGGGGTTGCACCAGAGAACGGAAAATGTACATATTAATCGAAAATATCAAATTGGTGCAGAATGATTACAAAGTTTTTCAAAATAATTACAAAGAATAGATTTAACAATTGAGGTTATAACCTACCTGGTTAGAAGAAACGTGGTCAAAATGAAGTTCTGGAAATCGATCTTCTTGCTCCCTGCCGTTATGAATTTGAAATGGTTAGAACGCACGGAGAGAGCTTGCCTTTCTTTAGAAACAGACTGACTTCAGAGAGGGATCATAGCAACTTCAGATAACAGAAAACATAGTTCGAAAGGTACCGTTTTTTCAATGTTGTATGCGGCTTTGATCCACCTGGTCTTGGAGCTGCAATTAAATAAAATCATCACACAAGAAACACATAATGAAACAAAAATGTTGATCAAAGTGCAAATTGAACAACTCGCATTTTATCCGTGCAAGGACTTCCGTTCTTCTTCTTTCCAATTTATCTCGGGTATCTGAAAGACTCTCAAAATCTGGAGCATAAGAGACCTCCAGTTGATTTCCAAAGAAAATAGACTCATCCAATTTCCTTTTTGCAAACCTTCAAAGGGGAAAACCTTGTACTGTGAGATAGTCAGATAGTCTAACAATGTGAGGAAATAGTTAAATCACCATGAAACACATATGATACATAATGATAGACCATAATTTGATGTCATGTAGCTAACAATAGAAATTTTTTATGGCATCAGGCCACATTGAGCATAGCATGTGTAATCCAAGACTTTTCGGGGTCTATTCTCATCACAACAACACTTCCCTTCCCAGCCCAGCCCAGACGCAAGCTTACAGGCACACATCACATCACCGCTCGAATCCATTTCCCTCCTCGGTGGCTTTCTAATATTGCTTCACCTCCGCCCTAGTACTATGTGAGTGTTAAAGTTGTTTTCATCTTTCATATTTTAAGGACAATAATGTACTACTTATAAGACAGACTCTATTTGCAGTTGGACTCTCAATAATTTTCATTTATGACCTGTAACCATTATTTGAAAACCTCTGCAATCAATTGTACCTGGTATTTAAATTTAAAGCGTGTTCATTTAATGCAATCGGGTGTTGGACAATGCTGCATGATAAATCATACAGACACTTTGTATTATTAGTTGGCAAGGTGTTAATTCTAATCATTGATTATGTGTCCGCCGGTATTTCCAATTGTATAATTAACGTCACACCGCTATAGCTTTGACTTGCGTCAATTTCTTTGAGAGATTTCGATGCATTATAGTAGATGAATCTCAAGGAGCAAAATGCGGTGGCTCCCAATTCAAAACAAAGTTAAAAACTTGTGCAATACCTTGTACAAATTTTAAATTCATGTGGCAATTTAATAAACAAATGTAAAATAATATATAGGCAACTTTCCAAACAAATTATTTCAAAAGTTTTTCAGCTACATATAAATTATTCACCTTGCATTGCTGACCTGTGAAAACTTTATCCAATAAACATCGGTGAAAGGCTCGCAGACTTCCGCATCCATAGGTTTGCACCTATCAAATTCAATAAAAATAAAAAGAAATAAAGCAAAAATATTGCATTGATACTCGCAGACAATCAATTGATACTTCAAGAGAATCTTCTGATAAAAATGTTGGTAGCAAATAGCCAGAATGCGCCTTGCAATTAAAGCTTCTTTTGGCATGGCGGTGGCGGTAATGAACGCGATGATTATGAACCATCGTTCATGAACGCCCAAACTCACATAAGGAAATTCATCCACTAGTATGTTCAAAACTAGTTTTCTTTTCTTGATGGCGGTCGTAACCGTTGTCATTCCAAACATACGTTCTATAATGGTGGCGTTTTTGTCCAAACTCACCGGAGCAAAAACGTTGCGGCAAACGAAGCCTAAATTAAAATGTTGAAAATTAACTTGGCAGAATCCGGGCAAAATACAATAGAAATTCTCACATGAAAAATAAAGTACACAAATATATTGATCCCTGGCACCAATTTTGCACTGCAGGAAAAACAAAAAAGGGCATACATGTGAAAATAGGATGCGGATGTAGGAATAAATCTGAGAACAGAGTGCAAATATGGGCAAAATTCCATGCGTATAACATGGGAAGAAAGATCATAGAAGGTATCAAGAACAGAGTGGATGAGACGAAGGGAAAAGGACACAAGAATTTGAAATATATCGCATAATGGTGATACAAAGAATCATGAATTCAGAGACCGTGGCAGGCAGATATAGGGGTGCTGATGATGATATAAAGTAAAGAGAATAACATAGGTGGATGCCAAGGCACAAAGAATTGGGCATTGAATCCAAATCTGAAGTCAATGTAACATCTAAAAATTTGATGAGGGTGGAAAGTGATGTTCGGCGGCGACAAACAGCGAGGGGCAAATAAGGAGTAACTTTAAGTAAGCTTTTTGGAGAACGGGGTGGGGGTGGAGGGAAGGAATAAATTATAAATGTCACATAAGATTGTTGGTATAAGCAAACGAGCTTTAGACCAAAACATGTGAGATGTCTTTGAGTGCAATGGCTGGAGTTTTACTATAAATCTCAGTTGAGAATGCTTAGGTGGAAGCACTATCAAGATGGATGATCTGCTGGAAATTCCACAACAATATCCCAAAAGTGTATTCAACTTAGTATGGGTTGGACTGAGCCAAGCAGATAACAATTAGTTACAATTGGTATTAGATCGGGACTTCCTATAATATAATGTGTAGTTCGAAGATAAACCAAACAAAAGCTGACATCTCAAATCAAGAGGAAAGTGACATTGGGACACTGAAACCCGGAGGAGTGGTTGTCTATTTGGCTTATAGTATGATAAACTTCTAAGAAAAAACAGGATTAAAATTTAACAAAATTTTGCGTTGAAAAATGAGAAAATTCACTTAAATATATAAATTGTCTTTTGAATGCCATGACTAGAGTTTTGTGAGGAACTCCAGTTAATGATGTTAGTATAATTGTATACACTCCTCTACTATATATAGAGGAGTCACCCACCTTTTATCAAAAAATAAATAATGAATTTCAGTTTCAACAAGGTATCAAAGCCGAAATAGGGTTCCGCAATACACTTCCGCCGATTCCCAAATTTTTTGCACCGATCAACCTTTCTCCGCAACTCAGCACCCTGTAACATTGTTACGAAGACGGAAGAGGGCAAGGGACAAGGAGACTAGGACATGATGCATATGTAGACGTCGGGACCAAGGCGATGTGGACACGGATCCCAACTCAACAATGGACGTTCGCCATTAATGCGCATGGGCGCAGCGCACCCGCCATCCTTATCTTTTTACTCGCACATGTATTTCGGGCCGTGGTTATTTACCATTTGCCCTCGCATACTTCGAAATTAGACAGCTTATAAGCCTACATGTATCTCTCATTTGGATTATCTTGGAAGTATGATGAAAATGAAACCCTAGGGGTTTTCTCTTCTCCTCCTCTCCCCCTTTCCTTCTCCTATTCTCTCCATTCCCCCCTTCTCTATCTCGGAATCCCTGATTACGTAACATTTGGTCCGACCTGCCATCTTCAGACTGCGGTTTTCGTCGTTCGAAACACTACAACGCCAACACGTCTCGCCGCCCAATGCGCCTGCAGTCCCGCACTCGCCGATTGACTAGGGAGACTCCATCTCATCCCAACGCGTGCTTCTTCCGATCGATCCTTACCGCACTCAATCTCTATCGGCCGCTCGACGCCAGCGTTGCTTCCGCCAATCCTTCTCAGGAGCTCGGTGTTACCACCTTGGGTAACGGGGGAGAGCTCCGGTCCTTGGTTAGGGCCGGACAATGCAAGGAGGAAGAGGGTGAGAAGATTGAGAGAAGAAGAGGGTTAGAAGGAGAAGAAAGAAGGGAGCAGCCCTTACCCTTAAGATAAATGATCAAGAGATCCATACAAACCCTAAGGTGATCCCTTATATAGGAGGGATCCACCACACATCAAAAAGTCTCCATAAGTGACATTAAAATATTGCAATGCCCTTAAAATAAAACAGGACAACAATTAAAATAAGGGGGCCGGTCGGCCCCTAGAGTGCTTCCACCGAACCGCCCGGTTCGGTGCTTGGGTCGGTGTGGTTCGGTCCGCCCCTTGCTCCCGCGTCGCCTCGCGTCCTCCTCGAATACACGTGCCATTTCGGTTCCTCCGCTTGGACGTCGGTAACAATACACCCGTCTGGAAAATTAGCCTTATCCTCAAGGCAATAATCTGGAAATTGATGACGGAAGTCGTCCCGCGGTAGCCATGTAGCAGTGGTGAGAGGTCGGTCACGCCACGCCACGCGAATCTCTTCCGGAAGCGTATCTCCCGGGGTATGGTGGCGCCGATCCACGATAGAAGCCGGGTACATAGGTGGGGAGTCGGAGTGCTCAATATCCGCTGGAATGTGGTCGGTGACTGGGTGGTCGCCGATAACGCGACGAAGCTGGGAAACATGGAACACCGGGTGGATGCGGCTATGGTCCGGTAGGCGCAGGCGGTAGGCGACGGCTCCAATGCGGCTGAGGATCTCGAAGGGCCCGTAGAAGCGAGGGGCCAACTTGGGGCAGGTGTGGCGGGCCACGGTCAGCTGGCGGTATGGGTGAAGCTTGATGAATACACGCTCGCCCACCTAAAAAGAGAGATCGTGTCGCTTCCGGTTAGCGAACGAGAGCATTTTCGCCTGTGCGCGTCGAAGATGGTGTTTCAAGCTATCCAGAATCACGTCCCGGTCGTACAGATGATCGGCCAAACTGGCCACGGGGCATTCGCCCGGAAGATGTCGGAGAACAGAAGGCAGGGGTCGGCCATAGACCGTCTCGAAGGGCGAGGTATTGGCGGAGTGATGGTAGGCGGTGTTGTACGAGTACTCCGCCCAACATAGCCACTTCGCCCACGACCCGGGTCTCTCACCGATGAAGCACCGTAAATATGTCTCCAAACAACTGTTCAAAACTTCGGATTGCCCATCCGACTGGGGGTGATATGCAGTACTCATCCGGAGTCGAGTGCCCTGAAGGCGAAACAACGAGGTCCCAAAACTGCTGAGGAAGAGAGGATCTCTGTCACTCACTATGGAGCGAGGAAAACCATGAAGGCGCACTATCGCGGAAATGAAACAGTCGATCACTGTCGCTGCTGTATAAGGATGCCGAAGTGGAACGAAGTGGGCGTACTTCGTCAAACGGTCGACCACCACCAATATGCAATCAAACACGTTCGAACGCGGCATACAGATGATGAAATCCATCGCTATGTCCTCCCAGACACGCTCGGGAATCAGCAGGGGCTGCAGTAGGCCGCTCGGGAACAACGTCTCGTACTTGGCCTTCTGACAAGGCAAACAGGCCGCCACGTGGGCCTTCACTTGACGGAGCATGTGGGGCCAATATAAGGAGGCGGCTATCCGCCGATACGTCCGAAAAGCCCCGGCATGACCCCCCGAGGGGGTAGAATGAAACTCGGCGAGAAGGAGAGGAATGCGGGATGATGAGGCGGACAGGGCGAGGCGGCCCCGATGGAACAGTCGGCCCCCGATGAGAGCATATGGCGGCCGGGCCGCTGGGTCGGCATGTAAGGCCGTGTGGATCGCTATCAGGTGGGGGTCCGTATTCGCCTCCTGCTGGAGAATGGCAGCGTCCTCCCAAACAGGCCGCGAGATAGCGGCTAACTCCGGAGCGTGGGGGTGGAGGGAGAGGGCATCGGCCGCCCTGTTGGTCTTGCCAGACCGAAACGCAATGATGAAGTCATAGCCGAGAAGCTTGGCTACCCAGAGCTGCTGCGTCGGCGTAGCGATCTTCTGCTGAAGCAAGTACCGGAGGATGTGATGATTGGTGCGAACAATGAAGGGCCGGCCGAGCAAGTACGGCCGTCAATGTTGTACTGCCAAAACCAAAGCCATGAGCACATTCTCGTAAGCCGGTCTGCTGTGCACGACCGCCGAGAAAGCGCGACTAAAATAAGCCACAGGCCGACCTACTTGCTTCAAAACGGCGCCGACGTCGGAGCCGGAGGCGTCGCATTCCACTATGAACTGCTGCCAGAAGTCCGGCATAGCTAAGACCGGCCCTTGGATCAGGGCTGATTGTAGTGCGGCGAAGGCCGCCATGGCGGCCGGTGGCCACGAAAACGGACCGTCGTCGGTGGCCTTCAGCAGATGGGTGAGAGGGCGGGCCAACCCGTCGTAATCCCGAATGAAGCGCCGGTAATACCCGGTCAGTCCAAGGAAAGCCCGGACGTCACGGATGGAAGTGGGAGTCGGCCACCGAGTCACTGCGTCGATCTTGTCCGCGTCCATGGCCACGCCAAGAGCGGAGATGGTATGACCCAGATAGCTGACCGTCGTGTCGCCAAAAGTACACTTCTTCTGGTTGACGGTAAGGTGGTGGCGGCGAAGAGTGGTAAAGGTCTCCCGCACATGGCGGAGATGGTCCTGCCAAGAAGTACTAAACACAAGAATGTCATCAAAGAAAACGAGCACGTGCTTACGGAGGACCGGGCGGAAGATGTCGTTCATGGTGGCTTGGAAGGTGGCCGGGGCGTTGGTGAGCCCAAACGGCATCACCAGGAGCTCAAAATGGTCGTCATGTGTCCTGAAGGCCGTCTTCGGCACGTCTTCCGGCCGGACCCGGATTTGGTGATAGCCGGCGCGGAGGTCGAGTTTGGTGAAAAGGCGGCGCCATGAAGCTCGTCCAACAACTCCTGAATGACGGGAATGGGGTATTTGTCGGGTACCAGAGCCTTGTTGAGCTCCCGGTAGTCCACACAGAAACGCCAACTGTCGTACTTTTTGCGGACCAAAAGCACCGGACTGGAAAAAGGACTAGCACTGGGCCGTATCAGGCCCCCCAAAAGCATCTCCCGCACGAGTTGCTCGATCTCGTCCTTCTGCGCATGCCCGTAGCGGTAGGGATGGACGGACACTGTCGCCGCCCCCGGTTGGAGGACGATGGCGTGATCGGTCGGCCGCGGGGGTGGAAGGACGGGCAGAGTAGAAAAAAGGTCCAGAAAATCTGCGAGAACGGCGTCCATATCCGCGGAGAGCCGGTCGGCCGGCGGGGGAGTCGGCTGGACAGTCCATAACCAGGCGGAGAAGTCGATGTTGGTGACGCGTGTTATGGCCCGGAGAGAGACCGGCGAGCGAAGGAGTGCAGAATCCCCCACTAAACGGCAAGGGTGGCCCTGGTGCAGGAAAGACATTGTCATGGAGGCCCAGTTGACGCGAACGTCACCCAACATCTGCAACCAGGCAACACCCAAAATGGCGTCGAGACTGTACAACCCCGATATTCGCCAGGCGAGGAGGCGCGGTTTAAGAAGGCAACAGGATGAAGGAAGTAATAAGAGAGGAAGGCCATAGGGCCAAAGACCTCGCGAGAGGGGCCTTGGAGAAGTCTCTCCTGGAAGGCTCGCAGAGAGGCGAGCGAGAAGGGTCGGCGAGATGGACGCTCGCAGGCAGTTTGAGGAAGCTTTCTGAGCTCGACGAAAGGAGTCCCGCGTTCGACGAACTTTCCCGTGTTCGTCGAGCTCACCTGCGGTCGTCGAGCTCACCTCTGTTCGGCGAAATCATCAGAAGTCGACGAAGTGTTCTAAGCTCATTAAAGCTAAAGGGATGGTCTCGCAAGAGGAGTCGCGAGATCCTGACTTCGGCAGATACCACCAGAATGGGCCAGCGAGGTCCTCGCAGAGCGATCGCCTAGGAGAGGCATCGCGAGCAGGACTCGCGAGAAGGCCCGCGAGAGCTTCGGCAGTAATGTTCTCGCAGTTCCTTGCCCATGGGTTGATAGGGTCAAATTACCCTTTTACCCTTGGTGGTCTGCCTTTAGCCTCTCCAAACAGCGGAGTTTGGTTGTTAGCAGACCTATTTGGGGTGCGGATAGTAAAATCAAAAAGCGGGATCCTGCTATTTGCAGGCCAGATCAGAAAACCTATAAATAAGACCTAAAGGGCACCTTTGGAGGGGACTTGACTTCAGCTTCTCTCTCCTCAGGCTCTCCTTGGCTAGCATTTCCAGAGCTCTCCAAGGTGCCCGAATCTCAGCTTTGGCTTGGGAGGGGAAGCGCTCAACGATCTTCCGGGTTAGTGGAGGGACCTCCTCGCTGTGACTAAGGTCTTAGTCATTTTTCTAGTCTTCAGTCTACCTTCTCCGAGGGATCAGTAAGGGCTAGCTGCCCCTCATTTCGGTGAGGGCCCCGAGCTCCACAAGAGGCCGAGAAATCGGTTTCAACATTTTGGTGCGGTGAGCGTGGAGCGTGGCTGGTCCAAGAAAGTTCCAAGGAGCAAATATGACAGGAGGCGAGGATCATGGCGAGGAGTTCAGCGAGTCACCGTAGGTGGTGACGCCGAGGATGTTCGCAGATTTCAGGAGGGAGGTGCTCGACACCTTCGGGCTCACGGTCGCGGCGCTGCGGAATGAGTTCGCGACCCCAGCGCCTCAGGCGACCCCTCCCCCAGCAGCGGTTGGCGAGAATGCCCCGGGGGGAAGGGCCGAAAAGGAAATCGCCGGAGGTTCAGTACAAGACCTGGAGGGGCGAGTGCTGTTCGCCAGTCCGGCGAGCTCTGTGCCGGCGAGCTCTGTGCCGGCGAGCGCGGCGCAGGCGAGCACGCGATTGGAGGATGTAGCGACTGTGGGAGTGGTCCAGGCGAACACCGTTCTCGCGAGCGCAGTCCCCGCGAGCCCGAGTCTGGCGAGAGAGCTCGGGGGGCGTGTGGAGCGAGAAAGGATGGCAGGAGGGGGAAGTCCCTTCTGCGAGTTAGTACTTTCTGCACCTGTCCCGACAGGGTTCGGAGAGTGGGACAGGGTGTACTACAACGGCAGGGATGACCCTGTCCAACACCTCCAGTCGTTTGAGGACTCGGTCTCTAGCAGGCCGATGTCAGATGCTTTCAAGTGTCGGCTCTTCGCCGTCACCCTTAAAGAAAAGGCCAGGGACTGGTTCCATCAACTCCCTACAGGGTCGATCTACGCTTTCGAGGATTTGCGCCGAAGTTTCTTGTTGCGATTCTCAACTTCAAAGAAGAGGAAGAAGGACGCCGAGTCCCTCTTCAAAGTGAAGCAGGAGCCAAAAGAGTCGTTGGCTCGCTACGCGGACCGGTTCCAGGAGGAGGTGCTGCTCACTCAGGAGATGCCTGGGTTTGCACTCCAGCTCGCCTTCACGGTCGGGCTGAGGGAAAGTTTCTTCAAAATGGCTCTGAAGAGGAAGGCCCCCGTCTCCTACGAGGAGCTGATGGAGAGGGTGGCGGAGGAAATCGAGAGTGAGGAGGCCAACCCGGAGCTCATCAAGAGGCTAGCCAAGCTCAGTGAGCCGGAGGTCAGACAGCAAGAGGTGAGGAGAAGGGAAGAGCCCAGGGCCCCGGAGGGGGAGTGGAGGCAGCATGGCGGAGGAATGCAAGGCCAGGGAAGGGGTTACACCCCGGGGAGGGGTAACTTCAATGGGGGTCAAGGAAGACCCCATCAGTTGGGATGGAGGCAGGGTCCGATGCCGATGCCTCCTCCACCCCAGCAGGCCATGGCAATCAGGCGGGGAAGGGGAGGAAGAGGAAGGAGAGAAGATGCGAGAGAAGAAGCAGGAGCAGGAAGGAGAAGAAGGAATAGGATGGCGGAGGCCGAGACGGGAGAGGTGACGCTGCCGTACTGTGACTTCCATGATGAGGAAGGTCACGCGATGGCCACCTGCCCGGAGTTCCTGGAGACAAAAAGGGCCCGAGTGCCCGCGCCGCGACAGCAGCAACCGGTGAGGATTGAGGAGGACGAGCCTCGGGAGGAAGAGGAGGAGAGGTGCGAGGACCGAGACGATTTGGGGTCCAGAGGGGGGATCGGAGTGATCCATGGGGGGTAGGGATTGAGGCAACCCGGAAGGCGAGCCTCCATATTATCTACCGTCGTAGCGTGGCTTCGACATCCCTAGCCCCGCCCCCGACAGAGAAGATTTCCTTCACCCAGAAGGACATGCCAGGTTATGAGAACCCATTCTGCGATGCGTTGGTCATTCAGACAGCGATCGAGAACTTCACCGTTTCCCGAATCCTGGTGGATAACGGGAGTTCGATCAATGTCATTTTCAAAAAGGCGTTTGATGGGATGGAGGTGGAGGCGCGAAGGGTGTTGGCCTCAGACGGTCCGTTGTTTGGATTCTCCGGAGAGAGAAAAGAAATAGAAGGGGGAGTAGGACTCCATGTGGTCTTGGGGGGGGGGGGGCAGTCCAGGAACTGCCGCTTTGTCATAGTGGATGCTCCCAGCAGCTATAACGCCATCATCGGACGGCCGCTCATCAGCGCGTTCCGCTGTGTCCCCTCCACATTCCACCAATGCCTTAAGTTCAATGACGGAGGAGTCCAAGTCCGAATCAGAGGAGATCTGAAGGTAGCAAGGCAATGCTACGTGACAGCAGTCAACACCATCTCTTGGATGGGAGAAGCAGAAAAATGGGACCAGGAGATGGGTGAGCCGGCGGGGCTTGAAGGAGAGGGTCGGAAGGAGGAGATGGAGCAGAGGTCAGAAGAGTCGATGGAGGAGGAAGAGACAGAGGGTCAGGTCCAAGAAGGGGCGGCAGAGGAATTGATGGTGGATGGGCAAGAAGGAAAGGAGGGGGAGGTCGAAGCACTCGCTAGTAGCGAAGAGAAGGAAGGAGATTGGGGAGAGCAGTCCCGGTTGGAGGCCGTGGAAGAGGTCGTGGAGCTCGAAGTCACCACCCGAGCCGGTGTGGTGGAGAAAGTCGGGATCAGCAGGGAGCTCGGCCTGGAGGAGCAGAAGCAGATCCTAGCATGCGTCCAGGAGAACGTGGATGTCTTCGCTTGGAGCGCCGCGGAGATGCCTGGGATCGATGCGGATGTGGCTTGCCACCGCCTCAATCTCGACCCCGGCACCTGTCTCATCCGTCAAAAGAGGAGGGCCATAGCAGACAAGCTGGAAGGACCCATCCGAGAGGAGGTGGATAAGCTCATTCAGGCAGGGTTTGTATCAGAGATCCAGTATCCAGGCTGGGTCTCTAACGTGGTCATGGTGAAGAAGGGGGGAGGTAAGTGGAGAATGTGTATCAACTTTTCCTTGCTTAATAAATCATGCCCCAAGGATTGCTACCCTTTGCCTAGAATCGACGCGCTGGTTGACTCAGCCGTCGGTTTCCCTATAATGTCTTTTCTAGATGCTTTTTCAGGTTATCATCAGATTCGCATGCATCCCCCGGACATCAAGGATGTCTCCTTCATCACGGGGGATGGGTGTTATTGTTATAAGATGATGCCCTTCGGGCTCAAGAATGCAGGTGCCACATACCAAAGAATGATGGACAGGATCTTCCGAGAACAAAAGGGGAGAAACCTGGAGGTTTACGTCGATGATCTCATGGTAAAGAGCCGGGACCTCGAAGCCCACCTCCGAGACCTTGAAGAGACCTTTAAGACTTTGCGGAAGTGGGCTTCGAGGTCCCGGCTCTTTACCAGGGCCGAGACCGGGAGAGGACCTATCCCTATACCTGGGGGTACGGTCCGAGGCAGTAAGCTCAGTACTGATCCGGGAAGAAGGGAGAAAACAGTTCCTCGTCTACTACGTCAGCCGAGTGCTGAGGAAGGCGGAGCTTCGGTACCCGATTCTAGAAAAGTTGGCCTTCGCATTGGTAGTGGCGGCCCGGAGGCTCCGACCTTACTTCCAGGCACATTCGATCAAGGTAGTGACTGATCACCCGCTTCGCAAAGTCATGGAAGGGGTGGAACACTCGGGAAGATTGGCTAAGTGATCCGTGGAGCTGAGTGAGTTCAATGTTACGTTCGTGCCCAGGGCGTCGATCAAGGCCCAAGCAGTGACAGACTTCATGGCTGACTACACAACCGAAGTGGGGGAACATGAACCGCCTCCCCCAGTGGCGTGGAAGATGTTGGTGGATGGTGCGTCAGGAAAGCACTCCTATGGAGGGGGAATCATCCTGGTAAGCCCTCAAGGGACAAAGATCGAACAAGCTTTGAACATCCACTTCCCAATTACCAATAACCAAGCTGAGTACGAGGCGGTGATAGCGGGCCTTCGGCTAGGCCAGGAACTGGGAGTGCAAGATGTGGAGGTCTCACGGACTCCATGGTGGTGGCATGCCAAGTCCGGGGAGAGTTTGAAGCGAAGGATCCGACTCTCCAGCGGTACCTGGAGAAGGTCAAGGGAGTCATCGGGCGATTTCGCACTTTCTCCATCAAACACGTGCCGAGAGAGGAGAGCACCCCCGCGGACCTCCTAGCCAAGTTCGGTCCCCGAGCAGGGGGAACGGTTTCGGAACTCTTCCGACCCACCATCGATGAAGGAGAACTTATGGAGGTAGATCAGCGGACCTCGTGGATGGATCCTTTCATCACCTTCCTATCAACAGGAAAGTTCCCTGAAGAGGACATAGACAGACGGCGCTTCAGGTATAAATCAGCATATTATTCCTTACATGCAGGAGGGTTGTATAGGAAGACGCTCTCGGGACTCCTGGACCGTTGTGTCTTCGAGGAGGAGGTTCCGAGAGTCCTGGAAGAAATCCACTCCGGGGAGTGTGACAGTCACTCCGGGAGCCGAACCCTGGAGGGGAGAGTGTTGAGACAAGGCTACTTCTGGCCTACCCTCAGCAAAGATGCGGCGGAGTTCGCAAGGAGGTGTTCAAAGTGCCAGCTCTATGCCCCGCTCCAACTCCTCCCAGCCCAAAGGCTCCGGACCATCACAGCTCCCTGACCCTTCGCCATATGGGGGTTGGATCTCGTTGACCCTTTCCCTCAAGCTAGCGGCCAGAGGAAGTTCCTACTGGTCATGATCGATTACTTCTCCAAATGGGTAGAAGTGAAGGCCCTAGCTAAGGTAACCTCTCAAGTTGTAAAGAATTTTGTGTGAGGAGAGATAATTTGCAGGCACGGGCTCCCTCTAGCTATAGTGATAGACAATGGGCCACAATTTGCTAGCGAGGAGTTTGGTAGCTTCTGCACCCAACTCGGCATCGACCTCAGGTTCGCATCGGTTCACCATCCGAGAAGTAATGGCCAGGTGGAGGCGGCAAACAAGGTCATCGTCAACCTACTAAAGAAGAAGGTGGAGAACCTTCGGGGGAACTGGGTAGAGCAGCTACCATCCTTCCTCTGGGCCTTGAGGACTACTCCGAACACCGCCACTGGGGAGACCCCTTTCAAGCTTTCTCATGGGTCCGAGGTTGTCCTTCCGGTAGAGTTCGAGGTAAAGACCCCCATGGTGATCGCTGCGGACGAGGGAGATGAAGAGTGGCTAGTGGCTAATGATGCGGAGCAAAGGCTATCCTTGGACCTGGTGGAGGAACTCCGGGACCTGGCCACCATCAGGCAGGAGGAAGTCAAGCGGCGAATGGCCCGATACTTTGACAAAAACATCCGAATAAAGCACTTCCAGAAGGGAGATCTGGTCCTGAAAAAGGTCGACGCGGCCGGAAGAGGAGCCGCGGTGGGTAAGCTTAACCCCAACTGGGAGGGTCCGTAAGCTTTTTATTAGTTCTCGCTCGCTGCTAACATGTTCGTTTCTTTTTCATGTTATGTTGTACTCGCGAGGAGCCCCCGTTCTCGCTAAATGTATCTCGCGGTGGCCCCCCCTTACGCCATTATGTTTGCTTGTGCTGTTCTCGCAAAGATGTTGCTTGTACTAACCTCGCAGGCCTTTCTCGCTCGCGGTCGTGATGTGATGTTTTGGCTAACCGCGCTCACCGACGCTTGGGCTTCTTCCCGCCCTTTTACTTTTGCTATAAAATATAAATAGGCTGTCATAGCTGAGTCAACCACCGCATTTACTGTCAACCTTCTTCCTCCTCTGCTTCAGAGCTCTCGCTCCTTCCCGTTCCCGTTCTATTTCCTTTCTCGCAGGTTTTCGAAATGGGCGGTGACGCTAACGAGTCGGAGGGTCGGCGAAAGATTGTTAAGGCTTTCGTCGAGCATGACTTCTTTCATTACAACCTGACAGATGAGGAATACTTCACCGCGGTCGCCGACTACGTCACCCCACCATTCGCAGCGCGCCGCCCTAGCGAGGACGACGTGATCAACGCGCCACTCGTCGACGAGCTGGCCATCCCCACCGCTCATTTCGCAGTCGGCTTGCGTCTCCCCTTGTGGCCGGAAATCCGCCAGGCAATAATCGTTCTCGCTAATTTCTTATTCTCTGCAGGTCAAGTCTCGCTCATTATATAAATTAATCCTGGTTTTCTTGTTGCTCGCCAGGTGCTCAAACATTATGGCGTTGTTCCGGGTCAGCTTACCCCTAATGCCATGACGGTGATTACAACTTTCGCATGCTACCTGCGCGAGGAGCGCATCGAGTTCAGCCTTCCGGTTTTTCGGAAGCTGTTCTCCTTCCGCGCATATAAGGACGGGACCGCCTACTTCGTGGGCTCGGGTCCTAAAGTCGTTGAGACCGTCAACAAGGCCCACTTCTGGGCCCAGAAGTTCCTCCTCGTCAAGGGGAACTTCGGCAATATCCCGATCTCGCCAGTCCAACACGGCGAGACCACCTATCGGCCCACTGCCCTCGGCGGCCATGACGCCGTCCTTTATCAGTTCTTCTGCAAGAAGAACTTCGAGGTTGTTCATCTCCGCCGCAACCTCGATTCGCTGCTTCCAGTGCTCGCTGGGGAAGGTAAAGATCTCGCTCAATAATTCCTGCTATTCCAAGTAACTCCGTATTTATTGTAATTCCAACACTTTTTAGGCGAGCGAGATCTCCCCCTCCATCCCCCCTACGCGAGCAATCGGAAGACCGACGCTACCCTTGCTCTCGCGACCATGGGGGCGGAGGCTTGCCGAGACGCCATCACACCAGGTGAGCCATCCTCTCGCAAGAGATCGGGGGCTTCTAGTAGCCATGGCCTTCCCCCAAAATCCCCGCCGAAGAAAAAGAATAAGAAGAGCCGGGTTTCGCTCGCCTCCTCGAAGGGGAAGGAGCCTGGCGAGGCCGCATTTAATGAGTTCGACCTTACCGGCCTCTCCGCGGGAGGTGAGGGCGACGAGCCCAGCCAGGAGGCTGCCAGAACCTCCACTCCGCCCATCCCCGTCAACCACTACAACTTCGGTCTCGGCCAGAGGCGCCGGGATGAGACCGGCGAGCTCTTGGTGAACTGGAAGCCGGAGACGAACCGGGCGGACATCTCCACCATCCTCCCTACCCGGGTGGAGAAGGCGACCGTCAGCGGTCATGCCTTTGATTTCTCGTTCGTCCTCTATGGACGCGAGGACGCGGGGGCTTACAAAAACGAGACTGCGAGGACCCTTGCTTTCGAGAGCATGAGGTCTCAGTTGCGCTCCGCCGAGCTCGCCCACATGACGGGGAGGCGCTGCTTGCAACTGGAGCAACAGAACGTGGAGCTCGCGAGGGCCTATCAGGGGCTTCTCGCCGAGAACGCGCAGATGAAAGAGAAGCTGCTCGCCGTAGAAAGCTGTGTGGTGAGTTACCTAGACCTCGTCACCCTCCTCTCCTTCGGCCATTTCGTTCCCTTAATTTATCTTACTTACAGGATGTCGAGGCCGCCGGAAGAGCCGACGC
Source organism: Dactylorhiza incarnata (assembly GCA_033032865.1). NCBI lineage: Eukaryota > Viridiplantae > Streptophyta > Magnoliopsida > Asparagales > Orchidaceae > Dactylorhiza > Dactylorhiza incarnata. The sequence continues at coordinate 335,578 of JAWHQI010000383.1, forward strand.
TCGCATCCAGGACCTGGAGGGTGAGGTGGCCGGGCTAAAAGCTCTAAATTGAGAGCTCGCCCGTGCCGTCGTTCCCCCTTCTCCCCGCCGCCTGAAGGAAGAGCGGCGAGCGCGGGACGAGGAGGTTCGCCTGGGGTCAATCGAGTCGGCACGCTACATCTTCGACGCGATGAAGGTGGCCGGCCTAATGTCTGACGACGCGGCTGACATCACATTAGAAGACGTCGCCCCGGAGCTCTTCATCCCTCTCGCGCCGGTGAAGAGCAGCGACGACGAGGAGTCCGCGAGCGATTCTTGAGAATTGTCGACATTCTGTTTTTGTTTCCATTTTGGCTGGCGAGATCGCCGCAAATTGTAATTGGACTGTTTAAGTGTAAACACAGCTTCTATGCCTTGTTCATCTCTTCTGCCTCATTATTTGCATGTTTATATCGCGTTGCCGCATATTTTTTGTCGTTCTCGCCAAGCCGATTCTCGCGTGCTTCGACGGTTATGGCGTAGACTCCGCTCTCGTTTAGTCTCGCTTTTCCTCACGTCTTGGCGTGGATTCTCCGCTGTACCTTGGGTTTGGGGTTTAGGACTACCCCTTCTTTTAAGGTCTCACACGATATACCCCCTCCCGGCGAGAACCCCTCTCCCTCCATGGAGTTCTTGCAGGTCTTCTCGCGGATACAGCTCGCGATACCTCTCCTAAGAGGTCATCCTGCGAGGGTCTCGTCGGCCCCTTTATTGCTGTGCGAGATCCGTTCTTCTCGCCGAGCGAGAAGGCCCTGGACAGTACTGAAGACTTGTCAACCCGCGACTTTCTGACCTACCTTCGTGAGGAATCCATCTCCGTGCCAGCCTCTCCAGAGATCAACCTGAAACCCCCCGTCTAGTGAGAGCCCGGGAGCGGAATCGATCTGGGGCATTCCAGCATCAATACTTGTCACCTTGCCAGCCTCTCCAGAGATCAACCTGAAACCCCCCCGTCTAGTGAGAGCCCGGGAGCGGAATCGATCTGGGGCATTCCAGCATCAATACTTGTCACCTTGCCAGCCTCTTCAGAGATCAACCTGAAACCCCCCGTCTAGTGAGAGCCCGGGAGCGGAATCGATCTGGGGCATTCCAGCATCAATACTTGTCACCTTGGTTGCCCTCGCATAACAGTTACAACTATCAAGTGAAGAAGTAAAATATTCAACTAATATCATAATAAAACTTTCAAGGGTAGAATCGCTTCAAATCGTCTCCACTTCTGGCTCGGTCGAGAGGTACCCCTTCCACATCTCGGAGGTGATATCCCCCCGACTTGAGCACTTCACTTACAATAAGTAATAATTATTATCAGACGAGATAAAGCCAATATATGAGTTGCAAGTCATTGCGAGATTGTCCAGAATAGCGGCACTCATTAACAGGTAATAAAAGTTCGCGACAACGTAGAAGTTAGCGAGAATCATGGGGCAACCACTTCCACCTACCCCCACCCCGCGACCCGAACCGCGGCGGTACCCTAGAATTGTAGTAATCCTCGGCCGCGCGGCCCTCCCGGTCCACGAGGAAGGTGTAATCCCTCATCCTCGCAATATGTACCTCCGGCGTCGTGACATTCTCATCGTGATCACGTTGTCTCGCGGCCCGAAGCCTCGCACACTCTTCCATCAAGACAACATGCCTATCCTCGGCGGCCTCTCTGTCCCGTCTCGCTTGCAGGTTGAGGTCCATCAGCATCCGACCATGTTTTCTAAGCAACTCTGCGGCTCGTTGTTTCATCGTCTCAGGATCTCGCGGATCCCCTAAGAAGTCTTCCACTTGGTCAGGGAGGGGGTACATCTCGTCGTCGCCCAACTCGGAATCGGTAGGCGGATTTTCAGAATTCTCTGCGAAATAGTACGAAAAGGTTAGATAGCGCGCTTGAGTTCGCGCATGGCAGGGGGCCTTCGGAATGCTTACCCAGAGAGGGGCGAGAAGTCTTAGGGCGGCCCTGGAAGACGTTACCATAGTGGGGGTAGAGAGATTTACCCAGGCCAGGGGTAGGCTGCGCTGTTGGACGGAAGGATCTTTGGCGGTATAGAGCCGCCGGTCTCCTCGCTCGTCAGGAGGGTGAACCCTGGCCTATCTATAGTTTTGTCGGGAGGAGGCGGAGACAGAGGCCGCAATGCCTGGCGAGCCGGGGACTTCCGGGGCGAGACTGTAAGAAGCAGGGAATAAAGGTCAGATAGTTGACAAAAGGAGGGCTGGCATGCGAGATTAAGGGTGTACCTGCAACATTTTTCCCAGCAAGATTTGTATCCGCTGGCGGACTTTTGCGAGACCCACCAGCAGGTTCGCCAACGTCCCCGTTCGGCAAAGCATCCTGCGAGTAAGCAAGTCGTTAGAGCGAATCTATTGGTTTAACTAAAGGAATAATTCCTACCTTCGCGGGGGAGGGGTTATCGGAGGAAGAATCCACCAACACGGAGTCGCCCCCGGTTTGGCGGACCGCTTTCGCCTTCTTGGTCTTTGGCGTCACTGCAGGGGGGGGGGGGGGGGGGGGGGGGGGGGGGGCGAGACATCCAGGCGGGAACTTTTACCGTGGAGGACAGCCCGCCAGCCTTGGCAGCCCTTAAGCGAGCTTCAGCTTCTTCGGAAAGCGGCATCTCCTGGCAGCTACAGTACAGGACAAAAAGAAAGAAAAGGAAGTGACGGCGCACGTCACTGAGGACTCGGGACGATATTTATAGCCCTCAGGGTGGGCCCTACCAAAGATTCCTGACAGATCATCAAGGGCCTGGCGAATACCAGGGGTTGGATGTTTCTTCGCGAGACTAAATAGCCTCGCGAAGAGCGGGGATTGTGTACAACCCCGATATTCGCCAGGCGAGGAGGAGCGATTTAAGAAGGCAACAGGATGAAGGAAGTAATAAGAGAGGAAGGCCATAGGGCCAAAGACCTCGCGAGAGGGGCCTTGGAGAAGTCTCTCCTGGAAGGCTCGCAGAGAGGCGAGCGAGAAGGGTCGGCGAGATGAACGCTCGCAGGCAGTTTGAGGAAGCTTTCTGAGCTCGACGAAAGGAGTCCTGCGTTCGACGAACTTTCCCGTGTTCGTCGAGCTCACCTGCGGTCGTCGAGCTCACCTCTGTTCGGCAAAATCATCAGAAGTCGACGAAGTGTTCTAAGCTCATTAAAGCTAAAGGGATGGTCTCGCAAGAGGAGTCGCGAGATCCTGACCTCGGCAGATACCACCGGAATGGGCCAGCGAGGTCCTCGCAGGGCGATCGCCTAGGAGAGGCATCGCGAGCAGGACTCGCGAGAAGGCCCGCGAGAGCTTCGGCAGTAATGTTCTCGCAGTTCCTTGCCCATGGGTTGATAGGGCCAAATTACTCTTTTCCCTTGGTGGTCTGCCTTTAGCCTCTCCAAACAGCGGAGTTTGGCTGTTAGCAGACCTATTTGGGGTGCGGATAGTAAAATCAAAAAGGCGGGATCCTGCTATTTACAGGTCAGATCAGAAAACCTATAAATAAGACCTAAAGGGCACCTTTGGAGGGGACTTGACTTCAGCTTCTCTCTCCTCAGGCTCTCCTTGGCTAGCATTTCCAGAGCTCTCCAAGGTGCCCGAGTCTCAGCTTTGGCTTGGGAGGGGAAGCGCTCAACGATCTTTCGGGTTAGTGGAGGGACCTCCTCGCTGTGACTAAGGTCTTAGTCATTTTTCTAGTCTCCAGTCTACCTTCTCCGAGGGATCAGTAAGGGCTAGCTGCCCCTCATTTCGGTGAGGGCCCCGAGCTCCACAAGAAGCCGAGATCCCGCGCGAGGTGGGCCGACATGAAGTTATAGCTAGCACCACTATCGATCATAACAACCACGGGCCGGTCCTGGAGTGTGCCGGCCAGCTTCATCGTTCGTGGACCCGTAAGGCCGCCCACCGAATAAAAAGGTAGCTCCAAGACATTGAGCGGTGCCGTCTCCGCGTCCCCAGGCGGATAATCGGGTGGGGCCTCCAACAGAGATGGATCGTCGGGCGCATCGTCACCGTCGCTATCCACAAAAATGGCATGAAATTCCTTGACTGAGCATACTTGTTGCAGCGAGTAGGGTTGGCGGCAACGGAAGCATATGCCGCGGCGGCAGAGGTCGTTGTAGTCGACGCGTTGCAGAGCATCTGCGCGGGGTGGCAGGCCGGTTCCCGTAGGGGGCACCCGAGGGCCGGGGGCCGGCGACGGCAAGGGCCGAAAGGTGGGAGGGGGGTTCGGCCGGGGGCCGAGATCCGCCTCGACGGCCCGGGCAAGTTCGAGAGCTTCGGAGACCGTGTGAGGATGGTGCGTGCGGAGGCGCGAACGGATATTAGGACGGAGACCTTGGAGAAAGAAACCCAAATAATGGTCGGGCGGGAGGCCCGGCACTTGCGTGACGAGCGCGACAAAGTCGTCGATGTATGCGTCCACGGTCGTCGATTGGCGGGTCGTGCAAATGCACTCGATTGCGGAGCCGGTGTATCGGGAGTCATAGCGGCTCACCATTTCTTGTTTAAATTCCGTCCAAGAAATGGCGGGTTGGATTTGACGCAACCAACGGGCCCAATGGAGGGCCGAACCTTCAAGGTCGACCACGGCCGTGCTTACTTTGTTCGCCGGAGAGGTCCCGTTGAGGTCGAAGAATTGTTCGGCACGAGCTATCCATCCTAACGGATCCGTGCCGGAAAAAGACGAGATATCCAAGACGACGGCGGAGCGATCGGCGGTGAATCCGGGAGGGGAAGGCGTGCCGAGGACGGAGGCGGCCTCTGTGGAAAATAGCGGGCTGGCCGCGGGCGGGCTGGCGGGGCCGCGCGGCTGGTCTCCGGGGCGCGGTCCGGCGCCCAGGCCGCGAGTCGCGCCAACAACTCCGCTTGGCCGGCGGTGATCGCGGCCTGGCCGGACTGCAAGGCGTCTTGGTCGGTGGTGAGGCCCGCGATGGCGGCGTGGATGGAGGAGAGTTGACTCTCATGGGAGGCAATGCGGTCGGCGAGGTCGTCGGGGGTTTCTCCGGAGCTGGCGGGGAGGGAGGTCGGTTTTGGGGCCATCGGAAGGATCTCCGGCGGCGAGGAGGCGGGCGGAGCGGCAGGTCGAGACAAATGTTACCACCTAGGGTAACGGGGGAGAGCTCCGGTCCTTGGTTAGGGCCGGACGGTGCAAGGAGGAAGAGGGTGAGAAGATTGAGAGAAGAAGAGGGTTAGAAGGAGAAGAAAGAAGGGAGCAGCCCTTACCCTTAAGATAAATGATCAAGAGATCCATACAAACCCTAAAGTGATCTCTTATATAGGAGGGATCTACCACACATCAAAAAGTCTCCATAAGTGACATTAAAATATTACAATACCCTTAAAATAAAACAGGACAGCAATTAAAATAAGGGGGCCGGTTGGCCCCTAGAGTGCTTCCACCGAACCACCCGGTTCGGTGCTTGGGCCGGTGTGGTTCGATCCGCCCCTTGCTCCCGCGTCGCCTTGCGTCCTCCTCGAATACACGTGTCATTCCGGTTCCTCCGCTTGGACGTCGGTAACACTCGGCGACGTATTCCTTCTTCAATCCTTTCTCGGCGCTCAATTTTTTTCGGCCGATAGCACGTCGATCCTCCCCACAACGCATCCGCCTCTCCACGACAGCGCCAACACCGCTCCCGCAACGACACCTCCCGTTCTTCACGTTCGGGGCTTCCCACGAACTGCCTTGCCAGCGTCTGCAACCAACGCCTATTTTGTCGGTCCCGACTGCTCCAGTTTGCATCTCCTGCCCTGCACCGACCTTCTTCAGTGTGCATGCCCCCTCGACTTTGTTACATTGCGCCCTTTGACACACCAGCGCCTCCGCCTCTCGTGGATCCAACTATTTCCAGCCGTCTCGATGCTCATGAGGCGTCCATCACCTAGAATGGTACGATAGGGAAAATGCAGGCTCTAGAAAAAAAATAGTGCATGGGAACTGGTGAATCTTCCAGATGGGAAAAGATGGGTGGGTGCAAATGAGTATTTGCAGTAAAACAAAATGTTGAAGAAATAGTGGAACGCTATAAAACACGATTGGTGGCGAAAGGATATACCCAAGCTCATGTGATTGATTATCAAGAGACATTTGTCCCTATGGCTAAGATGAACTCAATGCGGGTCCTATAATCATGTTTGCATGTAAAGAGTGTAAGCTCCAACAATTGGATGTAAAAAACACGTTCCTCCATGAAGAACTGGAAGAGGAGATTTATATGTCTATACCTCTTGTATTTGTCAAGTGGTTCTAAAGGAAAAGTATACAAACTAAACAAGGCCCTATATGGATTGAAACAATCCCCGAGAGCATTGTTTGGTAGATTCCACAAGATGATCTCTTAGGGTATACTCAGAGTAATGACGATAACACAATATTTATGAAACCAAGACAAGAAAAGCTGACAACTCTTGTCGTATATGTGGATGATATTGTGATAATTAGGGAAGACCCGAAGAGATTAATATCCTCAAAGGGACGCTGACAAAAGAGTTCGAGGTAAGAGACCTAGAAAAATTAAAATATTTCCTAGGCATTGAGGTTGCATGGTTATGTGCACATAAATCAAAATGGATTCTTAGGTCTGCCCTCTCTGATGTCTTTGGCTTTGATTTGAGGGCATGATTCCGCAGCAAACGCGATGGTATAGGGGGCCACTATTTCAGTGGTACTCTGTGAGCAGCCACTTTGTGCATTTATTGTCAAAGGTTAGGTCTTTCTCCTCTGAGAGAAGCCACTTTGTGCATAGTGCCAAAGGTTAGGTCTGTTTCCAATCTTCCCCCGCCAAAACCCCCAATGATTGGGGACTATATGGGTTCTGTTGTTGTTGTTGTTGTATTGAGGTTGCATGGTCAAGACATGACATTTATTTCCAAGAGGAGGTATGTATTAGATCTATTAGAACAGACATACATGAGTGGGTGCAAGCATGCTACTATGCCGATTGATGTCAATCATAGACTTGGAAAGCATGATGGAGAGCTTATAGAAGATGTTGTTGGCCACTAGAGATTTGTTAAACGGTTGATTTATCTATCATATACTCGTCCAGATGTGGCATATGTCGTGGGAGTGGTTAATCAATATATGCACTCACAGAGAACTAAGCACTTGGATGATGTGTATAGAATCCTGCGCTATTTTAAGATGTCGTCGGGAAAGAGTATCTTATTCACTCATTATGACAAGTTAAAAATTAAGGTCTATATTGAAGCTGACTAGGATGTATCAGTTGATGATAGACGATATGTCAGGGTACTGCTTATTTGTTGGGGAAACCTTGTCATGTCGAGAAGCAAGAAGCAACCTGTGGTGGCTCAATCTAGTGCAGAGGTTGAGTTCAAAGCTATAGCTCATAGTACATGCAAAGGAATGTGGCTTCGCACATTACTATTAGAGATCAGAGTTCTTGAAGACAATCCGATAAACTTATATTGTGACAACAAGACAGCTATTAGTATTGCCCATAATCTTGTACAACATGACTGCACAAAGAATGTTAAAGCGGATAGACATTTTATCATATTGTGAAGGGGATCATTTGTATTTTGTTCATTCCATCAGAAGGACAACTTGTCGATGTTCTTACCAAAGGCTTACATGAAAGTAATTTTTGTAGCTTAATTGATAAGTTGAGTATGAATTGTATAACATACCGAACTTGAGGGAGAGTGTTAGTATTGTTGTACACATTCCACGATTATATATAGAGGAGTGACCCAACTTTTATCAAAATAATAATAATGAATTACAGTTTTAACAAATGCGCTCAGATACCAGAATGGGTAATGTTGACGCCAGGAAAATCCTGACCTCAAAATTCGGACCTTTGCAGCCGGAGGCTACTTGCCCAGCTGTCCGACGAGATGATCAAGCTGGCGACTACGAGGAAGCTAGGAGAGCAACAACAGGACCCCAGGTGCTGCGGCAGGGAGGTCCCACCACGTACCCGGAAGCTCAAAGGAGTCTTCCCCCCACAACCAAGAATGACCGAGCAAGGTACGAGGAAGGCACCGGCTTGGCTAGCAAGCAGGGGTGACGGGCTCGAGAATTCGGAAATCGGGATCCAGAAGCTCAAGCACAGGTGCCAATCCAAGTACCCCTGGGGTCCTATTTATAGGCAACCAAGGGGTAGGGGGGTTTTTATAGCCCAGCCCTAACCTGGCGACATACGGGATACTCGGCATGTATCTCCGACCATAGTCGCCCATCTGGCGAGTATTAGTTGTTGCTCGCACAAGTCGGGCCAATACTCGCGCAGGTCTTTTGTGGCTTGCCGGGTACCTGGGGCGACATACGGGATACTCGGCACGTATCTTCGACCATAGTCGCCCATCTGGCGAGTATTTAGCCAATACTCGCCAAGTCCTCTTTTGCTCCTGCTGGTTGATTTGTCTGCTTCTTTGACTTTGACCTCTGCCTACGTGCCCTTGAGTGGGTCCTACCCTCGGAGAATAAGGGTTGTACACAATCCCCGCTCTTTGCGAGTAACATAGTTGCTCGGAAAGAAACATTCAACCTTTATTCGACGAGCTTCTGTCTGGGCGAGTATTGGGAGATACTAGGAATCTTGCCGGCCGTCGTCTGGGCTCTATATATAGGGGGGGGGGGGTCTCTGACGGAACCACCTTTCTGCACTCGCCTACAATGTCGCTAGCTTTTGCTGAGGCTGCCAAAAAGGCCAAGGCTGATCTCGCGAATCTGATCGGCGTTCCCACTCCTCCTTCTCGCATGGACGCCGAGGTAGACGCCTTCCTTGCTAATAAGAAGAGGAAGAGGGCGGCTAAGAAGAAGAAGAGAGAGAAGAAGAAGGGGGCGACTATGGAGAACGTCGCCGATCCTCTGAGCGAGCAGCGTCAGCAGCTGCTGGAAGATTTGGGTCTCTCTCACGAGGGGCTCTCGCCTGCTCCTGCTCCTCCTCCTTCAGCAGAGGTCGCCCCGGAGGCGAGTAGGGCTGGGGCCCAAACTCCAGCCCAACCGGACCTTCCTCCTGCGCGAGGTGAGCTCTTTAGTCGCTGTTCTGAAGACTATGCTGCTATAATAACCACTCCTGGCGAGATTTCTGACGCTTTTTGCTTCTGTTTTCAGATCCGCCGAGTATCGAGGTTCGGGAGGAACCTTTGGACGTTCTGCCGCTGCGATCATCCTCGATGATCTCGCCTGAGGGTGGGTCTCGGGGTGGTCGCGCGGTGAGGATTCTCCACAGTTCGTCTGTGGAGAAGAGGCCGATGAGCGAGCATGGGGCTCCTCTCTCAAGCATCAACCCTCCTCCGCCACCACCTACCTTGCGACCAGAACCGGCGAGCAGCTCGCACCTACCCGGGGTCGTGCTGCCGCCTCCTCCTCCTGGACTTCCGCCCTCAGTGGCTCCTCCGGGCGATCAGCGCCCTTCTACTTCAACTGCTCCCTCTACCCACCAAGGGGAGTCCTCGCGCAGGGGCGGGACTGGAGGGTCTTCTGCCTTCTTCGCTCCCAAGGGTGGAGGGCGCGTAGGAGATGGTCGCGTCCGGGGGAACATGCCCTTCAACCGGGATCATCCTGGCGGCCATTCTACTCGCCGAGATGGCGTCCATCGCTCTCCCTCCCCGCACCGAGGAAGGGCTTCTCCTCATCGGCGATCTCGCAGCCCTGCTCGCCGACGCTCCCGTAGTCCTCGGCCAGGTACTTGGTCGCTGCTTTTGGATAGTTGCCACCGCTCTTTTGATTCTGCTGGAGTTCTGACTCTTCATCTGCTCTTCTGCAGGTCGCGCTCATACTCCCGTGGGAGCACTGATCGACGCCGTTGGGCTTCCCCCTCGCGAGTACCAAGAGAAAAATACTCGCGCCATCTTGGACTTTGAGTCCAGGATAGAGCGGCTATCGATCTGCGAGCCTCATCGGCGCTTGACTGAGGTGGAGTCGCGGGTTGAGCGCCTAGCGGCCAGTGACCCTCACCGCCGCCTGACTGATTTGGAGGCGCGAGTATCCCGGCTGGAGGAGTTTGATACTCGCCTGTCGGGTACTGAAGCTCGCCTCCAGTCTATCAGCGACTTGGAGCGCAGGGTGGCACGGATCGAGCACCGGCAGCAGCTGCATCATGACGAGCTGGTCGGGATGCGCGCGAGCATGGGTTCGGTGGGGAGGCTGGCGAGGATCGAGGACCAGCTGCGACAAGGCGAGGACGCTATGTCTGTGGCCTCCGAGCATTTCAAGCGTGCTCGCAGCATGGGCTGGGTCGGACGACATCCTCAACCTCAGGATCCCCAGGCGACCACTCAAGCGCAACCCTAGCTGTTGCCCTTTCTTCAGTTTCTTCTTCTTTGTATCTTGTAGCTCCTGGCGAGCATGCTTTGTATCTCTGAACAGCTTATTTATTTGAAGTAGTATTGATTTGCCGAGTAATTGAATACTCGCCTTTCATTCTTGTCTTGCTTTATTTTATTTGTTATTGTTTGGATTTTTTCTATCTTCTTTCTGCTGTTTGCCGAGCATATGTTGAATGTCGCCTGCATCCTGGCGAGTTTCTTCGTGTTTCTGTGATGCAGGTATTCGCTAGCTGAAGGTCGGCATTTTGACGTGCTCTGAGCTTTTGGCGATTTACTTCGATACTCGCCGCCCCTAGTCGTACCCGCGGAGTCGTTTTCGACAAGCCAGGCTATCCGACTACTATAAATAGGGGGGGTGGGTGAGTCTTAAACTACGCTTTCAGCGATCTCTGGCTTCTTGAGCGAGTATCTTTCAGACTTCCTCTCTTCGCCCTTCTTCCAATACTCGCTCTCTTCCCCAAGATGACTGACGAGGCGAACATCAGGCGAGCTAATCATGCGAAGAACTTCGAGGAGAACATCTTCAAGAAGCCGATTACCCAGCAGAAGGACTTGGACGATTTCAACGCCAAGTTCGCAACTCCGGGGTATGTCGCCAGGCTTCATCGCCAGTCTGAGCGACTAAACACCTCCTCGCCCCTGGCGATGATCTTCCCCATCCGGTATTTTGAGGTCGGCCTGCGACTTCCCATATGGCCCGAGTTCTGCAAGATACTCGCCTTCTATGGGATAGTCCCCGCCCAGATCAATCCCAACAGAGTGGCGATTATCGTGGGATTCCTGTGCTTCCTGCGGGAACAGAATATCGTCTTTGACCTTGCGGTCTTTAGGCGAGTATTCTCGATTATGGCGACCGGCGAGGGCGTCATCTTCCTGTGCAGCCACGTCTGCACTCTGGCGGGCACTTCCAACAAGAACCATCGCTGGGTGGAGCGACTAGTTGCCATCGAAGGCGACTTCGCGGGCATCTCCAGCTCGCCCCTCCAGCCGTCGGAGAATGTCTTCACCGTCCCCTTCTTGAAGGACGGTCAGGAGAAACTGCTCGATTCCTTCAGGCATCGTCGCTTCGATGTGATATTCTGGAGGAGGCGAGTAGACGAGCTCACGGAAGTTCGCCTAGGGGAAGGTACTTTTTGCGCGAGCATCAGCCATACTCGCACTTGAGCCTTGATTTAGGCGACTAATTTTTGGTCTCCTTGTTTGCAGGTGTGCAAACTCTTCCGCGCGACGCTCTTCCTCCCGCGGTGAAGGCGACGGCTGCCACCCAAGGGGGTGCGGGAACCTCGGCGCGCGAGGTTGGGGGCTCCTCCCCAATCGTCTTGTCGCCAGGGGGCGACAATCCCAAGGTCGCCGGCGATGAGGCCGGGACCTCCAAGAAGCGAACGAGCAAGGCTAAGGCCTCTGAGCCCAAGAGGAGGAAGAAGGAAGTCGCCCACAGGGATCTGGGCAAGAAGGCGGATCCTTCGGAGGCTGGCGAGCCGAGCGACCATCCGCTCTTCAATGAGGGCACCCGCAGCGAGGATGCCTATGGTCGCCCATTGGTGACCTGGGCTGAGCGCGCGCACGAGGTGACCCTCGGCTCTAACCTCCCCGCCTGGTCGGATGAGTGGGAGGACAAGGGGGAGGCCTTCGACGTGACCTACGTCCTCTATGGTCGCGCGGACGCCGAAGTCCTGCAGGACACAACTACCGAGGATCTGGCGCACCAGACCTCGCGCTCCCTCTTGCGGTCAGCCGAGCTGGCTCACGCAACAGCAAGGCGACTACTTGAGTACGAGCAGGCGATCAAGGCGCAGGGTCCGAAGCTGATCGCCCTCGCGCTCCGGATCAAGGAGTTCGAGGTACTCGCCTTTGCGTCTTTGCTTGTTACTAAGATACTCGCCACCTTGCAAGCTGTCAAACTTACCTTTCCCTTTTTACCTTCTGCAGGCTGCCGAGCTGGAATCAGCGAAGAGATTGTCCCAGGCTGAGAAGGAGTTGGAGGATACTCGCTCGGCCCTGGAGGTCGCCCAGATCCGTATCGCCGAGTTGGAAACTCGGCCTGCCGAGCAGCAACCGGCAGAGGCGGCCATTCCTAGGGGCAAGCGCATAAGGATGCACGGCGACGACATGCCTTATATTCGCCGGGAGATCGCGCGAGCAACGGGGGAGGTTATCCTGAACCAGATGAAGGCAGACGATCTTCTGAAGCCGGAAGCTATGGGATTGACAGTGGGGGACCTCATTCCGGCGCTGCTCGCCGAAGAGTCTTCCTCCCCCTTGCGAGCATCCTCGCCGCAGCCCAGCGATGCCGAGGATGAAGATGATGAGGACGACGATGATGATGATGATGACGATGATGGCGATGATGACGATGATGACGACGATGATGGTGCTGCTGATGAGGCCGATGTAGATATAGAAGGCGAGGATGTCGCCTAGTCGCCTGGGCTCCCTTTTTGCTCGCCCGACGACCTTTTTGTGCACCCCTTTTTTTATATATACCTGTAACTTGTACACACATTTTTTGAAAAAATGAAAGGAACTTGACACGTCTTACTCGCCTCTTTCTTCATGTACTTACTTCCTTGCTTGTATGTCGCTTAGGCTCCTAGGCTCGAGGCGAGGTTGAGTGCTCGCTAGGCTCTTAGGATTTTGGCGAGGATGTATGCTCGCACCTGTATACTCGCAATACGTGCTCGCACCATCAGACTCGCACCTGCAGACTTGCTCCTGAGGCCTTGACTTGCACCTAGTGAAGAGCGCCGTTAGGATTTTAAGCAAGAAATAAAAGGAGCTCTTCAAGGGAAGGAAGAAGTAGGATTTAGCAGTCGGGGAGGCCCGGGGGGACATATCATCCCGAGGCCTCTCTCCTACTTGAAAGTCTGGTGTCTTCAAAGGATGACGTCAAGTACGGCATGGCAGCCGGACAGGTCCAAGGGGACACACCGTCCTTAGGCCACCATCCTACTTGGATGCTTGAAGTCTTCGTTCTTCGGTTGGTCGAATCGATCACCTCTTTCTTTCAAGTTGGGCTATCGGCGTCCAGACTTCCTCCTGGTAATCCCTCCAGTCGAATGAGAAGCGCAGTCGATACGAACCGTGGCCAACATGCAAGGGGGGAGCTGATCTCGACCGTCAATGCAGAGGCTTGGTCTTAGAGGGTTGCTGAACCGAGGCACTGTCCCATCATCCGTTCCGGGGTTTTACGAGGTTCAAGTCGGAGGCTCGTTTCCCAACTGGTGGTGACGGAGATCGACGAGCAGATCGTCCGGTAGGGAATGACAGTCGGGGAGTTCCATGGGAACACACCGTCCCGAGGTCCCTCCTACTTGGATGATGAATGCCGACCAAACCTGTTTCCTGCTGCTCAACAATTTTAAGGGGAGTTTAAGCACATTTAAGCACAATAACTCACACAATCGGAGGAAAAGCTGGCAACAAGACGCTTTGAAGCGAGCTGGTTTAACTTGATCACTTCTTTGCCCGATCGGAAGGTCGGCGTCCAGACTTCTTCTCTGTAATCTCTCCAGTCGAATGAGAAGTGCAATCGATACGAACCATGGCCAACATGCAAGGGGGGAGCTGATCTCGACCGTCAATGCAGAGGCTTGGTCTTAGAGGGTTGCTGAACCGAGGCACTGTCCCACCATCCGTTCTGGGGTTTTACGAGGATTAAGTCGGAGGCTCATTTTCCAACCTAGTATGTGGACCAATTTTACCGACATTTTCTTTTTTCTTCTCTGAAGATTCTTGCTGTGACAGAAAAAAGCTTCCCAGTCCCATGTTTCAGGGAGAGGAAGGGTTTTATTGATAAATCAATAGGGATTACAAGGGTGGGACATACACATTCCCCCTTAGGGGTAGAACCTTTTCAGGTCATCACCGCTCCAAGTATTCCCAAGCAGCTCTCCTTCCTGGTTCTGCAGACGGTATCCTCCGGTTAGGAGTGACTCGTGGATGATGAAGGGCCCTTCCCAGTTTGGATGGAGCTTTCCGATGGCCGCTGATCGTCCCGCCGCGTCTACCTTCTTCAGGACCAGGTCACCTTCTTGGAAGTGCTTGAGGCGAACATATTTATCGAAATGCCTCGCCATTCGTCGCTTGATCTCCTCTTGCCTGGCGGAAGCTAAATCTCTAAGTTCTTCGATGTAGTCGAGAGATAGCTTCTGAGCCTCCTCATTCTCTAGTCGTCATCCCTCACTTCCGCCCTCGGCGGCGATCACCCTTGGACTTCTGACTTCAAACTCTACTGGGATGAGAGCTTCCGATCCGTGAGAGAGCTTGAACGGTGTCTCCCCGGTAGCTGAGCTAGGAGTGGTCCTCAAAGCCCACAGAACCGAGGAGAGCTGGTCCGCCCAGTTACCTCTCAGGTTCTCCACCTTTTTCTTCAGCAGGTTGATGATCAGCTTGTTGGCGGTCTCCACTTGGCCATTGCTCCTCGGGTGATGCACGGAGGCGAATCGAAGATCAGTTCCCAGCTGTCTGCAGAAATCTTCCAGCTCCAAGCTGGCAAACTGAGGACCGTTGTCGGTGACGATGGCGAGAGGAATCCCAAACCTACAGACGATCTCCCCCCAGATGAAGTTCTTCACGACTTGAGAGGTGGTCTTGGCCAAAGCTTTGGCCTCGATCCACTTGGAGAAGTAGTCGATCATGACGAGAATGAACTTCCTCTGACCACTAGCTAGGGGGAAAGGGCCAATCAAATCCATCCCCCAAATGGCGAACGACCATGGGGCGGTGATTGATCGGAGCTGCTGGGCTGGCTGCAACTGGAGGGGGGCGAAGAGCTGGCACTTCTGGCACTTCTTCGAGAAGATCTCAGCATCCTTCCGGATAGTAGGCCAGAAGTAACCATGCCTCAAGACCCTCTGCTCTAAAGTGCGAGTCCCAGAATGACTTCCACACTCTCCCGAGTGGATCTCTTCCAACACCCGGGGTACTTCGTCTTCAGAGATACACCTGGCTAGGGGGCCCGAGATGGTTTTACGGTACAGCTCCCCATCCTGCAAAAGATAGTACGCCGCTTTGTACCGAAACCTTCTCTGATCCCCTTCACTTGCTGGAAGCTGGCCGGTGGCAAGGAATGCCACAAAAGGATCCGTCCATGAGGGGCGTTGCTCGATCTCCATCATCTCCCCTTCTTCGATGGACGGCCGGAACAGCTCGGTGATGGTTCCCCCAGCTCTTGGCCCATACTTGGCCAAACGGTCCGCCGCCGAGTTTTCCTCTCTCAGGACATGCTCGACGAAGAACGACTGGAAGCCTCCAATCAATCCCTTGACCTTCACCAAATACTTCTGTAGGGTGGTGTCGCGCACTTCGAACTCTCCTCTGATCTGCGACGCGACCACCATTGAATCCGTAAAAGCCCGAACATCACGGATCCCTAGCTCCTTGGCGAGGCGCAAACTTGCCACTATGGCCTCGTACTCTGCCTGATTGTTTGTGACGGGAAAGAGGATCTCGACGGCTTGCTCGATCCTCGTTCCCTGTGGGCTGACAAGAACGATGCCCACTCCCACAGAGCTCCTTCCCGAAGCTCCGTCAACAAACATCTTCTAAGGGATTGGGTCGAACACCTCTTCCCCTGGCTCTGCTTCTGCCGAGAAGTCTGCCAAGAAGTCTGCTACCGCTTGGGCCTTGATCGCCACCCGGGGTGAGAAGGAAATGTCGAACTCGCTGAGTTCTACCGACCATTTCGCTAATCTCCCTGAATGCTCCACTCCTTCCAAGATGCTTCGAAGAGGATGATCAGTCACTACTCGGATGGAGTGAGCCTGAAAATAAGGCCGGAGCTTCCGCGCTGACACCACCAGGCGAAGGCAAGCTTCTCCAGGATTGGATACTTCAGCTCCGCCTTCTTTAGTACCCGGCTGACGTAGTAGATGGGTAACTGTTTCTTCCTCTCTTCTCGGACTAGCACAGAGCTCACAGCCTCTGCCCCTACTCCCAGGTAGATGAGCAGATCTTCGCCTTCTTTTGGGCTCTGAAGGAGAGGTGTCTGAGTCAACTGCTCCTTCAGCTTTACGAATGCCTTCTCGCATACTTCGGACCACTCAAAATTCTCCGTTTTGCGGAGTGTTCTGATGAATGGAGAGCATTTCTCCCCGGCCTTTGACAGGAAGCGGCTAAGACCCGCCAACCTTCCAGTCAACCTCTGCACCTCCTTCATTGTCTTCGGGGAAGGCATCTCCAGGATCGCCCTAACCTTGTCGGGGTTAGGCTCTACTCCCTCCGGGGTAAGGAGATGCCCCAGGAACTTGCCTCTTCCCGCTCCAAAGACGCACTTCGCAGGATTCAACCTCATTTTGAACCTCCTTAGCGTCGCAAAGGTCTCCACCAGATCCACAATGTGTTCTTGGGCGCTCTTGCTTTTAATCAAGAGGTCGTCCACATACACCTCCAGGTTCCTCCCATTTTGCTCCTTGAAAATGTGATCCATCATCCGCTGATAGGTGGCTCCGGCATTTTTCAGCCCGAAGGGCATCATTTTGTAGCTGTAGCAGCCATCATCAGTGATGAAGGAAACATCGCGGCAGTCAGGGGGATGCATCCGGATCTGATGGTATCCTGAAAACGCATCAAGAAAGCTCATTACAGAAAAACCGACGGCTGAATCAACCAGCGCGTCGATTCGAGGCAAGGGATAACAATCCTTCGGACAGCTTTTATTCATCAAAGAAAAGTCTACACACATTCGCCAGCTGCCCCCTACTTTCTTAACCATTACAACATTTGAGACCCAGCCTGGATACTGGATCTCTGACACAAAGCCTGCGTCTAGCAGCTTCTTCACCTCCTGCCGGATTGACTCGGCCAGGATAGTGGCATTCTTCCTCTTTCTCTGGCGGACGGGCTGGGCCGCGGGATCCAAATTGAGGTGATGACAAGCGACCTCAGGATCGATCCCCGGCATCTCTGCTGCGCTCCAAGCAAAGATGTCGACGTTCTCTTGAAGACACGCCGCCATCCTTATCTTCTCCTCGATCTTCAGGGACCCGCCGATCTTCACCAGCCCGAATGCTCCTGCTGCGGAGAGCACCTCGATTTCCTCGACTACCTCCAGCCTAGCTGGGCTCTCCAACACCCTTCCGAATTCTTCCGCGTCAGCCATCCAGCTGATGGTACTAACGGCGCTGAGGTAGCACTCTCTGGCGGCTCTTGGATCGCTCCTGATCCTCACCTGAACATCCCCCTGGCAGTACTTCAAGCACTGATGGTAGGAGGAAGGGACGGCCTTGAAGGCGTTGAGAAGTGGCCTCCCGAAGATGGCCTTGTAACAGCTCGGGGCGCCGACGATTACGCATCGACAGTTGATGGAGGTGCCACCGAGGGTTACAAGAAGATCTGCTCCTCCTTCCACCTCCTTCTTCTCTCCGGAGAAGCCAAAGAGGGGACCATCTGCTGCTCGAACTCTGTCGGGCCTGACTCCCAGTCCATCGAACGTCTCTTTGAAGATGACGTTCACGGAGCTATCGCTGTCGACCAGAATTCGATCAACGGTGAAGTCTTCCACTGCGGCCTGGATGACGAGGGCATCATGGAAGGGATTCTCATTCCCTAGCATGTCCTCCTCGGAGAAGGTGATCTCCTCCAATGGGGGCGGGGCTTGCGAGGTCGAAGCGACGCTCCGACGGTAGATCTGATGGAGGCTCCCCTTTCGGGAAGCTCCCAGCCCGGCTCCCCCATGGATCACTCCAACTCCTCCTCCCCCTCGACTCCCTTGGCCAAGCTCTCCACGGCCTCCGCGGTCGACGCGATCCTCGTTCCTCCTTCGAACGACAGCATCCTGCCCTGCCTGCGGCTCGGCAGGGGCCTCGATCCTCCGCTGCTCTCCTCCGGCTTCCCCTGCGGCTAGCTTCCTTCTGGCCTCCCAAAAAGCTGGGCAGGCCATCATGGCATGCCCCTCCGCCTGGTGGAAGTCGCAGTAGAGCGGAACCTCTTCCATCTGCTCCTTCCTTGGCTTCTTCTTCTTCTTCTTCTTCTTGCCCTGAGGGTGCCCAGGCCTGGCAACCATCATGGCTTCATCTCTCCTTCCCTCTCGCCTTCCCTGCTGGTGGTAAGGCCTCCTCTCGGGGGATCTCCCCCTCTGATCCTGACGCTGGTGCCATCCAGCCGGCCTCCATGGTGGCCGGTTGTCCGGAACCTGATAGCGCCTCTCTTCTTCTCGACGCTCCGGAGCCACGACGAGTCGCCTCTCGTCGTTCCTGCTCGGCTCCTCCCTTCTCCTCTCTTCTCGCCGCTCTGGCTTCTTCCTCTCTGCCCTCGGGGGCTCTTCCCTCTTCCTCTTCTCTGGGACCTTCTCCCCCCCTTCCTCTGCTGTCTTGGTCATATCCGCTAGCTTGGCCAAGAAGTCCCGGTTGGAAGCCTCCCCCTGAACGAACTTGTTGGCCCTCACGATGAGGTTGTCGTAGGAGTAGGGAGGGTTCCTGCCGAGCTCCAGCTTGAAGAGGCCTTGCCCTATCCCGAACGTCAAGGCCAGCTGCAGGATGGTGTGATCCACCTCCTCGATATGCAGCACCTCCTCCTGGAAACGCTCGATATAGGCCCCCAACGGCTCTTCCGACCTCTGGGTCACAAGGAACAGAGTTGTCTCCTCCTTCTTCAGCTTCTGGGCTGTGGCGAACCGGGTCGTTACTCCACGGCACAGGTCTTCGAAGCAGTAGATCGAGCCCAGAGGCAACTGGTGGAACCAGTCCCTGGCTTTCCCCGTAAAAGTGATGGCGAACAGCCGGCACTTGAACGCATCCGACATGGTTCGGATAGAGATAATATCCTCAAACCACTGGATGTGACGAACAGGGTCGTCCCTCCCGGTGTAGTATTTCAACACAGGATCCCTGAATCCTTCCGGCACGGGCGCGGCAAGGATGTCTTCACAGAATGGGCTCCTCCCACTCGCTGGACGACGGTCTTCAAGCTGGCGAGTATCATGGCCATACTCGCCATAAGGCCGAGTATCCTGATATCTCGCCTGCTCTTCCACCTCGCGGAAGCGAATTCCTTGCGAGGATTGCGGGAAGGGCTGCGACCTCCTTGGTCGCTCGGGCTCTGGATCGACGTGCTCCTTGCCTGCGCGCTGGGTGCGCTCCTCGCCCTCGGTCAGCGCCGGGCGATTAGGCGAGGTCGCCGTGACCTCCGCACCCTGCTGGAACACTGCTCGCATAGCCCCTTCCATGCGCTGGGCGAATGCTTCGAAAACTTCCATCGTCACGAACCTGCCAGTTCCTGGCGAGTTGCCGACCACTTCCTCGTGGTCGCCTTCTACGACCATCTTGTCTTCCTACTAGGTTTTCTCCCTCTGTCTGCGGTCCACGCTCACCGCACCAAAGTGTTGACGCCAGGAAAATCCTGACCTCAAAATTCAGACCTTTGCAGTCGGAGGCTACTTGCCCAGCTGTCCGACGAGATGATCAAGCTGGTGACTACGAGGAAGCTAGGAGAGCAACAACAGGACCCCAGGTGCTGCGGCAGGGAGGTCCCACCACGTACCCGAAAGCTCAAAGGAGTCTTTCCCCCCACAACTAAGAATGGCCGAGCAGGGTACGAGGAAGGCACCGGCTTGGCTAGCAAGCAGGGGTGACGGGCTCGAGAATTCGGAAATCGGGATCCAGAAGCTCAAGCACAGGTGCCAATCCAAGTACCCCTGGGGTCCTATTTATAGGCAACCAAGGGGTAGGGGGGTTTTTATAGCCCAGCCCTAACCTGGCGACATACGGGATACTCGACATGTATCTCCGACCATAGTCGCCCATCTGGCGAGTATTAGTTGCTGCTCGCACAAGCCGGGCCAATACTCGCGCAGGTCTTCTGTGGCTTGCCGGGTACCTGGGGCGACATACGGGATACTCGGCACGTATCTTCGACCATAGTCGCCCATCTGGCGAGTATTTAGCCAATACTCGCCAAGTCCTCTTTTGCTCCTGCTGGTTGATTTGTCTGCTTCTTTGACTTTGACCTCTGCCTACGTGGCCTTAAGTGGGTCCTACCCTCGGAGAATAAGGGTTGTACAGGTAACTTCCAAGGAAGTTGTTACGGGCCTACTATTAATTAACCGGTTAATTAATTTCCTCGAACTAATTGGTTAATTCTTTTGGCATGAGGATAAATGTCGCGGAAGAAGCTGCCCTACAATGTTATTGGAGGTATCAGTGTCCTTTGACGTCGCGCTTTCACGTCACACCGCCAGTATTGACCGGCATTTCGGGAGCCCGATCCCACCTGAGCAGCCACTGATCCCACTAAAACCGTCATAGATCCCACCAGCGCATGAAGAAGCTCCATCAATCTCCGCATATATGGTCTCTCCATCGATCTCCGCAGATATGGTCGCTCTATCATCGTTTAGAGTCACTTAGAACCGAAAACTGAACCGAAATTGCATAGGACAGGACCGAACCGTTCGTGAATTATTTGGGTCCGGTTTGAATTTTGAAACCGTGAACAATAATTTGGGTGCGTATCATTATAATTTGGACTGGAACTGGAACCGCAACATATAAGTTCGAGAGGTTTCAAAATTTCAAGACCCGATTCGGACTGGATCAAAGCAGAACCGAACCACACCCGTTTATTATTATTGTATTATAATAATAATATATTATTATTATTATTTTTCATCTTTACCCCTAATATTACCTACAAAATTAAACCCTACAACCACTACTTATTATGATTATATAAATATATAATGTTTTATGCTTATCAGTCAGCTTTTTCAGTTTTCACGTCAAAATGTCAAACCTGATATCAACATCTTCATAAATCGTGCAAGTTTCAATCCTTTTGCAGTCTTAGCAAGCTTGTTATGCACTTTCAGCATATCATCTCACTCTTTATTTTGTTGATCCGCAGCACTGTCATTACCTGCTCATGTTCTTTGATAGCGTTAAATTGTATCCACCGTATCAATTAGCACCGGATAAAAGTAAATATTGCAAGCAGCCAAACATATATATATATATTCTTATATTAATAAATAAAATTATTTGCAACTATATAGTACGCATTCTAATTCTCAGGTGTGGACTCTGTCTCCAACCTCTCGCACTCCCGTCAATCTCCTTCCTTCCCTTTGCATCTTCGACCAACGACGCTTCCTGTCGACCTAGACCCCCGCAACGTCTCGTCGTCTCCAACCTCTCTATATTCTCGACGCTCTCGATGAAGAAACACTCGTTCCCGCAACTTCTTGATAAGGGAAAGTTAATCTCCCTCTCTCCCCCCCTTTTCTCACACTCTCGACGACTGTAGCATTCAAAAGGAGTCCACCTTGCAGGCCTCCACCTCATTGCCTGCCTCCGGGAAGGTATACAAATCTTTGTGAAGACTCTGTGAATCGCCGTGAAGCGCATGAGATCTCATTGTGAGAAAATTAGGGGGGGATTGAGGTGGCGTTAGGTTGATTTGTGTATAGTTTCATCCTTGCATGTGAATCTTCAAATTCCAGTTATGCACTAAATCGCCCTTTGAAGTTGTATCTACGTTTGTGCAGTATTTTTGACTTCTCGAATTAAACACTTCAAAACATCAAATGATACATTGGTGTAATTCATTTGAATATCGTAAAATTATTATACTGAATGTTGGATCTAGATGGTGATATATTGAGTTGAGACTCTGGTCAAAAGAAGAGAAATGCTTATAGACTAATATGCGAAAAAAATGTATATCATTCATATGAAAATATAAATTAGTAAAACTGCAATGTGATATTGTATTGATTTACGGTTTAACATTACACTAATCTTTCATTTATAAGTTAGGCATGATAAGAATGTGAGCGGGAATATGAATGTTTTGAAACAAAAAAAAAAATTAGAAGATTATATGAATTGATGTATTAAAAAAAAGAATAAAAGTGACATTTGTGTAAAATAATGTAATTGAGATCAAAATTAAGTGATGAATGAACATGAGATTGCTCATTTTATATATGGGACAATTATATGGCTTTGGGTGTTCTTATTTTACGAGGCTTTTATGATTTTTTAATCAATTTATACAATTTTATTCGTTATATATTGTAAGTCTTAATATCTTTAGAAGTTGTTTTGATGTTTCTATCGTGTTGAGTCAGTCGGTAGGAATAGAAATCAAATCAGAATCGAACTGGAACCGCATAGAACCGAACCAAACCGCTAGTGAATAATTTGGTTTTGGTTCTTGTTGAACTGGAACCGGAACCGGAGGCGCAACGGTTCCAAAAATTATGCAGGAATTGGAACCGGACAAACAAAATAAGATTGTAGTTCTAATTTGAAGCGTTACCTTAACGGTTTGGTTCACGATTTTAATAGAACCGGAATCAAACCGGAATCGAACCGGGACTGTAACAGCTCTATCATCTCCTTTAGTTGTTCCCTCCTAGCAGTTCACACATCCGGCATCGTCGTCTCCAAACCTTGTGGTAGTGCCGCAACAATTTGTTTCCCCTTCATCAGTACCTGCAGTCTCCATCCTGCAACCTCCGCTCCGGCCACTTGCTTTGTCGGCCCCTTTAAAGTCATTCCTTTTGGTGACTGTTCCTCAGGCGCCGCCGTGTTCGATCGTCGCGGCTCACATACAGCCCGGTCTTTCTTCGCCCGCAACCATCCACCGGGCACGCTCGCCCCGAATCCAGATATGTCTGGCAGTCTCTTCTCAGCAAGTGTCGCTACCACGCCAACTCCTTGGAGTCTTTTATGACATATATGAGTACGATGACAACCTGTCGCTCAATACAGCCTCCGCTACAGCGACGCGCTACCGAGGGTTATTCTGGCGGGAAATCAAAGAGCCAGATGACCATGCTGTGCAAGCCTCGTTCGAGCTTGAGTACAAGCTCAATTTGAAGGACGGGTAGGATGATATGGGCCGACAATAATTCTCGTTATCAGTTAATTTTATAAATGTATTATTAATTGTCATGTTAGTGTTGTCATTATTACTGTCGTTCTATAGAGTTATTAATGTTCATATTAGGCGTCTTTTATTAATCGAGTTGATGTACGAGTCTGTAGTGTTTTATTGTTTCATGTTTTTTTTGCTTATTTCGGGATTATTTACTCATGCCATCATGTGGTGTTATATACAGACCCTCTTGGGTCATGAGAAATGATATGAATTAATTAATCAAAGTTTCTCTATCTCTCTCAAAGTTCTTCTTTCTCTCTCTCCAATTTCTTTCTCCACATCCTCATTATAGGGTTAGGGTTGAGCAAGGCTCCACTTCTTTTTCTCCCCTCGCATTCTCCGTGGGTTGAGCTCGTCTCCCTTGTATCTTCGCGTCCACTGACCTACGACGAGATCCCGAAATCGGTCTATAACAAAATGCATGCAAAATTCTTGAAGTCCAAATTTTGTTGTAGACAAACATTTTGTAATATGTCGCAAGCGTCAAATGAGTCAAGGTAACAAGCAGAAGGTAAAGTTCATCAACGATTGCCTAAAGCCAATGTATCATTAGGAAGGACATTCTTGTGATTAGTTGGATACTAAAAAGTGCTAATCGGAAGGTTTTCCGTGGTAGCAATGCCAATATTGATATAGAAAGCAATCAATTTTTGTGGTAATGAGCAGTGTAAACAGTCTTCCAAAAGTTGAAAGCAAAATTGACGATGGTTTCACTGGTTACGATCCCTTCAAGCAAAAAGAATATCAAATATTTGGCGATGCTTCTCTCAGAGGCTTTGGATGTGTAACGATGTGACAGGGACCAGTAGTTATTTATGTGTAAAGGAAACTAAAGACTCACAAAAGAAATTGCTCCACTCATGATCTTGAACTGGCGATCCTTGTATTTACAATGAATCCCTGGAGACGTTATCTATGCTAAGTTAGTGTGAAATATTTACATTCCACCAAAGTTTGAAGCACATCTCATAGAAGGAATAACTATATATGAAATAGATGAGATGATTTCTTGAATATTATGTTACATCCAAGGAAGGCAAGCACAGTACTTGATGCACTACATAGGAAAGCTTCAACCTGCACAAACTGGTCACAAATAATTGAAGAAATTGTTAGAATTTTGAAGTGAGTTACCGTGGGCGCTAGCGCTACTGCCTGCGGTAGCTCAGCTTCTAGATGGCATCTCCCGGATCTATAAATATGGGGTTAATTCCCCTGCAGAGAATAATAGAGAGAAATAGAGACTTGAGCGGTCTCAACTTGGCGGTCTTAGATAGAGCGAACTCTGAGTGAGTTCGGTAAGCGACCTAGAGAAGGTTTCTTAAGTGTGGGTGATCGCGACTTAACACGGGCCAGTTATTTTCCTTTATATTCGGTTGTTGTAAAACAACTTGTATTCAGTCCCGTCTCTTGTAATTTGTAACTATTTGCCAAGCAATAAAGAGGTGTTTTTTGTTCATTCTTGGTGTGCTTGTCTCGGTGCTCCATCGATCTTGAAATCTTCACATGGTATCAGAGGCAGGTTGGAACAAGCACTTAGTAACAAACACTGAGCATCCAAGATGGACGGCGGAGGAGTTTATGCGAAAGGTCTTGGCATTGAGTTGTTTAGTCAGACAAACTTCAAGAAATGGAAGTCGTGTATGGAGCTACCTTCTTGGAGAGGACCTATGGAAGGTCGTTGGTGGAGATGAGCAAGAGGAAGTTGTAGCTGCCGAAGGTAATGCTCAAGCTGTGAGAGCTTGGAGTAAGACAAACGCCAAAGCGGAGTTCACTCTGAAGAGAGTTATTGCTCCTGACTTGTTCGACCACATCATGGGTTGCAAGTCAGCATCTGAGATCTGGAAAGCCCTCGATGGGCTATTCAACAAGAAGAATGTAGCACGGCTACAGTTTCTGGAGAATGAGTTGGCGCGATCCACTCAAGGAGAGTTGTCGATATCCACCTTCTTGAAGATGAAGAACCTGTGTGCGGAGATCTCGACCTTGGATCCTGATAAGCCGATCTTTGAGGCGAAGTTGAAGAGACACATACTCCGAGGCTTGCGGAAGGAGTATGTTCCATTTATTACCTCAGTGCAAGGATGGCTACTCATCCCTCTTTACTAGAGCTAGAAAACATGTTGTCGTCACATGAGAGCTTGGCGAAGCAGATGACAGGAGTGTCTATCTCAGGGGGAGATAGCGGGGTGTTGTTCTCAGGAAAAAAGAAGTCCTGGGACAAGAAGAAGAAGAACTCCGGAGATGGACCTTCAACATCCTCTCAAGGAGATAGAGGGAAGTTCCTCCCTGCTCGTGATGAGAGGGGGAGAACTCTTTGTTATGCCTGTAAGAAGTACAGGCACATGACAAAGGACTGTCGGTCCAATCTGAAGGTCGGTCACGTTGCTGAGAAAGAATGAGGTCACTGGAGAGGTGAAGCGAGAGGTGGAGGTCACCAGGGTGGTGAGGGCGGAGACAACTGCTTCCTGGCTGAGATGACGGCAACGCCAGTCGATGTCTTAGTCTCTATCAATTTTGAGAATCACTGGATTCTGGTTGCGGGCACCATCTCACTGGAGATGTGTCTAAGTTTGCCTCTCTGAAGGCATATGGAAGGATGGATGTCATCATCACTGTAGATGATACGGTGCATCCAGTTGAGCAAGAAGGGATGGTATCCCTTGGAAGTGAAGAGAAGCTTATGACACTGAAGAGCGTGTATCATGTGTCGGGCATGAAGAAGAATCTCTTCTTGGTCACAAACGCAGTGGATGCTGGATACCATGTGTTGTTTGGACCAAAGGAGGTGAAGTTTCTGAAGAACCTGTCTTCTGTTGATGTTGATATCACGCTCACTAGGAGAAGGGTGGAGGATTTGTATGTTCTATCTGCAAATGTCTATGTTGATAAGCTGAAGACAAATGACAGCGCTGCGATCTGACATGAAAGGCTAGGTCATGTGGGGATGGACAAGTTGAAGATGATGGCTGCAAAGGGCCTGGTGTGTGGCCTGCCTAATCTCTCTTCCTACGGCGACGACCATGTGTACGAGGGCTATCAATATGGAAAGTCACATCGACTTCCGTTTGACAAGTCGTAGACCAGGTGTAAGACACCTCTTGAGTGTGTATATGTTGATGTGATGGGGTCGTGCACCACCCTTACTTATGGAGGAAATAAATATGCGTTGGTTTTGGTGGATTACTACACCCGCTACACGTGGGTATATTTTCTGAGGGAGAAGTCAGAAGTGTTTGTGAAGTTCCAAGAGTGGAAGGAACTAGTGGAGGGGAGGCTGAACCTGGGGGTGAAGAAGCTGATAAGTGATAATGG
This sequence comes from Dactylorhiza incarnata, assembly GCA_033032865.1. Classification (NCBI taxonomy): domain Eukaryota; kingdom Viridiplantae; phylum Streptophyta; class Magnoliopsida; order Asparagales; family Orchidaceae; genus Dactylorhiza; species Dactylorhiza incarnata. The sequence continues at coordinate 362,051 of JAWHQI010000383.1, forward strand.
GGGAGAGTTTACCTCTAACGAATTTGTTTATTTCTGCAGGAAGTTCGACATTCGGCGAGAGCTCCCTTGCGTTCATACCCCTCAGAAAAATGAGGTTGCAGAGAGGAAGATCCGTCATCTGGTGGAGACAACCAGGAGTTGGCTACATGTCAAAGGGATTCCCAAGGCCTTGTGGGCGGAGGGAATGGCGTGTGCAACCCACGTGATCAACCGGCTACCTCTGAGTCCTAACAGGATGGTGTCTCCACACCAGCTCATGTTCGGGGAGAAGCCAAATGTGGGTCACATGTGAGTTTTTGGTTCTACCTGCTTCGTGCACGTCTCGGATGCTCAGAGAACCAAGTTGGAGCTGAAAGCACGGAAGTGTGTCTTCATCGGCTACGATGAGCGGAAGAAGGGGTGGAAGTGCATGGATCCGCAGACCCACAAGTTCGTCGTCTTGCGCGACGTGGTGTTTGACAAACTGATCTCGTATCAGGGAGTCTCTTCTGTGGTGCTGTCGGAGAGTGAAGGATCAAGCAGGAGAGGAGAGAGTCATTGAGGACTCTACTGTGGAGTTGGAGTTATCTCCCAGTGCCCCATCGCCATCTAGCTCAGGAGGAGCTTCGAGTTCGAGAAGCAGGGGGAGCAGTGCTCCAAGAGATTATGGGAGAAAAGCTGTAGAGGAGTCTACCGGAGTGGTAGAGAGTGTTCAAGCCTTGAGGAGGTCGAAGCGGACCATCGTCCCGACTTCTCGTTATAAGGAGGGGAACGTCGTGAGTTTGGTCTCTTGCTTCTTCGCAGGACCACTCGACGAGAGGGAATCTACCCGCTTTGAAGATGCAGTTGGCATTAAGGAGTGAGACGTGACTATGAATGAAGATATGGAAGCCGTAGAGAAGAATGAGACATGGGACCTTGTTCTCATGATGGAGGGCATCAAACCTGTCACCTACAAATGAGTGTACAAGGTTAAGAAGAGAGCTGACAGAGGAGTAGAGCGGTACAAGGCTAGGCTTGTCGCTCGGGGTTTCTCGCAAACCTATGGAGAGAACTACGATGAGACGTTTAGTCCTGTGGTGAAGATGACGTCGGTGAGGACGGTCATTGCTTTGGCAGCGTGCCGAGGGTAGAAACTGTTGCAGCTTGATGTGAAGAATGTGTTCCTGTACGGAGAGATTGACAAGGACATATTCATGGTGCAACCACCTGGATACGTGTCCAAGTCACATCCACATCATGTGTGCAAGCTGAAGAAGGCCCTTTACGGGTTGAAACAGGCGCCGAGAGCCTGGTATGGGAAGATTGTGGAGTACCTGCAGTTTTGTGGTTATGATGCCTCGGACTCAGACTCTAGCATGTTTGTGAAGAAGAGTGAAGATCTTCATGTGCTGGTGCTGCTGTATGTCGACAACATGATCGTGACCGGGAACAACAATGAGGAGGTCGCGGCGCTGAGACAGCAGTTATCCATTCGATTCGAGATGAAGGATCTTGGTGAACTGCACCATTTCCTTGGCCTTCAAGAAGAGAAGAGAAGAGGCGGGTTGTTCGTTTCCCAGAGGACTTATGTTGAGAAGATCGTCGAGAGATTCGGCATGAAGGAGGGGAAGAGCAGCTCCGTTCCACTAGAGGTTGGGCTGAAGCTTCGAAAGGAAGAAGGGAGGATTCTTCCTGATCCGAAGGTCTTCCGGGCATTGATGAGGAGTCTAATCTACCTGACTATTACAAAGTCTGACATCACTTTTGTCGTCGGCCGAGTGAGTCGGTACATGCAGGAGCCGCGGAAGCCTCATCTGGAGGCAGCTAAAGGGATTCTGAAGTACGTGAAGGAAACCCTTGAGATGGGGTTGTCTTACGAAGAGAAGGCTGACTTCAAGCTGCATGGGTACACGGATGCAGACTACGAAGGTGACGCTGATGATCGCAAGTCGACATTAGGTTACGTTTTCTATGTGGAGCTGCTGCTATCTCGTGGTGTAGCAAGAAGCGGGATTCTATCTCCCTTTCCACCACTGAAGCTGAGTACAAGGCGTCGTGCTTAGCAGCCCAAGAGTGTGTCTGGCTGAGGAGGCTGGTGGAAGATGTGGACGAGAAGGTCAGTGGACCTGCGGTTCTTCGCGGTGACAACGAGAGCGCTTTGAAACTGGTAACCAACCCAGTGTGTCACGCAAGAACAAAGCATATAGAGATCGAACATCACTTCATCAGAGAGAAGGTGTTGGGTCGCTAGATTGCGGTGGAGAATGTGCAGAATGAAGATAACATTGCAGATATATTCATGAAGCCCCTTTCTGCGGGGCCATTCAGGAAGCTTCGCTCGTTGCTCGGAGTTGTTGACGGAGCTCACTTCAAGGGGGAGTGTTAGAATTATGAAGTGAGCTACCGCGGGCGCTAGCGCTACTGTCGGCGATAGCTCAGCTTCTAGATGACATCTCCTGGATCTATAAATATAGGTTAATTCCTCTGCAAAGAATAACAGAGAGAAATAGAGACTTGAGCGGTCTCAACTTGACGGTCTAAGATAGAGCGAACTCGAAGCGAATTCTGCAAGCGACCTAGAGAAGGTTTCTTAAGTGTGGGTGATCGCGAGCTAACGCGGGCGCTAGGAGCTAGCGCGGGCGGTGGTGGTTGAAGCGGTCTGGTGGTCTGCAACCTGCGGTCTCGTCAGTGGAGTGTGCGAGCAGCGAGCTCGCGGTCTGAGAGCTAGCGCGGGCGCTAGGAGGTAGCGTCGACGGTAGTGGAGAGGAGTAGAAGCGGACAATGTTCGCGACCAGTTGTTTTTCTTTATATTCGGCTGTTGTAAATCAAGTTGTATGCAACTTGTATTCAGTCCTGTCTCTTGTAATTTGTAACTATTTGTCATGCAATAAAGATGTGTTTTTTGTTCATTTTTGGTGTGCTTGTCTCGGTGTTCCATCGATCTTGAAATCTTCACAGAAATTAATGGATTGGATCTTTTCGTGATAAAATACTTCATAAGATGGAGAAGAATTCTTAGCGCAAATAATGATTCAGTCCACTCTACTTTCCATCGGACGCCCGTTTCACACATTATGGAATATGGATAAGGCAAGGAAAGGCCATATGGAAGACTTTGAAGTTGACAAAGATAAACTTTTAAGAGACAAAAAGAGAGTTTGGATCCCCAATGCAAACAACTTGATATGATATTATGCATAAGGTGCAACATACTTGTTGTACAGTACAGTACATTCAGGAAGTAGCATGATATCAGGAACTTGCAGAATTGCTCTTATAGCTATGTATAAAGAAAAAAATTAGAGTATTTTGTGACAAAATCCTTAAAATGGGTAGAAAAGGTCGAGCATCAAAAGTCAAAAGAAACAATTGATCAACTTCATGAAGTCCCGAAGCAATTCTAATCGATAGAGATGGAAGATCCAATGAAAAGCTATTGAAGCGATGCAAGAAACTCTTAAGTGCTAAGTTAGTCAACCGAAAAAATAATTCAAATATTACAGGACTTGCACATAATGTGTCCTCAATTTTAGTGAAAGAGGGAATAAATCTTGATAGATGAATCATAGGAGCAACCTTGATAGACGAGATCAAAGATAGGTTGAAGGCAGCCAAAAAAAGATGAGATAATTTGATGTCATCACAGGTTAGTGAACTTTAATGTGGGTGATTTTGTTTATGTCAATGTTAGATAAAAGAAAGGCTTCACAAACTTTGAGTAAACGGTAAAGTAAGGTTCAAGCTATGCGGATCCCTATGAAATTACTGAGGGAGTTACTTTGGTAGCCTGCATATTAGCATTGTTGAATCATATGTACAGAGTGATGTATTCCACATATTCGACTGAATCTCATATACGTTGAGGAACAAGAACATATATTGAACTTTGAGATAAAGATGTTTTGCAATTGAAAACTTCATACATCAAGATTTTGTGGAATAACAAAATATAACATGCTACAATGTGGTGGGCGAGAAGCCAATATTCAGAGGAAATATCCTCATTTGTTTTTCAAAAAAGGTATGAAAGCTTTGCAGGCTACAATTGGGGTGTCGTTTTGAGTGCAGCGGAACGAGCATCAAATGCTTCCTGCGGAAGTGGCTTGATGTTGGTCTTGGATAGGATGCAACGGAGGCTTGTGCAGCGGTGGTGGTTCTGAGGCACGTCTGTGACAACTGGCAGCCACATTGCGAGGCGACGGTGACTGTGAGACAAAGGAAATTGTGGAGAGGTCATCCAAGAAGACCCAATTGTTAGAGAGAGATTTCTGAATAAGATAACGATTTAAGGTCGACTTACTGCAAGAAAATCCTGCTGCATTAAGTCATTCTTAATTTTCATTTTGAAGTCATATAAGTATAATTGGAAGGTTTAAATAACCAAAGAGTCAGTTTATATAACCAAAAAGGCCCGAATGTTAATCCTTTTTTTATGAGAAGCAATTTCAAAATTCACAAACTTATCAGCAAAAAGGCCCAAAACTGGCAGATCCTCTAAATACATTTAATTGATAGAAACAACACATTCACAATAACCTCTCAAAACCACAAAATTCGGAAATTAGGATAACATTCATATGCGCTATACATCATATTTCACAAAAAATGTTTCGAATATCTCAATCAGTAAAAAAGTACTTACTCTTCAATCTCTCCATAAGATCCAAAGAGCTTGGACAGGTCCTCTCCACAGCCAAGGGAGGGCACATTCCTCACAATTAAGTACCTGGAAACTTCAGAAACGTTAGACGATGATTGAAGATCCAAACAAAATGAAATCGGCAGATGGTTTTGCTTCTCGATTTCTTTCTTACTTGGATTCGTCGCAGATGGTGTAGACGCGGACAGCGGGTGGATCGTCTCGGCTACGCGGCATCCTTTGCACGCACGCCGTCGATATCCGCTTGAGCTTTTCACAGCAAATTTTCTCTCTACCCTCACCGACAGACTACGTCCTCCACTTGCCGGTGCAATTCCAAACTTCCTCCACTCTCCTGAGTCAGATCGACGGCCACCTCTTCGGACTTGAGCAGGCATCACCGGCGAGCTTAGGGTGAGGCAAAAGCAAGAAGCTAAATAGTACTATTACCTATATATTATTATTTGGCGGTTGTTATTCGCAAACTACATTTGTCTATTCGCAGATTTTTGTATATTTCGGTTATCCGCAGATTAGTAAACAAAATTTAAAAAAAAATTTGACCGTTTTCTTTGCCTTCCTTATCACAGGAAGAGAGTAATCCTAACTATTTAAAACTTCTCAAACAAACCCTAGTTATCTAAATCTTCCCAAACAAACCGAAATTTTATGAATAACGAAGAAATAGTCTCTCTTCCTCAACCGGGTCTCTATCCGCGCATTTATTTTATGAATCACGATCTATCAGCTATCTAAATCTTCCCAAACAAATTGAAATCGCATGAACAACGAAGAAATCATCTTTCTTTCTCAACTCGAACTCTATCCTCACATTTATTTTATGAATCACGATTCGTGCACATATTGAAGTGCTCAAAAGGTCGCTAGGGATTTTCACCCTGTTTAGGAGAAAAAAAGATATTGACTGCTCAAATTTAAAATTGTTCTGCAGATAACAATTTGTAAATTCAAATAAAATGAGAAAAAATTGGTCTGTGAATAGACATTTATGGTCTACGAATAACAATTGCCTTTTATTTCTGTTTCGACAAAAATCATTTCAGTAGTTAGGTTGATTTGTAATCTCAATAAGTTACGTCATTTTTATTCTCTTGGTGAATATTCAGTTTTATTATGAGTGTAATTAAAGGACTAAAAAATTCCTAGATGAAAAATTTAAGTGCTATTTTAACCCACTAAAATTTTAGAAACTAATTTGATTGACTTAGAAACCTTAGATATAATTTTTACTCATTTCTGTTAGGGTTTTTTTTTTTAATTATAGTCGTATACATATTATATAAAATATCTATTCAAGACTAGACAATAAATTAGGCTTAGCATAGTGATTTTTGACTGAATGTTAAAGTTATTAAAATTTAGTGAGAGGTCCAGAGTTTAAATTCTTATAATATAAAAATTTTGATATTTTTACAAAAATGCAATATTTAGATAATAAAAATCATTAAAAATATAGATATATTTTATATAATTAAAGAAATATATGTAAAAAATAAATTAAATGTGTAAAAAAATGTATATTTGGACATTGTAATTTTCTTTTTGAAAAATATAGATATACGTCCTATATATTTACACAAATTATATAAAAAATCACTTAAATTATGAAAATAATATAAAAAAAAGTAGATATTAATATATTATAAATTTTTTTATTTGATAATTAAAATTTTTAAATGAATTAACACTCTGCCCACACAAAAATTTTATCCTCCATCCGTAACTGGCAGAGTGGCAGTACTCCCCTAAATTAAAATTTGTTCACATATTGACAAAATAAACACTACCCCTGTCGATAGTGCCCTCCTCATGGGTAATGTGCAGAAACGATAATAAAAGAGAAATGTTATAAGCAGTCCTAAAACTATTATCCGCAGTCCATTGATATTTGGAGTCCAAAAAAATTATTCGCAGCATATTGATAAGCAGTCCTAAAATTGTTATTCGCAGCGCATGCCAAGGCTGTGGCCAATGTAACTTGCATCTCCACTTAGTGTCTGAGAATATAAATATGGAGCCACTTGCCCAACCAGATTTTCTTGTAAAGACCAAACTTTGAGATCAAACATAAGATTGTGATTTCATTTGGTTTCCCACTCTCGCAAAATTAAAGCACCACCGCGAGATCTACAGCTCGACCGTGGCCATCAATCATCACAGTCCATAATGTCGTGCTACGATCATCCACCTTGTCGAGCACGGTCCTCGCCATTTCTCTGCATACGCGCTTCGCGCACATGTTTATCAGAACCATAGAGATGTTTACATCCGGTGGAATAAACACATTGTTCTTCAACATCAGAGCATGAATCTGCCGGCCCATATAAGTCACTTGACAATTTCGTTTTGTAAACTAAAACCTAATAATTACACCCTCTATCTTTTTCAGTGTCGTTCCTCCTGCGACCTTCTTCCCCGACCTTCCCGCTCGCGTGGACTTCCATCTGACCGCATGTAACGTCCCAAGGCCCTGGACTTACCATCGGGACAACGTCCACCCACAGCCTCGCCTGGCGACCGTTACTGGGTTGCAGCCCAAGCACCCCAACCCTTCTCCAGCCCACAGGCGGGTTGTTGGTGGTCACAACCTCCCTTTGGTGAGAAGTGATCTAGTTAAGCACCTCTACGGGGCTTTCCCAGGAGCTCACCCATCCCAGTACTACTCCAGCCCGAGCACGCTTAACTAGTTGTCGCACCGGCAGTCATTATTAATGCGACAATGGGCGCAGATGCCACAGGGATGGGTGTCCCACCAGCAGTCGCACCGGCACACTGATCTTCCATCACTCTTATTTCAGGTTCACTAGTTGTGGTTGTCTCCTGCAAGGGAGTGAGACCAACCTCTTCACCAATCACCTAGTAGAAAGACGGAAGAACTCAGCAACACACGCGACATTATATAACACAAACAACTAATCAGCACGCAAAGAACACTCATGTCCTCAGTCACAACATCCAATGTATGACTGCTCCAACGGTCTTAGGATAAGACTTTACAAGTGACACCTTAGCGACAACAGAGTTCAACACACCACTGTTAAAACGATGCCAAAAGTAGTCACCACGCACGTAATCCATCATACGGAATACCCAACAGCGTAAGATCACCAAGTCGAATATTAGACTTGGGTCAAACCTAGTTGTTGAAACCGACAACTCGGACTCCGTGGAGTTCGGGGTCCCAGAAAAGGGGTGGTCTCACACCTACTTCCCTCGAGCCAACTCTCTAGACAAGAACACTTGGACTTGGAAACAGACCAAGGGCTTAGTGGGGAGGTCCCGCCGCATAGCCGGAAGTCCCCTTGGAACTTTCCCTCCCAAGCCACTACTAAGCTTGGGCACCACTGGAGCCTCTCCTCACTCCCTATAGAGAGACTTGTTGGGGAGAGAGAGAGAGAGGAGAGAGCTAGCCTTGGAATGAGAGATCACTCCAAATGGTGCCCCATTGGTCATATTTATAGGATTTTTGAAGTTGGGCTGCAAATAGCCAAAAAATGGTCTGCCAGATTACCAAAATACCCCTGAATTGGGCTGCGGATAGCCGAATCCCGCTGTTCTGAAATGCTAAATGCAGACCACTGGATTGCGATTAGCCAAACTGGACTGCGAATAGTAAACTGGACGAGGGGGCCTCCCCTGGGCGAGAGGGGGGCGAACCACCCCTCCCCCTCTCTGTCCCTACCTGCTGGGCGAGAGAGGGGGGGGGGGGGGGGGGGGGGGGGGGGGGGGGGAGAGACCCCCTCTCCCCTCTCTCCGCCTCTACCTGCTGGGCGAGAGAGGGAGGGGCGAGACCCCCCCCCTCCCCTCTCTCCGCCTCTTCCTGCTGGGCGAGAGAGGGAGGGGTGAGACCCCCTCTCCCCTCTCTCCGCCTCTACCTGCTGGGCGAGAGAGGGAGGGGCGAGACCCCCCCCCCCCCCTCCCCTCTCTCCGCCTCTTCCTGCTGGGCGAGAGAGGGAGGGGCGAGACCCCCTCTCCCCTCTCTCCGCCTCTACCTGCTGGGCGAGAGAGGGAGGGGCGAGACCCCCCCTCCCCTCTCTCCGCCTCTTCCTGCTGGCGAGAGAGGGAGGGGCGAGACCCCCCCCCCCCTCTCTCCGCCTCTTCCTGCTGGGCGAGAGAGGGAGGGGCGAGACCCCCCCTCCCCTCTCTCCGCCTCTTCCTGCTGGGCGAGAGAGGGAGGGGCGAGACCCCCCCTCCCCTCTCTCCGCCTCTACCTGCTGGGCGAGAGAGGGAGGGGCGAGACCCCCCCTCCCCTCTCTCCGCCTCTACCTGCTGGGCGAGAGAGGGAGGGGCGACACCCCCCTCCCCTCTCTCCGCGTCTTCCTGCTGGGCGAGAGAGGGAGGGGCGAGACCCCCCCTCCTCTCTCTCCGTCTCTTCCTGCTGGGCGAGAGAGGGAGGGGCGAGACCCCCCCTCCCCTCTCTCCGCATCTTCCTGCTGGGCGAGAGACGGAGGGGCGAGACCCCCCTCCCCTCTCTCCGCCTCTTCCTACTGGGCGAGAGAGAGAGGGGCGAGACCCCCCTCCCCCCTCTCCGCCCGGATCCTTGGGAGTGCTCGGCGAATATCTGGGTTGTACATCGGCGACCCTCCACGCTGGGCCTCACTCGATGGATATGGGGGTTGTACACAATCCCCGCTCTTTGCGAGGTTGGCACAACCTCGGATAGAAAAGTCCAAGCCCAAATATCCATCGAGGGGGGGGGGGGGGGCAGAACCTCGCTCTCGAGGCACGTTTGACCCATCCAGCTCGTGAGAGCCTGGAGTGAGGAGGACATCTCGGCGTTGAACTTACCCATCCGAGGATCATTCGACCCACCCAGCTAGTGAGAGCCTGGAGGGAGGAGGACATCTCGATGGCAAGCACTTCCTTCCGAGGATCATTCGACCCACCCAGCTAGTGAGAGCCTGGAGTGAGGAGGACATCTCGGCGTTGAACTTACCTATCCGAGGATCATTCGACCCACCCAGCTAGTGAGAGCCTGGAGTTAGGAGGACATCTCGATGGCAAGCTCTTCCTTCCGAGGATCATTCGACCCACCCAGCTAGTGAGAGCCTGGAGTGAGGAGGACATCTCGGCGTTGAACTTACCCATTCGAGGATCATTCGACCCACCCAGCTAGCGAGAGCCTGGAGTGAGGAGGACATCTCGATGGCAAGCTCTTCCTTCCGAGGATCATTCGACCCACCCAGCTAGTGAGAGCCTGGAGTGAGGAGGACATCTCGGCGTTGAACTTACCCATTCGAGGATCATTCGACCCACCCAGCTAGTGAGAGCCTGGAGTGAGGAGGACATCTCGATGTCAAGCTCTTCCTTCCGAGGATCATTCGACCCACCCAGCTAGTGAGAGCCTGGAGTGAGGAGGACATCTCGATGGCAAGCTCTTCCTTCTGAGGATCATTCGACCCACCCAGCTAGTGAGAGCCTGGAGTGAGGAGGACATCTCGATGTCAAGCTCTTCCTTCCGAGGATCATTCGACCCACCCAGCTAGTGAGAGCCTGGAGTGAGGAGGACATCTCGATGTTGAACTTACCTATCCGAGGATCATTCGACCCACCCAGCTAGTGAGAGCCTGGAGTGAGGAGGACATCTCGATGTTGAACTTACCTATCCGAGGATCATTCGACCCACCCAGCTAGTGAGAGCCTGGAGTGAGGAGGACATCTCGATGGCAAGCTCTTCCTTCCGAGGATCATTCGACCCACCCAGCTAGTGAGAGCCTGGAGTGAGGAGGACATCTCGGCGTTGAACTTACCCATCCGAGGATCATTCGACCCACCCAGCTAGTGAGAGCCTGGAGTGAGGAGGACATCTCGATGGTAACTTACTAATCATATAAGCAAAATAACTTCATCCATCTAATGGGGGGATTTCCCTTGTCAAAACCTCCTGGCCCAACCAGCGAGGGGTAGAACTTGCTACAAAGGAAAACGACAAAAAACAAAAAATAAACACAACATACCCCCCCCCCCCCATGGCACTCGCCTCTCAGGCTGCTTGCGCGAGATGATCATTCCTCTGTTTCTCCTGCCACTCCCATCTGGCTCATGCTCTCCATGATCTTCTCCATCTCCTCCGCCCCTGCTTGCCAAGAGATGCTGTTGACGGCTGTGACGTAGCAGTGCCTCGCCATCCTGGGGTCTCCGCGGATCCTGACTTGGATTCCTCCAGTGTTGAACTTGAGGCACTGGTGGAAGGATGAAGGTACGCATCGGAAGGCGCTGATGAGGGGTCTTCCGAAGATGGCATTATAACTGCTAGGAGCGTCAACTATGACGAACAGGCAGTTCCTTGAACCTCCCCCCATCGTCACTTGGAGTCCAACTCCACCCTCTACCTCTTTCCTTTCTCCGGAGAATCCAAACAAGGGCCCATCTGAGGCCAGCACCCTCCTTGCCTCCACCTTCAACTCATCAAATGCCTTCTTGAAAATGACGTTGACAGAGCTCCCGTTGTCAATAAGGATCCGAGAGACAGTGTAACCTTCGATGGCTGTCTGAATGACTAGCGCATCACAGAATGGATCCTCGTGATCTGGCATGTCCTTGCTTGAGAAAGTGATTTTCTCCTCGGGAGGTGGGTCCTGCGACGTCGAAGCGACGCTGCGTCGAAATACGGAGTGGAGGCTTGCCTTACGAGTGGCCTCGACCCCTACCCCCCCCCCCCCCCCCCCCCCCCCCCGTGGATTACCGCGACCCGTCCTTTGGCTCCTACGTCAGTTCGGTCCTCGCAGATGTCATCATCCACTACTGCTCCAGGTGGAACTTCTTCAATCCGCACCGGCGGCTGCTGTTGTGTCTGACCTCTCGCCTCTCTCACCTTCAAGAACTATGGGCAGGTAGTTGTTGCATGCCCCTCTGCTTGGTGGTAGTCGCAGTATGGCACCGCCCTTCCCCCCCTTCTCCTACGGGCTGGGATGTCTCTTGCTTCAACTCCTCCTCTTCGAATCGCCATAGCTTGAGCTGGTGGGGGTAGGAGCTGCCTAGGGGCATGTCTCCAAAGAGGAGGGTTGGGCCTCCCTTGGCCTCCGTAGAAGTTTCCCCCTCCTTGGGCGAGACCCCTCCCTTGCTCCTGACCCCCCTGGGGTCCCTGGTACCCTTGACCCCTCTGCTCTTCCCTCCTCCTTCCTTCCTGCTGCCTGAGGCCACCTTGCTCTCTTGGCTCGGCCTCTACCAACTTTGCCAACTTCTTTGCCAGCCCCGGGTTCGCCGCCTCGGTGGCTACCTCCTTTGCAGTTTTTTCCATCAGGTCCTCAAAGGACAAGGGGGGCTTCCTAGTTAGGCGCATTTTGAAAAGGCTCTCTCGTAGCCCTACGGTGAAAGCGATCTGGAGGGCATACCATGGCACCTCCTGGATGTTCAGGATCTCCTCCTGGAATCTATCCATGTACTGGGCCAACGTCTCCTCGTGCCTCTGCTTGACCAGGAAAATGGACTCAGCATTCTTCTTCCTCTTCTTGGATGTGGAGAAGCGTAGCTGGAAGCTTCGGCCCAAGTCCTCGAAGCTGTAAATGGAGCCAACCGGGAGCTGGTGGAACCAGTCCCTAGCTTTGTCCTTCAGGGTGGTGGCGAAGAGACGACACTTGAACGCGTCCGTCATGGGCCTGATGGAAACGGTATCCTCGAACCACTGCAGGTGCTGGACGGGATCATCCTTCCCGGTATAGAAAGTCATGTTGGGCTCCTTGAAGCCTTCCGGGATGGGAGCCGAGATGATCAGCTCGCTAAAGGGTGACCCCCCACTCACTGGCTTCGCGAGCTCCACGTGCGCGACTCCTGCTCCGAGCAAGACCCCACTCACAGGGCTAGGAAAAAGCACTCGCCCGGCGAGGTCCCGCTCGCCACTCTCAGTCACTGGTTCCTTGCCTGGCCGACCCCCTGGGGCAACCTCTCCTGACCCCCCCTGGGCGAGCACTCCTTGCGACCCAGAAGGCGGTGTCTGGGGGGAGGGAGCCGAGCAGTCACCTCCCCTGGTAATGCCTTGGAGCAGCTCCATGATTCCCTTGATGGCCGTCATGAACTCTCCCCTTCCTACCACCTCACTTGGGATGTGAGACCCCTCATCGTCTCCTCCTCCGAGGTCTCCTGCCATGAGATTTGGTTCAAGAATTTCTGTGCTGACCACTCTCCACGCTCACCGCACCAAAAATGTTGAAACCGACAACTCGGTCTCCGTGGAGTTTGGGGTCCCAGAAAAGGGGTGGTCTCACACCTACTTCCCTCGAGCCAACTCTCTAGACAAGAACACTTGGACTTGGAAACGGACCAAGGGCTTAGTGGGGAGGTCCCGCCGCATACCCGGAAGTCCCCTTGGAACTTCCCCTCCCAAGCCACTACTAAGTGCATAGAGACAATCTAGTTCTACTCAAGTTCTACCATATCATGCGAAGTGACTAGAACACTACACGAGTCAACATCGCACTCCAAATAATAATTCCTAAGTTAACAACCTATTTCACATTCCAACCAGAATAGTTTAACCGGAACAACAACAAAAAGATAAGCGCGCACTCAAGTGGGTGAAGTAGTGTGTGAAGCATGAAAACAATGATAATGACAAGGATACAAAAGAAACAAACTTCTAGTATGCAGTGCAACTCGTGCACAGTGAATGACAACATACGCTCCCCCAGACTTAGTCTAAACAATACATCTAGAAATTGGAAGCTAAAAGAGGGGAGAAAGTGTTACCCAATGCTCAGAATTGAGCATACCAGACGATTGGCGTTTACGATCAAGAGCAGCCCGCAACATCCGCCATTACAAGGAACAAAGGCCACCTGAAAGTGACACACTAGAAACAGCAAAAATAGTAAAAACCGAACTAAACATGTGAGAGCACTAATAATCAAGAAATCTGGGTTATCACCCATGGAAGTGAACCTGTTCCTGCAATTAAAATTAAGCACTCGCACACATAATAAAGGGAACAAATTATGCTGAATTCATAAAACTATGCCCAGAAGAGCATCCAAAAGCAAAATGTTATTATTACAATTAACAAAAGAGAATAAGTTCGAGCGACTCAACAAAAGACCGAAACAGCAGCAAGAAAAAAAAATAACAAGGCTTAGAATAGCTCGCACACAGGGAGAAAGATCACTCGTCGTCGCTGTCGCTATCTAGAACAACAACGGACGGCGGAGGTCTAGAAGATGATGCGGCCCGACCAGGAGGTGGGGGAATATTTAGTCCTCCCCGCAATGCTTGCTGATATACAAAATCCGTCAGCCAATATTGGTTCGCTTCCAAATCGGAGAGGCGCTGATTGAAACTTGGGACCTCCGGCGCTCTTGAAGAACTGCCCTCCTCCTTGGCTCTCCGCTCCTGCTGAAATGAATGACTCCGCCGCTGCGGAAGGGCTATCTCTCGACGAGTAGTCGGCGGCTCAGCCGGCTCTCCGTGCTCCTCGTCGCCTTGCCTCTCCCTAGGCGCATCTCCCGGCATCACGACCACAAAGCGTTTACTACTCTTCTTCCCCACGACCCGCAGTAAATGAAAACTCACCATGGTGGCCCGAGTGATGAAGGAGGGCGCAGTCACCTGCACCATCGGAGGCAGATGACTCCAAACCCCCAGGCTTTTTGCAATGCGGGTAATATAGTAGGCACCACCAATGGCACTAGTGAGACCGTAGGTGGCCTCGTGATGGAAGAAGAAAGCTAGCATGTAGCCAAGATGCAAGGGCTGCCGAAATTCCATACTATAAAGGGAGATCAGATCTTGCCACCCCACCACGTTCTGACTGAGGGCACGGGCGACAAGGGAGTGGCTAAGGACATGCTGCAGGAATCGGAGAGCAGGCGCGACGATCCAGGTAGATTTGCTTTTCCTGGCAACATACTCTTCATCACGACCCGTGAGAGCACACCACGCAGCACGCGGGGTGACGCCGTCAGGGAAGGAGACATTCAAATCCAGAAAAGGAATCGCCGCAGCCTCGGCTTCAGTGTAGAATCCAGCATGCACCGCCAACTCCGGCAAGGATAGAGTGAAGACCTTGCCCATCATTCGGAAAGAGCACTTTCCTGGACGTTGACCGGAGGGCAACACATCCCACTCAAACGTTGCAAGAAACTCCAAGGTAAGCTCCCGGTAGCCGAGGTCATTGCACTCAAACACCCCACTCCAGTGATCGAATGAATAGCGTTGGCGGACGGCCTCCCCCAACTCTCCATTGTCGCCGATGGAATTCAGCTCGTTCCAATCCACTAGACGCTGTGATAGGAATGGCTTCTCCTTGAGAGAGTTGAATCGCCGCGTGTGCGAATCCTTAGAAAAAGTAGCCATCCGAGCAAGGATCTGAGCAGGAGAAGCAGAAGGGCGGCCGGAGCGTTGGTAGACGTTGTGGCGATCTCTAGAGCTCATGGTGGTAGGAGGGCAAGGGAAAGAGGAGAATCGGCAGTGGGCTCACCGGAAGGAAGAAGGGCGCACGATCGGCGGCAACCCAGCGGAAACGGCGCACGGACGACGAAAGACGAGAACCCTAGAATGTGCGCATAAAGCTCGGGCGGACGGGCTTTTTATAAAAATCTGGGCCGATCGCATGACCAGTGGTCGTGCGCGATAAGTAGTGCGCACGACCAGTGATCGTGCGTCCTAGGAATTTTCCAGGCGGCCAAAATTTTAGTAAAAACTCCATCCACCGTGCAGTTTACGCACAACCAGGAATCAGCACAAGCAACGAGACATTCACAGCCTTAACAATAACTTAACTAAACTAGACGAAATAAAAGTTCAGGAAAAAGAAAGATAACTACTGGGGTTACTGTCATCCCAGCACGACTTATTTGAAAACATAAAGGTTCTAGCTAATGGGCCTATGGAAGAGAAAATGCACAGGTAACTGCCCCAATATCCGTTTCGGTTGCGGGTATCGATACAGTGATAGAACAGTCACCCCTCTACCTAAATATAGATACCTGCTCCTCACAGGTGGAGGGTAGAGAATGTAAGAAAAGGAGGAGGCCTGGTCCTCACTCATCTCACAAAACACATCCTTGCCTAGCAAGGTATCGTCAACAGCAAGGTGGCAGGAGGAAAAGGCAATGAGTGGAGCTCCCTCTACGGAGGGAGAATAAACCTCCTCGCATGAGAGGATGCTCGCATCATTGACTTGAGCAAACAGCTCCAAGTCCTCCTGAAGTACCTGTGAAGATTCAACATGCACAGACTCAGATGAAGGAAGGGGATCAAGAAATAAATAAGGCGAAGAACATAAATCATCGTCAATCGGGGGAGTGGTCCCGGTCTCACTCCCATCAGGTTGGGGAAGTAAAATAATGTTAGCATTGTCATCAATGCTACAAGATTCGGCGGGATCAATGGTGGCCAGGCTTAGGATTTGGACTTCCTCCACCGGTGTTGATGAAAACTCCTCTTCACCTAGAAGGTTGTCCTCCTCCATAGGAATAGGCACAACAATCAGATCACCCACCTCATCCTGCGACACATCATCAACAATGTCATCGGAGACGAGAGTAGTATGCACAACAGGGGGAAGAATCGAATCCACTAGAAGTGGTGGATGCACATGGAGAATAGGCTCAGCAGTGTCGGTGCATAGATCAGCCGCACATCCGGTGACCATGTCCATGCCATACCCTTCAAGATGTGAAGGTGACAAAGACACATAACCGGATGTTGAAGGTGTGCCGCCAGAGTTAGGAGTTGGGACGATCCGGATATCCGGTTCGTCATCCTCGTCCAATTGGCGAAGATACTCGGCACAGTCCTTCAAGACATGATCAGTGCTCCGACAAAACTGGCACTGCCTAGCGGGCTTCTTTGGCACAGCAGGTGCTGAAGCCGAAAAGAAGTAAGACGGTAAAGGCTCAGCAGAGTAGCCATAAGACTTACGCGCACCATATGAAGTACCAGACGAAGTCGGTGCTCCATATGCTGGGCTATAAGAATTATGCCTACTATTCTCCGTAGGGCATTCATCACTAGAGTGGGAGGTAGCTCCACACCAACGACAACGGAAATTAAGATGTGCCAACATAGTGCGAAGATAAAACGATTCAAAAAGAAGAACACTATTGTGCGAAATACTACACCTAACAAAAATTTACTAAAGCAACCTACTATAAAACAAGAAAATGGAATAAAGAGAACAGAAATAAAATAAAAGATGCGATAAACAAATGGAAGGGCTTCTCTCTCAGATTCTCCCTCTCCAGAAAACTCACACGACTGTGTTCCCCGGCAACGGCGCCAAAAACTTGATGCGATAATTTCGGCAAGTGCACCGGTCGCGCAAGTAATAATGATGGGGAAAATCCCCGAGTGTCGGTCTCTTGAGGAACACAGTAAGGTGGAGTTAGGTTTCGAGGAAGGACTTGAGATCGAAGTCCTTGGTCGGTGTTACAATGGATAGTTGGTTTGGTTTGCGAATAATAAAATAAAATATTATAACTACTCCTATGCAGTGCCGCTATGCAATGCTTCGCTTGGCGGGATGGAGACTAGGCAGGCCTTGAGCGCGCTGCGTCGCAAGGGCGGATGAACGAGTAGGCAAGCGGAATGAGGGTCGCAAGCACCTCTTCGACAAGCACGCCACTAGCAATTGCTAGTGCGGCACCGGACACGGTGGTGGGGCGGAAAATCAATGGGGGTGCACCTCATTAACACAAATGAACAAATTGATTCCATAAACATGAAATAAACAATACTAAACATGGTTCATAGCGTTCATCATCTAGATAAAGAGATTACAACAAATACAACCACACAAGTAGAAGAAAAAGGGCAAGAGATACGACCGAATCCGGAGTCTCGTTGTAGATTCACGGTAGGAAGCACCGGGGTGTCAATCCGCGTCCTAGCTCGGTCTCAACTGCGTCAGGGGTAGAGGAGGGCTGTCACCCCTCCCAATGGACCCGTCTTCTCCAGCGATTTACCATCCGACCACGTCTAATGCGAAGAACTTCTTCCTTAGCGATCAAAATGAGTGTAGAATCCCTTCCTTTAAGCCCTTGGATGATGGAGGAGGCTTAGGGGGTGAAAAACCTCTGGAAATGACGAAAACGGCGGACTGAACGGAGTCCCCCGGCGTAATCCCGACCTAATTCGCAAACAGGTCATTATATAGGCGCTGAATTAAACATTGCGCACGGTCATTGGCGCACGACCAGTGATCGTGCGCACTAGAATCCTGTGATCGTGCGTCCGACTGGACAGAACCTGCAAGAAAAGCAATTTATAAAATATAATGTTCGCACGACCAGTGGCGCACGACCAGTGGTCGTGCGCACTATCGTCAGTGGTCGTGCGTACTGGTCGAGACAGAACTCATAAAATTAATGATAAGTGCGCACGAACAGTGGCGCACGACCGGTGGTCGTGCGCACTATCGTAGATGCTCGTGCGCACTGCACCAAACAGAACTCATGAAAAAAGGGTTAAGTGCACACGATCAGTGGCGCACGACCAGTGGTCGTGCGCAATAGAACCGGTGATCGTGCGCAGTGTTCCTGTGCAGAATTGCACCGGGAACACCTGCACGACTCCTATTCCAGCACAACCACGAATCTAGCCACTGAAAGTGGCACCTAACGGAGCATGAAAACTACTAATGAAGAAAAGCATGAAATCACACCAAAATGGGCCTAGAAGTGCACCTAGCATGGAATATCAAATATAAACTATAACAAGGCTAAAGTGCGGTGAAAAGACTGAATAAAGGCCTAGATGAGTCCATAAAAGTGTATATGATCAGTGTTGGATCTTACGGCGCCCTTAGAGGGGGGGTGAATAAGGGAATAAAATTCTTTCTATAATTTTCAAGATAATTACTAAATTGTTTTATAATGAAGGAGATTGAAATAAACAATTTAGATTTAGAATTGAAAACTTAGAACACAATATAATAGAGATTACGCCAAATGATACAAATCAAGTAAACACAAAAGAGTCATGATTATATATATGAAAAAGTGTTTACATCAATTTGATTTCTATATCGCTAGAAATCGGAGGCGTACAAATGTAAATTTCTTTTTGTTTACCAATCCTTCTCCCAAGGATCGGAAGGCTATCACTTGTCTCTCCCTAGACCAAGCCCAAGCCTATCCTCTAGATCTTCCCAAGATCTAGACGTAGCACACAAGGCCACGATTTCCCACCAAGCCACACAAGGACTTGGACGCTCCGCACAAGGAAGCGATTTTCCCCTAAGCCACGCAAGGACTTAGACGCTCCGCACAAGGAAGCGATTTTCCCTACCAATACAAAGTAAAATGTATATAAATGAAAATACAAGATAAAATAAGAACTCCCTAGAAATTCAGATCTCTGAAAGGAAGGTTGAAGCCTCGAGATGATCCTTGATGTAGAAGCGCGTCCGATCTCGTCTTCAATTTCAAACCTTCTCAGCATAAATGGGAGTTCATGAGGTTCTGGAGCTCTCTGGATGGAATGCACTCAGGAAGGGACTTAGAATCTTTAGTGGTTGAAATGCACGAACACAATGTGTCAATTTACAGAAAATCGCTGTCGGAAATTCCGACAGTGACTGTCGGAATTTTCCGACAACGCAAAACTGCCGGTCGTGGTGCTGTCGTGGGCAGTTGTTGTAACCTCCGAGCTGTTGCCTGGGCGACATCGATGTCGGATTTCCGACATCTCAAAACTGCTTTTCGTCGTGCTGCCGTGGGGAAAGTAGTTGTAACTTCTCTGCTGTCGCCTGGGCGACATTGACTGTCGCCTGGGCGACATTGACTGTCGCCTGGGCGACAGTGACTGTCGCCTGGGCGACATCTCCTCTTTGCCATCCGAAACTTCTCCAGACTGTAGATTGAGTCGTTCTCATCTCCGAAATGGGGTGGCACATTCCGTAACTCTTCCTGGATTGAAAGTTATGGCCATTTTAAGATCAGCACACAAAACTCATCCAACCTGAGACTTGTCGTTCGCGGATCATGCCCATGAACGAGGACTTGTCTCCTCATTGAACCTATACAACCTGGCCACTATAAACACACAAAAGACTAGATCAAATACAACACGGTATTTGTTATTCTCAAACCAAGAGATGCGGAAAGCAAGCTCCAACAATCTCCCCCTTTTGATAATAACAAATACCCATATGAGAAATTAGTGAGTTTATAGATAAGTGCGATAAAAGATATGCATGAATAAAAGGTTTACTGCGTGACAGATTTTACTCCCCCTAAATATATATGTCACTAGATTTCTCATTTTATTCTCCCCCTTTTGTTATTACCAAAAGTGGGTTGTCATGATCGAGCAATAGACGCTTTCCCAATGTAAATTTCTTTTTGTTTACCAATCCTTCTCCCAAGGATCGGAAGGCTATCACTTGTCTCTCCCTAGACCAAGCCCAAGCCTATCCTCTAGATCTTCCCAAGATCTAGACGTAGCACACAAG
Source organism: Dactylorhiza incarnata (assembly GCA_033032865.1). Classification (NCBI taxonomy): domain Eukaryota; kingdom Viridiplantae; phylum Streptophyta; class Magnoliopsida; order Asparagales; family Orchidaceae; genus Dactylorhiza; species Dactylorhiza incarnata. The sequence goes on from JAWHQI010000383.1 coordinate 382,057, forward strand.
GCCACGATTTCCCACCAAGCCACACAAGGACTTGGACGCTCCGCACAAGGAAGCGATTTTCCCCTAAGCCACGCAAGGACTTAGACGCTCCGCACAAGGAAGCGATTTTCCCTACCAATACAAAGTAAAATGTATATAAATGAAAATACAAGATAAAATAAGAACTCCCTAGAAATTCAGATCTCTGAAAGGAAGGTTGAAGCCTCGAGATGATCCTTGATGTAGAAGCGCGTCCGATCTCGTCTTCAATTTCAAACCTTCTCAGCATAAATGGGAGTTCATGAGGTTCTGGAGCTCTCTGGATGGAATGCACTCAGGAAGGGACTTAGAATCTTTAGTGGTTGAAATGCACGAACACAATGTGTCAATTTACAGAAAATCGCTGTCGGAAATTCCGACAGTGACTGTCGGAATTTTCCGACAACGCAAAACTGCCGGTCGTGGTGCTGTCGTGGGCAGTTGTTGTAACCTCCGAGCTGTTGCCTGGGCGACATCGATGTCGGATTTCCGACATCTCAAAACTGCTTTTCGTCGTGCTGCCGTGGGGAAAGTAGTTGTAACTTCTCTGCTGTCGCCTGGGCGACATTGACTGTCGCCTGGGCGACATTGACTGTCGCCTGGGCGACAGTGACTGTCGCCTGGGCGACATCTCCTCTTTGCCATCCGAAACTTCTCCAGACTGTAGATTGAGTCGTTCTCATCTCCGAAATGGGGTGGCACATTCCGTAACTCTTCCTGGATTGAAAGTTATGGCCATTTTAAGATCAGCACACAAAACTCATCCAACCTGAGACTTGTCGTTCGCGGATCATGCCCATGAACGAGGACTTGTCTCCTCATTGAACCTATACAACCTGGCCACTATAAACACACAAAAGACTAGATCAAATACAACACGGTATTTGTTATTCTCAAACCAAGAGATGCGGAAAGCAAGCTCCAACAATCTCCCCCTTTTGATAATAACAAATACCCATATGAGAAATTAGTGAGTTTATAGATAAGTGTAAATTTCTTTTTGTTTACCAATCTCCCACGACCGTCCATGATGACCCTGTAGTCTATAAATAGGGATAGACGGTTCAATTTGAAGGCATTGAAAGTTTGAGTGAAGAAGAAATCCTCCTTTCAATCACCCGGTGCTGAAGCCGGAAAATCCGAGTGCCGAAGCTTGGAAGTTATCTCATCTCCCTCCACATCACCTAGCCGACCACGCCTCCTCCACCTCCACTAGCCGACCACCACCACTACCTCAAACTCCCCTCCAAAATCAAAAGAAACGAGGGAATCAAAAGAAGAAAAAAAATAAGCTGACTGTCAACATCGTTAACTATCTAGAAATCGCAAGGTTTAGAAAAAGAGGTAGAACGCCGCCTAAAATAAGATAGACGAACCTGCTCGCGAGTCGTCGACGCCGCCAGAAATCGGAAGGGAGAGTCGCCGACGTCGCCGGATATTGGGCTCCGGTCTTCGAGAAAGCCGACGTCGCTAGAAATCAGAAGGATAGAGAGCGGGAGAGAGAGAGAGAGAGAGCGGGAGAGAGAGACGGGGGAGAGAGCGGGAGAGAGAGAGGGGGGAGAGAGAGAGGGCGGGGGGGAGAGAGCGGGAGAGAGAGGATTAAGGCATTCCAGGAGACTTCGTCCTTGTTGTCCATCTCTTCAAAGACACTACTTGAACTGATCACATCTCCGCACTTCCCATACATGTCTAGAAGAGCACTCATCCCACAAACATTCAAACCATGGAGGGATTTGAGAGCCAAACAGTGAATCTGCAACCCCTGGGAGTGCGCCTTGTGCTCCGCACAAGCGCTCAGAGCAATCTTGCGCAGGAACGAAAGATGATTGCAATACGCTTGAAGTCAAAAAAAAGGAGAAGGCAAGGGCGTCCCCCATGGCGAGTACCTTGTCGGCAACGCGTAGATCGTCCGCATGAATGCTCCTCGTGTCGGGGGAAGCTTTGCGATGGGCAATGGGGGTGGTAAAGTGCATTTGTGCACTTTACCAAAAAGTGCACACATTCAATGGTTGATTGAGTTGTGTGTGTTGTATTGATCTACATCTCCACCATTAGATGTGTGCACTTTATGGTATTGTGCACTTTACTACCCTCATTCCCTTTGCGGTGTGGGGAGGACCTTCTCGCACTCATCGAGGGAGCCGACAGAACATCCCGCCTATGGATGATTTTTATCTCACGACAATGATGGCTGCTGGGAAAGAGGACGAGAGGGAGAGGGGAGACCTGAAATTCTATAGTGTCTCGATGGGTTTGGGGACAGGTAGGAGGATGAGAGGGAGAGGTTGTTAAATGTATTTATACTCTTGTACAAATAGCCCATCAATTAGGCCCACTAGCTAAGCTCTAGCTTTAGTCTCACATCTTCTATCTCCCTTTATGTATCCCCTCTCCCTCCTAAATATACCTCTTTATGGAATAAATAAATATTATTGGTTCTCTTTTATTCTCAAAACTGGCACTGCCTAGCGGGCTTCTTTGGCACAGCAGGTGCTGAAGCCGAAAAGAAGTAAGACGGTAAAGGCTCAGCAGAGTAGCCATAAGACTTACGCGCACCATATGAAGTACCAGACGAAGTCGGTGCTCCATATGCTGGGCTATAAGAATTATGCCTACTATTCTCCGTAGGGCATTCATCACTAGAGTGGGAGGTAGCTCCACACCAACGACAACGGAAATTAAGATGTGCCAACATAGTGCGAAGATAAAACGATTCAAAAAGAAGAACACTATTGTGCGAAATACTACACCTAACAAAAATTTACTAAAGCAACCTACTATAAAACAAGAAAATGGAATAAAGAGAACAGAAATAAAATAAAAGATGCGATAAACAAATGGAAGGGCTTCTCTCTCAGATTCTCCCTCTCCAGAAAACTCACACGACTGTGTTCCCCGGCAACGGCGCCAAAAACTTGATGCGATAATTTCGGCAAGTGCACCGGTCGCGCAAGTAATAATGATGGGGAAAATCCCCGAGTGTCGGTCTCTTGAGGAACACAGTAAGGTGGAGTTAGGTTTCGAGGAAGGACTTGAGATCGAAGTCCTTGGTCGGTGTTACAATGGATAGTTGGTTTGGTTTGCGAATAATAAAATAAAATATTATAACTACTCCTATGCAGTGCCGCTATGCAATGCTTCGCTTGGCGGGATGGAGACTAGGCAGGCCTTGAGCGCGCTGCGTCGCAAGGGCGGATGAACGAGTAGGCAAGCGGAATGAGGGTCGCAAGCACCTCTTCGACAAGCACGCCACTAGCAATTGCTAGTGCGGCACCGGACACGGTGGTGGGGCGGAAAATCAATGGGGGTGCACCTCATTAACACAAATGAACAAATTGATTCCATAAACATGAAATAAACAATACTAAACATGGTTCATAGCGTTCATCATCTAGATAAAGAGATTACAACAAATACAACCACACAAGTAGAAGAAAAAGGGCAAGAGATACGACCGAATCCGGAGTCTCGTTGTAGATTCACGGTAGGAAGCACCGGGGTGTCAATCCGCGTCCTAGCTCGGTCTCAACTGCGTCAGGGGTAGAGGAGGGCTGTCACCCCTCCCAATGGACCCGTCTTCTCCAGCGATTTACCATCCGACCACGTCTAATGCGAAGAACTTCTTCCTTAGCGATCAAAATGAGTGTAGAATCCCTTCCTTTAAGCCCTTGGATGATGGAGGAGGCTTAGGGGGTGAAAAACCTCTGGAAATGACGAAAACGGCGGACTGAACGGAGTCCCCCGGCGTAATCCCGACCTAATTCGCAAACAGGTCATTATATAGGCGCTGAATTAAACATTGCGCACGGTCATTGGCGCACGACCAGTGATCGTGCGCACTAGAATCCTGTGATCGTGCGTCCGACTGGACAGAACCTGCAAGAAAAGCAATTTATAAAATATAATGTTCGCACGACCAGTGGCGCACGACCAGTGGTCGTGCGCACTATCGTCAGTGGTCGTGCGTACTGGTCGAGACAGAACTCATAAAATTAATGATAAGTGCGCACGAACAGTGGCGCACGACCGGTGGTCGTGCGCACTATCGTAGATGCTCGTGCGCACTGCACCAAACAGAACTCATGAAAAAAGGGTTAAGTGCACACGATCAGTGGCGCACGACCAGTGGTCGTGCGCAATAGAACCGGTGATCGTGCGCAGTGTTCCTGTGCAGAATTGCACCGGGAACACCTGCACGACTCCTATTCCAGCACAACCACGAATCTAGGCACTGAAAGTGGCACCTAACGGAGCATGAAAACTACTAATGAAGAAAAGCATGAAATCACACCAAAATGGGCCTAGAAGTGCACCTAGCATGGAATATCAAATATAAACTATAACAAGGCTAAAGTGCGGTGAAAAGACTGAATAAAGGCCTAGATGAGTCCATAAAAGTGTATATGATCAGTGTTGGATCTTACGGCGCCCTTAGAGGGGGGGTGAATAAGGGAATAAAATTCTTTCTATAATTTTCAAGATAATTACTAAATTGTTTTATAATGAAGGAGATTGAAATAAACAATTTAGATTTAGAATTGAAAACTTAGAACACAATATAATAGAGATTACGCCAAATGATACAAATCAAGTAAACACAAAAGAGTCATGATTATATATATGAAAAAGTGTTTACATCAATTTGATTTCTATATCGCTAGAAATCGGAGGCGTACAAATGTAAATTTCTTTTTGTTTACCAATCCTTCTCCCAAGGATCGGAAGGCTATCACTTGTCTCTCCCTAGACCAAGCCCAAGCCTATCCTCTAGATCTTCCCAAGATCTAGACGTAGCACACAAGGCCACGATTTCCCACCAAGCCACACAAGGACTTGGACGCTCCGCACAAGGAAGCGATTTTCCCCTAAGCCACGCAAGGACTTAGACGCTCCGCACAAGGAAGCGATTTTCCCTACCAATACAAAGTAAAATGTATATAAATGAAAATACAAGATAAAATAAGAACTCCCTAGAAATTCAGATCTCTGAAAGGAAGGTTGAAGCCTCGAGATGATCCTTGATGTAGAAGCGCGTCCGATCTCGTCTTCAATTTCAAACCTTCTCAGCATAAATGGGAGTTCATGAGGTTCTGGAGCTCTCTGGATGGAATGCACTCAGGAAGGGACTTAGAATCTTTAGTGGTTGAAATGCACGAACACAATGTGTCAATTTACAGAAAATCGCTGTCGGAAATTCCGACAGTGACTGTCGGAATTTTCCGACAACGCAAAACTGCCGGTCGTGGTGCTGTCGTGGGCAGTTGTTGTAACCTCCGAGCTGTTGCCTGGGCGACATCGATGTCGGATTTCCGACATCTCAAAACTGCTTTTCGTCGTGCTGCCGTGGGGAAAGTAGTTGTAACTTCTCTGCTGTCGCCTGGGCGACATTGACTGTCGCCTGGGCGACATTGACTGTCGCCTGGGCGACAGTGACTGTCGCCTGGGCGACATCTCCTCTTTGCCATCCGAAACTTCTCCAGACTGTAGATTGAGTCGTTCTCATCTCCGAAATGGGGTGGCACATTCCGTAACTCTTCCTGGATTGAAAGTTATGGCCATTTTAAGATCAGCACACAAAACTCATCCAACCTGAGACTTGTCGTTCGCGGATCATGCCCATGAACGAGGACTTGTCTCCTCATTGAACCTATACAACCTGGCCACTATAAACACACAAAAGACTAGATCAAATACAACACGGTATTTGTTATTCTCAAACCAAGAGATGCGGAAAGCAAGCTCCAACAATCTCCCCCTTTTGATAATAACAAATACCCATATGAGAAATTAGTGAGTTTATAGATAAGTGCGATAAAAGATATGCATGAATAAAAGGTTTACTGCGTGACAGATTTTACTCCCCCTAAATATATATGTCACTAGATTTCTCATTTTATTCTCCCCCTTTTGTTATTACCAAAAGTGGGTTGTCATGATCGAGCAATAGACGCTTTCCATAAAAACTTTTTAATATACTCCCCCTAAATTGTATTCTCCCCCTAAATGTATGCTCCCCCTAAATGTTATAATTAATTGCAATGGTGCATTATTTAATTATTCTCCCCTTAATCTTCTAGATTTCTTGAATTAATCTCCCCCTTTTGGTATTATCAAAAGAAGGTGGGGTGAGGGTAGTAAGGAGGCATTTAAATAACAAAGCATGATCGAGCTTTTAAATATATGAAATGATAAAGAGTTGAAGCATAGTATATAAAAGATATTTCAAATAAAAAGATAAGAGTTGTAAACAAGCGGAAGATTATAAGAAACATCATTTTTGTAACCATGAAAAACATAAGTAAAAATATGAGTTTTAGTTCAAAATTGAAAGATGTTTTAACCTTTTTGAAATCTCAAAGTTTTTCATAAAGATACCAAGCATGAAATGAACATATTAAAGAGAGATTATACTACAATGTTACTTAATTTTAAGCTCAAGAGATACCAAAACATTGTAGAGATCATGATAGGTTATCTAGTGCATTTTTATATAAAGAGTAGTATAGATAAAGCATTAGAATCCAATACTTATGAGAAGAAGTGTTATGAAAGATAATGATGTGCACATAAGTGTATTTTGGGCAATGTTAACAATTGATTTAAATCATCAAAATACAAGACATATGTAAAGTAAAGTGCACAATAAAACATAAGTAAATTACTTTCACACACTTTTAATGCACATAATTTAATTTTTTTTAACAAAGTGGTGTAATAACTAAGGTTTGCACAAGCCACTTTACTATTCTTTCCAAGGTGCTCAACCTCACAATGCTTATGAAGACTTATCAGGAGGTTCAAGTAGTGATTGGTGGAGTTATATTTGTCTACATATATATATATTTTTTTGTTCACATTTGTGAGACAACATTCTCCGAATACACTTGTTTTGCAAACCCAATTTTTTTTTAACTTTTAACCACTTTTCTAAATTTCATAAGTGCAATTCAAATGTAGTGTAGGTAAAAAACTTATGCAAGTTTTAATTCATTGTACAAATACAATACACAAGCAAGCATTTTAGATTTAGACACACATGTTGATTACCAAAATAAGTGAGTGAAATATATTATTATCAATCATAAAACATTTACTCATACTTAGAGGCGTGCTAAGCTTGGTTCTACACATTTTTCAATACAATTGATGTACTTAAATAGATATATCAAAGCATGATAATCAAAACAATGTTCATAGAAATTTCAAGAAATAAATTTTAACATTGTAAATAATTCTAAATAATAGAATTCATACATGCTTGATATTGACAATAAAGATCATACAGTTTTTTTTTAAGTTTAATCATTTTTTTTAAATCAAATAAAAACAGAAAATCACAAAAACATATTTTTGTAATTTTTGAATTTTGAATTTTTGTAGTAGATTTTTCATAATAAAAAAAATAACAAAAACATATTTTTGTATATTTTTTTTAATTTTGAACTTTTGTAGTTATTTTTCATAATATGATTAAAAACACAAATAGCAAAATTTTTTTTTGTATTTTTGAATTTTGATCTTTTGTAGTTGATTTTTCATAATATAAATAAAACAAAAATAACAAAAGTCAGAAACACAACAAATAAGTAGAAAATATGAACCAACATATTTTTATGGATTTTCAGAAATTTTAAAAATCAGAAAATTCCAACACCCATGCTAGCGCCGGCGCTAGCGCTAGCGCTGGAAACAGTACTCGATTTTTTGAGAATTTTAAAAATCTGATTTTTTATTTTGATTAAGTGTCCTTAGAGTAGTTCCATGCTGAAATTTCAGAATTTTCAGAGATGTCTTGATTGCTCAAATTTGCATAAAACTTTAGCTTTTTCAAATACATGTGTTTTACAAAAACATTTAAGCTCAAAAAGATAAATTATGCAAACACATGAGGACATTTTTATTAAACAACCCAAAATATGCATGATTTAAGTGATAAGTAAATAAAATGTTCATGCAGTACGTAATATAGGTATGTCCTAAGATTAGAAACTACCCCGACTAAATATCTACACCCTAGCCCCGTACTAAGTGACGGATGGGCATGAGGAGCTGCACGCATGCCGTAGGTTGGGGTGTTAGTCTCATATGCACACACTAGAGAACACTCAACCTATCACTCTTTCCCCCCAGTGCCTCGCAAGGCCCCACTGGAACCCTCCCTGGTTAAGGACAAGACATGACTTAGAGGTTAGGTCTCTAATGCATACAACCCTACGCCCCCGCTATTGTGAGATATAAAGTCATAGGTGAAATAATCTTTTGGACAACCTATGCTTTTAAATCTAAGGGTTGATATAAAAACTATGGGTTTTGTTTAATGTGATGAGTTATATAGATCCGCATTGCTTTTCTACTTTTTATGAGATGACGAAATGAGATAACTAGCACAATTACTAATATTCAATAAGTGACAATGCTAGTATGATGAGTTTTGGGTTTCATGTCATGTTATAAGATTAATATTAATATTGCATGTATTTCAAAATAGAATTTCAAATTATAGATCTAGAATGGAGTGATGATTTAGTTTGATTTATACTTTCATTACAAAGTTGATTCTAGAGTCTACAAATATGAGAGATACATGCAATCACTAGCAAAGCAAATCAATACATCAAATAATGTAAAGAAAACATTATTCATAATTTTTATCATAAGATTCATAATTCCTATTATCGATTTGAGATATGTCTTGATAGAACATGAATTATGATTTATGATTATAGACAAATTGGCATAGAATATATCTCAGATCATCATGATGTATGTAAATTCTAATTCTTCTAGACTTGTGATATAGTGATCTTCTTTGAATAAGCATGTTTGATTTTTAAGCCTAGAAATGATGATCATGTAAACATATTAAAGACAAAGATCACATATAGAATGTTTTGAAATTTATAATAAAATTTGCATTCAATAATTGAATCTATTGATCTTTGGTTTTGCATGATAATATATGATTTATGATATAATATTCATATATATATTCTAATGATTAATCCATAAACTATGTGTTTGTTGGAATTTTAATATTCTATATAATTTCAAATCACATAGTTATCATGAAAGTTGAATAACATTGTAAGTGTTCTACCCAGCATAAATATATAAGCATAGACCAAGAAGCAATGCTAGGATGATGAGTTTGAATGCAATGTTATTACATAGGATTAATGGAGATTATGTTGCATGAAATATGAGAAGTTTTCAAATTAATTTTCTTTAGACCTAGAATGAAATGATTAAACTTTTGATTTGATCTTAATGATACAAGATGATTCTAAGGTCTAAGTTACATGCAAACATAGGTGACACACATCACACACATAATATAAAATATGAAACAATTATTCTAAGGATAGCGTGTGATGAAAAAATTCATAAACACAGAAATTTCCAAATCAAGCAAACTAAGATAGCTTTTAAAAACGGAGTTGTAATTGGGAAAGTTGACAGCACCAAGAGAACTCAAATGAACAAGCCTAGATTGCCATTGGATGGAGATTTTTGTGCTCTTTCCAAAAATATATTAAACGCAAAAATCAGGCGAGCGGATCAAACGATATGGATGTTTGAAGTTTTGATCGTAAACTCGCATTTTTGAAAGATTTAAACATGTGTTTAGATGAATTTTTGTTTTCAATTTTTCTAGATAATATTCTTCATTATAAGGGCTATCATATGCAGCAAATAAAATAGAAGATTATCATAACATTGCGCATTTTAATTTTTAGCTTAAGCCCTTTAATAAACCATTTAAATCCATTTTAAAAAAAAAATTCATTAGTCTAAATTTTTTTTCTTTCAATATTCAAATGATAATGTTAATTCAAGACATAGATGGATAAAGGATTTAAAAAGGATAAAGAACAATCAAAGATGAGATATAGATCACTTTGAAAAATATATGACTTAATGTTATATGTTAGGCTTAAAATGTAAAAGTCATATTTCATAATATATCTAAGTGACCTTAGCGTGTTGGCTCAACAATAAGAAAAACAAATAAAAGAAAAAGCAATTAAGCATATCATGAAGTAGAGTAATGATATTTCATATTTAATTTATTTCTACTTCATGCAATACGATAATTCTAATGAATAAGAGATTTAGGTATCCAAAGGGGACCAAGTGGGATGGTTCCTTTGGGTACCCAAATACATCGAGTAGGCTTGTGGAGAGAAAGTGATGAATGGGCCTTTACAAGTGGAGTTAGTGTTTCGTTTTAAATTTTGGGCCTCCATTCATACTTTGGTTGTTTTTCTTTTAAATTCATATTATGATTATATGACATCTTTACATGATTATATTTGTTTGAAAAATAATTCATTTGTGATTTATGTTTATTCAAATTATTTTTCAAAATAGATTGATGATGATAATCATAATGAATTTTATTATATGGATTCTTTAAAAGTTTATAAGAGTGATTGTCTTTCTTTAGAAGTGATTGTTGAAAGAGTGGGTTACAATATGTTTTAAAAGATTGATTCTTATTTTGATGATTTTCATTTCCACTCTTTCTTATAGACATACTCTTATAATATGAAGGATTATATTTTATAGTTTGATTTTCATGAAAAGGAGTTTTTAAATTTGAGTCATGATTGAAAATATATTGAGACTTATAATAATGACTCTTAAGAATTTTGTGAGGATCATAATTCTTTTTGAAACTAAACTCCTTTTGATTTAAAGTATGAAAATGATCCTTTTTAGAAATGATTTTGTAAGTTAATTTATCCTTGTTATTCAAAATCTTATGATGAAATTCCTTACATGACATTTGAAATTTTTCAACAAAAGATTTTAATTGTATTAACTTGCAAGATAAAACATCATTTTCAATTATCAATTTTTCATTATGCCTTTTAGAAATTAAGAGCCCTTTTTCAATTTCCTTGAATTTTTCTTTTAATAAATTGCAATTAAGACAAGGAATAGGAATTTTAACTAAAGAGCGCGAAAGAGAATTTAACACATCAATATTTGATTCTACGTTATCGTTTGCTTTTAAAGATTTATTTTCTAAACGTAATTTTGAATTAGCAATTTTTAACTTTAAAATTTTGCGTTTAGCAATTTTAAGCATACGAGATGTAGAAATAGAATTTTTTACAAAAAGAGAAGATTTAGATTTTCTTACCTTGCAATAGTTTCCGTCTTCTCTTTTGCTTGATGTGTTGCCATCAACTGAGTCCAATATTGTGACGTTGTCTTCTTCATCTTCCTCTTCCAAACAAGAGTGTCCATCATCCTTTCCGCTTGATGAGCATTCTATGGATCCATCCTTTGTGTAGCTTTCTTGAATATTTGCATAGGCTTGCATATTTTCCAGTTCTTGTGAATGTTTCGTACCTGTAGAAGGAGAATCATAAGTTCTTTCAAGAAAACTCCAAATTTCATATGCGGTAGGTAAAGTATAAATAAGTTTGAAAATATTTTGGTCTAACGCACAAAATATACTATTCATAGATTTTGCATTTAAAATAATTTCGTTTCTAGTTAGTACGCTAGATGGCTTTTTAATAGTAATATTCCAAACTTTTTCATCTAAGGCCTTAAGAAAATTTTTCATTAATATTTTCCACCCATTATAATTTTCACCCATAAATAATGGTGGTGATAATACTTTTTCATTTATATTAAAATTTTCCCCACTAGTAGAAGCGAGATCATGATCAAGAGGCGCCATTATTCCCGGTTGTTAAGCCGATTTGGAATAACCTCGCTCTGATACCAATTGTTGGATCTTACGGCGCCCTTAGAGAGGGGGGGGGGGGGTGAATAAGGGAATAAAATTCTTTCTATAATTTTCAAGATAATTACTAAATTGTTTTATAATGAAGGAGATTGAAATAAACAATTTAGATTTAGAATTGAAAACTTAGAACACAATATAATAGAGATTACGCCAAATGATACAAATCAAGTAAACACAAAAGAGTCATGATTATATATATGAAAAAGTGTTTACATCAATTTGATTTCTATATCGCTAGAAATCGGAGGCGTACAAATGTAAATTTCTTTTTGTTTACCAATCCTTCTCCCAAGGATCGGAAGGCTATCACTTGTCTCTCCCTAGACCAAGCCCAAGCCTATCCTCTAGATCTTCCCAAGATCTAGACGTAGCACACAAGGCCACGATTTCCCACCAAGCCGCACAAGGACTTGGACGCTCCGCACAAGGAAGCGATTTTCCCCTAAGCCACGCAAGGACTTAGATGCTCCGCACAAGGAAGCGATTTTCCCTACCAATACAAAGTAAAATGTATATAAATGAAAATACAAGATAAAATAAGAACTCCCTAGAAATTCAGATCTCTGAAAGGAAGGTTGAAGCCTCGAGATGATCCTTGATGTAGAAGCGCGTCCGATCTCGTCTTCAATTTCAAACCTTCTCAGCATAAATGGGAGTTCATGAGGTTCTGGAGCTCTCTGGATGGAATGCACTCAGGAAGGGACTTAGAATCTTTAGTGGTTGAAATGCACGAACACAATGTGTCAATTTATAGAAAATCGCTGTCGGAAATTCCGACAGTGACTGTCGGAATTTTCCGACAGCGCAAAACTGCTGGTCGTGGTGCTGTCGTGGGCAGTTGTTGTAACCTCCGAGCTGTCGCCTGGGCGACATCGATGTCGGATTTCCGACATCTCAAAACTGCTTTTCGTCGTGCTGCCGTGGGGAAAGTAGTTGTAACTTCTCTGCTGTCGCCTGGGCGACATTGACTGTCGCCTGGGCGACATTGACTGTCGCCTGGGCGACAGTGACTGTCGCCTGGGCGACATCTCCTCTTCATTTTTGCCATCCGAAACTTCTCCAGACTGTAGATTGAGTCGTTCTCATCTCCGAAATGGGGTGGCACATTCCGTAACTCTTCCTGGATTGAAAGTTATGGCCATTTTAAGATCAGCACACAAAACTCATCCAACCTGAGACTTGTCGTTCGCGGATCATGCCCATGAACGAGGACTTGTCTCCTCATTGAACCTATACAACCTGGCCACTATAAACACACAAAAGACTAGATCAAATACAACACGGTATTTGTTATTCTCAAACCAAGAGATGCGGAAAGCAAGCTCCAACAATCAGGACTCATCACTAAGCTTGGGCACCACTGGAGCCTCTCGTCACTCCCTATAGAGAGACTTGTTGGGGAGAGAGAGAGAGAGAGGAGAGAGATAGCCTTGGAATGAGAAATCACTCCAAATGGTACCCCCTTGGTCCTATTTATAGGATTTTTGAAGTTGGGCTGCAAATAGCCAAAAACTGGTCTGCCAGATTACCAAAATACCCCTGAATTGGGCTGCGGATAGCCGAATCCCGCTGTTCTGAAACGCTAAATGCAAACCACTGGACTGCGATTAGCCAAACTGGACTGCGAATAGTAAACTGGACGAGGGGAGCCTCCCCTGGGCGAGAGGGGGGCGAACCACCCCTCCCTCTCTCTGCCCCTACCTGCTGGGCGAGAGAGGGTGGGGGGGGGGGGGGGGGGGGGGGGGGCGAGACCCCCTCTCCCCTCTCTCCGCCTCTACCTGCTGTGCGAGAGAGGGAGGGGCGAGACCCCCCTCCCCTCTCTCCGCCTCTTCCTGCTGGGCGAGAGAGGGAGGGGCGAGACCCCCTCTCCCCTCTCTCCGCCTCTACCTGCTGGGCGAGAGAGGGAGGGGCGAGACCCCCCTCCCCTCTCTCCGCCTCTTCCTGATGGGCGAGAGAGGGAGGGGCGAGACCCCCTCTCCCCTCTCTCCGCCTCTACCTGCTGGGCGAGAGAGGGAGGGGCGAGACCCCCCCTCCCCTCTCTCCGCTTCTTCCTGTTGGGCGAGAGAGGGAGGGGCGAGACCCCCCCCCCCCCCCCCCTCCCCTCTCTCCGCATCTTCCTGCTGGGCGAGAGAGGGAGGGGTGAGACCCCCCCCCCCCCCCCCCCCCCTCCCCTCTCTCCGCCTCTTCCTGCTGGGCGAGAGAGGGAGGGGCGAGACCCCCCCTCCCCTCTCTCCGCCTCTACCTGCTGGGCGAGAGAGGGAGGGGAGAGACCCCCCTCCCCTCTCTCAGCTTCTTCCTGCTGGGCGAGAGAGGGAGGGGCGAGACCCCCCCTCCCCTCTCTCCGCCTCTTCCTGCTGGGCGAGAGAGGGAGGGGCGAGACCCCCCCTCCCCTCTCTCCGCCTCTTCCTGCTGGGCGAGAGAGGGAGGGGCGAGACCCCCCTCCCCCCTCTCCGCCCGGATCCTTGGGAGTGCTCGGCAAATATCTAGGTAGTACATCGGCGACCCTCCACGCTGGGCCTCACTCGATGGATATGGGGGTTGTACACTAGTGCCCTCATGACACTCACAATATAAGGTATACAAAACCCTGCAAACACACCTGGGCATTTACTTGCCCGGACAATCACACCAGACTCTCGGGAACCCAAGTCACAGAGTTTACAAACTCAAGGCCAAACTATGGCTCCCAAACACAAGCATAGTGCACGCAGGGCACCCAAACAAAAATTAGGAGTGCACAACTCCCAATTTCACTGAACTTCTTACCGGTCCGAACTCTCAAGTCAGACTCAGGGATTATCTCATGTTTCAGCACAAAAGAATAGATTTTGTATTTAACTAAAAGAGCGCGACAGAGGGGCATCCCGCAACTGTCCAAAGAGAGCGTGACGGGAAATCCACCCATCTTTTCTATACACTTCATTATCATGAATCAAAATTCATCACCGTCATTACCATAACGTGTCATTATTTAATCATTAATTTTAAGTGTAAATTTATGCGCTCGCTTGCGCACATCGGGGTCACACCATCAAGCGTTGGGGTAACACAATTGATCGGATGCCTCTTTTCATATATCACACTTTTAATCTCACACGACATATGTGTAATCCAACGATTCCAAATAATAGGTCGCCAAAAGTTTGACATCATCTATAGTTATCTAATACAGTATCGGGTGAATCACTACAACAGATCTCATCTTAAAGACCATGACTTTTCATTCCACTAGTCATGTTCGCATAAGGGTGGCCACAAAGACTCACAACACTTATCAGAGTACTACGGTGGTCAACACCTAAGTTATGGAAACACCCAAATCATAACAGTGATTCTCCTGACATTCGTATTCCTTTACAGGTAACCGCTCATTCCATTTTCCAATAGCGCAATCTTTGGAGAAATGAAGGTCAAACGCACTTCAGCCAGTCATTATTAATGCTTACACATGTGAGACATATGGTCTAGCAGTCAAAAATAGGGGAAATCACTAAGCAAGAGACGCTTAAATTCCCAGAAGTGCACGAAAACCACGATTTTGGTCATTCTTAAGTGGATATTCTGCTTAAATTTAGCCATTTAGGCTCTTGCACTGTATGTGCTCACCACCCGTTAAAAAGGGTTCGTCCCGAAACCTAAAAACTAGCGGATCACGAAACCTAAAGTCTGATACCAATTGTAACATCTCTGGTCTGCAAATAGAATATAAAATGGGTCCGGCCGGGACCCCACGACATATAATATCCACAAAGCCTAAAATGTTAGTAATTGATACAAGAAAACATACTAATACAACTCAGAGTAAACAGAAACGGAAGCTAATCACAAGCCCAAAAACAAAGAGAAGACATAAACCAGCTCCTCAGCAACTCATGGGCTCCGGCCCACTACACACCACTGCAAGCTCCGCCACCTGAAACCAAGAACAAGCAGGCGGTGCAACGAAGGTCAGCATGGGGCTGACCAACACAACGTAACTACTCCTCCCCCTGACCATCCTAGCGGACTCCGGGGCGAATACATCGCTCTCCAGCAAGTGCGCACGCGAACCAAAATATGCAAACAAGAAACAAAGGACTACGAGGCAGTGGACATGCCAAGCGTCACCTTTCAAACCACCACGCACGTGCCATAAACACAACGAAAACGCACGATCTAAGCTTCAACGCCCAGTAACAGTACGACCGCAACTCGGTCAATCGTAGCGACAGGAAGAACCAAACCTACAACTGTCCTAGAGAATGGACAGAGGACCGGTTTGGGATAAACGACCTACAACTACCCCTTTGTGAGGTGGCAGGGGACTGGTCAGAAAATATACGACCTACAACTGCCTTTGACGTGGCAGAGGGCTGGTCAGAAGACATACGACCTACAACTTTCTTTGACGTGGCAGAGGGCTGGTCAGAAAACATACGACCTACAACTGCCTTTTTAACGTGGCAGAGGGCTGGTCAGAAGACAACCTACAACTGCCCTTTTTAAAGCGACAGAGGACCGGTTCGGAAGGGTACGATCTACAGCTGCCATTTCGAAGTGGCAGAGGTCCGATCAAAGGAAGCGCAATCTACGCACTGACGGGAATCCACCCGTCCAACAAAACCCCACAAAAACGTCGTTCTACCGGGCCCAACACAGGCCTGCCTAGGAACGGGGCATTCACGAATAAAGCCCACGAATTCCTACAATACTACGACGAATAGCACGGGACATTCCCGTTCACGTACCAAGGGCTAATCGCAATGCACATCACATAAACATCACGGATCCTGGCTTACCGCCATGGGTAGGCTTCACACAGCATGCATATATCCAGACTCGCACGTCGGATCACTAATGCACATTTATGCCGGGGACGGACACAATCGACCCGGGGGTTCGCAATGAACCGAGGGAAACACACGCCGCGTCCAATTGGAGGCGGGTGGCCCTCCTAAGCAAAGCAGAAGCAGAAAACTACACCGGGGTCGCAATCCCACGCCCTGGCGGAGTCCCCGCTCTCCACCGCGTAGCGGGAGAGGGACTCTACATGCAGCTCACACAAACATACGTCGGGGTCGCAAACTTGCAATCACATTCCCTGGCAGAGTCCCCGTCCTCAACCGAAATGGCGTGAGGGGACTCTCGTTGCACGGAAATCATCACATGCACACAAAAATACCAAGAGTACGGTCCTAAGACCGGGAAAGAAATCGTTACCCTTAAAGCGCGGCTTGGAGGCATTGGGACTATCGTAACGGCTGTCCTACCACAGATCTAGCCTCGACTCGCTCCACACACAGTTCTCGGCAAGAGATCTCCTCTAGATCCTCGACCAAGCGCCAAAATAGCAAGCTGTAGACGAAGGAGGGGGGAAACAACATCCTATTCCTCCCCAACAGTTTTAGGCGGCGGAAAGGGGCTCCGGCGGCTTGCAGTTCTCTGCGACGGGAACTCTAGGTGACACTCCAGTCGGCGCAAGCACACCCGGTAGCTTGCATCTCTCGACAAGGAGGAGCAGTAGGCTCTAGGAGCGGCGACAAAGTGAAGGGTGAAAATTCTTCCTCCTTCCAGTCGGCCGAGGGGGAGAGAGAGATCGAGAGGGGTGGGGGTGTTCCTGTGCGGCGGGCTGTGCAAAGACGAGAGATCGGGAGAGCGAGATCGGGAGAGACGAATCGGGAGGGTTTGCAGCTGGTTCACGCCTGCATCTCTCGACAAGGGTTAGGTTAGATTTGCTAACCGCAGACCAAGGCTACTAACCGCACCCCTAAAGCTATTAAACGCAGACCACGCTCCAAATTTGCTAAACATTGAAATAATGGGGGCGTTACACCGCTGCCCGCCAAAATCGCTCCTCCGGTATAGTAGAACGCCCTTTCCACCTTTTGGCATTCGTTTTGGAGTGCGACCTCACCTTGGCCGACCCCTTTTGTGAGTTCTTCCTCCTTTCCAGCAGCTGTCCGAGCGTAGTTACCTCCGGCCGCCAGTTCGACGACAAATCTCGTTCCATTGGTTGTTATTTCAAAAAGATTGAGGCATTATTAGCCTTAGTTGTTGTTCCTATTTTTTCCCAAATTTATTTTTAGCGGAGACTTATGGATGATGACTTAATTTTGAAGGAATAAATATTTTTTTGGGGAACTATCTTTTTTTAAAGGTCGTAATATATTTTGAGAATGATGTAGTTAGTGTTTTTTCAAATGGTCATTATATGCTTGTGTTAAAAATTTCATATATTGGTGTATAAATAGTCTATCGGGGTACGAATATAATTCTGATGTGTATAAATATTCACGAGTTATGTCGTACAAATTGTTGAGGTTCCGCTCAAGATATTCTACTGAGGTTCATCAGTATGGAATGACCTTATATAGTATCTCCAGCGTAGAGCCTAACCCTAGTGACACGTTGTTGACGCCAGGAAAATCCTGACCTCAAGATTCGGACTGATGCAGCCGGAGGCTACTCGCCCAGCAGTCCAACGAGACGACTAAGCTGGCGACTACTGAAGAGCTAGAAGAGCAACAAACAGGACCCCAGGTGCTGCGGCAGGGAGGTCCCACCACGTACCCAGAAGCTCCGAAGAGACTTCCCCTCCAAGACCAAAGAACGGCCGAGCAGGGTACGAGGAAGGCACCGACTTGGCTAGTATCGGGAGTAGCGGCCAAGTGCGACAGGTTCCAGAATGCAAGAGCGGGGTTTCGAAAGCTCAAGTCCAGGTGCCAATCCAAGTACCCCTGGGGTCCTATTTATAGGAAAACCAAGGGGTAGGGGGGGGGGGGGGGGTTATAGTCCAGCCCCCAACCCGGCGACTATGGGTTACTCGGCGAGTATCATGCCATAGTCGCCCATCTGGCGAGTATTGGGTGCTGCTCGCACACGCCGGGCCAATAGTCGCCAGGTCTTCTATTCCATACTCGCCAACCTGGCGAGTATTGCCTGCATACTCGCCGAGGTCTTCTCTTCTCTGCCTTGAACTGCCGGGCTCTGTGTTGACCTCTTTGACTTTGACTTCTGCCTACGTGGCTTTGGGGGGGTCCACCCTCGGAGAATGAGGGTTGTACACAATCCCCGCTCTTTGCGAGTAACGTAGTTGCTCGGAAAGAACCATCCAACCTTCATTCGACGAGCTTGCCTATTGGCGATTATAACTTGATACTCGCCACCCCCTTATTCCCGATCGCGCCGTCGTGCTCGATACGCCAAGCTACCCGACCACTATAAATAGGGGGGGGGTGGGTGAGTCTTAATTACGCTTTGGCAATTTCCTAACTCTTGCGCGAGTATCCTCCGTCTCACTTTCCCCTTCTCTTCTTTGATACTCGCCTTTCTTTCCTTCCTTTCAAAGATGACTGACGAGGCGACCATCCGGCGTGACAATCACGCCAAGAATTTTGCGGCGACCATCTTCAAGAAGGCAGTCACGAATGAGAAAGATTTGGAGGTCGTCAGGGCGAAGTACCTCCCGCCAGGGTATGTCGCGAGGCTTCCTCGCCAGAGCGAGCGACTAAACACCTTTTTGACTAATGAGCGGGTGATCCCTATTCGCCACTTCGAGGTGGGCTTGCGACTACCATTGTGGACGGAGTTCTCCCAGATACTCCGTTACTTTGGGATAGTCCCTGCCCAGATCAACCCCAATGGGGTGGCGATGATCGTGGGCTTCCTTTGCTACCTGCGCGACCAGGGAATAGCCTTCGACCTGTCGGTCTTTAGGCGAGTATTCCATTTCATGGCGACTGGCAAGGGCGTCGTCTTCCTCTGCAGCCACGTCTGCACGCTGGTCGGCACTGCTAACAAGAATCATCGCTGGGGAGAGCGAATAGTCGTCATCGCTGGCGACTTTCAAGCCGTCCCTGACAAGTCCTTCCAGCCACCGGAGAGCGTCTTCGGGGTTTCCTTCCTAAGCGAGGGTGGCGAGAAGCTGCTCGAGGCTTTCAAAGGTCGCCGCCTTGATGTGGTATACTGGAGGAGGCGAGTAGATGAACTCGCTGAGGTTTTCGCAGGCGAAGGTAATCCACCGCGCGAGTATTCGCAATACTCGCTCTTCGTCTTCATCTTGGCGACTAACTGGACTTATTACTCTTCTTGCTGCAGCAGTCCATGTCCTGCCGCGCGAGCTTCTTCCTGCGGTGGTGAAGGCGACGGCTTCCACACCAGGAGGTGCGGGGACTTCTGTTCGCGGGGAAGGGGTCTACTCGCCCATAGACTTGTCGCCAGGAGGCGATGAGCCCTTGATCATCGGTGAAGGATCCGGGCCTTCGAAGAAGCGGAAGGAGAGGGGCGAGCCCTCCGAGCCCTCGAGGAAGAAGAAGGAGGTCGCTCACCGGGACCTTGGCAAGAAGGAGGACCCTTCTGAGGCCGGCGAGCCCTATACCCACCCTAATTTCAACTTGGGTGTTCGTGGTGAGGACGCCTATGGTCGCCGCCTAGTCGCCTGGTCAGAGGGCGACCATGTGGTGTCTCTGAGCTCCAACCTTCCGCCCTGGTCAGAGGACTGGGAGGATCAGGGCGAGGCCTTTGACGTGCTTCATGCCATCTATGGTCGTGAGGACGCTGAGAGGCTGCGAGAGGAGTCTTCCGAGTACCTGGCGCACCAGACCTCGTGATCTCTGCTGCGGTCTGCCGAGCTAGCGCACATGACGGCGAGGAGGTTGCTGGAGTACGAGGAGGTGATCCGGATCAGCACAAAGAAAATGATCGCTATGGGGCTCAAGGCGAAGGAGCATGAGGTACTCGCTTCTCTATGATACTCGCCTCCGGGATAGTCGCCACTTTGCCGAATAACTTGCTGACTTTGTGTGTCTTCTTGTCTTTGTAGGTCGCTGAGGTGGAGATGGTGACAAAGGTGTCCCAGCTG
This sequence comes from Dactylorhiza incarnata, assembly GCA_033032865.1. NCBI lineage: Eukaryota > Viridiplantae > Streptophyta > Magnoliopsida > Asparagales > Orchidaceae > Dactylorhiza > Dactylorhiza incarnata. Next base: position 402,681 of record JAWHQI010000383.1, read on the forward strand.
GAGAAGGAGCTGGATGACACTCGGCTGGCCTTGGAGGCCGCCCAAGTTCGCATCGCTGAGCTGGAAACTCGGCCTGCCGAGCAACAGCCAGCGGTGGCGGGCCCCTCTAGGGTCGGCAAGCAGATCCGGATGCATGGCGACGATATGCCACGCGTTCGTCGAGAGATCGCGCGAGCTACTGGGACCGTCATCCTGAGTCAGCTGAAGGCGGATGATCTCCTGAAGCCAGCGGCAATGGAGTTGACAGTGGAGGACATCATCCCGGCGCTGCTCGCCGAGGAGTCCACCTCCCCCTTGCGAGCACCCTCAGAGGATGACGATTCCAGGGACGAGGATGACGATGATGATGATGACGGCGATGATGATGTTGATGACGATGATGGTGGCGGCGAGCCAGATGTAGATATTGATGGCGAGAATGTCGCCTAGTCGCCTGGGCACCCTTTTTTGCTCGCCCGGCGACCTTTTGTAAACACCTTGAAGATTCTTTTGTTATAGACATCAAATATTTACATACAAAAAAGTCAAAACTTTTGCTCGCCTGTTTCCTTGGTGTTTGCTTTATTGTCTGAATGCCGCTTACGCTCCTAGGCTCGAGGCGAGAGTGAGTGCTCGCTAGGCTCTTAGGATCGCGGCGAGATGGAGCATTTCTTCATTCTCGCACCTGTATGTTCGCATATCATGCTCGCTCCTGTATACTCGCCTAGGTACTCGCGCATGTATGCTCGCCTAGATACTCGCGCATGTATGCTCGCCTAGATACTTGCGCATGTATACTCGCACTCTTCAATATCTCCCTTGGTGGAGTCGAGCTGTGGAGGCGACTTGGAGGGTTCCGAAGGATACATGCTCTCAAGGCCTCGCTCTGTACCTGGTGAAGAGTTCATTAGACTCGTTCGATAATAATGGATTTTAAGGGGAAAGAGATAGGGAACGGCAGTCGGGGAGGCCTGGAGGGACATATCTTCCCGAGGCCCCCATCCTACTCGGATGCCGGATGTCTCTATTCTTTGGTCGTTCAAATCGGTCTTTCCCTTTCCCTTGTTGGAACGTCGGCTTCCAGACTCTCCCCTGGTAATCTTTACAGTCGGACGAGAAATGCAGTCGGTGGGAACCGCAGCCAACATGCAAGGGGGGAGCTGATCTCGGCCGTCATTGCAGAGGCTTGGTCTTAAGGGAACGCACACCCGAGGCATTGTCCCATCATCCGTTCTGAGTGTTTACGAGGGTGTAGTCGGAAGCTCGTGTTTCAACTTGCGGCGATGAATGTTGATGTAGGACGACGTCAAGCACGGAGTGGCAGTCGGGGAGCTCCAAGGGGACACACCATCCCGAGGCCTCCATCCTTCTTGGATGCTGGATGTAGATCGGACCTGCTTTCTGTTGCTCAATGAGTTTAGCAGGGAGTTAAGCACACTTTAGGCACACTAACTCATATGATCTGACACAATAATTTAGAAAATGAAATGCTTTGCTGCGAGCTTTCCAGCTTTTGAGGGTACATGACGCCTTTTTTCAAGGGTCCCCTGAGCTTGGGAAATCGATTATCTCTTCGCCGAATCGGAAGGTCGGCGTCCAGACTTCTTCCTGGTAATCTCTACAGTCGGACGAGAAATGCAGTCGGTGGGAACCGCGGCCAACATGCAAGGGGGGAGCTGATCTCGGCCGTCATTGCAAAGGCTTGGTCTTAAGGGAACGCACACCCGAGGCATTGTCCCATCATCCGTTCTGAGTGTTTACGAGGGTGTAGTCGGAGGCTCATTTCCCAACCTAGCGTGGGGATCGACTTTGCCTGCTTTTCTTCTTTTTCGTGAAAACACATATCTGTGAGTGACAAAAGACTCACCATTTCTCATGTTTCAGGGAGGTGATTATTTTATTTATGGATAATACATTTACAGGGGTGAGATGTGTACATACTCCCGCCTTTTCAGGTTATCGCCCTTCCGGGTGTTTCCTAACAGCTCCCCTTCACGATGAAGGGTTCTTCCCGTCTTGGAATGAGCTTCCCGACGGCGGCTGCTTTTCCTGTCGCGTCCGCCTTCTTTCGCTTACCTGAGAAATAAAAAAGGGGAGTCATCCAGGATCGTCATCCTTCTCGCCTTGATCTCCAGGTCGTCAAACGTGTTCGTGAGAATGACGTAAAGATGACACGGACAGATCCCCCGTTGCATTCCAGGATTCGGTTGACGGTGAAGTCTTCGACGATCGCATCAATCATATGGGCCTCATGGAAGGGATTCTCATCCCTTAACATGCCCTCCTCCGAGAAAGTGATTTCTTCTAGCGGGGATGGCGCTTGAGAGGTTGGAGCGACGTCTTGGCGGTAGGCCTGGTGGAAATTCGCTTTGCGGAAAGATCCGAGCTCCGCTTCTCCAAAACTCACTCCTACTTCCCCGGCCTTGATACTTCTTTGACATCCTTGGCTGACCCGATCCCTATTCCTCCTCCAGCTATTCCTCCGGTTACGTCTCTTCCCTCGACGGATAGGGTCGTCTCTCCCCAAGCAATAATTCATCGTGGGATCTATGAATCCTTCTGGCACCGGTGTGGCAATGATCTCCTCGCAGAAGGGGCTCCTCCCTCCTACTCGGCGACGATCCTTCACCTGGCGAGTATCACCACCATACTCGCCATATGGGCGAGTATCCTGGTATCTCGCCTGCTCCTTCGTTTCGCGGAAGCGGATCCTTTGCGAGGTCTGCTGGTAGAGTTGCGACCTCCTTGATCGCTCGGTTTCATCCTCCACGTGCTCCTTTCCTGCTCGCCGAGGGGGACTCCTTCCCTTGGTTAGAACCGGGCGATGTGGCGAGGTCGCCGTGACCTCGGCGCGCGGCTGAAACGCTGCTCGCATGGCTCCCTCCATGCGCTGCGCGAAGGCTTCAAAAACTGATAGCGTCACGAACTCGCCGCCTGCGGGCGAGTTGCCGACTACTTCCTCATGGTCGCCAACTGTGACCATCTCGCCTTTTTGCCGAACTTTCCTTCTCTGACTGCGGTCCACGCTCACCGCACCAAAGTGTTGACACCAGGAAAATCCTGACCTCAAGATTCGGACTGATGCAGCCGGAGGCTACTCGCCCAGCAGTCCAACGAGACGACTAAGCTGGCGACTACTGAAGAGCTAGAAGAGCAACAAACAGGACCCCAGGTGCTGCGGCAGGGAGGTCCCACCACGTACCCAGAAGCTCCGAAGAGACTTCCCCTCCAAGACCAAAGAACGGCCGAGCAGGGTACGAGGAAGGCACCGACTTGGCTAGTACCGGGAGTAGCGGCCAAGTGCGACAGGTTCCAGAATGCAAGAGCAGGGTTTCGAAAGCTCAAGTCCAGGTGCCAATCCAAGTACCCCTGGGGTCCTATTTATAGGAAATCCAAGGGGTAGGGGGGTTTATAGTCCAGCCCCCAACCCGGCGACTATGGGTTACTCGGCGAGTATCATGCCATAGTCGCCCATCTGGCGAGTATTGGGTGCTGCTCGCACACGCCGGGCCAATAGTCGCCAGGTCTTCTATTCCATACTCGCCAACCTGGCGAGTATTGCCTGCATACTCGCCGAGGTCTTCTCTTCTCTGCCTTGAACTGCCGGGCTCTGTGTTGACCTCTTTGACTTTGAATTCTACCTACGTGGCCTTGGGGGGGGGGGGGGGGGGGGGGGGGTCCACCCTCGGAGAATGAGGGTTGTACACACGTAACCCATCGGGTCGTTCCGAGTCGGTCCTGACATGCGCGGGCATATACATAATAATAAAACTAACAATCTCCTCATATATTCGCGGTAAACCCAACGTCGGAAAAAGAGGTTGGCGTGTGTAGTGTTCAACCAATTATACTCATTACACAATCGTGTCTGCAAGCACCTGTTATAACATATTGGACTAAAGGAAATAGAAGTATGTATGCACGCATAAGAATAAAATATAAACTAAGCAGCATCACATCAAAGTCAAAAGTACAATCAGAGAAATCGGTACCAGAACATCTCATGACCACCAAAAGAGCGGGAAATAGTCCAAACAAATAAGTAAAAGAAGAGAGCTAAAACAATGCTCTAAGTCAAAGAAAGAAAAACCAAATAAATACTCTAGAAACCATCATCCAACAGATCATCCTTGTCAGGATCCCAATCTGCAAGTGCTTCTCCAGCAGCAGCAGCTCCTGTAATTTCCAACAGAGAACTTCATTCAGAATGAATTCAACCATGGAAAATATGCATGTATCTAGTTCTACATATAAGAACGTAGTACTTTAATTAAGCTAAGAGTACATTTAAGTAGAGTATTTTAGGTTCAACCGCAGAATCTATTAACTATTTCTAAGCGAAACAATTTTAGACTTCTGGACAACGCACTTATATTTGTGTTCATATGTGTGATGTCATGATTACTGTTCTTCTTGAGTTAATTGGAACTCATTAAATGTGAAATGGAACCAATCAACGGGAGAAGGTCCAAAACAAGTCAGATCGTGTTATCAAATGTGGAATAACACTCTCCTTCAAGTTAAGGAAGACGAAACCGGATGAGGTTGTTAACATCAAATGTGGAATGAAACAACTCACCAGATTCGTACTCAGCAACCCAAAACATCGACGGAGCACAACATGCTAGATTTGACAAAGAAAGGAATCAAAACATTCGGACTAAGGCTAATCTCAAACCGCCTTGAGTCCCATTTCCCTCATTGTTTTGATTGAACGGTCTCTGGGCTTTCCTTTCATCAGTGGATCAGCTAGATTATCCTTCGATCACACATCGACCAAAGTAATAATGTTTTGTTCTTTAAGATAATTCAAAAGAACGTGTCTCAGTCGTATATATCGTCTCTTAGTGTTAAAGAGGACATTCTTAATAACTTGGACTGCTGCCTGATTATCATAGTACAGGCTTAAAGAATTGACTTGAAGTCTAGACAAGGGAATGTCTAAAATAAAATTTCTGATCCAATCTGCCTCTTCACCAGCTGAAGCTAAGACAAACAACTCGGCTTCCATAGACGACAGAGCTATACACGTCTGTCTTTTGGACTTCCAAGTAACTGCAGCGCCACCCAAGGTGAATATAAATCCACTTGTGGACTTGCTGCTTACAACTTCTGAACATCAGGAGGCATCAGAGTACCCTTCCAAAGTTGGAGGGTGACCAGAGTAGCACAGAGCGTGATCTTTAGTACCTTTGAGGTACCTCATCAGCCGGTCTAAGGCATCTCAATGCTCTTTGTCTGGACTACTGGTAAAACGACTCAGCATTCCTCCGGAGAAGGTAAAGTCTGGTCTCGTGCAACTTGTGGCGTACTTGAGACTTCCAATGATCTTTGAGTACTTGACTTGATCAACGCTTGTCCCTTCATTCGGACTAAGCTTGACATTCAGATCAATTGGTGTTTCAACAGACCTACAATCTTTATAACCCCAGGTAGAGAGAATCTGCTCAATGTAATGAGCTTGACTTAGAGTGACACGTCCCTTATCTACTCTTACTTTCATACCTAGCAGGGTATCCACGGGACCAAGGTCTTTCATATCAAACGCTTTTGTGAGAGCGGATTTAGTATCCCTCACGACAAGAAGGTCTGACCCCATAATCAACATGTCATCCACATATAGACATATGATGACTGTTTGGTTTGACATTGAGCGGTAATAGAGACACTTGTCTGAGAGACTAGACTGAAATCCAACGCTCTTTACCACTTGATCAAACTTCATGCGCCACATCTTAGACGCTTGTTTAAGCCTAAAGATGGATTTATCTAGCTTGCACACTTTATCCTTTAGATCTGTATGTGCGTAACCTTCAGGTTGTGTCATGTAGATCTCTTCATTTAGCTCTCCATTTAAGAAGGCTGTTTTCACGTCCATCTAATGAACTATAAAGTTCTCGATAAAGGCTAAGGCTAGAAGAATCCTTATAGAGGATAAGTGACAGTCTGGTGAATAGACATCAAAGTAGTCAATTCCCCCATGTTGTTTATAACCCTTAGCGACTAGCCGTGCTTTGTATCTGACTATAGACCATCACTATGCAACTTCTTCTTTAATACCCACTTGCATCCCAAGGCTTTAGCTCCTTTCGGTAGGTCCACTAGATGTCAAATGTTGTTTTGTAGCAGCGAGTTCATCTCATCATCGATGGATTCTGCCCATATCAACGCATCTCTCGATCTCATCGCTTCCTAGTAGGAGAATGGATCATCCTCTAAGTGGTAGGTGACAAAATTCTCACCAAAATCCTTAGGGATTCTATCTCTTGTATATACTCTAAGAGGAACAGGTTCCACCTCTAGAAGTGGGGGTCTAGAAGTGGGGGAGCAGTGTCAGAGGGGTCAGCTTCAGGTTCTATAGTAGATTCTGAGATCATGTTAGTAGATCTAGGGATGGTTAGGTCATGATCTTTGATAAGTTTATGTTCAAAAAAGATAACATCTCTAGATTCTATCACTGAATTAGTGGATAGATCCAGAAACCGATCAGCTGCACTGTCTTCTGCACTTCCTAGATGACACAGGTTGTCATTCTAGGTCCCACCTTAGGTCGTTTAAGGTCTTGTATTTGCACATAAGCAATACAACCCCAAGTCTTAAGAGTGTCATATCTACAAGGATGACCGTGTCACAGCTCATGCAGAGTAGAACTGAGATTTGAGTGAGGCACTCTATACAGAATGTGATTCATAGTGATGACAACTTCCCCCCAAAAGGTATTAGGCTTGCCAGCGGTCAGGAGCATAGAATACAACCTCTCTGTCAAAGTTCTATTCTTACGCTCAGCAACGCCATTCGATTGAGGTGAGTAAGGAGCTGTAGTTTCAAGGAGTATGCCCTCAGTGACACAAAACTCCCTAAACCCAGTTGTAGTGTATTCTCCTCAATCACTTCTAAATCTCTTAATCTTTAGATTTAATTATTTTTCTTCCCGAGATTTGAAGATCTTGAAGGTCTCGAATGTCTTGTCTTTTGATTTCAATAGGTAAACATGACAAAATCTGGAAAACTCATCGATGAAGGTGATTAGATACTTTCTTCCCCCTCTAGTGGCATGACTGCAAAAGTCACAGAGGTTGGAATGAATCAACTTCAGAAGTTGTGTGCTCCTAGAAACGGTCTTGTTAGGGTTTCTAGTTATTTTGATCTGGGCACAAACCTCGCACCTATCAAATCGAATAGAAAAATTTAACGGAATGTTGTGACTCTTAGCTAGATCACGCATCTTCTTATAATGAACGTGTCCAAGTCGATTATAAAGTAGCTCTGGATCTATCAGAGACGAACTCACTTGATTTATGCACTTGTTTTCTTGGCTAAGTCTATACATTTCATTGATTAGGTAAGCGCAACTGAAGTAGTGTGAATTAACAGTTAAATGTATTATATCGTTTATGGTTGTGAAAGATATTCCGGACTTTTCTAGCAAACTCATAGAAATTAAATTTTTAGTTAAATTTGGAACTAATTTAACATTTTGCAAAATTAAAATTTCACCTGAAGAGAGGACTAACTCTGTCGTCCCAGTATGAGTAATAAGTGTCTCTCCTCCATTACAGTTCTCAACTCTGTCTCGGGCTGCTCTAACCTCTGAGAGAAGACCTCTGACATTCGTAACGTGACAGGTAGCATCGCTGTCCAGCCACTACTTAGAGGATGCACTGCGGTGACTACTCCCAATCATAGCCACGAAGGACTTGGGATCAGAGTTGTCAACTACCATGTTCGCCACCTGTTGTGGAGATTCATCATTCTGCTTCTTCGGACCCTTGCATTCAGCGGCCCAGTGACCACACTTACCGCAGTTGTGACATTTGCTCTTCTTCCTTTTGAGAGAAGACTTTTTGACTGCCAACTGGGCAGGGGTGTCACCCTTATGTGCCGGGGGCTTCCGAGAAGGCCTGTTAGGTCGAGAAACGAAGTTGACAACCTGTGAAGGCTGAACAACCTGCTCCGCGCTCTTCCCAGCGATGTTCTGCTCCTCAATATGGATGAACCTGTTGAGTTCATCCAGAGTGATCTTCTCATTCCGCCTGTGCATCTCGGTCTTGAAGGTCAGCCACTCCGTAGGCAGCTTGCTCAGAATCAGATATACAAACAGATTATCGTCCATCTTCGATTGATCCTCCTCTAGCTTGTGACTCAGATTCTCCATCTCTATGATCTGGGAAGTGATCGGCAAGTTTGCTTTGAGGCGGAAGTTGAAGAACTTCTCCCAAATGAGCGACTTTGACAGTACCTCCTCCTTCTGAAAATGCGCGTTGAGACGATCCCAGATTTCCTTTGCAGTCTTGTAGGCATGGTAGGTCAGTGCGAGACGATGATTAAGGGAATTCAGCAGGTAATCCCTACAGAAGTCCTCATCGTTGTTCCACTGATATTCATCTATACGCTCACCAGTAGAAGCAAAATAACTTTGTACAGTGTAAAAGATGTCGCTTTCCTTCATTCCAAGTTGGACTTGAATTTTCCAACTGAGGAAGTCAGAGGCGTCGAATGACTGTAGTTTGACAGTGTCGAGCGCACTTTTCTTCGACATCGCACTAGATTCAAAAACAGAAATGAAAATTCTAGAACGGGGTCGCCTGATCCGAGTAGCGGCGAGCCAAAAAACTTTAAATCCAATCCAGAAGAATAGTTCTCCTCCAAACGGTACATAAATTCCTTCTTCCAAAAATCACTGTGACTGGGAACTGCCCTCACTGGATCTGGTGTAATTCTCCCTCAATGGATCTGGAGAAATCCTCCATTTTTGATCTGGACAAAAGACCAAAAATCGCAGATCTGGCGACGGGATCGGGAGAGGTTTGGATCTGGATCTTCCTACTTCCTAGATAAATCGATCTGAAGAACAGGGAGAGCAGATCTTCCTAGATAACCGATCTGGAGAACAGGGAGAGCAGATCTGGAGAGATGAAGCCGCACTTCTGAAGAACAAAAAACCAGAGCTGGATCTTCCTCCAGGAAATGGTGACACCCTGCTCGCGATCTGGAAGACGAGTTGCAGAAGGGCTTCCTCCCTTCCGTCAAGCGGAGAGCGATCTTTCTCGACGGGAAAGAATGAGGAGTCCCCCTGCGGCAAGATCTTCTCCTTCGCGATTTGGAGGAAGAGAAGTGACACAGTAGGCGATCTCCGATCCTTGCAAGAAACTCGCAACAGGAGATCGCAAAGGAATAGCGGCGATTGGCCTCCTATTGGTGAAGAAGCTTTCCGTCAGCCCTCCTCCAAAGCGACACAGATGGCGGCAGAGCCAACACGATCTCGATCTATTTTATTCTCGTACAGGGCCGACGACGGGAAGACGAGATCGAAAAAACTCCTTTCCCGCGTTCGACAACTGGGATAGAAATCCCTTCCAGCGATCTGCAATAAACGGGAGATGGGAGGGAGCGGCGCCAAGTAACGAATCGCAAAAGATCGGGGGTGAACGAGAACGCCGACACTTGAGCGGAAAACCTAAATCCGTATAATCTTGAGAATGTTGAGGCTCCGCTCAAGATATTCTACTAAGGTTCATCAGTATGGAATGACCTTATATAGTATCTCCAACGTAGAGCCTAACCCTAGTGACACGTAGCTTGTCGGGTCATTCCGAGTCGGTCCTGACACGCGCTGACATATACATAATAATAAAACTAACACAAATAACATCACCTTTCAATAATTATGCATTAAAAATGCTGATTATAAACGATGATTATTTAAAAAACGTGCTCCTATTAACAGTGGACTTGAATGGAGGGATTTGGTAAAGGAAGAACAAAATAAAATAAGTTCTTAATTTCGAGTTCTAAGATATATAATTAGAGGATAGAGCATGACTCTGGTGCACTTTTTTTAACGAAAATAAAATGATGGAGCTTGAAATATAACATCATTTTTATTTTATTTTTATAAAGTAAACAACTATACATATGCTATGTGTTGAAGCCAAAAAATTTTAGGCTCCAAAATTCGGATTAATGCAGCCGGAAGCTACTCGTCCAGCGGTCCGACTAGACGGCTTGACTGACAACGGCAAAAGGGCTAGAAGAGCAACAATAGGACCCCAGGTGCTGCGGCAGGGAGGTCCCACCATGCACCAAAGTGTTGAAGCCAGGAAAATCCCAGACTCCAAAATTCATATCAATGCATCCGGAGGCCACTCGCCCAACCGTCCGATTAGACGGCTTGAATGGCAACGACGAAAGGGCTAGAAGAGCAACAACAGGACCTCAGGTGCTGCGGCAGGGAGGTTCCACCATGTACCCAGAAGCTCAGAAGAGATTTCTCCTCCACAACCAAAGATGGTCGAACATGGTACAAGGAAGACACCAACTTGGCAAGTATCTAGGATGACGGTCGAGGGTGACGAGAACTCGGGGGGGGGGGGGGGGGGGGGGGGGGGGGGGGGGGGGGGGGGGACAAGTCTTCGAAAAAAGGATTCTGAAAGCTCAGTCAAAGATGCCAATCTAAGTATCCATGAGATCCTATTTATAGGAAAACCAAAGGGGAGGGGAGGCTATTTATAGCCCAGCCCTGCTCGGCGACTACGTGACATTGAGAGGAATCTCGTCTGGCTTCGGCAAGTATCTCCTATGGTCGCTCACCTTGGCGAGTATAAGGGGCTTGCTCGCACATGCTCGCCTATACTCGCCCAGACCTTCTGCTGCCTCTGCTGGTTGGGCTGTCTTCAGTCTTTTACTCCTGTCCACCGTGTTGACCTTTGACTTTGACCTTTTGCCTACGGGCTTGAATTGGGTCCCACCCTCGGGGAACATGAGTTGTACAATATGGATAAGACATTCATTTTATTTGTGGGTGAGGCGCGGTAAACTATATTCAAAATTTAAATTATAGTTTACAAATAGAAGAAGAGTGTGCTTCGTAGCAAAGTTTTCGAATTGTGCAATAATCGGAATATCGCGGTAATCTGTCGGTGCGAAAGGTTTGTGAACAAAAAATATATCGTCGTGCACGGGGACATTGTGTCACGGATTGCACACTTGCACGGTGGCATACTTTATAAGCAACATGTATGTTTTTTATTTTATGATAGTATGTGTATTAAAATAAAATCACACATTTTACTAGATCATGGGACTGAAATTGAAGGGCACAAATACATTTTGATGGAGGTGGCAGAGATTGTCATGAGATTATCTTCTTATTCATTAGATCGAGCCATTCAAATTGTTCTTTTTTTCCCCACATTCTCGGTAAGATGGAGGATATTCAACAAACCCGGCCACAAGTGTTATTCAAATTGTTCTTTTTTTCCCCACATATACTGCGTAGGTGCGTCATATGGCTTGAATATGCATTCGGCGGCATGCCTCTATTGATAGTGTAATGACCTGATCCCACAATATTAGAATAGCAATCTGCTTTAGTTCATCTCAGACTATACTAAAGAGAATCACATGATTTTGTCATATTCCACATGCGGCTTACGAGCACTTTTCAGAAGGCCACTCTTCTCCAACTCGTTTGCACTTAACTATGAAGTTTCCAACACAATTTCATCACATGTTCCGAAAAGACGCCTCAGATATCTGAGGGTCCACGTTATTGCTTAAACTCATCAACTTTATCTTCAATTCAGGAGTGAAATTCGGTTCATTCATGCAGTTTACACATAGATGTCTCTCGTATCCTAGAAGTCTGTCATGAACTGTCTTGTCTGGCGGCACCACCATCAAAAATACTCCCTGCGTGATGGAATGCATGATGTCACAAACAGCTATAATGAGTGTCTCAATCAGCAGCCCAAGTCAATATATAATTAAGCAGGAATTGTTGCATAGAACACAACAAAATGCACAATGAATTTTAACTCGTACTTGAATTCAATGAAGCTGGCCAAATTTTGGATTGCAAATCAAGTTGTCGTGGACGAAATAATGAGCAAGTTGACTGCAACTCATTTATTAAAGCTAGGCAACACTTTAGCAACACTTTAGTTGTCTAAACGTAAAATAGAGAACAGTTTGTAAATGTTGTCATTAAGTAGCAATTTTAGGCAACATTTGTGACCCAACATTTAATAAATGTTCCATTATTCATTATTGGGAACAGTTTTGAAATGTTGTATTTGTCGATGCACTTTAAGCAACAATTGTGTGGTGTTACCTTTTAAAATAATATTTTACAACACATTAAAAATGTTCCTACAGATTTCTATGACCATTCGCACACCGGAAATAGTTATTCGCAAACCATATATTTATAATTAAATTAAACTTATAGTCAAGCCCAAGTCTCTGAATACCCAAATCGATAAATTTCCACAAATTTTTATTGCGCTACAAGAAGAATCATATCTTTTATATATAACCACACTTTTTTGCAGCCTTTTAAAAAGCGTTGCACTAGATATTAATTTTGCGTCATTTTCTGCAAAACGCAGCGAAAAATAATATGTTTTACAACATTTTTTTACTAAAGTTCAGTGCAAGATAATATTTTTTTACTTAAAAAATGTCCCAACCGATTTCATTTGAGCATTGTTATTAGCAGTCCAAAATCCGCTCTTCGAACACCTAAAATAAAATCTAACGTGTCTTCTTTACTCGCTTTAATAGAACCCGATTTATGTGTGTTTCAGCCACCAACATCCCCAATTGGTGTTTTATATTTTCACCCAATTTTTATTTGTAATAAATCATGCTTTTGCAGGAAGTATTACATAATCTTAAGAAAGAGAAGACATATTTAATATCAAATCAAATTTTATTCTCTGGAATTTCAATTCATATTTGCATATAAATACAGAGCATTGTTGAAGGTGTGGAGCAACTATGAATCATTATAAAGTAACCTTATCAGTTGCTTCCATTATAAAGTAACCGCACTGTTTAAAATTTGAAAATAAAACACTTGGTATTTGCAGGGTTTAGGGTTTAGAGTTTAGAGTATAGTAGCAGGAGTAACCTCCACGTTTCTACTATAAGCATGCACATCCAGGTATTAATATTGTACAAGAATGTTTATCATCGATCCCTTTCCAAGTAAATCTCAACATCATGCTTCATCAAACAACACATTTCAACTAATTAATAATGATGCTATTGATACTACTCCTACAGATGATTACTGTTTTCTTATTAATAACATTTTTGTTGATTATTCTGGTTACTTTCAAGACCTTACAGTTTTGATTGTGATCATTTTTCAATTTCTAAGTTGATCTGCACATGGATTTTTCTTCTTAAGTTGTCTTATTTGAAGCAGCTCATTCTGTCATTATTATGGTGTGATTTATTGGACAGGAGAAGATTATCCCATAGTGTCTCCTAGTTTTAATGAGCATTCTTTTAATTTGGTTTTTCTTGTTTGGTTATTCTGCAGGGGTGCAGGTTGTTTTCGAGTGCTTTACTGAAAAGTGATTGGAAATTGCAGATTGGTTCTCCGCATTTTGGTTATAAACTCTGGAGCTGCTGAGCTTTGGGGATTGATTTTTTTGGGCGCCTCTCTAGGAGATTTTTCTTCGTTATTTGTGTGTGATATGATGTATTTTTAATTTTTTTCGGTTGGTCACCAGATTAGATATATTTAATTCATTGCTTTCATCTTGTTATGGGTTGGGTAAGTTGAGCTTCATAATATATAGTGTGACGTGTATTTTATGGTAGATTTTCTATGGGTAGATTGGAAATCAACCATTTTGCATGAGTTGTAGCCTTTTCTTATATATTAATAATAATAAGTCTGTTATTGGGAAAAATAGATTAATCTAGTACCTACATATTTAGTTATTCTTGTGTTTGACCTTCTATTGTTTTGTAAATGAATGAATTCTATTAAAAAAATATTTTGTGAAGAAATATAAAATCTATAAAATATTTTATGTCTTTTCAGTTTGCTAGGAGCTCTGATTTATTTTTTGGGTATGCTTTTCTTAAACTTAAATTTTTTTTATTAATTAAATAGTTGTGGCAACATTTATTAAATGTAATTCTACATGTCAACATTTCGGAAATGTTGCAATAGATTCACCAAAAAACGGTTGTCTATTCTAAGGGTATAGGCAACCGTTTTTGTATCGTGTTGCCTAAATATATGAAAATTATTGTCTTAGACCTTTGACAACACGCGTATAGAAGACACTCATATGACAACAATTTTCAATATTTTGGTAACACTTTGCAGTTTTAGACAACAGTTTTCAAGCATTGCTAAAGACCGAAAATATTGTAGCATTCCATCGAAGTCGACCGCTGGACAGGCTGAAGCAATACTGCAGCATTACTGATATAATTGATAACACAAGATTATTCAAACACAGAGAGACAGACAGGAGCATTACTGCAGCATTCGATCGAAGTCGACCGCCGGCAAATCTCAGAACACAATCTGCACCGGCTGAGATCCATTATCAATAGAAGCTTTCACCGCATCCATCACAACCTGCGTCTTCCTGCTGATCGCCGGCCACTTGTCGTCGGGCTTCGCTCCGGAATGCTTTATAGCACCAACCAGTCTCGAGAACTCCGCCACCATTAGAGCCTCCTGCGGCAGCTCGGTGGAGACAACGTGCTCGCTGGGCCGCGGTTCCCATGCACTGACGAGATCATTGAACCACGATTCGCAGGCAAAGCTGAAGCCGGCAGCGCTCTCTTCAAAGGGAATGATGAAATCATTGAGATGGAGCGTTCCTTTCGATCCAACGACGGTTAGATCCATGGTGAGGTGAGCGAGGAAGGAGCTGCTCAGCGTCGCAACCCTCCCGTCCTCCCAGTGGAGAGATGCGTCGCAGGAGAGGACTACGCCGGCGTCGTTCTTGACAGGGTTTGGAAATGCGATGGCGGTTTGGGGAAGTTCGTAGTTGTTTGCCCAAAGTATCGAGCGGATGCAGTACCAGCCGGCGTCGCCGAGAGCCCCCAGGCCGTCGAGATCCGGCTTCACGCGGATGTCGTTTTCTAGGAACTCAGCCCCTCCGTTGAAGCAAAATATGCTGTTAGTCTGCCATGAAAACATGGATCGAAGGAATTTATACTGAACATTTTCGATCTGTTCTAAAACCAATTCAAATTCAAAATTATTTACACACAAAAAACGAAATCACTCCAATACGCGCGGGTCACGAATACTTTAATTGGGATAATAGAGCTCGATTAGGATAATTACCAGAGTAAGGGGCAAGGATAACCTACCCTTTTTACTTGGCCAAAGCGACTGGGATCGGAGAGGATCTCTCGCATCTTGGCGGTGCGAGGATGATGCATCCACATAGTTCCGTCCATGATTTGGACGCCGTTGGCCTCGCATGCTTCGAGTATCCGGTCGAGCTCAGCAGCAGAGATCGCCGTCGGCTTCTCGAGCAGCACGTGCTTGCCCTTGCCAGCTGCGGATATGGCCCAGTGGGCGTGGAGGCTGGTCGGAAGCGGCACATAGACGGCGTCGACGGTGGGATCGTCGAGAAGAGCATCGTAGCTTCCGTGGGCAACGGTTCCCTCCGGGAGGCTGTTGTCGGCGATGAATCGGCGGGCTTTGTCAACGGATCTGCTGCCGACGGCTACTACGGCGGCGTTGGGGGCGAGGCCGACGGCACGGCAGAACTTGCGGGCGATATCGGCGCATCCCAGTATTCCGAAACCAATCGGACTCCCCATCTTCGAAATCTAGAGAGTTCTCAGCAGCGCGGTATGTATTGTCGACCCTAAATTATTATATTTATAGACCTCGTCGTTTTATTAATTTTTCTACAAACCTTGTTCGTTCTGTTATTTCTTATAAGATCATCTTTATACTCTTTTTTATAATTATCATCTTATCTCTTGTCAGCATCATCCATACTTTTTAATAAATAAATATTTCAATCACCGAAGAGAGAGAGAGAGAGAGAGAAAATACATATTTGTAATTTTGCCTATAAATTACATTTTAAAGGTTGTATATAATGATGTAATTTCATATAAAACTATGAAATATGAATACTTAATTGGAAAAAAAATCTACATATGAGAGAATTACATAATATTTTAGTTAATTTCTACAATATAAAAAAAATCTGATCAGAATTACGTAATATTTTAGTATATATATGGACTTCCAAAGTCACTTTAAATTTTATTAGGTGATATTGGTTTAATTTAACAAAACATTTATAATCAACATATGAGAGAACTTGGTGCAATTCAAAACATGGAATGTTGGACTCTATATTTTCACCATAATTTGAATCACTTCCTCAAATATTTTTGACAGTGTTAGTAGAAATAAATATATGAACATCGTGCCTAAATATACCGATGATTTGTAATCGTAGCCGCGACCCTTCTCTTCAAAAGAGGTACTGATGTCGTTGGTCACACGAGACATTGTTGGTTGTCATTTTGAGACTGCTAATGTGTTTTGTTCAAAGAAAGAGTTAGTAGTGTTGTGGGTTGCTTGAGTGCTTTTGGTAGACCTGTCGACTTGAACCACCTTAGCTCTGAAGCGAACCAAGCGCGCTAACAGTTAATTAGATAATCATTAAGTACGCTGTGACTTTTTAATGTGGAAAACCCGAAAAGTGTAAAAAACCACACGGTCGGAACTGTGCCGACCAAACTCCACTATCTTCTGGGGGGTTATAATCAGATACTTAGAATTCGAGCGCGACAGGCCGCCGCTCGTTACAATAATAGAGAGAGAGAACTCTAAAGGTGACAGCCCACCTCTCAGAAAACTAAGTCCTTTTTCTTCTGAGAATGGTGATGAGATCAAAAGTGAGAATGCCGAGTCGCCTTTCGGGAGAAAGGTTTCCCAGATCGCGTAGGAAGACGGACTTCCAGAACGATGAAATTCTCCCAGTCCACGAAGGAGATCTTCGAAGCGCGAAGGAGATCTTCAAGTATCGAAGGAGGACTCGAGGGAAATCTTCGACAGAGCTCTCTCGGGTGCAGAAGGCAAGGTGTCTTGAAATGAAGGCTCTGAGCTCCTTTTATAGCTTTGGACGGGGGTAGTCCAGTAATTTTGCCGTCGTAACCACCGTAACTGATGAGGTATTTTCTCCTAAGTGTGAAAGGGGCTAGCCACCTTTTGACCATGCTTTTCAAGCATGTGTTTCATGCAAGTGTGAAAAGGGGTAGCCGCCTTTGACTAAGAAATCAACATGTGCTCTTGAAGGAAGCTTCTAGGAAAGTGCCCAGAGGAAGCTTCATGACATGTGCTTTTGACCGAGGGAAGCTTCATGCACATGCTATCTACCACCAATATCTACCCCTTGGTTTTGGCCTTATAAATAGGCATGAAGGAGGAGGGGTAAGGCATCCACTTCTCTCCCATCTCAAGCATTGAAAGAGTTTCTAGAGAGGCCTTTGTGACAAGTGTCTTAGTTTGGGGAGAGCTTTCGGACGTCTCTGCGACGTTGACGAGGAATACTTCGCCTACACAGATTGGATCTGGAGCAGACTTGGGCAAGGATTCGAAGAGGCATCTTGGAGAGGATTTGTGTAATCCGTCTCGTCCGCCACTGTCGGTAACTTGCAACTTTTTGCTACTGTTTATTATGTATTATTGTGTGGTGCGAAGTTGGTGAAGATCCTGTGTGGATCGAGGAGGGAAAGCCTTGTAATTGCCTATCTGTTTTACACATTTTTAGTGGCGGCTTTCCGGGTTGGACTCCGATCGTCCCGTGGTTTTCACCCTATTGGGTTTCCACGTTATATCTGTGTGTCACCTTTATTGTTGTTATTTTGTGCTATATTTTTGGTTGTGTATCGGCATACCGCTAAGCGGTCGTGCATGTACTTGCTCGAACTAATTTGCAGGTGCTCTGGTCGGGCTTGCGTGCTCTCTAGCCCAACAAGTGGTATCAAAGACAGGTTTCTTGTCAGAGCTGGTATCGGGCTGACCTATTTGGGATTCGAGACGAGTCGATCGGATATTTCGGGTTAGTGATCGGGTGCGACAGGTGACGACCATTGGTCCACTCCCTATCCTCTTTGATTCCTTTCTTGGAAATAGTCGGCTCAAAGAACTGAGGTCAGCCCGATCAATGACAGAGCACGATGGAGTCTACATCGCGTTCAGGCTCCGAGCAAATGATGAAATTAAACGGCGCTAACTATCACCAGTGACACTCACTGATGGAAGATCTCATCTACGTCAAGGGTTGGCATGCTCCTATCTTTGAGGAGGTGCCTAAAGACATGGATCCAAGCAAGTGGAAGGTGGATGTAACATCCCCCAGACAGCTAGACCCCTAAGATGGTTTTGTCATGACAAAACCATAGGAAGAACCCAAGGCCTTGTGAATTGAGGTGAGAAGAAGAAAACCACCTTGGTCTGCAAATAGCAATTTCCAGTGACCAAACTTAGGGTTGGACTTTAGGGCCTCAACTTGACCATTTGACCCCACCATAGTATCCCTAACCCTTTAAGGGCCCCCTTAGGTCACCAAGGGCACATTGGGGTCAACCAAGGAGGTCAATTTGACCAAAGTCAACCCTAACCCTAAAATGGTCAAAGTAGCCTAATTAGAGTCAATTAACCCTCACCATGCCAAATTGACCACTCATCTAGGTCTAGAATATCATGAGAGACCTAGTGGACCTAAAAGCCCCATCATGGGACCCCCATTAGTGCAAATTGACCAAAATGCCCCTTTAGGTCAAAGTGGCAGTTTTTCACAAAGTGCCCTAATTGACCATCACCATGTTAAATTGACCCTACCCTTAGGGTTACCATGTCATAGGGGACCCAGTGGACCAAAAAGCCCCATGACTGGTTCAACCCTAGGGCTCAATTTGACCAAAGTCAACTTAGCCTGTTTTGGTCAAATCAGCTTAAATTGGGTCAACCAAGACTCATGTGACCAAATTGACCCCACCAATAGTTTCTAAACTTAATTTGGAGTCCAATGGACCCAAAAGCCCCATCCTAGGGTCACCCAATTGGTCAATTGGACCAAAAGTCAAATTTGCCCAAATTAGGTCAAACCTCTTGAACCTAGCCCAATCCATTTGGGCTAAGCCCAAATTAACCATTTGACCAGCCTTGTAGGCTAGCATTAACCCAGGAGAGAGAAATGAGTCGGCCTTGATGAATAGGAGAGAGAAAATCCTATGTGGAGGAGAGAGAAAGATGAGGCCATCAATGGAGGAAGGTGAAACCCCCCTCAATTCTCCCCATTAATGTCTGCATTCATCTCCTCTAGGGGAGAGGAGGAGTTTCCAACAGTTTCTAGGAGGGATTGATGGCAGGGGGGGATGCATTGTGGCCGGCCATAGGAATACCAAAAGCCCATTAATGGCTTTTGGAGTTAGAGCTCTCCTCACATTAAATTGGTCCTCCCATCAGCTTCATAAAGGAGAGAGGAGTGAAACCCCTCTCCTTCCCGATTATTTCGAGCCCTCTGTGCAGAATTTGAGTGAGAACCTCAAGCTTGTCGGCCACCCATGGTGAACCAAGGATCGGAGCAGCAAACCGACCCCAAGACAGGTCCATTTCTTCCTCCTTTCCTCAGTGGGTAGATCCCCTACATCGGCGGCAAGGTTCGAGCCCTAACGGCTCTGAACCGGGCCGATCAAGAAGCTCAAAACCGAGCTTTTAATTCCAACCCTAAAGCCCTGTTCCGGCCACCTCCGGTCGGTCAACCACCTCGATTCGCCGGCCACCACCTCAGTGAAGGTGGTGGTGGCATTGGCCGGCCGGGGCGGCGCCTAGGTGGCCGGGAAAACGGGGATCAAGGTGGCCCAGGCGCGGGCGATCCTGGCCGTTGGCCAGAGGAAGAAGACGACTGGGCGCTGTTAGATCTGCTTTGAGATTCGTGCGCTTCCTTAGTGTTATTCTTTATTTCTGTGATTAAAAATGCAGTCTCTTAATAATTCTGGTAAAAATAGTTAGAGGCTGATTCAGAAAAAGTGGTCAACATAGAAAATGTAGCCCTTGATGTCTAATTTAATACAAAATTGAAATCACTCAATTTGGAGTCCTGGTTAGGGCACAACACTCATTTTAGTGGGGGCTGTCCTTAAGGCTATTCAGAGCTTGATTTTGATGCCCACTCCATTATATAACTCCAAATGACTTGATTTTTGGGGTGTAGTCTAGTCTTAGGCATACCTAGGTTATGTCCAAAGATCAGAAGGATTGGAGAAGTTTTCCCCATAATTTTTGAGAAAGTTCAATAATCCTAGTTTAACCTAATTAGGTGCCCTAAACACCTCAAGACCCTTCCAAACTTGGATGGGTGGTCTTAGGGGGTATGTATAGGCCCTGGTTAAAATATCATGATTTATGGAGTTGTTTTGGTAGGGTAATTCACCAAAACAACCTTTGGCTCCCTAGGATTAGGCAAAACTTTGGGTGAGTGCCCCCACACTTCCACAAAGCCAAATGGCTTCATATTTGGGGTGCACCTCACCCTACCCCATGCCAACCTCTGGTCCAAATTTGGTGGCCATTGGAGAAGGTTTGCCCTAGTAGATCAAAAAGGGGCTAAATTGCTATTTGCACCCCAAATAGGTACCCCATTGGAATCCCACTCCTCACCAAATGTTGGTAGGATCTTGGGTGGTCTTTCACTGGCCCATGGTCAGTATAGTGAGTAGTATGGGTTTGGGCAAGGTAGGGAGTCCTCTTGAGAAAAGTTTGTTTAAAGGTTAGGTTTAGGGCAAAAGTAAACCTAAGCTAGATTTGGAGTGTGGAGGGGGCTTCCTCCCACTGATTGTTGGGGTGACCTTGGTCACTGCCTTGGGAGGTAGGAGACACCCCAAAGAGCAACTTTGGATGAGTTAGGGCCTAGTGTGCCCTTAAGCCCTAGTGGTGAGGTGTATGGTGCCCTTTAGGGTTTGTAAAGGATGTAGGAGTAAATGTCCATGGAGAGAAGTGCAATGGCCCTCTCTGAGTTCTAAGAGTGTTTTAATACCCTCACAAGAGGTTTGGGAGGATTTGGATAGGTTTAGACCCTAACCCTAGGCTAAACCCTAATGGGGTGCAATTAGAGGCTAATGAAGGAAGAGGGGTCAAACCTTAATGGGTTGACTTGAAATTTTGGGGAGGTGGTTTTAGTGACCAGAGAATGCCACTGTGAGAATTTGGAGGGATTTGGAGTTGTTAATCCTAAGTAATAAACCCTTGGGTAGATTTGTAAATAATTAGGGTTTTGGGTTGTAGGGAGAAATATTACTTAATTGTTTACCACCTTCTGTCACAGACTTAGTTTTAATGTTATAAATCTCTGGAAGATTTGGTTAGACCAGTAGAAAACCTTTGGAGGTCTAAATTGTAATGTTTCACATTGTTGGCAATTTTTGGGATGATTGAATTTAGGGTGTTAGATCTCTGTAATGACATGAAACCTTGCTGGTTGTATTTTCATACCAATATGTACCCACTGTAATTTTCTCATAATTTATGGATCAATATTTTTGGTATCTCTAGTTCATTTTGGAATTATTTACAAATATATCCATTGAGGAAATTACAAATGTAACCTCTGTGTTATGTGGTCAAACTTGGTAGACCTGAATATTTTAGTATGATTCACCACTGTATGAATTTGCATAAGGTTGGGAGTCCATATGAGGGTACCTCCTTTGGAATTTATTGGAAATAAATGAGTTTTGGAATTTTTAAAAATAGTAAATCTTGCTGGTTTTTCCTACAAGTTTATACCTACTGATATTTAGGTACTCATGATTTATGTAAAAATTGGGGTAGGCACTGGGAGTCAGAAAAGTGCACTTGTAGTTCAAACTTGAGAAAATTGCCCTTTGAGAAATTGTTTAAAAATATTAATATTATGGGGAAAATTAGGAAACCCTGGATTTGATCTGATTTAAGTAGCATGGACTCCCAATAAATCCAGTAGGTCATAGAGTTGAGTATTTAGAGTACCTCCCTTCATGAGGATCACAACTTTAAGGGTGGTCTGCGTTTAGCAAATCGGTTGTTTTTGGAATTGTAGGCCATATTGGACTATATTGATTGGAGATGTGAGGGTCTGATGGTAACCATATGGATATGAGAGGACCCTTGGAAAGAATTTAAGGTTTGATGAGTCCTAGGGTGGTGGGGTGCCACCCTTGGGGTAGGTCATCTTGGGATTTGGCGAAAGATCGTCTTTTCCCCCTAAGTGTCTTTAAGCCCTTAGGTTTAATCCAGGTGAAATGTTAAGAGGGTTTTCTTATGGGTAGTAACTAATAACATTAAGTGTCTTGGGAATGGGAACTTTGGGGTGTCATCCCATAGCGGTTCCTAGTACCGTAGCGAGCCCCTCACAGGGTAACCCTCGGGAAGCCCAAGACTAACCCTAACTCATAGGAGTAAGACATTGTACAAGATTAACTAATAACACACTCATCCACACCCCGTGGTTTCGGAAGTTTAGTTGGATTGGTTGTCCGAGCGGTGGGCTCGGTAGCTGTTGCAGCAGACTAGTTAGTCTGGGGAGCTTTTGGCTCGGAAAGTGATTGATGACGGGCAGGTTAGTCCGGGGAGCTTTTGGCTCGGAAGGTTACTGATGACGGGCAGGTTAGCCCGGGGAGCTTTTGGCTCGGAAGGTTATTGATGGCGGGCGGGTTAGCCCGGGGAACTCATGGCTCAGAGATAGAAAGTAGAACATGTTGCATGTGCACTGAAGGTGGTGGGGCTTCGGTATTGGACGGTCGTTCACACCGACGTCAATACGTTGACTCGGCAAGTGTGGTCTTACACTTAGCCTTGATAGTCTGGCGGTCCAGTCAGCAAGAGTACGCAGACGCTCCGCGGGTATAGTGGAGGCGTACAATAAGTCTAGGTTGGGTAGTGTGAATACCAACCTAGAGGTGGGCGGGGCCCAACCCACCGCTTCCGTTTGCCACTACGGGAGTATCCTGGGAGTCTAGCTCGCTCCAAAAAGGGGGAACTAAAGGTCTATGCGCATAGAGTCGTAGTGTGTGAGTTGCACTTGTATGATCATAGCATAACAGCATACTTGCATGTCATAGCATAAACATTGCATTCAACCTACCCCTAACGTATAAGTCGGTTATGGGACTTCTTATACGGTAGGCCCTGCTAAACGACCCCTTGGTCTATAGGTTTGTATGGGCATTCCTATAAATCAATGGTTACTTTTATATTACTTTACTTGCTGCTTACTGTTCTTTATATTCTTGTTACCATGCTTCATATATATGTATACACCTGTGTAGCTCTAGTTCCGCCGTCACCTGCTCTTGTTTTTACCCCTTGCTGTCCTCCGCTTCATCCTCCCGCACGGTGCCTAGGAGCCATTGGGGGAGGGGTGGGAAATTGGCTGAGTCATTTTGACTGACGGTCGGTGGACCTTATCATTTTAGGAGTTCGAGGAGATGCAGCACCCTTCAAGAAACAGGTACAGCAGGATCCGACATGGTGGACTCCACGGCCATGCTACCATTGTCACCAGCCGGGACATACTCGAGTCAGATGCCCCTTGATGAGTGGAACCCCTCCAACACAGCGACCAGGAGGCCAATGGCGAAGACGTAAACGTGGACTGCGAGGAAGCAACCGCAGGTCAAAAGAGAAGAAGCATCCAGTGTTGCAGCACTATTGGAGCTCGGAGTCTGCGGGGATGGGTCAGTCAGGTCAGAGTGCTCCGGTTTCAGTGTCGGTGACGATTAGCTTTAGTTTGGCTTAAGAGTTAGCTTCCGCGAGAGATCTTGTAGTGAGGAAATGATGTACAGGGCAAGAGCCCCTTTTATTATTTGTAACCCTTGTCTCTTTATTCAGTTAATATATGTGGACATTTATAATTCATGTGATTCTGTGGACTTGTCTTACTCTTTATTGTACTTTTCTTCGTGATCGATTTGGCCGGCAGGATCAGCGTTTTGTGGTGGCGACCTTCCCGAGCGAAGGTGTTACCGCAAAACGGCGGTTCTGGGCCTAAGACCCGGTGATTTTTGCAAAAAAAAAATGGGGTCTTACAGTGGAGCACCGGAAGTTATGCAGATTCATTAGACGGTTCGTAGAGCCGAACGTCTATAACCATGTTGCAAGTATCGTTGTTGCAAAGATACTTTGGAAGACTCTCGAGACGTTGTATGCCAAGAGTACTGGCATCAACAAGCTATATCTACTGAAGAAGCTGGGTGAGTTCAGATACAGGGAAGGATCCCCTATCCTGGATCATATGAATGAGTTCCAAGGTATTATTGATCAACTTACTGCTATGAAGGTGACCTTCGAGGACGAGGTCAATGCACTATGGTTGCTGAAGTCTCTTCCAGACTCTTGGGGGATGGTTAGAGTTTCTCTAATCAACTCCTCTCCCGGGGGCATTATTACTATGGAGATTGCCAAGAGTGGCATCCTGAACGAAGAGGTGAGAAGAAAGTCTCAAGGGATATCAGGCTCTTCTTCACGAGCTGACATCCTCTACACTGAGCCCAGGGGGAGAGGCAGGAGCAAGAGTAGAGAAAGGAAGAGTGAGAGAGGACAAAGCAGAGGGAAGTCCAAGTCACGTTATCAAAACGTGGAGTGCCACTATTGTCATAAGAAGGGGCATATTCAGAAGTTCTGTTATTCTCTGAAGAATGACGAAAGGAAGAAAGGAGTGGCTACTGATGATAGGAAGGAGAGTCATACTGCAACTATTGTATCTACAGAGGACGATGTCATTATTGTTGGAGATGACGTCACAGCTGCACTCTCCTGTGATGACCGAAGCTGGATTGTTGATTCGGGTGCTTCTGCACATGTCTCCCACAACATGGAGTTATTTGCCACCTACACTACTCACGATTGTGGGGTGCTTAGGATGGGCAATGGTGATACGTCTAAAGTCATCGGAAGAGGAGATATGCACCTGAAGACGAGCACTGGAGGATTGATGATCCTAAGAGATGTGCGACATATACCTGCATCCGCTTCAACCTAATTTCAGTTGGGAAGCTAGGTGATGAAGGACACTTAAGTGTCTTTGGTGGAGATTTTTGGAAGCTGATCAAGGGGTCGCTAGTCGTGGCCAGAGGTTATAGAGAGACTGGTCTATACTACATGGAGGGGAGGCCTGAAGCTGCTCATGTCAACACTGTTAGAGATGGAGCATCCACCTCTTTATGGCACAGGAGATTGTGTCACATCAGCCAGAAAGGGCTAGGATGTCTCTCCAAGAAGCAGATGATCACTGATCTATCTGAGGATCAGTTGGAGAGATGCGATCATTGTATGGCTGGAAAGCAGAATAGAGTTTCATTCAGCCACAGCTCCACCAGGAGATCCGAGCCACTAGAGCTCGTACATACTGATGTCTGCGGGCCACTGAAGGTCCAGACGAGAGGAGGAGCGTCTTACTTCGTGATGTTCATTGATGACTATTCGAGAAAACTTTGGGTCTATGCTATTAAGACCAAAGGTGAGGTTCTCGACACTTTTCGAAGATTCCACGCTGAGGTGGAGAGGCAATCTGGGAAGAAGTTAAAGTGCATCAGGTCCGACAATGGGGGAGAGTATATTGGTCCTTTTGATGAGTATTGCAGAGAGCAAGGGATCAGACATGAAAAGACTCCGCCCAAGACGCCGCAGCTGAATGGCGTAGCTGAAAGGATGAACAGGACCTTGATTGAGTGGGTGATGTGCATGCTATCTGTGTCAAAGCTACCTGGCATGTTTTGGGGTGAGGCTTTATACACAGCTGCACACGTCATCAACCTATCTCCCAGTTATGCATTACAGGAGGATGTTCCTGATAGGTTTGGTACGGGAAGGACCCTTCATATAGTCACTTGAGGGTCTTCGGCTGCAAAGCCTTTGTGCACATCTCCCGGGATGAAAGATCGAAGTTGGATTCCAAGACCCGTCAGTGCATATTTTTGGGAAATGGACGCAGCGGCGAGTTTGGCTACAGGTTCTTTGACCTGGTTGAGAAGAAGCTGGTACGCAGTCGCGACGCCATATTTTGTGAAGATCAGAATATGCTTGATCCTGAAAAGACTGAGAAGGCTGGCTCTCGCACTGATAAAGAGTCTCCTATGACTGGAGGTGATGATACTGAGGAGGCCGCAGAGCCTGATCCAGTGCAGGGCGTTGAGCCACTTCCATGCCATGAGGATATGAATGATGGCGAGCCTACAGAGGACATCATTGATGATGTGCCCATACCAGCAGTAGAGCTCGCTCCGCGGAGGTCTGATCGAGTCAGACAACCATCTTCGAGATACTCTGCTACTGAGTATATTTTGTTGACAGATGCGGGGGAGCCCGAGTGCTTTGATGAAGCAGTGCAGAGCTCAGAGAAGAAAAAGTGGATGGTTGCTATGCAGGAGGAGATGCAGTCTCTGCATGAGAACCATACTTATGAGCTGGGATGATTGCCTAAGGGCAAGAAGGCTCTGAAGAATCGATGGATTTTCAGAGTAAAGCAGGGAGACCCCTCGACACCACTCAGATACAAGGCAAGATTAGTGGTGAAGGGTTTCAGTCAGAAACAAGGAGTTGATTTTGATGAGATCTTCTCTCCTGTTGTGAAGATGTTGTCTATCCGGGTTGTTCTTGGCCTTGCTGCAAGGCTAGACCTGGAGATTGAGCAGATGGATGTCAAGACCGCCTTTCTGCATGGCGATCTTGAGGAGGAGCTTTATATGGAGCAGCCTGAAGGTTTCAAGGTGAAAGGGAAGGAGAGTCTGGTCTGTCGCCTGAAGAAGAGCTTATATGGCCTAAAGCAGGCCCCGCGACAGCGGTACAAGAAGTTCGATGCTTTTATGGGGGAGATCGACTTCAGGAGGACCACCCTTGATCACTGCGTGTTTGTGAAGCAGTACGCTCCAGAGGATTTCATTATTTTACTCCTTTATGTTGACGACATGTTGATAGTCGGGAGGAGCACTGCGCGCATTGCCGAGCTGAAGCGGCAGTTGAGCTCCACATTTGTGATGAAGGACTTGGGAGCTGCGAAGACCATCCTAGGGATGCATATTCGGAGAGACAGAGGCTCCAAGTTACTTTGGTTGTCGCAGGAAAGATATATCAGGAAGGTGCTACAGAGATTTAGTGTGGATCAGGCGAAGAAGGTGAGCACGCCGCTTGCAGCTCACTTCAGACTTACCGCTGACCAGTGCCCGAGCACACCTGAGGAGAAAGAGGAGATGCAGAAGGTCCCCTATGCTTCTGCAGTTGGTAGTCTTATGTATGTCATGGTATGCACTCGCCCTGATATAGCGCATGCTGTTGGTACTGTTAGTAGGTTTCTCTCTAATCCTGGGAGAGAACATTGGAGCGCTGTGAAGTGGATTCTAAGGTACCTACATGGGACGTCAGATTTAACGTTAAGGTTTGGAGATAGTGAGCCAGAGCTACTAGCCTACACAGATGCTGATATGGCTGGAGATTTGGACTCCAGAAGATCAACCTCTGGGTACCTGATCCTATTTGCTGGGGGAGCTGTTTCGTGGCAGTCAAGACTACAGAAGTGCGTTGCACTGTCGACTACAGAGGCAGAGTTTATTGCAGTCACTGAGGCAGGAAAAGAGCTTCTTTGGATGAAGCGTTTCATCAAAGAGTTGGATTTCACTCAGGAGCGCTACACACTCTTATGTGACAGTCAGAGCGCGATTCATTTAGGGAAGAACCCCACCTTCCACTCGAGATCAAAACATATTGATACGCGGTATCATTGGATACGCGATACTCTAGAGCAGAGAGAGCTGGATTTGCAGAAGGTGCACACAGATGACAATGGAGCGGATATGCTTACGAAGACTGTGTCGAGGGGAAAGTTCGAACATTGTGTGAGGATCGCTGGCATGACGATCTCTTCCACATAAATGCAAAGGGGATAAATTGTTGGGTACAGTTCCCGTCCTTTGTGGAGAAAACTGTGGATTTGAGTTTTACTAACTCGAACTTGGTGGTGCTGGATCTATCGACATATGGAGGAGACATGAAGGTCTTACCAAATGAAGATAATTAGAAGGACACATTTTTCACTTAGTCGAAAAGGGGGAGATTTGATGAGGTATTTTCTCCTAAGTGTGAAAGGGGTTAGCCACCTTTTGACCATGCTTTTCAAGCATGTGTTTCATGCAAGTGTGAAAAGGGGTAGCCGCCTTTGACTAAGAAATCAACATGTGCTCTTGAAGGAAGCTTCTAGGAAAGTGCCCAGAGGAAGCTTCATGACATGTGCTTTTGACCGAGGGAAGCTTCATGGAAGCTTCATGCACATGCTATCTACCACCAATATCTACCCCTTGGTTTTGGCCTTATAAATAGGCATGAAGGAGGAGGGGTAAGGCATCCACTTCTCTCCCATCTCAAGCATTGAAAGAGTTTCTAGAGAGGCCTTTGTGGCAAGTGTCTTAGTTTGGGGAGAGCTTTCGGACGTCTCTGCGACGTTGACGAGGAATACTTCGCCTACACAGATTGGATCTGGAGCAGACTTGGGCAAGGATTCGAAGAGGCATCTTGGAGAGGATTTGTGTAATCCGTCTCGTCCGCCACTGTCGGTAACTTGCAACTTTTTGCTACTGTTTATTGTGTATTATTGTGTGGTGCGAAGTTGGTGAAGATCCTGTGTGGATCGAGGAGAGAAAGCCTTGTAATTGCCTATCTGTTTTACACATTTTTAGTGGCGGCTTTCCGGGTTGGACTCCGATCGTCCCGTGGTTTTCACCCTATTGGGTTTCCACGTTATATCTGTGTGTCACCTTTATTGTTGTTATTTTGTGTTGTATTTTTGGTTGTGTATCGGCATACCGCTAAGCGGTCGTGCAGGTACTTGCTCGAACTAATTTGCAGGTGCTCTGGTCGGGCTTGCGTGCTCTCTAGCCCAACAGTAACCACCTGACGAGCAAATCACATTTGCCGATTCGGAGCACACTGATCGCCATTTTTCATAAATGACCGTCTCGCCCTTCGGGCAGTTCAGGCAGTTTGGGCAGTTCGGGCAGCTTCGTTGAAGGTGAAAAAGGCGACGAGCGGGTCCTGAAATCTGAGAAAAATGGTTAACTGCAAGCGTGTTGGGAAAGTGGAAACGCTTCTGAGCGTGATCAGAAACGTTCTGAGCGCGCAACGAACACGGAGGCGTTCTGAGCGCGCTTGGGAGTGTTCTGAGCATGCAACGAACACAGAGGCATTCTGAGCGCGCTACGGGCGCGGAGCATTCAGGGTGAGTATTGCTGGAGTGCAGTCGTCATGCGGACGAGCTGCGGCTTCCGATGATCGCGTTTACTCGGAAAGCGGGAACCGGAGCCCCCCGAAGAGAAAACGGGTCCCGTTTGCACCGGGTAGGGGGGATGCGGTTTCCACCGCATCCCCCGCGAGCCCTAGGGAGGGTTTGGCCGCACCCCACCATGGAGGGCGGCTTGGCCGCACCCCCATGGGGGGTGCGGCTTGGCCGCACCCCCATGGGGGGTGCGGCTTGGCCACACCCTTCCATGGGGTGCGGCTTGGTTGCACCCCCATGGGGGGTGCTCCATAGCCGCACCCCACCAAGGTGGGGTGCGATTTGGTTGCCCCCCACCAGAGTGGGGTGCGGGTTATCCGCACCCCGCTTAGTGGGGTGCAGACTAGCCGCACCTCAGTGGTGGGGTGTGACTTTGGTTTCGCCTGGCGCGAAACGCGCGCGCGACGGAATTATGTTCATGGGTTTGACTCTTGACCCCACTAACCCCACTCCCACTTAGTGGGGCTTTCTCTAACCGCACCCTGGAATTCCTATAAATGCATGAGTGCATATCAAGTAGTTTGAGCTCGTCGTGTCAGAAAAGGTCTTGGATATGTTGTTACGATTAAGGCATCTGATAAGGTCGTTGGGCGATCCAAACCACATGTATTATTAAGATGTAATAATACACGTGCTGAATGATTTCCAATTATGAGAAATTAACTAATTTCAGGGAAGCAAATTGCTCAAAGAGAAAACAGCGTCTACAACCAGCAGTAGATTCTTTATTAATTAAATTTATTGTTTATTTAAAGAACACGACAATGCAACCATTAGGTTTGGATAGAATGAAGGCTCTGTTTGGCGCTGCGTTTTTTTTGCTCCCGCGAGTTTGGAGAAAAAATTCAACGTCATTGAATGCATGTTCAAGAAAAGATTATTAGTTTTGAACATAAAGATGCATAGAGTTCCTTAAGTGAGATGATCAGGAACCGTCCTGTTCATAATCACCGTGTTTATGACCGCCATCGCGGTGCCAAAAGTCATGATAGATTAAAATATTCTTGTAATTTCATTTTCTATTAAAAGAGAAATATCTTTTTGTTTTATATTTTAAGTACTCTAGCTTTCTCCTCTAGCTAGCCGACTCTCATTGAACCTAACACAATCCAACCCTGCCTCAAACTCTCGATCTTCACTGCTCTCTCGTCCACGGAAATCTTGCCTCTCCGGCAGCCACTCGAACCTTGCGTAGAATCCTATCTTGCCGGCCTCGGCGAGAGCATATGCGACTCCACAGTCGAGTCGAAGAAAGACGGTGAAGCCAGGTAAACCATTGACCAATATCATTGGGAATGTCGTGTTTGAGAACTGACCTTCCCAAGTACAACTCTCACTACTCACGGGCAACCGTTTTATCATCTTCCGCTAGCTCCAACTCCGCTTGATCGGTATTATTGTCACAAAGGCTCTAAATACCACTGATGCAGTAGTGGTTAACAATTATTTGTGAGATATAAGTTTTTCCGTAGGGCGGAGTTGAATATGAAAAAGAAATCGCAATCTAGACTAATTGCAAATACCAACCTAAACAATTTCTTCTCGTCGATATTTTGTCAAGCCTTTCCTTTGCCCGCGTTTGACGAAGAAGCTTCTTTTCAAAGAAAATTTTAGAGCATTACTATTTTTTTTTGGTAACTTCAAAATCCATATCATTTTAAGTTCAAAGAAGACATATTAACTCAAGTCTTTATCCCACTATAGTGGGGTCGGCTATATGGATTCTTTGTCGCCATTGTGCCATATCTTTGGTCATAATCTCACTGATGCTTAAGTACATCATGTCTTTCCTTATAGTTTCTAAATATGTAAAAGAAGACATATTGAGCAAACAAGAAAAACTCAAGAGGCAGATCAATGACACACGAGGCTCGTTCTTCAGTAGAGCGAAGGGCTCATCCTTTGGAGGATGTAGCCGTGTTCTTCAGTGGAGCATGTGGAACATTCGTCAGCAGTGCTCGACAGATGTCCTTTGTCATGGAATAAAAGGAGCATTCTTTGGTGACGCGCGCCAAACATATACTATTCCGTAGAGCGCGAGGGCACATAATTTGACGCTACGAATGTGTGTTCTTCAGGAGCGCTCTTTTAGAGCAATCTGCTCTTCGAGAACACTCATTTTGAGCGATTTTGAGGTGTGCTTTTTACGGCAATATTTAGGAGGCGCTCTTTTATAGTGATTTTTTTGGAACACTCATTTAGAGTGGTCATCAGTGTGAAGAGTTGCTCGAAGCATCCGGAGGCGATCAAAGTGGAATCCACTCTCCGTTGCCCCTAGCGGGGTATATATAGGCAAACCCTAGGAGTGTCTACGGGTATCGAGTATCCGTGTACTCGACCGACCCGTTTAGCCTCCGAACATTGTTATTAGTCCAAATATACATTAACAATCAGGAGACAATCTGTTAGAGCGATCTTGTGGAGTCACGCACATAGAGTGGTCCTCTAGAGGCGTTCTTTTAGACCATTTTTCACGTGCGCTCTGGTATGGTGGACCTGTGAAGGTGCTCTTTTAGAGCGTTCTTTCGGAGTCGCTCTTTTAGAACGATCTTCTGGTCGCGCCGCAAGAGCATCCTCCCTTTGCAGGGTATGAGCAATAGCATATTATATATTTACAGCTCCTTTTTTTTTTCTCTCAACCACTATAAGGGGGGAGATCAACTTCTATAGATTTTTGGAGGGCAGAAGCGGGAATTTCTCCGTTTAATTATTTATTAATGTGAACAAGCATTAATGAAGCTGCATGTACAGATTTAATTAAACACATGAAAACCATCGTAAAATCTCAGAAATATTTTTGAATTATCAAATCAAAAGGCGGTGGTGGTCGTGACGCAGTGGTTATGAACCGTCGTTCGTGAACGCCCGATCTCATCTAAGGACCTCATCCACCTTTCTGTACAAAACTAGTTTTCTTTTCTCGGTGGCGGTTATAACCGTTGTCACGCCAAACATGTATTCTATGATAATGATATTTTTGTCCAAACTTGCCGGAGCAAAAAACGCTGCGCCAAACGAAGGCTTAATTGCAACCAACAAATCTCAGGAAAGCTGCGTGAACAAATTTAAGGTGAAATAGAAGAAATTCAATACAAACGCCGGAGTACAAAAGAAGCCGCATTTTTCTAGAAGTAGCAGGAAGAATTCATAGGCATCGTGCCGTATTTCTGCTCGTCGCAAATTAGAATCCGAGAAAGCGTGGGAGTAAAGCGACGTTGACTGAGAGTCAAACTTGTAAGAGGTCAATAGGAGGATTGACCTAAAATGGCTCAAAAGCTAATTTTTGTCTCCAGATTTTAGAACGGGCCATATCATTATATATATACAAGCATCTTCGCACGGGCTACCGCCCGTGCTCGATGCTCTCCGCATCGACAGTACCTTAGCAGCGACGGTACCTCCTCCTAAACTCGCCCGCTCTAACACGCTTGGTCAATTGACAGTGCATGGGTAGCCTCTGTGCCCCGCATGGCTGTACCCCCGCCTCGACAGTGTCCCGGCGCGACGACGCTCCCTCCGCTCGCGAACCCCCGCGCGCAGTGCTCTCCCCAGTCCCGATTTTGTTGTGCGCACAGGGGTTCGCGAGCGGAGGGAGCGTCGTCGCGCCGGGACACTGTCGAGGCGGGGGTACAGCCATGCGGGGCACAGAGGCTACCCATGCACTGTCAATTGACCAAGCGTGTTAGAGCGGGCGAGTTTAAGAGGAGGTACCGTCGCTGCTAAGGTACTGTCGATGCGGAGAGCATCGAGCACGGACGGTAGCCCGTGCGAAGATGCTCGTATTCCCGTTAGCGCACTTCAAGATGGGGCTTTGCTTTCCTATATAGTCAGAGGCCCGACCGATTCTCAAATTACTTATATATCAACCATGCATGCATGCATAAATGTTACACAAAAGATCATTTTTCCCAAAATATAGATAATTCATCCATGCACTCAAACAATAATTTTTACCCCTAGAAAAGAATTTAAATCTTTGCTTTTCCTAGAGCATCAAATTCAGACATATTTCCCAAAGAACAAAACTTTGATTTCATCATTTATAAGCCACTTTTTTCCCACAGTAACTTCATAAACAGCAAGGACACAAAAAGTAAACGTTCAGTGTGAAGAAAAGAAGAACAAAGAGGTGCAAATAAGCATACAACTGGATGAGGGGTTGATCAAAGTTTATCAGCTACGCCCACATAAAAGTGGCGTGACCATCTTATTCAAGCACTCATTTAATTCTACAATGGTTGGATGTTCTATGTAAATATTTTTCTAAACTTCAACACGGTGTGCGCATAGCAAAAGTAACTCGAATTCAATCAAGCATCTAGAGTGAAAAACAAAAAACAAAAGCTGAAATAGTAGTCAAACATGCCTGAGGGTTTCTGGATCAACTTTGGAGCAGAAATCTCCCAATCAATTAGTTTTTCGCGCATCCATGACCTAAACCAGTTCTACTAATAAGTCACCTCCATTAATATTATTATATCTTAGATATGCAATATAAACTTTTGTAGCATAATTAGAAATCATGCAGCGCATTCATACATATATATATATATATAGCCAAGCATTCATACAAAAAGCTGATATGTCAAAGCATACATATATATGGTCGAAATATTATCGGACTAAATTGATCCCATGTTCTACTAATATCTCTTCCACTCCAAGATAAAAGTGAAAACTATCTAAATCAGAAATTTTGGAATTGATTTTTTCATCCAAATCAGAACATGCAAATCAAGATCGAAACAAAAATTTGGAGAGAAAATGATGTAACCAGTTCTTTCTCTTTGCCCTGAATTCATAGGGGCAGCCTTCGTCGGTGACGATTACGTCATCGGTGATGATGACCTCGAAGGCATAGGCCATGAGCACGCCTTTGCATCCCAAGAACTGCGTCAGCATGGAATGTGTTTGATACGACAATGACTATTACCGCCACCAAGAAAAAAGAACTAATTCTGAACATAAAAATGTATGCAGTGCCATATGTGATATCGGACGTTTAGGAGCGACGATTCGTAACCACTGGAGTTCACGACTGCTACCATCGTGTCAAACAGACTCTAAAACAGGTCCCTCTAGAAAGAAAATTTCATTGAGTGCCCAATAGCTTATAAGATTTACTTCCACCGCTCACAAATTTTTTTCCATTTTTTTGTCATACTCCGTAGAAAGTCTCCATGACTCAATCTACAATCGCGCTCGGGGTTGGCGAGCAGATAGACAACCGACGTGCGAATTATGTGAACCCGAGAGAAGCCGGATGCTAATGGAGTGATTGTCGTAGGCGGGGCACTGTTGTGGTCGGTGTAGTCACGACCGGGATAATATCACGCGGGGCATGTGGGCGCTCCCCGTGCACATTCACTCGTATAAGTAGTATATCATTATGCTTATTGCAAGTGCGTGTATGTAAAATTCAGAGCCTAATAAAAAGACAACTCATGCTTTCTATCACATTTTTTCTCCTTCTCAGGTCACTGCTAGTGTGTACTACACTATCCATAGCAAAGCAAAATTCTATTATAATCCATCTAATAAAAAACTTTGCTATGACAGAAACGCCAAGTTAAAATAAGTATTTTGACAACTCTTTGACATCATAATCCTAATAATAACATAAAGCATATGAGATCAAATAGAAGTAATAACATAAAGCATATGAAGTTTATACCTAATTCCTGAATCCAAATCAATGCCCCTAGCATATGTGCCGCCTTAGACCACAACTTCTCAGATTCATACAACTCGGCACTCAAGGGCGGTGAAGTTGATTTACTTTATTACCACTAATGTGAACTTGGTCAAGAGCCTAGGCTTGTAGAAGTTTCAATCCCTATAAAATACGAAATTTAGCAAACATAAATCCAATAATCACATGTTCTGCTGGAATGAAAAATAAAATTCATAAGAATGGAAGACATAATGATAGGAATGTGGATTAATTGAACCAAAATATACTAAATAACACATCCCTAAAGTAAAGTTAATCGTATAAAATTTATCACCTCCATTAATCTTATTATATCTTAGATACACAGTATAAACTTTTGTAGCATAATTTCCGTCCAATGATGAGCAAAGGAACATAAATTTCATGCCCTATGAGAATTTTAATACCCCCCATATTATTAACCAATGCAGTTGGATTGCAATTAGAAATACGTTTGATATCAGTTTGTGTTAGGCATTTATTCAAACAGGTTGGGTGCGGAATTAATGGTGGAGAAGTCAGTTGAGGAGGTCAGTTCACTTTTGCAGGTAGTGGGCGGTTCACTTATGCAGGTTTCTGCATGCTATTATAGAACATGGGCTCGGTGCAGATAATGAAGCAGCAACTTAATTAATCAAAAAATGTATTATAATATGAAGGAATGTGAAGCATTATTCTGGCTTAAGCAAACAACAGGGAACGATTTAAGAGGATACCTTTCAAGATATTTGCATAATTATTAACCAAGTGAAGGGCAGTGAAATACATCCAGGAGGGAGATCGACTACCTCCGGTGAGACTTCTTCTCGCTTCTTCCCATCACCGCCCCAGGTTTTCCGCTCCTTGTTTTTCGCTTGTTCTGATTTGGGGGTTACCACGTTTATAAGTTTTATGGGCTGGAATCAAGAAGGGAGAAGTGCAAGCATACCTTAAGAAGTGCTAACTATCAGCGATGGAGCCGGGAGAAGTGCAAGCGACGGAAGAAATCGTGAAAGCAGTAGAGACAGGAATTGGGCGAGGTGAGGCGCCAGTTGGGGAAGCCGGCGCCGACGGGAAGGCCTTCACGGAGGATGGAGTGGAGATGGAGTGGAGATGGAGTGGAAACCAGGCAGGATGATTATTGGAGACGATCGATCACTGCTTTGGAGTACGCGGCGAAGAAGAAGGGAAATAAAAAACACGCGAAGATGGCATCTTTGTTCGCGACCGACGGGCGGGTACTGTCGCTGCTAAAGAGGAAGCGGAAGCGGCGCGGTCGAAGAGGAAGAGAGGTGCAACGCGTGTACTGTTGACGGGGATGGCTTAAGATGAAGCAGCGATAGCGGAAGAAGAGCACGAAGGGTAATTTGGGGAAGCCGAATCTCGCGTGACCGAGGTCGTCCGGGCACTGTAGCAAGAAGCGAAAATCTTTATTTAAGATATATATATATACATAAGAGTGACAGTGCACGGCCCCCCGTGTCCCGCGCGACAGTACCCTACCCGCTTCCGGCACACTCAGTTATTTTAAAAAAAATTCTTTTTTTTTTTCCTTTTATTTTTTCATCCGCCCCAAGTCAGCCCCAGATCGGCTGTCTTCGCCCGCCTCCGACCGGCGGTATTTTTTTTTAAATTATCTTTTAAATTATTCATTTTAAAGGTTTTTTTTCTATTATAGTTTTATTTTTTTAATTACTCTTTTAAATTTTAAAAAACAAAAAAAAAGTTGCACCATAAGAGAACCGTCGGTGGGTGGTTATATCTTGAGAAGTAAAAGAAAACTGTCTATTTATGTATAGTAATGTAAGTGCTTACAACAATTTGCCAGTTGGTGTGGTGGTTGTGTCTTGATTCAATATATTAGAGTATTCTAAATTTTAATTTTTTTTATTAAGAAATTTACCCGCAACCAAGCGGGCTTCGCCCGCTTGGCATTCAAGGCGGGCTTCGCCCGCCCCCTCGGCGGATTGGCTTGGCTTGGGGTGCGGCCAAGCCAAGCTGCCCCCTTGGGTGCGGCCTGGCCGCACCCCCTTGGGTGCGGCCAAGCAAAGCCGCCCCCCCCTCCCCTCGGGTGCGGCCGCGCCGCGTCCCCCTTAGGGTGCGGCCGAGCCACTCTCCCCCATAGCGAGGCTAGGTGAATCTCCCCTCTTCCGACTCGCCACCGCTCTTCGGGTTCCGGATTCTACCAAGAACGCTTCCCTGCGCGCTCAGAACGCTTTTCCGTTCGTTACGCGCTCAGAACACTTCTAAACGCGCTCAGAGCACTTTCAGATTTCGGGCACGCTCACTTTTTGTCTTTCTAATTTCTCAGATTGCAGGAACAGCTCGTCGCCTTTTTCGCCTTCAACAAAGCTGCCCGAACTGCCCGAACTGTGAAATTTTCCGTAGATCTAGGAGTGAGCAGGAATAGTATAACTCAAAGTTCAAGCGAACAACCAGAAGCACATGAAAAACAATTTCAATCTTTATTGATGCTAGCAGAAAACTTCATTACAAGGCGAGGTATACATGACGAGACATGATTTCGCCAGTACACAAAAATAGGAGAAAAAAACAATGCTGAAAGATAACCAGCAGTCTGAAATCCTGAGACCGCCCGACTTGCGAGTTCGCGAGACTAGGAAACGAGACCGCCCGAACTGCCTGCCTCCGACTTGAACAACACCAACTGAGAACCCCGCGACCTGCCACTGATCCTCCCGAACTCCAGCAACCTGCACTGCAAGTCGCGAGACCGCCCGAACACCTTCAGAAGAGGAGGTGACCGCTGCTACCTGCACAATCCGCAGAAGCTGCACAAAAGAAGTTCAATCAGCAAACCGACCGGTCACAAGAATTGAGACCGCAAGAACTAGCCGCGAGCTCTGCTTACACTTGGTGCGATTATGTTTGTTGCTACAGTGACTCCTATTTATAGGCGTGCGACCTGATCCAGTCACCACCCTATGAGATAGAGTCACCGCCTTCTGACCGAGTGACCGAGACCGGTCAACCCGCGCGGTCAGCAAGATCGCTCTGCGCCGTGAGCTCGCCGACTTCAACAGAAAGTCGCGCGATCATGATAATCACCACCTGTGTTCGCCACCCGACCTCCTCCAGAGACCGCGAACACACTAGGCCGACTAGGGCAACAGCCCGCCAAGTCGACCAAACATCAGTGACCGCATATACCAGCTGATCGCCGAAGGACCAGCCATGCGAACACACACCGGAGACCGCACGACTAAGAATACCATAGTCTGCGCGTGTTGAAACCGATTTCTCGATCTCTTGTGGAGCTCGGGGTCCTCACCGAGATGAGGGGCAGCTAGCCCTTACCGGTCCCTCGGGAGAGGTAAGGCCGACGATTCGAGCAAAAGAACAAAGACCCTAGTCTCAGCGAGGAGGTCCCTCCACTAACCCGGAAGATCGTTGAGCGCTTCCCCTCCCAAGCCAAAGCTAAGACTCGGGCACCTTGGAGAGCTAGAGAGCCCAAACCAAAGCGACCTAGGGAGAGAAAAGCTCAAAGATCCTGAACCTCTCTTCCAAGGTGCCCATTAAGGTCTATTTATAGGTTTTGGTTTTGCGGTCTGCAGATAACAGGATTCCGCCTTCAGATTTGACTATCTGCACCCCGGGTGGGTCTGCTAACAGCCAAGCTCCGCTGTTTGGAGAGGCTAAGAGCAGATCACCGAGGGTAAAATGGTAAGTTGATCCTAATGACATATAGGTAAGGGGTCGCGAGAGCCCCACTGTTGAAGTTCTCGCCGGCCTTCTCGCGGATCCTGCCCGCGGAAGGAGCTCTCGCGAATACGGCCCGCGGCATCTCCTTCGGAGGGTCGTTTTGCGAGAACCCTGCTGAAGGAGCTCTCGCGAGGACGAGGGTCCGCAGACGAGGTTCTCGCGAGGACCGCGTTGGCCCATTTTGGTGGTCTGCCGAGGTCTTGTTGGCTGAGGCTCGATCTCGGCGAGGCCCAGATCTCATCACTCCCGTCTCGCTTGATTTCCCTGCTTGGCGAATATCGGGGTTGTACACAATCCCCGCTCTTCGCGAAGACTAATGTCCTCGCGAAGAATCGTCCAACCCCTGATATTCGACCGCCCCCAGATGACCTGTCAGGAATCTTTGGTGGGACCCACCATGCAGGTTATAAATATCGTCCCGAACCCCCATTGGTGCGCGTCGCTTCTTTTCCTTCCTTTCTTGTTCTAGCTGCCGGGAGATGCCGATTTCCGAAGAAGCAGAGGCTCGCCTGAGGGCGTTGAGAGCCGGCGGGCTACCTTCCACGACCAAGGTACCCGCCTGGATGAGTCGGCCGCCCCCCCGCCCAGTCGCCAAAAGTCAAGAAGGCGAAGACGGTTCACCTCTCTGGGGACGACTCCGTGGCGCTGGACTCCTCTCCGGACGATCACCGCCCCGAGAAGGTATGAGTTATTCGAATTCACGCCGATAAATTGCTCTTCATTCATTTCCACTCGCAGGATACTTTGCCGAGCGAGATCGTTGAGGAATGTGCTGAGGGGTCTCGGAAAAGCAAGCAGGTGGACACGAACCTCGCTGGGAAAGACACCGGTACGATATGGATCTCGCATACCGTGATATTTATGTCAACCATATATGATCTGTTACTCTTTTCTTACAGTCTCGCCCCTGAAGTCCCCGATCCGCCCGTCGTCGCGGCCTCCATCTCCGCCCCCTCCAAGTAGAATCGTTGATAAGCCCGGGTTCCACCTCCTGACGAGCGAGGAGACTGGTGGCTCCGCCCCGCCGAAGATTCTCCCGACCAACAGCACGGTTTATCCCGCTGGCCTGGGCAAATCTCTTTACCCCCATTATGGAAACGTGTTTCAGGGCCGTCCTTCGGGTTCTCGCCCCCCCTCTCGGTAAGCGTTATGGCCTCGCCGACACCCTGCGTGACTTCGCGCTCATTATCTGACCTTGTGAGATCTTGCAGATAATGCCGAGAATCCGCACACCGATTCTGAACTGGGCGACGACGAAATGTCCCCCCTTCCTGATCAGGTGGAGGAATTCCTAGGTGATCCGCGAGATCCCGAGATGATGAAACAGCGGGCCGCGGAGCTCTTGCGAAAGCATGGGCGAATGCTGATGGACCTCAACATGCAGGCGAGACGGGACAGGGAAGCTGCCGAGGATAGACACGCGGTCCTGATGGAAGAATGTGCAAGGCTCCGGCATGCGAGACAGCGCGATCAAGATGAGAGCGCCACGACGCCGGAGGTGCACATAGCGAGAATGAGAGACTACGCCTACCTCACGGACCGGGAGGGTCGTTTGGCGGAAGAGTACTATAATTCTAGGGTACCGCCGAGATCCGGGTCGCGGGGTGGTGGCCGTTGGAAATGGCTACCCCATGATTCTCGCTAACTGCTTTGTTGTGCTCTTATTATCATTAATGGGTGTCGCTGTTTTAGACAATCTCGCCATGGCTCGCAACTTCGCATATTTGCCACTTATATGTAGGCTTTATTTATTCTGACAGTATTACTAGCTTTTTATTGTTTCTCGCTTGGCGCTAGCGAGTCTACTTCGTTTTCACATTATGTTGTGCTCGCGCGGACCCTCTGTTCCCGCCAAATTTGTCTCTCGAAAGTGTCGTTTGTACTAACCCCGCAGGTTTTTCTCGCCCGCGGACATGATGTGATGTTTTTGTTGATGCTCGTGCTCGCTGACGCTTGGACTTCTTCCCGCCTTTTTGTTTTGGCTATAAATAGGCGGTCTTTAATGAGCCAACCACCGCATTTATTCTCAATCTTCTTCTCCTTCTGCTACAGAGCTCTCGCTCTTTCTCGTTTTCGCATTCTTCCCCTTCTCACAGATCTTCCAGATGGGCGGCGACGCGGAGTCAGAGGGTCGGCGGAGGGTCGCGAAGGCCTTTGCCGAACACAGCTTCTTCTCTTGCAATCTGACCGACGAAGAATACTTTAGCGCCATCGCTGATTTCGTTCTCCCCCCGTTCGAGGCACGCCGCCCTAGCGAGGACGACGTGATCAATGACCCGTTGGTCGACGAGTTGGCCATCCCTATCGCCCACTTCGCGGTCGGCCTGCGCCTTCCTTTGTGGCCAGAAGTTCGCCAGGTAACAATCGTTCTTGCTTACTTGCTGTTTATTTTGCCACTCGAGCCTCGCTCGCCACGTGGATTGATCCTGTTCTCGCTGCCTGTTAGGTGCTCAAGCATTATGGCGTGGTTCCCGGCCAACTCACACCCAACGCCATGGCGGTGGTCATCGCCTTCGCCTGCTACCTCCGCGAGGAGCGGATAGAGTTCAACCTTCCTGTCTTCCGGAAGCTGTTCTCCTTCCGCGCCTACAAAGATGGGACAACCTATTTCGTGGGCACAGGCCCGAAAGTGGTTGAAACCGTCAACAAGGCCCACTTCTGGGCCCAAAAGTTTGTCGTCGTCAAGGGGAACTTCGGCAACATTCCCTTCTCGCCGATTCAACATAGCGAGACCACCTACCGGCCCACCGCCCTCGGCGGCCATGACGCCCTCCTCCATCAGTTCTTCTGCAAGAAGAACTTCGAGGTCGTCTACCTCCGCCGCAACCTAGACTCGCTGCTTCCGGTCCTCGCCGGAGAAGGTAAAGATCTCTGTCTAACATATTTGTCCCAATTCGCAAGTCTATCGTACTCATCCCCATGATTCTGTTTTTAGGCGAGCGAGATCTTCCTCTCCACCCCCCTTACGCGAGCAACTGGAAGACCGATGCCACAATGGCTCTCGCTACCATGGGGGCGGAAGCTTGCCGAGGAGACGTCGCCCCGGCCGAGCCTTCCTCCCGCAAGAGATCTGGAGCTTCCGGCAGTCATGGTGCCGTCCCGAA
This sequence comes from Dactylorhiza incarnata, assembly GCA_033032865.1. Classification (NCBI taxonomy): domain Eukaryota; kingdom Viridiplantae; phylum Streptophyta; class Magnoliopsida; order Asparagales; family Orchidaceae; genus Dactylorhiza; species Dactylorhiza incarnata. The sequence continues at coordinate 444,278 of JAWHQI010000383.1, forward strand.
GTCTCCGCCAAAAAAGAAAAGCAAGAAAAGCGTGGCCTCGCTCGCTTCGTCAAAAGGTAAGGAGCCTCGCGAGGTTGCCTTCGACGAGTTTGACCTTACCGGCCTTTCGGCGGGCGAGGACGAAGATCCTGGCCAGGAGGCGGCCAGGGCCTCGGTCCTCCCCATCCCGGTGAACCATTATAACTTCGGGCTCGGCCAGAGGCGTCGGGACGAGACTGGCGAGCCCCTTGTCACCTGGAAGCCAGAGACAAACAGGGTGGACATCTCTTCTATCCTCCCCTCCTGGGTGGAGAAGGAGACCGTCAGTGGCCACGCCTTCGACTTTTCGTTCGCGCTTTATGGTCGCGAAGATGCAGGGTCTTACAAGGATGAGACCGCGAGGACCCTTGCTTATGAGAGCGCGAGGTCCCAGCTGCGTTCTGCCGAGCTCGCCCATATGACTGGGAGGCGTTGCTTACAGCTGGAGCTTCAGAATGTGGAGCTCGCGAGGGCCTACCAGGGAGTTCTCGCCGAGAGCACGCAACTGAAAGAGAAGCTGCTCGCCGCGGAGGCAAGGGTGGTGAGTCATCTAGGCTTCCAACTTCGTATTTTCCCCCAACCCCTCCATCTCTCTAACCTGACTTGCTCGCAGGATGTCGGGGTCGCCGGGAAGACCAACGCTCGCATCAAGGACTTGGAGAGCGAGGTGGCCGGGCTGAAGGCCCTAAATGGCGACCTCACTCGCGCCGTGGTTCCTCCTTCGCCTCGCCGTTTAAAAGAAGTCCGGCGAGCGCGAGACGAGGAAATTAGTGTGGGATCGATAGAGTCGGCTCGCTACATTTTCTCGGTGGCGAAGGCGATCGGCCTTTTGGCGGATAATGCGGCTGACATGACTCTGGAAGACATTGTTCCAGAGCTCTTCCTCCCTCTCCCGCCGGTGAAGGACAGCGATGATGAAGAAGGATCTGCGGGCGATTCCTGAAGCTCGCCGCCCTTCCCCCTTTTGTGTTGTAACTGGTGTTATAATTTTTGATCGGCGAGATCGCCAAAGATTGTAACTGAATTATTAAATATAGAATGCAGATTTTGTTTTGTTCACTGTGCTCTCCTTTTCTCGTTTTGTTATTTTCATTTTTCGACCGTCTCGCCCTTGCTCATCTCGTGATTCGTTTTCGCGGAGGTCATTCTCGCGCCGCTCGTTATTGGATAGGTGCGCGCAGGACGCTTCGGCTGCTCGGGTCTCTCGCCGTCTGCCTTAGGCTCGTTACGCCTTTAGCTACGCGTATTTTCTTTAGGTTTCGTAGGGTATTTTTCCTCTTGGCGAGAGCTCGCTTCTTACTCAGTGCAGGCAACCTTTCTGCCGACGACTGGATATTTGGGATCGTATGAGATTGATCCTTGTCACTTGCGTATTGTCGCACGCGACCTCTCTTAGCCGAGCGAGCACGCCCGACGAGCGAGAAGGAGTTTGCCAGCATAAGACTTATCACCCGATCATTTTCTCCAGAGACCGTCCTGAACCACCCGTCTAGTGAGAGCCCGGGAGCGGAATCGATCCGGGGCATTCCAGCACCAATACTTGTCACTTTGCCAGCCTCTCCCGAGATCAACCTGAACCCCCCGTCTAGTGAGAGCCCGGGAGCGGAATCGATCTGGGGCATTCCAGCACCAATACTTATCACTTTGCCAGCCTCTCCAGAGATCAACCTGAACCCCCCGTCTAGTGAGAGCCCGGGAGAGGAATCGATCTGGGGCATTCCAGCACCAACACTTGTCACCTTGCCAGCCTCTCCAGAGATCAACCTGAACCCCCCGTCTAGTGAGAGCCCGGGAGCGGAATCGATCTGGGGCATTCCAGCACCAACATATCCAACCTTGCCAGCCTCTCCAGAGATCAACCTGAACCCCCCGTCTAGTGAGAGCCCGGGAGAGGAATCGACCTGGGGCATTCCAGCACCAACACTTGTCACCTTGCCAGCCTCTCCAGAGATCAACCTGAACCCCCCGTCTAGTGAGAGCCTGGGAGCGGAATCGATCTGGGGCATTCCAGCACCAACACTTGTCACCTTGCCAGCCTCTCCAGAGATCAACCTGAACCCCCCGTCTAGTGAGAGCCCGGGAGCGGAATCGATCTGGGGCATTCCAGCACCATTACTTGTCACCTTGCCAGCCTCTCCAGAGATCAACCTGAACCCCCCGTCTAGTGAGAGCCCGGGAGCGGAATCGATCTGGGGCATTCCAGCACCATTACTTGTCACCTTGCCAGCCTCTCCAGAGATCAACCTGAACCCCCCGTCTAGTGAGAGATCGGGAGCGGAATCGATCTGGGGCATTCCAGCACCAACATATCCAACCTTGCCAGCCTCTCCAGAGATCAACCTGAACCCCCCGTCTAGTGAGAGCCCGGGAGCGGAATCGATCTGGGGCATTCCAGCACCAACATATCCAACCTTGCCAGCCTCTCCAGAGATCAACCTGAACCCCCCGTCTAGTGAGAGCCCGGGAGCGGAATCGATCTGGGGCATTCTAGCACCAACATATCCAACCTTGCCAGCCTCTCCAGAGATCAACCTGAACCCCCCGTCTAGTGAGAGCCCGGGAGCGGAATCGATCTGGGGCATTCCAGCACCGACATTTGTTACCTCGACACAGCAGCAGTTAAAAGCATAGCAAATGAAAGTAAGACATTGATTTAAACAACATAATAAAGCTTTCAAGGGTAGAATCGTTTCAAATCATCCCCACTCCGAGCTCGGTCGAGAGGTACCCCTTCCACATCCTGGAGGTGATACCCCCCCCGACTTGAGCACCTCGCTTACGATATATGGGCCCTCCCAGTTGGGGTTAAGCTTACCCACCGCGGCCCCTCTGCCAGCCGCATCGACCTTCTTCAGGACTAGGTCCCCTTTCTGGAAGTGCTTGATCCGGATGTGTTTGTCAAAATATCGAGCCATCCGCCGTTTGACCTCTTCCTGTCTGATGGTAGCCAAGTCTCGGAGTTCTTCCACCAAGTCCAAGGACAGCCTCTGCTCTGCATTGTTACCTTCCAGCCACTCTTCATCCCCCTCGCTCGCGGCGATCACCCGGGGGGTCTTCACCTCAAACTCTATGGGGAGAACGACCTCGGACCCGTGAGAGAGCTTGAATGGGGTCTCCCCGGTGGCGGTATTCGGAGTAGTCCGCATGGCCCAGAGGACGGAGGGTAGTTGTTCCACCCAACTTCCCCGTAGGTTCTCCACTTTCTTTTTTAGCAGGTTGACGATTATCTTGTTCGCCGCTTCCACTTGCCCATTGCTCCTCGGGTGGTGGACTGAAGCGAACCTGAGGTCGATGCCGAGCTGAGTGCAAAAGCCGACAAACTCTTCACTCGCAAATTGCGGCCCATTGTCCGTCACTATAGCTAGAGGGAGTCCATGTCTGCAAATTATTTCTCCCCACACAAAATTCCTCACAACCTGAGAGGTTACCTTAGCAAGTGCTTTCACCTCTACCCACTTGGAGAAGTAGTCGATCATGACCAGCAGGAACTTCCTCTGGCCGCTGGCTTGGGGAAAGGGGCCGACCAGGTCCAACCCCCATATGGCGAAGGGCCAGGGGGCCGTGATGGTACGGAGCCTTTGAGCGGGGAGGAGTTGGAGCGGAGCGTAGAGTTGGCACTTCTGACACTTTCTTGTGAACTCTGTTGCATCCTTGCTGAGAGTGGGCCAGAAGTAGCCTTGTCTCAACACCCTCCCTTCCAGGGTCCGACTCCCGGAGTGACTGCCGCACTCCCCGGAGTGGATTTCTTCCAGCACTCTCGGGACCTCCTCCTCGGAGACACAACGGGCCAGGAGTCCCGAGAGAGTCTTTCTATATAGCCCCCTGCATGCAAAGAGTAATAGGCGGACTTATACCTGAAGCGTCTCTTGTCCACATCCTCTCCAGGGAACTGCCCGGAGGATAGGAAGATGATGAACGGGTCCATCCACGAGGCTTGTTGATCCACTTCCATCAATTCTCCTTCCTCGATGGAGGGTCTGAAGAGTTCCGAAGTCGTTCCCCCCGCTCGGGGACCGAACTTGGCTAGGAGGTCCGCCTGGGTGTTCTCTTCCCTCGGCACGTGCCTGATGGAGAAGGTGCGGAACTGCCCGATGACTCCTTTAACTTTTTCCAGGTATAGTAGGAGGGTTGGGTCCTTTGCTTCAAACTCTCCTTTGATCTGGCATGCTACCACCATGGAGTCCGTGGAGACCTCCACGTCCTGCACACCTAGTTCTCGGGCTAGCCGAAGGCCCGCTATCACTGCTTCGTACTCGGCCTGGTTGTTGGTGATTGGGAAATGGATGTTTAAGGCTTGCTCAATCCGAGCCCCTGAGGACTCACTAGGACTATTCCCCCTCCATAGGAGTGTTTTCCCGACGCTCCGTCCACCAACATTTTCCATGCTTCTGGGGGAGGTGGCTCGTGCTCCCCCACTTCGGCCGCGTAGTCAGCCATGAAGTCTGCCACTGCTTGAGCCCTGATGGATGTCCTGGGTACGAACGTGATATTGAATTCGCTTAATTCCACGGACCACTTCGCCAACCTTCCTGAGTGCTCCACCCCTTCCATGATTTTGCGGAGCGGATGGTCCGTCACTACTTTAATTGAATGGGCTTGAAAGTAAGGCCGGAGCCTCCGGGCCGACACTACCAATGCGAAGGCTAACTTTTCTAGGATCGGGTACCGGAGTTCCGCCTTCTTCAGCACTCGGCTGACGTAGTAGATTGGGAACTGTTTCTTCCCCTCCTCCCGGACCAGCACGGAACTTACTGCTTCGGATCCTACCCCTAGGTATAGAGATAGGTCTTCCCCTGGCCTCGGTCCCTGGAGCAGAGGGGTTTGGGTGAGCTGTTCTTTCAGAGCTTGGAAGGCCTTCTCGCATTCCGGGGTCCATTCAAACTTCTTGTTTCCCCGCAGTACTTTGAAAAAAGGTGCACATTTTTCTCCCGCCTTGGAGAGGAATCTGCTGAGCCCAGCCAATTTCCCTGTGAGGCTCTGAACCTCCTTCGTTCACCGCTTTAACTTTGTCCGGGTTGGGCTCCACACCTGTGGGGGTGAGCAAATGGCCCAGGAACTTCCCTCGGCTCGCCCCGAAGACACACTTCAAGGGATTGAGCTTCATCTTGTACCGCCGTAGGGTCCTAAATGTCTCTTCGAGGTCTCGGAGGTGGGTCTCGAGGTCTCGGCTCTTAACCATGAGGTCGTCGACATAGACTTCTAAATTTCTTCCTTTCTGCTCGCGGAAGACCCTATCCATCATCCTTTGGTACGTAGCCCCTGCGTTCTTGAGCCCGAAGGGCATCATCTTATAGCAATAACATCCATCCCCCGTGATGAAGGAAACATCCTTGATGTCCGGGGGATGCATGCGGATTTGATGGTAACCTGAAAAAGCATCTAAGAAAGACATTACAGAAAAACCAACGGCTGAATCAACCAGCGCGTCTATTCTGGGCAGGGGTAGCAATCTTTCGGGCATGATTTATTAAGAAGCGAGAAGTCGATACACATACGCCACTTACCTCCTCCCTTCTTTACCATAACGACGTTGGAGACCCAGCCTGGATACTGGATCTCCGATACAAACCCGGCCTGCAGGAGTTTGCCTACCTCCTCGCGGATGGGCCCTTCTAGCTTGTCCGCGACGACCCTCCTCTTCTGACGGATGGGGCGGGCACCGGGGTCGAGGTTGAGGCGATGGCATGCCACATCAGCGTCGATCCCGGGCATTTCCGCGGCGCTCCAAGCGAAGACGTCCACATTCTTCTGTACGCAAGCCAGAATCTCCTCTTGATCTCCTGGGCTGAGTTCTCCGCTGACCCGGACTTTTTCCACCACCCCCAGCCGGGTGGTGACCTCGAGCTCCACGACCTCGTCCACAGCCTCCAACCGGGACTGCTCTCCCCAAGCCCTTTCCTCTTCGGCACAAGCGGGAGCTTGGGTCTCTTCCTCGACTTCCTTCCCTACCACCATCAGCTCTCCCGCCCTTTCCTCCTGGGCCTTCTCCTCTTCTTCCTTTCCTTCCGCCCGGGGTACCTCAGCTACCCCTTCCTGGGTACGAACTTCATCTCCCTCCTTCTCTTCGGCTACCTCCGAACCTCCAGCTTCGGCCGCCTCCTCCATCACCTTATCCCACTCCTCAGCTTCTCCCATCCAGGAGATGGTGTTGACAGCCGTCACGTAGCACTGTCTTGCCACCTTGGGATCCCCCCTGATCCGCACCTGGACCCCTCCGTCGTTGAACTTGAGGCACTGATGAAAAGTGGAAGGGACGCAGCGGAACGTGCTGATGAGTGGCCGTCCGAAGATGGCGCTGTAACTGCTCGGGGCGTCTACTATGACAAAACGACAGTTCCGGGACTGCCCACCCAGGGTCACATGGAGCCCTACTCCTCCTTCTACTTCCTTCCTCTCCCCCGAAAATCCGAACAGAGGGCCGTCTGAGGCCAGCACCCTTCTGGGTTCCACCTCCATCTTGTCGAATGCCTTCTTGAAGATGACATTGACTGAACTCCCGTTGTCTACTAGGATTCGGGAGACGGTGAAGTTCTCGATCGCCGTCTGGATGACCAGCGCGTCACAGAACGGGTCCTCGTAGCTCGGCATGTCCTTCTGGGTGAAAATGATTTTTTCGGCCAGGGGTGGAGCGGTGGATGTTGACGCTACGCTCCGGCGGTAGATGGTATGGAGACTAGCCTTGCGGGTTGCCTCCACCCCTACCCCCCCATGGATCACTCCGATCCCTCCCCTATTCCCCAGATCTGCTCTATCCTCACACCTTTCCTCCTCCTCTCGAGGTTCCACCTCCACGATCCTTAATGGCTGCTGCTGTGGTGGCGCGGGCGCTCTGCCCCTCTTCACCTCCAGGAACTCCGGACAGGTGTCCGTTGAGTGGCCCTCCACACCGTCGAAGATGCAATATGGCACCGCCACTTCCCTTGCCCCGGTCTCTGCTACCCTGTTCCTTCTTCTCCTAGCGGCCGCCGTCTCTGCTTCTCCTCCCCTTCCTCTTCCTCTTCCCCGGCCAATTGCCATGGCCTGTTGAGGTGGGGGAGGTAACTGCATCGGGCCCTGCCTCCACCCCAACTGGGGGGGTCTCCATTGACCTTCGAAACGATTACCCCTTCCTGGGCCGTAACCCCTTCCCTGCCCCTGCATTCCTCCACCTTGCGGCCTCCATCACCCCTCCGGGGCCCGGGGCTCTTCCCTTCTTCTGACCTCTTGCTGCCTCATCTCTGGCTCACTGAGCTTTGCTAGCCTCTTGGTGAGCTCTGGGTTGGCTTCTTCGCTTGCTACTTCCTCCGCCATCCTCTCCATCAGCTCCTCATAGGAGACGGGGGCCTTCCTCTTCAATGCCATCTTGAAGAAACTTTCCTTCAACCCGACCGTGAAGGCGAGTTGAAGTGCAAACCCAGGCACCTCCTGAGTGAGCTGCACTTCCTCCTGGAACCGATCCGCATACTGAGCCAACGTCTCCCTGGACTCCTGCTTCACCGCGAAGAGGGAATCAACGTCCTTCTTCCTCCTTTTTGAAGTTGAAAATCTCAACAAAAAACTTCGGCGCAGGTCCTCGAACGCGTAGATAGAGCCTGCCGGAAGTGAATGAAACCAGTCCCTGGCCTTCTCCTTGAGAGTGACGGCGAAGAGCCGACACTTGAAGGCATCGGACATCGGCCTGATGGAGACCGAGTCCTCGAAAGACTGCAGATGCTGAACTGGGTCATTTCTGCCATTGTAGTACACTCTATCCCATTCCCCGAATCCCGCTGGAACGGGTGCAGACAACACCAACTCGCAGAAGGGACTTCCCCCTCCTGCCATCTTTTCTCGCTCGGCTCGCGGACCTAGCTCGCTCGCCAAGCTTGGGATCGCACTCGCGAGGGCGACGCTCGCCTGAACCACCCCGATTGTCGCCGCATCCTCCTGGCGCGCGCTCGCCTGCGCCGCGCTCGCTGGGGCAGAGCTTGTCTGCACCGAACTCGCCAGCGCGGAGCTCGCCAACACCGGGCTCGCCGGACTGGCGAAAAGCACTCGCCCTTCCCTGTCATGTCCTGGTTCAATGGCAACTTCTTTTCCAACCCTTCCTCCTGGTGCCCTCTCGCCGACTGCTGCTGGGGGGGGGGGGGGGGGGGGAGGCGCCTGAGGTGCCGAGGTCGCAAACTCACTTCGCAGAGCCGTGACCGTGAACCCCAAGGTGTCGAGCACCTCCTTCCTGAAATCCGCGAACATCCTAGCCATTGCTTCCTGAGGGGTCTCGCCGAACTCCTCGCCCTGCTCTTCATCTCCAGCCATAACTCTTCTCTGGGACTTTCTTGAACCAGCCACGCTCCACGCTCACCGCACCAAAATGTTGAAACCGATTTCTCGATCTCTTGTGGAGCTCGGGGCCCTCACCGAGATGAGGGGCAGCTAGCCCTTACCGGTCCCTCGGGAGAGGTAAGGCCGACGATTCGAGCAAAAGAACAAAGACCCTAGTCTCAGCGAGGAGGTCCCTCCACTAACCCGGAAGATCGTTGAGCGCTTCCCCTCCCAAGCCAAAGCTAAGACTCGGGCACCTTGGAGAGCTAGAGAGCCCAAACCAAAGCGACCTAGGGAGAGAAAAGCTCAAATATCTTGAACCTCTCTTCCAAGGTGCCCATTAAGGTCTATTTATAGGTTTTGGTTTTGCGGTCTGCAGATAACAGGATTCCGCCTTCAGATTTGACTATCTGCACCCCGGGTGGGTCTGCTAACAGCCAAGCTCCGCTGTTTGGAGAGGCTAAGAGCAGACCACCGAGGGTAAAATGGTAAGTTGATCCTAATGACATATAGGTAAGGGGTCGCGAGAGCCCCACTGTTGAAGTTCTCGCCGGCCTTCTCGCGGATCCTGCCCGCGGAAGGAGCTCTCGCGAATACGGCCCGCGGCATCTCCTTCGGAGGGTCGTTTTGCGAGAACCCTGCTGAAGGAGCTCTCGCGAGGACGAGGGTCCGCAGACGAGGTTCTCGCGAGGACCGCGTTGGCCCATTTTGGTGGTCTGCCGAGGTCTTGTTGGCTGGGGCTCGATCTCGGCGAGGCCCAGATCTCGTCACTCCCGTCTCGCTTGATTTCCCTGCTTGGCGAATATCGGGGTTGTACAGCACGCACCACCAAGAGACCGGACAGCCACCAGACCGGACTGCCCGTACCACGCGGTCACGCAAGCTAGACCGCGCGGTCTCACCAAGCAGAAACCTGCTCCGCCACGCGGTCACACGACCAGACCGCGCGGCCTCACCTCGACACCTTGGACAGAAGAACATCGATCACGCCGAAGAGACTTGCGGCTAGACCAGAGGATCAGACCGCAGAGGGAGACCGCAAGACTGCGCGGTTTGCTAGGCAGTGCGACCTCCCCCCCAGACCGCCAACTTCCACTAACTTCCACTTCAACATTTTCAACACTCCCCCTTGAAGTGGGAAGTTGAAAACAGCCCAAGTAAACTCCTTAGCCGAGTAAACAGCCCATTCGCTAGCGCCTTTATGAATATGTCAGCAATGTTGTCCTGACTCCGAACATGCTCGACCGAAAGAGACCCCTCCAACACCTTCTCACGAATGAAATGATGCTCGATTTCGATATGCTTGGTCCTCGCGTGACAAACTGGATTAGTAACCAGTTTGAGAGCACTCTCATTGTCTCTGCGGAGCAGAGTCGGACCCCAAACTTCCTTATGGACATCTCCCACCAACCTCCTAAGACAGATGGCTTCTTGAGCTGCCAAAGCCGAAGCCTTGTATTCCGCTTCCGTGGTAGAGACAGACACGGAATCCTGCTTCTTGTTGCACCATGATACAGCCGTGGGACCCGCCATGAAGACGTATCCAGACGTCGACTTCCGATCATCCGAATCTCCCCCATAATCAGCATCCATGTACCCATGCACCTCGAAGCCCGCATCCCTCCTGTAAAGGAGACCCATATCCGAAGTCGCCTTGACATACTTCAAAATATTCTTGGCCGCTAGTAGATGAGGCATCCGTGGTTCCGCCATATACCGACTCACCCTGCCAACTGCATATGCAATATCCGGCCTAGTGATCGTCAGATAAATCAAGCTCCCACCAGAGCCCGAAACACCAGCGGATCTTCCAGAATCCTCCCCTCATCCTTCCGAAGTTTCATGACCTTCTCCAGAGGTGTAGAGATGCACTTCCCTTTCTTCATGCCGAATCGCTCCACGATTCGCTCAGCATATCCAGCCTGGGACACCAGCACTCCATTTCCCTTCCTATGCACTTCGAGTCCAAGGAAATGGTGAAGTTCACCCAAGTCCTTCATCTCGAACCTGATAGATAGCTCAGCCCGAAGCTTTGCAACCTCCTCCTTCGAATTCCCCGTCACGATCATATCGTCGACGTAAAGCAGCACGATGACTTGAAGCTCCCCGCTCTTCTTGACGAACAAGCTTGAGTCTGAGTCTGAAGCACCAAATCCACAGAATATGAGATATTCTGCTATCTTTCCATACCACGCCCTCGGCGCTTGCTTCAACCCATACAAGGCCTTCTTCAACTTGCAGACATAGTCAGGAAAATCTTCAGATACGAAGCTTGGTGGCTGGACCATGAAGATGTCCTTGTCAATCTCGCCGTAAAAGAACGCATTCTTTACGTCGAGGTGCCAAATCTCCCACCCCCAACATGCCGCCAAGGCAATCACAACCCGAACTGAAGTCATTTTTGCCACCGGACTGAATGTCTCTTCATATTCCTCACCATATTGTTGCGAGAATCCCCGAGCCACAAGACGGGCCTTGTATCGCTCGATACTGCCGTCAGCCTTCTTTGTTGGAACCGATTTCTCAGTTTCTGTGGAGTTCGGGGCCCCCAACGGGTTGGGGGGCGACGGGCCCTTACTAATCTCGCGAGAGAACAGACCGGAGCCTCGGAATTGGACACTGACCCTTAGGCTCAGCTAGGAGGACCCACCACACACCTGGAAGATCTTTAGAGCGCTTCCCCTCCCAAGCCAAAAGCTGAAGCCTGGGCACCTTGGAGAGCTCAAGGATGGCCTGAGGATAGAGAAGCTCAAGAGAGAAGTCCTCTCTAAAGGTGCCCTTTGGATCCTATTTATAGATTTTTTGATCTGTCCTGCAAATAGCAGGAATCTGCCTCTCGATTTTACTATACGCACCCCAACTTGGTCTGCTAACAGCCAAACTCCGCTGTCCTGGGTGGCTATTGGCAGACCCTCTGGGGCAAAGAGGTAAATCTAGCTTCCAGCGCCATGGAAGAGGGGTCTGCGAGGACTGCTCGCCCTCCTGGTCTCGCCAAAGTGTATGCGCGAGCCCCTGCTGTCTCTGCGACCTCGAGGGTCTCGCTGAACCTTAGGAATGAGACCCTCCTGCCGAGCGCGGAGAGAGTGAGACCAAGCCACTGATCTCGCATCACCCCGGCTGCCGAGAACTATTGGTGTTCTGCGAGATCCCTGGGAGGAGCCAGGCGAACCCCGGGTTGTACACAATCCCCGCTCTTTGCGAGGTTATCCTAAGCTCGCAAAGAATCGTCCAACCCTGGGTGTTCGCTTGGCGACAGCTGTCCTGTCGGGAATCTTTCTGTGGGTCCCACCGTTAGGCTATAAATACCACTTGAACTGAAGGGCGTCTTCACTTTCTTTTCTCCTTTATTCTTCTCCTTACTGTAGCTATCTTCCGATGCCTCTCTCCAAGGAAATGGAGGCTCGCCTGAAAGCTTCCAAGGCTCGCGAGGTGTCGATGATGATGAAGCCCCCGACGTGGATGAGTCGCCCGTCCCCCTCTCCTGTGCCGAAAATGAAGAAAGCGAAGGCCGCTCGCCGACTGGGAGATGATACTGTCGACCTGGAGTCTTCCCCTAGCGACAAATCCGTTGACAAGGTAAGGATTACCCGTCACGCGAGACTATTTGATTATTGTTTCTAAGCTTCGCCTCTGTTGGTCATTAAGACCAACAAGGACGTTGGCGGGCCTTCGAACGAACCCCCCACTACTCCTCGGGAGAATGCGAATATCGTTGGCGAGAATCCTGACGGTACATTATTTGATCTCGCCAATTTTACTTTAATCGTGTTACCTGCTGATGTTTCTCACTTCTTTATTTTCCTTCTTTAGTTCTGCCTCCTGCGAGCCCGAGGCAACAGGATCAGCGAACTCCTTCCCCTAAACTCCTGGACGCGACCCTCCCGGCACCGAACTTTAACCTTCTTGCCAATGAGGACTCAGGCGGCTCGCGCCGGCCGAAAGGTCCCCTTGTAGGTACGACGAGATACCCCCTGGAAAGGGGAAGACTCACATCCCCTACTATGGTATCGTCTTCGATCCTCCACCTGGTTCCTTTCACCCTCCCCCGGGTAAGCCTTCTCGCGTCTCCGCTATTTACCCTGACATTTGTCCCTCCTAACCTCGCGTACAACCCTTTTCAGCGGACTGCGAGACCCAACACACCGACTCCGAACTCGGGGATGAGGAAATGTCCCCCTTTCCTGAGCAGGTGGAGGACTTCCTGGGCGATTCGCGAGAACCTGAGGTGATAAAACAGCGGACCGCGGAGTTATTCCAAAAGCAAAACCAGATGTTGCAGGACCTCAACATTCGGGCGAGAGTGGATAGGCGGGCTGCCGAGGAGAGATATGCTTCGCTGATGGACGAGTGCGATAAACTTCATGCTGCGATGCCTCGCGATCCCGATGAGTCCGCGACTTCTGAGGAGATGCTCATATCGAGGATCAAAGATTTTGCCCACCTGATTGATCGCGACGCCCGCGCTGCTGCTGATTTCCACAACCCCAGGAGGCCGCCGAGGACGGGACCGCGAGGCGGCGGCAGGTGGCAGTGGCTGCCTTACTGATCTCGCGCCTTTAGTTTTTTCTTCGTGAAACATTTCCGCTATTTTTGTATTATTACTCCGAACAATCTCGCATGGCTGTGGCCTCTATTAGTTTTCGCTCGCTAAGAGCTGTGAACAATCATTAAATGTGCTATTGCTTGCGGCTTCCATACTGCTGCCTATCCTTTATCTTATTTTCGCTTGTGAGTACTGTTTCTGCTCGCGAATCGTTTATTTGGACTAACCCTGCAGATTGATCTCGCTCGCCGGTCATTGGCGGAATGATTTTTGTTTTCGCGCGTTACCATGATGTGACATTTTGACTAACCGTACCCTCCGGCGCTTGGGCTTCTTCCCGCCATTTTCATTTTCCTATAAATAGCTTCTCATTAATGCCGTTTATCTACCGCCTCCCTCAAACCATTCCTTCCTCTCAGCCGCAGAGCTCTCGCCAATCTGTTCTCGCATTCCTCCCTTCTAGTTCTCGCAGGTACTAAAGATGGTGAAAACTGGGAAGGACGACCGCGAAGGCGAAGGTAGGCTAAAGTGCGCCTGGGCTTTCTGCGAACACGAGTTCTTCTGCTGCAACCTGAGCGAGGACGAATACCTCACCTCCCTGGCCGACTTCATCCCCCCCGAGTTCACAGCTCGCCGCCCGGGGGAGGATGAGGTGATTAACACCCTCCGACCCGATGAGATCGCCATCCCCATCGCACATTTCGCGGTGGGCCTGCGACTTCCCCTTTGGCCCGAGATTCGCCAGGTACGTTCCCTTTCCCCTTCATTTTTCTCGCAGGATTAGTCTCGCTTGCAATAGTTTTCATTGTTTGTGGTTTTCCAGGTGCTCCGGCACTACGGAGTAGTTCTCGCCCAACTCACCCCTAACGCGATGGCGGTGATCGTGGGTTTCGCCTGCTTCCTGCGCGAGGAGCGCATCGAGTTTAGCCTTCCGGTCTTCCGGAAACTATTCTCCTTCCGCGCCTACACAGAGGGTACCATCTACTTTGTAGGCTCGGGGTGCAAGGTCGTCGAGACCGTCAACAAGGCCCACTTCTGGGCTCAGAAGTTCCTCCTCGTGAAGGGGAATTTCGGCAACATCCCCGTCTCGCCTGTCTAATACAACGATAGCGTCTACCGCCCTCCAGTTCTCGGCGGCCCTGATGCCGACCTCTACCAGTTCTTTCAGAAGAAGAACTTCGAGGTGTGCCATCTTCGCCGCAACGTCGACAAGCTACTACCGGTGCTCTCCGGGGAAGGTAAGGATCTCGCCCCACCACTCGTTTTCTTTTTAATTTTCGGCATTCCTCCTAACGTAACTTTTGTCAGGTGAGCGAGACATCCCCCTCCACCCTCCTTATGCGAGTAATATAAAACCCTCCGCCGACCTCGCCCTCGCTACCATGGGGGCGGCGGCATGCCGAGAGGTTACTCCTGCGACCGCTATCTCTTCCAAGAAGAGGGCGGAGGCTCTAAGCAACAAACCTTCCCACCAGCCAACTCCAAAGAAACCCAAGAAGGGCGAGAGCTCGCGCGCTTCCGTGAAGGGGAAGCGCCCTGCCGAGCTCTCGGGTCGCGGGGCCGGCACTTCCGCGCTCCCCGAGGATCTGGAAGCCGAGGAGCCAGTCGAGGTCACCGCCAAGACCTTGACACCGCCCCTTCCGTCGAACCACCTGCACTTCGGCCTCGGCGAGCGAGCCCGGGATGAAATCGGCGAGCGCCTAGTGCACTGGAGAGAAGAGGTCAACAGGATCGATGTCTCCTCCATACTTCCCACTTGGGTGGAGAAGGACGTCGCCACCTCCCACGCCTTCAACTTCTCCTTCATTATGTACGGTCGTGAGGACGCCACGGCCTATAAGGAAGAAACCGCGAGAGGCCTCGCCTATGAAAGCGCGAGGTCCCAGTTACGGGCTATGGAGCTCGCCCACATGACGGGGAGAAGATGCCTGCAGCTGGAACGCGAATACGCAGAGCTTGCCGAGGCCTACAAGGCCTTCCAGGCAAAGGTCGATGAGTTGAAGCAAGAGCTAGCTACCGCCGAGACCGGGGTGGTGAGTCATTTATCTACAACATCTCTTTTCTCCCCAACTTGTCCTGTCTTACGCGTTTCTTGTTCGCAGGATGCCGAGATGGCTAGGCTTTCGGATGCTCGGGTCCTGAGCCTGGAGGGCGAGGTCGCCGGGCTGAAGGCACTCAACCGCGACCTTGCTCGCGCCGCCGTCCCCCCTTCTCACCACCGTCTAAAGGAAGAGAGGCGAGACCGCGACGAGGCGCTTCGCGTAGAGTCGACGAATGCGGCTCGTTTCGTCTTCCAGGCCATGAAAGGAGCTGAACTATTGGTGGCCGAGGCCGAGAGCGTGACGGTCGAGGACATCGTCCCGGAGCTCTTCAAGCCGCTCCCGCCGGTGAAGGATAGCGACGACGAGGAGTTTCTGGGCGAGGCTTAGGAGATGATTTTCATTTTGTTTTTAATGTATATTTTTGGGGCTGGCGAGATCGCCGCCTAATGTAACTAAACTCTTACATTGGAATGGAAATTTTGTGCACTGTTCTTTCTTGCTTGGTATTTTTTTTATTTCATTCTTATTTGCTAGTTTGTGTACAGTACTCGCTCCTTGCCGTCTTGCTTGTTTTATGTATGCCGAGAATTCCGTTTCTCGCCCAGCGAGAAGTTGCCCTAAATTTCCGACCATATTTCTTAGGGACTAAACCCCCTTCTCATTATTATCTTGTGCCGAGGACCCCCCTTCTCGCCAAAACGGGAAGTTATCCTCGCTTTCGAACTCTCTTAGGGACCAAACTCCCCTCCCTTGCCAGCTTCTCCGCGAGATCAACCTGACCCACCGGCTAGTGAGAGCCCGACACCGGGATCGTCCGGGGCAATCCAGCATAAAAGAACCTGTCAACCTCGCCAGCCTCTCCGCGAGATCAACCTGACCCACCGGGCACCGGCTAGTGAGAGCCCAGCAGCGGGATCGTCTGGGGCAATCCAGCATAAAAGAACCTGCCAACATCGCCAGCCTCTCTGCGAGATCAACCTGACCCACTGGCTAGTGAGAGCCCGGCAGCGGGATCGTCCGGGGCAATCCAGCATAAAAGAACCTATCAACCTCGTCAGCCTCTCCGCGAGATCAACCTGACCAACCGGCTAGCGAGAGCCCGGCAGCGGGATCGTCCGGGGCAATCCAGCATAAAAGAACCTGTCAACCTCGCCAGCCTCTCCGCGAGATCAACCTGACCCACCGGCTAGTGAGAGCCCGACAGCGAGATCATCCGGGGCAATCCATCATAAAAGAACCTGTCAACCTCACCAGCCTCTCCGCGAGATCAACCTGACCCACCGGCTAGTGAGAGCCCGGCAGCGGGATCGTCCGGGTCAATCCAGCATAAAAGAACCTGTCAACCTCGCCAGCCTCTCCGCGAGATCAACCTGACCCACCGGCTAGTGAGAGCCCGGCAGCGGGATCGTCCGGGGCAATCCAGCATAAAAGAACCTGTCAACCTCGCCAGCTTCTCCGCGAGATCAACCTGACCAACCGGCTAGCGAGAGCCCGGCAGCGGGATCGTCCGGGGCAATCCAGCATAAAAGAACCTATCAACCTCGCCAGCCTCTCCGCGAGATCAACCTGACCCACCGGCTAGTGAGAGCCCGGCAGCGGGATCGTCCGGGGCAATCCAGCATAAAAGAACCTGTCAACCTCGCCAGCCTCTCCGCGAGATCAACCTGACCCACTGACAAGTGAGAGCCCGGCAGCGGGATCGTCCGGGGCAATCCAGCATAAAAAAACCTGTCAACCTCGCCAGCCTCTCCGCGAGATCAACCTGACCAACCGGCTAGCGAGAGCCCGGCAGCGGGATCGTCCGGGGCAATCCAGCATAAAAGAACCTGTCAACCTCGCCAGCCTCTCCGCGAGATCAACCTGACCCACCGGCTAGTGAGAGCCCGGCAGCGGGATCGTCCGGGGCAATCCAGCATAAAAGAACCTGTCAACCTCTCCGCGAGATCAACCTGACCCACCGGCTAGTGAGAGCCCGGCAGCGGGATCGTCCGGGGCAATCCAGCATAAAAGAACCTATCAACCTCGCCAGCCTCTCCGCGAGATCAACCTGACCAACCGGCTAGCGAGATCCCGGCAGCGGGATCGTCCTGGGCAATCCAGCATAAAAGAACCTATCAACCTCGCCAGCCTCTCCGCGAGATCAACCTGACCCACCGGCTAGTGAGAGCCCGGCAGCGGGATCGTCCGGGGAAATCCAGCATAAAAGAACCTGTCAACCTCGCCAGCCTCTCCGCGAGATCAACCTGACCCACCGGCTAGTGAGAGCCCGGCAGCGGGATCGTCCGGGGCAATCCAGCATAAAAGAACCTGTCAACCTCGCCAGCCTCTCCGCGAGATCAACCTGACCCACCGGCTAGTGAGAGCCCGTCAGCGGGATCGTCCGGGGCAATCCAACATAAAATAATTTGTCACCTGGGACCCGTAGTCGAAGAGACAGCACATGGGAAATAATATATTAGAACGGGTATAGAAAAAGAACTTTATGGATAAAAACGCTTTAAGTCATCCCCACTTCTGGCCCGACCGAGGGGTACCCCTTCCACATCCCGGAGGTGGTACCCTCCTGACTTTAGCACTTCACTTACAATATATGGGCCTTCCCAGTTGGGATTGAGCTTACCTACCGTGGCCCCCCTTCCGGCTGTATCAACCTTCTTTAGTACCAAGTCCCCCTTCTGGAAATGTTTTACTCGGATATATTTGTCAAAGTACTTGTCCATCCGCCTTTTCACTTCCTCCTGCCTAACGGTGGCCAGGTCTCGGAGTTCCTCCACTAGGTCCAAAGACAATCTTTGGCCTTCTTCGTTGTTCGCTCTCCATTCTTCACCTCCTTCCCATGCGACGACCACTCTAGGTGTCTTGACTTCAAACTCGACCGGGAGGACAGCCTCGGATCCGTGGGATAGCCTGAAGGGGGTCTCTCCGGTGGCTGTGTTTGGGGTGGTCCTCAGTGCCCAGAGGACCGAGGGAAGTTGCTCCACCCAACTCCCTCTGAGGTTCTCGATCTTCTTCTTGAGAAGGTTTACTATAATTTTGTTCGCCGCCTCCACTTGCCCATTGCTCCTTGGGTGGTGGACCGACGCGAACCTGAGATCTATGCCGAGCTGAGTACAAAAGCTAACGAACTCGTCACTGGCGAACTGCGGCCCGTTATCCGTGACAATGGCTAGAGGAAGCCCGTGCCTGCAAATAATCTCACTTCAAACGAAATTCTTTACCACTTGGGAGGTTACCTTAGCGAGGGCCTTTGCTTCAATCCACTTGGAGAAATAATCCACCATCACCAGCAGGAACTTTCTCTGGCCGCTCGCCTGAGGGAAATGTCCCACCAAATCCAAACCCCATATCACAAAAGGCTAGGGGGCTGTGATCGTTCGGAGCCTCTGAGCGGGCAGGAGCTGGAGGGGGGCGTAGAGTTGGCACTTGGAGCACCTCCTGGAGAACTCAGTCGCATCCTTGCTGAGGGTGGGCCAAAAGTAGCCTTTCCTCAGAACTCTTCCTTCCAGGGTCCTGCTTCCTGAGTGGCTGCCACACTCTCCTGAATGGATCTCTTCCAGGACCCTCGGGGCTTCCTCCTCCGAGACACAACGGGCCAGGAGCCCCGAGAGGGTCTTTCTATACAGTACCCCTGCATGTAAGGAGTAGTAAGCTGATTTATACCTGAGCCGACGCTTGTCTGCCTCTTCCTCGGGGAACTTCCCCGTTGTTAAGTAGGTGATGAAGGGATCCATCCACGACACCCGCTGGTCCACCTCCATCACCCCCCCTCCTCGATGGAGGGTCGGAAAAGCTCCGACACCGTTCCCCCGGCCCGGGGACCAAACTTGGCTAGGAGGTCCTCCTGGGTGCTTTCACCTCTCGGGATGTGTTTAATGGAGAAGGTGCGAAACTGTCCCACTATCCCTTTAACCTTCTCCAGGTACCGTTGGAGAGTTGGTTCTTTGACTTCGAATTCCCCCTTGATCTGGCACGCCACCACCATGGAGTCCGTCGAGACCTCCACGTCCTGCACCCCCAATTCTTGTGCCAGGCGGAGGCCTGCTACCACGGCCTCGTACTCGGCTTGGTTATTAGTGAGGGGGAAATGGATGTTTATCGCTTGCTCTATCCTGGTTCCTTGGGGACTCACCAACACCACCCCTCCTCCAAGGAATATTTTCCCGACGCACCATCGACCAGCATCTTCCAAGCCACCGGGTGGGGTATTTCAGATTCCTCTAACTCGGTCTCGTAGTCGGCCATGAAATCCGCCACCGCATGTGCCTTTATGGATACCCTGGGCACGTAGGAGACATTGAACTCACTCAATTCTACCGCCCACTTTGCCAACCTACCAGAGTGCTCTACCCCTTCCATGATGCCACGAAGGGGTGGTCAGTCACCACTTTGATTGAGTGTGCCTGAAAGTAAGGTCTGAGCCGCCTAGCCGACACTACCAAGGCAAACGCTAACTTTTCGAGGATAGGATATCTGAGTTCGGCCTTCCTGAGTACCCTGCTGACGTAGTAAATGGGGAGTTGTTTCTTCCCCTCCTCTCGAACCAACACCGAGCTAACCGCTTCCGACCCTACCCCCAAGTACAGGTATAGGTCTTCCCCTTGTCTCGGCCCTTGTAATAATGGGGCCTGGGTCAGTTGTTCTTTTAGCGCTTGAAAAGCCTTTTCGCACTCGGGAGTCCATTCGAATTTTTGGTTACCCCTTAATACCTTGAAGAAGGAAGAACATTTTTCTCCTGCCTTGGAAAGGAATCTGCTCAGCCCGGCTAACTTCCCTGTCAGACGTTGGACCTCTTTCGCACTCCGTGGAGATCTCAACTCAAGGATCGTCTTTACCTTGTCTGGATTAGGCTCCACTCCAAGAGGGGTGAGCAAATGACCCAAGAACTTCCCTCGACTGGCCCCGAAGACACACTTGAAGGGGTTAAGCCTCATTTTAAACTTTCTCAAGGTTTTAAAAGTCTCTTCGAGGTCACTGAGATGGGACTCAAGATTCTGGCTCTTGATCATTAGGTCATCCACATAGACCTCTAAGTTCCTTCCCTTCTGCTCGCGAAACACCCTATCCATCATACGCTGATATGTGGCCCCTGCGTTCTTCAAACCGAACGACATCATTTTGTAACAATAGCATCCATCCCCGGTGATGAAGGACACATCTTTAACGTCGGGAGGGTGCATGCGGATCTGGTGATAACCTGAAAAAGCATCTAGAAAAGACATCACAGAAAAACTGACGGCTGAGTCAACCAGTGCGTCGATTCTAGGCAAGGGATAACAGTCCTTGGGGCACGATTTATTAAGCAAAGAAAAGTCCACACACATTCTCCACTTACCCTCCCCCTTGGTTACCATCACAACATTGGAGACCCAGCCTGAGTACTGGATCTCCGATACAAAGCCAGCTTTGAGGAGCTTGTTCACCTCCTCCCGGATGGGCACCTCCAGCTTGTCTGTCGTGGACCTCCTCTTCTGGCAGATGGGGCGAGCGCCGGGATCGAGGTTGAGGCGATGACACGCCACATCTGCGTCGATTCCCGACATCTCTGCGGCGCTCCATGCGAAGACGTCCACATTGTCCTGGACGCAAGCCAAGATCTTCGCCCGATCCTCCGGGCTGAGCTCCCCATTGATCTTGATCTTCTCGATCGCCCCGGCCTTAGTGGTGATCTCCACGTCCACCACTTCATCTACAGCCTCTAGCCTGGACTGCTCCCCCCAGGGGCTCTGCTCCTCTTCTTTATCTCCCTCTTTCTGCCCCGCCCTGAGCCTTTCACCGACCCCTTCCTGGGCATGAACTACTTCTCTCCCCCCTTCCTCTCCTACTTCCATTAGCTCCTCCGCCCCTCCCCCCGGGGCCTCCTCTTCTCCCTGCTCTCCTTCTTCCTCCCCCTCCCTGGGTCCCTCACCGACCACTTCCTGGGCACGAACTATTTCTTCCTCTACCTCTTCCGTCGTGGCCACTTCTTCCATTACCTTATCCCACTCCTCCGCCTCCTCTATCCAAGAGATGGTGTTGATGGTGGTCACATATCATTGCCTCGCCACCTTGGGATCTCCCCTGACCCGGACCTGGATTCCCCCCATGCTGAACTAGAGGCATTGATGGAAAGTGCACGGGACACACCAGAACGCACTGATAAGAGGCCGTCCGAAGATGGCGCTATAGCTACTGGGGGCATCCACTATCACAAAGCGGCAGTTCCGGGACTGCCCTCCCAGGGTCACATGAAGTCCTACTCCCCCTTCTACTTCTTTCCTTTCTCCTGAGAATCCAAACAGCGGGCCATCCGAGGCCAACACCCTCCTGGGCTCTACCTGCATCCCGTCGAACGCCTTCTTGAAAATAACATTGACCGAGCTCCCGTTGTCCACCAAGATTCGAGAGACGGTGAAGTTCTCGATGGCTGTCTGGATGACCAGCGCATCGCAGAATGGGTCTTCGTGATCGGGCAGGTCCTTCTAGGAGAAGGTGATCTTCTCCGCGGGGGGTGGGGCTTGGGATGTCGAAGCTACACTCCGACGGTACATGGCATGGAGGCTCGCCTTCCGGGTTGCCTCGACCCCCACCCCCCCATGGATCACTCTGATCCCTCCTCGGGTCCCTACGTCCGCCCGATCCTCGCACCTTTCATCCTCATCTCCCTGAGGTAGAATCTCCTCTATCCTTGCTCCCCCTTGCTGTGCTTGTGGTGCTGGGGCACTCGCCCCTCTGACTTCCAAGAACTCAGGGCAGGTGGCCGTTGCGTGGCCTTCCTCCTGATGGAAGTCACAGTACGGCAGCGCCACCCCCTTGCCTCATCCCCGACTCCTCGGTTCCTTCTTCTGGGGCCGGCTCCTCCGGCTCCCCCCTCTTCCTCTTCCTGCTCTTCCTCTACCGATCTCCATTGCCTGATGAGGGGGGGGGGGGGGGGGGTGGAAATGGCCTCGGGCCCTGTCTCCACCCCAGTTGGTGAGGTCTTCCCTGCCCTCCTTGGAAGTTACCTCCCCCATGGGGGAAACCCCTCCCTGGGCCTTGCATGCCTCCACCCTGCTGCCTCCATCCCAACTCTGGGGCCCTCGCTTCCTCTCTCCTCCTTGGCTCTTGCTGTCTCCCTTCCGACTCGCTCAGCCGTGCCAATCTCTTCGCAAACTCGGGGTTTGCTGCCTCCCCTTCTACCTCCTCTGTCGCTCTCTCCATCAGGGTAGTAGCGAAGAGTCGACACTTGAAGGCTTCCGACATGGATCTGATCGAGACCATATCCTCGAACCACTGCAGGTGTTGAATGGGGTCGTCATTGCCAGAATAAAGCATCATGTTAGGCTCCCTGAACCCATCGGGGAGTGGTGCCGAGAGCACCATTTCGCAGAAAGGACTTCCCCCACTCACCCCCTGTGTTGACGCCTGGAAAATCCTGGCCCCAAAATTCGAATCAATGCGGCCTGAGGCTACTTACCCAGCGGTTCAGCGAGAAGGTTTGGGTTAGCCACTACGGATGAAACGGATAGATAAGGGACACAACCCCAGGTGCTGCGGCAGGGAGGTCCCACCACGTACCCAGAAGCTCTAAAGAGTCTTCTCCTCCAAAACCACGAATGGCCGAGCTCGGTACTAGGTAGGCACTTGTTAAAGAAGATTCTTTATTGTCAAAGGGGGAGGGGTGCAGCTCTAACTTTTTACAAGTGCCATTTCTAGTACCCCTGGGGGTCTATTTATAGACAAATCCTGGGGGGGGGGGGGAGCAGATGACTATCCCTGACCCCCTAGAGTAGGTTTTTTAGACAAGGCAATATATGGGCGAGCAGGTAAGGACCTCGGACCTAACTGGCGAGTTGGTTGGCTAAGTCGCCTATAGGCGAGTAGGTCCGACTTCACGGCTTCCTCGCCTGGCCGAGCAGGCCTTTCCTTCTCACAATGGGGCGAGCGAGTACCTTCTCGCACAACGAAAACCCTTGATCTTCTTTCGTCTTCTGGATTGTTGACTCCTGCCTTGACCTCCGCCTACGTGGCCTTTAGTGGGGCCCACCCTCGGAGAATGAGGGTTGTACACAATCCCCGCTCTTTGCGAGCAGCATAGTTGGTCGGAAAGAATCATCCAAACCTTATTCGACGAGCCTCTTCTGGCGGGAAACCCACCTACTCGGCAGGCCTAGGACCCCTGCAAGTCTATAAATAGAGGGGGGTGGTCCTTCCTTGGCACGCCACTTTTTTAGAACCGACGAGATGCTGTCCGCCGAGCAGATGCTCGCGAAGACCGAGTTGTTGATGAAATTAATGAAGAAGACGAAAAGCTCAGAAACTCGCAAGAGGAAAAGAGGGGCCTCCGATCGTCGCCTTAGCCCCTTGGCCGAGGAGGCTCCTCGGGTGACCCCGGCGACTTCTGCGCCTGAACCTTCTCTTGCGTCGTTGACTGCGGAGAGGTTGGTTGACGAAATGGTTCTAACTGCTGCTGAGGACGAACCCCAGAACGCCAACCAGGACCCTCTCCGAGAAGGTAAGCGCTTTGTCGAGATATTGCGATTCCTGTGGGGACTCTTCGTTGATGCCGAAGTTCTTTTGCAGGTGAGCCTCTTTCTGGGGCGAATATGCAGGCATCCCCAGTGATAGAGCGTGTAGGTTCTGAGCACCTACCGCCTCCACCGGTCCTTCCCGCAGGGGTCGTCCCTGAGCGAGAACCGCTTCAGCCTCCGTCCCATATTCCTGAGCGCGTGATAGGCGGGAATCGCATACTGCTAAAGAACTCCCGGGTTACTATTGTTGGAGGAAGGGGGGAGGGAGGATCTTCCTCGGCTGTCCCCACGGCTCAGCTTCCTCGGCGCTCTGACAGCGGGCCGTCGTCGCACAACGGAAGAGGTGGGCGTTCAGGGGGCCGGCACACTCCTCGACGCTCGCCTTCTCCTCGCCGATCTTCTTGGCGAAGACTCAGTCCATGACGAACTCCATCCCCTCGGCGGGTTGCCTCTCCTCCTCGCCGGGATGTTCCTTGGCGATCTCCTTCGCCTCCTCGTCGTCAACCGAGAACGGCACCTGCGCGGGCAGGTATAATTATCGTAGAGTACTGTTTCAGGGTGATTCTTCCTCTAACTCGCCATCTTCCAGCCTGTGCCATGTCTCCGGGGTCTGCCTTCATCGACGCGCTTGGACTTCCTACTCGCGAGTACAGGACGAAGATGTCCTCCGCCTACCTCGACCTGGAGATAAAGGTAGATAGGTTGCTGGCCTATGAGGTTCATCGTCGAATAACCTCGCTTGAAGGGCGCGTCTCGAATATCGAAGAATTCGAGCATCGGCTACAGATGGCGGAGGGAAAGCACTATCTCGTCACGGAGCTGGACAGTCGCATGGTCGGCATAGAACATCGCTATGAGGCGCTGAAGGCCAAAGTGCGCAGCCTTCGAGCGAGTACGGGGTCCCTTGGGACGTTGAATCGCATGGAGGAGCACATCCGGCTTGGCGAGGAGTTCCTGGCGAGAGCGAATGAACAGATGGCCTTCGCGCGTCAGCTGGGGTTCAACGGGCGATTTGGTGCGACCTCGGACAGGCGCGGCGATACTCCTGTCAACTAGGATTGCTTGATGATTTATATTGCTAGAACATTATTCTGCGAGTGTTGTAATAATCCAGGATTATCTGCGCGCTGCGACTTTCAAATCTTATCGCTTTGCTTTTATCTTGATCTGTCTTCTGCAGGGCTTTCTCGCGTTTCTTGCGATCGTCGCTAATCGGCGAGAAAGTTGTTAACGCGTATGAGATAGCTGCGCGATTTCTTCGTTAGCGAGTAGGTAGGTACCTCGCACGAATCATTGTCGCGACCCCCCCTTTCCCTTTTGCCTATTTCTATAAATAGGGGGTAGGGGTCCGAAATCGGTGCGCTTTCTCGAATTTCTTCAATCGTCTTTCCTTCTCGTCTCCTTTTTCCTATTCGTTACGATGACTCCTTCTTTGGAAGCGGAGACCCGTCGCTTGTCCTATGCCGAGAACTTTGTCGCTCATAAGTTCAAGAAACCCATCACCCGCGCGGAAGATCTGGAGAGATTCGTCCATCAACACCTCGCGCAAGGCTTCCGGGTTGGCCTTCCCGCTGCCCATGAGCGGATTAATACTTTTTCAGAGGGCAAGCTCGCCTTCTCCTTGTCGCACTTCGAGGTCGGCCTGCGCCTTCCTCTCTGGCCCGAGTTCTGCCAGATTCTTCGGTATTACGGCTGGGTCCCCGCCCAGATTAATACGAATGGTGTGGCGATGATCATCGGCTACCTCTGCTTCCTTCGGAGCGAGAAGATCGCTTTTGACTTGGACGTCTTCCGCAAGATCTTCTACATGGGAGCGACCAAGGAGGGGGTGATCTTCTTCGGCAGCCATCACTGTAAGGTGGTCGGGACTTCGAACAAGGTCCACCGGTGGAGCGAGAAGTTCATCTTCGTCACGGGTGACTTCTCGCACATACCAAATCGTCCTCAGCAAAGACCTTCTGGGGCGCTCGCCACCCCATCGCTCCGGGGCCGGCGCGAGGAACTCTTCCTCGCCTTAAAGAACAAGAAACTCGATATCGAGTTCTGGCGAAAGGACGTCGACCACCTCGTCTTCGTGCCGCCTGCCGAGGGTAACCTTCCTTAATCGCTACTGTTGATTTTACTTTCGTTTCTCGGTCTAACGACTATCTTTAGCTTGTCGGCATCTTCCCACCACGATCCTCCCCGTGGGGGTCAGACCCCACCTCCTCGGTCTCCCGTGGTCGACCAGGCGCAAATGCAACAAGGCGAGGAGGAAGATGGCGAGCAGGGGTCTCCGGTCGCGGAGATCCATCCCGGGGTCGGCGCCGAGGCTGAGATCCTTCGCGCAGCTGGATGGCCGGCCGAGGACGAACCTCCCGCGGTTAAGAAAAGGAAGAGGAAGGAAGTTGCCCGGCGTGTGGCGGAGGAGTGGGCTCGCGAGGAGGGAGATAGTGTCCCTGAGAACCATCCCAACTTTGGGCAGGGTTCGCTGAACAGGGGCTTGGACGGCGAGCCTCTGATCGCTTGGAGTCGGGAGCGTAGCGAGGTGACCTTGAGCACTCGCCTACCCTCGTGGAGCGAGGATGAGGTCCCGAACGATGATGCCTTCAGCGTCTTGTTCGGCCTCTACGGTCGCGATGATGCGAAGGTTTTGCGGGACGCTTCTCCTCGCTTTCTCGCCGACCAGGGATCGCGCGCAATGCTGCGAGCTTCTGAGCTATTCCACCAGACCGCGCGGAATCTTCTCTGCTCGGAGTTGGAGCTTACGCTTCATCGGAAGTTAACGCTGGAGGCCGAGAAGCGAGAGAACGAGGCCCTAAAGCGCGCCAAGGTGGCCAAGGACAAAGCCGAGTCCAGCCGGAGTTTCGAGGTGATCTTGGTACTTTACGCGAGCTTGAATTACAACTCATTGTCTTCGCTTCATATCTTCTAACCTGTCCTTTTCGCATGTTCAGGAAGAGCAGTTGGTGGCGGCGGAGACGATCTCCAAGCTTGAATGCGACCTGCGGGCGAGCCAAGCCTTGCTGGAGGCGTCGCAGGTTCGTAACGCCGAGCTAGAATCGAGGATGGCGGCATTCTCCTTCTCGGAAAGACGGTCGGGGCACCTTCCGAGAGGAGCACCTTTCAAGAGAACACAACATCCCAAGGTCTCCATCCTGCTGTTGAAGGGGTCGACGCAGTAGGGAATGACTGTCGGGGAGGTTCCAGAGGAGCACCTTCCAAGGGAACACAACATCCCAAGGTCTCCATCCTGCTGTTGAAGGGGTCGACGCAGTAGGGAATGACTGTCGGGGAGGTTCCAGAGGAGCACCTTCCAAGGGAACACAACATCCCAAGGTCTCCATCCTGCTTGGATGCCGAATGTCGCCACAACCTGTTTCCTGCTGCTCAACAATTGAACGGGGAGTTAAGCACGCTTAAGCACATTAACTTACACGATCGGAGAAGAATAATTGGAAACAAAACACTTCGTGAGGGGTTCTCATCCCTCGGGGGTACATAACACCTTTATTCAAGGGCCCCCTGATCGGTTAAGTCGATCATCTCTTTGTCGAATTGGGAGGTCGGCGCCCAGACTTCTTCCTGATAATCTCTTCAGTCGGATGAGAAATGCAGTCAGTGGGAACCGCGGCCAACGTGCAAGGGGGGAGCTGATCTCGGCCGTCATTGCAGAGGCTTGGACTTAAGGGAACGCACCACCGAGGCACTGTCCCATCATCCGTTCTGGGTTTTACGAGAATCAAGTCGGAGGCCTGTTTCCCAACCTGACTAGGAGATCGACTTCACCTGCTTTCTTGAAAACATTTCTCAATTTGAGGCCAATGTAAGAAAACATTTTCTACCCCATGTTTCAGGGGGGGTGATGAATTTATTTATGAACAATGAATTCACAGGGGTGGGATGTACATACTCCCGTTCAGGAGTAAAACCATTTTAGGTTGTCGTCGCTCCAAGCGTTTTTCAACTGCTCCCCTTCGCGATTCTGCAGGCGATATCCGCCAGTTGCTAATGACTCATGGATGATGAAGGATCCTTCCCGTCTTGGATTAAGCTTCCTGACGGCAGCTGATCTTTCTGCCGCGTCCGCTTTCTTTTGTTGACCTGAGAAATCGAAAAGGGGACCGCCCGAGGCCGTCATCCTGCTCATCTCGACTTCCAGGTTGTCAAACGTGTTCGCAAGAATGATGTAAAAATGACACGGACCGAACCCCCGTTGCACACCAGGATTCGACTGACGGTGAAGTCTTCGACGATCGCTTGAATCATACGAGCATCATGGAAGGGATTCTCATTCCCTAACATGCCCTTCTCTGAGAAAGTGATCTCCTCCAGCAGGGGTGGCGCTTGAGAGGTCGGAGCGACATTCTGGCGGTAGGCCTGATGGAAATTCATTTTGCGGAAAGATCCAAGCTCCGCTTCTCCATAACTCACTCCTACCTCTCCGGCCTTGACCCCTCCTCGACGGCCTTGGTTGAGCCGATCCCTATTCCTCCTCCAGCTATTCCTCCGGTTACGTCTGTTCCCCCGACGGACAACTACTATCGACTCCGTGCCTCCTTCCTCCTTACGTCCTTCTTGCCTACCATGATTCCTCCTCTCTGTGGAGAATCTCCTTCCTTGACCTGGCTGCTGCTCCAGCACCTGGTATTTTCTTCCTTCCTCTAGCCGTTCCGGATCTACAAAGGGTCTTCCTACTCCTTGTCTCCCTGGCTCCTCTCTCCCGCACTTTGCCGGCCTACGCTCTTTCGATCTTCTACTCTCCAATCTCTGGGGTTCCTCCTTTCTTCTTACGGGGACCGTCTCTTCTTCCTCTTCCTCTTCTCTGCTCAGCTTGGAGAGCTTGGTCAGGGAGCCATAATTCGAGGCATCCCCCTGGACGAATCGATTGGCCCCTTTAAAAAGATCCTCGTAGGCGTCCGACATGGTCTGGATGGGGACTGCATCCTCAAACCAATGGGGGTGTTGGATAGGGTCCTCTCTCCCCGAGTAGTAATTCATCGAGGGATCCTTGAACCCCTCTGGTACTGGCGCGGCGAGGATCTCCTCGCGGAATGGGCTCCTCCCCCCAATCTGGCGACGATCATCATCTGGCCGAGTATCTCCTCCATACTCGCTCACCTGGCGAGTATGATAGAATCTCGCCTGCTCGTCCTCCTCGCAAAAACGAGTTCCGCCAGCTCCTTGGGACGCTTGCACACCAAACTGCGACTTCCTCGGCCGCTCGAACTCCTCAACGTGCGCCTTCCCTGCTCGCTGAGTGCGAGCACCTTCCTCGTACGGGCCCGGGCGATGAGGCTTGGCCGCCGTTCCTTCTGTGCGAGGTAGGAGAGCTACTCGCATAGCGCCTTCCATCCTTTGCGCGAATGCCTCGAAGACAGCCAACGATACGAACTCGCCGCCCCGAGCCGAGTTTCCCGCCGCCTCCTCGTGGTCGCTAGCTGCTACCATCTCACTTTTCTACCAGACTTTCTTCCTCTGGCCGCGATCCACGCTCACCGCACCAAAGTGTTGACGCCTGGAAAATCCTGGCCCCAAAATTCGAATCAATGCGGCCTGAGGCTACTTGCCCAGCGGTTCAGCGAGAAGGTTTGGGTTAGCCACTACGGATGAAACAGATAGATAAGGGACACAACCCCAGGTGCTGCGGCAGGGAGGTCCCACCACGTACCCAGAAGCTCTAAAGAGTCTTCTCCTCCAAAACCACGAATGGCCGAGCTCGGTACTAGGTAGGCACTTGTTAAAGAAGATTCTTGATTGTCAAAGGGGGAGGGGTGCAGCTCTAACTTCTTACAAGTGCCATTTCTAGTACCCCTAGGGGTCTATTTATAGACAAATCCTGGGGGGGGGAGCAGATGACTATCCCTGACCCCCTAGAGTAGGTTTTTTAGACAAGGCAATATATGGGCGAGCAGGTAAGGACCTCGGACCTAACTGGCGAGTTGGTTGGCTAAGTCGCCTATAGGCGAGTAGGTCCGACTTCACGGCTTCCTCGCCTGGCCGAGCAGGCCTTTCCTTCTCGCAATGGGGCGAGCGAGTACCTTCTCGCACAACGAAAACCCTTGATCTTCTTCCGTCTTCTGGATTGTTGACTCCTGCCTTGACCTCCGCCTACGTGGCCTTTAGTGGGGCCCACCCTCGGAGAATGAGGGTTGTACACCCTGAACTTGCTCTACCCTTCTCGCGGGCTCCTCGGGTGACCCTACTCCTGCCGATCTCGTCAGAGGATAGCTCGCCGGGACCTCCCCTTCCCCCGCCAGAGTCTCCCTTGCCAGATTCTCGCTTCCCCCAGCAGGGCTGGGGAACAGCTCTCGCCCAGACAGATCTCGCCCTCCTCCCTGGGCCGCCACCTCTTTTCTCGCTCGATGAGCTGGCTCTCTCTCGCCTACTCCAGGTTGATGAGCCACCTGGGCGCCGGGGTCGCGAAACCGTCGAGCGCAGTGGCGAGAGCGTTCTGAAAAGCTCCAAGGAGATCTCGCCTAAAATCCGCCAACATCACCACTGTGGCTGGTGCCCCTGGGGGTGGCGAGCCTCCGGGGTTCGCGTCCCGCTCGTCCTCACCGGTCATGCTTTCCCTGAGATTTTCTTGAGCTAGCCGCACTCCACGCTCACCGCACCAAAATGTTGGAACTGATTTCTCGGTTTCTGTGGAGTTCGGGCCCCCCAACGGGTTGGGGGGCGACGGGCCCTTACTAATATCGTGAGAGAACAGACCGGAGCCTCGGAATTGGACACTGACCCTTAGGCTCAGCTAGGAGGACCCACCACACACCCGGAAGATCTTTAGAGCGCTTCCCCTCCCAAGCCAAAAGATGAAGCCTGGGCACCTTGGAGAGCTCAAGGATGGCCTGAGGATAGAGAAGCTCAAAAGAGAAGTCCTCTCCAAAGGTGCCCTTTGGATCCTATTTATAGATTTTCTGATCTGGCCTGCAAATAGCAGGAATCTGCCTCTCGATTTTACTATACGCACCCCAACTTGATCTGCTAACAGCCAAACTCCGTTGTCCGGGGTGGCTATTGGCAGACCCTCCGGGGCAAAGAGGTAATTCTAGCTTCTAGCCCCATGGAAGAGGGGTCTGCGAGGACTGCTCGCCCTCCTGGTCTCGCCAAAGTGTATGCGCGAGCCCCTGCTGTCTCTGCGACCTCGAGGGTCTCGCTGAACCTTAGGAATGAGACCCTCCTGCCGAGCGCGGAGAGAGCGAGACCAAGCCACTGATCTCGCCTCACCCCGGATGCCGAGAACTATTGGTGTTCTGCGAGATCCCTGGGAGGAGCCAGGCGAACCCCGGGTTGTACATTCTTATTGAGCTTATAGACCCACTTGCATGTCACAGGGGTGATACCCTTGGGCTTGGGCACCAGAGACCAAGTCTCATTCTTCTCAAGAGCTGTCATCTCTTCCTGCATAGCCGAATCCCACTGTTCCACGCCTTTGGCCTTCTCAAAGCTCACTGGTTCCCGCTTATCCAGGAGACCAGCAAAGAAACATGAGACAAAGCTCACCATGTTTCCTCCTGTATAGCGATCAGGGGCGATGATAGTTCGCTTCGATCTCCTCAGCTCCTTCCCCTGACTCGCAACATCCTCAGCTGCTTCTTCCCTAGCTCCCCTTCCAGACGTACCAGGAGCATCTCTCCCCCTGCTTCCTGATCCAGAAGCCTCAGTCTCATAACTAGAAGTAGATGGACCACCCGGTGACACATGTAGCTCCACCTGAAGATTTTCCACAGCTTTCTCTGGCTCCTCCACCCTGCTTTCTGGTAGCTCAACACCAGAACTTCCCTTGTAAGACATCACCTCGTCGAACACGACGTTGCGAGATACAACAAATCTCCGCGTCTCCGGGTCCATGCACTTCCAGCCCTTCTTCCGATCATCATATCCCATGAAGACCAGCTTCCTTGCTTTCGCATCTAGCTTTGTCCGAAGCGCATCTGGAACGTGCACATAGTAGGTGGAACCAAACACCCGAAGGTGTGCCACACTTGGCTTTTCCTTGAACATCATCTCATGCGCGGTCAACATGTTGATGGGACTGAGAGGCATCCTGTTGATGACATAGGCAGCACAAGACATTCCCTCCGCCCAGAAGGACTTTGGGATACTCTTGGCATGCAGCCAACACTTGCAGGTCTCCGTCAGATGACGGATCTTTCGCTCTGCAACTCCGTTTTGTTGTGGAGTATGTGCACAAGTAAGCTCCCTTCGGATGCCTGCCTTCCTGCAAAAACTAGAGAACTCACCAGAGGTGAACTCCCCTCCGTTGTCAGTCCTCAGCTTCTTAACCCGCGGACCAAGCTGACCCTCCACAAGCTCCTTGAACTCCACAAACTTGGCAAACGCCTCCGCCTTCACCTTTAAGAAATAAACCCAGACATATCTGGTGTAATCATCGATCAGCACCAACATATATCTGCTGCCTCCAAGGCTTGGGGTAGCAGTCGGTCCCATCAAGTCACCATGGATGCACTCCAACGACACACTACTCCTTGTCCGCGACTTATCAAACGGCAGTCGATGAGACTTACCGAACTGACATCCCGCACAAACGTGACCGTCATCGTAGGAAGATAGACTAAGCAGGTCCTTGACCAGACCTTTCACCGCCATAGCCTTCAGCTTGTCCATCCCTATATGCCCCAACCTCTCGTGTCATATGACGGCACTATCATTCGTCCTCATCTTGTCGACATAAGAACTTGTCGATAAAATGAACAAGTCTTTTGCCCTTCTCCCAACATGAACGACCTCCGCTTTCACCGCTTCAACATTTCGAAGAAACCTCACTTCTGTTGGGCCAAACAGAACGTGATACCCAGCGTCTACAACGTTGGTCACGGAGAAGAGGTTTTTCCTCATTCCGGGCACATGATAGACACTCTTCAAAGTCAGTGGCCCTCTATCACTGCCCAAGGAAATAACCCCCACCTTCTCGACACTATGCACAGTGTTATCAGCAGTTATGATGGCATCGTTACCTGATTAAGGCTGCGCTGAAGTAAGCTTTGACTCGTCCCCGGTGAGGTGATGACCGCACCCCGAGTCCACGATCCAGTCCTCCTGATAGTTGATAGGAGCCGCAGCTCCAACAGAAGCCGAGAAGGCTCCTCCCCATCCTCCATCATTCTGCCTGGCCTCAGCTTCCTCCTTCCTTGCACCAGCATGCCCCGGCTGAAGATTCACCCGGCAATCCTTCCTTATGTGACCAAGCTTCCCGCATCTGAAGCACTTGGGACCTTCTCCCTTCTTCTTCCCTTCAGCCTTAGGAGCATAGCCCCTCTCCTATTGTCCAGAAGTTGAAGGCCCATTGCCTCCAGCAGTCTTCTTCTTATCCTACTTCTTCTTCTTTCCTGTGAAGAGAACCTCGCCATCTCCTCCATACACGGACACCCCCGCATCTGCCTTGCTAGACTCTCCTACGAAGCAAGCAGATTTTCCAGCTCCAGCAGAGATGGCTGATTTGCCCAACCCTGCATCGACGTCACAAAGGCAACATACTCCTTTTGCAAGCCACAGATGATGTGCCTCTTCAGCTTCGCCTCAGAAATTGGCTCATCAGGATCCAGAGCTGAAATCTCAGCGCACAGGTTCTTCATCTTCAGGAAGAACGTAGAAATAGAGAGGTCACCCTGAGCCGATTAGCCAGCTCATTCTCCAGAAATTGAAGTCTTGCCACATTCTTCTTGTTAAACAGCCCATCCAGGGCTCTCCAGATCTCAGCAGCTGATCCACACCCCTAGATGTGATCAAACAGGTCAGGTGATATTGCCCTTTTTAGAGCGAACTCTGCTTTGGCATTAATCTGCCTCCAGTTTCTCACCTCATGACCATTGTCCCCAATCAGGATAACTTCCTTCGTGCTCTCTCCTCCAACCACCTACCAGAGGTCCTCACCCAGAAGATAACTCTGCATACACGACTTCCACTTCTTGAAGTTAGTCGAGTTGAGCATCTCAATTCCAAGACCCCTTTGCTTCCATGGCTCTACCACTGGTTCCTTCTTCACAAAGACGATGACAACTAACTTTGAGTTAATCACTGCTCTATCCACTCCAACCTAGCTCTGATACCATGTAAAATTTTTCGTAGATCTAGGAGTGAGCAGGAATAGTATAACTCAAAGTTCAAGCCAACAACCAGAAGCACATGAAAAACAACTTCAATCTTTATTGATGCTAGCAGAAAACTTCATTACAAGGCGAGACATGATTTCGCCAGTACACAAAAAATAGAAGAAAAAAAAACAATGCTGAAAGATAACCAGCGGTCTGAAATCCTGAGACCACCTGACCTCCCGACTTGCGAGTTCGCGCGACTAGGAAACAAGACCGCCCGAACTGCCTGCCTGCGACTTGAACAACACCAAATGAGAACCACGCGACCTTCCACTGATCCTCCCGAACTCCAGCAACCCGCACTGCAAGCCGCGAGACCGCCCGAACACCTTCAGAAGAGGAGGTGACCGCTGCTACCCGCACAATCCGCAGAAGCTGCACAAAAGAAGTTCAATCAGCAAATCGACCGGTCACAAGAATTGAGACCGCAAGAACTAGCCGCGAGCTCTGCTTATACTT
The DNA here is from genome assembly GCA_033032865.1 of Dactylorhiza incarnata. Taxonomy (NCBI): domain Eukaryota; kingdom Viridiplantae; phylum Streptophyta; class Magnoliopsida; order Asparagales; family Orchidaceae; genus Dactylorhiza; species Dactylorhiza incarnata. The sequence goes on from JAWHQI010000383.1 coordinate 478,200, forward strand.
GGTGCGATTATGTTTGCTGCTACAGTGAATCCTATTTATAGGCGTGCGACCTGATCCAGTCACCACCCTATGAGATAGAGTCACCGCCTTCTGACCGCGTGACCGAGACCGATCAACCCGCACGGTCAGCAAGATCGCTCTGCGCGGTGAGCTCGCCGACTTCAATAGAAAGCTGCGCGATCATGACAATCACCACCTGTGTTCGCCACCCTACCTCCTCCAGAGACCGCGAACACACTAGGCCGACTAGGGCAACAGCCCGCCAAGTCGATGGACCAGCTGATCGCCGAAGGACCAGCCATGCGAACACACACCGGAGACTGCACGACTAAGAATAACTTAGTCTGCGCGCACCACCAAGAGACCGGACAGCCACCAGACCGGACTGCCCGTACCACGCGGTCACGCAAGCCAGACCGCGCGGTCTCACCAAGAAGAAACCTGCTCCGCCACGCGGTCACACAACCAGACCGCACGGCCCACCTCGGCACCTTGGACAGAAGAACAACGATCACGCCGAAGAGACCTGCGGCTAGACCAGAGAGATCAGACCGCAGAGGGAGACCGCAAGACCGCGCGGTTTGCCAGGTCGCACGACCTCCCCCCCCCCCCCCCCCCCCCCCCCAGACCGCCAACTTCCACTAACTTCCACTTCAACATTTTCAACACGAACTACCCGAACTGCCCGAGGGCGAGACAGTCATTTACGAAAAATGGCGATCCGTGTGCTCCGAACCGAAAAACGTGATTCGTCCGCCAGGTGGTTACGACGGTGAAATTACCGAGCTACCCCCGGCCAAAGCTATAAAAGGATCCCAGAGCCTTCATTTGAGGGGACCTTGCCTTCTGCACCCGGGAGAGCTCATTGAAGATTTTCACAGAATTCTCCTTCGACGCTTGAAGATCTGCTTCGCGGACTTGAAGATTTCCTCTCTCCCGAAAGGCGGCTCAGCATTCTCACTTTCGTTCTCCGGAGCATTCTCACTTTTGTTCTCCACCATTCTCAGAAGAAAAAAGACTTAGTTTTCTGAGAGGTGGCCTGTCACCCTCAGAACTCTCTCTCTCTCTCTCTCTCTATTATTGTAACGAGCGGCGTCTGAAAGTGCACAGTTAACCTCACCAGAATTCTCTAGAGGGGGGAGGGGGGTGAATAGAGATTTAAAAATACTTTGTGCAATTATATATATATATATATATATGTAATAATCACAGATTTAAGCTTCCCACACACCAACAAGAATTAAGCAAGTAAAGAAGGAAAATAGCAAGAAGAAAATCACAGCACAACACAAAGAAATATAGTGGTTCCCCAAACTTTGGGTAGTCCACTCTTCTACCCCCTTGGTAGGAATTCACTATCTTGCACTGAGTCTTTTGATAAGGAGACTCTTAGAACCAGCCTGAGTCTTTTGACAAGGAGACTCTTAGAACTAGTACAACTGAATTTTTTGAAGAGAGATTCTAAAAACTCTTTTACATTGTTTGAAAATAAAATGAAGATAAGAAGAAGAAGTAGAAGAAGTAATTTAAACAAGAAAGAATCTTCTTCCTAGCAAGAAGATTAGAAGCACAAGAATAGTGAATGTAATCTCTCTTCTATAGTGAGAAGGAGATTGTAAGCTTTTCTCTCTTTTGTGAGAGCTTTCAGAATTTGCAGCAGAATGGCTTCAGAAGGAGGAGAAGATGAAGGCTTTTTCTTTGCTGCAACATACTATCTCTTTTCTCAGCTTTCTCACTCTTCACTTGGGAGCTATTCCTCTTTTTCAAATGTATATGGTGGATCACTAGTTATTATTCTCTGCCGACCTCATCTTTATTTATAGCTCTGTTTCGAAAGATGTTGCTAAAGGGGAATAATAAATCAGCAATTAGAGAGAAAAAGTTTCCATAATAATTAAATCTGTAGAAGGAAAGAATTCATTATGATTTCAAATAATATCCATAATAATCTTAATCAAATTAGCCAAGAATCAAATAGAAGGAAAGACTGATTCAGAACGGCTATAAAAGAATAATATCATTCCATAAAAATCAGATCTACAGAAAGAAGGAAAGAGATCTGGTGTGTTTTTGGTTTCTTATAGAAATCGACGTGCGTCGATTACTATTCGACGTGAACGTCGATTTCATCCTGGCTGAACGTCGAGAGGAGAATAAGGAAGGTGCGTCGACTAAGGTGCGTTGACTAGAAGTTAGAGGTACGTCGACAAAGATTGCGTCGAATTCTTCTTAGAGTTACTTCGACTCATTCTAAGAGAAACGTCGACTACATTTCGACGTTGCGTCGAATACTATTCGACGCATATTTACTTAGCCTAATTTTTCATTCTTAGAATCTATATTCTACTCAATTCTAGGGGTTAAGATAAATCATTTTCCTAACAATCTCCCCCTATTTGTCTTAACCCTATTTAGAGAGAAATTATATCAGCTTTTAATCAACACAGCAAAACATTTATATAGAGAAGAAATATGCTAAGTAATCAGAAGAAGGGAGAAATCATATAAACAGACTTCATAATAAGTATTTAAGCATAGAAAAAAAGAAAAAAGTATAGATTGTATCAATATTGTTCAACACATCATTCAGGAGGGGTAGGAGGAGTTTTTCTTTTCCTAGTGAATACTACTGTTTTTGGAGAGGTGGGTTGCTCCTTCTCAGTAGCAGGTAGTTCACTCAGCTCCCCCTGAGTCATAGCAGGTTTCTCCCCCTGGGATGGAACTTCCTTTGAGCCTTCTACTTCTTTTTCAATTTCTTTTTCATCTCCAGTTTTAGGTATAACAGCATCTGGCTCCCCCTGAGCTTCAGCTTCCTCTTCAGCTTCATTCTCTACTCTACTTGCCTCCCCTTGCAATAGATCCATTTGTTGTGCAGCTTCTCTTGCTATAATCAGTACATCTGATATCTGCTCTTCAGTATGTAGCTCTGGTACTACTTCACTCCCAATGGTCTTGAGTAGAGCTAAACTGTCAGATTTTGAAGAATGAGGGGTTTTGTGAGAGGGAGTTTTGTGGCTGGAGAGCTGCTCTTCATTTAACTTCTTCCCCTTCTTGACCTTCTTAGCCAAGGAGGTTAAGAAAGACTTGGTGACCCTAGATGAAGAGATAGAGGATTTCAGGCTTTGCACAGAGGCATTGACCCCATCTATTTGGGTTTGCATGTGCATGATGGAGGAGTGAATTTGAGAGCAGTGTCCATCCAGCATGTCCTGAAATTTTTGGGCTGCTGACTGGATACATTGGGTGATGAGGTTGTCAGTGGATGGAGATGGTTCATGTTGTGTTGGAGGAGGAGGAGTCAATGGAGGAGGAGTTGTATGTGATGAAGGTGGAGAGGGGACTGTATCATTTTGATGAGGTGTATTTGATGGAGGAGGTGGAGGAATAGAGGAGGGTTGAGCAGGTGATTGAGTTGGTATTTGTGAAGGTGTGGATGATGGTGGTACAGAAGAGATGTCTGTATGAGGAGGAGGAGGAGGAGGTGAAGATGGATGAGCAGGAGAGTTAGGAGGAGATGGAGTCCTTTCAGGAATGGCACCAGGCTTGGGAATTTGTCTGGTCCATTTTGAGAAGAGAGCAATGGACATCCTTTTGCCAGGAGGGATGAGAATTCCTTTTGACCTGCATAGGTCAGGGAAGGAGTGGAAGAGGACTTGACTCATAATCCTCATGTAGGCATTCTCTGTGTGAGAATATTTGTAGCCTATCATTTTGAGTAAGCAGCTGCCCCAGTTGTACAACCCTTATTCTCCGAGGATGGGACCCACTCAAGGCCATGTAGGCAGAGGTCAAAGTCAAAGAGGCAGACAAATCAGCCAGCAGGAGCAAAAGAAGGCTTGGCGAGTATTGGCTAAATACTCGCCCGAGGGGCGACTATGGTCGAAGGTACGTGCCGAGTATCCCGTATGTCGCCCCAAGTGTCCGGCAAGCCACAGAAGACCTGCGCGAGTATTGGCCCGGCTTGTGCGAGCAACAACCATTACTCGCCAGATGGGCGACTATAGTCGGAGATACATGCCGAGTATCCCGTATATCGCCAGGTTAGGGCTGGGCTATAAAAACCCCATACCCCTTGGTTGCCTATAAATAGGACCCCAGGGGTACTTGGATTGGCATCTGTGCTTGAGCTTCTGGATCCCGATTTCCGAACTCTCGAGCCCGTCACCCCTGCTTGCTAGCCAAGCCGGTACCTTCCTCGTACCCTGCTCGGCCATTCTTGGTTGTGGAGGGGAAGACTCCTTTGAGCTTCCGGGTACGTGGTGGGACCTCCCTGGCGCATCACCTGAGGTCCTATTGTTGCTCTCCTAGCTTCCTCGTAGTCGCCAGCTTGACCATCTCGTCGGACAGCTGGGCAAGTAGCCTCCGGCTGCAAAGGTCCGAATTTTGAGGTCAGGATTTTCCTGGCGTCAACACTTTGGTGCGGTGAGCGTGGATCGCAGCCAGAGGGAGAAAACCTAATAGGAAGACAAGATGGTCATAGAAGGCGACCACGAGGAAGTGGTCGGCAACCCGTCAGGAACTGGCAGGTTCGTGACGATGGAAGTTTTCGAAGCATTCGCCCAGCGCATGGAAGGGGCTATGCGAGCAGTGTTCCAGCAGGGTGCGGAGGTCACGACGACCTCGCCTAATCGCCCGGTGCTGACCGAGGGCGAGGAGCGCACCCAGCGCGCAGGCAAGGAGCACGTGAATCCGGAGATCGAGCGACCAAGGAGGTCGCAGCCCTTCCCGCAATCCTCGCAAGGAATTCGCTTCCGCGAGGTGGAGGAGCAGGCGAGATATCAGGATACTCGGCCTTATGGCGAGTATGGCCATAATACTCGCCAGCTTGAAGACCGTCGTCCAGCGAGTGGGAGGAGCCCATTCTGTGAAGACATCCTTACCGCGCCCGTGCCGGAAGGATTCAGGGATCCTGTGTTGAAATATTACACCGGGAGGGACGACCCTGTTCGTCACATCCAGTGGTTTGAGGATATTATCTCTATCCAAACCATGTCGGATGCGTTCAAGTGCCGGCTGTTCGCCATCACTTTTACAGGGAAAGCCAGGGACTGGTTCCACCAGTTGCCTCTGGGCTCGATCTACTGCTTCGAAGACCTGTGCCGTGGAGTAACGACCCGGTTCGCCACGGCCCAGAAGCTGAAGAAGGAGGCGACAGCTCTGTTCCTTGTGACCCAGAGGCCGGATGAGCCGTTGGGGGCCTATATCGAGCATTTCCAGGAGGAGGTGCTGCATATCGAGGAGGTGGATCGCACCATCTTGCAGCTGGCCTTGACGTTCGGGATAGGGCAAGGCCTCTTCAAGCTGGAGCTCGGCAGGAACCCTCCCTACTCCTATGACAACCTCATCGTGAGGGCCAACAAGTTCGTTCAGGGGGAGGCTTCCAATCGGGACTTCTTGGCCAACCTAGCGGAGGTGACCAAGGCAGCAGAGGAAGGGAGGGAGAAGGTCCCAGAGAAGAGGAAGAGGGAAGAGCCCCCAAGGGCATAGAAGAAGAATCCAGAGCGGCGAGAAGAGAGGAGAAGGGAGGAGCCAAGCAGGAACGACGAGAGGCGACTAGTCGTGGCTCCGGAGCGTCGAGAAGAGGAGAGGCGCTATCAGGTTCCGGACAACCGACCGCCATGGAGGCCGGCTGGACGGCACCAGCGTCAGGATCAGAGGGGGAGATCCCCCGAGAGGAGGCCTTACCACCAGCAGGGAAGGCGAGAGGGAAGGAGACATGAAGCCATGATGGTTGCCAGGCCTGGGCACCCTCAGGGCAAGAGGAAGAAGAAGAAAAAGCAGCCAAGGAAGGAGCAGATGGAAGAGGTTCCGCTCTACTGCGACTTCCACCAGGCGGAGGGGCATGCCATGATGGCCTGCCCAGCTTTTTGGGAGGCCAGAAGGAAGCTAGCCGCAGGGGAAGCCGGAGGAGAGCAGCGGAGGATCGAGGCCCCTGCCGAGCCGCAGGCAGGGCAGGCTGCCGTCGTTTGAAGGAGGAACGAGGATCGCGTCGACCGCGGAGGCCGTGGAGAGCTTGGCCAAGGAAGTCGAGGGGGAGGAGGAGTTGGAGTGATCCATGGGGGAGCCGGGTTGGAAGCTTCCCGAATGGGGAGCCTCCATCAGATCTATCGTCGGAGCGTCACTTCGACCTCGCATGCCCCGCCCCCATTGGAGGAGATCACCTTCTCCGAGGAGGACATGCTAGGGAATGAGAATCCCTTCCATGATGCCCTCGTCATCCAGGCCGCAGTGGAAGACTTCACCGTTGATCGAATTCTGGTCGACAGCGGTAGCTCCGTGAACGTCATCTTCAAAGGAACGTTCGATGGACTGGGAGTCAGGCCCGACAGAGTTCGAGCAGCATATGGTCCCCTCTTTGGCTTCTCCGGAGAGAAGAAGGAGGTAGAAGGAGGAGCAGATCTCCTTGTAACCCTCGGTGGCACCTCCATCAACTGTCGATGCGTAATCGTCGACGCCTCGAGATGTTACAAGGCCATCTTCGGGAGGCCACTTCTCAACGCCTTCAAGGTCGTCCCTTCCTCCTACCATCAGTGCTTGAAGTACTACCAGGGGGATGTTCAGGTGAGGATCAGGAGCGATCCAAGAGCCGCTAGAGAGTGCTACCTCAGCGCCGTCAGTACCATCAGCTGGATGGCTGACGCGGAAGAATTCGGAAGGGTGCTGGAGAGCCCAGCTAGGCTGGAGGTAGCCGAAGAAGTCGAGGAGATCGAGGTGCTCTCCGCAGCAGGAGCATTCGGGCTGGTGAAGATCGGCGGGTCCCTAAAGATCGAGGAGAAGATAAGGATGGCGGCGTGTCTTCAAGAGAACGTCGACATCTTTGCTTGGAGCGCAGCAGAGATGCCGGGGATCAATCCTGAGGTCGCTTGTCATCACCTCAATTTGGATCCCGCGGCCCAGCCCGTCCGCCAGAGAAAGAGGAGGAGTGCCACTATCCTGGCCGAGCCAATCCGGCAGGAGGTGAAGAAGCTGCTAGACGCAGGCTTTGTGTCAGAGATCCAGTATCCAGGCTGGGTCTCGAATGTTGTAATGGTTAAGAAAGTAGGGGGCAGCTGGCGAATGTGTGTAGACTTTTCTTTGATGAATAAAAGCTGTCCGAAGGATTGTTATCCCTTGCCTCGAATCGACGCGCTGGTTGATTCAGCCGTCGGTTTTTCTGTAATGAGCTTTCTTGATGTGTTTTCAGGATACCATCAGATCCGGATGCATCCCCATGACTGCCGCGATGTTTCCTTCATTACTGATGATGGCTGCTACAGCTACAAAATGATGCCCTTCGGGCTGAAGAATGCCGGAGCCACCTATCAGCGGATGATGGATCACATTTTCAAGGAGCAAAAGGGGAGGAACCTAGAGGTGTATGTGGATGACCTCTTGATTAAAAGCAAGAGCGTCCAGGAACACATTATGGATCTGGTGGAGACCTTTGCGACGCTAAGGAGGTTCAAAATGAGGTTGAATCCTGCGAAGTGCGTCTTTGGAGCGGGAAGAGGCAAGTTCCTGGGGCATCTCCTTACCCCGGAGGGAGTAGAGCCTAACCCCGACAAGGTTAGGGCGATCCTGGAGATGCCTTCCCCGAAGACAATGAAGGAGGTGCAGAGGTTGACTGAAAGGTTGGCGGGTCTTAGCCGCTTCCTGTCAAAGGCCGGGGAGAAGTGCTCTCCATTCTTCAGAACACTCCGCAAAACGGAGAATTTTGAGTGGTCTGAAGTATGCGAGAAGGCATTTGTAAAGCTGAAGGAGCAGTTGACTCAGACACCTCTCCTTCAGAGCCCAAAAGAAGGCGAAGACCTGCTCATCTACCTGGGAGTAGGGGCAGAGGCTGTGAGCTCTGTACTAGTCCGAGAAGAGAGGAAGAAACAGTTACCCATCTACTACGTCAGCCGGGTACTAAAGAAGGAGGAGCTGAAGTATCCAATCCTGGAGAAGCTTGCCTTCGCCTTGGTGGTGTCAGCTCGGAAGCTCCGGCCTTATTTTCAGGCTCACTCCATCCGAGTAGTAACTGATCATCCTCTCTGAAGCATCCTGGAAGGAGTGGAGCATTCAGGGAGATTAGCAAAATGGTCGGTAGAACTCAGCGAGTTCGACATTTCCTTCTCACCCCGGGTGGCGATCAAGGCCCAAGCGGTAGCAGACTTCTTGGCAGACTTCTCGGCAGAAGCAGAGCCAGGGGAAGAGGTGTTCGACCCAATCCCTTGGATGATGTTTGTTGACGGAGCTTCAGGAAGGAGCTCTGTGGGAGTGGGCATCGTTCTTGTCAGCCCACAGGGAACGAGGATCGAGCAAGCCGTCGAGATCCTCTTTCCCATCACAAACAATCAGGCAGAGTACGAGGCCATAGTGGCAGGCTTGCGCCTCGCCAAGGAGCTAGGGATCCGTGATGTTCAGGCCTTTACGGATTCAATGGTGGTCGCATCGCAGATCAGAGGAGAGTTCGAAGTGCGCGACACCATCCTGCAGAAGTACTTGGTGAAGGTCAAGGGGTTGATTGGAGGCTTCCAGTCGTTCTTCGTCGAGCACGTCCTGAGAGAGGAAAACTCGGTGGCGGACCGTTTGGCCAAGTATGGGCCAAGAGCTGGGGGAGCCATCACCGAGCTGTTCCGGCCGTCCATCGAAGAAGGAGAGATGATGGATATCGAGCAGCGCCCCTCATGGACGGATCCTTTTGTGGCATTCCTTTCCACCGGCCAGCTTCCAGCAAGTGAAGGGGATCAGAGAAGGTTTCGGTAAAAAGCGGCGTACTATCTTTTGCAGGATGGGGAGCTGTACCGTAAAACCATCTCGGGCCCCCTAGCCAGGTGTATCTCTGAAGACGAAGTACCCCGGGTGTTGGAAGAGATCCACTCGGGAGAGTGTGGAAGTCATTCTGGGACTCGCACTTTAGAACAGAGGGTCTTAAGGCATGGTTACTTCTGGCCTACTATCCGGAAGGATGCTGAGCTCTTCTCGAAGAAGTGCCAGAAGTGCCAGCTCTTCGCCCCCCTCCAGTTGCAGCCAGCCCAGTAGCTCCGATCAATCACCGCCCCATGGCCATTTGCCATTTGGGGGATGGATTTGATTGGCCCTTTCCCCCTAGCTAGTGGTCAGAGGAAGTTCATTCTCGTCATGATCGACTACTTCTCCAAGTGGATCGAGGCCAAAGCTTTGGCCAAGACCACCTCTCAAGTCGTGAAGAACTTCATCTGGGGGGAGATCGTCTGTAGGTTTGGGATTCCTCTCGCCATCGTCACCGACAACGGTCCTCAGTTTGCCAGCTTGGAGCTAGAAGATTTCTGCAGACAGCTGGGAACTGATCTTCGATTCGCCTCCGTGCATCACCCGAGGAGCAATGGCCAAGTGGAGGCCGCCAACAAGCTGATCATCAACCTGCTGAAGAAAAAGGTGGAGAACCTGCGAGGTAACTGGGCGGACCAGCTCTCCTCGGTTCTGTGGGCTTTGAGGACCACTCCTAGCTCAGCTACCGGGGAGACACCGTTCAAGCTCTCTCACGGATCGGAAGCTCTCATCCCAGTAGAGTTTGAAGTCAGAAGTCCAAGGGTGATCGCCGCCGAGGGCGGAAGTGAGAGATGGCGACTAGAGAATGAGGAGGCTCAGAAGCTATCTCTCGACTACATCGAAGAACTCAGAGATTTAGCTTCCGCCAGGCAAGAAGAGATCAAGCGATGAATGGCGAAGCATTTCGATAAAAATGTTCGCCTCAAGCACTTCCAAGAAGGTGACCTGGTCCTGAAGAAGGTAGATGCGGCGGGACGATCAGCGGCCATCGGAAAGCTCCATCCGAACTGGGAAGGGCCCTTCATCATCCACGAATCACTCCTAACCGGAGGATACCGTCTGCAGAACCAGGAATAAGAGCTGCTTGGGAATACTTGGAGCGGTGATGACCTGAAAAGGTTCTACCCCTAAGGGGGAATGTGTATGTCCCACCCTTGTAATCCATATTGATTTATAAATAAAACCCTTCCTCTCCCAGAAACACTGGACTGGGAAGCTTTTTCTGTCACAGCAAGAATCTTCAGAGAAGAGAAAAGAAAAAGCTGGTAAAATTGGTCCACATGCTAGGTTGGAAAATGAGCCTCCGACTTAATCCTCGTAAAATCCCAGAACGGATGGTGGGACAGTGCCTCGGTTCAGCAACCCTCTAAGACCAAGCCTCTGCATTGACGGTCGAGATCAGCTCCCCTCTTGCATGTTGGCCATGGTTCGTATCGATTGCACTTCTCATTCAACTGGAGAGATTACAGGGAAGAAGTCTGGACGCCGACCTTCCAATTGGGCAAGGAAGTGATCAGTTTCACTAGCTCAGGGGACCCTTGAATAAAGGTGTCGTATACCCTTGCGAGCGGGAGGCTCCTAAAAAAGAGCAGCAGGCAGAATTGGTCCACAGGCAAGGTCGGAAAACGAGCCTCCGACTTAATCCTCGTAAAACCCCAGAACGGATGATGGGACAGTGCCTCGGTTCAGCAACCCTCTAAGACCAAGCCTCTGCATTGACGGTCGAGATCAGCTCCCCCCTTGCATGTTGGCCATGGTTCGCATCGATTGCACTTCTCATTCGACTGGAGAGATTATAGGGAAGAAGTCTGGACGCCGACCTTCCGATCGGGCAAAGAAGTGATCAATTTAAACCAGCTCGCTTCAAAGCGCCTTGTTTCCAGCTTTTCCTCCGATTGTGTGAGTTATTGTGCTTAAGTGTGCTTAAACTCCCCTTAAAATTGTTGAGCAGCAGGAAACAGGTTTGGTCGGCATTCATCATCCAAGTAGGAGGGGACCTCGGAACGGTGTGTTCCCATGGAACTCCCCGAGTGTCATTCCCTACCGGACGATCTGCTCGTCGATCTCCGTCACCACCAGTTGGGAAACGAGCCTCCGACTTGAACCTCGTAAAACCCCGGAAAGGATGATGAGACAGTGCCTCGGTTCAGCAACCCTCTAAGACCAAGCCTCTGCATTGACGGTCGAGATCAGCTCCTCACTTGCATGTTGGCCACGGTTCGTATCGACTGCGCTTCTCATTCGACTGGAGGGATTACCAGGAGGAAGTCTGGACGCTGATATCCCGACTTGGACAAAGAGGTGATTGATTCGACCGACCGAAGAACGAAGACTTCAAGCATCCAAGTAGGATGGTGGCCTAAGGACGGTGTGTCCCCTTGGACATGTCCGGCTGCCATGTCGTACTTGACGTCATCCTTTGAAGACACCAGGCTTTCAAGTAGGAGAGAGGCCTCGAGATGATATGTCCCCCCGGGCCTCCCCAACTGCTAAACCCTACTTCTTCCTTCCCTTGAAGAGCTCCTTTGATTCTTGCTTAAAATCCTAACGACGCTCTTCACTAGGTGCAAGTCAAGGCCTCAGGAGCAAGCCTGCAGGTGCGAGTATGATGGCGCGAGCACGCATTGCGAGTATACAGGTGCAAGCATACATCCTCGCCAAAATCCTAGGAGCCTAGCGAGCACTCAACCTCGCCTCGAGCCTAGGAGCCTAAGCGACATACAAGCAAGGAAGTAAGTACATGAAGAAAGAGGCGAGTAAGACTTGTCAAGTTCCTTTCATTTTTTCAAAAAATGTGTACAAGTTACAGGTATATTAAAGAACTGCACAAAAAGGTCGCCGGGCGAGCAAAAAGGGAGCCCAGGCGACTAGGCGACATCCTCGCCTTCTATATCTACGTCAGCATCTTCAGCATCACCGCCGTCGTCGTCATCGTCATCATCATCATCATCATCGTCGTCATCATCATCGTCGTCGTCATCATCATCATCCTCGGCATCACTAAGTCGCGGCGAAGATGCTCGCAAGGGGGAGGTGGACTCCTCGGCGAGCAGTGCCGGAATAAGGTCCCCTACTGTCAATCCCATGGCTTCCGGCTTCAGAAGATCGTCTGCCTTCATATGGTTCAGGATGACCTCCCCCGTTGCTCGCGCGATCTCCCGGCGAATATAAGGCATATCGTCGCCGTGCATCCTTATGCGCTTGCCCCTGGGAATGGCCGCCTCTGCCGGTTGCTGCTCGGCAGGCCGAGTTTCCAACTCGGCGAGACGGATCTGGGCAACCTCCAGGGCCGAGCGAGTATCCTCCAGCTCCTTCTCGGCCTGGGACAGCCTCTTTGCCGACTCCAGCTCGGCAGCCTGCAGTGGGCGAAAAGAAGAAGGTTAGTTTAAACAAGTTTGTAAGGTAGCGAGTATCCCAAAAAGCGAGTAAAGTCGCAAGGGCGAATACCTCAAACTCCTTAATCCTGTTCGCCATGGCGATCATCTTCGGGCCCTGCACCTTGATCGCCTGCTCATACTCGAGCAGTCGCCTTGCTGTTGCATGAGCCAGCTCGGCGGATCGCAAGAGGGAGCGCGAGGTCTGGTGAGCCAGATCCTCGGCGGCCGTGTCCTACAGGACTTCGGCGTCCGCGCGACCGTAGAGGACGTAGGTCACGTCAAAGGCCTCCCCCTTGTCCTCCCAGTCTTCCGACCAGGCGGGGAGGTTGGAGCTAAGGGTCACCTCGTGGGCGCGCTCAGCCCAGGTAACCAATGGGCGACCATAGGCATCCTCGCTACGGGTTCCCTCATTGAAGAGCAGATGGTCGCTCGGCTCGCCAGCCTCCGAGGGATCCGCCTTCTTGCCCAAATCCCTGTGGGCGACCTCCTTCTTCTGTCTCTTGGGCTCAGCGACCTTACCCTTACCCGTTCGCTTCTTCGAGGTCCCGGCCCCACCACCGGTGACATTTAGATCATCGCCTCCTGCCGACAAGACGATTGGGGAGGAGCCCCCAACCTCGCGCGTCGAGGTTCCCGCACCCCCTTGGGTGGCGGTCATCGCCTTCACCGCGGAAGGAAGAGCGTCGTGCGGAAGAGTTTGCACGCCTGCAAAAAGAAGACCGAAGGTTAGTCGCCTAATCGAAGACAAAGGGCGAGTAGGGTTGATGCTCGCACAAAAGTACCTTCCCCCAAGCGAACTTCTGTAAGCTCGCCTACTCGTCGCCTCCAGAACACCACGTCGAAGCGACGATGCCTGAAGGAGTCGAGCAGCTTCTCCTGACTCTCCCTCAGGAAGGGGACCGAGAAGACATTCTCCGACGGCTGGATGGGCGAGCTGGAGATGCCCGCGAAGTCGCCTTCGATGGCGACTAATCGCTCCACCCAGCGATGGTTCTTGTTGGAAGTGCCCGCCAGTGTGCAGACATGGCTGCACAGGAAGATGACGCCCTCGCCGGTCGCCATGATCGAGAATACTCGCCTAAAGACCGCAAGGTCAAAGACGATATTCTGTTCCCACAGGAAGCACAAGAATCCCATGATCATCGCCACTCCGTTGGGATTGATCTGGGCAGGGACTATCCCATAGAAGCCGAGTATCTGGCGGAACTAGGGCCATAGAGGAAGTTGAAGGCCGACCTCGAAATGTCGGATTGGAAAAATCATCGCCAAGGGCGAGGAAGTGTTTAGTCGCTCAGACTGGCGAGGAAGCCTGGCGACATACCCCGGTGTCTCGAACTTAGCGTTGAAGTCATCCAAGTCCGTTTGCCGAGTAATCGGCTTCTTGAAGGAGGTCTCCTCGAAGTTCTTGGCATGATTTGCTCGCCTAATGGTCGCCTCGTCAGACATTTTGGGAGGGAAGGAAAGGGAGCGAGTATGGAAGAAGAGCGAAGAGAAGAAGTCTGGAAGGTAGTCGCTCAAGGAGCTAGAGATCGCCGAAAGCGTATTTAAGACTCACCCACCCACCCCTATTTATAGTAGTCGGGTAGCCTGGCTTGTCGAACATGACTCCGCGAGCACGGCTAAGGGTGGCGAGTATTGAAGGGAGACGCCAAAGGCTCAGAGCGCGTCAACTGCCGACCTTCAGCTAGCGAATACCTGCATCACAGAAACACGAAGAAACTCGCCAGGATGCAGGCGACATTCAACATATGCTCGGCAAACAGCAAAAAGAAGATAGAAAAAATCCAAACAACAACAGATAAAGTAAAGCAAGACAAGAATGAAAGGCGAGTATCCAATTACTCGGCAAATCAATACTACTTCAAATAATAAAGCGTTCAAAGATACAAGATGCTCGCCAGGAGCTACAAGCTACAAAGAAGAAGAAAATTGAAGAAGGGGCAGCAGCTAGGGTTGTGCTTGGATGTTCGCATGGGGGTCCTGGGGCTGAGGATGTCGCCCGACCCAGCCCATGCTGCGAGCATGCTTGAAATGCTCGGAGGCCACGGACATTGTGTCCTCGCCTTGTCGCAGCTGGTCCTCGATCCTCGCCAGCCTCCCCACCGAGCCCATGCTCGCGTGCATCCCGACCAGCTCGTCATGATGCAGCTGTTGCTGGTGCTCGATCCGTGCCACCCTGCGCTCCAAGTCGCTGATAGACTGGAGGCGAGCTTCAGTACCCGACAGGCGAATATCAAACTCCTCCAGCCGGGATACTCGCGCCTCCAAATCAGTCAGGCGGCGGTGAGGGTCACTGGCCGCTAGGCGCTCAACCCGCGACTCCACCTCAGTCAAGCGCCGATGAGGCTCGCAGATCGACAGCCGCTCTATCCTGGACTCCAAATCCAAGATAGCGCGAGTAGCCTTCTCCTGGTACTCGCGAGGGGGAAGCCCGACGGCGTCGATCAGTGCTCCCACGGGAGTATGAGTGCGACCTGCAGAAGAGCATATGAAGAGTCAGAACTCCAGCAGAATCAAAAGAGCGGTGGCAACTATCCAAAGGCAGCGACCAAGTACCTGTCCGAGGACTGCGGGAGCGTCGGCGAGCAGGGCTGCGAGATCGCCGATGAGGAGAAGCCCTTCCTCGGTGCGGGGAGGGAGAGCGATGGACGCCATCTCGGCGAGAAGAGTGGCCGCCAGGATGATCCCGGTTGAAGGGCATGTTCCCCCGGCCGCGACCATCTCCTACGCGCCCTCCACCCTTGGGAGCGAAGAAGACAGAAGACCCTCCAGTCCCGCCCCTGCGCGAGGACTCCCCTTGGTGGGTAGAGGGAGCAGTTGAAGTAGAAGGGCGCTGGTCGCCCGGAGGAGCCACTGAGGGCGGAAGTCCAGGAGGAGGAGGTGGCAGCACGACCCCAGGCAGATGCGAGCTGCTCGCCAGCTCTGGTCGCGAGTCAGGTGGTGGCGGGGGAGGATTGATGCCCGACAGAGGAGCCCCATGCTCGCTCATCGGCCTCTTCTCCACGGATGAACTGTGGAGGATCCTCACCGCGCGACCACCCCGAGATCCACCCTCAGGCAAGATCAGCGAGGATGATCGCAGCAGAAGAACGTCCGAAGGTTCCTCCGGAACCTCGGTACTCGTCGGATCTGAAAACAGAAGCAAAAAGCGTCAGAAGTCTCGCCAGGAGTGGTTATTATAGCAGCATAGTCAGAACAGCGACTAAAGAACTCACCTCGCGCAGGAGGAGGGTCCGGTTGGGCTTGAGTTTGGGCCCCAGCCCTACTCGCCTCCGGGGCGACCTCTGCCGAAGGAGGAGGAGGAGCAGGAGCAGGCGAGAGCCCCTCGTGAGAGAGACCCAAATCTTCCAGCAGCTGCTGACGCTGCTCGCTCAGAGGATCGGCGACGTTCTCCATAGTCGCCTCCTTCTTTTTCTCTCTCTTCTTCTTCTTAGCCGCCCTCTTCCTCTTCTTATTAGCGAGGAAGACGTCTACCTCGGCGTCCATGCGAGGAGGAG
The DNA here is from genome assembly GCA_033032865.1 of Dactylorhiza incarnata. Classification (NCBI taxonomy): domain Eukaryota; kingdom Viridiplantae; phylum Streptophyta; class Magnoliopsida; order Asparagales; family Orchidaceae; genus Dactylorhiza; species Dactylorhiza incarnata. The sequence continues at coordinate 493,846 of JAWHQI010000383.1, forward strand.
GCATGAGAACGCCGATCAAATTCGCGAGATCAGCCTTGGCCTTTTTGGCAGCCTCAGCAAAAGCTAGCGACATTGTAGGCGAGTGCAGAAAGGTGGTTCCGTCAGAGACCCCCCCCCCCCTATATATAGAGCCCAGACGTCAGCCGGCAAGATTCCGAGTATTTCCCAATACTCGCCCAGACAGAAGCTCGTCGAAAAAAGGTTGGATGTTTCTTTCCGAGCAACTATGTTACTCGCAAAGAGTGGGGATTGTGTACAACCCTTATTCTCCGAGGATGGGACCCACTCAAGGCCACGTAGGCAGAGGTCAAAGTCAAAGAGGCAGACAAATCAGCCAGCAGGAGCAAAAGAAGGCTTGGCGAGTATTGGCTAAATACTCGCCCGAGGGGTGACTATGGTCGAAGGTACGTGCCGAGTATCCCGTATGTCGCCCCAAGTGTCCGGCAAGCCACAGAAGACCTGCGCGAGTATTGGCCCGGCTTGTGCGAGCAGCAACCAATACTCGCCAGATGGGCGACTATAGTCGGAGATACATGCCGAGTATCCCGTATATCGCCAGGTTAGGGCTGGGCTATAAAAACCCCATACCCCTTGGTTGCCTATAAATAGGACCCCAGGGGTACTTGGATTGGCATCTGTGCTTGAGCTTCTGGATCCCGATTTCCAAACTCTCGAGCCCGTCACCCCTGCTTGCTAGCCAAGCCGGTGCCTTCCTCGTACCCTGCTCGGCCATTCTTGGTTGTGGAGGGGAAGACTCCTTTGAGCTTTCGGGTACGTGGTGGGACCTCCCTGCCGCAGCACCTGGGGTCCTGTTGTTGCTCTCCTAGCTTCCTCGTAGTCGCCAGCTTGACCATCTCGTCGGACAGCTGGGCAAGTAGCCTCCGGCTGCAAAGGTCCGAATTTTGAGGTCAGGATTTTCCTGGCGTCAACACCAGTCTACTTTCTTCTTCAGCACAAAGGGCCCCCATGAGATTCAGTTGCTGCCTGGGCACTGCATCATGGGCAGAGATCTTACATAGTAATACTTTTCCTACTATGTCTGCCAGTAGCCTATACTCATCAGAAAAATCTATTTTCTTCAGATGGATTGGTCTATCTTTTGAGAACTTCATTGTGATTAGTAAATTCTTGATTTCATCAGGGGTGAGTTCCACAGGTTCATCACCTGATAAGGGAATGGTAAAGGAGATTTATTTAGTTACTCTTTTAGAAAATAACTTGCTTTCCCTATTTGATTTGAGCAAGGATAATATTGGAATGTACCCGATGAAAGATCAAAGGTGTTCCTAATGTGTTCAGCAGAGATTGAGACATGTGTCTCATATATTGTTCCAGTGATTTCTCCTTGTTCAGATATCTAAACATGAGCCATTAGCTCTGTGAGTTCTGTCTCCAGGAGCTTGCATCTTGTGGAGATGAGCTTATCTAGGCCAGCTTCAGTGAAGAGAGCTATGATGCTCTTATAATTTTCGGCGGCGGCCTGGAAGGATTCGAGGTCAATGTCGAAACCAGAGTTTATCTTGGGAGCCATTTTAGGTCAGTGAGAGAGAGGAAGAGATGGCTGGACTGAGAGGTAAGAAGGATGAAAGATGCAGAGTGCGAGAGGATTTCTAACGGAAGAGTTTATTTAAGTCAGGTGAAATGTCGAAACGAGACACAATTCGAGGCTTATTCGGTACTTTAGTAGATGCGACCGAAAAAATTTTAGTGTTGCCGCTCTTTTTCATGAAGTCGACGTTACGTCGAGTGGGATTCGACGTAAGCGTCGATATAGTTTGAGTTGAGAAGATAGAGTCTCCTATCGACGTATGGGTCGATTTAAGAAATCAACGTGACTTTTACTTTGTCTGAAGATTCCAGGTTTTTCTTGAGGGATTCTTTCTTCCTAATCCTAAAGTTTTCTAAGTTACCCTAGGACTAATTTTATGAGCAATTTGATTGATTATGCCAACACTGTTTGGCAGTGTGGCCAATTTTATTGCAAATATAACACCTATTTTTCTTTTGACTAAGCAAATTTGAGTTTAGGGAGGAATATGGATGTTGATTGGGATAGGAATTTTGATTAGGATAGAAATTTTGGTTAGGATAGAAGTTTTGATTAGGATAGAAATTATGATCGGGATGAATGGGTCCTGAATGTGGGTTAAGATCGAAAGTTTTTGGAGAATAGACATGTCCTGTAATTATGTTGCTCTGAGTTTTTATGCGTCGATATCTATTCGACGTATGTTGATAGTTTCGTCGAGTGGAAGTCGACGCTTCCTTCATTCTGTGGTTACTTTTAGTCGAAGCATATGAGAGATTGCGTCGATTGGGAGTCGACGTATTTTGGTGTCTGCGTTGATTAGAAATCGATGCATTATTTGAGTTGCGTTGAGTAGAATTCGACGCACGTCGATAATGATTCGACGCAAGTTTGTTTCTTTTCTGAGGATATTTACCTAGGATTCCTTCATGCATAGTGAGACTATTTTTATTTAAAACAGTGGTTGTTTCTAGATTTTCTTGTGATCTTTCTCCTGTCAAATGATTCTCCCTAGTGAAGTGAATAGGAGGTCTCCAGACAGATTTGCTGGGTGATTGAGGTTTGGGTTCTAAGTCAGTGTTATATTCTAGTTGTCTAAATCTATCAGTGAGATTGTTTGAGATATTCTTGAGCTTCTGACTTTTGCCATTTAGAGAGTCTTCAAAGGCTTTTGCCTTTGCTAGCTCATTTCTTAGTGCTTGATTTTCAGTATTGATTTTATCTAGTTGCTCCTCTGAGAGTCCTAGACTGAGCTCATAGTTTTTATGTTGTGTATTTATTTGTTTGAGATTGTTTAGTTCATTTCTTAGTTCCTTTACTTCTCTCTCAGATTTGACTAGATCTAAACAGAATTCTTTGAAACAATTTTTGAAATCAGTGGAAGAGAAATCTATATCATCAAATATATTTACCAGAGATGTATCTTCAGGCTTTTCAGTAGCCATCAAACAGGTTTCCTCTTGCTTAGCCTTTTCCTGATCATCTTCAGATGAGGTACTTCCTTCAGATTCTGAATCACTCCATGATTGAGCAATGAACCCTTTCTCTTTCTTTTCTTCTTCTTCTTCTTTAGATCTGTCCTTTTCAGATCTTTCTTATTGCTGATCTCTTTGTTGGAACATGGTCTTCCGTATCTCCTAGGTTTAAGAATAACAAATCCTATGTGTATTTGATCTTGTGTGTTTAAGTGTGCAGGAAAACAAAGTCCACATGACTCAAGGATGGTTGCCCCCAAAGTTGAGCCAACAAATCCAAAACATCTACTAGCGCTGGCGGTAGTACTAGCGCAGGCGCTAGCTGCCGTTCGACGAACTGTTAGCGGCGCTCGACGAAATTCTCATCATGGCGTTCGATGAAACTTCGCTCGACGAAATCTTAGCGGCGTTCGACGAAATCTTGTTCGATGAAATATTGGCTCGAAGCGCAATTGCGGGGAGAACTTATAGAAGGAGATAGCGCCCGACGGTAGCTACTAGCGCTGGCGGTAGCGTGGCGCACAAGAGGCATAGAGCAAAATGTTGCCGCGGATTGAAAATTCTGCCGCGCAAAATATTACTTAATCCGGGCTAGCGCCGGCGGTAGAGCTAGAGCCGGCGGTAGCGCTAGAGCCGGCGGTAGCGCTGAGGCTATAAAATGGACACTTTGGCTCCGTCTTTCTCATCCTCCAGAGATCCCAAATTCCAGAGCCTCGTGCCACAGCATAGAGAGGAGAGTTCAGAGAGATACTCCCACAAATCCATAAAGCCATAAGGAGATCCGTGGAGAAGATTTCTACACGCTTCATCTTCGTGACGAAAGACCGCATTGACTACGATCACACTCTGCGTCTTCGTCTACTTCTCCAAGAGATCTACATAGAGGGAGTTTTTATATTATTGTCTTTTTATTTCACATCTTTTCTGTAATCGGTAGTGAAATCGCCTCGTGTTGGCGACTAGGTCTCTGGTAGGACTTAGGGCTGAAATTTGCCTCGTGTTGGCGACTAGATCTAGGCTAGGTCTAGGGGGTGCTCGAGGCCACATCCGGGGAAGGATTGGCTAGAGCGGCTTGAGGCCGAATCCGGGAAGGAGAAGGCTAGGGCCACCGGTTCGTGGGGAAGCGAGTCGGGATAGAAAACGAAAAGAGCTTTTATTATTCGCCTCCGATCTCTAGTGCCATTGAGATCAAGTTTTGTAAAACTTATTTAATATCAATAAAGCTTGTCTCTCTTTTTGTTTTACTTGACTTCTTGTTTTAATATTGCAATATTCCAAAGTTTTTCTAAATAAAATCTAAAGTTTTTGAAAACCCTTATTCACCGCCTCTCTAAGGGCGCCGACCGATCCAACAAGTGGTATCAGAGGTAGGTTATTCCAAATCGGCTTAACAACCGGGAATAATGGCGTCTCATGATCTCGCTTCTACTAGTGGGGTAAATTTTTATGAAGAAGAAAAATCTCCTAAACCACCTTTATTCGAAGGGAGAAATTATAAAGGATGGAAAATTTTAATTGAAAATTTTATTAAGACTTTAGATATCGAAGTATGGAATTTAGCCATTGTAAGACCTGCGGATGAATTAAATAAAAAAGAACGTCAACTAAATGCAAAAGCCAAACATTATTTATTTTGTGCTCTATCAAATGAAATTTTCAAATTAATATATTGTTTTTCTAGTGCATACAAAGTTTGACAATTTCTTGAAGAAATGTATGATTTTCCTCTCGCAGGTATAGATCAAACACAGGAGGATAAGAACATGCAAGCATCCACTACTATTCAAAAAGATCTCTCTCGTTGCAAAGCCATGGAAATCATGGAAACTAACTTGGAAAAAGAGAGCAATACATCAAAAGTAAAAGAAGATGAAAATTCATCTATGATGGAGGAAGGCGCAAAAGATAACGAAGGAACTTCACACACACATTTTGCCTCTACCAAAAGCGCTGTAAGAAAGTCAAAATCTTCTTCTTGTGTGATAACTTCCATTTCTAGTTTCAATATACTAAAAACTGCTAAACGTAAGATCAAGAAATTGAAAATCACTATTAAAAATTTACATTTAGAAAATAAGAGATTAAAAGCTAATGTTAATTTAGAATCAAATTGTGATGTGGTTTCACCATCTTGCCCTTTACTTGAAAACACAAAACCTTGTTTTGATTGTGATAATTTTAAGGAAAAACTTAAGGAACTTGAAAAAGAAATTATTTGTATAAAAGAACATAATGAAAAATTATCTTTAGAAAATTCATCTTTAAAAGGTGATTGTGCTACATGCAAAAGTTATAAAATTGAAATTAAAGAGATGGATGAAACATTTGATGAATATAGAAATAACTATCAAGATCATATAGATTCAATTGTTTCCACTCTTAAAAATAGCACAATCGCTTATAATAAAGCTAGACATAATTTTAAAATTAAGAACAATGAATTAGAAGCTAAAATCAACTTGCTTAAGGAAATCATAAAGAAAAACTCTCAAAACATACACTCTCAATATAAAGCAAAATTCAAAAGCAAGTTGAATATGATATCTCAAAATATGAATAAACCAAACAATGGGAATAAAAACATCAAAAGATTTTAAATGAAATTCCAAAACACTATCATCATCATCATTTACAATATCAATCTTCTCCCAACGAAAAATTAAACGTTCACAAATTTCCTATGAAAAATACTTTCAATAATCATTACAATCATAATCATCAATATAAAGATTATCATAATGGAAATTTGACATATAAGAATAACATTAAACCAAAGTTTGAATGGAGGCCTAAAATTAAAAATGAAACATTCACTTCACATGAAAGGACTCATTCATCTTTGTCTTCACAAAAATCATCACGATGCATTTGGGTACCCAAAGGAACCATTACACATGGTCAACTTTGGATACCTAAATCTCTTATCTACTAGTATCATCCAAATGCATGAAGTAGAATATTTTCAAAATGAAATATACAAATTTCTACTTCATGATATGCCTTAATGTCTTTTTCTTTTTCTTTTTATTTTCTTATTTTTAAGCTATCATGTTATGGTCATCTTATATATTATTGGAAATCTGATTTTATCTCATAAAACTTTATGAGTTTATAAAACAAATTGATCAAAATTCAAAATCATATTTTTATTTTGATGACCTATCTTTTATTCTTATATTCATTGCTTCTAAATATCTTATATTATCCATATGAATCAAACTCTAAATTTGTTATAAGATATTTCAAATTAAATCCGGTTATTTGGCTATTAAGATTCTTAGCCTTCACCAACAAGTGGTTTAGTGAAATAACTTGATCTAAAAGAAAATTCAAAGATCTAAATCAAAATTCTTAATTAAAGGAAAATCACTAAAATGTATTGAAAGAATTTATCTTCATAATGAATATAGAATTCACAAACACCACTATGATCTATTGATGTCCTTTGCTAAAATTCTCTAGCATCATAAGTCATATCATTCTGTTTAGTGATCTACTTATCCTTTTTATTTTTACCTTCTAAATCCATTACCTTTTAAATGTCTTGAATTATGAATTGTAAATTGAAATTATTGCCAAGACTAATGATAATATTTTAATGGTTTATTAAAGGGCTTAGGCTAAAGATTAAAATGCGAAATGTGTTGATCTTGTTTTGTTGATTATGTTAGCCCTTATAATGAAGAAAAACATTTTTCACAAAATGCATGATTAATCCGCATCCAAACTCATCATCCTAGCATCACTTTTTGGTTTATGCTTGTGTATCTATGCTAGGTACAACATTTATGATGTTATGTGATTTGAAATCATAATAGAATACTTAAATTCCATCAAACACATAGTTTATGGATTAATCATTAGAATATATATCATTTGGCTTATTCAAACATGATATCTTGTGCTTACATTTCCTATCAATTTCAATTTACATTATATTGATAAATATGAGTCTTAGAAAAATGAAAATGAAAATATAAGAAAATATACATCATGCGTTGACAAGTCATACACTAAATCGCTAATGTTTCATGCAATTTGCATTATCTAAACATCTCCTAAAAATCTGATATTTCAGCATGGAACTGCTATTGGGACACTTAATCAAAATCAATAATTAAAATATTCAAAATCACAAAAAAACGTTCACTATTTCCCGCGCTAGCGCTACCGCAGGCGCTAGTGTCCATGTTCAACTTTCTGTGATTTTAAAATTTTGAAAAATTTCTAAAAATATTTTAATCTATATTTTCTACTTAGTTTTGCACTTCTGTGTTTCTTTATTTTTTTGAAAAATCATATACAAAACTACAAAAACCAAATTATAAAAAATATGTTTTTCCTTTTGTTTTTGTTTGTCATTTTTTATGCAAAAATCAAATACAAAAATATAAAACTTTAAAACTATCAAAAAAAAAACTGTATTATTTTTTGTGAAAAATCAAGCATGATTTAGTCTATTATTTAGAAATTCTACAATGTTGCAATTTATCTTTTCAAACTACGTTGAACATTGTATTCATCATGCTTTGATATATCTATTAATATGGGCATCAATTATATTTTAAAGATTGTGTAGAATCAAGCTTAGCATGCCTCTAAGTATGAGAAATGTTTTATGTTTGATAATGATATTTATTCACTCACCCTTTTTGGCATTGTCTACATATGTGTTTAATCTAAGAATACTTGTGTATGTTTTTGTATTAGTACAATGGATTAAAATTGCACAAGTATCTTACCTACACTCCTTATTTTGCACTCTTAAAAATTAAGAAAAGTGGTTATGTTTTTCATAAAATCTATTGATTCGCAAAACAAGTGTATTCGGAGAACATTGTACAAAACAAAATTATAAAATAAATGACAAAGATAACTCCACCAAGCACTAATTGAACCTCCTGATAAGTCTTAATAAGCATTGTGAGGTTGAGCACCTTGGAAAGAATAGTAAAGTGTCTTGTGCAAATCAAATCCTTCTTTCAAAAATAAGAAAAACCACTTACTCTTAAGTACACCGGATCACTAGTTTCAATATTAAATTTAAATATGTGATCCCCCAAGCACTACTTTGCACCCTGATAAGTCTTAATGAGCATTGTGTGTGCAGAGCACCTTGGTAGTTGTACTTTTTATTGTGCATTAAAGTGTGTGAAAGTAATCTTATTTGTGTTTTATTGTGTTCTTTACTTTATATATTACTTGTATTTTTGATTAAAACATTTGTTTACTCTATTCAAAATACACTTTTGTGCACATCATTATCTTCCATAACACTTCTTCTCATGAGTATTGGATCCTAATGCTAATTCTATGTTACTCTTTGCTTATGAAATGCACTAGATCACCTAGCATGATTTCTACAATGTTTGGTATGATTTGAAATTGTGAATTGAAATAACATTGTAGTAATCTCTTTGTGATAATATTATTTCATGCTTGGTTATTTTTGTCAACCATAAAAGATTTTCATTGAAACATGATTTACATAAACATCTTCTTTTTGAAATTAAACTCATATATCTTTTTATGGATTATTCTTGATTACAATAAGATGTTTCATGTATTTCTACAAGTCTTCCGCATCATCACCATATAACTTTTACCTTGCACTTTCATGCTTATATCAAGTCTTAAATCTCAATTTTTTTTCTTAAAAACAAGTGGTAGACTTGCTTGGTAGAATTTATATTGGTTGTTCTAACACGCATATCATTTTTATAGTAACAAACTCTGATTTATTTCAATATAAACGTGTATGCCAAACGCTCTTCCAACAAATGAAACATTGCTAAAAGGATGTTGTTTCTTTCTTCCAAAATGCTTCAACTCTTATCTTTATAAAGTCAATTTTGAAACTCAAAAACATCTCCTTTTTTTAACTTAAACTCTTATTTAGTATTATGGTGTTTCTTTTTCGAAATCTTCCGCAATGCTCAAACTCTGATACATTCATGAACTTCAATATAGCTAAGTATGTTTTATTTCAAAAATTCAATTATGATTCTTCCCATTAGATTTAAAAGCTTCATGTTTCAAAAAAAACTATTATCCGTGACTTCATATCTCACCATAGCGGGGGCGTAGGGTTGTAGACATTAGATAAACTTATCTTTAGTCATGTCTTGTTCTTAACCGGGGAGGGTTCCAGTGGGGCCTTGCGAGGCACTGGGGGGAAAGAGTGTTAGGTTGAGTTTTGTCTAGTGTTTGCATATGGGACTAACACCCCAACCTACGGCATGTTTGCAGCTCCTCATGCCCATCCGTCACTTAGTACGGGGCTAGGGTGTAGACATATTGTCTGGGTAGATTGGTTATTTGGAAATCCTTATTTTTATGCTTAAAACTTTTATATAAAGGGAAAATCATTACTTTTTTATGCTAAAAACTCTGATTTCCTTCTATGAAAATTTTGTAATGCTTATAACTATGATCTATTTAAATGAAAAACAATTTTAAAAATTCCTCACCATTTACTTAAAAAGCTCGATCATGCCTTCTCTTCTATTTACACATTTTTTAGTTCTTAGTGCTTTATTTCCCTACCCACTTTTGCTAATAACAAAGGGGGAGAACTAACATGATAAATATAACCCGCTATCAAAAACCCAACATGACAAATTAAGATGATAGCTTACATATTAGGGGAGCATTCACTTAGGGGGAGCAATTCTAAATGTTAAAATCAATAATTATCCTAAGTCATCACTCTCACACACACACAAGTATAGTTTCATCATGCTTATCTATTAATGCTTTGATTTATCATTAATGGATTTGTTATTATCAAAAGGGGGAGTTTGTTGGAACATGGACTTCCGCATCTCTTAGGTTTGAGAATAATAAATCTTATGTGTATTTGATCTTGTGTGTTTAAGTGTGCAGGAAAATAAAGTCCACATGACTCAAGGATGGTTGCCCCCAAAGTTGAGCCAACAAATCCAAAACATCTACTAGCGCTGGCGGTAGTACTAGCGCAGGCGCTAGCTGCCGTTCGACGAACTGTTAGCGGCGCTCGACGAAATTCTCATCATGGCGTTCGACGAAACTTCGCTCGACGAAATCTTAGCGGCGTCCGACGAAATCTTGTTCGACGAAATATTGGCTCGAAGCGCAATTGCCGGGAGAACTTATAGAAGGAGATAGCGCCCGGCGGTAGCTACTAGCGCTGGCGGTAGCTTGGCGCACAAGAGGCATAGAGCAAAATGTTGTCGCGGATTGAAGATTCTGCCGCGCAAAATATTACTTAATCCGGGCTAGCGCCGGCGATAGCATTAGCGCCGGAGGTAGCGCTGAGGCTATAAAATGGACACTTTGGCTCCGTCTTTCTCATCCTCCAGAGATCCCAAATTCCAGAGCCTCGTGCAACAACATAGAGAGGAGAGTTCGGAGAGATACTCCCACAAATCCATAAAGTCATAAGGAGATCCGTGGAGAAGATTTCAACACGCTTCATCTTCGTGACGAAAGACCGCATCGACTACGATCACACTCTGCGTCTTTGTCTACTTCTCCAAGAGATCTACATAGAGGGAGTTTTTATATTATTGTCTTTTTATTTCACACCTTTTCTGTAATCGGTAGTGAAATCGCCTCGTGTTGGCGACTTGGTCTGGGGTAGGACTTAGGGCTGAAATTCGCCTCGTGTTGGCGACTAGATCTAGGCTAGGTCTAGGGGGTGCTCGAGGCCACATCCGGGGAAGGATTGGCTAGAGCGGCTTGAGGCCGAATCCGGGAAGGAGAAGGCTAGGGCCACCGGTTCATGGGGAAGCGAGTCGGGATAGAAAACGAAAAGAGCTTTTATTATTCGCCTCCGATCTCTAGCGCCATTGAGATCAAGTTTTGTAAAACTTATTTAATATCAATAAAGCTTTTCTCTCTTTTTGTTTTACTTTACTTCTTGTTTTAATATTCCAATATTCCAAAGTTTTTCTAAATAAAATCTAAAGTTTTTGAAAACCCTTATTCACCCCCCCCCCCCCCCCTCTAAGGGCGCCAACCGATCCAACACTCTTTAGGACATTCAGGTGCAATGTGTCCAGGTTTCCTGCAAAAGTAACATATAATCTCTTTATTAGGAGTTTTGTCATACCTGGTTTTTGAGTCTCTCCTTCTGGATCCTTCTGTTTTGATCCACTTCTTGAACCTTCTGGCCAGTAGACTGATCAGCTCTTCATCATTTATAGAGGGTTCACCTTCAGTAGCCTTCAAAGCAATGCTCTTTTCTTTTGAGAGTGGAGGAGCCTTTTCTTTCTCTTCTTTCTCAGCTCTTGTTTTCAACAACTGTTCATAAGATCTTAATTTACCCAACATGACATCTGTTGAGATTTCTTTTTGACTTCTGGAGTCTTTAATTGGCCAGATTCTTGAATCCCAAGAGCTAGGGAAGCAAGTTAGCAATTTGTCATTTATCTCAGTGAGAGATATGTCCTTCTCAAGTGTTCTTAACTCATTTACTATGAGGCTGAATCTGACATACATGTTTGCAACACTTTCACTTTCTTTCTTCTGGAAGTTTTCATATTGAGAGATGAGTAGTGCCTTTATGTCCTTTCTCTCATCAGCACTTCATTCTACCATTTTAGAGAGAGCTTCCCATATTTTCTTAGCTGACTCACATTCAACAATCTTTTGGAAGATTTCATCTGAGAGGGTTGAGACTAGGATTTTCATAGCCTTGGCATCATATGCTTGGGCATTCTTTTCTTCATCTGTCCATTCAGCCTTTGGAGCAAGTGTTTCAGTTACTTTTCCAATTGAGTCCTTTCTGAATGGCTTGGGGGGACCTGTCATGACAACATTAAACAATTCATCATCAATAGAGTTTAAATAAATTCTAATTCTTGTTTTCCAAAGTGCAAACTTTTCAAGATTGCACATTGGTGGTCTGGTGGAAGCATAATCTTTGATTTGTGCCATGTGAAAAATAGTTTTTAGAAATATATATATATATATATATAAGAGGTAGGATCTTTTTGATCAAGGAGTTAACCTTTTTAGATCAACCTCCCCCTCTGATACCAATTGAAAGTGCACAGTTAACCTCACCAGAATTCTCTAGAGGGGGGGGGGGGGGTGAATAGAGATTTAAAAATACTTTGTGCAATTATATATATATATATATATATATATATATATATTTGTAATAATCACAGATTTAAGCTTCCCACACACCAACAAGAATTAAGCAAGTAAAGAAGGAAAATAGCAAGAAGAAAATCACAGCACAACACAAAGAAATATAGTGGTTCTCCAAACTTTGGGTAGTCCACTCTTCTACCCCCTTGGTAGGAGTTCACTATCTTGCACTGAGTCTTTTGATAAGGAGACTCTTAGAACCAGCCTGAGTCTTTTGACAAGGAGACTCTTAGAACCAGTACAACTGAATTTTTTGAAGAGAGATTCTAAAAACTCTTTTACACTGTTTGAAAATGAAATGAAGATAAGAAGAAGAAGAAGAAGAAGTAATTTAAACAAGAAAGAATCTTCTTCCTAGCAAGAAGATTAGAAGCACAAGAATAGTGAATGTAATCTCTCTTCTATAGTGAGAAGGAGATTGTAAGTTTTTCTCTCTTTTGTGAGAGCTTTCAGAATTTGCAGCAGAATGACTTCAGAAGGAGGAGATGATGAAGGCTTTTTCTTTGCTGCAGCACACTATCTCTTTTCTCAGCTTTCTCACTCTTCACTTGGGAGCTCTTCCTCTTTTTCAAATGTATATGGTGGATCACTAGTTATTATTCTCTGCTGACCTCCTCTTTATTTATAGCTCTGTTTCAAAAGATGTTGCTAAAGGGGAATAATCAATCAGCAATTAGAGAGAAAAAGTTTCCATAATAAGTAAATCTGTAGAAGGAAAGAATTCATTCTGATTTCAAATAATATCCATAATAATCTTAATCAAATTAGCCAAGAATCAAATAGAAGGAAATACTGATTCAGAACGGCTATAAAATAATAATATCATTCAATAAAAATCAGATCTACAGAAAGAAGAAAAGAGATCTGGCGTGTTTTTGAATTTCTTATAGAAATCGACGTGCGTCGATTACTATTCGACGTGAACGTCGATTTCATCCTGGCTGAACGTCGAGAGGAGAATAAGGAAGGTGCGTCGACTAAGGTGCGTCGACTAGAAGTCAGAGGTACGTCGACAAAGATTGCGTCGAATTCTTCTTAGAGTTACTTCAACTCATTCTGAGAGAAACGTCGACTACATTTCGACGTTGCGTCGAATACTATTCGACGCATATTTACTTAGCCTAATTTTTCATTCTTAGAATTTATATTCTACTCAATTCTAGGGGTTAAGATAAATCATTTTCCCAACAGCGTCCTGTCGCGCTCTATTTCTAAGTACTTAACTGTGAACTCTCAGAAGATAGTGAAGTTTGGTCGGCACAGCTCCGACGGCGTGGTTTTTTACCCTTTCTGGGTTTTCCACGTTAAAAAGCCTCAGTGTACTCAATGAATCTCTAATTGACTGTTTGCGCGCTCGGTTCACTTCCGAGCTAAGGTGGTTCAATTCGGCCGGTCTACCAAAGCACCCGAGCCACCCGCAACAATATATATATCACGTGTTCCGTGTTTCTGGCAATCGCGTGTTTCTGAACTCTACCTATATCTTCTCTTCGTTCTCGACATTGGTGTGCTGCAAAACCATTTTTGGTTCGATAATGGAGGATATTGTTCCGAAACCATAACATGAACATTCACGCTTAACACATGTTAAATTTATGCTACAACCATGCACAAGGACACCAACAATGGACAAGGAAGAAACTCTTTATAGTTTGGCAAATAATTACAACTAGACAAGCTGAATACAATGTTCATACACATTGATTCACGACAGTTGAAATAAAGAAAAACTTTGTCGCGGACAGGGTCCGCTTCTCCACTCAGTGCAATTGACCTTGTAATGCACTCTCCACCTTCACAACTCACGCAACCCTGCAATCTCCACCTCACTATGCACTCTGCACTCTCCACCTCACACTGAGGTATGGGTTGGACTCTCTTGGGGTGTAGGCACACTCCCACTCTCTCTCAACTTGATGTCTCTCTACAACTCAGTTCTCATCAACTCTCAAAGGGGGGGGGGGGTATTTATAGGAAAACACGAATGCTAAGAGAAGGAGATCGGGGATGGGGGGGCACTCGCCACCCCCTTGATGGACTCGCCCCCCTTGCACTCGCCCAACATACACTCGCCACTACAACACTCCCATCATGGGGGTACAAATAGTAAACCCCACGTGTGGTTGACCAAAGTAAACCCCACTAGCCTTGTAACCACCCAACATGGGGGTACAAATAGTAAAATCTCTCATCATGGGGTGCAAATAGTAAAATCCCCTCATCGTGGAGTGCAATTAGTAAAATCCCCTGTCATCGGGCAAATAGTAAATCCTCAAATGCGGTCTTTGTACAACAATAATATGGTTATGGTGTGTGCATAACCATATCCGTCATATGAGTACATATCACCGCAAAATTGTACAAATTGGTGTGCGCGTAGCCATATTCATAATTAATGTGCGTATAACACATAAATTAGTTATGGTGTGTGTATAACACATAAATTGGTTATTATGTGCGGGCAGCCGCACAACCACCATAACTACCATAACCATCCATTTAATTACAGAAGTGACACCCACAAAAACTATAAATAAGACATAGGACCCTCCTTCGTTTCCATCTTTTCTCTCCTCTCTCAGTTCCTCCTTCGAGCAAGAGAGGTCCTCGAAGACACCTTCAAAGATCTCCTTTGCCTTCGAAGAATCCTTCGAAGATCTTCGAGCATCTTCAAGCGCCTTCGAAGATCTCCTTCGCCTTCGAAGAATCCTTCGAAGATCTTCGAGCATTTTTGAAGATCCTTGAGCATCTTTGAAGATCTTCTAGCGCCTTCGAAAATCTCCTTCGCCTTCGAAGATCTTCGAGCATCTTCAAAGATCTTCGAGCACCTTGAAGATCCTACGAAGGCATTCATCCTCCTTTGAGCGATCGTTCCGCTCCAAGCACGCCTCCGTGTGCTCCTGTAAGACCTCAGGTTTCAAGTGCACTGAATTCAAAATGTGGTGAAGTCTGAGAGCTAGCGTAAGGCATTAGAGTTCGAGAATACTTAGGCGTGTCGACGAGTCGACGGGATCGAAGATCGATTGACAGGATCAAAGGTCGATTGACGGGATCGCAGACCGATCGACGGGTCGACGGGACCGCAACCCGATCGACGGGACCGTAGCCCGATCTACGGGATCGCAACTCGATTGGCGTTAACGTTTACGTCAGCGGTAGTTTTTTCGTTGATTTCTTAAGCGGTTGTGGATAAGATCGGCTGCACCGCCTTAAGGCTAACGCCAGGCGTTGGTGTTAACGTCGGCGTTAGCTAAGAAAATATATAAGGCAGTCAAGTTTAGTGTCCCTTCTAAAGTCTGATTTCAGTCTCTTTCCTAAGGCAAGGAAGTCGAGATCAGAAGGAAAGAGATCACTTGGAGCTAGCCGTTCGATGTGCCGAGGGCAATCCTGTGGAGGAGACTGCTTGCGTGCTTGCGCCATCGATTGAATCCGTGGAGAGAAAGTTGGTTCAGCAAATTCCAGTCGGTGCAATATCAGTTCCATGGCACCAAAACGAGCACCAAGGGTAATGATTCTCCTACTTAATCTCTGGACATGTTAGTCCTTTGATTTGTGCATAGTGGCAGGAAGATTTCCACTAATTAGTGGATAGGTTTCTTCCGACGGGTAGATATGGATTATCCCCGGAAGAATTGCATATAGAGTTCGGAATTGAAGTACGGACATAAGCATGATGTGTGAATCCCATCTGGACAGGTTGGTCTGGATTGGTGATGTTGATTGCACCATGGAGAAGACTCTGAGTATGTATGCTTGTTTTTGGGTTCTGGGTGCTGTGATGTGCTGCAAGGAGTTTTGGAGATGATCTCTAGAAAATACCCAAAAGAGATAACAGAATCGGGTTCTGTTAGTTAATGCCCTAATGCCGGCGGTAGCGCCAGTGACACTTGATGTCGTGTGGTTGCTTGGGATTGCCTGTGTGGTTGTGTCGAGATTCTGCGAGGTTGTCGCACTGATATCGGGCATAGGTGAAAGCTTACCCGCATCATGCAGAGTTGATCGCGATGATTGAGTACGTGCCTAACTGATCTGAACCCGCCCACCGTGGTGGTGAAGAGGTCGCCCCTCGGTGCACCGGGTTGTGGAAGAGTGCCGGAACTTCGTGTGTACAACCTAGCTCAAACTGAACATCTAAGTTGAAAAAAGACATGTGGATGTCGTGCCTTGAGAGCAAAATACGTGTGGCTTGGAGTAGACGTATGTTGTGGATGTTTCTATGCGGTGCTTAGACGCACCTGTGAAATATATATTTTTATTGCTTGTTTGCAGGGAAGGAGCACCACCGCCCCGGGCATGGGGTGGAGTCGTTATAATCTGTGTCAGCTAAAGCTGACCGATTACTTATTTTCTCACCGCTTTGTGGATTGTGACTTACAGGTCCTGGCGAGACGAGCGAGAAATAGTGGGTTGGAGCCCCAGCTGCTGCGCGTGCTGGCCCTTACAGGTCAAAGTGTTTTTGTTTATTGTCTTTCATGTGTGGCCGGCCTGCGTGCCGATGTTTGGAAGCCACTTTTGATGTAAACAAATGTTATACACAAACTTTGTTGTATTTTCATTCCTAGTTGTTATAGTGGACAAGTTGTGAACTGGCTTTACCTTAAATGAATAAAATGCTTCCGTTGTGTGACTTTGTGTGCTGGAATGGTTTTCTTATAAACTAATTATGTAACACGCTCTTCTGTTCGTTTAATATGGCGTAGGGTCCCGTCCGGACCTACTGCTATATTCTCTGTAACAGGGAGGGTGTTATAAATTGGTATCAGAGCTACAGTCTCGTTCCCTTCCGTGTGAATTCGTGGTCGAATTCTTTTAAGGGGTGATGAGCACGTGTGTGCGTCGCCGTTAAGACATATAAATAACCCGTAACTGTCCACTTTAGGAATGGATTACATGTATGATTGTAGCATTGTGGTGAAACTTGTGTGTTCCTTTGTTGACTCATGTTGTCTCTTAGTCGCTAATTGTGTTTTATGCACCTGTATAGACGGATGGGAGTGGAGCGGGGTCGTCTCGACCCCCGTGTTTGACTGCAAGCAGTGCACCAGCTGAGGTGCCTACTCCTCCTTCTGCTGAGATAGTGAGGATGGTAGTTGAAGCGGTGTTCACTATGTTCACTACACAACCTGGAGGGCATGTCCCTGGACAGACTCCTACCCTCGGGGTGGCTCCGGTGCCGGTTATGGCAGGTGAACCTGTGGTCGAAAGACCAGTGCCGGTGAGGGCACGAAGAGCTCCGGACCAGCAGCTGCAGTACTTTCTGAGTTTCCACCCTCCGACGTTCACGGGGGCAGGAACCCCGACTCAAGCTGAGGATTGACTATCGAGAGTGAGAAAAACCTTGAAGGCCACTAATACAGAGGAAGGTCAGAAGGTTACATTAGCAGCCTTCCTTCTTGACGGGGAGACGCAGCTGTGGTGGGACGAGTTGGAGTTGCATCAGCTAGCAGGAAGACAGCTGACGAACATCTTTGAAGAGTTTTCGAGAATGTTCTTGGCGCGGTATCTCCCACCTGCTCAACAGATTGAGATGGATAACCAGTTCAACTGTCTAACTCAAGGTGATAGTATGATTGATGACTATCTGCACGAGTTTACTCGATTGGGGAGGTACGTAGGCGCGACTTTTGTAGATGAAGCTCGTAAGACCAATCGGTTTTACGAAGGTCTGCGAGAAGAATTGTGGTTCCTTCTGTCGGGGCCAATGACGCAAGGGTTTATGACCCTTGTCAATACGGCTCGTTCCTTGGAGAAAGATATGAAGCGGTCTCAAAGCAGACAGAACTTGGCTGTGGTAAAGCCAGAGTTGAAAGTACCGAGTTTTCTGAGGTCTGGGCAAGACAAATGGAGGAAAAGAGCGAGACCTTCTGGATCAGCTCAATTTGCTGTATCGGGAGTGACGACTGGGCGAGGCCCACTCATCTGTTATAACTGTGGCAAGCCGGGGCATTATGCTCATGAATGTCGCAGCGGCAAGAAGGCAGTTGCGACATATGCGGCAGAAAAAGGAAAGGTGGTGGTGTCAACCGCATCCCATGCTGCTCCAGCCCAGCCTAGGGTGTACAATCTTGGCCAGTAGTAGGCCATAAAGCAAAGTGATGTGGTGACAGGTATGCGTTAGAATACAGCTTTTGTTGCTTTTTATACTTCATACCTTGTGAATTGCTTATTAACCTTTTGTGTATTAGGCTTTGTCCTAATATTTAGCTCTCCGACGAGAGCACTATTTGATACGGGAGCTTCGCATTCCTTTCTATTGGAGGCCTTCATACAATAACTTGGAGTGCCTTCATCTTTTATAAATGAAAGGTTAGATGTGATGCTACCAAATGAGTGTTCTATGCATGCGGATCGAGACAGTGTTGTAAAGTTATGAAACAGAAGTCAAGATTTTGATTTGGAAGCACTGATACTGCCGCTTTCGGAGTTCGATGTGATCTTTGGTATGGACTGGCTGTCGGCGCAGCAGCCCTACATTGATTGCACATCTAAGGAGGTTACACTGGGGCGGAATACCGAGCGTGCGACTACGTTTGCTGGTTTGCGTGGATCGAGCAAGACGTTGATGTCTGTTGTCCAAATAGTCAAGGCAGTTCGGCAGGGCGCAGAATTGTGTTTTGTGATAGTGTGGGGCTTCAAAGCCTCAGCCCAGTCTGAGTGACATTCCTGTTATTTCGGAGTATCCTGATGTGTTTCCTAAAGATCTTCCTGGGGTGTCACCTCAGCGAGAGATTGACTTCACAATAGAGTTGGTGTCAGGTGCCAAGCCTGTGTCACGCTCTCCGTACAGGATTGCGCAAAAGGAGACAGAGGAGTTGAAGGTTCAGTTATAGGAGTTGCTAGAGCAAGGCTATATACGCCCAAGTACATCCCCTTGGGGTGCTCCGGTCCTCTTTGTGAAGAAGAAGGACAGAAGTTTGCATCTATGCATAGACTACCGTGAATTGAACAAGCTGACCGAGAAGAACAAGTATTTGATTCCTCGAATCGATGACTTGTTTGATCAGCTAGTCGGATCAACGGTGTATTCGAAGTTGGATCTTAAGTCTGACTACTACCAGTTGCAGATTCGGGAATGCAACATTCCCAAGACGACAATTAGTACCTGCTGCGAGCACTATGAGTTTACTGCTATGTCGTTTGGACTGATGAATGTGCCATCAATGTTTATGGCTCTGATGAATAGGACCTTTAGAGAGTGCCTTGACTGGTTTGTGGTCGTCTTTATTGATGATATTCTGGTATACTCTCAATCGGAAGAAGAACACGCGATTCACTTATGCGTAGTTTTGGAGACCCTGCGACGAAGTCAGCTGTATGTCAAGTTCTCCAAGTGTGAGTTTTGGATAGCCTCAGTGGCGTTCCTTGGTCATGTTGTTAGTGGCGAGGATATCGCAGTGGATCCAACGAAGATAGTTGCTATCCAGGAGTGGCCTGTTTTGACGATA
This sequence comes from Dactylorhiza incarnata, assembly GCA_033032865.1. Lineage (NCBI taxonomy): Eukaryota > Viridiplantae > Streptophyta > Magnoliopsida > Asparagales > Orchidaceae > Dactylorhiza > Dactylorhiza incarnata. The sequence continues at coordinate 513,432 of JAWHQI010000383.1, forward strand.
GTAGCAGAAGTTAGGAGTTTCCTTGAACTTGTCGGCTACTATCGGCGCTTCGTGGAGAACTTTTTGCGAATTGCTCTTCCTCTCACAACTTTGACAAAGGAAGGAACAAAAGTTCATTTGGTCACCAGCGTGTGCACGAGCTTTTGAGGAGTTAGAGAGTCGTTTGACCACGACACCAATCCTGTGTTTGTCATGTGGTACAGAAGGCTATGAAATATACAACGATGCGTCAGGCAGCGTCTTAGGCTGCATACTTCTTCAGAATGGTCAAGTGATAGCTTATGACTCTCGCCAGTTGAAAGTGCATGAGCAGAACTATTCGGTCCACGACTTGGAGTTGGCGGTCGTGATCTTCGCTCTGAAATTGTGGAGGCACTACTTGTATGGCGTGAAGGTTATATCTTTACAGACCATAGGAGCCTAAAATATCTACTAAATTAGAAAGAGCTCAATATGCGACAACGAAGGTGGATGGAGTTCCTAGGGGACTACACTTTCGAGATACACTATACTCCCGGGAAGGGAAATGTCATCGCAGATGCTTTAAGCCAGAGAGCTTCTACGCAGGCCAGCTGGATTCAGATGTATGATTCACGTCTGATCAGTGACTTGGAAGCCTTAGAGATTTCCTGTGTGGAAAGGAGTTCTAGTGCTAGTGCTTGCTTAAACTGGACGGAGGTGCAATACAACCTCGCGGACAGGATACGACAGACCCTGGAGCTTGATTCGAGCATGCAGCGCCACTTGGCAGAGACTGGGGTTGGGTCTGCTGCAGAGTTTGTGTTAGATGACGGTCTTATGTGGAAAGACTGTCGGTTGTGCGTCCCAAATATGGGTAAATTACGGGAGGAATTGATATACGAGGCACATTTTACAAAGTACTCGATTCATCCGGGGAGCACAAAAATGTACCAAGATATGAAAAGGCTATTTTTGGTGGCCAGGTTTGAAGAAGGAAATCGCCCTTTACGTGGCAAAGTGTAAAACTTGCGCACTTGTGAAGGCCGAATGTCAGAAACCCGGTGGGTTCCTGAAGTCGTTGCTTGTTCCGGAATGAAAATTTGATGACATTTCTATGGATTTCGTGCACGGTTTGTCGAGATCGCATGGTGGGAATAATGATGTTTGGGTGATCGTGGATCGTTTGACGAAGGTAGCCCACTTTATTCCGAACCGGCGAGACGATTCAGTGGAACAGTTAGCAAAGCTATACGTTGATAGCATTGTACGATTGCACGGTGTGCCCGGTAGCATCGTAAGTGACCGAGATGGCGCTATACTTTGAAAGATTGGAGGTTAATCCACCAGTTAGTGGGTACAAAGTTGAAGTTTAGTACTGCCTTCCGCCCTCAAACGGATGGACAGACTGAACGTACTAACAGAACTTTGGAGGATATGCTCCGCATGTGCGTCTTGGACTTCGGTAAAAAGTGGGAAGATCATTTGTTCATGATCGAATTCGCTTACAATAACAGCTATCAAGCAAGCATAAAGATGGCGCCATTCGAGGCCCTCTATGGTTGAGCTTGTCGTACTCCCTTGGCTTGGGCGGAGACAGGCGAGACGAAGCTATTTAAGCGGAAGGAAGTCGAAGATGCGAATTCGACTATCCGAACAATCCGGGAGAGATTGTTGGTGGCGCAAGATATGAAGGCATAAAACTATAATGTCAAACACAAAAATGTTGAGTTCATCGTGGGCGATTGGGTGTATCTCAAGATCAAGCCTTTCAAGGGAGTGTCAAAGATTCGACGCTTGAAAAAGCCGAGTACGCGATACCTTGGCCCGTTTGAGATACTAGAGCGTGTTGGTGAAGATGCCTATCGGCTCGCTCTTTCAACGGAGCTGAGCGGGTTGCACGATGTGTTTCATATCTCTGTGTTGAGGAAAGCTGTGACAGAGCCTATCCAGGTGCTGGTGGCGAATCAAGTGTCGGTCGATGATGGGCTGATGGCGATGGTCATGCCTATTTGCATCAAAGACACTGATGTCAAGCAGTTGCGGAATAAACATATCAAGATGGTCAAAGTTCGCTGGAATAATTGCGGTCGGGAGGAGCTTTCATGGGAGCGTAAGCAAACCATGCATGACGAGTTTCCCGAATTGTTCCGTTGAGGAACAAGTTATATTTTGTATCTTTTTGTTTCTTTGCACTATTAAAATTTCGGGACGAAATTTTTTTAAGGGGAGAGAATTGTAAGACCCCAGGTTTCAAGTGCACTGAATTCAAAATGTGGTGAAGTCTGAGAGCTAGCGTCAGGCGTTAGGGATAACGCCAGGCGTTAGAGTTCGAGAAGACTTAGGCGTGTCGACGGTATCGAAGGTCGATCGACGGGATCAAAGGTCGATCGACGGGATCGCAGACCGATCGATGGGTCGACGGGACAACAACCCGATCAACAGGACCATAGCCCGATCGACGGGATCGCAACTCGATTTGCATTAGCGTTAACGATGACGGTAAGTTTTCCGTCGATTCCTTAAGTGGCCGTGGATAAGATCGGCTGCACCGTCGTAGGGCTAACGTCAGGCGTTGGTGCTAACGCCGATGTTAGCTAAGAAAATATATAAGGCAACCAAGTTCAGTTTCCCTTCTAAAGTCTATTTAAAGTCTCTTTCCTAAGGCAAGGAAGTCGAGATCAGAAGGCAGTAGGTCACTTGGAGCTAGCCGTTCGTTGTGTCGAGGGAAATTCTGTGGAGGAGACTGCTTGCGTGCTTGCGCCATCGATTGAATTCGTGGAGAGAAAGTTGGTTCAACAAATTCCAGCTGGTGCAATCTCAGTTCCATGGCACCAAAATGAGCACCAAGGGTAACGATTCTCCTCCTTAATCTCTGGACATGTTAGTCCTTTGATTTGTGCATAGTGGCAGGAAGATTTCCACTAATTAGTGGATAGGTTTCTTCTGACGGGTAGATATGGATTATCCCCCGTAAGAATTGCATATAGAGTTCAGAATTGAAGTATGGACATAGGCATGCTGTGTGAATCCCATCTGGACAGGTTGGTCTGGATTGGTGATGTTGATTGCACTCCGATGAAGACTCTGAGTATGTATGCTTGTTTTCGGGTTCTGGGCGCTGTGATATGCTGCAGGGAGTTCTGGAGATGATCTCAAGAAAATACCCGAAAAAGATAACAGAATCGGGTTCTATTAGTTAACGCCAGACGTTAGAGCTAACTCTGACGGTAGCGCCAGTGACACTTGATGTCGCGTGTTTGCTTGGGATTGCCTGTGTGGTTGTGCCGAAACCCTGTGAGGTTGTCGTACTGAGATCGGGCAGCGGTGAAAGCTTACCCGCATCGTGCAGAGTTGATCGTGATGATTGAGCACGGGCCTAGTTGATCCGAACCAGCCCATAGTGGTGGTGAAGAGGTCGCCCCATGGTGCACCGGGCTGTGGAAGAGTGTCGGAACTTTGTGTGTACGACCTAGCTCAAACTGAACATCCAAGTTGAAAAAGGACTTGTGGATGTCTTGCCTTGAGTGCACAATACGTGTGGCTTGGAGTCGACGTATGTTCTGGATGTTTCAATGCGGTGCTTAGACGCACCTGTGAAATGTATGTTGTTATTGCTTGCTTGCAGGGAAAGAGCACCACCGCCCCGGGCATGGGGTGAGGTCGTTATAATCTGGGTCAGCTAAAGCTGGCTGGTTACTTATTTTCTCACCGCTTGGTGGATTGTGACTTACATGTCCTGGCGAGACGAGAGAGAAATAGCAGGTTGGAGCCTCAGCTGCTGCGCGTGCTGGCCCTTGAAGGCCAGTGTTTTTGTTTACTGTCTTTCTTGTGTGGTCGGCCTGCGAGCCGATATTTGGAAGCCACTTTTGATGTAAACAAATATTATAAACAAACTTGTTATATTTTCATTCCTAGTTGTTACAGTGGACAAATTGTGAACTGGTTTTACCTTAAATGAATAAAATGCTTCTGTTGTGTGACTCTGTGTGCTGGAATGATTTTTTATAAACTAATTACGTAATGCGCTCTTCTGTTCGTTTAATATGGCGTGGGGTCCCGGCAGGACGTACTGCTATATTCTATGTAACAAGGAGGGTGTTACAGCTCCGCTCTCAAGACCGCTCCAAGCGCGCCTCTGTGCGCTCCACTCTCAAGACCGCTCCAAGCGTGTCTCAATGCGCTCTGCTCTCAAGACCGCTCCAAGCGTGTCTCAATGCGCTCCGCTCTCAAGACCGAGACAAGCGCGCCTCCGTGTGCTCCGCTCTCAAGACCGCTCCAAGCGCTCCTCCGTGCGCTCTGCTCTCAAGACCACTCCAAGTCCGCCTCCGTGTGCTCCGCTCTCAAGACCGCTCCAAGTGTGCCTCCGCGTGCTTCGCTCTCAAGACCGCTCCAAGCGCACCTCCGCGTACTCAGCAACAAGCACTCCGCGCACTCAAGAACAAACATTGCGCGCACATAAGAACAAGCGCTCCAGCCACCAACTAGATCATCACTCCATACTCCTCTCACGCAGCAGGAGACAAGCCGCAGGTTCTATGCACAACTCCTTTGTTATGCCTTTTAGTTGTTATACTTTTCTAGATAATGAGTAAAGTCTGAATTTTGATATTATCACTTTTCCTGCACTCTGAAATGTAAACATTATATATTACAAATATATGAAGAGATTGTGAATGTATATTTGCATATATAACGGGCTCGGATGCTTAACGGGTCTGGTTGGATACCGGGATATCTGATACCCGCTCTAACCCTAGGGTTAGTCTATATAACTTCAGTTAGGGGCAACGGGTAGGGGGGTCCACTTTGATCAATACCCGGGATGCTTCGAGCGATATAACAGTGTAGTCATTGCAAGTTGCAACGGTCTCATCCCTAAATCTTGAGATGAGGCAGGTATATAAAAATTGGCTTCTAGAGAGGCGGTTATTGTTAAGTAGAAGAATTAATATGTAATATAGCCCCACCACTTGCTACACAATCATAAGTTTCCTCTTCTTTTATAGGCAACTTAGCATTATCTAGCTAAAAGAAGATAGGATGCAAGAATAAATGAAAAAGCATGATTAAATAAATACAGTCCAAATCTCGGAAATTTAATTATCTCTGTTCATACGTGCATCTCTCAATCTTTCTCACAGAATTGGACTGATCCCAGCAATCACCAAGTCAAAATCCAATTTTCTGAAAGCTCAAATTTTCTTCGGAAGGTGGACGGGAAGAAAGAGGGAAGACCTCGGCGTTGCTTTCCCTGCTTTCTTCTATACAACAAACTCCGAATCGCCGGGAAATTTTCGTTTCCTCTCTTCTCCTATGCCTACATCTTGCATCCTCCTCCTCCTCCTTTCTCTGCTCCCCATCGCCTTCTCCCAGCACGATGAGTTCATGTACACCGGCTTTGCGGCCGCCCCAACGGGCGGCGGAGGAGGCTTCAGGAACGCAAGCTTGAACGGTATAGCAGAGATCCAAGAAAACGGGATCTTACGGCTCACAAACGAGACCAGCCGCCTTCTCGGCCGCGCTTTCTACCCTCAGCCTCTCCGCTTCAAGAGCTCCGCCGCCGGCAAAGTTTTTTCCTTCTCCACGGCCTTCGCCTTCGCCATAGTCCCCGAGTACCCAAAGCTCGGCGGGCACGGATTCGCCTTCGTGCTCAGCCCGACCAAAGAGCTCGCCGGCGCCCTTCCCAGCCAATACCTCGGCCTGCTCAACTCCTCCGACAACGGAAACGCCACCAACCATGTCTTCGCGGTGGAGTTCGACACCGTGCAGGACTTCGAGTTCCAGGACATAAACGACAACCACGTTGGTGTCGACGTCGACAGCCTCGTCTCCTCCAAATCGGCCGCCGCAGCATACTTCGACTCAAACGACCAGCAGATTGTTCCTGTCAATCTCAAGAGCGGAAGCACGATTCAGGCCTGGGTTGACTACGATGGCAATGCTAGAGTCCTCAACTTCACACTTGCCCCCTTCTCCTCGAAACCCTCTGCATCTCTCTTCTCTTTCCCCATCGATCTGGCCCCAATTCTTGAGGAAGAAATGTACGTCGGCTTCTCAGCCTCCACAGGCCTCCTCGCAAGCTCCCACTACCTTTTTGGATGGAGTTTTAAGATGAACGGCGCCGCCCAATCTCTCGATCTCTCTTCACTCCCCTCCCTCCCTCATCCCCCCAACAAAAAGAGAGTGACATTTGTCGCCGTATCCTCCTCCCTCGCCGTTGTCATCTTCCTCCTCATTTCCACCGCCGTTGCCGCCTACGCTGTGTACAGATACAAAAACAGAGAGATAATTGAACCCTGGGAGTTAGAGTACGGCCCTCATCGCTTCACCTACAAAGAGCTCCGCCGCGCAACAAAGGGCTTCGGCGGCCGCGGGCTTCTCGGCGCCGGGGGATTTGGGAAAGTCTATAAAGGCATCATCCCTTCCTCCGGCGTCGAGGTAGCCGTGAAGCGTATCTCCCACGATTCTCGGCAGGGGATCCGGGAATTCATAGCGGAGATCGCCAGCATCGGCCGGCTCCGACACAGGAACCTCGTGCAGCTGCAAGGATGGTGCCGCCACCGCGGCGATCTCCTCCTCGTCTACGACTACATGCCTAACGGAAGCCTCGACCACTTCCTCTTCACCAGGAATCAGGCATCTTCTCCGGCGATTTCACGGCCGGTTCTGACATGGGACGACCGCTTCCGAATCCTCCGGGGTGTGGCCTCCGGGTTGCTGTACCTCCACGAGGAATGGGAGAGCGTCGTGATCCACCGTGATGTGAAGGCCAGCAACGTTCTGCTCGACGCCGACCTCAATGGCAGGCTGGGCGACTTCGGCCTCGCGAAGCTCCATGAGCACGGCGCAAACCCGAGCACGACGAGGGTGGTCGGCACCCTTGGATACCTAGCGCCGGAGCTCACGCGGACGGGGAAGGCCACGGCGAGCTCCGACGTATTCGCCTTCGGCGCCCTGATGCTGGAGGTAGTGTGTGGGCGGCGTCCCATTGAGGCGAAAGCGATGCCGGAGGAGCTCATCCTCGTTGATTGGGTTTGGGAGCTGTGGAGCAAGAATCGCTGGCCGGAGGCCGTCGACACTCACCTCCGAGGCGCATACGATGTTGAGGAGGCAGAAGTCGCCATAAAGGTTGGTCTCTTATGCTCGCAGCCGGTGCCGGCTTCGCGGCCGACGATGCGCGAGGTGGCGCGGTACCTTGACGGCGGTGACACGATAGAGGTGCCGATCGTTCCATCGCCACCACCTGCTGGGTTGTACGAGTACGAGGCGGCAGCGGCGGCGAAGGGGAGAGTGGGGTTTGAGGACTTCGTCCACTCCTATCCTTCTTCGTCGTTCGAAAAGGTATCGGCTTCTTCGCATGTCACCGTCGGCGGCGACGATGAATCTAAGATCTCCGGGAAAGGACCCGGTACTGCCTACGTGGCGGCCCCGCTTTTCTCACGCGTGTGAGAGCATAAACTACAGGAGATAATTAGCGGAGTAATTCTCGTATTCACCCACACTTTCACAACCTACCGGGGCCTGGGTATGCTGTGTTAGGAATTGGGTGCGATATTCTAATGCCTTTTTTTTGCTGCTGTTTTCGCGGGTTTAGACTTCTGATTATGCTACAGGATCCTCTTCATTTAAGCCTAAATATATATATTATCTATTTGGTAATTAACATCTTTTTTTATTGATCCAACTGGTTAATTAATTAATTATACAGAAAAAATTATACGGTCCAAACAAAGAGAATCTCCATCCTCATATTATAATTATTATTATGTATTTTGTAATTGCAAGTTGCCAAATTGAAAATTACTTCTTTTGTAAGTTCTTAAAGTTGCTAGTGGAGTTTTAGGGGGGAAGGTAATTTATTTATTTTATTGTTTCCAACAAAATATTAAATTTTTTCTCTAACATAAAAATGATAAATATTTCTTACCAAACAAGTTTGCTCTTCAATTAATTTCATCAAAATAATCTCAACCCTCCAATTTTAACTCTTTATCCACGGAAATTAGAGCTGAAAAACAAAGTTTTATATAATGTTCCTTGTCGGCAATGCGTGGCTCCGTAGTACCCGATCGTTGGTCTAGTAACGACATGTTAATGTCGTCGTTGAACCTTGCTTACACGGCATGTTACTATCGTCGTTGAACCTTGCTTGCGGGTGAGCCGGTCCACAGCCACCAGTAATGTATACACAAATTTGCCCTCAGTGGGCACGGTTCGTCGGTTCCTGTCCCCATCGCGCGCCCAAGGGCATCACACCGATGCATGGGGACCACAAGCAAGGCGAATCCGCTGCATGGCGGATCCCGATGCATTGCGACCGCCCTCGTAAGGCTGTTAATATTTTGACTTACTTTTAAGAGGGAAGATGTATTTAAAAGCACCTCATTTTTTACTATGCGCATATTTTTGTAAAAGCACCGCACTATACTAAAGACACCGCAATATCGTTAACACAGACCAATGAAAAAACATGTTCTATAGTTTTAAAAGTGTGATAAATACTTAATTGATGGAACATTTCACTGTATGATAAACACCTAATTGTTGGAAGATTAAATTTCACCTAATTTCGATCCAAGAGAAAACAGAAACGTCGAGATGTCGAGTGGCACTAGCGTCGATTGAAGGATCGAGATTCATCGGTTGGCTTCAGGAATAGCTGGACATGACGTCAAAGATCATCAGGGCGGTGACAGTGGAGCATCTTTCTGCACTTCAACTCATTCTCCATCCTCATTTTCTCCACCTCCATTGCCATTTCAAGCTTCTTCCGCCGCCAAATCCCCACCTCCACCGCCGTTCCTCTCCGCATCCCTCTTCTCCTCCACTCTACGCCTCATCTCCTCAAGCCCTCTCTTCATTGGCCCACTGGAACTCGGTCGGGGATCTACTGGTTTGGTCGGCGCTCTATTCATGGCATCTTCCATCTTTCGAAAGTAGGGCCAGACAAGATGGATCAATGTTTTTCAGATCTTGTGGGCGAACGAAGAGGGGCAGCGTCGGGCGAGATCGCCGGCGATTTCAGCCCACTGGTGTGCGTGGAGATTGCCTTTTTATCCTAATAGTTTTTAGGAGAGAATTTTAGACCTAAATTTCTATGGATTTAATGTGAAATCCACTAATATTATCATTTGCTATTATTAAAAAAGTGTATATCATTAATATATTATATACCATTGATGAGTTGTCATCTATTATGTAGAGAAACCCGAGCTGCGATTAGCCAAAAACCCAACTCCTCCACTAAGATGAGCGGTCATGGGGAAGAAAGTGGGTCAAACCCACTATCTCCTCGCACACTCGCAACCACGCAACCGCAACCACGCACAGTCGCGCGCTATGCCACGCCCAAACACGCACGCGCGCGACCGCGCACACGACCACATCAAGGTCGCACAAATCCACATGTGCACTACAGCGCGAGGTACCGCACACCTGCGCGCGTGCGACCCGTACGCCTGCGCGCGCGCTAGTGCACGCTCGCGCGCTGGCGCGCGCCATGCGCGCCAGCGCGCGCTAGCGCGCGCGGCCCGCGCGCCTGCGCGCCTGCGCGCGCAACCTGCCGGTCGATCTCCCTCGGCACGCCCGCCGCCCCTTTGCATCGTCCTCGCACGACTCCGATCATGCTTTTACGGCGCTCTCGCTCAACGCGCACTTAGCACCGCTAAGTCCGTAGCGTGCCTTTGATCCGCGCGCACTTGAATGTTGCAAATTAAGTTCATAGTGCACGCAGTTGCTAACTCCACTTTCCATCTTAAGACTGCAGGATTTGCACATTGCAATCAGGAAAATACCAAGGAAGCTGCCCGAACTGCCCGAACTGACCGGAGGGTAAAATCGTCATATTCAGAAAGTGGCGATCCGTGTGCATTCGATCAGCGGTCGAGATCGGCCCGTCAGGTGGTTACGGTGGTTACAACGGTAAAATTACCGGGCCGCCCCCGGCCGAATCTATAAAAGGGACCCAGAATTCACATTTGAAGGGATCTGACTTTTGGCATCCGAGAGAGCTCCTTGAAGATTACCTTCGAAGATCTCCTTCGCGCTTCGAAGATCTCTTTCGCGGTTCGAAGATCTCCTTCGCGGTTTGAAGATCTCCTTCGTCACTTGAAGATCTTCTTCGGACTTTGAAGACTTCTTGCAACACTAAGACACTTAGCTTTTCTGAGAGGTGGCCTGTCACCCTCTTCAACTGCAATTGTAACGAGAAGCGGCCTGTCGCTCTCTGAACTTGTAACTTCGTTTGTAACACTCCAACACTTAGTGAAATTTGGCTGGCACCGATCCGGCCACGTGGTTTTTCACCCTTTCCGGGTTTTCCTCTCTAAAAACATTCTCTTGCCACCTGTCTATTCTCTCTGTGACTGTTTGCGCATTCGGCCCACTCTCGGGCTAAGACGGTTCAATTTGCCCGGTCTGGAAGAGCGTCGAGTGACCCGCAACAGTTTGACACCGTCTGTGGGAAATGTATTCCCCAAACTCTGTAAAGACTTATCAAAGACAGTATTCGCTTCATAGAAATACTTGTGGCTAACAGCGATGGCAAGAAGAAGTGCTCGCACCACCGATGATTCCATCCTAGAAGGACGCATCGGCCCCGCTCCCTCTCATTCACTCATCAACGCGCCTCCCGCTGAAGAGCCAGCGTTAGCACCCGTTGCCGAGCTAGAGGGGCGTATGCGCCAGATGGAGGAGCAGCAAACCGAAATGCTGGCTCTCCTCAGAAACCTTGGAGCTCCGCAAGCTCCCGTTCCGCCCATCGCACCAGTCATCCCTCCCCCTTGATCCTGAATTAACCTCCATTGGTGGAAGCCGCTCAAGAGGGAGACACCTACGAAGAGGAATTCTCAGATGCTGCCAGCTCCGCGCATCCGGTCCGCCCCGCCAGGGGCGCTAGAAGAGAACCCCTGTGTACAACCCTTATTCTCCGAGGGTAGGACCCACTCAAGGCCACGTAGGCAGGTCAAAGTCAAAGAGGCAGGACAAATCAGCCAGCAGGAGCAAAAGAAGGTTGGCGAGTATTGGCTAAATACTCGCCAGAAGGGCGACTATGGTCGAAGATACGTATCGAGTATCCCGTATGTCGCCCCAAAGTGTCCGGCAACCACAGAAGACCTGAGCGAGTATCAGCCCGGCTTGTGCGAGCAGCAGCAGATACTCGCCAGATGGGCGACTATGGTCGAAGATGCTCGCCGAGTATCCCATACGTCGCCAGGTCAGGGCTGGGCTATAAAACCCCCCCTACCCCTTGGTTGCCTATAAATAGGACCCCGGGGGTACTTGGATTGGCACCTGTGCTTGAGCTTCTGGAACCCCATTTCCGAATTCTTGAGCCCGTCACCCCTGCTTGCTAGCCAAGTCGGTGCCTTCCTCGTACCTTGCTCGGCCATTCTTGGTTGTGGAGGGGAAGACTCCTTCGAGCTTCCGGGTACGTGGTGGGACCTCCCTGCCGCAGCACCTGGGGTCCTGTCTGTTGCTCTTCTAGCTTCCTCGTCGTTGCCAGCCAAGCCATCTCGTCGGGCTGCTGGGCGAGTAGCCTCCGGCTGCATCGGTCTGAATCTTGAGGTCAGGATTTTCCTGGCGTCAACACTTTGGGGGGACATGCCATGGCTGCCTGCCCAGACTTTTGGGAAGCCCGGAGGAGGCTGGCAGCAGGAGAGGCTGGAGGAGAGCAGCGGAGGATAGAGGCCCCTGCCGAGCCTCAGGCAGGGCAGGCTGCCGTCGTTCGAAGGAGGAACGAGGATCGAGTCGACCAGGGAGGTCGGGGAGACCTGGGCCAGGGAGGTCGAGTCGGAGTAATCCATGGGGGAGCAGGGCTGGAAGCTTCCCGCAAGGGAAGCCTCCATCAGATCTACCGCAGGAGCGTCGCCTCGACCTCACAAGCACCGCCCCCGATGGAGGAGATTACCTTTTCCGAGGAGGACATGCTAGGGAATGATAACCCCTTCCATGATGCCCTCGTGATTCAAGCCGCAGTGGAGGACTTCACCGTTGATCGTATTCTGATCGATAACGGTAGCTCTGTAAACGTCATCTTCAAGGGGACGTTTGACGGATTGGGAGTCGAAGCTGCCAGGGTTCGGGCACCTGATGGTCCCCTCTTCGGCTTCTCCGGAGAGAAGAAGGAAGTGGAGGGAGGAGCTGACCTCCTTGTAACGCTCGGTGGCACCTCCATCAGCTGTCGATTCATCATCGTCGACGCCCCGAGCTGTTACAGAGCCATCTTTGGGAGGCCGCTTCTCAACGCCTTCAAGGCCGTCCCATCCTCCTACCATCAGTGCTTGAAGTACTGTAAGGGAGACGTCCAGGTGAGGATCAGGAGCGATCCAAGAGCCGCGAGGGAGTGCTATCTTAGCGCCGTCAGCACCATCAGCTGGATGGCTGACGCGGAGGAGTTCGGAAGAGTGCTGGAGAGCCCGGCCAGGCTGGAAGTGGCTGAAGAGGTCGAGGAGATCGAGGTACTCTCCGCAGCAGGAGTGTCGGGGCTGATAAAGATCGGCGGGTCGCTGAAGACCGAGGAGAAGATCGAGATAGCGACGTGTCTGCAGAAGAACGTCGACATCTTTGCTTGGAGCGCAGCCGAGATGCCAGGAGTCGACCCTGAGGTTGCGTGCCATCACCTCAACCTGGATCCCACTGTCCAGCCCGTCCGCCAGAAGAAAAGGAAGACCGCCACCATCCTCGTCAAACCAATTAGGGAGGAGGTTAAAAAGCTGCTTAATGCAGGTTTCGTGTCAGAGATCCAGTATCCAGGCTGGGTCTCCAATGTTGTAATGGTAGCAAAGGCGGGGGGAAGGTGGAGAATGTGTGTGGATTTTTCCTTAATGAATAAAAGCTGCCCGAAGGATTGTTATCCCTTGCCTCGAATCGACGGGCTGGTTGATTCGGCCGTCGGTTTTTCTGTGATGAGTTTCCTGGATGCGTTTTCAGGATATCACCAGATCCGGATGCATCCCCCCGATTGCCGCGATGTCTCCTTCATCACCGACGATGGCTGCTATAGCTACAAGATGATGCCCTTCGGTTTGAAGAACGCGGGAGCCACCTATCAGCGGATGATGGACCACATTTTCAAGGAGCAAAAGGGGAGGAACCTGGAAGTATATGTGGACGACCTCTTGATCAAAAGCAAGAGTGTCCGGGAACACATAGCCGATCTGGTCGAGACCTTCGCGACGCTAAGAAGATTCAAGATGAGACTCAATCCGACGAAGTGCGTCTTCGGAGCGGGCAAGGGGAAGTTCCTGGGACATCTTCTTACTCCGAGGGGAGTAGAGCCAAACCCCGACAAGGTTAGGGCGATCCTGGAGATGCCATCCCCAAAAACGATAAAGGAAGTCCAAAGGTTGACAGGCAGGCTAGCGGGTCTTAGCCGCTTCCTATCAAAGGCCGGAGAGAAGTGCTCTCCATTCTTCAAAACGCTCCGCAAAACAGAAAGCTTCGAGTGGACCGAAGACTGTGAGATGGCATTCGGAAGGCTGAAGGAGCAGTTGACCCAGACACCTCTCCTTCAGAGCCCGAAGGAAGGCGAGGACCTGCTCATCTACCTCGGAGTAGGAGCGGAAGCAGTTAGCTCCATCTTGGTCCGTGAAGAAGGGAAGAGGCAGCTACCTATTTACTACGTCAGCCGAGTACTAAAGAAGGCGGAGCTGAAGTACCCAATTCTGGAAAAGCTTGCCTTCGCCTTGGTGGTGTCGGCACGGAAGCTCCGGCCTTACTTTCAGGCTCACTCCATCCGAGTGGTAACTGATCACCCTCTCTGCAGTGTCTTAGAGGGAGTGGAACATTCAGGGAGGTTGGCGAAATGGTCGGTAGAACTCAGCGAGTTCGACATTTCCTTCTCTCCCCGAGTGGCGATCAAGGCCCAGGCAGTAGCAGACTTCCTGGCTGACTTCTCGGTGGAAGCGGAGCCAGGAGAAGAGGTGTTCTATCCGATTCCTTGGAAGATGTTTGTTGATGGAGCTTCGGGCAAAAGTTCTGTGGGGGTGGGCATCGTGCTCGTCAGCCCACAGGGAACAAGGATCGAGCAAGCCGTCGAGATCCTTTTCCCCGTCACAAACAACCAGGCAGAGTACGAGGCCATAGTGGCAGGCTTGCGCCTTGCCAAGGAGCTAGGGATCCGAGATGTCCGGGCTTTCACGGACTCAATGGTGGTCGCCTCGCAGATTCGAGGCGAGTTTGAGGTGCGCGACACCATCTTGCAGAGGTACCTGGTAAAAGTGAAAGGGCTGATGGGAGGCTTCCAATCCTTCTTCGTCGAGCATGTGCCAAGGGAGGAGAACTCGGCAGCAGATCGCCTCGCCAAGTACGGACCAAAGGCCGGAGGAACTATCACCGAGCTGTTCCGCCCGTCCATTGAAGAGGGAGAGATGATGGAGATCGAGCGACGCCCCTCATGGATGGACCCTCTTGTGGCATTCCTGGCCAGCGGTCAGCTCCCAGCAGACGTAGGGGATCAGAGAAGATTTCGGTACAAGGCGGCATACTACCTCCTGCAAGATGGGGAGCTGTACCGCAAGACCATCTCGGGCCCCCTGGCCAGGTGTGTTTCCGAAGACCAAGTACCCCGAGTGTAGGAGGAGATCCATTCGGGAGAGTGTGGAAGTCATTCTGGGACTCGCACTTTGGAGCAGAGGGTCTTGAGGCATGGTTACTTCTGGCCCACTATCAGGAAGGATGCTGAGATCTTCTCGAAGAAGTGCCAGAAGTGCCAGCTCTTCGCCCCCCTTCAGTTGCAGCCGGCCCAGCAGCTCCGATCGATCATCTCCCCATGGCCGTTCGCCATCTGGGGGATGGACTTGATCGGCCCTTTCCCTCCAGCCAGTGGACAACGAAAGTTCGTTCTCGTCATGATCGACTACTTCTCCAAGTGGATCGAGGCCAAAGCCCTGGCCAAGACCACCTCTCAAGTCGTGAAGAACTTCATTTGGGGAGAGATCGTCTGCAGATTCGGGATCCCTCTCGCCATCATCACCGACAATGGTCCCCAGTTCGCCAGCTTAGAACTGGAAGACTTTTGCAGGCAGCTAGGGACCGACCTTCGGTTCGCCTTCGTACATCACCCAAGGAGCAATGGCCAAGTGGAGGCCGCCAACAAATTGATCATCAACCTACTAAAGAAGAAGGTGGAGAACCTAAGAGGTAACTGGGCGGACCAGCTCCCCTCGGTCCTGTGGGCTCTGAGGACCACACCCAGCTCAGCCATAGGGGAAACGCCGTTCAAACTCTCTCACGGGTCGGAAGCTCTCATTCCAGTAGAGTTCGAAGTCAGAAGCCCACGGGTGATAGCTGCGGAGGACGGAAGCGAAGAATGGCGACTAGAGAATGAAGAGGTTCAAAAGTTATCTCTTGACTACATCGAGGAACTCCGAGATTTAGCTTCAGCCAGGCAAGAGGAGATCAAGCGCCGGATGGCAAAACATTTTGACAAAAATGTTCGCCTCAAACAATTCCAAGCAGGTGATCTGGTCCTGAAAAAGGTGGACGCAGCAGGAAGGTCTGCGGCCGTCGGGAAGCTCAACCCGAACTGGGAAGGACCTTTCATCATCCAGGAAGCACTCCTAACCGGAGGATACCACTTGCAGAACCGGGAAGGCGAGCTGCTAGGGAGCACCTGGAGCGGCGATGACCTGAAAAGGTTTTATCCCTGAGGGGGAACATGTATACCCCATCCTTGTACATTCATTTCTTTAAATAAAATCTACACCTCCCTGAAACATGGGAGAAGGCAGCTTCTTTCACATCAACAAAGTTTTCATAATAAAGAAGTCAGGTGAAGTCAATCTCCACGCTAGGTTGGAAAATGAGCCTCCGACTTAACCCTCGTAAAAACTCAGAACGGATGATGGGACAGTGCCTCGGGTGTGCGTTCCCTTAAGACCAAGCCTCTGCAATGACGGCCGAGATCAGCTCCCCCCTTGCATGTTGGCCGCGGTTCCCACCGACTGCATTTCTCGTCCGACTGTAGAGATTACCAGGAAGAAGTCTGGACGCCGACCTTCCGATTCGGCGAAGGGATGGTCGATTTCACTAGCTCAGGGAACCCTTGAAAACAAGCGTCGTGTACCCTCGAGAGATAAAAAGCTCTCCGCAAAGCATTTCATTATTGTGTTAGATCATATGAGTTATTGTGCCTAAAGTGTGCTTAACTCCCTGCTAAACTCATTAAGCAACAGGAAGCAGGTTCGATCCACATCCGGCATCCAAGTAGGATGGAGGCCTCGGGATGATGTGTCCCCTCGGATTTCCCCGACTGCCACTCCCTGCTTGACGTCGTCCTACATCGACATTCGCCGCCGCAGGTTGGAAGATGAGCCTCCGACTTGACCCTTGTAAAAACTCAGAGCGGATGATGGGACAGTGCCTCGGATGTGCGTTCCCTTAAGACCAAGCCTCTGCAATGACGGTCGAGATCAGCTCCCCCCTTGCATGTTGGCCGCGGTTCCCACCGACTGCATTTCTCGTCCGGCTGTAGAAATTACTAGGGTAAAGTTTGGAAGCCGATACTCCAACTTGAGACGAGGAGGAGACCGACTCGACCGACCAAAAGACAAAGGCATCCAAGCATATAAGTGATAGGATGAAGGCTCCTGGGTGTTGTGCCCCTGTGGGATCGACCCGGCGGCCTTTCCTTACTTGACGTCGGCCTTTGAAGGTAGCAAGCATCCAAGTTATAGGACGAAGGCCCTGGGAGTTGTGTCCCCGTGAGACCTGCCCGGCTGCCATTCCTTACTTGGCGTCATTCTCCGTCGACATCAGGTTTTAGAGTAGGAGGGAGGCCTCGGGATGATATTCCCCCAGGGCTCCCCGACTGCCAAACCTTACTCCTTCCTTCCCTTGAAGAGTTCCTTAGATTCTTGCTTAAAAACCTAATAACACTCGTCACTAGGTGCAGAGCAAGGCCTCAAGCTGAAGTCTGCAGGTGCGAGTATGATGGTGCGAGTATCCATACGCGCCAAAATCCTAGGAGCCTAGCGAGCACTCAACCTCGCCTCGAACCTGGGAGCCTAAAGCAACATATAAGCAAGGAAGTAAAAGCACAGAAGGAAGGAATAGGCGAGTAAGAAACTTGTCAAAATTCCTTTTCATTTTTACAAAAAATCTGTACATGCTGCAGGTGTACAAAAAGGTCGCCGGGCGAGCAAAAAAGGAGCCCGGGCGACTAGGCGACATCCTCGCCATCAAATATCTGCGTCTGACTCGTCGCCATCGTCGTCGCCATCATCATCGTCATCATCATCATCATCAACCTCATCATCGTCGTCCTCGGCATCGCTAAGTCGCGGCGATGATGCTCGCAGGGGGGAGGTGGACTCCTCGGCGAGTATGGCCGGGATAAGGTCTCCCACCGTCAATCCCATAGCCTCCCGCTTCAAAAGATCATCTGCCTTCAGCTGATTTAGGATGACCTCTCCTGTTGCTCGCGCGATCTCCCGACGAATATGGGGCATGTCGTCGCCATGCATCCTGACCTGCTTGACGAACCGATGAGGGCCCGACCCCGCCGGCTGTTGCTCGGCAGGCCGAGTTTCTAGCTCGGCGATGCGGATTTGGGCGGCTTCCAAGGCCGAGCGAGTATCCTCCAGCTCCTTCTCGGCCTGGGACAGTCTCTTCGCCGATTCCAGCTCGGCAGCCTATAGAAGACAAAAAGAAAGAAGGTAAGCTTGACATCGTATAAAGAGGCGAGTATTCCAGAAAGCGCGAAAAGTCGCAAAGACGAAGTACCTCGAACCCATTGATCCTCTCCGCCATGGCGATCATTTTCGGCCCCTGCACCTTGATCGCCTCCTCGTACATCAGCAGCCGCTTCGCCGTTGAATGTGCGAGCTCGGCAGTTCGCAGGATTGAGCGCGAGGTTTGATGAGCAAGATGCTCGGCAGAGGCCTCCTGCAGCAGCTCGGCGTCAGTACGACTATAGATCGCATGAAGCACATCGAAGGCCTCCCCCTTGTCCTCCCAGTCCTCGGACCAAACGGGGAGGTTCGAGCTCAGGGTCACCTCGTGAGCGCGATCAGACCAGGTCACCAATGGGCGACCAAAGTCGTCCTCGCCACGGGTGCCCTCGTTGAAGAAAGGATGGCTGCTCGGCTCGCCAGCCTCCGAGGGATCCGCCTTCTGTCCCAAATCCTTATGGGCAGTCTCCTTTTTCCTTCTCTTGGGCTCGGGAACCTTGCCCTTTACTATTCGCCTCTTCGAAGTCCCGGCGACATCCAGATCGTCGCCTCCTGGCGACAAGTCGATTGGGGAGGAGTCCCCAACCTCGCGCGCCGAGGTTCTCGCACCCCCTTGGGCGACAGCGGTCGCCTTCGCCACGAGAGGAAGAGCGTCACGCGGAAGAGCCTGCACGCCTGGAAGAAGATCGAAGATTAGTCGCCAGAACGAAGCCAAGGCAGCGATCAAATACCTGGCCGAGGGCTGCGAGATCGTCGGCGAGGAGAAGACCTTCCTCGGTGTGGGGAGAAAGAGCGATGGACGCCATCTCGGCGAGTAGAGTGGTTGCCGGAATGATCCCGGTTGGAGGGCAGGTCCCCTCGACCGCGACCATCTCCTGGTCGCCCTCCACCCCTTGGAGCGAAGAAGGCCGAAGACCCTCCAGTCCCGCCCCTGCGCGAGGACTCCCCCTGGTGGGAAGAGGGAGCAGTTGAGGTAGAAGGACGTTGATCGCCTGGAGGATTCACTGGCGGCGGGAGTCCAGGAGGAGGAGGCGGCAGCGCGATCACAGGCCGCTGTGTGTTGCTCGCCGGCTCTGGTCGCGAGTTAGGTGGAGGAGGAGGCGGAGTAGGAGCGATGTTCGCCATAGGAGCCCCATGCTCGCTCATCGGCCTCTTCTCCACAGAGGAGCTGTGGAGAATCCTTACCGCGCGACCACTCCGAGACCCACCCTCAGGCGAGATCATCGTGGATGATCGCAGCGGTATGGCAGTCAAAGGCTCCTCCCGAGCCTCAGTATTCGGCGGATCTACAGATAGCAACAAAGACGTCAGAATGTCGCCGGAAGACAGCATAGATCGGAAAAGTGCGAGCAAGGAGCTCACCTCGGGCAGGGGAGGGTCCGGTTGGGTTTGAGTTTGGGTTTCATCCCTACTCGCCTCCGGGGCGACCTCTGCCGAAAGAGGAGCAGGGGGGAGAGCAGGCGAGAGCCCTTCGTGAGAGAGGCCCAAATCCTCCAGCAGCTGCTGACGCTGCTCACTCAGAGGATCGGCGACGTTCTCCTTAGTCGCCTCCTTTTTTCTCTCTCTCTTCTTCTTCTTCGCCGCCCTCTTCCTCTTCTTGTTCGCGAGGAAGGCGTCTACCTCGGCGTCCATGCGAGGAGGAGGAAGGGGCACGCCGATCAGATTCGCAAGGTCGGCCTTGGTCATTTTGGCAGCCTCAGCAAAAGCTAGCGACATTGTGAGCGAGTACAGAAAGGTGGTTCCATCAGAGACCCCCCCCCCCCCCCTCCTTTATATAGAGTCCAGGCGTCGGACAGTCAAGATCCGAGTATCTCCCTATACTCGCCAAAGCAGAAGCTCGTCGAATAACGGTTGGATGTTTCTTTCCGAGCAACTCCGTTACTCGCAAAGAGCGGGGATTGTGTACAACCCTTATTCTCCGAGGGTAGGACCCACTCAAGGCCACGTAGGCAGGTCAAAGTCAAAGAGGCAGGACAAATCAGCCAGCAGGAGCAAAAGAAGGTTGGCGAGTATTGGCTAAATACTCGCCAGAAGGGCGACTATGGTCGAAGATACGTATCGAGTATCCCGTATGTCGCCCCAAAGTGTCCGGCAACCACAGAAGACCTGAGCGAGTATCAGCCCGGCTTGTGCGAGCAGCAGCAGATACTCGCCAGATGGGCGACTATGGTCGAAGATGCTCGCCGAGTATCCCATACGTCGCCAGGTCAGGGCTGGGCTATAAAAACCCCCCCTACCCCTTGGTTGCCTATAAATAGGACCCCAGGGGTACTTGGATTGGCACCTGTGCTTGAGCTTCTGGAACCCCATTTCCGAATTCTTGAGCCCGTCACCCCTGCTTGCTAGCCAAGTCGGTGCCTTCCTCGTACCTTGCTCGGCCATTCTTGGTTGTGGAGGGGAAGACTCCTTCGAGCTTCCGGGTACGTGGTGGGACCTCCCTGCCGCAGCACCTGGGGTCCTGTCTGTTGCTCTTCTAGCTTCCTCGTCGTTGCCAGCCAAGCCATCTCGTCGGGCTGCTGGGCGAGTAGCCTCCGGCTGCATCGGTCCGAATCTTGAGGTCAGGATTTTCCTGGCGTCAACACCCTGCACCGTCAGCAAGGAGGGGTAGGAGTCGATCAAGCCATAGGAAGGCCCACTCGCGAGGAGATCCGCGATGTGATTGCCGAAGAGTATGGACAGGCCGGTCGCAGGGGCATCTTCGCCCGCCGTCCCCTACGTCGCGGGTCCCCACTGGTACAACAAATCTTGGACTATCCGATCCCGCATGGTTTCAAGCTTCCCAACATCGAAACATTTGATGGGATGGACGATCCCCTGGAGCACGTCAACCATTTTACCACAATTATGCGGATCTACAACGTCGCTGATCAGCTCCTCTGCCAAGTGTTTCTGGCAACACTCAGGGGGCAGGCACGCACTTGGTTTCATTCCCTGCGGGATAGATCCGTCAACAACTTCACCGAGCTCGCACAGCAGTTTACGGACCAGTTCGTCGCTAACCGAAGAATCGTTCGAGACCCCTCACATCTTTCAGGGATTCGCCAGAACGAAGGAGAGACCCTCAAAGACTTTTTCCGTCGCTTAACGGCTGAGGCGCGACAAATCCCAGGGGTTGATCCCGAACTTTTGCGCGGCGTTTTCATAGGGGGACTCGGTGTGAGGCCCCATTTCAGACCCCACATAAAAATCTGTATCAAACTTGTTTTCATATCATTCATGTCAGGATGTTCTAGAAGTAAGTATAGTGAATACAGAATAAAACACATAATAAAAATTCACACCTTAGCTTGATCTTTAGTTTTCTTTTCCTCTCTGAACCACATTGATTTCTTAAGAGTCTTCAGGAAACGCGCATCTTCCTAAAAAAAATGAAGTCAACGGGCTTAGTCATAACGAATATGACTAAGTGAATAACATACTTCTTTAACTGTTGTACATGCAAACAAGAATTATCAGTATCAATATGCATACAGTTCTTTAGGTTATTCAAATTCTTTATATGCGTATGTTCTTTCAAGTTCATTTCATCGGATATTCTAGTCTTCTTATATTTCTTCTTCGTTCGTATCTCTTATGAGTCACTTTCAATTATCAGAAGTTTTATTCACCTTTCATCATCGAATTCAAATTGCAGTAGATAAATACATTAAAATATATCAATAACGATATGTTTACTTTTCACATTCAGTCTTTATTCGTTCACGGTCGTTTCATTTCTTTTATTCGAAATCTTTTCATCAATTTCAGATTCTTTCAACTGTAGTTCAGTCAATTCATTTTCCATCGTCAATCATAATCAGTTTCTGAATCAGATTTCTCGTTTATCTTTAGCTTTATTAAATTAAGAAATCATAAGGGTATATTAAAATGCATCCGGGTCTTCCACGACCCCTGAGCCTTCAACGGCTTCTGGCCTTCAACGGCCGCATATATCTCAAAATTATTCCACCATGGGTATTCATACCCCCCCCAGCACTGGGTTAACCCTTATAATTTCCAATGCATGCATATTATCTTTTCAATGTATGTTATCGTTTCTTTCTGTTCTTATTCTCATACATAATTTCAATATTCGTATTCAATCTTCATATCAGGTGTCATTGGTTTTCATCAAACAATTACTTCAGTGCTTAATTCTTGTTATTTCTGATTCAGCATCTTCTATAAATTCCCATATTAATCTGTGATTCATAAATGTGAGCGATTTCAATTTCATGTTCATGCACAATCACTAAAATACTTTCAGTATAAGAATCTAATCATGTGTACATTCAAAATAATTCAAAGCTATGCATAATTAAAAAAATAAATACTCACCACGTTTCTTTTATCTTTATTCGCACCAGGATTTTCATCGGGTCTATCTCCAGACGCCATCCTCTGCAGTATCAGTGAAATCATTTATTTTAGGGTTACATCGCGAAATAGTTACGATCTACTCCTACAACGATTACAACTACGACTCGATAGGAGTTGCTTAGGGGAGGATAAACTTGGGTGACTTGAAAAGAAAGCATCAAAAGTCGAATCTACTCGCTACGAAATTCATAATTCAGTTGCTATACACTTCTGAAATTAGCCACTTTTGTGGCCAATACACACCAAAGAAGACAGCCCACATTAGCTACAAAGGCAGCCCAAAGATCAGCCTACATGGCAGCCAATAGAAGGGCAAATCATTACCATCAATAGCAACCCAAAGAGGAAACACATATGGGTTGCTAACAACAATCCATTTCTAAGGCAAAAAGGTAGCCAACAACCCAAGGAAACAAGGCATTAAGTGAAACAGCCGGTCCACAAGCAATAATCCCATCACGAATTAGATCCAATCAACATATAGTATAGTACAATATGCAGAACCAGCCCACAACACGCATCAACAACAGCCCATACAATAGACAAATGAAACACAATAGTCGTCTCAATGGATAGGAGAAATCAAATAAAAAATCTCCCATAATCCTAAACAGGAATTCAAGGCAGAATTATCAATTTCCCCCAAAATTGAAAACCCTAACTCCAACCCTTCCTAATTTAAGCAGCTAACAAAAACAAGAAAGGTCTTTGATAAGAAGGAGAAGAGGGGGGAAAGGAAGGAGAGCTCACAGTGGAGAAGGATCACCCAAAGCTGTCGGCAAACACAGCAACACCGCAGGAACATAGCGGCAGAGACAGCAGAGGTATCTTCCAGCACCAACGACAAAAGAAGAGGGAGGAATCGTCGATGGGAAGAAGAGGAGCAGCCAACCCTAGCTCTTCTCAGTTCGTCACAAGCTGAAAAAGGCGTGTTCTCGTCGAGCCCTAACAAGCGGCAGGAGCAGGCATCGGCAGCAGGCAACGGCAACAGGCAGCAGGCATCGACGGCAAGCCCTAGCAAAACCGCTCAACATCGGCATGCAATTGATATGCACGAGAAAGGTCGTCGATGAGGAAGAAGAGGCGTAGCCGGCCCTAACTCGTCAAGTTCTCGAGGATGCGGAATAAAAGTATCGGGATAAAGAAGTCACAACCTCTTAACAGATAAAGAAGTCACCGCCTCTCTCTTATAAATTATAGGTAAATTCATTAACCCAAGCAACCAGCCAGCCCAAAACCAACCAAACCAGCCAGCCCATATTAGGGCCCAAGTTGTAACCCAATCCGCTAGCCCTCAAGAGCCTCCAATGGATCAGAAATGAATCCAAATCAACCAAACTCAGCTAGTCTTCAATAACCCAGCCATATACTTATCCCATGAGACACCACCCACATAAATGTAAGCAAAGAAATATAATAACACGCAACGAACGTCACAAAATTTTCGAATAAGCTCGAACTTAAAAATTAAATGCGCAACGCCGAATCATCACTGAATCTTTTTCGTTTTCATCATAGGAGAATATTATTTCTTATTTTACTTTTCTTTTCGAGTTTTGGGCCATTACAAACTCTTCCCTTCTAATAGAAATTTTCGTCCTCGAAAATATAGTTCGCTATTAGTTCTAATGACTTCTCAGCTCTATTGATTTACATCTTTTGTCCTCTACTTGATATTCAATCGTTTTCTTTGACTCGTCATTCTCTTTCTTTGATATGTTCAAAATTCCTAAGTCATTAAATCAAATTTATAGTTATCACTAGATTAGCCTTACATCCTCTTAGATTTCATCTCATATATATTAACAAATGATTGGCCTAGCCTTTTCAACTCTTTATTCTTGCTACCATTATCTTTTGTAACATCTCCTTCAAAACTATATATTGTATAAAGGATCTGACCAGAATCCCAGATACAGTATATAAAGCGAAGGTGGAATTACAATTCCGCATACATAAGCTTTTCATTTTCTAATCATATTCATTTATTTCTTGCGTTATTCCAATTCAATTTCCATCCCGAAGGAATTCTAGTCTTGACTTTGTTTCTTTCTTTTCTAAACACACGCCTCAAAAGCTAAACAATATCTAATTTACATTCATCAATAACTAATCCATTCTCCTATTATGTCCTTCATCATTCGATGCTTATCTTTCTATCTTCGTTGTTTCTAATCTAATTCGAATTCACTCAATCAGTAATCTCAGTTTTCACATTTAGTTGCAATAACAAACTTCATGACTTAACATTCGTATCAACTTATCATTTCGCAGACGATTTCACTTCTTCATTTCCTGGAGCTTCTTACGCCCTTTTCCCGTAAGTTCATATCATGTGTACTTATTATGTACTCACTGTAACAAACTTCTTGCAAACCTGGCTCTGATACCACTTTGTGAGGCCCCATTTCAGACCCCACATAAAAATCTGTATCAAACTTGTTTTCATATCATTCATGCCAGGATGTTATAGAAGTAAGTATAGTGAATACAGAATAAAACACATAATAAAAACTCATACCTTAGCTTGATCTTTAGTTTTCTTTTCCTCTCTGAACCACATTGATTTCTTAAGAGTCTTCAGGAAACGCGCATCTTCCTATAAAAAATGAAGTCAACGGGCTTAGTCATAACGAATATGACTAAGTGAATAACATACTTCTTTAACTGTTGTACATGCAAACAAGAAATATCAGTATCAATATGCATATAGTTCTTTAGGTTATTCAAATTCTTTATATGTTTATGTTCTTTCAAGTTCATTTCATCGGATATTCTAGTCTTCTTATATTTCTTCTTTGTTCGTATCTCTTATGAGTCACTTTCAATTATCAGAAGTTTTATTCATCTTTCATCATCGAATTCAAATTGCAGTAGATAAATGCATTAAATAGGAAATGATATATCAATAACGATATGTTTACTTTTCGCATTCAGTCTTTATTCGTTCATGGTCGTTTCATTTCTTTTATTCGAAATCTTTTCATCAATTTCAGATTCTTTCAACTGTAGTTCAGTCAATTCATTTTCCATCGTCAATCATAATCAGTTTCTGAATCAGATTTCTCGTTTATATTTAGCTTTATTAAATTAAGAAATCATAAGGGTATATTAAAATGCATCCGGGTCTTCCACGACCCCTGAGCCTTCAACGGCTTCTGGCCTTCAACGGTCGCATATATCTCAAAATTATTCCACCGTGGGTATTCATACCCCCCCCCCCCACACAGCACTGGGTTAACCCTTATAATTTCCAATGCATGCATATTATCTTTTCAATGTATGTTATCGTTTCTTTCTGTTCTTATTCTCATACATAATTTCAACATTCGTATTCAATCTTCATATCAGGTGTCAGTGGTTTTCATCAAACAATTACTTCAGTGCTTAATTCTTGTTATTTCTGATTCAACATCTTCTATAAATTCCCATATTAATATGTGATTCATAAATGTGAGCGATTTCAATTTCATGTTCATGTACAATCACTAAAATTCTTTCAGTATAAGAATCTAATCATGTGTATATTTAAAATAATTCAAAGCTATACATAATTAAAGAAATAAGTACTCACCACATTTCTTTTATCTTTATTCCCACCAAGATTTTCATCGGGTCTATCTCCGGACGCCATCCTCTGCAGTATCAGTGAAATCATTTACTTTAGGGTTACATCGCGAAATAGTTACGATCTACTCCTACAACGATTACAACTACGACTCGTTAGGAGTTGCTTAGGGAAAGATAAATTTGGTGACTTGAAAAGAAAGCATCAAAAGTCGAATCTACTCGCTACGGAATTCAGAATTCAGTTTCTATACACTTCTAAAATTAGCCACTTTTGTGGCCAATACACACCAAAGAAGACAGCCCACATTAGCTACAAAGGCAGCCCAAAGATCAGCCTACATGGCAGCCAATACAAGCCAATAGAAGGGCAAATCATTACCATCAATAGCAGCCCAAAGAGGAAATACATATGGGCTGCTAACAGCAATCCATTTCTAAGGCAAAAAGGTAGCCAACAACCCAAGGAAACAAGGCATTAAGTGAAACAACCGGTCCACAAGCAATAATCCCATCACGAATTAGATCCAATCAGCATATAGTATAGTACAATATGCAGAACCAGCCCACAACACGCATCAACAGCAGCCCATACAATAGACAAATGAAACACAATAGTCGGTTCAATGGATAGGAGAAATCAAATCAAAAATCTCTCATAATCCTAAACAGGAATTCAAGGCAGAATTATCAATTTCCCCCAAAACTGAAAACCCTAACTCCAACCCTTCCTAATTTAAGCAGCTAACAAAAACAAGAAAGGTCTTTGATAAGAAGGAGAAGAGGGGGAAATGAAGGAGAGCTCACAGTGGAGAAGGATCACCCAAAGCTGCTGGCAAACACAGCAACACCGCAGGAAAATAGCGGCAGAGACAACAGAGGTATCTTCCAGCACCAACGACAAAAGAAGAGGGAGGAATCGTCGATGGGAAGAAGAGGAGCAGCCAACCCTAGCTCTTCTCAGTTCGTCACAAGCTGAAAAAGGCATGTTCTCGTCGAGCCCTAACAAGCAGCAGGAGCAGGCATCGACAGCAGGCAGCGGCAACAGGCAGCGGCAACAGGCAGCAGGCATCGACGGCAAGCCCTAGTAAAAACGCTTAACATCGACATGCAATTGATATGCACGAGAAAGGTCGTCGATGAGGAAGAAGAGGCGTAGCCGGCCCTAACTCGTCAAGTTCTCCAGGATGCGGAATAAAAGTATCGGGATAAAGAAGTCACTGCCTCTTAACAGATAAAGAAGTCACTGCCTTTCTCTTATAAATTATAGGTAAATTCATTAACCCAAGCAACCAGCCAGCCCAAAACCAACCAAACCAGCCAGCCCATATTAGGGCCCAAGTTAATTATAACCCAATCCGCTAGCCCTCAAGAGCCTCCAATGGATCAGAAATGAATCCAAATCAACCAAACGCAGCTAGTCTTCAAACCAGCCATATACTTATCCCATGATACACCACCCACATAAATGTAAGCAAATAAATATAACAACACGAAACGAACGTCACAAAATTTTCGAATAAGCTCGAACTTAAAAATTAAACGTGCGACGCCGAATCATCACTGAAACTTTTTCGTTTTCATCATAGGAGAATATTATTTCTTATTTTACTTTTCTTTTCGAGTTTTGGGCCATTACACTCTGCCCAAGCGGATTTTACTCCGCTCTAATAAGGGAAACAGTACCAAGCTATCCAGATCTGGTGCACCGAGTGGAGGCACAGATAGCGGCGGACGAAGCGATCGAAGCTCACCGCCGACAATTCGAAGGAGTGGTAAAGAGGAAGAGAGAAGAGACAGCCCCGAAATAGCAAGAGGAGCGCCAAGGAAATTTACGTCAGCAAGACCGTCCTGGGAACAGGCCCCCCAGAACCTACCAAAAGTACGCACCGCTCAATACCTCACACACAAACGTACTCTATGCAATACAGGATAACCCGACACTACAAAGGCCAAGAGAACTTCCTCAGGGCAGGGGAAATCAGTCAAAGTATTGCAAGTTCCATCGAGGTGCAGGACACGCCACCGAGGAATGCATCAAACTCAAAGATGAGATAGAGCGTCTCATTCGACAAGGTATCCTCGGAAGGTTTTTACAGGACCAGACGCAAAATCATCCCGCAAATAGAGAACAACTGCCTGCTCAACAAGGCGCGCAAGGCGATAGACAAGTAGTAGGGGTGGTGGAAACCATCTCAAGTGTTCTGTTCCCCACCGTTAATTCCATTGCCCTGCTGGCAGAGACAATCAGCTTCGGAGATGAAGATTTAAAGGGACTGCTCATTCCGCACCAGGATCCATTGGTCGTCAGCGCAGAGATCGGCAACCCCAACTTCCGCGTCAAACGGATACTGGTAGACAACGACAGCTCCATCAACGTCATGTTCATGACCGCTCTCCTCAGCATGAAGATCCTACCAGAAAGTCTCCAACCTGCTGAAAATATTGAAGTGGGAGTTTTTGTGAAGTTGGCGGTCTGGGGGGAGACCGCGCGGTTTGGTCTAACCGCACGGTCTTGCGGTCTCCTCTGGCGGTTTGACCTCTTTGGTCTAGCCGCGGGCTACTCGGTGTGATCACCATTCTTCTGTCCAAGGGTGCCGAGGTGAGGCCGCGCGGTCTGGTTGTCTGACTGCGTGGCGGAGCGGGTTTTTACCTGGTAAGGAAGGCGCGCGGTCTGGTGCTTGTGACCGCGTGGTGCGGGCAGCCCGGTCTGGAGGTTGTCCGGGTTCTTTGTGGTGCGCGCGGACTAAGGTCGTCTTAGTCGCGCGGTCTCCGAGTTATGTTCGTATGGCTGGTCCTTCGGCGATTAGCTGGCATATGCGGTCACATGTGTTTGATCGACTTGGCGGGCTGTGCCCTAGTCGGTCTGGTGTGTCCGCGGTCTCTGGAGGAGGTCGGGTAGCGAACACAGGTGGTGAGCGACATGACCGGGCGGGTTGTCATGTTCGCGTG
Source organism: Dactylorhiza incarnata (assembly GCA_033032865.1). Taxonomy (NCBI): domain Eukaryota; kingdom Viridiplantae; phylum Streptophyta; class Magnoliopsida; order Asparagales; family Orchidaceae; genus Dactylorhiza; species Dactylorhiza incarnata. The sequence continues at coordinate 541,943 of JAWHQI010000383.1, forward strand.
GTTTCTGTTGAAGTCGGCGAGCTCACTAAGCAGGAGGTTCTTTTGCTTGTCGAGCGGGTTGACCGGTCTGGTCACGCGATCAAGGGGTGGTGATCCAATCTCATAGGGTGGTGACTGAATCAGGTCGCCTGCCTATAAATAGGAGCCACTGTAGCAGCAAATATATAGCACTAAATGTAAGCTGAGCGCGCGACCTGTTCTTACGGTTTGTTTTTGTAACCGCCCGGCTAGCTAATCGAACTTGTCTTGTGCAGCTTCTGCGGATTGTGCGGGTAGCAGCGGTCACCTCCTCTTCTGAAGGTGTTCGAGCGGTCTCGCAGCTTGCAGTGCGGGTTGCTGGAGTTTGGGAGGATCAGTTGAGTTCGGGAGTTCGCGCGGTTCTCAATTGGTGTTAATCAAGGCGCATGCAGACAGTTCGGGCGATCTAGTTTTCTAGCCGGGCCGATTGTCAAGTCGGGCGGTTAGGCAGTTTCAAGTTGGCAGACCGTTGGTTTTCCTTTCAGCTGCTTTTCTCTTCTGTTTTTTGTGTACTGGCGAAATCATGTCTCACCATGTATACCTCGCCCTGTAATGAAGAATTTTGCTTATCAATAAAGATTGTGTTTGCTTCATGTGTTTCTGGTTGTTTGGCTTGAACTTTTAGTTATACAATTCCTGCTCACTCCTAGATCTTCAGAAAATTTCACATGGTATCAGAGGTAGGTTGGAGTGGATAGAGTAGTGAATAACTAAAATTTGTCATCGCCTTTGTGAAGAAGGAACCAGTGGTAGAGCCATGGAAGCAAGGGATCTTGGAATTGAGATGCTTACATCGACTAACTTTAAGAAGTGGAAGTCGTGTATGCAAAGTTATCTTCTGGGTGAGGACCTCTGGGAGGTAGTTGGAGGAGAGAGCACGGAGGAAGTTTTTCTGGTTGGAGATAACCATCATGAGGTGAGGAACTGGAGGCGGATTAATGCCAAAGCAGAGTTCGCCCTGAAGAGGGCACTTTCACCTGATCTATTTGATCACATCTTGGGGTGTGGATCAGCTGCAGAGATCTGGAGAGCCCTGGATGGGCTGTTTAACAAAAAGAATGTGGCAATACTTCAATTCCTGGAGAATGAGCTGGCCAGATCGGCTCAAGGTGACATTTCTATCTCTACGTTCTTCTTGAAGATGAAGAACTTGTGCGCCGAGATTTCAGCGTTGGATCCTGATGAGCCAATTTCTGAGGTGAAACTGAAGAGGCACATCATCCGTGGCTTGCGGAAGGAATATGTTACCTTTGTGACATCGGTGCAGGGTTGGGCAAATCAGCCGTCTCTGCTGGAGCTGGAAAATCTGCTTGCTTCGCAGGAGAGTCTGGCAAGGCAAATGGCGGGGGTGTCAGTGTCTGGGGGAGATGGCGAAGTTCTCTTCACTGGGAAGAAGAAGAAGTGGGATAAGAAGAAGACCGCTTGAGGAGGCAATGGGGCTTCAACTTCTGGACAGCAGGAGAGGGGCTATGCTCCTAAGGCTGAAGGGAAGAAGAAGGGAGATGGTCCCAAGTGCTTCAGGTGCGGAAAGGTTGGTCACATCAGGAAGGATTGTCGGGTGAAACTTCAGCCGGGGCATGCAGTTATAGAAAAGGAGGAAGCTGATGTCATATAGACTGATGGAGGATGGGGAAGAGCCTTCTCGGCTTCTGTTGAAGCTGCGGCTTCTATCAACTATCAGGAAGACTGGATCGTGGACTCGGGGTGTGGTCATCACCTCACCCGGGATGAGTCAAAGCTTTCTTCAGCTCAGCCATACTCAGGTAATGATGTCATTATTACTGCTGATAATACTGTGCATGCTGTCGAGAAGGTGGGGGTTGTTTCCTTGGGCAGTGATAGGGGACCGCTTACGTTGAGAAGTGTCTATCATGTGATTGGTATGAGGAAGAACCTCTTCTCCATGACCAACGATGTAGACGCTGGGTATCACGTTCTGTTTGGCCCAATAGAAGTGAGGTTTCTTCGAAATGTTGAAGCAGTGAAGCCGGAGGTCGTTCATATAGGGAGGAGAGCTAAAGACTTGTTCGTGCTTTCGACAAGTTCTTATGTTGACAAGATGCGGACAAATGATAGTGATGTCATATGGCACGAGAGGTTGGGGCACGTAGGGATGGATAAGCTGAAAGCTATGGCGGTGAAAGGTCTAGTCAAGGGCCTGCCTAGTCTATCTTCCTACGGAGACGGTCATGTGTGCGCGGGATGTCAGTTCGGCAAGTCTCATCGACTACCGTTTGACAAGTCGCAGACAAGGAGTAGTGCGCTATTGGAGTGCATCCACGGTGACTTGATGAGACCGACTGCTACCCCAAGCCTCGGAGGCAGCAGATATACGCTGGTGTTGATCGATGATTACACCAGGTATGTCTGGGTATATTTCTTGAAGGAGAAGGCTGAGGCGTTCGCCAAGTTTGTGGAGTTCAAGGAGCTCGTGGAGGGTCGGCTTGTACTGCGGGTTAAGAAGCTGAGGACTGACAACGAAGGGGAGTGCACCTCTGGTGAGTTCTCTACTTTTTGCAGGAAAGCGGGCATCCGGAGGGAGCTTACTTGTGCGCATACTCCACATCAAAATGGAGTTGTAGAGCGGAAGATCCGTCATCTGACGGAGACCTGCAAGTGTTGGCTGCATGCCAAGAGTATCCCAAAGTCCTTCTGGGAGGAGGGAATGTCTTGTGCTACCTACGTCATCAACAGGATGCCTCTCAGTCCCATCAATATGAAGACCCCGCATGAATTGATGTTCAAGGAAAAGCCAAGCGTGGCACACCTTCGGGTGTTTGGTTCCACCTCTATGTGCACGTTCCAGATACGCTTCGGACGAAGCTAGATGCGAAAGCAAGGAAGCTAGATGCGAAAGCAAGGAAGCTAGTCTTCGTATGGGTATGATGACCGGAAGAAGGGCTAGAAGTGCATGGACCCGGAGACGCGGAGATTTGTTGTATCTCGCGACGTCGTGTTCGACGAAGTGACATTGTACTAGGGGGTTCTGGTGTTGAGCTACCAGAAAGCAGGGTGGAGGAGCCAGAGAAAGCTGTGGAAAATCTTCAGGTGGAGCTACCTGTGTCTCCAGGTGGTCCATCAATTTCTAGTTCTGAGGCGGAGGCTTCTGGATCAGGAAGCAGGGGGAGCGATGCTCCAAGTACATCTGGAAGGGGAGCTAGGGAAGAAGCAGCTGAAGACACTGCGAGTCAGGGGAAGGCGTTGCGGAGATTAAAGCGAACTATCATTGCCCCTGATCGCTATACAGGAGGAAACATGGTGAGCTTTGTCTCATGTTTCTTTGCTGGTCCCTTGGACGAGAGGGAGCCGTCGAGCTTTGAAAAGGCCAAAGGCGTGGAACAGTGGGATTCGGCTATGCAGGAAGAGATGAGTGATCTTGAGAAGTATGAGACTTGGTCTCTGGTGCCCAAGCCCAAGGGCATCACCCCTGTGACATGCAAGTGGGTCTACAAGCTTAAGAAGAAGGCTGACGGCAGTATTGAGTGGTACAAGGCTCGCCTTGTGGCTCGGGGGTTCTCGCAGCAATACGGTGAAGACTATGAAGAGACATTCAGTCCAGTGGCAAAAATGACTTCAGTTCGGGTTGTGATTGCCTTGGCGGCGTGTTGGGGGTGGGAGATTCGGCAGCTCGACGTAAAGAATGCGTTCTTGTGCGACGAGATTGACAAAGACATCTTCATGGTCCAGCCGCCAGGCTTCGTATCTGAAGATTTTCCGGAGCATGTCTGCAAGTTGAAGAAGGCCATGTATGGGTTAAAGCAAGCGCCAAGGGCGTGGTATGGAAAGATAGCAGAGTATCTCTTGTTCTGCGGGTTTAGTGCTTCAGACTCAAACTCAAGCTTGTTCGTCAAGAAGAGCGGGGAGCTTCAAGTCATCGTGCTGCTTTACGTCGATGATATGATCGTGACGGGGAATTCGAAGGAGGAAGTAGCGCAGCTTCGGGCTGAGCTATCCATCAGGTTCGAGATGAAGGATTTATGTGAGTGCACTACTTCCCTGGACTCGAGGTGCAGAGGAAGGAGAGTGGAGTGCTGGTGTCCCAGGCTGGATATGCGGAGCGAATCGTGGAGCGGTTCGGCATGAAGGAAGGGAAGTGCATCTCTACACCTCTGGAGAAGGCTATGAAACTTCGCAAGGTAAGGGGAGGATTCTGGAAGATCCGCTGGTGTTCCGGGCTCTGGTTGGGATCTTGATCAATCTGACGATTACCAGGCCGGATATTGCATATGCAGTTGGCAGGAGGGATGCGGTATATGGCGGAACCACATATGCCTCATCTTCTAGCGGCCAAGAGTATATTGAAGTATGTCAAGGCGACTTCAGATATGGGTCTTCTTTACAGGAGGGATGCGGGCTTCGAGGTGCTTGGGTACATAGACGCTGATTACGGGGGAGATTCGGATGATCGGAAGTCGACGTCTGGCTACGTCTTCATGGCGGGGCCCACAAATATATCATGGTGCAGCAAGAAGCAGGATTCCGTGTCGGTCTAAACCACGAAAGCGGAATACAAGGCTTCGGCCTTGGCAGCTCAAGAAGCCATCTGGCTTAGGAGGTTGGTTGAAGACGTCCATAAGGAAGTTCGGGGTCCGACTCTGCTTCGCGGCGACAATGAGAGTGCTCTCAAACTGGTTACTAATCCAGTTTGTCACGCGAGGACCAAGCATATCGAGATCGAGCATCATTTCATTCGTGAGAAGGTGTTGGAGGGGTCTCTTTCGGTCGAGCATGTTCGGAGTCAGGACAACATTGCTGACATCTTCACAAAGGCGCTGGCGAAGGGGTCGTTTACTCGGCTAAGAAGTTTACTTGGACTGTTTTCAACTTCCCACTTCAAGGGGGAGTGTTGAAAATATTGAAGTGGGAGTTTTTGTGAAGTTGGCGGTCTGGGGGGAGACCGCACGGTTTGGTCTAACCGCACGGTCTTGCGGTCTCCTCTGGCGGTTTGACCTCTTTGGTCTAGCCGCGGGCTACTCAGTGTGATCGTCATTCTTCTGTCAAAGGGTGCCGAGGTGAGGCCGCGCGGTCTGGTTATCTGACTGCGTGGCGGAGCAGGTTTCTACCTGGTAAGGAAGGCGCGCGGTCTGGTGCTTGTGACCGCGTGGTGCGGGCAGCTCGGTCTGGAGGCTGTCCGGGTTCTTTGTGGTGCGCGCGGACTAAGGTCGTCTTAGTCGCGCGGTCTCCGAGTTGTGTTCGCATGGCTGGTCCTTCGGCGATTAGCTGGCATATGCGGTCACATGTGTTTGATCGACTTGGCGGGCTGTGCCCTAGTCGGTCTGGTGTGTTCGCGGTCTCTGGAGGAGGTCGGGTAGCGAACACAGGTGGTGAGCGACATGACCGGGCGGGTTGTCATGTTCGCGCGGTTTCTGTTGAAGTCGGCGAGCTCACTAACCAGGAGGTTCTTTTGCTGGTCGCGCGGGTTGACCAATCTGGTCGCGCAATCAAGGGGTGGTGATCCTATCTCATAAGGTGGTGACTGGATCAGGTCGCCTGCCTATAAATAGGAGCCACTGTAGCAGCAAATATATAGCACCAAGTGTAAGCTGAGCTCGCGACCTGTTCTTGCGGTTTGTTTTTGTAACCGACCGGCTAGCTGATCGAACTTGTCTTGTGCAGCTTCTGCGGATTGTGCGGGTAGCAGCGGTCACCTCCTCTTCTGAAGGTGTTCGGGCGGTCTCGCTGCTTGCAGTGCGGGTTGCTGGAGTTCGGGAGGATCAGTTGAGTTCGGGAGTTCGCGTGGTTCTCCGTTGGTGTTAATCAAGGCGCAGGCAGACAGTTCGGGCGATCTGGTTTCTTAGCCGGGCGGATTGTCAAGTCGGGCGGTTAGGCGGTTTCAAGTTGGCAGACTGCTGGTTTTCCTTTCAGCTGCTTTTCTCTTCTGTTTTTTGTGTACTGACGAAATCATGTCTCGCCATGTATACCTCGCCCTGTAATGAAGAATTTTGTTTATCAATAAAGATTGTGTTTGCTTCATGTGCTTCTAGTTGTTTGGCTTGAACTTTTAGTTATACAATTCTTGTTCACTCCTAGATCTTCAGAAAATTTCACACAACCAGCTTCTGGACCAATCTACGGCTTCAACGACAGTCCTATCCCGGTTAAAGGAACCATCACTCTCCCTGTTACCCTAAGAGATTTCCCTAGGAGGGCTACCCGCGACGTGCAGTTCGTGGTAATCGAGACAGAATCGCCTTACAATGCGATTTTCGGTCGACCGTTGCAGGTCCTATTTGGAGCTATCCCGTCCATCCCACACCTCGCAATGAAGTTTGTCACCCCAGGAGGAATTGGAGTTGTCCGTGGAAACCAGAAAGCAGCACGCGAGCGCTATCTGCAGCAGATGGATCCTGGACAAGGAGCCGCCCTGTGCGCCACCACATCCAGAACTTGAAGCCCCAAAAGGAGCTAGAAATTGGGCAGAAATGTCTTACTATATTCCAAACTCGTCAAATTGTCTTTAAGAACTCTTGTTTGTAATAGTTATTCTAGACAAGTCGTAAGCCTGCGCTTATGCAAGAACTATTGTGTGTTAAATTTCGAAATGATTTCTCTGCTTCGAGCACTGCTATTCAAACACAGTTAAGATCAACTGCAAGCAGCGCCAATTGTTGTAATATCAACGACATCCCCCAGGTCGGTTAAGCGAACCTCCCACTACCCGGCTCAAATTGCTCGCCATTCGCCCACGTAGTAGGTTCCGACACCACCTGGGTCTCGTCCTCTAAACCGCGTCGCCAGGGCCTGCCCCCCTCGAGCTCGCAAACGGTTCGAAGCGTCTGCCCTTCATCGCTTCTATCAACGACATCCCCCAGGTCAGTTAAGCGAACCTCCCACTACCCAGCTCGAATCGCTCGCCATTCGCCCACGTAGTAGGTTCCGACACCACCTGGGTCTCGTCCTCTAAACCGCGTCGCCAGGGCCTGCCCCCCTCGCGCTCGCAAACGGTTCGAAGTGTCTGCCCTCCACCGCTTCTATCAACGACATCCCCCAGATCGGTTACGCGAACCTCCTACTACCCGGCTAGAATCGCTCGCCATTCGCCCACGTAGTAGGTTCCGACACCACTTGGGTCTCGTCCTATAAACCGCGTCGCCAGGGCCTGCCCCCATCGCGCTCGCAAACGGTTCGAAGCGTCTGCCCTTCACCGCTTCTATCAACGACATCCCCCAGGTCGGTTAAGCAAACCTCCCACTACCTGGTTAGAATCGCTCATCATTCGCCCACGTGGTAGGTTCCAACACCATCTGGGTCTCGTCCTCTAAACGCCAACCCCGTGAGAGAAGAACATGGTTTGTCGAACAAAACATTGGTTGAAACACCGCAAAAACTCCGCTACTATAAGAGCTGAAAGCAAGAACAGTTGTACAAACGACGCAACCCGCTAACAGCCTTCAGCTCAGCAGCCCGCTCCGGCGAAGAAAGGCGCTCCACCTCCGTCTTCAAAGACACCAACTCGACCCCCAGGAGAGTCACTGTAGCTCGCAAATCCTCCAACAAATGAGCCGAACCCCTCACAAGGGCCTTCTCCGTACGAACTTCAGCACGAGACTCCTCCAGCTCCACCGCAACGCCCAGATCACACCAAAAGATTACAAAATCCTCGCATTTCCTTGAGCAATAGCAAAGAACTCCGAGGATTTGGGGGGCAATTGATGGGTTGTCATCTATTATGTAGAGAAACCCGAGCTGCGATTAGCCAAAAACCCAACTCCTCCACTAAGATGAGGGGTCATGGGGAAGAAAGTGGGTCAAACCCACTATCTCCTCGCACAACCGCAACCACGCACAGTCGCGCGCAATGCCATGCCCAAACACGCATGCGCGACCGAACGCGCGCGACCGCGCACACGACCACGTCAAGGTCGCACACATCCACATGCGCACTACCGCGCGAGGTACCGCGCACCCGCACGCGTGCGCGCGCGCTAGCCCATGCGCGTGGCCCGCACGCCTGCGCGCGCGCGCTGGCCAGCGCGCTAGCGCGCGCCCGCGCGTCCGCGCGCTGGCCAGCGCGCTAGCGCGCGCCCGCGCGTCCGCGCGCTGGCCCGCGCGCTAGCGCGCCCCCGCGCGTCTGCGCGCTGGCCCGAGCATTAGCGCGCGCTTGTACGTCTGCGCGCTAGCGCGCGCCCGCGCGCTAGCGCGCGCGACTTGCCGATCGATCTCCCTCGGCACGCCCGTCGCCCCTTTGCGTCGTCCTCGCACGACTCCGATCATTCTTTTACGGCGCTCTCGCTTAACGTGCACTTAGCACCGCTAAGTCCGTAGCGTGCCTTTGATCCGCGCGCACTTGAACGTTGCAAATTAAGTTCATAGTGCGCGCAATTGCTAACTCCACTTTCCCTCTTAAGACTGCAGGATTTGCACATTGCAATATAATCAGGAAAATACCAAGGAAGCTGCCCGAACTGACCGGGGGGCAAAATCATCATATTCAGAAAGTGGCGATCCATGTGCACTCGATCAGCGGTCGAGATCGGCCCGTCAGGTGGTTACAGTGGTTACAACGACAAAATTACCGGGTCGCCCCCGGCCGAATCTATAAAAGGGACCCAGAATTCTCATTTGAAGGGATCTGACTTTTGGCATCCGAGAGCAGCGGCGGAACTAGGATTTCGAAGTCGTACGGGCATAATTAAAGTATTATCAATTCGGGGGGTTCGGGGGGCAGTGCCCCCTGATGTGGGGGTTCGGGGGCAGTGCCCCTGATATATTTATGTAAGGAAAATATTGAACAAAATATTACACAACATAGCATAGAAGATCTAAAAATTGTTTGTCAAATACTAAAAACTTACAGTTCAACAAGATACTTTCCGCTGGCACATGCTCTGAAAACGAGAAATAATAGTTTCTGTTGTAATAATTTCTGCAACATCTTTTTCAATGTACGCAACCAAGCAATCATTCATCCATTCATCCCCCATTCTATTTCGCAACCGATTCTTTATGATCTTCATTGCAGAAAACGTTCTTTCAACAGTAGCTGTAGCAACTGGTAGGAGGCAAGCCAATTTCAATAATCTAAAAACTAACTGATAGTGATCTTGTTTTTTTAATTCCACAATTTTTTTCAGAAGATCACTAATTCGTTTAACATCAGAAAAGGTGTCCGTTGATGTAGATTGCATATCAAAAATATATATGTCAAGTTGTCATTCAAGTAACTGCAACTCTATAGGCGTAAAATCATACGGATATAATGCAGCAAGGTGAAGTAATTTTTGTTTATCATATGAACTAAAATGATCCTTTGGGTCTAGACAAGCAACACATAAGAGTAATTCTGTATTTACTTCATCAAAACGATCATTTAGCTCATTTAGCATCCAACCAAGCACTGCATTAAAAAGTTCAATCCTGAAATAATGTTTATTTGTAATCTCACGTGCATTGCGTCTTGATCTACCTTGCTGAACAAACTTTTCATCCATATTAACAATTTCTATGTCATGTTTTCTACAGAAAGTTGAGACTTCAGTCATAAAAATTTCTCACTCGACTTCATCATTTCTCATCTTCAATAATAATAGTTTTGACAATTTTACGAAATGCATTGCATTTACAATATCTTGATCTTTTCTCTGCAACGCTTGAGATAGTTCATTTGTTTTTGATAAAATATTTTTCATCAAATGAATAACAAATGCAAATTTGAAAGTCAAGATAACTTGGACAAGTACGCCTGCCATTCCTCTTTGATTTCCATCTGCCCCATCAACTATGATAATCTCAAGTGTTGAAACCTGCAACAGGCCTCTTGAGTTCGGACCCACTGGGGGTGCAGCCGATGCTTACTTCTCCCTCACTAGACTCTCCTGACGGTGGATGTGAGAATAAGAAAAGACCCAAGGCTGAAGCGAGGAGGTCCCGCCACACACCCGGAAGATCTTAGAGAGCTTCCTCTCCCAAACCAGAGCTCAACCGGGCACCTTGGAGGGCACTAGCAGCCGACCAAAAACTAGCCTGGAGGAGAGGATTCTCTAAAATCGGATCTCCTCCAAGGTGCCCTTAAGGGTCTATTTATAGTTTTTCCTAGGCTGGTCTGCAGATAACACGAATCCGCCTTTTAGTTTTACTAACCGCACCCCAAATTGGTCTGCTAATAGCCTAACCCGCTGTTCCGAAGGGCTATTTGCAGCCCACAAGGGGCATTATGGTCGTTTCCCCCTCAAAGCCTTTGGGGCGAGTGGTCCGTGAGGGCACCACTCGCCGATCTCCCGCTCAGCTGGGCGAGTGCCCATGCTACTGAGCGAGTGGTCCGTGAGGGCACCACTCGCCGATCTCCCGCTCAGCTGGGCGAGTGCCCATGCTACTGAGCGAGTGGTCCGTGAGGGCGCCACTCGCCGAACTTCTTCTCGCCTGCAGCGTACCCCCACTAATCCGGGGATCTCTCCACCTTCCTTAGCCTGGGCGAATGATCCGGCTGACCCAGGTCTCGCCAGTTGGCTTGAGGGACCCACTCGGCGAATACGGGTTGTACACAATCCCCGCTCTTTGCGAGCGGTTCCTACGCTCGGAAAGAACAGTCCAACCCTGTATTCGGTGAGTGCTTGCTGACTGGACCCATAAGACTCTGTGGGTCCCACCGTCATCCTATATATACCTCCTCATGTCAGACTTTTCTGGACCATTTTTATATCTCGGCCCGGAGTTTTCTCTCCCTGGACCTTTCGCCACTCCCAATGTCTTTCCACAAGCCTTCCACGAGACCCCTTTCGCAAGAAATGATCGAACGCCTGGCAGCGGCCCAGACTGCAACCGCCCCCAAAACTGCCAGATTTGCTCCCTGGCTTAAATCCAAGCGAGACTCGAGCGCCCCATATGTCTCGCGGTGAGCCAAAGCGATTCGGATGAATCGCCAAAATGGCGAGACCGCCTCGGACTCTCCGACGAATACTCCTCCAGACCCCGGGACTCAGGTATGAAGATTCCTCCTGCCTTTCTTTTTAGTTTCTGCCTCCTTATTCGGCAATCGCTCCGACCATTCGCAGGGGATTTCGGTGCCTGAGGACGACCACGGGGCCGTTTTGAACAGTGTCGTGGTGACACCTCTCGCGGACGAGGCACCTACTCCAGATTTGGACCTCGCTCCTCCACCCCCTCCGGGCGAGACCATACTTCAATCCAGTAAGTTGTGAACCCTCTCGATTTTCCTTTCATGTTGCTTGTTACTGACCATTACCTTCTCGCAGCCCTCAACCCTGACGTCCCGCTGCGGGACTCCATTCCTCAAAGTTCCCCTGCCCAGCAGAACCCCTCTGTTATCGCGAATGAACCGAGGGTCTCCCCTGAGCTAGAACTGGGTCAGCACCTCCGTGCTGATGACCGTACGAATGCTCCGGCTCCTCCTCCTCCGCTTTACCACCCCGGGAAAGGGAAGGTTCTACCACCTTCCGCAGGCTTGTCTGGGGTCCTCCCCCATTCGTCTCGCCCTTCAGGTCATAGGGAACCCGTCCCTGGTCAGTTTACTCTTCTGCCCCTATCGTACTCGCTTATTTTACCGCAACTGACCTAGTTGTGATTTCGCAGGCTATCGGGAAGCCTCCCCCCTTGATTCCTACAACGAGGGGGAAGAGGGGATGCTCTCGCCTCTCCCCTCCCCTGGGGATCTCACTGATTTCCTGGGCGACTCCTCAGATCACGCGACCCTGAAGGAGCGGATCACGGAGGTCTTGGGGAAGCTCATCCTCATCCAGCGGAACGTCGCCGGCCAGGTGGATGATGTGCGGCTGAGAGTCGCGCGTGAGTTAAAGGATCTTCGGCGGGACTACTCGCGCCTTCTCACGATGGTGGAGCGCCTGGGGGGTGAAGGAGGGGAGTTGTCTCCCGAAAGACACGCCGCGCGAGCCCGGGACCAACTCCAACTGGCTTCCCATGAGATCACCAATATGCTCGCGTACTACCGCCCGCGAATGCCCCTGGAAGCTGGGTCGCGAAGGCGAGGTCGGTGGGTCTGGGAGGAGTTCTGATCTAGTCGACATTCACCCCTCCTGTTATTTCTTTCCTCGTTTTCTGTGTTGCGGATGCTGGACTTTTATATTTGTCTGTAATAATTTATACTCTACGCTTTGCGAATGCTCTATTTCTCATTTTTTGTTTTTCTCGTAGCTTGCCTGGGTATTGCCGAATGATATGCTATTGCCGAATGTTTTCTTAGCTCTTTCGCGTGGCCGTCGAGCGAATAGCCACAGGGCATTCACCATTAATGAGCGAGAGGGATCGGCCCGGGTTTCGAGGCGTCGGTAAGGCGCGATTGCCATCCGCATACCCGTTACCTCGAAAGCCCAAACGCCGTTTAGTCCTTCTATAAATAGGACTTTCAACCACCGTATTAAATACCTTACCATCCGTTCCCCCTCTCTCCTCGCGCTAGCACTCGCGCTTCTCCCTTCCCTCTTGTTGCCTCGCCTCAGGCTCGCTCATCTTCGCCAACCTTTTGTAGAACTCCGGGTTGGCCGCCTCCCCTTCTATCTCCTCCGCCGCTCGCTCCATCAACTCCTCAAAGGAGACCAGAGCCCTCCTCTTCAGGTCCATCTTGAAGAACCCGTCTCTCAATCCCACAATGAACGCCATTTTGAGGGCAAACCCTGACACCTCCTGCACAAGGTGTATCTCTTCCTGAAACCTGTCCACGTAATGTACCAGGGACTCCCCCTCCCTCTGCCTGATCTTGAAGAGAGCCTCCACATCCTTCTTCCTCTTTTTTGACGTCGAGAATCGCAGCCGGAAGCCCCGACGCAGATCGTCGAACGTGTAGATGGAACCTACGGGAAGCTGGTGGAACCAATCCCTTGCCTTCTCCTTCAGGGTGGTTGCGAAGAGCCGGCATTGGAATGCATCCGACATGGGGAGAATTGAGGTCATGTCCTCAAACCACTGCAGGTGCACGACCGAATCCTCTTTTCCGGTGTAGTAGGACATCTCCGGCCCCCGGAACCCCTCTGGCACTGGAGCCGAGAGGATCATCTCGCAAAAGGGGCTCCCTTCCCCTGCTCGGCGAATGGTCCTCTCGCACGGAGCCAACTCGCACACCTCAGCACTCGCCGGACTGCTGAACAGCTGCCGCCCCGGGAGATCTCGCGCACTTCCTTCTGCTGGCACCTCCTTTCCCGGCCGCTGCCCCAGAGCGTTCTCGCCGACCTGCTGGGGTGGAATGATGGGAACCGCTGGCGTCTCGCATTCGCCCCTTGCCGCGAGAACTGTCTGCAGGACTTCTCGCTTGAGTTTCTCGAACATCTCCAGCCACTCCCCTGTCGCTGGTGGCTGCGAGTGGCCTGAATCAGAACCATTCCCTCCATCTCCTGTCATCGAGCCTAGCTTGGGATTTTCCTTCACTGGATACGGTCCACGCTCACCGCACCAAAAATGTTGAAACCTGCAACAGGCCTCTTGAGTTCGGACCCACTGGGGGTGCAACCGATGCTTACTTCTCCCTCACTAGACTCTCCTGACGGTGGATGTGAGAATAAGAAAAGACCCAAGGCTGAAGCGAGGAGGTCCCGCCACACACCCGGAAGATCTTAGAGAGCTTCCCCTCCCAAACCAGAGCTCAACCGGGCACCTTGGAGGGCACTAGCAGCCGACCAAAAACTAGCCTGGAGGAGAGGATTCTCTAAAATCGGATCTCCTCCAAGGTGCCCTTAAGGGTCTATTTATAGTTTTTCCTAGGCTGGTCTGCAGATAACACGAATCCGCCTTTTAGTTTTACTAACCGCACCCCAAATTGGTCTGCTAATAGCCTAACCCCGCTGTTCTGAAGGGCTATTTGCAGCCCACAAGGGGCATTATGGTCGTTTCCCCCTCAAAGCCTTTGGGGCGAGTGGTCCGTGAGGGCACCAGTCGCCGATCTCCCGCTCAGCTGGGCGAGTGCCCATGCTACTGAGCGAGTGGTCTGTGAGGGCACCACTCGCCGATCTCCCGCTCAGCTGGGCGAGTGCCCATGCTACTGAGCGAGTGGTCCGTGAGGGCGCCACTCGCCGAACTTCTTCTCGCCTGCAGCGTACCCCCACTAATCCGGGGATCTCTCCACCTTCCTTAGCCTGGGCGAATGATCCGGCTGACCCAGCTCTCGCCAGTTGGCTTGAGGGACCCACTCGGCGAATACGGGTTGTACATCAAGCACATCAATAATAGAAGAGAACATGCGAATAAAATTTAAAGCTGTGCCATAATGTGACCCCCATCTTGTGTCACCGGCGCATTTGAGCTCTAAAGGTTGATTCAACCCTTGTCCACTTTCCAAGTCCCCACATCCAAGCTCTCTAGCAACTCGATCAACTTCCAAGGCTCTAAGAGAATCACGACGTTTGCAAGAGCCACCAACAACATTCATTACTGTGTTAATAAGTGTGAAAAGCTCAGCAATATCAGAATTTTTTTCTGCAACTGCTACCAGTACCAACTGCAGTTGATGTGCAAAACAATGAACATAGAAAGTGCAACTGTTCTCATTCAAAATTAAAACTTTTAACCCTCTGAACTCTCCTTTCATATTGCTAGCATCATCATATCCCTGCCCGCGCAATTTAGAAATACTAAGACCAAATCTCATAAATAAATGATCTATAGCTGCTTTAAGGGATAACGCGGAAGTATCAGCTACATGAACAAACCCAAGAAGACGTTCTGTGATCGTGCCATTGGAAGTAACATATCGTAAAACAACAGACATCTGCTCTTTTGTAGATACATCATGTGATTCATCAACTAAAATTGCATAACAGTCTTCTCCGATTTCTTGAACAATTTTATTTGTTGTCTCTATTGCAATAGCTGATACTAATTCTTTTTGAATCTTAGGCGATGTAAGTTTACAATTTTGAGGAGCATTCTGTAACACAACTGAGTTGATTTCATTATTATGTGATGCAAGAAACTTCAAAAGCTCAAGAAAATTTCCTCTGTTGGTAGACTCTTTAGTCTCATCATGACCACGAAAGGACAATCCTTGTCGTAACAGAAATCTAATACAATCGACTGAAGCACATAAACGAGCGTGATATTCCAAACTTTGTTTTTCATCTTGTCTTGCAAAAGCAATTTGAATACCCTGTTTTTGATTCATCAAAGACTCGCACAGTTTTCTAGAGGCATTATGTGGAGTAGTGTGACTTCCGACATGTTTGTCCAGTACTGATTTCTCTTTCCAATTTCTGAATCCTCTCGTGGTAAAAGTAGGCTCACAACCCCTTTGAGGAAGAATATAACAGTAAAGGCAAAATGCTGCATCTTTTTCTTTGCTGTACTCTAACCAGCCTTTAAACTCGTTAAACCAACTCTTATTAAAACGTCGAGCTTTGTTTCCAATTTCTGTTTGGGGAAAACTTTCTAGATGAGGTTGACAAGGACCCTTTTGCAAATAATATCTTCGAATGGACTCTTGAATGTTTGCATCGTATGAGTTTATAGGAAGTCTTAAGCCCGGGTCTGAAGGTAAATCTTCAATTTTAAACTCTTCTACGCGGCTTCTTTTACCAGTGAGAACTAACTCCTGAGAATCTATCGAACTTTGACATGCTCCCTTTTTAGAAAAAATTTTCTCCATTGACCACTAATTAAACACGCTGCAAAAAACCGACGGGACATTCCCGTTAGCGCAACATGTGAGGAAGAAGAATGGACCTACCTAGATCACAAACCTAAATTTATATCTATCTCTATATAATTTATATCCTACCTAGATCTAAGTGAGGAAGAAGAATGGACCTTGCGTCCTTGCCGATTATCACTCCAGTTAGTGTTGAGAACACTCCACTTTCTTGAGAACACTCCAGTTCTTGAGAACACTCCAGTTAGTGTTGAAATCTGAAGAAGAAGAAATCAGAAATTAATCAGTCCTAAATTGAAATCAGATCTTGCTTGTATTTCTAACATCTATATCTAATGTGAATGCTTGTAGATTCTACTAATAAATTCAGAATTTATAAGGTAGGAAAATTGCATAAATATTGCATCATTTAGGCATAACCATGACATTACAAAACCACCAAATCATTAATGTTCCCACATGGCACATTGCACGTTCATTCCCTGCATTCCATCTTTATCAGAACTCATTTTTAATGTCCAGAGCAAGCACAACATGTTTATTAACATGCATAATATTATTCTCAAGCTTTTGAATACCATCTCTTGAGGTTTTGAACACCATGAATTATGATTTATGAAACAATCATTTGAAGACTAACAGCATCTCCAATTTCATATTAGTGTTTATAGTTTAATGAATGCACACAAGCACATTCATTATACGTCCTATAATATTGCAATTTGAGAACAATCTTGATTCCATGTAGATACTAGAAAGCAATCTTATAGAAGTGAATACAAAAAAGGGCACATTATAATTGTGGTCAATATTTATAAAATCTGTTGAAACAGATTTCAGAAATCTGAAACAGATTTGAAGCAGATCAGAAAAAAGATTTTGAAAATCTGTTGAAAGAAGAAGAAGAAGAAGAAGAAGAAGAAGCGTACCAGCGCCGACGCCAAACGCCGATCGCCCCGCTCGCCCCGCCGCTCGCCCCGCTCGCCCGCTCTTTGCCCTAGTGGAAATCGCGAAAAAGACTGTGCCTAATGCACTATTCGCGATTTTACGCTCGGGCACGTGCCCTAGCGTGTCCACGCTTGGGTCCGCCCTTGTCCGAGAGAGCCCCTTGAAGATTTCCTTCGAAGATCTCCTTCGCGGTTCGAAGATCTCCTTAGCGGTTCGAATGTCTCCTTCGCGGTTTGAAGATCTCCTTCGTCACTTGAAGATCTTCTTCGGACTTTGAAGACTTCTTGCAATACTAAGACACTTAGCTTTTCTGAGAGGTGGCCTGTCATCCTCGGAGAATTTTCTTCAACTGCAATTGTAACGAGAAGCGGCTTGTCGCTCTCTGAACTTGTAACTTCGTTTGTAACACTCCAACACTTAGTGAAATTTGGCTGGCACCGATCCGGCCATGTGGTTTTTCACCCTTTCCGGGTTTTCCACGCTAAAAACGTTCTCTTGCCACCTGTCTATTCTCTCTGTGACTGTTTGCGCATTCGGCCCACTCTCGGGCTAAGACGGTTCAATTTGCCCGGTCTGGAAGAGCGTCGAGTGACCCGCAACAACCATTATGAATTGTAATTAATTCTAGGAAACTTTATAAAATATTAATAACAACACTTTCAAACTTTAGTAAGAATGTTGTAATGTAAAATATTAATTATTGTGTAAAATTATATTAAATAATTATTTATTACTATATTACAATTAACATTAATAAAATCAATATCATTCAAAATTATTTAATATGCGTTTGAAGCTTCAATCCTATTATGAGTGAATGACCTTAGTGTTAGAATATTTTTTATTTATTTAAATACTAATGTGAAATCTTAATATTTTTTGGTTTTTGAAATTACTATTCTGAATAACTCTCCCTAATGTCAATTTAACATTTTTTTTGTAAATAGCCACTGAAGTGTTCATTCAAATAATTAAGGCTTATGCTGTGTTTGTCACGATGGTGGTCATCGTGAATGCGATGGTTATGAACTGTCGTTCGCGAACGTTCTACCTCACTTAAGAAACAAAAATTCATCGAAGCAAAAAAGCCGTGCCAAACGAAACCTATAGACTCAGTTTGAGATATATGTGACATTTGAGTGGTGAGAGTTTGAAACTGTGATTGTAAACACTATAGTGATAGTTTACCTGAGTTTGAAACTTCCATGACATCTATTTTTGGCACAAATTTCGCAGTCTAGGGTTTGAGCGTTCGTGACAGCTACTGCTTGACTATATATACTTGCCTACATTTTTTTCTTATCTGCCTACACTAACGTCACTGCTTTCTCACCGCTCTCCCAAACAGGACCTTATTTAGCTTGGCCATAACGCAGTGTATATTAATAGTGTAAATTGTGGTGGGAAATGAGATGTGTGATAAAATGACTGGTGAGTTTATGAAGCTGCTTGGAAAAACTTCTTTTGCCGTGACTTTTATGACAAAGAAACTATTTTAAAAGAAAACAATTGCATGGACGATTGTATAAACGTACCCTACTTTTATTTTATAAAGACTTTTATTTAAGATAATAATTACTCATTTTTGTTGTTGGTGATCTACTTCTCTACAACCTCCAGTCGCCAATATTCCTGCTCAAGCTTTTCTGAACGTTCCGATAATGTTTCAACCGCTCTACCTGATCGATTCTGAAATCCCTCTTCATATTTCTTCATATTTTGACTCGATAATGTTTCGACAACTATTTCGGTTTTTGCTCGTGCAATTGAGGTTGAATTTGTAACGAATAAGCCAATTGGAGAATAGACTGGTTTGATGGTGTTGACTATTGATATAGTAGCTAGATATATAGTGTTAGAATATATACGTTTTAATAAACAAATTATTGAAGTTATGGGAGAAACTTCCATTAGTAACCAAACTGTTCTTAACTTCTGGTGCATGTATATAAGGCTTAATTCTTAACCTTATATTGGTTAGATAAGACAAATGAAGCGATGAACCACACCACTCGCACGCGCGCCCACCAACTAGCGATGAACCACACGGTTTCTTATCCCCATATTTCTCTGTGTGTATATATATCTATAACAAAATTTGACCGCAACTAGCGGTATCATCGAAATATGACTCATCATAGAGAAGCAACATGCGTCAATTATTGTTCGTCATAACTCATATGTCAAACTGTCATCCAGCTTCAACACACATTTGCTAGAACCAACTATGTATCGTCATTAGCATCATAAACTCACAACATGCACTACAAGAAAACTGACCTTTAGTGATGAAAATTTAGTGACGAAATATATTTCGTCACTAAAGACATGTCTTCAGTGACGAATCAAATGTTTGGTCACTAAAGAGTTGCTTATTGTGACGAATTTGATTTTTCGTCGCTAAATGAATATGATTGAATCTTTTCAGTGATGAAATAAACATTTGGTCACTAAAAATTATAATAATTTGTGATGAAATAAATTTTGGTCACACACTGTTAATTATTAGTGACCAAAAATATATTTGTCGCTAATAATTAATTTTTTTTAACTTCTCCCTCTAATTGTAAATATTCCCACTTAAATCAAAACCGGTGAAAAAAATCCTAAAAAGAAGATTTATTCAAGAAATTTGCCCAAATCTTTCGTTTCCCGAATGATTACACAAGCTCCTCCTCACAAACCCTCGATTGCGCATCCTGAAAAATATGCGAGAGACCTGCTCATATCTCGATCCCTCGCCTCGCGATCGGCCTCCACCTCCTCCTCACGCTCGGCCTCTGCAATACATGCCCTAACACATGCCCTAATCTGGTCCGATGGCTGTTCTCCACTAACCACAAGGATATTGGTACTCTCTATTTCATCTTCGGTGCCATTGCTGGAGTGATGAGGTTATTTGGTAGCCTTCGAAGGTTTCATTACTTTTCTTCCCTTCTATCCTCTCATAACTCAAAAGGATGGCTAGAGCAAGGATTCTGAACAAAAGCCCTTTCGCAGGAGCATAAAATCCATGCTGAAAGATCCGGCAAGGGAAACGAGGGATTTTGAGCAAGCCTCTCCCCAGCCCCGCTCGCAGCACTCCCACCATGCTCTTATCAAAGGAAGAGATTATGAAAAATGTTTGTGTTACATGTAAATAAAGAACAATGTAATGTTTGTTTATTATATATATTTTTACTCTATTGAGTTTAATAGAGTTTAAAAGCTCTATTGGTCTGTACTTAAGGGTTTGGGCTATCTCCCACCTTTTTTCTATTAATATATTTAAAGAAAAAATCTCTTTTCATTTATGAGACTTTTTTAGCAAATGAATAATTTATTTATTGTTGCACTTAATAAAGAAATAAATAATTTTAGTACCCAAAAGTTGTTATTATTGCATTGCACAAGCAGTGATTAAATAAATTTGGTCACTAAATATATTTAGTGACGAAAAATAGTTATCACTAATAATGGATATTTAGTGACGAAATGTAGTTGTCACTAATAATGTAGATTTAGTGACGAAACGAGTTGTTACTAAAAATATATATTTAGTGACGAATATTAGTGGTCGCAAAAGATGTACATTTAGTAACGAAAATTAGTTGTCACTAAAAACATACATTTAGTGACGAAAATTAATTTGGTCACTAAATACATTCAGTGACGGGCCTTTTGCAACCACCTTGTGACGGATTAAATTTGGTCACTAAATGTCTTTAGTGACCAAACCGCAATATTTAGTGACCAAAATTTTCGTCACTAAATGTCAGTTTTCTTGTAGTGATGGAGAGTAGTCCTAGACTCGCTGAGAGTACTAATGGTGCAAGGATCTACATTTCATGTCAACCACAATTCGACAAAACTCAACACCAACTATCACACAAATAAAGTATTGTTCGTCATATGTCAAACTGTCGTGGACAGCTCGCTTCAACGAACACACATTTGCTAGAATCAACTATGTATCATTCGCATCGCAGACGCACATCATGGAGAGTAGTCCTAGACTTGCCAAGAGTAATAGTGCAATGATGTATATTTCATGTCAGACACAATTAGACAAAAATCAACACCAACTATCACACAACATACTACAAGAAAAATCTCATGTAGCAAGGGAGGTTAGAAAGGTAAGATAATTCCTTCCTAATTAGTATGAAATTTAGCTAGGTAAATGCTTTTTTATTTTACCTACAAAAATAACAAGAGATTTTTTTGTTGCAAAAAATAGCAACCAAATTTTTTGTTGCAATTTTTTTTTGGCTAAAATAGCAACAAATTTTTTGCAACAAATTTTTTGTTGCAAAATAGCAACGAATATTTTTGTTGCAGAATATTTATAGAGGTGAAAAATTATTTCTGATATGCACACGTTTATATAATCCTCCGGGGGTGCGTTTAGCCGCATCTCCACCTTGAGAGTGGAGTTAGGGGGGATGGGGGGGGGGGGGGGGGGGGGGGGGGGGGGTAACTCCCATGAAATGAGAGTGGGGAATAAATCGCCACGACCATCGGAGCCCGCTCATGTGACAGCGAAGCTGCACCCCGTCACCTGAGACCGCACTCCGCATAGTGGGGGGCGGCCG
The DNA here is from genome assembly GCA_033032865.1 of Dactylorhiza incarnata. Lineage (NCBI taxonomy): Eukaryota > Viridiplantae > Streptophyta > Magnoliopsida > Asparagales > Orchidaceae > Dactylorhiza > Dactylorhiza incarnata. The sequence goes on from JAWHQI010000383.1 coordinate 563,030, forward strand.
AAACCGCACCCCCCCCCCCTCAGTGGGGTGTTGCCGGCGCCGCACCCTCGTTGGGGATGCGGCCGGTGCCGCACCCCCCTTGGAGGTGCGACCGACGTCATTCCCCCCTTGGGGACGTGGCCGGCGCCATGCCTCCCTACAAGGGATGCGACAAGCACCGTGCCCCTCTCCGGGGGGGGGGGGGGGGAGGGGCGTCCTGGATGTAGGCACCCCTTCTTTTCAGCGGGGTGCGTGTTCCCGTCTTGAGAGGCGAAGGCTTAAGCAGGTGCGTACAATCACATTTTTGGCCTTCCACCCGCGAAACAAGGTAAGCACACTCAGAACACTCCCGTTTTTGTTGCACGCTCAGACCGCTTTCCGTGTTCGTTGCACGCTTATATCGCTTTTCGTGTTTGTTGTACGCTCAGAGCGCTTCCACGTTCGTTGCACGCACGACAGTTAACCTTTCTCAATTCCCTATATTGCAGGTCTAGTTCACTTCACTCAACGCCGTCAACGAAGCTGCCCAAGCTGACCGAACTGCCTGAGGGGCAAGAAGGGAATATCCAAAAATTGGCGATCCGTGTGCTCCAAATCGACTAGCGTGATTCGTCCGTCAGGTAGTTACGGTGGTTACAACGACGAAATTACCAGACTACCCCTGCCCAAGGCTCTAAAAGGAGCCCAGAGCCTTCATTTCAAGGGACCTTCTCCTTCGGTGCTTGAAGACCTCTTTCGACCTTCGAAGATCTTCTTCAAATCTTCGAAGATCTCCTTTGAGCCTTCGAAGATCTCATTCGTGCCATCGAAGATCTTCCTTCAAGCTACAAAATGTGACCCGAGAATCTCACTTCCGTTCCTAGAAAAGTTCTTAGTCTCTCGAGAGGTGACCTATCACCCTCGAGGTTCTCTCTCCACCATTGTAACGAGCAGCGGCCTGTCGCGCTCGTGTTCTCAGATTCTAATTGTAACATACCAGAAGATATATAGCAGAATTTGTTCGGCACAGCTTCGATCGCGTGGTTTTTCACCCTTTCCGGGTTTTCCACGATAAAAAGTCCCATTGTTAACTCTCTTATTGACTGTTTGCGCGTTCGGCTCGCTCTCGAGCTAAGGTGGTTCAATTCGACCGATCTACCAGAGCGTCGACTAACCCGCAACAATTTCCTTCAAGAAATTTTCATCCCTCTATCGTAAAAAATAAAATTTTTAATTTCGTTATCTCTCTTATAAAATTGACTTGCTAGAATTGGCTTTTCGACGAAAATCAATATCTACATGAATTGATTTTGTAAAGAATTCCAATTTTGTTTTTCGGCTATAAAATTGAATTCAGTCAATAGAATTGAAATTGAGGCACAAAAGTTGTTCGGCTGAATGATGGAATTGGTATTGGAATTGACATTATATAATAATTTTATAAAGCTCAAAATATGCGTCAACGCCGAACGCATTAAATTGCATAATATATTTTAAGACACACGTTTTTCGCCCAAACGCAAAATTTTCGCCCAGGTGCACGTTTTTTGCCCGGACGCGCATTTTTCTCCAAGACGTGTATTTTTTGCCAAGGCGTGTGTTTTTTGGCACATGACCGCATTTTTCGCCCGATCGCGTGTTTTTCGGTTGAGAGTGCATTTTTTTGCACGGAAGCACACTTTTTGTCTAGACGCACATTTTTTGCCCGTGCGCGCGTATTCGCCTGAGCGGGTGTTTTTCGGCCCAGGTGTGCGTTTTGCGGCCAGGGCAAAAAATGCGCGGTTGGGAGAAAAATGCGCGCCTGAGAAAAAAAAACAGCGCCCAGGCTGAAATAAACGCAGTTTAGCGAAAAATGTGTGCCCGGGGAAAAAACATGTTCCCGCACGGAAAACGCCCTTCAGGGCGAAAATGCGCGCCCGGCGAAAAACACACGTCCGTGCAAAAAATGCGCGCCCAGGCGAAAAAATATGCGCCCGGGCGAAAAACGCGCGCCCGGCAAAAAACGCGCATCCGAGCGAAAAATGCGCGCCCGGGAAAAAAACGCGCGCACGAGAAAAAATGTGCGCACGGGCGAAAAACCCGCGCCCGAGCAAAAAACACGCGCCCGACGAAAAACGCGCGCTCGGGCAAAAAACTAGCTCCCGACTGAAATACGCGCGCCCGACGAAAATCGCGCGCCTGGGCGAAAAACACGCGCCCGGGCAAAAAGCGCGCGCCCGGGCGAAAAATGCGCGCTTGAGCGAAAAAATGCGCGCCCCACTGAAAAACCCGCCCCGGTGAAAAAACATTCGCCCGACCGAAAAACGTTCGCGTTGGTCAAAAAACGTGTGCCCGAGTCAAAAAACGTGCGCTCGGCCGAAAAACACGCTCTTAGGCGAAAAACACGCGCTAGGGCGAAAAATGCCTGGCCGGCCGAAAAACACCCACCCGGGAGAAAAATACGCGCCCGGGTGAAAAACGCGCGCTCGAGCGAAAAACCACGCTCCCCGGCGAAAAAAGCGCCCGCCTGAGCGAAAAATGAACGCCCGTTCGAAAAACACGCGCTGGACCGAAAAACACGTGCCCGGCCGAAAAACACGCACCCTGCAGGAAATTGCACGCCCGAGCGAAAAACACGCGCGTAGGCCGAAAAACTATGGCGAAAACACTTCATTATGCGGAAAACCTATGGGCGGAGGTAAGAATTGGCGATTTGATTTTTTTAGTTCAAAATCAAAGTCATGAGTTTTCACATGAAAGTCAATATCCACATAAATTCTGTTGCGCCGAACATTAGAATTGGATTTATAATCGCCAACGTCAATTCCAGAAAGCAAATTCCGTTCAAACGAACGGACCCTAATATATTTAGGAAGAACAATATTATATGCATCCGGTGAAGCGATGAAGGCGAATAGGAGTCTCGCGTGCATCCGGTGATGGTCTGCAAGGTTCATTTCATTAGGAAATAGAAAAAGTAAATATAAAAAGGGTTTGGTTTTTTTGGCAGTCTGCACATAGTCAAATTTGAGCTGCACATAACAATCCTAAAAGAAGAGCAATATTATAAGCACATCATTTTGTGCTACACACAGCTAGTTGATATTCATTCCCTAAATAATTGTACTCACACACACCATATTATCATGACACTAAATATACAGCCCGTTTTGACTCCAATTCGTTGGCATCCGGTTTAAAACGATGACAGACACGCATTTGGCTTCCATTGACGGATGCCTCAAATATACAAAGATGAACCTCCACGTTCGCTCTGAAAGTCTGAAGATACATTTCTCCTCCACGACTTCACGCCGTACCTCTCCTCCACCTTCGCTCTGAAGAAGATGACCGGCAACTGCTTCGAAAGTGGAGGACATTGGGTGGTGACACTGGAGGTTCACCTTTTCTCTCCGATTTTTTATTTTTGATCTCCCCCATTCAACATTTCATGCGGCAGAAAATCCTGCATCTCGGATGGCGATCTCAGAACGACATCGGCGGTAAAATTTGTAACGACCCAGGATTTACCTTGACTTCACGCATGACTATTCCTGGCTTCCTGGGCTTGACCTGGCACTGTCACCGGGCTGCAGCCAGCTCAATTGGTGATGAAAAGTGAAAGAACTCCATAGTTAAACGTGCTCATGCTAGAGAAATTTCGGGATGGGTGACCTCCTGGGAAGTCCCCGTAGTGCACGCTGAACTATGAAGTTTACTCATCAGGGGGGGGGGGCAGAGACCCCCAACAACCTGCTGTGCCCGGAAGTAGGCCAGAGAGGGTTGGGTGCTTGGGCTGCAACCCGGTGACAGTGCCAGGTAAAGCCCAGGAAGCCAGGAATAACCCTGCGCAAAGTCAGGGTAAATCCTGGGTCGTCACAAAATTCCTCCCAAAATGTGGTTCATTATCCAAGAAAGCTTCTTGACGATTTTCAAGTGCGGTTGCGCTCACTCCATGAGATTCTGCCTGTTGGACGATGGAAGTTTTTTTTTTTAAATTTTCTGTATTGATCAGTGGATAACAAAAATGTCTGCAAATAACAAATTTGGCTTCCTTTAGAGTTGCAAATAGTAAATTCTGCGAATAAATAATTGTGATTTGCAAATAACAAATGCCTAAATAAATAATAAAAAAAGAATGTTTATAAAAGGTTATAAATATAATGACAGGTTTTAATAGGCAATTGTTATTCACAGACCATAAATGTCTATCCACAACTCAACCTTTTCCCACTTTATCCACAACTCAACCTTTTCCCACTTTATTTGACTTTACAAATTGTTATCCGCAGACCAATTTTAAATTTGATCAGATGAAGAAATGTTCGTTGTTGATGCGATTTCGGTTTATTTGGGAAGATTTATATATTTTTATTAGGACAATACTACACATACCTAAAGTTTACCTAAAAACCACAAAAAATGGGCCCCACAGGTCACAAAAACACCCGATTCTTCTAGGGTTAGGGTGAAAATCACAAAAAGTGGCCCCACTCGGCACAAAAACACCCGACTTTAGGGTTTGGCGCAAAAAAAACCCTAAAATCGGGTGTTTTTGTGACCTGTGGAGCCCATTTTTTGGTATAATAATTTGAAAAATAACTTCGTCATTATAAATAAGAATACTACTCTGCCAGAGTTCTCGACCAATCACACACCACAGTGCAGTGCACCATCCACAACTTCGGAGATGGGGGCTTTGATTTGTTTCGGGATAATGGGATGTGCCGAAATATCCCGCAAGGTCTGTCGCGCCATCGGTCTCGCCCCCAACGCCACCGTAGTCGCCGTCGGCAGCCGATCCATTGACAAAGCCCTTCGCTTCATCGCCGACAACTGCCTGCCGGAGGGCACGGTCGCCTACGGAAGCTACGAGGCTCTGCTCGACGATCCCACCGTCGACGCGGTCTACGTCCCGCTTCCTACCAGCCTCCACGTCCATTGGGCTGTCAAAGCCGCCGGCAAGGGCAAGCACGTACTCCTCGAGAAGCCGACGGCGGCTTCCGCGGCTGAGCTCGACCAGATAATCAAGGCCTGCGAGGCCAACGGAGTCCAAATCATGGACGGAACTATGTGGATGCACCATCCTCGCACAGACAAGATGCGAGAGATCCTCTCCGATCCCAGTCGCTTCGGCCAAGTAAAAAGGGTAAGGAATCGTTGCCCTGGTTCTTCAACAGTTTATCTGATTCCGTGTTTATTTATTTTTTCGATTGTACGAAGTGATTAAATTAGTTGACTGAACTGATGAAGGCAGGTTGAATAATATGAAGCTTAATCTTGAGTTCCCTTGTAAATCATGTTAAAGTATATTTGGACAAATAACAGGTTCAGAGGCTTAACGGGTCGTTTCGGGTACACGGATACTCGATACCCGTAGATACTCTTAGAATTCGCCTATATATACCCACCTAGGGGCAACAGATAGAGGATTCCACCTAGATCCTCATTCGGATACTTCGAGCGGCTCACTCATTCTCATTCTCGAAGCATCCCGGGTGGTGGTCAAAGTGGAACTACCTCCCCGTTGCCCCTAGCTTGGGTTTTATAGAGAAACCCTATCCCAGTATCCATAGAAGACCCGTTAAGCCTCCGAACCCGTTATTTATTCAAATGTACACTTACAAATTAAAGTTTAAGTGTTGGAAGCGAACACTTATGATATGCACTCATATTATGGGTTCTCATCTATATATACAGAACCGGGTGACGGTTAGTCAAAACCCCCACTCCTCCACTAAGATAATGGGGGGATGAGTGAGAAAGTGGACCAAACCCACCATCTCCACAACTAATCACCCGTACAACCGCACGCGCATTACACGCTGCAAGGCCACACACCACCGCGCGCAACAACACCACACGCGGCCGTTCCGTGCGTAACCGCGCGCGCTACCGCACTACCGCGCGCGCTACCGCACTACCGCGCGCGCTACCGCACACGATTCACACGACGGTACCGCTCGCCATAGCGCGCGAACCGCCTCCCCACGAGGGGCGCGGTCTAACCGCACCCCTCATGGGGGGTGCGGCTCACCCCTCACGAGGGGTACGACTCACCCCTCACGAGGGGTACGGCCAAACCGCACCCCTCTTGGGGTACGGCCAAGCCGCACCCCATGAAGGTGCGGCCAAGCCGCACCCCCCTTGGGCAAGTCGCACCCCCCTTGGGGTGCGGCCTAACCGCACCCCTCATAGGGGGTGCGACTCCTCTCCTGCAGGGGGCCCTGCGGAGCTTCCGGCCGAGGCCGCACCTCCCCGACAAGTCAGGCCGAAACCCAATCCCCCCTTGGGGGCGCGGCTTCTCGTTTCCCAGCTACCTGCGCGCTCAGAACGCTTAAATGTTCAACGCGCACTTAGAACGCCTCATCGCGCGATCAAAACGCTCCCGTGTTCATTACGCGCCCAGAACGCTCCTGTGTTCGTTGCACGCTCAGAACGCTTCCTCGCGCGCTCAGAACATTTCCACGTTCTGAACACGCGCGCAATTAACCTTTCCTAATTTCTCAGATTGCAGGACCCGTTCGTCGCCTTTATCGCCTTCAACAAAGCTGCCAGAACTGCCCGAAGGGCGAGACGGTCATTTACGAAAAATTACAATCCGTGTGCTCCAAATCGACCAGCATGATTCGCCCGTCAGGTGGTTACGGTGATTATGACGGCAAAATTACCGGGCTACCCCCGGGCAAAGCTATAAAAGGAGCCCAGAGCCTTCATTTCAAGACACCTTGCCTTCGACGCCCTAGAGAGCTTCTTTGAAGATTTCCCTGGAATTCTCCTTCGGCGCTTAAAGATCTCCTTCGGCTCTCGAAGATCTCCTTCGAGCCTTCGAAGGTCGCGAAAGGCGACTCAACTTTCTCACTTTTGTTCTCACTGCCGTTCTCAGAAGAAAAAATACTTAGTTTTCCGAGAGGTGGTATGTCGCCTTCGGAGTTCTCTCCCTCTCTCTCTCTCATTGTAACGAGCAGCGTCCTGCCGCGCTCGAGTTCTCAATCTCTAATTGTAACCCCCTGAAGATAGTGGAAGTTGGCCGGCACAGCTCCGGCCGCGTGGTTTTTCACCCTTTTCGGGTTTTCCACGTTAAAAGCTCTTCGTGTCACTTGCTAACTCACTCATTGACTGTTTGCTCGCTCGGTTCGCTTCCGAGCTAAGACGGTTCAATTCGACCGGTCTACCAGAGCACCCGAGCGATCCGCAATAACTTCTTCTAACATTAAGATCCCCAGAGATGTGCTCAGGGGAATGACTCGGAAAGAGGAAGATCAAAGGTTAAACTAAAATAGAACTAATGCGTTCATTTCATCCCTTGTTTACAGTTCATCATCTATTCAAATTCATACAGATTATAGTGGGCTGCTAGGCGTTACTTCTTGTATTAACATGAAACGAGATGAGTGCTAAATTGATAAAATAACAATCCATGAGGATCATAAGTGTTGAAATAGCCCATGTATTTGGTCAATTTGGTGGCCCATTTACTCCTCTTCTATATCTCTTTAGTCCCACATTGTGTATATGATTTCTCTCTCTCATCTCTCTCCTATAAATATGTACTCTCCTTTTGTGTACAAGATAAGAAATACATACAAGATTCTACATGGTATCAGAGCATCGGTCCAAATTTTCCGGTCTCCAATTTTTCTGATCGCCCACCTCTGGCGATCTTCTATTTCTGCGACCGCCCCTCCTGCGTCTGCCTCCCGCTTGCTCCCAGCCTCCCTCGCTTCCCTCTATTCTTGGCTTTTATAGCCTACTTCCTTAGCACGTGGGACCCATCGCCTCTTCCGCTTCTCTGCTCTGTCCGCAGTAGCTCAAGCGATCTCCAGCTGTGTACTCTTCTTGCGCTCTCCAGCCGCAGTTTCCAGCCGCAGCGATCTCCTCCGCCGACCTGATAAGCGATCTTCAGCGCCCTCCTGATAGCGGTCTCCAGTGCAGCGATCTCCCGCTCAGCTCGTTGCGATCTTCAGCGCCTACCTGTTAGCGATCTCTAGCCGCAGCGATCTCCAGCTCTGCCCGTTGCGATCTCCCGCTGCGGCCTCCTGCTGCGGCCTCCTGCTGGAATCTCCTGCTGCGGCCTCTTCAGAAGCGGCCTGTCGAGCTCACTGCGATCTCGCGCGTCTCCCCTACCCGCCACGGCTTCTCCCCTCTCGCTGCGATCTCGCGCGGCCCTCTAACCGCGACCTCGGCTTCCAGATCGCGCGGTCTAAGTTACTCTCTACCCGCGCCACCAGATCTCTATGGGCTCCTCGGTAGCATCATCGGAAGCTCCTACACAGGCCGCACAACCTGCCCTCCACCAAGAGCTCCGTGATGAGCTCCGCATCACTACCATCTCCCTCTCTGGGAAGAAAAACTTCATGCCCTGGATGCACTCTGTCCGCCGCGTCCTTCAAGCCAAGGGCCTTGCTTCTCATCTCACCCAGGATCCCCCAACTCCAGTCACTGAGGAATGGCTGCGGGACGATGGCCGCGTTCAGACTTGAATTCTGAACTCACTGGATGGCGAACCTTATGAAATGGCAATGTACCTTGAGACGGCCAAAGCCATGTGGGACGAGCTCCAGTCCCTGTACTCCGAAAAAGATAGCCTCCAACGTCTGTTCGATATCATCACCGACCTACAGGCTCTGGACACCACCGGGTCTCACATGACCTCTATCGTTGCCCGTGTGAAATCTTTGGCTGAAGCATGGATTCAACATCAACCCTCAACAAATGATCATGCTACTCAGCGGGCTCAGAAGGAGGCAGTTTGCATTGCTATGCTCATGGCCCGGGTACCACCTCATCTTCTGGGTCTTCGGGCTCAGATCTTGGCCTCAGCTACCACTCCGTCCCTATCAAGTGTGTGCTCCATGCTCCTCCGAGTCACACCACCTCTTGATATCACGGCACCCACCTCACCGGCCCTCCTCCAGCACGCTCCTACTTCTCCTTCTCTTCCTCCTCCACCTACCCGGGGCGGCCGGTCTGGAGCTCGGGGAAGAGGTCGGGGTGGCCGGGGGAGACCTAAATGCTCGTTCTGCGGTCGTGATGGTCATTATGAGGCCACATGCTTTCGTAAAAACGGATATCCTCCTCGTCCTACAGCATCCCTTGCCACGGAAAGTCCATCCGCCTCAAGCAATCCGGTGGACCTTGACGCAGTCCGCCTCCAACTCCAGCAACTCCATGGACTTCTCAGCCCTACTTCTGCATCTGTAGCCTCCGTCTCCAATGAAGGTATGACTTGTCTCTCCACTAGCCCAGGTTGGATAATGGACTCCGGCGCTACGCATCATATTATCTCGCGGCAACCAACTCAATATTTGGATAGTCCTCATCCAAAGTGCATCACTGTGGCCAATGGGGACACTGTTCCCGTCTCCGGTTCTGCTGACATCTCGCTCACCTCCTCTCTTTCTCTTCGCTCGGTTCTTCATGTTCCGGGCTCCTCCTTCAATTTACTTTCCATTGGTCGTTTTACTAATGACCTGGATTGTACGGCCACATTTAACCCCTCGTCTTTTTTGATACAGGATCGACGGACGCGGACTACCATTGGTAAAGGACGATTGCGGAACGGACTCTACCTCCTTGACGACTCTCCCACCATCCTCTCCTCTGTCTCCTCCATAGACTGGCACCGACGCCTCGGGCACCCTCCTCTACCCATCCTCCAGAAAGCTCTCCCTGATGTACCTCTTTCTCAGTTTAAATGTGAAACTTGTATTTTCGGCAAACAGCCGCGTTCTTCTTTTCCCGCACATTGTACTCGGAGCACGGCTCCTTTTGATTTAGTGCACTCCGATATTTGGGGGCCATATAAAGCTACTAGTATTTCTGGATATCGGTATTTTCTCACTTTTGCTGATGATTATTCTCGGTTAACGTGGCTATACCTGCTTCATGATCGCTCTGAGCTCCTTCGTGTCTTTAGAGCGTTTGTCCTCGAGACCCGTACGCAATTCTCCACTACCATCAAAACCTTACGCTCCGACAATGCTCGCGAATACACAAGCCACGATATCGCCACTCTATGCTCAGACTTCGGAATCATCCATCAAACATCCCGCGCTTACACCCCTCAACAAAACGGGGTGGCCGAGCGGAAGAACCGTCACCTTCTCGAAGTTACCCGCTCACTTATGCTTCACATGAACGTTCCCAAAACATATTGGAACTTCGCGGTCTCCACTGCCTGCTTTCTTATCAACCGTCTCCCTTCATCCGTTCTCCATAATAATACTCCGTTCAGCCTTCTTTTTCCTTCTACTCCAGCCTTCTCTCTCACACCCCGCACCTTTGGGTGCACCTGCTACGTCCACGTCTTGGGACCCTCCACGGATAAGCTGGATCCTCGTGCTACCAAGTCCATCTTCGTCGGCTACTCTCGAACTCAGAAAGGCTACGTCTGCTACTTCCCTACAACCCGTAAAATAACGGTCTCTGCCGATGTTACCTTCTGGGAGGATCAACCGTTCTTTTCTAATCCTGTATCCACCCTTGCACCACCACCTGCTCCGCGACCTGTCCTCCCGGTCAACGACACTTCCGTTCCCGTTCCTCCATCTCCGGCTCCTGATATTGCCCCCCACTCCAACCTCCGTTATCTCTAAACCACCGATTATCCGTGTCTACACTCGTCAACGTCCTCGTTCCGATCCGACTCCGCAATCCGACTCGACCTCCGGTGCTCCGTGTTCTGCTGATCAGGTACCAAAATCGACTGCCCATCCTTTGGCGAATTATATGTCCTTACATCGCCTCTCACCCCACCTTCATACTCTGGCCACTTCTTTATCGTCGGTTGCAGTTCCTAACTCTGTGCAGGAGGCTCTTCAACATCCTGGCTGGCGTGCCGCCATGGAAGAAGAAATGGCCGCGTTGTGGGCAAACCAGACCTGGCAACTGGTGGATCTTCCCCCTGGCCAGAAAACTGTTGGTTGCAAATGGGTCTTTGTCATCAAGCATGCTGCGAATGAGACCATTGACCGCTTAAAAGCTCGACTAGTGGCTCGCGGCTACACTCAACAACAAGGTTTGGACTACGACGAAACCTTCTCTCCCGTCGCCAAACTGAACACAGTCCGGGTTCTTCTCTCCGTTGTTGTGCACCGCCAATGGCCCTTACATCAACTGGATATTAAGAACGCCTTCTTAAACGGTGATCTCACTGAAACGGTGTACATGCAGCAGCCGCCCGGGTTTGAGACCACGGGGGAGTCTAGGACCCCGAAAGTCTGTCATCTTTTGCGGTCTCTCTATGGTCTCAAACAGTCTCCTCGAGCATGGTTCGACAAGCTCAGCAAGGTCCTTCGTGAAGCAGGGTTTACTCGGAGCTCGGCTGACTTCTCCCTGTTTACTCGCCACCAGGCAACAGACACCGTTCTCCTTCTTGTCTATGCGGATGATATCATTATTACAGGCAACGACTCAAAAGGAATTCAGGCGATCAAACAACAACTCAGCTCCGTGTTCCAAACAAAAGATCTGGGGAACCTTCACTACTTCCTGGGTCTGGAGGTAGCCAGGCGACCAGATGGCCTTGTTCTATCTCAGAGAAAGTATTGCCTCGACCTTCTTCATGATGCAGGCTACTCCGACTGCAAACCCATTAATACTCCAATGGACGCAAATCACAAGATTTGTGCTCAGTCCTCTGACTCTGATCTCTTGCTTCAGAACCAGGAATACTATCGTCGTCTGGTTGGAAAATTGATCTATCTGACTGTTACCAGACCAGATATCTCCTTCGCTGTCGGTATTGTCAGCCGTTACATGCACGCCCCTCGTTCCTCTCATCTTCAGGCTGTGGAACGGATTCTCCGATATCTAAAAGCAGCTCCTGGTCAAGGCTTGGTATACAAGACCTCATCCTCAACTCCAACACTAGTGGCATACTCTGATGCTGACTATGCCGGCTCTCTGGATGATCGTCGGTCAACCAGTGGCTTCTGTACGTACTTCGGAGGACATTTGATTACCTGGCGTAGCAAGAAACAAGCAGTGGTTGCGCGCTCCTCAGCAGAAGCAGAATACAGGGCAATGACATCTGTGGTTTCTGAACTTACATGGCTTGAAAGTCTTCTCACGGATCTTGGGGTAAAACTTCCTGCTCCTGCTCTCCTACTTTGCGACAGTCAGTCGGCTATACATATTGCCAAGAGCCCAGTCTTCCACGAAAGAACCAAGCATATCGAGGTCGACTGCCACTTTATCCGGGAGAAAGTACAAATGAAGAAAATCGAGCTAAAACATGTCCCTGGTACTGAACAAGTTGCGGATGTCCTCACAAAGGCACTGTCCAGTACCCTCTTCTATCAATGCTTATCCAAGCTTGGCGCATACGATTTGTACGCTCCAGCTTGCGGGGGAGTGTTGAAATAGCCCATATATTTGGCCCATTTGGTGGCCCATTTACTCCTCTTCTATATCTCTTTAGTCCCACATTGTGTATAGGATTTCTCTCTCTCATCTCTCTCCTATAAATATGTACTCTCCTTTTGTATACAAGATAAGAAATACATACAAGATTCTACAATAAGAAATGGGAAGCAGAGGAATTTCCTAAGGCGAGCCTGAACAGGAATTCAAGAGTAGTCTTGGTTGAAGAGATCCAGGGAAAACAGAGCATAAGAAGGAGAAGTTCACATATAATGACGGTTACGCACATCAAACGCAACATTAACCCACGTACGAACACTACTCGGCTAACCGCTGGTTTGACCCATAAACAACACTGCTCGGCCAACCATCGATTTGACCCACAAACAACACTGCTCGGCTAACCGCCGGTATGACCCACAAACAACACTACTCGGCTAACCGTCGGTTTGACTCACAGCAGCACGACCCCACTATTTCCGCACATAGAAGAAATTCAAGATGACAGAATAGAAATACAAGTAACAATACTCCCCTGTTTGACATCCTTGTCCTCAAGGATCAAAGGTGGGGTAAACCTTTTTGAGGTCAGAATAGTTCTCTCCCACGTAGAGTCTTCAATAGAGGATGAGCTCCATTTGATGAGAACTTTAGGTAATGCTTTGCCTCTATGCGAAATCATACACCGATCCAAGATAGTCTCCGGAACTGTCAACTGGTTGCCGTCCTCTGTGATGTATTCAGGTAGCTGAGAGATAGTTCGGGCATTGCCAATGCGCTCCCGCAGTTGGAAAATATGAAATGTATGGTGGATTTTTGAGGTTGTTGGTAGCTGAAGGCGGTAGGAGATAGAACTGACCTTCTTAATAATAAAAAAGGCCCCAAATACCTTGGAGAGAGCTTAGAATAGCTGGACGATCAAATGTTTGTCTGTTTATATGGTTGTAATTTGACATAGACCCAACTGCCCTCGTACAATTCATGCTCTCGCCTGTGTCTGTTTGCCATGACCTTCACACAATTTTGTGCCTCATGCAAGTGATGTTTCAACAGTTGGATTGCACTATCCCTGGCCTACAGACTTCTATTGACGACCTCTACCACCGTAGAGTCAGTAATGTAGGGTATGTGAACGGGAGGGGGTTGGCCATAGATCACTTCATATGGAGTTTGTTGAATTGCGTTGTGGAATAGGGTGTTGTACCACCGCTCCGCCAATGGTAGCCAGTGGCTCCATTTGTTGGCTTATCAAAGGAAAGACAATGGAGATAATTTTCCAAGCATCGATTCACCACTTAGATTTGGTCATTGGTTTGTGGATGATATGCTGTCGAGAAATTGAGTTGCATCTTGAGGAAACGAAAAAGTTCTTGCCAGAATGTGCTAACGAAGATGACATCCCTGTCAATTACAATGGAGTTCGGCATCCCATGTAATTTAAATATCTCATTCATAAATACCCGGGCCACCGTGGATGCACTGTATGGGTGTTTAAGGGCGATGAAGTGTGCATACTTACTGAGCCTGTCCACCATGACCAGGATAACCTCGTTCTCATTAGATTTTGTTAGCCCTTCGATGAAGTCCATAGACAAGTCCTTCCACTCTTGATCCGGATTTAGAAGTGGTTGTAACATTCCCATGGGTTTTTTTTAGTATCGGCCTTACATTGTTGACAGATGCCGCACCTTCTGACATAGCTATAGATGAAGTCCTTCATTCCTTTTCAAAAAAATTGTTTGATTTTCTTCCATGTAACATGAACACCTGAATTCCCGCCGATGGAGGTGTCATGACACAAGTGGCAAATGGTATCCTTTACAGCCGCATCATTGCATACCCTGATATTCCCTTTCTTTTGAGAATGCCATTAACCTACTGATAACTAGGTTGGAAAGTGGGTTAATTTCAATCTGTTTGATCAAGCCTTGGATGTGTTGATCCCCTTGCCATGATCCTTGCACTTGTGCTAACAGATCAGATTGGAGAGCGGTAAGGGAAATCAGAAAATTTTCATTTGGAGTGCCCTTCTGAGGCAAGGCATCTGCAGCTTGGTTACTCACCCATTTCTTGTAATTGATGGTATAATGAAAACCCAAGTTCAGTGATGTACTTATATTGTTGTGGGGTCGAGAGTTGTTGATCCAATAGAAATTTCAAACTTTGGTGGTCAGTGGTAATCACAAACTGCACCCCGATAAGATAGTGTTGCCATTTTTGAACTGCCATGACAGTAACGAGCAATTCCTTTTCATAATTTGAAAGGGCCGAATGTCATGGTCCTAGGGCCTTGCTAAAGAATGAAATTTGGTGCTTTTCTTGCATGAGAACTGCTCCCACCCCGATCCAGACTCCAGAGGCATTTGCTTCAACTATAAACGTTTATGAGAAATTTGGAAGAGCTAGCATCGGAGGGGAATTCACAACGTTTTTGAGTTGGTTGAAGACCTCTGTGGCAGTGTCACACCATTGGAAACAGTTATTTTTGAGAAAATCCGCCGGTGGTTTGGCAATGTGCCCATATGACTTGATAAATCTTCTATAATAGCCGGTCAATCCCCAAAACCCCCTAAGTTGCTTAAGGTTCTTAGGAATTGGTGACTCCACCATGTCTTTAATTTTGTTAGGGTTGGCCATCACCCCTGCTCAAGAAATTATATGCCTAAATACTCCACCCGTGGAACTCCAAAAAAGCACTTGTTCTTAGGAATTGGCCACTCCACCATGTCTTTAATTTTGTTAGGATTTGCATTTGTGCCATCTTATGAATTTTTCATCACGTCAAAAGCATAACACTTTCACCCTTCGATCCTCCATCTCTTTCGGTGATTGTCGTTTGGTGATACGAGTTCCTTGTGGCTGAGCTGAATCTCGGGTTTGCAGCAGCTTGCTTTCTTCTGATCGAATGGTACCCGGATGAAGAACAATCTTCTTAACGCCTAAGCTGTTCTGTTGCTCTTGGCTGCGGGCTAGATTGTAGGCCTTTTGAAGAGTCGGCGGCATAAACATTCTCACGGGGAGTCGATGTCACGACGTAGGCCGGTTAAGAACAAGTTGATCGCGTATTCCTCTGAAATCAAAACTTTGTTCCGCAACAGCTCAAAGTCATCCAAATAATTCTGGACCGATGTTGTTTGGCGTAATTGTTTGAGCTCGTTCATAGGATCCCGAATAAGGTTAATCCAAAGCGTTCGTGGATTGCCATAGCGAATTCATTCCATAAAAGTTCATTTCTGTAGATTCTGCATTTTGAGAAAATCTGAAACCAGGCGAGTGCCTTACCTTCTAGGCTGACGACCACCAATTTCACCTTCATTTCTTCTGGTGTCCTGTCAACGTCAAAAAATTGCCCTCTGCGGTAAATTCACTCCTCCACCGCATTACCGATGAAGCGTGAAAAGTCTAGGCGGGAACATCTTGTTCGAAGAGAATAGTTCCCAGGTGGCATACGAGAGTGGTCGATGGAGCAGAATGTCATGGCTCTACGAGAAATGTTTGGGATGCTGCCAGCAGCTCTTGATCAATGGCGTGCACTATGATTTTGTCTCACAATTCATCGATCGAGGTTGTTTGCTTCTCGTTCATCTCCAACAGTAGTTGTCGTAGATTTTCCATCTCCTTACGCAGGTCATGTTACAAGGTGTTGTGCTCGCCCATCGCAGCGGCGGTCGGAGAAAACCTGACTTTGATACCAACTGATATGATACCGATCGAGAAGGATCAGAAGAAACACTAACCCACGCACAACACTACTCGGCTAAACACCAGTCTGACCCATAAACAACACTACTCAGCTAACTGCCGGTTTGACCCACAAACAATACTACTCGGCTAATTGCCGGTTTGACCCACAACAACATGACTCGACTATTACCACACACAGACGGAATTCAAAATGACGAAATAGAAATACAGGTAACATAAATCCTCCATCTGTTTGGAAAGTTGGCTTGGAATCTGGAAAATTATGGTGGTATTGCTGACGCTGTAGCGGGCATAGCTCCGTCCTCGCCCTACAACTGACAATGTTGTTGCCTATAGAAAATAAGGCGATGCTAAGTGTTGAAACTAGGAAAATCCTAGCTCCAAATGTTCGGACCTGGGGGTGACCAAAGGCTACTGGTTTAGTTGTCGACCCGGATGAGACACGACGAGAAAAGACTAGAGAACATGAAAAATAGCTCTGAACTGCCTACAAACAAGACCCGCGTGCTGCAGCGAGGAGGTCCCGCCACATACCCGGAAGTCTATAGGAACATCCCCTCCTAAAGCCAATGCTGTGCTTGGCACAAGAGAGATGGACACTGAACTCGCCCAACCCCTAGAGAGGTGGGGGGGGGGGTCAAAATGTGTCTTCTACTTGTGCCTTGGGCTCCTATTTATAGGCAAATCCAATGAAGAGGGGGTGGGTATGGTCTGCGAATAGCCATTCCCGCCTTTTGAGATGAGCTGCGAATAGTTGCTCCCGCCTTTTGAGATGGACTGCGAACAACTGCTCCCGCCTTTTGACGAGGTGGTCTTCAAATAGCCGCCTTCTGGCGAGGTGAAACTTTGAGCTCTCCCCCTTAGGTGAGGTCTTCTGAGCTCGCCTCTCCTGGGCGTGGTGGTATGAGCTCGCCCCTCCTGGGCAAGGTGGTCTGAACTCGCCGCTCCTGGGCAAGGTGGTTTGAACTCGCCTCTCCTGGGCGAGGTGGTCTGAACTCGCCGGTCCTGGGCGAGGTGGTTTGAACTCGCCTCTCCTGGGCGAGGTGGTCTGAACTCGCCTCTCCTGGGCGAGGTGGTCTGAACTCGCCCCTCCTGGGCGTGGTGGTCTGAACTCGCCCCTCTTGGGCGAGGTGGTCTGAACTCGCCTCTCTTGGGCGAGGTGGTATGAACTCGCCTCTCCTGGGCGAGGTGGTCTGAACTCGCCCCTCCTGGGCGCGGTGGTCTGAACTCGCCCCTCCTGGCCGTGGTGGTCTGAACTCGCCCCTCCCGGGCGTGGTGGTCTGAACTTGCCTCTCCTGGGCGAGGTGGTCTGAACTCGCCCCTCCTGGGCGTGGTGGTCTGAACTCGCCCTTCCTGGGCCTCCTCGTTGAATACGGGTTGTACACTAAGGTTCCAGTTAGTTGAGGTTTTGATCTCCTTCCGGATGGGACCTTCTTGGAGATGAAAGAGCAATTAGACTATGAAGCTACACCCTGTGGCGATGCGACCTAGATCTTGACCTCCTCCTTCCTCAGTGTGGTAGATCATTGGGTAGCTCTTTCACCTTTATTTTTTGACACAGATCATGATGCTTAATATATTCTGATACATCATTAAGCATATTTGAGCAATAAAATTTTTCAGCATTAATGCTTATTTGCGGGTTAGATCCCTGATTGTCCACTAATTTTGGAATCGTGAATCTGAAATGAGGGCTGGTCTAGTACCAGAAAACAGTATATATAATATGTTTTTTGTAATATCTAGTTGCTAACCAAAATCACCTAGAGGGGGGTGAATAGGTGATTACTGCGTCTTTTGCGGAATTGAAAATCTTGAAAATAAAGAACACACAGAATGCAAATCACAATCACAGACGACGCAAGAAATTTATAGTGGTTCCCCGTTCTTGGGTACTCCACTTGCCGGCCTCGCCAATCTAGCACCACAGCTAGAAATGACTACTTCACTAAATCTCGGATCAAGAAAGATCCTACAATCTCGGAGACAAAACTCCTACAACTCGGAGACAAAAACTCCTACAAACTCAGAGAATACCTCTCTTACAACTCGGAGAACACCTCTCCTACAACTCGGAGAAAAACCTCTCCTACAATCAAATGAAAATAGAGAATGATACAATACTTATCGAATCACGATCAGATCTGAATACTCTTTAGGGATCCTCTTCCTTCTTGAGATAGGAACGACTTTGACTTGATGTTGAAAAGGAAGAATCAAAATGTTACGCCCCCGTTACGCTTTGCGGGGCGTCAATATACTCGGCGCAAAGGAGCAACGAACAACGGGGCTGAACCTTCCGGTTCAGCCCCCACTCACTGAACCGGCCGGCCAGGGCTGAACCAAGCGGGTTCAGCCCCATTGGGAGGGGCCGGCCGGCCCCTCTCTTGCCCGGGTATTTATACCCGGGTGGCTCCTTTGGGATGGCTAAGCAAGTATTATTACAAGGTATTTCTCCCCCTTCTTCCTCTCTAACCCTAGTTTTCCCTTAGTTTCTCCTAGTTCTATCTTCTTCCTCTAGCGTTCATAACATTTGGTATCAGAGGTGTTCCTTCCTCCACCATGGTGACTACGCGCACTCAAGAGGAGTCCTCACGGCTGGAAACTTTGGAAGAGAATGTGGTTGGCTTGACGGATTCGATGGCGGCTATGGAAGGGAGGATGGTGACCCAAATGGAGGAGTTAAAATCTCTGCTGAGAGGAAAGGGGTCGGCGAGCACAGATCCCGTCGGATCAGGCCCCGATAGCGCCGATCACGCTCGATCGGTCCTACCAGGAGACGGCGGGGTGCGGGTCGACGGGAATCAACCGGGCGCAGCGTGGCAAGGCTCGACAGCGGCGGGGCTTGGTCCAGCGGGCTCGATCCCGACGATGGCGGCATACGGGGGACTCGGCGAGCCGGGATCGAGTCGGGGACAGGCGCGGCATGGCTGGGCGGACCCGATAGGGCATCGACGGGGCTGGGACGAGCCGTCTGGGCTCGGGCGACCCCCAGACCTAGCGGGACAGGGTCGGCAGGGCTGGGCGGAGCCGACAGGGTTTCGCCGTGACTGGGAAGAGCCGGCTGGGCATTGGCGACCTCCAGAACTCGCGGGACAGCAAAGAGGGGGGCTTCTCCCTCCTCCCCGTGGATTTGGGCCGCCGGGTATGGCCGGATTTGGACAAGCATGGGGCGGACAACCACCACCTCCTCCTTGGGGAAACGGTCAACACCAAGGATATGGAGGATTTGAGCACATGGATCCAGGAAGACGGGAAGGGGGCCACGGCGCACCACGTTTGGCTCCAGGGCTGTCTCGCATGTACTTCCCGGAGTTCAGTGGTGGCGACGCTTTAGAATGGATCCAGAAGGCCGAATTATTTTTCCAGTATCAAGATGTGCCAGAGGGGCAGTGGGTGCAATTGGCATCCTTTCATTTGAAGGATGACGCTTACCAATGGACGCAGGGGTTCTTGAGGGGACGCGATCACATGCCGTGGGGAGAGTTTGTGGACGGGTTTGTGGCCCGATTCGGACCATTGGAGTATGAGAACGTTGAAGCCCTCCTTCAAAAACTTCGACAGAAAGGCTCGGTGACGGAGTACCGCACTGAGTTCGAAAAATTGGCAAATCGGGTGCAGTGGCCGGAAAGGACACTCTTTAGTTGCTTCATATCAGGTCTCAAGGAGCATCTCCGTGATGAGGTGCAGGCGCTTATGCCTCGTTCGTTAAATCAAGCCATCACTTTGGCCCGTATGCAAGAGGAGAGGTTCAACCGGCAGCGGGCACGTGCTACGAGCAGGCCATCTGGGGCCCCAGTCACGGCAGCTCGGCGGGAGCCGCCAACGGGCAGCAAGCCGACAGTGACTCGTCTGTCGTGGAGTGAGCTCGCGGCCCGAAGGGAGAAGGGGCTATGTTTCAACTGCGACGAGAAGTTCATTCCGGGCCATAAATGCCAGAAAATACAGGTCTTCATGTTACACGAGGATACGGAGGACGAGCCGGCCCCAGGAGAGGAGGTGGAGGTGGACTTGGAGGAGATCGAGTTCGGGGTTTCCATACATGCTCTTGAAGGGTGCGCTCCTCCGCTTACCATGCGTCTAGCGGGTCGGATTGCCCAGGAGAAGCTTACTATCTTGGTGGACAGTGGGAGCACCCACAACTTTATTCATCCAGCGGTGGCTAAGCGCGTTGGACTTGTGATCGACAAGGGAGCTGCCTTTCATGTTATGGTGGCGGATGGTAGCAAACTGCAGTGTGAAGGGGTGTTAAAAGGGGTGGAGCTGCGGATACACGGTTATGTGGGACGCACCGACGTCTATCTATTACCCATTCGGGGCTCCGACATGGTGTTAGGGGTGCAGTGGCTTCGCCAGTTGCAGCGGGTGACATTCGACTGGGAACATATGACGATGGAGTTTGTTCATGGGGAGAAGCAGTTCTGCCTGCGGGGTTTCATATCATCTCCTATCAAGGAGATTGCTCTTCGTAGCATGCAGCGATTGGGCGACGAAGGAGGGATGATGGCCATCCTCCGGGAAGTTCAAGCCGACGACACCGCTTCATCCCAGGTACCAGTTCAGTTACAGTCACTTCTGACAGACTATTCTGATGTTTTTCAGGAGCCACGCACCTTGCCACCGCCCCGATTTCGGGATCATCACATTCCGCTCAAGGCGGGAGCCGAACCCACAAATATTCGGCCATATCGCTACCCTCATATTCAAAAAGCGGAAATTGAGCGTAGTGTCCGCGAGATGCTGGAGGCAGGCATTATACAGCCGAGTACAAGTTCCTTCTCGGCACCCATTATTTTGGTCAAGAAAAAAGACGGTTCTTGGAGATTCTGTGTGGACTACCGGGCTTTGAATAGTGCCACGGTAAAGGATAACTTTCCGATCCCTCACATCGAAGAGTTACTGGATGAGCTGCATGGGGCACACAGATTTACCAAGCTTGATCTACGATCAGGCTACTATCAGATTCGGATGGCGTAGGAGGACGTTCATAAAACAGCGTTTCGGACACATGACGGCCACTATGAGTTCTTAGTCATGCCCAATGGGGTGACCGGAGGACCCTCCACCTTTCAGGCCAACATGAACGAGATGTTTCGGGATTTCTTGCGGATCTTTGTATTGATCTTCTTTGATGACATCCTCATCTACAGCGCCAATTGGGAGGAGCATGTAGGCCATGTCGAGCAGGTGTTGGGCCGACTTCGTCAGCATCGGCTCTATGCCAAACGCTCCAAGTGCTCTTTCGGCCAAGAGGAGGTGGAATACTTGGGCCATTTGGTTTCCGGCCAGGGGGTGCGGGCCGACCCGCAGAAGATTCAGGGCATGCAGTCTTGGCCGCGCCCTGTTACAGTTCGTGCGTTGCGGGGTTTTCTTGGGCTTACAGGATATTACCGGCGGTTTGTCCGGGATTACGGGAAGATCGCTCGCCCCTTGACTCAGCTGCTACAGAAGGATTCTTTCTCTTGGAGCGAGGAAGCTGAGGAGGCATTCCAGGCCCTCAAACAGGCCATGACTACCACTCCGGTTCTTGCCTTGCCGGATTTTACCAAGGAGTTTATTCTGGAGACGGATGCGTCCGGTGTGGGCATTGGAGCGGTGTTGATGCAGGCGGGGCGGCCGTTGGCCTTCTACAGCAAGGCTCTGGCTCCACGCACTTTGGGTTTATCCACATACGAGAAGGAAATGCTGGCTATCATTCATGCGGTGGCCCTATGGCGGCCCTATTTGTTGGGACGGCACTTTACTATCCGTACTGATCACCAGAGTCTGAAGCATTTTTTGGAGCAACGGGTCTCCTCTCCTCTGCAGCAAAAGTGGGTTACTAAACTTCTTGGCTACGATTATGAGATTGTCTATCGCCGGGGTAAGGAGAACGTGGTCGCGGATGCTCTTTCCCGCATACCGGAGAGCACTCTCGCTCACATCTCGGGTCCGTTGGTGGACTCCTTGGAGGATATTCAGGAGGAGGTCTTGAGGTCAGATTCCTTACGTCCCTTGGTGGAGGCTTTGCAGCGGGGCGAGACAGTGGCTGCGGGTTATCACTTGTGTAATAGCCGGTTATATTATCGGGGCCGGGTGGTTGTGCCCGCCGATTCAGCATGAAAGACGGTTATGATGCATGAGTTTCACTCTTCGCCGACTGGAGGGCACGCAGGGGTGCTCCGCACCCTCCAGCGGGCACGAGCTAATGTCTTTTGGGCCGGTATGCGACGGGACATACAACAGTTTGTACGACAGTGCGACGTCTGCCAACGACAGAAATATGAGACGTCCTCTCCGGCTGGCCTACTGGTTCCCTTGGAGATTCCACAACATATCTGGGATACGGTCTCCCTTGACTTCATTGATGGACTGCCCAAGTCCAAAGGCAAGTCGGTGATATTGGTGGTGGTTGACAAACTCTCTAAGTACGAACACTTCATATCTCTCAGTCATCCGTATACTGGCGAGTCCGTTGCCGCGCTCTTTGCTCGGGAGATTGTTCGCTTACACGGCCTTCTTCGTGCCATCATCTCGGACCGAGACCCTACCTTCGTCAGCGGCTTCTGGAGGGAGCTTTTCAGGTTGCAGGGTACTCGCTTACATTTCAGCACGGCGCACCATCCCCAGTCGGACGGCCAGACTGAGGTTCTCAACCGAGGGGTCGAGACATATCTTCGCTGCTTTGTCATGGACGAGCCACGCAGCTGGCCGGACTGGTTACATTGGGCGGAATACTGCTACAACACGTCCTATCATACCGCCAGCAGGATGACACCGTTTGAGGTCGTTTACGGGCGGCCACCCCCGACGTTGGCTAGCTACGAGCCGGGTAGTACCGCTATCCCGGCAGTTGAGCGGGCTCTTCGTGATCGGGATCACATGCTGGTCACCCTTCGGGACAATCTTCGCCTTGCGCAGGATCGAATGAAAACGCAGGCGGATAAGCACCGCAAGGAACCGGAGTTCGTGGTGGGTGACGAAGTGTTTCTGAAGCTCCAGCCCTATCGGCAGTTGTCGGTTGCTCATCGCGGCAATCAGAAGCTGTCCCCTCGCTACTATGGTCCCTTTCGTGTACTCAGAAGGGTGGGACCGGTGGCTTATACTTTGGCCTTGCCAGAAGGCTCCCGCATTCATCCGACTTTCCATGTCTCCTTGCTTAAGCGGAAGGTGGGCACTCAGGTTCCACCCAGCACTCTTCTACCCGATACTACCTCTTCGGGTGAGTTACGCCCACTTCCGGAGGACATCGTGACGCTTAGGTGGAAGCACCGGGGCACGGAGTACCGCCCTGAACTTTTGATCAAGTGGAAGAATCTCTCGTCCGCACATAATTCTTGGGTGGATTTCTTGGATTTCAAAGCTCTCTACCCCGACTACCACCTTGAGGACAAGCTGGTTCTTGATGGGGAGGGGAATGTTACGCCCCCGTTACGCTTTGCGGGGCGTCAATATACTCGGCGCAAAGGAGCAACGAACAACGGGGCTGAACCTTCCGGTTCAGCCCCCACTCACTGAACCGGCCGGCCGGGGCTGAACCAAGCGGGTTCAGCCCCATTGGGAGGGGCCGGCCGGCCCCTCTCTTGCCCGGGTATTTATACCCGGGTGGCTCCTTTGGGATGGCTAAGCAAGTATTATTACAAGGTATTTCTCCCCCTTCTTCCTCTCTAACCCTAGTTTTCCCTTAGTTTCTCCTAGTTCTATCTTCTTCCTCTAGCGTTCATAACACAAAACGACTCAAATCTGATCTTCTAAGATTCCAATCGATCCAATAGAAACAGAGCGGATGAGGCAACGATCGATCGAACTTTTTCCTTCCACTTGGAGACAATAACAGAGAACTACAGATCGATCTCCAACAACGGCGATGTGCGCGACACTTGACGACTTTCTTGAATCAGATTAGGTTTCGGGAGAAATAAGAACTCTGATCTTCTTAATGTTATGATGCAATCTTATGTCCTTCTTAAGAGAGAAAGCCTTATATAGATGAAGGTTTAATGAAAAAGGAATTAACCTTAAACGCAGAAGGACGTCACGTCAAACAGACGGAAAAGACTTGTCGTCAAAAAGAAATTAACGATCACGAGAAATACGATAATCAGATTTCTCGAGAGATGCAAGACTTCTCGAGAGAAGACTGCTTGACCTCGGAAAACAACTTGGAAGAGAAGTTCAAAGGCTTTGAAAGGACTTCTCGAGAAACAATGAACTTCTCGAGAAATGATAACGAATAACTCTTTGAAATAAAAGGACTGAGTTCTCGGGAGAACTGACTTCTCGAGAGAACAGAAACTTCTTGTGAACTCCTAAACATCTTCGAGAAATGCCTTTAGAGAAAAGCCTTACTAGAATCTTTTCGAGAGAAACAAAGACTTCTCGAGAGACAAAAATACTTATCGAGAGAAAGGACTTCTCGAAAGCTGCCGCTGAGATAAACTTCTCGAAAACAACTGCTGAGAAGCTCACTCGAAAGCTAAGAAGACTTTTCGAGATAACACAAGGACTTCTCGAAAGCTCTTCATGACTTCTCGAGAAATAACTAAAGTTCTCGAAAAATGGACTTGAAGAAAAATTCTTTCTTTTCCTCTTGCACAACAATTGCACCTCCAAGCTTTGAACTTTGATTGTCTTGATCATAAAGTGTATCCCAAATGAGAAACCACACATGAGTCAACCCCATATCCCACACACTGAGGAATTACAATGTATGAGACTGTGCTTATTGACCCATTGTGACCTGACATTGGTCTACACTTAGCAAAGTGGACCTGCAAGAACAATACTAGAGAAGCATATCAAATACACAAGCAATTCAATCTTGGTTCAAGGATGACTTCCTACAAATCAAGATTATTGTGGATACAATACCCAACAATCTCCCCCTATTTGTAGAAGTCAGAACCTTACTTACCAAGATGAATTGTATCAATATAAAACACAAAAAGATGTACCATTGATTAAGTAGAAACAAGTAGAAAGAGCATCAAAAATAATATCTATATATGTATAAAGGATTGTCTCATCAAAATCAAAACTATATATAGATTTAAGATTGTCTTATGAATTAATGTTCACACAATCGTATAGAAATAAGGTTCTGATGATCTTCATAGACTTGTCTTCAGATATTGGCACTTCTCTTTCTCTTCAGTTCTTATCTGTCAAAATAAGCATAAGGCTTGCGATGGTACTTGAGAGGAGCTGCTGGAGCTGAGGGATTATTGTATCCATAATTCTTGAAGTGAATTCTTCTCTTAGTTTTGCTTGTCTCATATTTCTTCCATTCAGTTGAGCTGAAAAGTTCAGAGACTTTTACATTACCTTCCTCTACAAGCATGAGAGAGTCAAGAATAATAATCTTAGAGACTGGGCTCCAAACCTCTGGATAAATTTCAGATTCATTAGCAACTGCTTTTCCAGAACCTGCAGAACTAGAACCAGGAACAGACCTACTGGCAGAAGGTCCTTCACCATATTTTCTTTTCTTAGAGCTAGGCAAGGAGGAATGAGCCTCTACAGAAGGATTATCATCTGACAGCCCTGCTGACCTTGGAGAGAACTGAGGGAATTGAGGAGCATCAGATTGAGAAGGAACAAATTGAGGAGGGGGTTGAGCAGGGTCAATACCCAAATCAGGAAAAATCTCATGGTGGAGCTAAACACCAGTATTAGTGGTGAAATCTTTTATATCAGCTACCTGCTTTTGGACACCCTGGGACAACTGCTCAAACCTATTGGTTAAGTGTTTATGAAAATCAAATAAAGTTTGATCCAATAACTCAGTCATCTTGTCCTCCCCCTTTCTGACTTCTACAGTTAGGGTTTGGATAACAAATTCCTTAAACTGGCCAACCTCATCAATGATCTTGAAGTTGTGCTCTTCAGCCTTCTCAGCCATTAATTCCTGTGTTTTCCTGACCTGGATAATTTCTGCAAGAACTGTGCCTACACCTTGAATGGTGTGATCAATGACCTTGCCACCCTGAATAACAACTTCTTTAAGTTGATCTGAACTTGCTTTGAAATCTTTTAGCTTCTTATCCATCTCTTTTTCAATATCAGAGAGTCTAGCATGGACCTCTTTAAAGGAGTAATCAATTTTGGCACTTTGCCTTTGAAGCAAAAATTCTTAGGAGAAGAAATGTTGATCTTCTCACCTTCTTCATCAACAGGCTCTCCCTGAGCATTCAGGTTGGATTCCAAATTGGACTCTTGCTCCCCCTCAGCATGTACTGGGGGAGAAGAAATACTATGCACTGAGACATCATCTGGTTCCTGATAAAATTCAAAGTCAGCACCTGATCCAGCCATGTGATCACTAGTGCTATGCTCTGCAACAACATCTTTTTGAATGTCATGAACAACATCAGCTATGGTTGAATCAACAAATTCTGAATCAATAACTGGAGGAGGTGATGAGTGAACAACTTTTTCTTGTAAATGAGGGGTGTCTTCCATATTAGCAACTGAATCATCTAGAGCATCTGGAAGGACTGGAGTATCAGAAGGAATTTGATCTGAAGAAATCTGACCTGATGGAACTTGGTCTGCTGGAAGTTGATCTGTTGTATCTAGATCTGATGGAGGAGGAAGAACTGTCTCTGATGGTGGAGGAAGAACTTGCTCTTCAGAGGAATTGATATCTTGTGGAACTGAAGATTGAGGTGGCTCTGAGGCTTGATGTTGTGCTGGTGTTTCTGGGGGTTGACCAAGGTCAACCTCATGGTGGGGTCCCATGTAGGAAAAGGTCCGAGGGGGTCCACCAAGACTTACTGGAGTCGATTCCGAGTTTGTGTGCTTCGTATTTCGTACGTTATGCCGTGGCGGTCTACAAAACCTAAAACAGACATATTTTCCGTATGACCTCGGACCGAAGTGCAACGAATTCCGTGGCGTTTGTATGGATCATACGAGTCTAACGGAACTGACGAGAGTCAATTCAGAGTACGTCTGGTCACTATTCCACAATAATGTGGTTGTGACGCGCTACGATACTCAAAACGTTTGTTTTCCCTAAACGACCTCGGATCGGGATGGAACAAATTCCGTTGCGCTCGTATTGGTCGTACGAGTCTAACGGAACGGACAAAAGTCAATTCGGAGTACGTATGATCATTATTCCACAATAATGTGGTTGTGACGCGCTACGATACTCAAAATGGTCGTTTTTCCTAAACAACCTCGGATCGGGGTGGAACGAATTCCGTTGCGCTCGTATTGGTCATACGAGTCTAACGGAACTGACGGAAGTCAAATCAGAGTACGTATGGTCACTATTCCATAATAATGTGATTGTGACGCGCTACGATACTCAAAACGGTCGTTTTCCCTAAACGACCTTGGATCGAGATGAAACGAATTCCGTTGCGCTCGTATTGATCGTACGAGTCTAACGGAGCTGACAGAAGTCGATTTGGAGTTTCCTAGCGCAATATCCCCTATTCAGATTACTTTCCACCTTTTGGGTTTACTTTTATTGGGTCCACTAGGGTCTAGGGACCCAATAAAAGTTGGGATGCTACACATCCAACCTCGTTGAGGCCTGGCTTCAGCATCAACCTCCCCCTTGGATTTTGCCGTCCATCGAGCGCAGAAGGAGGCGGTTGGCATAACTCTCGTGATGGCCCGTCTACCTCAGCATCTTCAGAGTATTTATGCGACCATTCTCTCCTTGCCCACCGTTCCATCTCCTTCTGATGTGTTCTCTATGATTCTTAAAGTTACTCCGCCCCCTGATGCTGTGTTACCTCCTTATCCTGCCCTTATGAGATGCTCTCCATCTATGCGCCCTCCTCCTGGGTCTCGGGGTGGTCGTCAGGGTTCTCACAGTGGTGGACATGATGGTCGACGTCAATCGTCTCAACCCACCACTCGAATTTGTACTTACTGTGGCCGCTCGAATCATTCTGAGGCCACTTACTTCAAGAAACTCGGACTCCTGCCGCCCTAACCTGCCGCGCCTCATGCTTCTCCTGAGGTGGATGCCCCTCCCACCTTCCGCACCGATTTTGACATCATGCGCGAGGAACTCCAACAGCTATGTGAGATGTTTACTCTGGCCTCTGACTCCATGTTACGCGCATGCGTCCTCTTATTTTATTATTGCTTTTCTTTTAAATGCATTAGGTTTTTGTGAGCCCCCCTCCCTATATAAGGAGATGGTTTTGGGAGTTAGGTATTTTGGGATCTAGTGTCTTTGGCTCTCATTTGTGAGAATGCTCCTTGGAGGAACCAGCCTCCAAGAGTTGGCCGTAGCTTGCTCCGGATTGTATCCGTTTTACGTTAATCCATGCGACCGGGAGACGGGGCGATTACAAAAGAGAAACCGCAGAGGACAATCAAACCAACAACGACGAACTGAAGCAGAGAGGTCGCTGTACGCAGCATAAGAGAGACTGCAAGAACAACAACGAACTGAAGCAGCACCATCAACGGTGAACTGAAGCAGGGAGGTCGCAGTACACGGTGAACTGAAGCAGAGAGGAGCGGTCAGGACTCAGGACATGCACGGCCGGAAGATGTCCGAGAGAGAGAGAGAGACCGCAGTGGACACGAAAGTGAGGAAGCGTTGTGATGCAGGACGGGCATCACCACCCGCCTGCCACCCTGGATACCTGGCATCACCACCACAGCCCAGGGGTCCCACCGGGAATCCACCCGATGAGCCTTATCAGGTCCCGCGGACCGTACACCCCAACCCATCCCCGGCCCCACAACAGGGCCGATAGGTTGTTGAGGCCAGGGCTCGATCCCCCGACCTCCTTGATAAAGAGTCCTCATGCGGACTCTCATCACCAACTGAGCCTGCACTTTTATGATGCAGGACGGGCATCACCACCCGCCTGCCACCCTGGATACCTGGCATCACCACCACAGCCCAGGGGTCCCACCGGGAATCCACCCGATGAGCCTTATCAGGTCCCGCGGACCGTACACCCCAACCCATCCCCGGCCCCACAACAGGACCGATAGGTTGTTGAGGCCAGGGCTCGATCCCCCGACCTCCTTGATAAAGAGTCCTCATGCGGACTCTCATCACCAACTGAGCCGCGGCTCAGTTGGTGATGAGAGTCCGCATGAGGACTCTTTATCAAGGAGGTCGGGGGATCGAGCCCTGGCCTCAACAACCTATCGGCCCTGTTGTGGGGTCGGGGATGGGTTGGGGTGTACGGTCCGCGGGACCTGATAAGGCTCATCGGGTGGATTCCCGGTGGGACCCCTGGGCTGTGGTGGTGATGCCAGGTATCCAGGGTGGCAGGCGGGTGGTGATGCCCGTCCTGCATCACGTTGTCCCCAAGAGAAACAGACGCGAGCTCAACAAAGGAGGCCGCGCGGCCGGAAGAGTGCTCGCCGCAACGGACAGGAGTGCGCAACAGGCGCTAGCCCGATAAGAGACCTGCGGACGGAGGTTGGCAAAGACAGCCAACAGAGGCTTCAAGCTCGGTGAGCAGGAGAAGGCTCGCAGGAATGCGAAGATCTTGGCGAGCAGAAGTGTTGCGATCTTGGTGATCAAGAGAACTCGCAGGGAAGCGCGCCACGGGAAGAGCACAACGATCAGCGATCAGACGAGCTGAGCAGCGAGCACGCGACTAGCGAGAAGGACTCAATGGGCAACTGAGCAGCTTAGGAGCCCTGCGAACAGGGACTCGACGAGCAAATGGCTGGCGGACAGGCGATCTGAGCAGGGATACGAGGAGACCGCGTGGATGTAGCCAACCAGGGGGCCCCACAAGGAGGCAGAGGAACGCTTGTCACGACCCGTCTCGACAAAAGTCAGAGTGCGCTTGGGGGCGGGCCGTGATGCCACAGACATGGGCGGAAATGATTCCATGTCTGCTAAGGAGGAAACATAAATACTAAAAATAGTTTTAAAATAGTTACTTTTAAGTAAAACAGATTGATTTATTGCGGAAGCTTTAAAATATGATAGTTTGAAACAGGTGCACATGCATTTTGCAAAAACAACTTATGATGCAAGTTCTGATACAAATCGAAATGCAATGACAATTCAGAGAAATGAACATGCAAATCATGTCAAATTCTAGTAAATATATGATTTAGCCTAGCAGTTGTACATGAAACATGAGAAAATGGCTGATCGTAATTACTACATAACAGAAATATCCGACAGTAAAAGAAATGAAACATAAACACAAAATCTGAATCTTGACGCAGATCGGCCTCAGAGAGCAGGCGACGCAGACACGAACACTAAGGCAAATCCAAACAGAAGGAAAATGCCTCAGAACATGAAAATCAACAGTAAACAAGCTATAAATTTAGGTACGTGCAGAAGAAATTAGAAATTCTGAGGTACCAATTAATCCTGAAGCAAGCCAGTGAAACAAACAAGTAGCTGAAACAAGCAGAACTATTTGGAAATATTAGCCTACTCCGGAATATAGCATAAACATTCTTGCAACGACATAAGCTGTAATCGTTGAAATGCGTAGGTGTTTAAAGTGGGTGTACATGGTTCACACTCAAGTTCAAGTGTAAGTCTTACTAGAATAAGAGTATTTCTTGCTTACCGTGATCATGCAATCAATACGATGCACCATCTAAACCCTAGCTTCCAAGATTTGCTTATGACACGCAGGACCTAAGTGATTCAGAAATTTAAGCTCGCTATGACCGGTCCTTTTTTCCCATTTGGGATTCAAGAGGGAACCCAAGTCAAGGAGTTTCATCAATTAAACCCTACCTTTCAATGTTAACTTACGTTATTAATGACTTAGTGCATGATTTCGTGGATTCTAGCATATCAAGACATGTAACCAAAATACTGATTCAGATATACAAGAGTATATTTTACAAACGTGAACAGAGGTGCATGACATTAGATAATTTAAAAGATTAATAGATTGGTGATTCTAATTGAAACATACTCACGCTGAAGAAAACATCAGATCAAGAAAAAAATAGATTTTATCCAAGTCTTTCAACCAAACAGGCATAAGAAACAGGATTCGTTGACTCAGAGAACTCGATAGAGAGTTTTGAAACTTGCGGGTTCAAGTATTTACGAGTAATAAGATTACTATAGATCACTATCTAGGATATCAGGTATTCCTTTAGATTAAGTTATTCCAAAACACGAATATTTTCTAAGTAGACACGTGTACGACCCAAATATTTTATATCAAACACATTTCGTCTAATTGCTAGCAAGGAATCTTAACATTTGTTAATATACCAATTAATGTCTATGCTCAAAAAGAACTACTAATTCTCCAATTAAAATCATCATTTCACATTTCAAATTTGTGTTATCCCAAACTCGTGAAACCTCAAAAGTCAATTCAGACAATCAAAAACTAAACTTATTTGGTGATTCATGTATTCAAAGGTGAAATATTAAATCATAAGAATGGACCAGGCTAAAATAAATTCAATGTTTGCAAGAGAGAGAGATCTCTACTTGCCTTAAATGAGGCCAAATCTGACGGCGGCGGCGAAGCGGCGCAAGAAAAAACAGAAATCATAATCAGAACCTGATCAAGCACAACGAAAGCGATGCAGCATAAATTATTACGCTAACACATGCTTTTTACGACGCGGAATTTAAATAACGAGGCTTTAGGAAAATTACCTCCCTCGAAAGTGAGGGGAGAAAGAATTACAACGCGAGAACCGGAGATTTGACGGCGCTTTAGGCCAGGAGAAAATCATAAATCGGAAGGGTCCTCAAGAGATCCCGCCAATTGGAGCGACGAACGGCGCCGGGGAGCAGGAGAAACCTGGAAATTGGACGGTTATAAATCAAGCAAAAATCTTGAATCGCAAAATATCCGAATTTGGAGCGCAAACTTTCCAAGCAAACGCAAGGAAATATGAAATAGGAGGGGAAGGAGGAATTCCTTACCCAAGGAGGCCAAAACCGAGCCCAAGGAGGAACATCTCGCAAACATCGGCCCAAACAGAGAAGAAGAGGGCTGCCGGAGGAAGAACGTTGTTGTCCACATGGAGGAGAGGTTGCCGGTTGCTGGAGACCTATCCCAGCTGCTGGAGGGAGGAGACAAGGCTGCCGACTGATGAAGCCCTGCTGCTGGGGGTCGGCCAGAGGAAGGGAAGGGGTTGCTGGCTTGGAGAGGTGTTGCTGTCCTGGTTGATCGAAGAAAAGAGGAGCAGATGGGGGCTGACGGCCATGAGAAGATCGGAGGAGAGAAGAAGCGCCGGCCACGACATGAGGAGCAGGAGGAAGCGACGTCGGCCATGGCAGGAGGAGCAGGAGTTGCTGGCGGCGACGGCGCTGCGCGCGGGAGCGGAATCGAGAACGGGAGACGGGGTTGCAAACCCTAGCCGAATGGCTTGCGGTTTACGGGAATAAATCGGGAGAGGGGGTTTGCGGGATTTAACACAGGGGAGCTGAGGTGCGGATAGATAAAATAAACTCTTTCCTTTCTTAATTTAAAATTAGGGGTGCGGCTAGAAGAATAGGAGAGAAATATGGGTTGTTACAATGCTATAAAACAACGGAAGGAGGAACTACGCAGGAGGCATTCTAGATGTTAGTAGGAGCTGCGGACTCAAGAAAGAGTTCGCTCGAACAGGCGGACAGAGGTGGCGAGCCCGAGCTCAAACCAGAAGAATGAATTTTTAGGAGTCGTTTTGGCTCTGATACCATGAAAGAAAAGATGAAATTGAACAAAAATATTTATGAAAATATTTTTCCACTATATTTCCTTAATTTCCATGTACCACTACACCCTATATATAGGGAGACAAACTACAATTAAACTCTCAATACATAATACGAGACTATTAAACAAAGAGGATAAAATATGCCAAATACAATGAACAAGAATAATGGCTATCTTGTGGGTTTTGATTCTTCGTTCTTCAACCCATACGAAACATAGTTTTGTTAATGTCGCATAGGTACATCTAAATCTGTTGATAACCCGAATGAAGTTCTAGTTTAGAGTAATTATGTTCTCTGTCCAACTCATCTAGTAATTCGTCTCATTGGCATTGAGAAAGAATCCTCAAGGCTGATAATCTTTAGTCCAAATTGTTAAAGCCTTTTAAAAACACGATGAATTTTATTTAGACCCACTGATATTTCCATGGACCCAGTGATTTATAGTGTAATTGGGCGCAATCTTTCAAACCATCGGCTACCCAAAGTTTCATCAGCCTTCCGCAGATTGATTATGCACAGAACAGTACAAAATTTGTTCTGCAGAACATGGAGTGGTCTTTAAAATAGTTTGCACATTAAAATTTCTCCATTACCAACATGAACGCTGATTGTTGTAACCACCTAAATGTGGGAGGGTCTAAGAAAGTTGTTGTGCATTCAGACAGAAAATTATTTGTACCTCCTATCTATTAGGCTCCGTTCGTTTCGTAGGTTTCGTAGGTTTTGATTGAAAAGAATTGATTTTGGTCCAAAATCAAAAACTCAAAGGTTTTGGTTTTAAGTCAAACTCAATTCTTGTGCTCGTTTGCAGGATGGTTTTCAGGCACAGATTTTTGCGAGATTTTTAATCATGGATAATTAGCATCTTTAAATCGGGAAAAATATTTAAATTGGCTAAAATAGTAATCATTATCAAATAATGCTGATAAAATAGTAATCATTACTTTAAGAGAAAAGAATAGGATTTTCTCTCAAAACCTAACAAAATGGGAAGGTTTTCACCATAGATTATTTTCTTAATGGATCCAACCCAGTTGATTTTGGAGGTAAACCAATTCCCTCCAATAAAAGACTAAGCGAACGCTTGTGAATGAAATTGGATTGCCCAAAACCAATTCCTTCCTACAAAACCTACCAAACGAACGGAGTCTTAATATTTGTACTAAAGTTTTCACAACATGGCCTCAAAATCATAGTGATTACTTGTATAGATGCTTACTAGAGCATATGAACTAATCTATGTTTGTGTTTGATTCTGAAGTTAAAATTTCTTCTGAAATCCATTGTGGGTCCTGAGATCTGAATGATCTATTTGTTCTTCGTCTAGAAACAATCAAATGGATTGTCTCACACGAATATTCTTTCATTGCTCGCTAGGACACGTTTCGGTCAAGATGCCCCTCTCCGCTTCTCTTTCAGATACTTCCCTGGTCAAGCTCCTTCACTTATTGCTCGATCCGGAACCTCTTGGGATAGCACCTTTTCCTTCTTGTCCAAGATGCCGCCTTTCATGACAAGAGTAGCACAAACCTCTTTCACATTTAAGTCGTATCTCATCGGGTTTTACTCTTTTGAAATTCAAACGATCATTTGTAGTTGGGTTGGTCTGAGGTTAAGTTAATGGGTTAATTACTCTGCTTATTTTGGAAAGGTCGAATGCATATCTTCAAGAATTTGTTCCTTAAATAACCTAGCTAGTGAAAATACTGTTGTAGATTGGCTGTAGGTTTTTGAGCTATTACTGATCTTGTGATTTTGGGTTGAAGTCCTGTGATGAATCTTCCTCATAAAAATTCGGTAGAGAGGCTTGGGACTTGGAATGGAGGTTCCTGGATTAATTTCGTTTATCTACGTATGAGTTCCATGTTTTGATGACAGATTAACAGCACGTTCTGCTACAACAGAGGCCCCGATTTCCTTGAAAACGACATCCGCGTGAAGCCTGATCTCGATGTCCTCGGCGCTCTCGGCGATACGGGGTGGTACTGCATCCGCTCAATACTGTGGGCAAACGACTACCAACTTCCCCAAACCGCCATCGCATTTCCAAACCCCGTCAAGAACGACGCCGGCGTGCTTCTCTCCTGCGACGCATCTCTCCACTGGGAGGACGGAAGGGTTGCGACGCTGAGCTGCTCCTTCCTCCATAACCTCACCATGGATTTAACCGTCATCGGATCGAAGGGAACGCTCCACCTCGACGACTTCCTCATTCCTTTTGAGGAGAATGCTGCCCATTTCAACTTTGCTTCTGAATCGGCCATCGGATGGAAGCCCGCCAAGCACGTTGTCTCCACCGTGTTGCCGCAGGAGGCTCTAATGGCGGCGGAGTTCTCGAGACTGGTTGCGGCTATAAAGCATTCTGGAGCGAAGCCCGACGGTGTGTGGCCGGCGATCAGCAGGAAGACTCAGGTTGTGATGGATGCGGTGAAAGCTTCTATTGACAACGGATCCCAGCCAGTTCAGATTGTGTTCTGAGATTTTGCCCTGTTCCATACATAATAAATAGGCATGTGCGCGCGCGCGTTGGTGTGTATATGAGCGAGCGTGTGTGAGAAACTTTAAGCGTCTTTTTTATCTTGTGCTTGTTCGATGAATCTATATATTCAGAAGAAACTTTATGTTCAGAAGAAACATTTTTTGTTGTAGGACATGGAAATTGTTATGGGCAAATGTGGCTAAGAGGTAGGATGTAACATTTTTCTTGATAATTATGTGGCTAAGAGGTAGGATGTATAGCACATGATCAAGAAAAATGTGCTAGGAGTATGTTTTTGATGTTGGCAAATTGCTATCATTTGAAGCTTTATTTTTTATTTGCGGTTAATATTATTTCAAAATATACAATTTATAGTTAAAAGTAGTTTAGATTTTATAGTTAAAAATAATTTATGATTAACAATTGTCCGAATAGGAGATACTAATGTGAGATGGAGAGAGCAGAGAGCGGTTTGTGAAATGGTTACAATCCACCTTAGCCCCGTCTCCAAAGAAGAGGCCTAGATATGATATTCTGTGCAAGCAGAAATGATATCTAGATGAGCAGAAAAGATATCCAAGCGAGCATGAATGATATCTCGACGAACAAAAATGATATCCTGGGTGATCAGAAATGATCTCCACTAAAAGTAGATGTTGTTTAAAAGTGTTAAGTGTCCTTATCACAACGACCCCTTCTTTTGGAGATTTTTTTTCCAACCAAGCTCCGTTCCTAAATTAGCGCCCAGGACCAATCTGGAGGGGCGTCGAACAATACATTTTGCGCGAGGGACGGTAAGAAAGGGGTGATCGTGGTTTGAGATGTCGCGCGGCCTATACGGGAGCCTCCGGATTTCGAAACCCCGAGTAGGAGTAGGATCCTCTTCATTTAGAGTGAACATAGTCGAAATCTACTTCTGATTGATCGGACGGGTTCACTGATCGCATCATTTTTATTTTACTTTTAATAAAAAAAAAAAAAAAATTTCCGCACCATTCCACACAATATTTGGCACACTAATACAATATATCTGAAGCAGTGTTGTGAATTGTGATCTTGGAAACGATATATAGTTGGGACGAAAGTCAGGAAGGAAATAGGAAGATCTATTTGGCATCTCAGATCGCCCTCTTGTCCGCGGTAATGGCGGGCTGGATCTCCTCCAAACTCAAGGTCGCCGAGAACCTCCTGCAGCAAATTGATCAGCAGGCTGCAGAATCCCTCGGCAAGGTCGACAAGCCCCGCCGCTCCCTCTCCACAGCCGACCTCGTTTCCGTCGCAGCTAACCTCAACCAGCCATCACCTGCTCCCGATTCTATTCCCTCCGCCACCAAATTTCCCCTTCCGAAGAAATCGACGCCTTCCCAACCGTCTACAGTTCCGGCGCAGCCTGATCTCAGAAAAGTATCTGGCCCACCATCCCCGTCCTCACACGCCTCTTCAGAACCTGCCCTTGATCCAACTGTCATCGATTGGACGGAGTTACTGAGCTCTCCCAGTTCGATCGTCCCGGCAACGGTTCCTCGTTCTGCAGATGGCAGCGCCGTGCTGCGCTCATCGCCGCTGAGGGTCGTCAAGAAATCGGCAAAAAGAGGAAAGGGTTATTCGGGGAGAGCGCCTACCCCTCCTTCAGCTTCTTCGCCTTTTGCTATTCTTACAGAAGATCGAGATGATGAGAATGAACACCTTCATCATGGAAAATCGAATAATTTGCTCCTGCCAGATAGCCAAGTTTCTGTAATTGGTCAGTCTGTGACGCCGGAGAAATTTACCAATTCGAACCGGACTAATGAAGATGGTGCCAAGGAGAAGGCCGATCTCCATTTTAATGTGCCCGCGAAGCTTTCGTCAGGAAGCGATAGGGATTCATATTCGAACACAGATTCCTCCTCCGGATCTGATTCTGAGGAGGAGGCCAGGAGGATGGAAGAGAGGAGGAAACGGAGGGAGCACATGCTCGCTGAGAAAGCGAGCAGAGCTGCTGAAGAGGCGATCAAAGAGAAGGAGAATATTGTCGCGAGACTGGATGGAGAGAAGCAGAGTCTCGAGAAGATACTTGAAGAAAGGGCGAGGCAGCAGGCAAAGGAAGCCTCAGAATTACAGACGAGTATGATTGAGACCATGGAAGCAGTGGATCTGGAGAAGCAGAAGCACAACAGTACCCGAATGGAAGCCTTTGCTCGGATGGCCGAGCTAGAGACCCAAAATGCCGCTCTCGCAAAGTCATATGCAGAGCGGCAATGGAACCTTGAACAAGTGCTGAATCTTGCTGCAGAACTTAAACAACAAATTGGGTTGAAGGAACTGGCTCAAGAAGAACGCAGGAGGAGAATGTCCCATATCGACCAGCAAACATCTTCACCAGGCATGCTGGAATCTCTGAGGAAGAATAGAATTGAGATGGAAATTCTAGATGCTGAGTATTCTTTTACCTGTGATAAGATTGCAAGGTTGAAGGAGAAGACAAAAAGGCTCGAAGATACCATTGAGAAAACAAGAAGGGAGATTATGCAACCAACTGAAGTGGAGCGTGAACTGAAGAAGAGGCTTGTTCAATTAACTGATTACTTGATTCAGAAACAAACCCAAGTTGAGGCACTCTCTTCTGAGAAAGCTACATTAGCGTTTAGAATGGAGACACTGTCGAGGATGCTCGATGAGAATGATCTGTCCCCGGAGGATGACGAATTTGAAAGCTTGGATATTGAAACTGGGAGATTGAAACATTCTGACTATGCTACAAAGGCGGCACTTCGTGAGAGAATTAGATCTGGGAGACAACAACTCGGACTGGTTATCCGACAGCTGGATGCTATTTTCTCTGCAGGTGCAATATTTCTGAGGAGGAACACAGTTGCCCAGATATTTTCCTTTTCTTACCTTTTATGCTTACACCTATGGGTTTTGTATATTATGAGGTCACATTCACAAATTTCTGATGGCACCAGCCAAGGCGCTGCTTTTTCCTTGGAGACCATCAGTAATAACTCAGGACACTAATCCACAGCAGCTTTCTCTGCTCCTGGTAAAATTTTCTCAATTTTTTGTGAATATTCTACGAGTGTTCAAAAATCTAGGTTAAAACAGTTCTAGCTATACCTCTAAGTAGACAATGTTGGTGTAGTTTTAATCTTTACAGAAAGAATATCATTCAAGTTTTTCTTCTACTTAATTGATTTACTTGCGTTGTTTATGCCAAATAGTTATTGTTTATGTCAGAAAGACAATGCACAGTTTTATTGATTAACTTGATTGGTGCATTATATGTTCATTCTTAGATTTTAGTATTAGACGATATGTACTGAGTTGTGACTTAACAATATTTAGCATAACCAAACTGGAGTAGAAGTAACATTTGCAAGAATGTGTGTATGCACAGGTTCATGAAAACTGTTTGGCATCAATGTATAGTGAGATCAAAGTAAACATCTTCTTGTTCAAAATAAGTTTGCAAGAAATAAAACATCTAAATTATGCATGCGGAGTACTGTCCAAGTTCTTATTTTAACTTGTTAAAATGAAACAATGGAACCTCCATTTTTTATACCCGAGCAGAATACACATACCAGTAGTCTTAGAACATTGTGGTTTGATATGATAATATTGTTAATTTGTTATGGAATGCCTGATATGCCCATATTAGTAGAGGGGAACCAATCAGTGGTGGGCGACGAACCTTCTACTCCTTCCGTACACCATGCAATTGTGCATCTAGTAGTTAGTTATGTTTTGAGAAACACGCAGTTTGGATTCTTCATTGTTTATATCATAACATGTCGTAAATAGTCACCTATTGCCCTCATTTACAAATATGTTAGATACCTTTTTTACATTGGATAAGATCTAACACATCAAATTATAACTTTAGATAATTCAGTGACTTCTAGGTATCATCCCTCATATCAACAAATAAAGGGCAGCCCGGTGCACAAAGCATCCCCGCGCTGCGAGGGTCCAGGGAAGGGTCCCACCACAAGGGGGAAATGTAGGCAAACCTTGCCCTGCATATCAACAAATGCACGTGAAAAAATATTTAGTAGAAGTTGGTTATGTTTTGAGAGAGGCAATATGAATTTTTGAATATTTAAATCATAAATCATGTTTCAAATACTTCCAACCGTGGTGGTCCTTGATGTATGGATTGTGTTTCTTCTTCACAAGTTTATGCTTTTAATAGCACTTCATTTTTATTCCTGAAATACCAGGTACTTTGGAACAACACGAATAATTGACCCATTTACCAAACAGAGTCTCCCAAAATCTTCCATTTTTGCCCTCAATTACATCAAAAAATGGCTTGTAAATTTTATTGTGACCATCTCTCACGGGTTGTCCGCGCATCCCATTATGAACAAGTGTATCCATGGCCTTTTGTACCAATTTCTCTTAACACATTAGGAAGACTCCATAGAACTTGAGGAGCAATTGATACCGAGGACCCCGAATGGCTTTAGTTTGTCGCTTGCCGTATAAAAAGAAGCAATGTTTAAATTTATGGAAGAAGAAATCACTTATGTTGACCTGTTCTTTGGAGAAGGTTATGCCTTTGTACGAGATCTATTTAGAACTTTCTTATGTTTATGAATGAGATCCATTTAGAACTTTTCTTCACCACCAACAATGAATAGGACAAGAGCTTCTATTTATATGAAGCGCTTATGTTGACCTCATTAGTGCTTTCCTCCTCCCCTCTCTACTATCTTCTCCTTTTTCTCCCCCCACCATCTCGACAACCCATTCCTCCTACACAACATTCTCGATGATGTCATCTCCCTTGCTTACTTTTGTACCTGAACGATGTTCAATTTCACAACCAGAGAGAAGATATCGTCATAATTTACTCCCCGTTATCGAATAAATCAATGGTTCAGTAGATGTGATTTGAGGTGTTAAAATGTCTGACTTGTGTTTCAAACTTTCATTGTAAACACCTAATGACAATAAACATGAGAGTGGCTCAGTGACAAAGATAGTAGGTCATATCTATGATTGGCTAAGAGGACTTGCATGTCCTTATCTATTTACGCACATCACCCCGAATGTTGTAATGTATCATGGATATAAGAGGGAGTGGTATGACAAAAAGAGATCAGGCAAACCTTTTGAGTGGAGGAGCCAATCAATGAAAGGAAATAAATTTCGAAAAAAGGAAGAGCTGGACACAAAATTTATGTTGCGAAGAGCAACGAGAAGTTCTTTTGGCGCTAGAGTATCAATTGTAAAAGACAGTCAAGAGTCAAGCTCAAGGATGGACAGTATTTTATAAGTGGCAAGCGACTCATAAGGAAATGATTTAGAGGGGGAGTATTTGGAGATGGAATTGTGGATGGAGTTGGAGTTGGTGTAGAAGAAGACATAATTGGTATGAAAGATGTTTGTGGAGCTGGATAATAAAGAATGTGAGCCTCGTTGAAAGGTGTTATAGGACAGGTTAACACAAGATGAGCAAATGCGGAGGTGGTAGTAAAGAACGGTCGATCCTCAAGAAACATCGCATATACTAAAAGTACAAATCCCTGATTATTCAATGAATAACATACATATCCTTTTTGACTCCTATATAGCCCAACAATTATTAATTTATCCGCATGAGGCCTAATCGTATCCACAAGAAATAGTAGATATAACAAACACAATCAAACACGATATGTGAAGAAAAAGTGGCGTAGAGGGAAAGATGATGAAAATCAGATGTGTAAAATTGAGAAACAAGGACATGCGGTCAAGCGAAGTGTCAATATGAAGCTGAAACGTGGCATTTAGAACATAAATGATTGGGCTACCTCAAGAAGATGATAGTGTTTGCTTTCAACCATACCATTTTGTTGGTGGTGTACAAGAAAAGAAGTTGGCGAAA
This sequence comes from Dactylorhiza incarnata, assembly GCA_033032865.1. Lineage (NCBI taxonomy): Eukaryota > Viridiplantae > Streptophyta > Magnoliopsida > Asparagales > Orchidaceae > Dactylorhiza > Dactylorhiza incarnata. Next base: position 604,001 of record JAWHQI010000383.1, read on the forward strand.
GTTGTTGAACATTGTGCAAGTCTCTTGAAGTTAATGGCTCGAGTACACCAGTACAAATATTTTGATAGTGGAGTTTGAGTGCAAATTTTAGTGATTGGAACAAAAGATACGAAGAATCTCATAATGATCATGCATAAAATATAACCACGACAGATGTGAGTGGTCATCAGTAAATGTTATAAAATATTTAAAACAATATGCACTGAGTTTTTTGTTCCGACTCTATACTTTAAAACGTACTAATGAAAATGGTACACCACTTCTCGACGGTTGAAAAAGGAAAGAGAGAACGATTATGTTTCCCGTATATACAAGACTCACAATAGAAACTGGAAAGGGAGACATCAGGAAGACCCTAGTCCGGAGAATCTTTAGTTTGGCAAACCACAATTTACCAATTTCATTATTCTTCGCTTCCCTCGCCTTGCCTTTTTTCAGGCAGATTTATTACGCCTCTAAAGCTAGGTTTGACATTGGTCATAGCCTAAATTCTTCAAAGAGAAAACATTTCCAATGAGATGACGCTATCAATAGGCTTTATATTGACATTGCAGCCATGGACTTTAATATGTTTGGCCTAAAAGTAGAGTCTTGCATGAAACATTGGATTTGTCGCAAGATGGATGAAGTTGATGAAAGTTGAGATTTTAGTCTTCATACGATCTCTCTTGGATGAAGTAAATTTGAGAGTAATTTGTCACCTCTTATGATTTCTATCATAAACCCACATGTTTATTGTCTCCATTTTCATAGAATTCTATATCATACTAAAGTTGGGTATTTTATAAATCATTGGGTTCTCCTTTGCAAACGCCAGATATCCTATATACTTGATCGCCCCGATCAGTCTTTCCATGCCATGATATTTTTTTCTCTAGTCAACGGTGCGTGCAGATAAAAGCAAAGTTAGGAGTGGATGTCTAAAATGTGTATCCCATTCTCCACCGCCCTCAATTAATGATACGGCGTGTCTGAAGTGTTGGTGTTTGTGACTTAGGAGTAAACAAATGATAGGTAAACTGCAAAGTAATATGAACCTATATGCTCGTACATAAAGAATAATTTAGAAGAGGAAGAGTAATCGTGCTAGTTTTAATTAATTGAATTTAATTAAAAGGTGACATAAGGCCTGAATTTATTTCAAGGGTAATTATGTCATCCCTCTGTTTGACCTATGCCCCAAGAGAGGTGAAATCATTACCAGATAAAAGAGTATTTGGCATCAGTGAGTGTGATCTAATCTTATATGAGTGTAGGAGCATTCAGTAGGAGAGTGTGAAAACTTTCGTGTGTGTGAAAAAAAGTTTCCTCCCAGGAAGATATTAGTTCTTACTTCTTGAGAAAATCTCAAGATTTGAACCTGAATAGGGATAGAGGGAAAGAACAAAGGGCGAAGCTAGTACTTTAAGATGAAATCGGAAATGCTTAATTGTCATTAACACCTCCTCTACTCATATATATTGAGTAGAGGGAATAATACAGAAGACCTAAATACCCTTAAGGGGAAATAATAAAAAACACGATGGCGGACTTGAAGTTCAACTCTCCCCCTCAAGTCGGACAGAAGATATCTGACATCCCAAGCTTATGGATATCATCAGTGAAGGGATCGGATCCCAAACTCTTGGTGAAGACATCGGCCAACTGGTCTCTGGAGTGGACGAAGGGAGTAACTAAGTTTCCTTTATCAAGATGATCTTTGATAAAGTGGCGATCCACCTCAACATGCTTGGTCCGGTCATGCTGAACTGGATTATGAGCTATGCTGATCGCCGCTTTGTTATCACAGTACAGGGAGATGGGAGTATCCTTCTGAAGCCCAAGATCTTGCAATATGGTACGCAACCACAGACCTTCACAGAGACCTTGGGACATAGCCCGATACTCAGCTTCTGCGCTGGATCTTGCTACAACATTTTGCTTTTTGCTGCGCCACGTAACCAAGTTTCCTCCGACAAATGTACAGTAACCTGTGGTGGATTTCCGGTCATTGCGACAACCGGCCCAGTCAGCATCGGTGAAGACATCAATCTTCAAATGACCATTCTTGGAGAACATTAGCCCCCTTCCGGGAGCTTTCTTCAAATACCGGAGAACACGAAAGGCAGCATCCCGGTGTCTGACTCTTGGGGCGTGCATGTACCTACTCAAGATCCCAACAGCATACGTGATGTCAGGACGCGTATGTGAAAGGTATAGAAGTTTGCCCACCAATCTCTGATAACTGGCCGCATCCACACGATCACCATTGCTATCTTCATCAATCCCATGGTTCTCCTCCATAGGTGTGTTAGCAGGAGCACAACCAAGCATACCGGTTTCCTCTAGCAGATCTAACACATATTTACGTTGAGAGATAAAAACACCTTTGTCGGAACGGGTCACTTCAATTCCCAGGAAGTAGCGGAGCCTTCCTAGGTCCTTTACTTCGAACTCAGCAGACAGGAGATCTTTTAGCTTAGCAATTTCATCCGAGTCATTTTCAGTGATCACAATATCATCGACATAGACAATGAGCACGACGATTTTACCTTCATTTCTCCAGGTAAATAAGGTATGATCTGAGTGTCCCTGTTTATAACCAAATTTTGTCATAGCCTTGTGAAATTTGCCGAACCACTCCCTTGGAGACTGTTTAAGCCCATACAAAGACCTCCATAAACGACAAACAAGACCTTCTTGTCCCTTCTTCACAAATCCCGGAGGAAGTGCCATGTACACTTCTTCTTTGAGGTCACCGTGCAGGAACGCATTCTTGATGTCCAGTTGATGAAGTTCCCAATCTAAGATCACAGCACATGAAATGATCACACGAATAGAGTTCATCTTTGCCACCGGAGCAAAGGTCTCCTGGTAATCAATTCCCTGAGTCTGGGTGTAACCACGAGCAACCAACCTGGCTTTACACCGCTCCACTTTCCCATCCTGGTTCTGCTTGACTGAGAAGACCCATTTAGAGCCAATGGGTTTCTTACCAGGAGGAAGAGAAGTAACATCCCATGTATGGTTCTTCTCCAAAGCGGACATTTCTTCCTTCATTGCTTGTGCCCATGCAGGGATACCAGCTGCTTCCTGCCATGACTTAGGAATAGACATTTCGGACAAAGACGATATAAAAGCCCGATGAGGCTTAGAGAGATGATCATAAACAACATGATTAGAGATAGGATGTTCAGTACATACAGTTTTACCTCTTAGCCGGGCAATGGGAACATGTAAGTCAGCATCGGAATCTGAGTCCAACGACGCCATTGACAATGGCAGAGCAGCAGTGGGTAGACTATCTGGTTTTCGGCGATGATAGACATGAGGCAGCGGAGAGATGAGAGATGGCGTAGATGTCGGTAACTGAGGAGTGGATGGCGATGTAACAGGAACTAGAGGAGGAACAAGAGGAAGAGGAAGAGGAACAGGGGCATCAGCATCAGTCTCCCCCTGACGACAGGTAGGAGTCAAGCCCACATAATAAGGTTCCTCTTCACGGAACGTGACGTCCATGGTGCAAAAGAAACGTCTGGTAGGCGGGTGATAACACCGATACCCCTTAGTGGTGGTGGAGTAGCCCAGAAAGACACAACGGAGAGCGCGAGGGTCAAGCTTGTCCCGAAGGGGCGTGTGAACATGAACAAAGCAAACACACCCAAAGACACGGGGTGGTAGAGAAGAAGTGTGAATAGCAGATGTAGTGGAGAGACGCACCAATGGAGTCATATAGTTAAGAACACGAGATGGAAGACGGTTGATAAGATGAGTGGCCGTCAGAATAGCATCCCCCCAAAAAGATTTTGGAAGATGCATGGTGGCAAGGAGGCAGCGAGCAACATCAAGAAGATGTCGGTTTTTTCCGTTCGGCCACACCATTTTGGGTGGACGTATAGACACACGTGGTTTGGTGAATAATACCATGACTAGATAGGTATGCACCGAACGCCCCACGATCATCGTACTCCCCCCCATTGTCACTACGAAGAACACGAATGGTACCATTAAACTGAGTTTGAACCATCTTATGGAAACTCTGAAATACGGAAAAAACTTCCCCTTTTTTCTTTAACAGATAAACCCAGGTAGTCCGGGAAAAACAGTCAATAAAAGTAACAAACCACCGATAACCAGATAAAGAAACAACAGGGGACGGACTCCAAACGTCAGAATGTATAATAGCAAATGGAGTACCACTAGGAGAAGATAAATGCGAAAAAGAGTGCCGAACATGTTTAGACATCACACACACATCACAATTTAAAGTTTGAACAAATGGAGAAAAAACAGGAAACAGTTTCTGAAGAGAAACAGGAGACGGATGACCAAGACGCAAGTGCCAGCGTCGAGCATCAGACTCGGTAGCAGCAGCAGACGAGGAGAGAGCGAGGGGAGACTGAGTAGCATCCAGATAGTACAGACCACCACGATTCTTACCACTGCCAATGCATCGCCTCGTACCCAGTTCCTGAAAGACACAAGAATCAGGGAAAAAAGTTACTGAACAGTTAAGAGATTTAGTAAGGTTGCTAATAGAAAGGAGGTTGCGAGGAAACGAAGGGACATGCAGAACAGAAGTAAGCGAAAGAGAGGGGAAACAAGAAATGTTCCCCTTCCCAGCAATAGGGGATAGAGTGCCGTTGGCAGAAACGACCTTATCCTTACCAGACAAGGGAGTGTACGAGGAAAAACCTGTGGGGGAACCGGTCATGTGGTCAGTGGCACCCGAGTCAATGATCCACTCAGATGGAGGAGTCGCGGCAGTATGAGCAGCTGGCAAAGTAGCAGTAGCAAATGAAGTAGAAGTTCCACCCGGGGAAGAGTCAGACTGGGAGTGCAGCAGGCGACGAAGGGCATCCAATTCAGAGATGGTAAGATGGCTGGACAGCTGACCCTGATGATCCTCCTGAACCTCTGTGGAGTAGGCAGCATCCTGAGATCGAGTGCCGCTCTGACGGTATCCACCACGACCAGGGGCACGGCCACGACCACGGCCACGCCCGAATCCCGGCGGGATAAGGTGTGGATGAAGCTTGAAGCACACCTCCCGGGAATGTCCCCGGCGCCCACAGTGATCGCACATAGGAATGGTGCTGGTATTGCTGGAACTGCCCCGACCAACACTAGCAAAGGCAGACCGATCCACTGCAGGTGCCGTAGTGCTGAGGGATCTTCGACGATCGTCATCACCAAGAACCATGCTGAAGGCTTCCCTTAGGGACGGAAGGGGAGATCGATGCAAAATATGAGTCCGGACAGTATCAGAGTCCATATTCAGCCCCATCAGGAATACATGTAAACGGTATCTGTTCTCCTTTTCTTGCAATTTCACGGCGTCTGCCGTGCAGGAGGCTGTAAACTGCTCGAAAAAATCCAATTCCTGATAGAGCCGCTCAAACTCTGAGAAGTAGGTGGACACAGTCATAGATCCCTGTCGGAGCTCCAGAATGCGACGGGTAAGTTCATAAATTTGCGTGGAACTCCCAATCTGCGAGTACGTGTCTTTGGCCCGTGTCCAGATATCGTAAGCAGAGTCCAGAAGCATGTAGCTTCGGTATACCTTGGGAGACATGGAGTGGAGAAGCCAGGAGACAACAAGGGAATTCTCGGAGTCCCAGCGTTTCCAAGTAGGGTCAGTCTTGGGTGGCTCCTTCACAGTTCCATCAATATAACCAAACATCTGATGGCTGCGGATCACATGTTGGGCAGCACGGGACCATTCCAAGTAATTTGTTCCGTCCAAGGGAACGGTGGTAATCTTCAACGAGCCTGAGTGGCCATGGGTCCGCTGCGGGTCACCCATCTGTGGCATAACTTCACTCATTTGTGGCGAAGAGTCCGTAGAATCCCCCATGAGAGCAAGAGGGGGCAGCAAATCAACAAAGAACCGCCAAAAAAAAGAAGAGAGGGCTGCCAAAGCATCCAGCAGCAACGGCAAGGCAGCGGGACAGAAAACTAGGGCATATCACGTCCTACCTAGCCTTCTGCAGCCAAAAAGAAGGACCCGAGAGGCATACGCAGTAGCCCTAGAACCCAGACGGAGATGCGCCAACCCTAGCATCCACAGCAGGAGCCTAGGGTAGCATTAGAGGAGGGAGAAGGACCGGTCGACTCTCAAACGGCCGAAGGAGGAGTCGACCGGATCAGGAGAGGCTGACGGGAGGAAGTCGACGCGAGCGGAGGCTACCCGGGGTCGACGCTGGACGATGCGAGCGGAAGAGACGCTGCGAGAGGGATCGGCTGCGGAAGGGGCGCTGTGAGCGGGATCGACTGCGAGCGGGGAAGGAGGCGGCTGCGAGCGGAGCGGGTGAGAACAGGAGCGAGAGCGGGAGCGTCTAGGGCGTGCGTTTGCTCTGATACCAAGATGAAATCGGAAATGCTTAATTGTCATTAACACCTCCTCTACTCATATATATTGAGTAGAGGGAATAATACAGAAGACCTAAATACCCTTAAGGGGAAATAATAAAAAACACGATGGCGGACTTGAAGTTCAACTCTTTAGACGGTTTTCTTCCTTCCACGACCTTCGTTGGACGAAGCTTGCATAGTTCCTGTCCTTCGTGTGGATACCTGTAGAGACGAGTCTCACATTTGAGAGAAGGCTCTTTAGAGGAACCAACCTCTAAGAGTTGGCCGGAGCTTGCTCTGGATTGTATCCGTTTTTCCGTTAATCAAAGCAATTTCATTCTTGTTCGTATTATTTGGTCCGACCTGCCTGTCCGCCCGCTCTAAGTCGCCGGTTAGCTCCAGTCCGTCTCCCCGTTCAACTGCTGCATCCAACGCCCGATCCATCCAGCGCCCGCCTGCTTCCTGATTGATCGAGCGACCGATCCATCCAGCGCCGACGATCGATCCATCCTCGCTTTCGAAGATTGATCCTTCCAGCGCCTTCTTCGACGATCGCCGCTGTTTCCTTCCAGCGCCTGTTTCCATCTAGCGCCCGTTCCATCTAGCGTCTGTTTCGATCCTTCCTGATCGATCCTTCCAGCGCCCGTTTCCATCCAGCGCCTGCTTCGACGATCGATCGCCGCCTCCATCCAGCACTGACGACCGATCCATCCAGCGCCAGCTTCGCCAGTTACGCCTCCATCGGCTGCTGATCCCTACGCCTGCTTCTCCAGCGTCTGTTCCACCCTAAGCCGACCTTGATCGCCACCATCTGCTCCGTCTCCGGACCGTAGCCGCTGCGCCCAGCCTACTTCACACTTTCTGCCGCCAGCTCGCACCTATTCGCCCTCTCCGACACTCTCCGGCGACATCTATCCCTTGTGCATCCTCATATGCTAAAGGGGAGGATGGAATCCCGCGTGGAAGCCCTCGAACACTCCCACACCACCATCAACTCTCTTCTCGAGGCACAGGCCGAGCAGTTCGCCTCGATTATGACCATGCACCAGAACTTGCAGCCCAGCCAGCACTCCGGGCCTCCTACCACCTCTGCTGTGGGATCCCCTAGCACCGTGATCCCCGATACACCCGCATTGGTGGAATTACCCACTCCACCGTACCGTGGACCTGACATCCCTACATTCAACGAGACTGCCCCCTCGGGTGGATTGCCCGCGCCGAACAGTTCTTCGACATTCACCAGATCCCTCCGACACAACGGGTCTCCACAACACTTATCGACATGGAAGGGTTTGCCCTCCATTGGGTCCGTTGGTTGCGCCAGACCTCTCCCGACCTCACCTGGACAGCTCTCACCGAGGTCCTCATACAACTGTATGCCGACCGCTACTTCGGCTCCATGATCGAGCGGCTTTGCGGGGTCCGTCACACCGACTCCATTGACTCGTACATTGATGCCTTCGTGGAATTGGTCACCCATGTTACCGGTCTCCCACCAGGCACCAGACCATTACTTGGGGTTCTTCATGAACAGCTTGCAACCCCATTTCCGCTCCCGCCTCCGCACCCTCAAACCGTCAATGGTCCACCAAGCCATCAACCTCTCCCCCCTTATGGAGGCGGGATTCCTCGCGACGTACGACAACATTCCTTCCTCATCACCTCCCTCCAGCCATCCCTCCCAACCATATTTCTCGACCCATCCTAAACCTCCACCTCCGCCACCTCCTCTACCCCGGCCACCAATTATGGGCCCACCCAACACTCGTCATTTCCCTACACACCGCCTGACCAACCAGGAGTACAACGACTTACGAAGCAAGGGTCTGTGCTTCCGTTGCAAGCAACCCCACTCTCCTGGTCATGCGTGCTCGGTGAAGGCGTGTCGGGTCCTCATCAGTGACGACGTGGCCGCGCTCTCCGCCGCCGACTTTGACGCCCTGCTGCTCTCGGACGGACTACCGGACGACGCCCCAGGCACATCGACGACATCCCAACTGCGAGCATATCACTGCTGATCGGCGGGCGGCGCTCCGACCTTGGGGTCAAGGTCACTTTTCTGTCGGGATGTATTGTTACGCGCACACGTCCTCTTATTTTATTATTGCTTTTCTTTTAAATGTATTAGGTTGTTGTGAGCCCCCCTATATAAGGAGGTGGTTTTGGGAGTTAGGTTATCTTTTTGAGATCTGTTCGAATAGCCCATTTAGAGGGCCCGTATTCGGGCCCATGTATTTCTCTCCCTCTTTAGTCCCACATCATGTATAGGAATATTTCTCTCCTCCTCTCTCCTATATATTTGTACTCACTCTTTGTATTTAATAATAAGAACAATTTATACAAGCTCCTGCGTTTATTCTACATGGTATCAAAGCTTGCATTTTTTTAACCGCACAACTGACGGTCTCCTAATCCAAATCGCACTCTTGCGGTCTCTGCTTTCTTCTAACCGCAGCATCGAGCGATCTCTGTTGCTCTTACCTCACGCGCCTCCCGCCTCTGCTGCTCCTCATCCCTTTTATAGCTTCTCTCAACCGTCCAGTGGGCCCCTCCACCGGCTCTGCTCTCCTCAGCCCGCAGCGATCTCTCCTCAGCATCGTGCTTTCCTCCGCCGATCTCACAGTCCGCCAACAACGGTCTCTCTCTGCAGCGGTCTCCTCTGCTCGCAGCGAGCTCTCCGCAAGACCTCTGCGAGCTCTCCTCCTCCCTCTACTCACAGCGGGCTCTTCCTCTGCTCGCAACGAGCTCCCAACGATCTCTCCTGCGACCTCCTGCGATCCCTCCAGTCCAGCGCGGTCTGCCTCCAGTCCAGCCCGGTCAGCCCGTCTCCTGCGGTCTCATACTCGCAGCTCGATAGCCCGTCTCCAGCGGTCTCCTACTCGCAGCTCGTCAGCCCGTCTCCAGCGGTCTCCTACTCGCAGCTCGTCAGCCCGTCTCCTGCGTTCTCTCCAGTCCAGCAAGCTTCCTCTGCCGGTCTAGTTCTCCAGCGATCTCTCCAACGACCTCCATCTCCTCCAGCGATCTGCTTCTCGGCAGACTTCTCACTTAACTGCCAGGTCGCCCAAGCGGTCTCGCGAGCTCTCAAGCGGCTTTCCCTAGTCAGCAGCTCGCCCGACCTCTCTCCGTCGGTCTCCTCAGAACAGCTCGCCCGACCTTCCCAAGTCAGTAGCTCGCCCGGACTACTCCCAGCAGCCCGCTCGTCCCGTTTCTATCGTTAATGGGATCCTCCGTTGACTCCACCACGGTGCCTGCTCCGCCTCAGCCTGACAACCTGGGTCAGCCTCCCGAACTTCGTGATGAGATGCGAATCACCATCTCCCTCTCCGGGAAAGGAAACTTCATCCAATGGGTTCACTCGGTCCGGCGCGTTCTTCAGTCAAAGGGACTCCTGTCCCTGCTACGGATACCTGGCTCCGTAATGATGGCCGAGTTCAGACTTGGCTCCTCAACTCGATGGATGGAGAGTCATACCAGATGGTGATGTATCACGAGACTGCTAAAGCAATGTGGGATGAGCTCCACTCTCTATACTCGGGCAAGGACAGCCTTCAACATCTTTACGACATCATCACAGATCTCCAGGCTTTAGATACGGCTGGGGATGCTAACATGATCTCCTTCGTTGCTCGCACCAAGACTCTTGCCGAGGCATGGATCCAGCATCAACCGTCCACCAATGATCACGCTGTTCAACGAGCTCAGAAGGAAGCTGTCATCATTGCTATGATCATGGCTCGTGTTCCGCCACACTTGCAAAGCATCCGAAATCAGGTTCTGGCCTCAGCCATCACTCCTTCCCTCTCAGATGTGTGCTCCATGCTCCTCAAAATCTCAGCACCTATGGCGGCTCCTCCTCTTCCCTCACCGGCCCTTCTCCAGTACACTCCCGCTCCCTTACTCTCTGTGCCTCCTTCAGCTCGTGGTGGACGGTTTGCCTCTCGGGGAAGGGGACGTGGTGGTCGTTCTCGACCAAAATGTTCATTTTGTGGGCGAGATGGCCACTTCGAGACGACCTGCTATCGAAAGCCTGGGAATCCTCCTCGTCTGACTGTCGCTGTTGCTGATGACAGCCCCTCGGTCTCCCTCGCCGATCTTGACGCTCTCCGCCTACAGTTCCAACAGCTTCAAGGGATGATGTCCCCACCTGCCTCCGACTCCAATTCAGATATAACCTGTGTCTCAACGAGTCCACGCTGGATAGTGGACTCTGGTGCTACTCATCATATCACCTCGCGACAACCACCAAAGTATTTGAATGCTCCTCATCCGAAGTGTATCACTGTTGCCAATGGGGAGACGGTTCCGGTCTCCGGCTCGGCTGACCTCTCTCTTAGCCCCTCCATCTCTCTCCGTTCGGCTCTTCATGTTCCGGGATCCCCGTTCAATTTACTTTCTGTTAGCCGTCTTACTTCGGACTTGGATTGCTCCCTAACATTTACATCCTCTTCTTTTCTGATACATGATCGGCGGACGCGGACTACCATTGGTAAGGGGTGACTGCGTAACGGGCTCTACCTTCTCGATGACTCTCCAAATATCCTCTCCTCGGTCTCCTCTGCTGAGTGGCATCAGCGTCTTGGACATGCTCCCCTCCCAGTCCTCCAGAAGGCACTTCCTGATGTATCTTTTCCGGCTTTTAAATGTGATTCGTGTATTTTGGGCAAACAACCCCGTTCTTCTTTTCCCGCACATTGTACTCGGAGCTCTGCTCCTTTTGATCTATTACATTCTGATATATTGAGACCTTATAAAATTACGAGTATTTCTGGGTTTCGATATTTTCTTACGTTTATTGATGACTACTCACGGGTTACTTGGTTATACTTACTTCGCGATCGCTCGGAGCTCCCTCGTATCTTTCGGGCGTTTATGCTTGAAACTCGCACACAATTCTCCACCACCCTCAAAACTCTACGAACCGATAATGCTCGTGAATACACAGGCAACGAGTTTGCAAAGTTATGCTTTGAATTTGGAATTATCCACCAGACTTCATGTCCCTACACCCCACAGCAAAATGGTGTGGCTGAACGGAAGAACCGACACTTGCTTGATGTTGCCCGCTCTCTCATGCTTCACATGAACGTTCCCAAAGCCTATTGGAACTTTGCGGTCTCCACGGCCTGCTTTCTTATTAACCGTCTTCCATCCTCTGTCCTCAACAATGCCACTCCTTTCAGCCTCCTCTTTCCTTCTACTCCGGCCTTCCCCCTCACACCTCGAATCTTCGGGTGTACGTGCTACGTTCATATCCTGGGACCGTCTACGGACAAGATGGACCCCCGGGCGGCCAAGCAAATTTTCGTTGGCTACTCCCGTACACAGAAGGGCTACGTTTGTTATTCTCCTACTACTCGCAAAGTCTCTGTGTCGCCGGATGTTACCTTCCGGGAGGATCAGCCATTCTTCTCTGCTCCAGTACCCACACCAACACCGATACCTACCCCACTGCCTATCATCCGACCTATCATTCCCGTTCACACACCGGCTCTTCCTTCCCCGAGTTCTGCTCCTGCCCCCTCCAAGCCGCCTCTCATCCGTGTCTACTCTCGCCTCCCTCCCACTCCCGTTGCCCCTACGCAATCGGCCTCGACCTCGGGTACTCAGCGTCTGGCTGATCCGGTAACAGAATCAACCGCTCATCCGATGGCGAACTATGTTTCCCTCCATCACCTCTCTCCCCAACTCCAGACACTGGCTACCTCCTTGTCCACAATTGCTATTCCTAACTCTGTGCAGGAGGCTCTACAACATCCTGGGTGGCGCGCTGCCATGGAGGAAGAAATGACTGCTCTTTGGGCCAAAAAGACTTGGACTCTGGTACCCCGTCCTCCAGGACAGAAACCCGTTGGGTGTAAATGGGTTTTTGTTATCAAACATGCTCCTGATGGAACCATTGACCGGCTGAAAGCTCGCTTGGTTGCTCGTGGCTACACTCAACAACAGGGTATCGACTATGAAGAGACATTCTCTCCGGTGGCTAAACTCAACACTGTTCGTGTGCTTATCTCCGTAGCCGTACATCGTCAGTGGCCATTATTTCAGCTGGATGTTAAGAGTGCATTTCTTAACGGCGATCTCCATGAAACTGTTTTCATGGAGCAACCTCCCGGGTTTGAGACCACGGGGGAGTCCTCTCTGGTCTGCCGTCTATTGCAGTCTCTTTATGGTCTCAAACAATCACCTCGCAACTGGTTCGACAAGTTCAGCAAGGCTCTTCGGGAGATTAGCTTTACTCGGAGCTCGACAGACTTCTCCTTGTTCACTCGTAAACAGGCGACCGGAACAGTGATTCTTCTGGTTTATGTGGATGACATCATAATTACTGGAGATGATGTCAAAGGAATACAGATGGTCAAACAACATCTTAGCTCTGTATTTCAGACAAAGGATCTGGGTCACCTTCACTACTTCCTGGGTCTGGAGGTCGCCAGAAGACCAGATGGCCTTGTCCTCTCTCAGCGAAAGTACTGTCTCGATCTCCTACATGAGGCAGGATACTCAGGCTGCAAACCAACCAACACCCCAATGGATGTCAATCACAAATTGTGTGCTCAAGCTTCCGACTCAGACCTGCAACTACAGAACCCAGAATACTATTGTCGTCTTGTTGGAAAATTAATCTACCTAACGGTAACAAGACCTGACATATCCTTCGCCGTGGGTATGGTCAGTAGATACATGCACACCCCTCGAAGATCTCACCTTCAGGCCGTCGAAAGGATTCTGAGGTATCTCAAAACAGCTCCTGGTCAGGGACTGGTTTATAAAACATCATCGTCAACTCCAAGATTGGTGGCATACTCTGATGCTGACTATGCTGGGTCCCTGGACGATCGAAGGTCAACAAGTGGCTTCTGCACGTACTTTGGAGGACACCTGATTACCTGGCGAAGTAAGAAGCAAGCTGTTGTTGCGAGATCCTCAGCTGAAGCAGAATACTGGGCAATGACATCTTTGGTCTCTGAACTCACATGGCTTGAGATCCTCCTGACTGACCTTGGTATAAAACTTCCTTCACCAGCTCTCCTCTTGTGTGATAGTCAAGCTGCTATACACATTGCCAAGAACCCAGTCTTCCACGAAAGAACAAAACACATTGAAGTAGATTGCCATTTCATACGGGAGAAAGTTCAAATGAAGAAGCTAGAGTTAAAGCACGTTCCGGGTACAGAACAAGTGGCAGATGTCCTCACAAAGGCCGTATCCAGTACTCTCTTCTATCAATGCCTGTTCAAGCTTGGATCCTACGACTTGTACGCTCCAGCTTGCGGGGGAGTGTTAGAATAGCCCATTTAGAGGGCCCGTATTCGGGCCCATGTATTTCTCTCTCTCTTTAGTCCCACATCATGTATAGGAATATTTCTCTCCTCCTCTCTCCTATATATTTGTACTCACTCTTTGTATTTAATAATAAGAACAATTTATACAAGCTCCTGTGTTTATTCTACAAGATCTTTGGTCTTTTGACTCTCATTTGAGAGGGCTCTTTAGAGGAACCAACCTCTAAGAGTTGGCCGGAGCTTGCTTCGGATTGTATCCATTTTTCCGTTAATCCAAACAATTTCATTCTTGTTCGTATTATAGAGCTTGAGGATGATGGTGGACTTATACTTAGGGAAGGGTAACTTTGGGAAGCTTATAACGAAGATCAGGCAAAGAAGGCACTCTAGTGGCAGATAGGACATTAGATCTGACTATTTGGACATAGAGTGGGAGACAAAACATAAGCATTGCAATTACGACGTCCTCCCGTTGAGCCCGCTGAGTTGTTAGATCAGTAGTCCCGGGGTGATGTTAGACCAAACATTGAAAATCCTTTTTACTTTGGCTACCATGATCCCCACATCACCAGAAGAAAAATTGGTTGAAGAGATTATAAAGGTATTGCATATTATTTTGATCTGAATATGAGCGAAGCTCATGCCATATTATTTTGGCATGCTCATATTCCATAACCAGATTATTTGACACTTTCCCGTGGAATTCAATATCATGTAGCCATTATTCAGAAGATCCCCTAGTTATATGATGGAGTTGTCAACTCGTTTGAAGAGCACAATGAAAGGAGGTGACATTGCGGACAATTGCCCCGTTCAGTGAATGTGAGGGTGATAATACAGAGAGCTCTTGATGAGGCTCATATGTAGAAGGGGAAGATAGTTTTGGAGAAATATTAGAGGAAGTGTCTGAGGAAATGCTCATATCCACAAGGGAGCAAACATGAAAGAAGAGTACAATAGAAAAACCCTTCTGCATAAAACATGATCCTAGTCTAGCCTATCGGGTCCAGATTTGTTCAAAGAGCTTTACACAATATTTTATATCTAATGAGATTATGGTCCCACTTATTGGGGTCTATTTCTGAACACAATTCTCCAAAGTAACACAAGCAAAAGATACCTGGACTTCTAATGAGTCAATTGGGGTTCCAATATGGCTAGAGAGTATCATATGAGATATCAGAAGCCTGATATTGTTGAACTGTTTGACAGCGACGTACATGCGAATCATAAATAGAGCTGGAAGATGTTGCGGGAGACTTGTTTGTCGGAGATAATGGAGAAAACATGCCACCGCAGATGGGGTCATTGACCTCAATGTCGGAGAGAGAGGTCAACCTCGATGGCTGAGGGAGGAATACATGCCTTTTCCTTATTTTATCCTTTATTATTAATTGTATTAAATATCATATCATCATTTTGTCTTATTAGGTATGGCTCTTCTTCGTATAATGGGTGACCTAGGTTAATTGGAGTTGTCTTGGAAGTTCTATGTTGTAAATCTCTTAGAAGATGGGTACCCTTTAGGGAAGTCAACCCTCAAGAGTTTAGCAGGAGCTTGCCTATCGAATTTGTATCTTCTTTTGTGTTCTAGTGTATCCTTCTTTTTTTGCATTTTGCATCAGTTGATCCGACTGTCCCTCTACCCCCTACCCCATTTATGCCTTTCGTTGTGGACCACATCCTCCTCCCTCGACATGACTTCCATGGTCACCTCTCTTTGCACGCCATCTTCGATCGCCTCTACATTACCCTTGCCGACATCAAAGCGCTGATGTGCGCCCTTCATAGTCTGATGGTGTAATTCCCATCTTCCAAGGCACCCCCCTTCTTCCCTTCCCACAGCTCCTCCGACAACCTCTCCGACCACTACTTCTTCTTATCCGACCACCGACAACAATCCACATCCATCAATCCCTCTACCCATACCACCTTCAAGCTTCCCAATCTGTATCATCTCTGTCACAACTTCCTTATCTGCCTTCTCTACCACCAATCAACCACTATCCCACATTATTTTGTTTCCCTAGAGACTACACCTCCCTCGCCACTCACACTCATGACAAAATCTCCTCTCATTTCCTTCGTTGATGCCTCCTCTCGATTGCTACCCTCGTCAATCTCTCAGATGACAACAATCACTTACCCTTCTTCTGTCCCACTCCACCGCCACCTTCTTCATTGACTCCTATTCCCGACATCTTTTAAGCTGACATCAACTGCCCCTCATTGTCATCGAAGCAGTCCCTGGATCCATCCATGATACACTCTATCTGCTGACAAGCTATCCGCTGCTTGCCACAACAGCCCTCCATGCAGCCCCTTCTAGGCCCTAGCCATATCTATTATAGACCCACGATTACCTTTCCCCTACTCTATCCCACGGAAACAACACCCAACTCTTTTGTCAACTCCCGCGTCACTCATGGCTCCAGAAACCACCTCCTTCGAGGCTGAGCCCACCATAGATGCATTTCCGACATCTACACAACTTCGGTCGCTCTTTTTCCCTTTCTGATTCTCGGCGACACATTTTTTGTACCTTCCCATTGAGCTTGTTCCACCAACTAACACACTAATGTTCTCAATGCTTTCCACAAAATCGAGGACCCGTGCTCAGCCTCCAACTCTTCATCTGCTCTTGTTGTTTTCCCCGTTGGGCCTAACAAAAGGCTGCTCCCCGCCTTCCTTTTTGTCGAAAATGCCTTTTCACACCAACTCCAATTCAACGCCTTAGTCACAACTATTTTTCCCTTTTTAAATGCTGCCAAATCCAATTCCAATCCCATTTTACACCCCCATAAAACCAACCCATGACCCAACATACCTGCATGCTCACCCAACCTCCACTATTCCTTTTTCTTATAATAATTAACACAATCACTTCAACATGACCCACAAACCCAAGTTCACCCAGCCACTCATCCCTCACTTATAATCCACCCTACTCCAACTTATTCACAACCACAATCCACTCTATGACGAACCTGCCCTTCCTCCATCTTCCTGCATTCTTCAAATTATGCCTTTCACCTCATCAAAATTTCCATTTCACTACTTATTGTTTCGAACCCATCAACCATCCACGACATAGCTCTCCACTGCATCCCAAATCCTTTACAAGCACTAGTATTGTGCCCGACAATGCCCACTTCTCCTCATCTAGAATATCAGTGTCACTGACATGATTAAGGATTATGAATAGTTCATTTAGCCCACCATTGGCATCGAAACGACTCTTGGTGCATCTTCCTCACCTTTTTCTTCTACTGCATTAGCGCATCACATTCAAATCAATTTCCCTCCCACGATCTCGGGGGAGTACCATTGTGCATACTCATCGTTCATATTTGATTGACCGCGAACAATTTACCTTTTCTTCACCCTGCTTTGGGGACAAGGCAAATTTTCAAGCACTTGAAAATGTTATGGTATCACCATCCCTAACCTTGTTCACTTGACAAACCAACTGTAAGACATACTCTGAGCCGCATTTGACATTGAAGGTTGCATTTGGGATTTATGTGACCCTGGACAATGCCCATGATGATTCGTATGAGTTGTCTGTTTCTTCTCACCGCATTGGAGCACGAAATCATGCAATATTTTTCCCTAGCTCAATCTTGGAGGAAAGATTGACTTTAGGAGGGATGTATTGATACGAATACAGACCCTTGAGGTATACATATATACTCCTTGGACGACCCCTCATGTCGAGAGAAGATTTAAAGACATCTCTTTTCCTCGTATCTTTTATTAATAATTCATAATTGTATTAAATATTATGCCATTCTTTCTCTTCTAAGGCATGCCTTTTCCTCTAAAAACGAGCCTAGGTTAGTTGGAGATATTTTGGAAGTTCTATTTTTTAACTTGAAGAGGACTCTTTTAGGTTACCAACCCTCAAGATTTGTGTTACGGGCGTATTGTGCACGTCGACGAGACACTGTGGCGGGTCTACACGCGTAGGAGGACGCCATCATCTAATCCACCTGGAGAGGAAGAGACTGAGAGCGCATAATTGTCAGACTTATCTTTAATTTGAATGTTGCCCTTATTTCTATTGGCACACCGGACTGGTTATTCGCACCCTTGCTGTTATGAAGGGGGATGTATGGGTTCATTAGGGTTATCTTTTGGATGTATGAGATTTAGGGTTGCTCCCTAACTATTTTCTTCTCCATCCTCCTTCCTCCCCTACCTCCACCGGCCCTGCCCTTGCCGGGTTCTCTCTTGAGTACGTAATAATTTGACAGGAGCTTATCTTTCGAGTTCATATCTATTTTTTTTCTGTTCTAGTGCATCCTCCCTTTTTTGTGGTTTGTATCAATTTGGAACTTTTGTTGCAGTGTTTCTGACTCAAATTTTGCACGCGCGCACACACACACACACACACACACACACTCACGCCCGCGCGCGCCCGCGCATGCGCACCCGCGCGCCCGCACCCACACGCACCCCGCGCACGTGCACGCACAAAGAAGAGGTACCTGTAATTTCCATAGATGGTTGAAATAGCATCACACACACACACACATAGAGAAGAGGTACCTGTAATTTCCATAGATGGATGGATGAAATAGCATCACACACACACACACACAGAGAAGAGGTACCTGTAATTTCCATAGATGGATGGATGCAACCTGTAATTTTGCACACTTACAGGGGAGGTCTATATAAGAGATGGATCACTGTATAGAATTATAGCTTCAAAAGCTCTATCCCGCAAGACCTTTAAGTCCCACTATTTAGTTCCAGACGAAGTGCTTTGGTGCACTAGGTTCGTTCTGTCCATGTGTCCCAGTGATCTGGAAGAGTGTTGTAGTTCAACTATTGATAGTTAATTATCATATTTAGAGAGGTTTGTTTAGTATCCTAAGTTATCAAAGGTGCACTGACGCGCAAAGGGGTCCTGGAGCCTAGGCGCAGACGCGCACCTGAGGCACGTGAGACACAAAAATGAATTGGGTGCCCAATTTACCGAGGCATCCAATTCACTGATTTTTAGTGAATTGGGTGCCCAATTCCCGAAAAATCAGCCCAATTCACTGATTTTCAATGAATTGGGCCAAATTTCCTGAAAATCAGCAAATTGATGCCCCATTCGCTGATTTTCAGTGAATTGGGTGTCCAATTCTCTGAAAATCAGCGAACTAGGCATCCAATTCGCTGATTTCAGTGAATTGGTTGCCCAAGTGCGCCTAGGTGTACCTTGGGTGTGTCTGAGATCATGTTTTTGCCCACCTCCCAAAAAAACAGGTTGAAGAAAACACCTTAAAAGGTGCCTTTGGTGCGCCTGGTAGCTGGTAAGGCGCACATTTAGGCGCGCCTGGGGCACATCGCCCGCCTCTACCTAGCAGGGCGCGGGCCGGTGTGCCTGGTGCGCCCGACGTCTCTGGCGCGCCTTGATAACTATGTTGGTATCACCTTTTTGTTCTTCCATCATCCATAGTACTTTTGCCAAGTACATGAGAACTGATAATCAGGTACTTATGAAGACTAAATACCAATGAATCATGGGCCAAATCTGTATCTCATTTTGACTTGATTATTCTAACCCAAACTGATATTGGTGTACACAGGACATAATTTGTAGCATTATGTGGCTGTGGATCGGGTAGTTAATGGTAACATGGATAGAGGGGGTGAAAATGAGAGATTTATTGTAAGTATTTAGTCAGGAAAATTGTATTCGAAACGAAGCCATTCTAATGGCATAAAAAGCTAAAATAAAAAAAAAGTTTCTCTAATATGAGAATGACGAATCCTCCCGGGAAGGGAGGGAAGACCGAAGTGTGACTTGGAGGGTGATGTTTGTTACCTGTAATGAGTCGAACCGATCGAACCACACTGTCTTCCGCATAGGTTGAAGGATATGTACTTCTAACACCCCCCTCAAGCTTACGGTGGATCATACACCGAGAGTTTGGAGATAAGAAACTCTTGCTGACCGCAAGTCCGAGGCTTGGTGAGCAAATCGGCAAGCTGACACTCGGTGGGAACATAATGAGGAACAAGAGTACCCTGAATGCGCTGATCACGAAGAAAGAAGACATCAACACCAATGTGCTTGGAGAGCGAGTGCTCTGTGGGATTCAAGGTAATCTGGATAGCCCCAGTGTTGTCGCAATAGAGAGTGGTAGGGCCAGAAGGAGAAACACCAAGATCAGCAAATAACCAGGAAAGCCAAACAATATCCTCAGCAGTAGTGGCCATGACCCGGAGCTCTGTCTCTGTGCTAGAACGAGAAACTCCTGTTTTCTTCTTGGATTTCCAGGCAATGAGTGAAGAGCTCAAGGAGATAAAAACCAGTAACAGAACGACGATCAACAGGATCACTGGCTCATGTAGCATCAGAATATGCTTATAGCTGGAGAGAGCTGATGCGGGGGTAGAATACACCATGAGTCATAATAGCACGAAGATACCTAAGAACACGCAGCAGGTGGGCGTAGTGAACTGATGTGGGAGTACTCACAAACTAACTCAGCACATGAACAACAAAGGCAATGTCTGGTCTAGTAATAGTGAGGTAAACCAGGCTCCCAACCAGATGGAGGCACCATGTCAGATCAGAAAGTGGAGAGCTCTCATCCGGACGCAGCTGAAGGTGGAGCTCCACGGGGGTAGCAACAGTGCGAGAGTCAGACAGTGCAGCACCAACACGGGCCAATAAGTCAGAGGTATAGCGTTACTGAGATAATTGGTAGCCAATAGGAGTAACAGAGAACTCGATGCCCAAGAAGTAACGCAGTGTGCCAAGATCAGTCATCTGAAACTGCTGCTGAAGGTGATGCTCGACAAACTCAAAATGGGAGGCATCGTCACCAATAATAATCATGTCGTCCACATATAATAGAAGAAGGGTCCGACCCCGTGATGAAGAGTAGACGAACAGAGCAGGATCATAGTAACTAGGCTGAAAACCGACTGCCAGAACTGCCGAACTGCTGAACTGAAACGCTCAAACCAGGCTCGAGGAGCCTGTTTGAGACCATAAAGTATTCGACGGAGACAACAGACAAGACCAGGAGCGGTAGAGAGGCCTGGGAGAGGAAGCATACACCTCCTGCTGCAAGTCACCGTGAAGAAACACATTCTTCACATCCAACTAAAATAAGGACCACTGACGAACTGCTGTAACTGCAATGAGGGTCCTGATAGTAGTCATGTGGGCCACAAGAGCGAAGGTCTCATCATAGTCCCGACCGTGCTTCTGCTGAAAACTATGTGCCACCAATCGGGCCTTGTATCTCTCCACTGTGCCATCCGAGCGGGTCTTCACTTTGAAGACCCACTTGCAGGTGATGGGGATTGCACCAGAAGGTAGTGGGACAAGATCCCAAGTGGAAGTGCGCTCCAAAGCACTCAACTCGTCGGACATGACAGCCTGCCACTCAGGAATCAAAACAACCTCCCTGTACTAGGCTCAGGAACACCACAAGTAGTCACTGGAAGGGCCGATGGATCAAAGACTGGTAGATCAAGCAGCTAAGTAGCAAGGTTGAGCCGATCAGGTGGGTGCTGATCACGAGTGAGGTAGCGTCGTGCTGGAGGATCATCCACAGGTAGCTCACTGGAAGAGGCCGGATGCAGAGGGGCAGGTGGTGCATCTGTAGGGCAAGACCGCCGAACATAGTGCCGAGCATAGTGCTGAGGAAGAGCAGGGGCACGGACCTGGATAGGAAGGTCAGGAGATTGTGGGATGATTCAGGAAGAGAGACAGGAGATGGTGCCGAGCATAGTGCTGAGGAAGAGCAAGGGCACGAACCTGGATAGGAAGGTCAGGAGATTGTGGGATGATTCAAGAAGAGAGACAGGAGATGGTGACCCTGGTGGAGGCTGAGTGGGAGGTAACTCAGAGGGAGACGACGCATACGGTGGTATAAAGAGAAAAAGAACGTCATCAATAGTAGTGGAAATGTGAGTAGAGGAAGAAGAAGACGAAGACGAGGATGAAACAAAAAAGGCGGTCCTCAACAAAAGTAATATCTTGGGAGATACGAAGACGGCAAGCTACGGGATTATAACATCTATAGCCCTTGTGCTCAGGACTATAACCAAGGAAAACACAAACAATGGACTGAGTAGATAGTTTGGTGCGCTCACGAGGAGGAAGAATAAGATAGCATAGATAACCAAACACACATAGGTGGTCATAACGAGGATGATGACCAAACAAACGTTCACCAGGACTGCTACCCTGAAGGAAAGTGGATGGCTGGAGATTGATAAAATAGACAGCAGTGGATATGGCCTCAGAGTGTGGAGGCACGTGAGAGGCAATGAGGAGGGTACGAGCCGTCTCAATGATATGACGATGCTTCCTTTCCGCAGTGCCATTCTGGGAATGAGCACCAGGACAGGAGAGTTGAGGTAGAGTGCCATGAGAGGCCAGAAGATCACGAAAAACATGTGACAAGTATTCCCCCTGAATCAGAGCGAAAAATGCGGATAGACGTAGAAAACTGAGTACGCACCATGAAGACAAACTCAACGTAAATGTGAAAGAAATCAGAACGAGAACGCATAATGCAAACCCATGTATAACGAGAGAAGTCATCAACAAAAATAACATAATAACGATGACCATCTTTTGAAATAAAGGGGGCTGGATTCCATACATCAGAATGAATTAAAGCAGAAGGAGAGGATGATCGAGACTCGCTGGATCGATATGGGAGTTGTAGCTGTTTGTTAGCTTTACATGAGTGCGAGCGATCAACAGACACACGACCTAAAATACCCTGACGAACAAGATAGGATAGCCGAGCTCCACTGGATGGCCGAGACGGTGATGCCACTGCGGAAAGCTGACCGATGAAAGACAGATGGGAGATGCAACATGGGAAGCTAGTAGCGAAGTGGGTGAAGTCGTAGATGGTCGAGCATGTAAACCCCACTACGACGATGACCAGTTCCAATGAGTGTCCCTGTGTGACGATCCTACACATAACACAAAAGGGCATCAAAAATAACAAGTCAACCTCGGAAAGCCAGCTGACTAACAGATATGAGGATCATGGAAAGCTTAATGATATATGCAACATCGGGAATGTGAAAGTGGGCGGTATGCAGGCTACCACAACTAGCAATGGGCAAGGTGGTGCCATCAACAATGATGACACGTTGGTCAGAAGAAACAGACCGGCGGGAATGTAAGGGAGCTGCATCAAAGGTAATATGAAAGGATGTTCCAGAATCTAGTAACCAGGAAGTCTTAGTGACACCTGTAGAGGCAGATGCAATTGCTGAATCGGTTTGTGAAGTAGAGGCTTGGCTGACAACAAACGCCGAGGATGAGGAGGCATGGTTCTGAGAAAGCTACTGAACGAGCTGCATGATCTGACCAGGAACAAAGGTAGGGCTACCGGGAGCAAGTGGCAAGATAGGAGCAGCTTGCTGTGGTGTGCCCTGCTGACTTAGGACACTGTAACTTGCGACACTCTGAACGGATGTGTCCCAAGTTATGGCAGTAGTGACATCGGGGAACATGGCACTGGGATGACCCGGAGCCTGGTGGTGCACCCGACAAGGTACTACAGGAGGCAACTGAAGACGAGCGATATGGAGCAGGTGCATTAAGTCCAGGAGGAGCTGGTAAAGCCGGCGGATCAGGTGCCGAGAAGCCGTACTGAGGAGCAACAAGCACTAAGTGTGACGAGGAAGTGATAGCAGAGGGGCACATGCCCTCCAAAGAGTGAAGACGGGTCTCCTCAGCAACAACATCAGCAAGACAACCACGCAGGGATGGTGGTGTAGCCCGATGCATCAACTGAGCACGTACAGACTCGAACTCAGGTCGAAGGCGCATGAGGAACTCATACATGTGCAGGTGATCCCTTTCCTTAGCAATAGTGGTGCAACGAGCACAAGTAGGACTACTAGAGGTAGACATCCCATCCAGCTGGCGCCATATATCACTGAGCTCTGCAATGAAGGTCTGAACGGAACGGTCGTGCTGATGGGCAGAAGCAAGCGCTGCACCAAGGAGTACTTTTGCGCCTGGCTGGAGGGCAGATAGAGCTGACGTAGATGATCCCAGATCTCCCTGATAATAGGAAACTCACATATAGCCATCTGAATGGATATCTCAGCAGACTGGCAAAGGAAAACAATGATCCGGGCATCATCATCATACTATTTCTTCCAATCTGTCTAGCAGGAGCGGATGCCTTATCAGCGGAAGTGGATGGTGGAGCCGGAGCAGGAGTAGAGCCATCATTATGACCCCAAAGCTGCAGTCCACGAAGGAGCACTCGAACCGTGGAAGACCATTCCTTGTAGTTGGTCCCATTAAGGATGATGTCGGAATTCGGAAGGTAGGAGATATGAGGCGAGGCCATTTGGATACATGCACCAGCAGCGAGGGCGTAATCGAGGGCGCGGTCGGCGGATCCGGGTACGGTATGGTCAGCTTCGAACGACCTAGCAAGAAACAACGACAATCACGGCAAAAGAGCGAGAGCTGATCACAAAGGAGAAGAGTTTTCTCAACTGCACTCCAACGAGAGCGGAGATCCAATGACGGGATCGAGTGGGGATCCGACAGGATCGTTCAAAGAGGTTGGTAGGAGTAGCAGTAGCTATAGCGCTGCTGATCACGATGAAGCGGAGCTGGATCGACGACAACGATGAAGATGGGAGCTGGATCCGACGACGGGATCGGCGAAGGAATCGGCCGACGGAATCGACGATGGAATCGGCTGACGGGATCGACGAAGGAAACCCTAAACCCCCTCTGATACCATGTTACCTGTAATGAGTCGAACCAGTCGAACCACACTGTCTCCCGCATAGGTTGAGGGATATATACTTCTAACAATGTTGAGGTGGAGGAGGGAAGGGAGTGGGTGTGGGCTTATAGATATGAATCTTAAACAGCACTGTGGCCACCAAACAGGTGTTTGAATCTGCTATCTAAGATGAACCTAATAAAACACTTGAAAATATCAAGAAGCTTAGAAGAAGAGCCTCTATGAAGACCTGTATTCATTTTTGGAAGAACTTTGAAACTATAAAAATAAGCTTGGTCTCAAAATTTATTTGTGGCTCAAGAATTTGCATCACGAGCTAATATTGGCCTCATTAGTGAAAAAAAAACCTTTGTAAAGGACAACTAACCTCAATAGCATCAGGGACTAATGAGGTTGACCTACATGAATCAGAGTGTAATTTACCCTCATTTTTTCATGAAAGGTTCATCTCTGGTTCCCTCTAATTTTTACTAATTATTTCTCTTGCTACTATTCTGGGAATGCAGTTCTAAAAGGCTCTGGAAATATTTATTTATTTTAAAAATACTGGAAGTGCAACATGATGTTTTTACAGGTAAACGTTTAAGAATGATGGCCTTTTCATAATTTCATTTCATTATTTGGTTCTTTTCCTTTTTTATATTTGAAATATTTATCTACCACTTATGAGTGATTCTGAATACGTAGAAACTGTGACAATGAGATACCTCGATCTTGAAATCTTGCCATTGTTACAAAGACATTGATGCTTCTTAATACAAAGGATTCCATCTCACCAGCATCACTTTTCCAAGGTATGGCGTTCTCTTGATTTGTTTATGTCAGGGACAAACCGGTAGAATGTCGGAGAGTCATCAGAGGAGCGTCCGGAGGTAGGGTTGACATAGTAGGAGGATACTAAGGATCCGAAACTGCGGCTGTCTAGGCGGGTGTGCTCGGGAGAGAGAGGGAGAGAGAGAGAGAGAGAGAGGGCGCTACCATAATCTCATACAAAGACAAAAGAGAATAGACTAAATTCTTGGCTGTTTCATTCCAACTCCATTTGCCTTTAAATAGGCTTATAAGACTCTTTAATGAGTTTTAATTGACAACTCCTAACGATTAACTCATAAGCACTAATAATAACTCGAACTAATAATTAATAAAAGACAAGACTAAAAACGATAATAATAAAAGATAACTTAAAGATGACTAGGCACGAAGCCCTGGCGACAACTATGCTCGAAGCCCATAACAGTTTATTGTTGAGTTAAAATTGTCTTTCAATTGGCGATGTATAAACATGTGAAACATTCATCACTATGCTGTGTTTCTCATTGCTAAATCCCAGTTATACCAGTCAACGCCTGTGGTTATGCTATGGTTTTCTAGTTTGGCCTATTTCTTCCATTGCTAATTGAACGCCAATTTATTGTTATTTGAAGACATAAATATGAGTCGAGTCCCTAAAATTTAAGAAATCAGTTCTAATACCTTTACATGAATTTAGTCCCTAAATTTTGAAGACAGTTGAAATCAGTCCTCAATTTCTTTTCTTCTCACAGCAGTGGAAAGCATGCGCATGTGGATTTTTTTCAAAGCATAGCATTGATATTTTTATTTTGACACAGAAAATGGATGGCTAAAATCTACCGGCGGTTTATCATGATTGATGATAGATGTGTACAAATTATTGTAATTATATTGCCTGAAATAGATGACTAATAATTTTATTCGTAGACACAACCACTTGACTGCTAATAATTTTATTAGTAACAAAATGAGTATGAACAACAAGTAAATACAGAAGGTTAGTCCACAGATGTGCTGCAAGTTATACTGCTATAACAACAACAGTTTGATCATGACCCATCCACACCTCCAGGAATCTAAAACACAGTCAATTAATTTTAATTATCATGAATGCAATCATTAGTTCAATATCTAATTAGTACATGATTTGTTTAAAGAGGAGCACGAATCTTTATATTACATGATGAAATTGGTGAATTAAGCCAGAAATGATCTCATGTTATAGTGCTTACTAACTGTGTTTAGAGTTTTTTCCCCTATCTTCTTATTTTATTCTTGGGTAAATTATAGGTTTCTAGCCTTTTTCTTTTTTTGAAATTACAAATATCTCTTCTGTAAGTTTGCATTTCATTAGATACATACACAAAAATATTTCATGATGGGGAGCCCCAGGAGGGTATTTTTGTGCTTGCATGTTATCAATTGCAAACTTACAGAGGAGATTTTGGTAATTAATAGTATAACTGTTTCAATGTAACCCAATATTACCATCTCATTCATTGAATGCAGATTGATAATGTTTGCAGTAAACTGTGTTTAAAGTATGGATTTGTGTCTTGTTGCAAAACATACAAATTTATTTAGATTTTTCAGCATGTTTCATCGATTTTTCAGTATTTATTTGTTGGTCGCATGTTACATCGATTTGGGGCTGCTTCAAGGGTTTGTAAAATCGTCGCAACAGGTTTTGCTATGGAGAACAATCGTGGTGGTTAATGTGGCGATTTGCAACTGTCATGATTTTGTTTTGCACTTTCTCGCTGAGATAAAAAAATGGTTCAATTTTTTATTAACGTTGATCCATCGTTATCCTTACTTTTGAAAATTTTAAGTTGTTTTACACACCAAAACATCAAACATGTTACATGCAAATAACCTATATCAATATCATATAGTTATGTGCACTAGTCTAGTTGATGCATTTTTCAACCTTATTTTTCATGCCTAAATCTCAAGCTTATTTTATATTTTCTTTGTGGTAACTTCAATATCACAACTCATTATTTCTCTAATATCATATTTTAATTCTAATTTTTTTTCAACACCTCTCTTTTTGATATTTTTTTAAATTTCTCACTCAAGAGAATTTTCTTCTTCTTCTTCTCAACATTTAGATCTAGATAACTCACCGGCTTAATTATAAAATGTGCATTTAAATTTTTACGGTCCCTTTTATCACACATTTCATAAGAAAGTTATTTTATATGATCAGTCACATCTTTAAATGTTAGATATACACAACTATTTAAAAGCAAATATTATTTATGAAAAATATGATTTTAAGATATTGCCAAACCACATAATTAGCTTCTTTAAATAACAATGATATGTATTAATCATATAGTTGATCTTTTCTTTTACTAATTTAATATATAAACTAATATATCTTTAAATAATAACTTATTCAAACATCTAGTAACTGGGGCTCATTATCGGAGTGTAGAAGGTTTTGTGGCATTCTTATGAGAATATTTTAGATATTCTTAAATTATGTAAATAATACAATTTCCATTATTATTTGTGATAAGAGCATTTCTATGCTAGGCCGGCTGGTGGCTTTTTGCCGCCGTAGGGTGAACGCAAACATCTCTATTTGACGTGGAATGTTTCTATTGGTCAGAGACCATCAAGGTCATGTGGCGCGCACGAAGCTCTCAATTTAAACTTATATTCTAGCTAAAAAAAAGGAACGGATTGGCCCGCCAAGTTAACGAGAAATAACAGGAATGCCACTGCGACGACAAAAGGGTATTTATCTTTGTTACGGTGCTATACATTGTCGTAATTATTTGAGAATTAGAAGGTATCTAATATGTGCTCCTGGAAGGCTGGAGTTGTTTGAGCTGGACTCTGCCTCTCCAGTGTCCATCCGCTTCGTCTGAAGAAGCCCTAATGCCAGCCCAATTCAGTCTCCCCATCGTTTAGTATTCCTTATTCTGTAATACCCTTGAGCTGATTCCTCTCCGCTTCGTCGGAGATGGATATCTCCACCGGGCTCCGGAGCATCGTTCTCCGATCGAGTTTCCTCCCCGGTCCAACCTTCAATCTCGAAGGGATGGCAAAGCATAGGTCCCGAATTCATTCCTTCTCGGCACTCACAGTAAATCCCAGCGTCCATATCGCTTCCGTGAAAAAGGCGGGCTCCGGGAACATTCATGCCAGGGTTTCGGCTAGGACCACGGCTGTAGCCATCGAAACCTCGGAGACGGTGCCTGACTCAATGGCGGAGGACATCGAATCCCTGTTTTCCGAAAGTTCAGCCAGTGGGGAGTCCAAGAGGTCGGCCAAGAAGAAGTCGAACACCGGGGATTCGAGCGTCTCGTCCGGGATTAAATTAGAAAATATCAGCAAGAGCTTCAAAGGCGTGACCGTGCTCAAAGCCGTGAGCTGGGAGGTGAAGAAAGGTGAAAAAGTGGGATTGGTCGGTGTTAATGGTGCTGGAAAGACGACTCAGCTGAGGATAATCGCTGGCTTGGACGAGCCGGATGCGGGAAACGTGGTGAAGGCCAAGCAGAACATGAAAATTTCCTTCTTGAGCCAGGAATTCGAGGTATGCCTTAATAGGACAGTTAGAGAGGAGTTCTTGAGCGCATTTAAGGAGGAGATGGAAATAGCCGAGAGGCTGGAGAAGGTGCAGAAGGCACTAGAGAGGTCGGTGGAGGATCTGTCTTTAATGGGAAGATTACTTGATGAGATGGACCTGCTTCAGAAGAGGGCAAATGATGTTAACCTTGATGTTGTGGATGTGAAGATCAGTAAGTTAATGCCTGAGCTCGGGTTTACGCCGGAGGATTCTGATCGGTTGGTTGCGTCATTTAGCAGCGGCTGGCAGATGAGGATGTCTCTTGGAAAGATTCTGCTTCAGGCATGTTATCCAGGAAATTACTGTTTTATGATGTGTTCTAGATAGTTATTATTGTTTTTGTTGCTTTTCTCTTCCTCTGTATTCTGTCTTAGCACAGTAGTGAGAACAACCCCTGCTAATCAGTTCAAGGGATTAGATATTTAGTGAACTATACTTCTGGTGCTTAAGAATTTCCATAATTTCCATTTTGAAGTGCTTTGAATTAATTAATTGAAAGCATTGTATCTCCCAACTAACTACCAACTCCAACTTATTAGAAATTGAACACAATCAATGCGAAATGCGCTAAATCTCCCGCTCTTCCTCAATGCGGAGGAGCATGTACTAGAGTGTATGTTTGACCTGTTCAGTTTGGGGGGCTTCAGTATACCTAATTCCATCAATTGTGGAAGTTTGTTTATTGAACTTCTATCAAATGATAGAAATCAAATTAGTTTACTCCTCGAATATATTCAACATCATCTATAACTGTATGAAAAGGAAACAACTTGGTGACTATATTAACGCGCTCTCGCAATTTCTACAAAAATTATAACTCTCCACGTTCTCAGCCCGTCGGTCTTCGTACATTGCTGCTCTATTTGATGTAAGTTTACCCCTACCTCATTTCTATGTATATAATTCATGCTTCATTGCATGTTAGATTGCTTTTTCCTCTTCTCCTTGTCGTTAAACTTCCTAAATATTCTCAAAATTTTAATAATATATGTAAGATTATTTAGCAGCATTGAATAATAGACATTAATTGGATCCCAAATCAAAACTAAGCAGTATATTATGCATGGCCATAATCAATCCACGGGGGTTGGCTTTGCTGATAATTGTTTTCTTGTTTTTTGTTTAAAATTAAACTTAGTGTTGCATTTCAACTTAAAACACATGATCCCAATCTGTTCCTCTCCTAGAACAAGATACGAGAATATCGGCACAAAACAGGCATTGCTAATTTCAGTAATTTGTACCAGGCAAATTATAGTTATTTTTCATCATTAGTCTTACACAAACTATTTGGTTCATCTTTATGTATCCTCATTTTTCATCCATTGCTATTGAGTGCTGCATGAGTTTCCATCAGTCTTGTGTAATTATTCACTTACAACTTCTAACCATATTGTGATTCGTCTGCTCTTTATTGCTATTTTTTTACTAGTCCTTTCCACGTCATATTTATGCATATTCTTCCTCCATTACATATACCTAAACATTGTGAATATATATTTCTTTTACTAGTATTATCTTCAACAGTTGCTACTACTATTATAATAAAATTTCTAAATACTGACTACCCTTCATAGTTGCCTAATCGATGCAGTAAAATATCCGTTTAGCCCAAGAAAATTCAATTTCATATAGGCCAAATCCTAGCCTAAGAAATTTAATCAAACTATAGAATTGTTGGATGATACAATTTTCAAATATTTTTCGAGTCATGAATTATTTCAATCTTTTATTTTTAATTTAATTTAGTCTGAATAATAAGGATAGTTTTATTAAATCCTTCTTAGGGTTTATTTTATTTTTAATGTAGCCTTATTTCTATAAATAAAGGATCTATGACTTATAGCTAGTGTTGATCATTAGTATGAATTTGAGTTTCTTCTATTGGATTTTTCCCCTTATGAATGCAAAGGATTCACAATACGAGACTTGACAGATTCATAACTTACAAAATTAGATAAGAAAACTCAATCCAAGAAAAGTACTTTTATGCGAAGCTACAACAGTTTCCAACTTTCATTGTTTCTCAGACCTATTTTCTAAGCACCCTAGAAGTGATTTTACCATCAAAGAAAGTAGAAGGCGACATAGAACTGTCTAATGCCCAAAGGAACTGTAATCTTACTTTTAAATTGAGTTAACCCTGCTCATTTCTACCACAAATTGACCACTTCTCATTGTAATTAACTTGTAAAGTTGAAATTTTCTGAGTAGCTCCCTCATTTTTTGAGTAGCTCCCTAACCTTTTTAACAAGGTCTTTGAAAGTTCTATGCTTTGTTATAAACCTAACGTCAACACCCAGTGCCGTTTTTAAAATCTCACTCCTTGACTATTTCGTTTTGATTGATATCTTATTTTCGTTGTTATTCTTTGTAAGTTATACTTGTTGCATACTACTCATAGTATGACCTGAAACAATGTATAATATGTTGCTGGGTGGCAATAATTTTTGTAATAAAGGCTCAATTTCTATGAAGTTGTAAACTATACAAAATGTTAGTAAAATTTATAATTAGGAACTTCTGTAACCAGTTCAGTAATATATTCAACCTGGTTTCAAAACTAATACGACATTTGTTAGTTGCTTCATCTTTATTCCTTTTTTATGTGTGCAATTAATGTATTTGAGGAAAAAGAATTTGTTTTTTCAATTTTGCTATCGAGATTACAAAAGAAAGTGTTTTGATAATGACTGGGGTGTTGTTGGTGTTGTGGATCACTATTTATTTCAATATAAGGTAAGAGGGCTCAAACTACAAAAATCATATTTAGCTTTTAAAGGATTTATGCATGCTATGGAACTAGAGGTCATATTTCCATGAAGCTTGTACATGACTGACTGTAACTGTCAACTCTTCTGTCTTCTTTTCAATTCAATATTCCATGGGGCTGACTTATACCATAAATATCATAGGAACCTGATCTTCTACTTCTTGATGAGCCAACTAATCACCTTGATCTTGACACCATCGAGTGGTTGGAAAGTTATTTAAATAAGCAAGACGTTCCAATGGTTATCATATCCCATGACAGAGCTTTCCTTGATCAACTCTGCACAAAGATCGTGGAAACAGATATGGGAGTATCCAGGACTTTTGTAGGGAACTATTCAGAGTATTTGATATCAAAAGCAACATGGGTAGAGACACAAAATGCAGCATGGGAGAAGCAACAGAAGGATATTGAGCACACAAAGGATTTAATAAGTAGATTGGGGGGTGGAGCTAATTCTGGACGTGCTTCTAGTGAAGAAAAGGTAAAACAATTTTTTTGTAACCCTATTAACGTATGTTGTTGGTCTTTTTTTTGTAACTAGCATGTCGTTGAGGGTCAAATATCCTAGAAAATGGTTTCTACTTTGAACAATTAGGTGAGTTTACTATCCCAAGTCAGATAGTCAAAATTGGGAAATTGTAATCCTATTAACGTATGTTGTTGGTCTTTTTTTTGTAACTAGCATGTC
This sequence comes from Dactylorhiza incarnata, assembly GCA_033032865.1. Taxonomy (NCBI): domain Eukaryota; kingdom Viridiplantae; phylum Streptophyta; class Magnoliopsida; order Asparagales; family Orchidaceae; genus Dactylorhiza; species Dactylorhiza incarnata. The sequence continues at coordinate 636,216 of JAWHQI010000383.1, forward strand.
GTTGAGGGTCAAATATCCTAGAAAATGGTTTCTACTTTGAACAATTAGGTGAGTTTACTATCCCAAGTCAGATAGTCAAAATTGGGAAATAAATGTACAAGAAATGCTGCCTTAGTTCTTACATCTACCAAAAGTACTCTGTCCATTTACTACCATTGAAAATTATGTTGTCTTGTAGAAGAATGCTCAATATAACAAATGCTCCGGTCAAATATGATACTAACCTTTGGCTATGAAAGAGGGATACCTTGTTACGGCTGCTGTATTTATGTTTGATATGCAAACAATATTAAATCTGGAAGGTCACACTGAATTGTTTATTAAGTTGTCGACATGCAACTAAAACAGAAAGATTAATGAAAAAAAAAGAGTAAATATCAAATTTGTTCTTGAACTTGGAGGTCATTTCACCTGGAATACTCCGTCCTACACTACATCAAAGATCAAAGTTACCATATATTTGAAGGATTTCACTTCCATATAACTTTTTTATTCATGCAAAAAATTCTCTAAACTCTAAGCACCTTATATACATAAATGAGCTTAGACAAGAAGTAATAACAAACTACTAACAAAATTTAATTTGATAGATTTTATGGTCCTGCCAAAAGTTAACTGTAAGGTTCCAAATACATATGTGTTCTAATTGAAATGGCTTCTAATTCTTTGGAATAAACAAACATAAGATGTGTTAGAGAGATTATAATAGTCCACTTTATTATCCCAAAGAGGATATAAATAGGGAAAGGAAGATGTACATAAATGCAATTCACAATGTGGGACTAAAGAGAGAAAATAAGGAGAGAGAAATAATTGTGGATCTTCATTATGGGCCTTTATAATGGGCTTTTGTACAGCCAAATATGTATATTTAAAACCCCCTTAAGCTCAAGATAGGAACAATCATGAGTTTGAATTAGAAGCAGTATTATGAGGGTCAACCATGGAGAATTGATAGCTTTCGCCATTGTCGAATAATATATGTTGATTAGTACAAAACAAAGGTACATGATATCGAGATAAGCTCGAGATCATACCCCCTTCTGAAAATTGACCTTGTCCTCAAGGTCGAGGCCCGTAGGGATCAGCATCGAGTGTCAGAGGATTCAAGTCAGTGAAATCGGGATTATTATCTTCAGCATCGAGCAAAAATTACCAGCCTTACGAGGGCATTTGTGTGTGTGTGTGAGTACGGCTAGTGGCAACAAAAGTTCTCCTTGTGAGATAAACACTTGGGTGGTGTTGGTCTCATTGGTGGTGGAACCGGATGAGGTGGTGGAACTGGCGGCGTCTGCGGGCCGATCAACGGAGGTCCAGGTAGAGACTAGTGATCTAGGCGATGGAGAAGTGGTTGAGCTTCAAGCGATGGTAGCAGTTGGTGGGGTGGCCGAGTAGAGGAGGATGGCTTGGCTGCTTAGAGTTTATCGTCAAGGCAACGTGATTGCTCCATGGCGCGGGTGGGAGCAAGTGGGTTGTTGAAACGAAGGCCCGCGTGGATGTGGAGATTCAGAACTGTTAAAAATTCCTCAGATAATGGTCAGGGATAGTTCAGTGACGTGCGTGGCGACTTCGATGAACTCGGCGATATAGGTGGCGACATTGTCAAATTGACGAACAGAGTTGAGGCACTAGTAGACATTACCCGCTTGACGCATGTCATAGTGGCAAAGGAGTTCCTCCTATAAGGTGGTCTAAGAGAGATCAGAGACATGTTAGTGCGTCCAACGCACCCAGTGGAGTGCATGGCCCTCCATATAGATAGTCTACACGAGACCTTCTCATTGGCGTGGGTGGACTGGAGATGGAACGATTGCTCGACGCGATCGATCCAACCGAGGGGTAAGTATCGTCGAACACCAGAATCTCAATCCGACGAAGGTGGTCGTGTGGATGTCCTCAGTGGGGTATAAGAGCCCCATGTATTTAGTGGCTGGTCGGTTAGGGGAGCGTTCGAGGTGTTGATGGACTGTTGATAGCGGTGGTCGTGAGCTCCCAGAGGTGGAGGGTGAGGTCTTCTAATCGATCTTTGAGTTGATCCAAGCGAGTGGAATTGGTCGAGGCCGAAGCCGAGGTATCCTCATCGGCACGTAAGTCCATTGAACGCGTCGTCAGCATGAAATGGACCAGGCCTAAGGAGAGAATGGAACGATGATGAGCTGCAAAATAAGAGACGTGATGAGCAGGGGCTGCTCGATGTCCGCAGGATGGCGCTGGAGGACAACATGAATGGAATAGAAGGATGCGGTGGTGGTGATGGAGACTGAAGATCGGGCCCTGCTATGTTGACGTGTGCGGGAGTGGTCAGGGCTGGCGCTTGGTTGCGAGGAAAGGACGCGCAAAGCAACCTGGATCACTATCGACGGGTCGAGATCGAAATTGTAATGTTCGATCTTGGAAGGCGGGACTGTGTTCGATCCATGAAAATATCCCAGAGAAAGGTAGTGGAAATGGCAAGTAACTGTACAGGTATGTTCTGAAACAAGCAGTGTAGTTCTAGTGTAAGGTTAAGTTTTAATTAGAGGTTTATGCGTATTAGCGGGAGTGGTCAGGGCTGGCGCTTGGTTGCGAGGAAAGGACGCGCAAAGCAACCTGGATCACTATCGACGGGTCGAGATCGAAATTGTAATGTTCGATCTTGGAAGGCGGGACTGTGTTCGATCCAGGGAGGAGAGATTGGAGAGGAAACAGTCGAGAAGCGACATAAAGGCATGAATGAGACCGTTGTCACTGGGGAGATTGAGGAATTTTGAGTTGGCGAGATCGAAACCAGAGTCGTAGGATATTAGCGAAAACTTAGGATGCAATTTCTGAGAAGCCAGACGAGTGATCGAAGGGGCCGAGAACAAAGTTGGGCATATTTGGGGTGGGGGTGGGAGCTGACGTTGTTGCCAATTATTGTTCAAAATTGTGCTTGATTTGGCCGACATGTCGGACTAGTTGATAGCTTTGTCTATCGTCGAACAATATATGTTGATTAATATGAACAAAGATACATGATATCGGGACAAGCTCGAGACAAGTTCGTTAGGGCAGAATCCCTCTAAGAGCCTACTCTTCAAGGGGGTCAAAATACCTAATGGTCCAAGTTGCCTAAAGACTCATTATCACTCCCTTATATAGGTGGAAGTGGGATATGCATAATTACAGAAATTCCTAAGGGTACATAGGTAGATAGGAGGGCACGTGGGACTGCCCGGGAAGTCTTTCTATCAGAATTTTCCTAAGAGCACGTGGGCTTTGGTGAAGAAGTCAGTGAGCTGTTTTTGAGTGGTAACATAATGCCTAGTAAGAACGCCACTAAAATATTGTTGGCGAACATAATGACAGCCCACATCGTTATGTTTGGTGTGTTCATGAAACATTGGATTGAATGCATTCCTAACAACACCAGTATTCTATAGAGAGGGGTAGGAGCGAATATGGAGATTCTCATATCAGAGAGAAGCGAACTCAACAATGTGATCTCAGTGGTAGTAGTAGTCATTGCACGATATTCAACCTCAATACTAGATCGAAAATCACGTTGTTTTTTGCGACAGGGGGAAATGCCTCTTCATAGTCAATACCATGTTGCAGGAGGAAACCACAGGCAACAAGTCGAGTCTTATACCGATCAATGGTGCCATCAACAAGTGTCTTTATCTTATAAACTCATTTGCAACTGATAGAACGAGTGTCTTTGGGTAGAGGAATTAGATCCCAAATATTAGTATGAGCTAAGGTGCTAAATTCTTCATCCACAATGGTCATCCATGCATGTATAACTATAACCTCTTAATATGTCTGAGGTTCATGGCGACTTGTTGTAGTAGCAAGAAAGGACTAATGAGTTGGAGTCAGAGTGGAGAAGAAAGACAAACGATCGGGTCGATGGTGTTGTAGAGTAGAACGACGCAATGGTGGAGCAGTAGAAGGGACATGGTCTAGAGGACACAAAATTGAGAATTGAAGGATCAGAGGAAGGGATAGATTGTTGAGAGGAGAGTTGGTCGGAGGGTGGTGATGTAGGCGTGGATACGTCAAGAAAAACAAGCTCCTCGGGTGTTGGCATAAAGGAACCATAGGCTGAAGTTAAGCATAATAAGGTATGCTTTCAAGAAAAAATGACCTTGTAGGAGACGCGAAGACTTCTAGCAACATGATCATGACAACGATATCCCTTGTGGTGAGAACTATATCCAAGAAAGGCAAGCAACAAACCTAGCAGAGAGTTTATCACACTCAATAGAGGGTAGTTGAACAAAACACATGCATCCAAAATCTTAATAGACGAGTGGTAGGATATATGGGCATACAACTTTTGATAAGGGGATATACCATCAATTACGGTAGTTGGGATCTTGTTGATCATGAGGAGAAACAGATACAAACTGACTTGAAGAAAATGAACTAGCAACTTGACATCCTAGAATACAACCACTACATGGGGCAAGTGCTTTGGCAAAGAATTTTCTGAGCCCGTCGAAAAATAAGAAAAACTGCAGTCGAGGAAGCGATAGATACACTAATCTCCTATGCCAAATCTCGCAAGTTGAAGGCGGAGTAAGCAGATCAAGGTAGGTGGTGATAATAACCGTGGAAGGTAGCGAAAGAGTGAGATGGTTCATGTAGTAGAATCCATCATGTCGATGACCGGTTCCAACGATCGTCCCCGTTTGTGGATCCTGTATAGTACAAGTAGAGGTAATGAATGAGATATTATAACACATGTCAGTTAGTTAAGAAACAGACAAAGGGCTCATAACAACACGAGGAACATGATACACATTGAGGATCATGAAACAAGGAGGAAGGGAAGATGTCCTCATTAGACAACGGATAAGATGGTTCCATCAGCAGTGTGAATAGAGGCTGAAGATCGAAGAAGAGCAAAACTAGTAAAGCTAGAAGCATCACTAAGCATGTGATAAAAGACATCAAAGTCCAATATCCAGGATGAGGAAATTATACCCACGGTGCCAACAAAAGATGAACTGAGAGTGCCAGATGGCTGCAGTGTCAGGTGAAGCATGCGCATAAACTTTTGAATTTGATCCATGGTGAATCCTGATTGTTGCATCAGTTCCAGAGGAGAGATGGTATCGGCAATTACAACCTGTTTGTCAGATACAACCTTAACTTATGTATGCCAAAGGGGACTTCTTGAACTTTTTGCTGAGCAGAGGCTTGACATTCCTGAGTACTGTGAGTGTCATGACGTCTGTGCCACGCACACCACTTTTGAGTTTACCGAGGCTGGAGAGTTCTAGAAGAAGCCAATCAGTGTTGAACGCTAGAAGATGCAGGATATGCAAGAAAGACAACTCTCAGGACCCCAAGAATTTAGATCTGATAGTTTGATCCTTCTAAGATGACTCAAAGACTAGATTCAGTTGTGGTGCTATCCGACATAGTTGTCATTGCAAAGAGACAAACAAAGTCTCTTCAAGTTCAGGGATTCTTGGCAATTTCAAGTATGCTCAGCGAACTCGGGAGAAGAGCGCATTAATTTTAACAAGCGAGTGCGTCGAGTTCGGCAGAAGGAAGCAACAATTAGCAAGTTCAGGAAGAGTCGGTGAGTTCGGCAGTGTAGTAAGTTCAGGAGCAATCACTCAGTAGGAGGGCGTCAAGTTGAGTATTATTGAAGCGAGAGCAGCATGGCCTCGGCGAGAACTCGTGCAGTTTGACGCAGGGGTAGTGTGTGCAACAAGAACTCAGAGAAACTGCAAGTTTTCAACGAGAACTCGGAGAGTTTCGCCAAAGCTTGGGGAAAATAACGAGACACGTAGAGTCCGGCGAGTTCAGCGTGAACTCGGGAATTATGGTTGTTTAGCGTGAACTAAGGAAGTTGTGTGAATGTTGGAGAGCAGCGAGAACTCAGGGAGTTCTACGTAAGTTCGGTAAGTTCAATGAGAATATGAGCAAGTGCGGTGGACACTTATGGCATTGGTAGGTTGGGAGAAATCATAGAGGTCGTGAAATATTCTGAAATGTAGGATTCTTCTTGTTAGTTTTGTGCAAGCTTCGGTTCATCACATCTTGAGAGAAGGGAACCAATGTACCGATAGACTTGCTAGTTGCTGCCCTTGGCCAGGACTGTCCCGTTGGGGTCACCCCTTTGTCGATCCTCCACCAAGTTTGTTATCCTTTTTAGTTGTTGATCGGCATGGAATCGACTTTTTGAGGCTGTAGTGCCACTCCTTCATGTACAAAAAAAATATTAGTGATACACTATGACTAGTATTAACGAGTACAAATCGATACATTGTAAAGTTGTTATAAATTATTTTACTTAGACAACAGTAAGTTTTATAACAAATAAAAAAGATTTAAAAGATAAATATTTTTGATTGATTATAATACTTTTCATGCTTAACAAATTTATATTAAAAAATATAAAAATAATCAACTAATAAATGTGTTCAAAGTTATAATATTTTTTGTAATATGAAATAATAAAGAGATAGTGAGATAATTAAAAAAATGATTATAAGGATAATACATGTTAAAGATAACAAAACAATAAGTCTACTCAATTTAAGCATATATAATAGTTTTAGGTAATTTAAACATATACTGCTAAACATAATATAAAATAAAATATCGGATAATATATTCAAAAGTCATGTCGGCGATATATAAAAAAATTGGATATCTATTTTCTTACAAAAAATATTATTTTACCCTCAAAAATAACATGTTGGCAGACATGTCTGAGGATATTTAAAATAGTTATTATAATAGTATATTTTATTCATCCCGAAGAGGGGTATAAGTAGAAGGAAGATCTACGTAAATGTAATCCACAATGTGGGACTAAAGAGAAAAAAAGAGGACAGAGAAATAACTATGGGTCTTTACAATGGGTTTTGTACAACTAAATACATATAGTTAACATGATGGACTGAATGTGAAGATTACTTGATGCCATCAATTCCGCTGGGTTGGTGATCGCTAGATGCTCTAGACATTGTAAGTAAAAAAATAAATCTTGAATTGTTTCTAACATAGATTTTTTATCTTTTACATAGAGCGAATAAGTAAAAAAATAAATCTTGAATTGTTTTTTTTTTTGTCTAAAGCGTTCCATGTCCTAAAATGTTATAATCTTCTTTTTATATGATTTTCCACATTCCATGCCTGTATGTTTGCATTTCATGTGTACATCCATGCTTCAAAATGCTAGCCAAGTAAATGTAATAATAAATTGGTATATGTCCGACCTTTTTGTTTATCTTGTGAATTAATCAGCGATTCTATAATGTTCTTGATGAGGATGGTGGAAGTTGAACACTGATAGGGTTTAATTAGTATTTTCCTTGTTCTTCTGAAGTGCTTTTGCCTTTTAAAGATTTACATTTGTTATTACAATTTTCTTGTGGCATCAAAACTAGTTCTCTGATCCTCTGATAGTTATTTTGCTTCATTATGTTACCAGAAATTGGAGAGACTTCAGGAAGATGGCCTAATTGAGAAACCATTTCAGAGGAAACAATTAAAAATCAGATTTCCTGAGAGAGGAAGGAGTGGAAGGACAGTCTTGACAATAAAGAATCTTGAATTTGGTTTTGGAGATGAGGTTAAAATAAAATGTTTGTCCAAGCTGTTTTTTTCCCCGATATGTCCCAACTATAATATTTCTCAAAAAGAATGCTCAACACGTTACAAATTTTTTGAGCTAGACTAAGTGGCTTAACCTTTTCTTGTAATAGATGTTGTTCAAGAAGGCAAATCTTATAGTTGAGAAAGGCGAAAAACTAGCAATAATTGGCCCAAATGGATGTGGAAAGAGTACCTTACTCAAACTAATGATGGGACTTGAGAAGCCCAAAGGAGGTGAAATTTTACTTGGAGAACACAATGTTTTACCAAACTACTTCGAGCAAAACCAGGTACAGATTTATATTACTTTGACATTGTGTATCAACAATTTTTTTTCTTTTTTGATTGCATTAAAAGTTAAGCAATGTAGTTATCATGGATATGTAATTTTATAACCGTTATACTTATTAGACAAAACAATGGTTTCTACAAATGAGATGAAATTTCTTTCTCTGTTTGTAATAGTTTAGGCTTGAAGATCTGGGCCCGGGAGAAGGGTGGGGGGATGCTTTTTTCTATTGAATAATTATATTCCATTCTAGCTGGAATTGGGATTTGTCTGTAATACATCCTCATCACGTGGGTTTCAATTGGGAAAGATCCATGTTAAATCTATTGAGTAGCTATTATATTTGTATTTATGTTTTAGTCCCACATTGCGGGTTCTATATTTGTATCTCCCTATTTATATTCCCCCCTTGTGGATGAATGAGATATGAATTCTTCCTCAAATCTAATTTGGTATCAGAGCGAAAAATCCTTCGCGTCCAAGCCCTAACCCCGCGCCTCCCGTCGCCTCTCCGATGTGAGGGCTTCGACGCGCTTCTCCCGTGTCCTCCACGTTTCCGCTCTGCGCGCTTCTTCACCGCGCCCCTCCTGTGTTCCGTGCGCTGTTCCGCCGATCCCCTGCAGATCCCGCTACTCCGTCGATCCCGCGCGCCGTTCCGCTGCCGCTTCGCGCACCGTTCCCCTGCCGTTTCCGCGCACCGTCCCTGCTGGTGCGTCCCTGCAGATCCCGTTGATCTGGCTTTCCCTTGTCGATCCTGCTGCTTCACCGTCTTCTGCGCGCTGATCCGCGCGCCGTTCCCCTGCCGTTTCCGCGCACTATCCCTGTCGATCCCGCTGCTCCGGCGTTCCCTTGCCGATCTCGTTGCTTCGCCGTCTTCTGCGCGCTGATCTTCCGCACCTGCTCCCTTGGTTTCCCATGGATCCCTCCCCTCTTGGTTCGAATGATTGCTTTGCTCAGCGCATCACTATCGCCCTTCTCAATGAAAAGAACTTTATCGCTTGGTCCAACTCCGTGCGAGTCCACCTTGCCGGACATGACAAGCTTGACTGGCTTGGCCCTAATGGGGTTCCCAAGCCTACCGACGAAAAGGCTATCCGTCAATGACGCACGAAAAATTTCAAGATTCTCGGGTGGCTTCAATGCTCTATGGAGCCCCGCATTTACGAGCAGTTTATGCGTTTTGATTCCGTGCCGTCTCTTTGGGCTGCCTTGACGCGTACCTACGGTCACACATGCGTTGATACGCGGATTTATTCTGTCTTCCAGGAGATTTCTACTGCTCATCAGGGGGACCGTTTTGTGCATGAGTACTTTACCTTTCTCTCTCGGCGATTCCAGGAGCTTTCTGACCTCGAGCCGCTTAGTGTTTTTCCTCATCCCGAGGATCTGCTTGTTGCCAAGCGGAGGAAGGAGAAGCGAGAGACCTACCAATTTTTGATGGGTTTGCGGCCCGAGTTTGAGCAGATTCGAGTTCAGATTGTCAGCATGAATCCTCTTCCTGATATCTTGCATGCTTATTCCATGGTGGAGGAACATGAGCGTCGTGCCCGCCTGACCGGTGTTCCTTCTGTTCCTGCTTCTGTTCCTCTTCCAGACCAAATGGCCCTGGCTTCGGGCCGTACTTCTGTGCGAGGGGGGTGTACTTCTATCCCAAGAGGTCGCGGGGGTGGCCGCGGGAGCCCGTTTGCTTCTGTTCAGTACCAGCACTGCCTCCGGACTGGTCATGAGAAGGCCCGATGCTGGCTGCTCTTTCCTCACCTTCGCCAGCAGTCCTCCACCACGCGTACCGCCGCTGCTACCTCTTCAGACTTTGGGGGTCAACCTGATTACAATACCTCTTTTGGTTCCCCTTCCGCCGACTGGAGTAAGCTTATGGATAAAGTGCAGCAGCTTCAGCTTCAGCAGCAGTCCCAGTTTCAGGCTCAGCACCAGCCTCTTTCTGCTCAGCCGCTGCCTGCCTCCTTGTCGCTCTCGTCGACTTCAGCGTCTGCGTCAGGTAACCCGATGGCCTTTCACGTCACTCAAGAGGGGTCTTCCTCTCCCTGGGTGATTGATTCTGGGGCCACTGATCACATGACTGGTGAGACACACTTGTCTTCTTTTCTTGAGTCTTCAAGCGTCCATCGGCAGGTTCGCCTTGTTGATGGCTCTGTGACCCCCATCCTTCACCGGGGCACAGTTCCTCTGTCACCCTCCTTCGCCTTGGGATCAGATCTTCATGCTCCCAAGCTTGCTTTAAATTTTCTCTCTGTTAGTCAATTGACTCGTTCGATGCACTGCTCGGTGACATTTTTTCCTTCTGGCTGTGTTTTTCAGGACCTGACCACGAGGACTTTTGGCTACGGTCGTGAGCGCGACGGGCTTTACCAGCTGGAGCCCCCACCTCTCTCGCCACGTCTCTCACCACCGTCCATCGCTGCTGCTACTACTTCACCTATTCTTTGGCATGCCAGACTGGGGCATGCGAGTCCTCGGATTGTGTCGTCTCTTTTTCCGAGTGTCTCGTTTGAGCACTCTTTTCATTGTGATGTGTGCCAGTTTAGCAAACAATACACGCACTTCCTATCCTGTATCTGGTTCTCGTAGTTCTGCACTGTTTGATATTGTTCACTCTGATGTTTGGGGGCCTGCCCCGATTGTTTCTTATGATGGATTTCAGTACTTTGTTACTTTTATAGATGATTTTACTCGTTGCTGTTGGGTCTATCTTATGCGTGCCAAATCTGATGTCTTTGTTTTATATACCTAGTTTACTAATATGGTTAGGACTCAGTTTTCCTCACAAATTCGGGTCTTTCGCTCCGATAACGGGGGGGGGGGGGGGGGGGGGGGGAGTATACCTCTTTCACAGCTTTCCTTGCTAGCCAAGGAACCATTCACCAATTCTCCAGTCCCTATACACCGAAACAGAACGGAGTGGCGGAACGCGAAAATCGTCATCTCCTGAATGTGACCCGGTGTCTTCTTCGTGGGTCTCACGCCCCCAAGTTATTTTGGAGTGCTGCCCTTCTTACGGGGACCTTCTTGGTCAGCCGTCTGCCTTGTCAACCTTTAGCGGGTCGGGTTCCCCTCAACCTTCTATCTCCCCGCCGTCCTATATTTCACGTTCCTCTCCGAGTGTTCGGATGTGTGTTTTGTCCAGGACCATAGTCCGACTCGGACAAAACTTGATGACAAAGCTATCCGGTGCTTATTTTTGGGATATTCCTCCTCTTCCAAGGGATATCAGTGTTTTGACCCTCTTCTTGTAGGACTTTTCACTCTCTGGATGCTACGTTCTTTGAGGATGTCCCTTTCTTCAGTGCCTCTCTTGTTCCCATTGCTCCTTCTCCTCCGCCACAACCGGCTCCGGTTGCCTTAGCTCCGCTACACGACTCGCTTCCATTGCGGACGTACACCCGTGGCCCACGTGGGCCTTCACATGTCCACCCCTTACTTCGGGATCCACCGGTAGAGCCCAGCTCACAGGACCTTGTGCCACATCCTCTGGCAGGTGATGTTCTTCCCTCCTCTGACTTACCCATTGCCCTTCTCAAGGGTCAGCGCTCTTGTGTTACTAACCATCCTGTGGCAAGCTTTGTGTCCTACCAGCGTCTTTCCCAGAGTTACCGGGCTTACCTGACTGCTACCGACCAGATCAGAGTTCCAAGTTCGACGACTGAGGCCCTCCAGCACCCAGAGTGGGTCGCGGCCATGCAGGATGAGATGTCTGCTTTACAGAAGACTGGCACTTGGCGCTTGGCTCCTCTTCCCGCGGGCCAGAAGACGGTTGGTTGTCGTTGGGTCTACACCATCAAGTATAATGCTGACGGTTCTCTTGATCGCTACAAGACCCGCCTTGTCGCAAAGGGCTTCACCCAGACTCCAGAGGATTACGACGCGACTTTTGCCTCTGTGGCCAAGCTCTCTACTGTGCGTCTTCTTGTTTCTCTTGCTGCCTGCCATGGGTGGCCTCTTCATCAACTGGACGTAAAGAATGCTTTCCTCAATGACGATCTTGCTGAGGAAATTTATATGGACTCCCCACCCGGTTACAAGCTTCAGGGGGAGTATTTGGGGGCATGTTTGCCTTTTGCAGAAGTCCTTGTATGGGCTGAAGCAGTCCCCTCGAGCGTGGTTTGAGCGGTTTGGTACCATTGTGCTTCAGAGTGGGTTCACCAGATGTCATGCCGACCACACGTGCTTTGTTCGGACTGCTGTGGATGGTCGTAGGGTCATTATTATTGTTTATGTGGATGACATCATCCTTACCGGTGACGAAAGCTCAGGGATCCTTCAGATCAAGGGGGGTGCTTCAGAAGGCATTTGAGGTAAAAGATTTGGGGCCTCTGAAGTACTTTCTCGGGATTGAGGTAGCCAGATCTCGGCAGGGGATCTCTTTGTCTCAGCGCAAGTATACACTCGATCTCTTGAGTGATACTGGTCTTCTTGGGTGCTCTCCTGTGTCTACACCCATGGATCCGAACCACCGCTTACATGCAGAGTCTGGTGATCCTCTCCCTGAGCCGGGCCGATACCAGGGTCTTGTTGGCAGGCTTATTTACTTGACCAACACTCGCCCCGACATTAGCTTTGCTGTGAGTGTGGTCAGTCAGTTCATGCATGCTCCCTGGACTTCTCACATGGATGCAGCATTTCAGATCCTCCACTATTTGAAGGGATCTCCTAGCCTCGGCCTCTTCTATCGATCGTCTCCGTCCCCCGTTCTCACATGTTACACGGATTCTGACTATGCTGGTTCCCTCACCGATCGGCGTTCTACTTCGGGGATGTGCACCTTCTATGGTGGCAATCTTATCTCCTGGAAGAGCAAGAAGCAGAGTGTTGTATCCCGCTCGTCTGCTGAGGCTGAGTACCAGGCTATGGCTCATGGTGCTACTGAGCTTCTCTGGCTGCATACTCTCTTGACTGAGCTTGGTTTTCCTCCTTCTGGTTCCTCGACACTTGTTTGCGACAACCAGTCCGCTCTCATGCTAGCCTCCGATTCTGTTCTGCACGAGCGGACTAAGCATATTGAGGTTTATATTCACTTTTTCAGGGAGCACATCCGTTCAGGGACTCTTGAAGCGTCCTATGTTTCATCCGCAGAGCAAATTGCCGATGCCTTCACCAAGGCGGTTGGACCTTCCAGTCTCATCTCTACTTGTGGCAAGCTGGGCTTGCTTGATCTCTTCGCGCCAGCTTGAGGGGGAGTATTGAGTAGCTATTATATTTGTATTTATGTTTTAGTCCCACATTGCGGGTTCTATATTTGTATATTTGTATCTCCCTATTTAAATTCCCCCCTTGTGGATGAATGAGATATGAATTCTTCCTCAAATCTAATTAAATTTTCATGCTAATTTGGTTAGAGCATCAATCTGTTTTATGCTGAATATAATTAGTGCTCAGGCAGAGGCACTTGATCTCGAGAAATCTGTGATCGAGACAGTGGAAGAAGTTGCCGAAGACTGGAGAATTGATGACATAAAAGGACTTCTTGGTCGTTGCAACTTCAAAGCAGACATGCTTGATAGAAAGGTGTCACTTTTGAGTGGTGGCGAGAAGGTACTTGATTTATGAATCAGAGCTTTACAATTTCTTCGTTGCTTTACTTCTTTGCTTCATTTTATTGAAATGGTCCGTTTATTTGCAACTAGGCATCTATTTTTTTCATCATTTGTCTCAGTGAGGTTTTTAAATGTGGTTTCTATTTTAATTTCTTTCGAACTTTTGGTTTTTCTAGTTACAGTTTTAATTTGGTTTTGACTTTTGGTACTTTTTGTGGCAAAAATTAATAAATAAAATATATAAAATTATAGGTATGGTTGGATATTATTCCAACTTTGATCTGTATGATATATCTTATTCTTGAAATTGATCAGGTCAATCAAAGCAGGGAAGGTTATAAGCCCTAAAAGCTTAACCTCATTGCCAGGTTGAAAGTTCACCGGCCACAGGTAACATAGAATCAGTGATGGGCCTTGGAGCGCAAACCATCTCTTGTTGAAACTAGTCCTCTTCTTCTAGGAGCCACGTCCTTGGTTGCTCCTTTTTTCTTTCAAAAATTAAAATTTACTTGATGAACCAAAAAATCTTAGTGGATATCCATTCATTAGTTTTTGTATTTATGAGAAGTAACTTTTTGGGAGCTGTCAGCATAGACCAGCCCATCCGGTTCATCCAGATAGTTCAGCCTGGCCTAGTAGCTAGGACATCCCAATACTTAAGTTAATGTATGGGACTCACCGAAATCATCAAGGAATTTAGGTATCGTTTTTAACATGATAGCAAAGAAAGTCATTCCTCGACCTTCAACATTTGCTCATCCTCAATCACCGGCATTGTTCCAATCAATCTAAGCTATAGTAATCACATTGTTTGCTTGCTTATGCTTCCGATCTTAGACCATTGTTGAGTTGATCCTCCATTGTTTGCTTATTTTCACCTTCTTCAACAACTCCTCTCATCTGCCCGTATCGTCCCATCCTCTATATGTTTCTACCTCTCACAAGCTTCGTATGTTTCCACGCCTTCTCTAATCGCTGCTTCTCTCTGCGTTACTTTCTTACTTTTGTCTACTTCAACTCCATGTGTTGAAGTTAAGCTCCAAGCGTTGTGTCAAAAAGTTGGTCGTTTCATCCTACGTGAATACAATTTCTGAATTTATGAAATTGTTCCCAAAAGTAAGCAGTTTTTAGCCGGTTTCCTCTATCTGTCGACCCTTTTCTTGCTTCCATCTATCCTCGACTGCATCTGTGGTCGTTGAGGTTTTCTCCGTCAACGGGTTTTTGCAATTGAATGCTTTTGTCGTCATGCTTTTGTTAGATGTATTATATTGTATAGTCTGGTGGTCGACCATCTTGGGCTCACCTCTGGGTGTTGGGATCACCCTTCCGTGTATATATATGTAGACCTATTGTTGAGTAATATCATTGATTCATTATTCCTATCATGGTATCAGAGCGAAATTAGGTTTTCACGCTCTAGTTTCCCGATCCCCGCTTTCGCCTATTGCTTTCGCTGCCGATCGATCGTCTCCTCCAGAGATCGTCTTCTCGCCCGCTTCCGCTCGCCAGATCGTCGATCGCCAGATCGTCGATCGACAGATCGTCGATCGACAGATCGTCCGCTCGCCAGATCGTCGATCGACGAGATCGACAAAATCGTCTTCTCGCCCGCTTCCGCTCGCCAGATCGTCGATCAACAGATCGTCCGCTCGCCAGAGCCCGCTCGCCAGATCGTCGATCGACGAGATCGACGAGATCGTCTTCTTCTCCTTGCCAGATCGTCGATCGCCTCTCTGCCGATTGACGAGATCCGCCTCTCTGCGATCCTCAGCGCCCGTCTGCGATCCTTCCAGACCGCTTCCGCTCGTCTGCGCTCCTCAGCCTGCTGATCTTCTTTCCCGGCTTCTCCCTCGACGCTCGTCTGCGATCCTCAGTGCCCCGATGGCCTCGTCTCACTCCTCTGCGTTCCTCCAGAAGGCTGATGTCATCCTCGACGGGCGAAACTACAAGGCATGGTCCGCCACCGTCGGCGTGATCCTCCGTGGTCTCGATCTATGGGGTCACATTGACGGCACCGAGCCTGCTCCTGCGCCTGCTCCTGCTACTGACCCTTCTACTGTCAGCTCGGCCGCCTCCACCAAGGGCTCCGACTTAGCGCGATGGCGCTCTGACGACTCTCGCGCGATTGTTGTGATCTGTCAGTCTTGCGAGCTTCCCATTCGGATGGCTGTCTACGAGCTCCCTACAGCAAAGGCGATGTGGGATTACTTGCGTCGCCTCTATTAGCCGTCCAGTCAGGCCCTGCTCTACTCTCTGTATCAGACCCTTGGCGTCTGCTACCAGCGTGATCGGTCTGTTCAGACCTTCTTTGCTGAGCTCCTAGATCTCTGGCGTCAGTGCGACGAGATGGCTCCTTCTCCCTGCGCGACATGCCCTCTCCTTTTCCCTGATCTCTCGGGATCGCGACTGTCAGCGCTTGTTTGAGTTTCTTATGCGCCTATGCCCCGATTTCGAGTCCATTCCCGCTCAGCTTCTGCACCGGCATCCCCCTCCGTCTCTCAGCGATACTTTGGCCTTAGTGATCGCTGAGGAGACTCGTCTCCACTCCCTGGACTCCACTACTTCTTCTGGTGGGATGCCTCACGCTGTTCTAGCTGCTCCCCAGCTTCCACCGCAGTCCTCTCTTGTCAGTGCTCCTCTGCTGCCCTCGTCAGGTTATAGTGCTCCGGTGCGCCCTGTTCCTCGTCCTCCGGCGCCCTCTTCGGCTCAGTCCGGTGCTCCTCGTCGTTCATCTGTCCGCTGTCACTACTGTCAGTGCCTTGGTCATGTCAAATCTGAGTGCCGCAAGCTTCAGAGAGCTCAGCAGTCTGGTCAGCAGCGTGCTCCCGGTGCTCCTTTCTCTGTTGTGGCACAGTCTCTCTCTATTTCTGAGCTTGCACAACAGATTGCTCAGCAGCTCTCTCAGGGATCCCTGCCTCGCTCTACTGTCTCCGTTCTTTCATCGGATGCTTCTGATGCTTCTACCTCTCAGCTGGCAGCTTCCGCCCCTTCAGGTATCTCTTCCTCCGACTGGTTGCTCGACTCTGGAGCCTCTTTTCATATGACTCATGATGCCACACACCTCTCATCTTGCCAGCCCATTTCCCCTGCCCTTAGTATCATGGTAGCCAATGGTACTATTCTCCCCATTACTAGTCGTGGCCTCCTCCATACTAGTCATTTTCATATCCTCGACGTTGCCTACATACCCAAGCTATCCATGGATCTTATATCCGCCAGCCAACTCACATCTCATGGTTGCCTTGTTATTTTTGATGAGTTTTTTTGTCGTGTGCAGGATCGTCTGACATGGACACTCCTTGGAGTTGGTCGTCGCCGTAGTGGGGTGTATGTCCTTGATCGCCTCCATCTTCCTTCGTCATCTCCGGCTGCTGTCACCTTTTGTCTTCCTTCGGTGGCCTTTTCTCAGTGGCATCACCGTCTTGGTTATCCCAGTGGCCCGCGCCTTGCGTCGCTTATTAGTCATGGTTTTCTGGGTCGTGTTTCTGTTGATCGGTCTCATTCTTGTACGGGTTGTAAGATTGGTAAACAGCTCCAACTCCCTTATCCGTCTAGTGAGTCAAGATCTTCGCGTGCTTTTGATTTAGTTCATTCTGATGTCTGGGGTCCCGCACCGTTTGTTTCAAAAGGTGGTCACCGATATTATGTTATCTTTGTTGATGATTATTCTCGTTACTGTTGGATTTATTTTATGCATTCTCGTTCTGACTTCTTCCAGATATATGTTACTTTTTCTGCTATGGTGCGCACCCAGTTCTCTGCTTCCATTCGCATTTTTCGTTCCGATTCGGGGGGGGGGGGGAGTACCTCTTTCATGCTTTTCGAGATTTCTTGCCACCCACGGTACTCTCCCTCAGCTTGCTTGCCCTGGTGCCCATGCTCAAAATGGCACCGTTGAAAGGAAGCATCGTCACATTATTGAGACAACACGCACCCTTCTTATCTCCTCTCATGTGCCTCCTCACTTTTGGGCTGATGCTGTTTCCACTGCTGTCTATCTTATTAACCTGCAGCCCTCCACTTTTCTTCAGGGTCAGAGCCCTGGTGAATGTCTGTACTCTCGACCTCTACGTTACACTCATCTCCGTGTTTTTGGCTGTCGGTGTTATGTTCTACTCTCTCCACGTGAGCGTACCAAGCTCTCTGCTCAGTCTGTACCATGTGTCTTTCTTGGATACAGTGTTGAGCACAAGGGCTATCGATGTTATGATCCTGTTGCTCGTCGTCTTCGGATCTCACGTGATGCCACTTTTGATGAGTCTCACCCTTTCTTTGTGTCCTCCGTCCCCCCGACCTCGCACTCATCTGTGACTCCCTCCGATGTGCAGTTTCTCACTCTTCCCACCTCACCACCTCACCACCTCATGTTCCTTTCTCTCCACCGGTTTGTCCTCCTCCTCTCCCGGTGCCATCGGCCTCTCCGGTCTCTCCTCCCACCTCCTCCGAAACACTCGTCGTTCCCCTTCCACATCACTACACTCGCTGTCCCCCTCCTGTTCCCTCACCTCCAGTACCCCCCGACTTAGTGCCTGTCTCCTCCAGCGAGGTCCCTGTGGATGATCCTCCTGCGCGTCGCAACCCACCTCGTGAGCGACGTCCTCCGACCGCCTCAGCCTACACTACCTCTGGACCTGCCTGCTCTCCCTGCTACTACCTGTGGTACTCCAGAGCCGACTTCCTATCGTGAGGCTGCCCAGATACCTGAGTGGCAGACTGCTATGTCTGCTGAGTTGGAGGCGCTTGAGCACACTCGTACCTGGGAGTTTGTTCCTCTCCCCCATGGCGCTGTTCCTATTACTTGCAAGTGAGTCTTCAAGGTGAAGACTCGCTCAGATGGTTCTGTAGAGAGGTACAAGCCCGCCTCGTGACTCGTGGTTTTCAGCAGGAGCAGGGACGTGATTATGATGAGACTTTTGCTCCAGTTGCTCACATGACCACGATCCGCACTCTTGTTGCTGTTGCAGCTGTTCATCGCTGGTCTCTGTTCCAACTCGATGCGAAGAACGCTTTTCTTCACGGTGACCTGCAGCAGGAGGTGTACATGCTCCCTCCTCCCGGTCTTTCCTCTCCTCCAAGACTTGTTTGCCGCTTGAGACGAGCTCTATACGGGCTCAAGCAGGCGCCCCGCGCGTGGTTTGTTCGTTTCAGTTCGGCCATTACTGCCGCCGGTTTTCAGCCGAGCCCGCATGATCCAGCCTTGTTTGTGTACTCCTCTTCTCGTGGCCGGACTCTTCTATTACTTTATGTGGATGATATGATCATTACAGGTGATGACCATACTCATGTGGCTTTCGTCAAACATCACCTCCAGCAGCAGTTTCAGATGACTGATCTTGGACAGCTGAGCTATTTCTTGGGCCTTGAGGTCACCTCTACAGACCGTGGTTTTCAGCTCTCTCAGCGGCGTTACACATCAGACCTCTTAGCTCGGGCTGCTCTCTCTGCTCTCTCTTATTAACCTGCAACCCTCCACTTTTCTTCAGGGTCAGAGCCCTGGTGAGTGTCTGTACTCTCGACCTCCACGTTACACTCATCTCCGTGTTTTTGTCTGTCGGTTTTATGTTCTACTCTCTCCACGTGAGCGTACCAAGCTTTCTGCTCAGTCTGTACCATGTGTCTTTCTTGGATACAGTGTTGAGCACAAGGGCTATCGATGTTATGATCATGTTGCTCGTCGTCTTCGGATCTCACGTGATGTCACTTTTGATGAGTCTCACCCTTTCTTTGTGTCCTCCGTCCCCCCGACCTCGCACTCATCTGTGAATCCCTCCGATGTGCAGTTTCTCACTCTTCCCACCTCACCACCTCATGTTCCTTTCTCTCCACCGGTTTGTCCTCCTCCTCTCCCGGTGCCATCGGCCTCTCCGGTCTCTCCTCCCACCTCCTCCGATACACTCGTCGTTCCCCTTCCACATCACTACACTCGTCGTCTCCTTCCTGTTCCCTCACCTCCAGTACCCCCCGACTCAGTGCCTGTCTCCTCCAGCGAGGTCCCTGTGGATGATCCTCCTGCGCGTCGCAACCCACCTCGTGAGCGACGTC
The DNA here is from genome assembly GCA_033032865.1 of Dactylorhiza incarnata. Taxonomy (NCBI): domain Eukaryota; kingdom Viridiplantae; phylum Streptophyta; class Magnoliopsida; order Asparagales; family Orchidaceae; genus Dactylorhiza; species Dactylorhiza incarnata. The sequence continues at coordinate 655,677 of JAWHQI010000383.1, forward strand.
CTCCCGACCGCCTCAGCCTTGCTACACTACCTCTGGACCTGCCTGCTCTCCCTGCTATTACTTGTGGTACTCCAGAGCCGACTTCCTATCGTGAGGCTGCCCAGATACCTGAGTGGCAGACTGCTATGTCTGCTGAGTTGGAGGCGCTTGAGCACACTCGTACCTGGGAGTTTGTTCCTCTCCCCCATGGCACTGTTCCTATTACTTGCAAGTGGGTCTTCAAGGTGAAGACTCGCTCAGATGGTTCTGTAGAGAGGTACAAGGCCCGCCTCGTGGCTCGTGGTTTTCAGCAGGAGCAGGGACGTGACTATGATGAGACTTTTGCTCCAGTTACTCACATGACCACGATCCGCACTCTTGTTGCTGTTACAGCTGTTCGTCGCTGGTCTCTGTTCCAGCTCGATGTGAAGAACGCTTTTCTTCACGGTGACCTGCAGCAGGAGGTGTACATGCTCCCTCCTCCCAGTCTTTCCTCTCCTCCAGGACTTGTTTGTCGCTTGAGACGAGCTCTATATGGGCTCAAGCAGGCGCCCCGCGCGTGGTTTGCTCGTTTCAGTTCGGTCATTACTGCCGTCGGTTTTCAGCCGAGTCCGCATGATCCAACCTTGTTTGTGCACTCCTCTTCTCTTGGCCGAACTCTTCTATTACTTTATGTGGATGATATGATCATTACAGGTGATGACCCTACTCATGTGACTTTCGTCAAACATCACCTCCAGCAGCAGTTTCAGATGATTGATCTTGGACAGCTGAGCTATTTCTTGGGCCTTGAGGTCACATCTACAGACCGTGGTTTTCAGCTCTCTCAGCGGCGTTACACATCAGACCTTTTAGCTCGGGCTGCTCTATCTGACTCTCGCACTGTGGACACCCCTATGTAGCTTCACCTTCAGTTACGACCGGATGATGGGGTTCCACTCTCTGATCCTACTCGTTATCGTCACATTGTTGGGAGCCTCGTCTACCTTACTATTACTCGGCCCGACATTGCTCATGATGTTCATGCTTTGAGCCAGTTTGTTGGTGCACCTACCTCTGTGCATTATGGTCATCTCCTGCGGCTGTTGCGTTATCTCCGGGCGACGACTTCACGTGGTCTCTTCTACTCCAGTAGCAGTTCTCTGCAGCTTCGTGCTTTCTCGGATGTTACTTGGGCCAGTGATCCCGTTGACCGCCGATCTGTCACTGCTTTCTGTCTATTCTTGGGTACTTCACTTATTGCCTGGAAGTCCAAGAAACAGACAGGGGTTTCTCGTTCCAGTACTGAGGCTGAACTGCGTGCCATGGCTACTACTACTGAGGACATTATTTGGCTCCGCTGGCTCCTTGAGGATCTTGGTGTCTCTTCTCCGGATCCCACTCCACTCCACTGTGATAACACCGGTGCCATTCAGATCACCTTGAATCCGGTGAAGCATTCTCTCTCCAAGCACATCAGGGTGGATGCTTTCTTCCTTCGTGAGCAGTATGGTCGGGAAACTCTTACTCCTTCCTTTGTTCCTTCTGAGCAGCAGCTTGCAGACTTGATGACTAAGCCGCAGACTCGGTCCCAACATGCTTATCTATTATCCAAACTCTCGGTGTATGAACCTCCGTGAGTTTGAGGGGGGGTGTTAGATGTATTATATTGTATAGTCTGGTGGTCGACCATCTTGGGCTCACCTCTGGGTGTTGGGATCACCCTTCCGTGTATATATATGTAGACCTATTGTTGAGTAATATCATTGATTCATTATTCCTATCAGCTTTCAGCCTCGATGTTCCACCTTGGTCGTGTGGCTTCTTGCATTGCCACCCACTGTCATTGCTCTTTTTGTTAATGTTAGACGTCGCCACGACATCTTTTGGGACTACTTCCATAAATTCTCTCAAGCAGAGCATCTTTCCAATCAGGCTATCATAACTATTTCGCCTTTTGATAGTATAAACCGTTTTACTTTTTCTCAATCCATTCACCCAGCTGTTCGACAATGTCAATTGTTATGTCATATTGATGGTGCTATTATTGATCCGCAGCGAGATGATCCCACTTGGGAAAGATATGATACTAATGATTCAATGGCTATGTATTGGTTTCTTAATTTCTTAGACATATCAATGCATCATAACTATTCACAACAACAATCACCTGGGCCTAAGCCAAGGCTATCTATTCTCGTCAAGGGAACTATGCACGGGTTCATTCTCGCATTACGCAAGTATTGCAATGGGAATTCTCTATTTTCCAGTACTAAGAATTTTTCAAGATGCATCAAAAACTTTACTACTTCAACCCAGTGTTCCCTAAGTGTGCTAATGATAAGGAAATGCCAGGGAAAGTGATGCATCGAGAATTTTGCTTGGTTTTAGGAATTGAACCATGATTTTGCTCTCATTTTGTGTTATGGACCACGGGCCAAGGGCCTGGTTATTGTTATCAATTTAGTGTTTTTTATTATTATTAATTGTTCTAGTTGTTAAATGATTAGGTTTTCATTAGAAGGGTCTTGTAGCCTATTTAAAGGCAAGTTTGGTTTGTACGAAGACATCCAAGAAGTATTCTATTTTCCCTTGTGTGTATGAGATTTTGGTAGCTCTCTCCTCCCGAGTACGCCCTGACTAGGCAACCGTAGTTCCGGCTCTACAGTACCCTCCTCCACTGTCATCACCGCCTCCGGCCACTCATCCAGTGATGCTTCCGCTGTTACGGGAACGACCCATAACAACTTGGTATCAAAGATATTCCTTCCTCCATTTCACCACGCTCCACCTGCAAAATCAAGGCCCATTTTCCTGCGAGACGTGAAGCCCCATTTTCTTGCGCAACGCGAAGCCATGTTTTTCCTGCAAAACTGTCGGCGTGAAGCCCCATTTTCCTGCGCAACGTGAAGCTCTGTTTTCCTGCAAAACTACTGATGTGAAGCCCCATTCTCCTGCGTGACGTGAAGCTCTGCTTACTTGCAAAACCGCCAACGAGAAGCCCAGTTTTCCTGCGCAACTTTTCCACCTTCCTGTGCAACTTTTTCCACTCCTTGTCGGCCGCATGCCATCATTGTTTGGATCGAAGACCCACCCACACCGTTGGTTCGATCGAAGACCCACACCGTTGCATCGACGATTTCGCCAATCTATTGCCGATCTCTACGTCTTCTTCTTCCTGCTACCAGCCCCCTTTTTCTCGAGCTCAAACTGACCCCCTTTTTCGCGAGCCCCCAACACACCGCAGACTCACGCGAGACCGACCCTTTTTTTCGTGCCCCACGCCTGCTGCTATCTCAAGCTGCTGCCTCCAAAGACAAAACCATTAATGCATTTTCTTTTCAATTGATTAATTATACTTGATTAATTAACTATTCCTTCGTTACTTGCAAAAAAACCATTTTTAACTAGTTGCAAAAAAACCATTTTTAACTAGTTGCAAAAAAACCATTTTTAACTAATTACTTGGTAATTAATTAATTACAATTTTTTTATTGACATCTGAGGCGACCCGACACGAATATTGGGAGACCAAGATGACCTTCCACACCTTGACAATGGCACGCTGCGCCGCCACCATCCTCTCCAGACTCGACAACCTGATCGTTGCACACAAACATAAACATCTGCTTGATCATCTTCCTCTCTTTGTGCCGTTATCGAGCTTGTTGATTGTCCACCGCAACCCGTGCCAACCGTTCTGTCAGCCACCTCCATCCATTTCCCCCCGCTCCAGTTACCTGTTTTGTCGGGCCCTCTGACACTATTCCTTCCGGTGACCGTTCACCAGCCGGTAGCGCCACTTCTGTTCATCGCCACTCACATTCAACAGGCACACTTGCTCCGCAGCCAGCCATTATGCATGACGGGCTCTCCTCAGCTACCACCCGTGCCACGCCAGATCCCTACAGCCCTCCGTGACATCTATAAGCTCGATGCTGGCCTACTGCTCGTTGGGGTCTCCGCTACAGTGACTCGCTACCGGGAGCTATTTTGGCGCGAAATAAAGGAGCCCTGTGCTCACATCGGCCGAGTTTCGTTCAAGCTCGATTTGAAAGTCAGTTGATATATTTAGTGTCTTTTATTATTATTAATTGTTCTAGTTGTTAGATGATTAGGTTTTCATTAAAAGGGTCATGTAGACTACTTAAACGCAAGTTTGGTTTGTCTGAAGGCATCCAAGAAGTATTCTATTTTCCCTCCTCTTGTTGTATGAGATTTTGGTAGCTCTCTCCTCCCGAGCACGCCCCGCTTAGGCAGCCACGATTCCGGCTCCACAGTACCCTCCGCCTCCGGCCACTCCTCCGGTGACACTACCGCTGTTACGGGAAAGACCCATAATATTTTGGTCCTGATATTGAGACAACTTATTCCTTCTCTTCCAGAGACTTCGATTTGTCCAACAAGAATCAGACTATTGAGCTTATTGTTCAACATTAGCAATGACTGATCCTTGTATGCATACCATAAGTCCTCTCCTTAGTACAACTGAGCTTGACAGTGATTACTATCATAAACCCCGCTACACGCGGGACAATTGTTATAAGTTGCATGGTCTCCCTCATGACATAGAACAATCATTGTGGTCGGGTCATGGATGAGGGGCCCGCTCCATTGGACATCAACATTTTCTCTTACAACCTGCAGTTCACTTGATCGGTACATCTTCATCTCAAGGAGGTACTACTTCAGTTACTTCTATCGAGTGTCGATCTGCCGAGGAACTCCAAAATATGAGAAGGTTCTTACAATGCACGACCATTGGGGTAGATTCTCCCTCTACTGGTAGCCAAGTGCTTCTCTGCTCATACCGAACGCCCCATTACCTCTTCCAATTTTCATTCATCCACTCAGTCTCCCATTGTGTGGATCGTTGATTCAAGTGCCACCAACGACATGACAAATTTCTTCTCAAAGTTTTACATCCTACATTCCACTTTCTAGGAAGTCGATGACTCTCAAGCGACCATATCTGGTAAAGAGATCGATACTTGTAGCCCCACTCTCACTTTATCCTTTGTTCTCTTTATTCTTCAACTTTTACATAATTTTTTTTATTAGTAATATTACCGATAGTTTGAATTCTTTTATCACATTTTATCCTTCTCATGTATTATTTCAAGATCTAAGTATGAAGTGGGTCCTTAACTCATTCATTTTCTGCTTGATTCCCAACTTGTCTCCTTAAGTTCCCACATCGACTCCTTAGCTTCTCCGCAGGACCACATCCACCACCATCCAATCACCGCATAAAAATGCATCCATCCTCCTTAGCTGCTCTCAAAACTAAGGACTGTTTTGCTGTGATTCGACTCTAAGAGAAGGTGAAGCGCGGCGAAGGACAATTTGTGCAGCTACCAACTCATTTATCCTAGGCAAGGCAAATAACGTAGGCTATGTCATCAACTTCATTAGCTTATTATTATCTTTATTATATCTGTATGCTCTACATTTTTGTTTCATTAGCAACTCTTTTACAAATTACAAGATACGAATTTGCCGAGTCTTATATTTCTTGTCCGCTTGAGAAAGTTTGTAACATTTTAAAACCATAGTATTTTGAAGCAAAATCAAGTTGAAACACTTTCATAAACTTATTTTCACCTCATATAATTATTCTCAATTAACCTACTGCATCATTTGGTTATTTTCATAATCATTCTTTTTGTATAAAGGTTCTAGCTATGCAAACCAATAACCATATCGCATCTAGATATTACTTGGATCTATCAACAACATTGACTGACAATCATTTGTTTGCTACCTTTCATTAAAAATCCAATTTATGCGCTCCCTGAAATATTGTATGAGTTGATATTCCGGTCGTATTGGTAGGATCTTACATCACAGAAATGTATATTTCTGGAAAGATTCGAGAGTAAATTATCTAAACTTTGGATAACTCTTTGCATGATACACTTTTATATATGATGATTACAAATTTAATTTTAAGGAAAAAGAATTATGCACACAGGCAAGACTAGCATTCTGCAAGTTCATGGTAAAGCCATCGACCTTATTAATCTTGGATGAGCCTACCAACCACTTGGATATACCGTCAAAAGAAATGCTCGAGGTATCTATCTCCATCTCTCATGCGTGCCGTAAAGCATCTTTATAAAATTAAATATTAGAATGAATAATGTATAGATGTATATTGTTTTAAACAGGAAGCCATATCCGAGTATGAGGGAACTGTCATCACAGTTTCGCATGATCGCTACTTCATAAAGCAAATAGTGAACAGGGTAGTAGAGTTCAAGAATAACACTCTACAAGATTATGCTGGTGATTACAATGTAAAAAACAAACACCCCTCTTTATTATGAAAATGAATGTACATATGTATATATTTGCTGCATATACTTACATGAGTCTAACTTCTGTCATCGCACAGTACTATTTGGAAAAGAATCTGGAGGCAAGGGAAAGAGAACTAGAACGAGAAGCCGAGCTTGATGCAAAAGCTCCAAAGGTTAAAGCCAAATCTAAGATGTCAAAGGTAACCCACCTTCCATCACATCTAAATCTCTTAAATATATACATGTAGAGCCGTTTACCAAGGCCTCCCCCGCGCGTTGGCATAATTGCTATCTTTTGAAATTACAAAACCTTTTTCTGTAACTTCACATTTCTTATTAACATGCATGCGTGCACAAAATACCTCCCGGGAGGGGAGCTCTTGGGGAGTATTTTTGTGCATGCATGCTATGTAATGTAGACTCGGAGGGGAGGTTTATGCAATTTCAGAAGATAGAGGAGTGCTGCATATAATATGCTAACTCACATGGAAATCTGGGTAATTAATTATATATATATATATATAATAATAATAATAATTACAGGTTGCACCCCTCTCTATCTTTCAAAATTACAAAATCCCCCTATTATAAGTTTACATTTCATAACATCGATGCACAAAAGTAATCCCTTGTTGTAAATCTTTAGGGGAGTATATTTGTGTATGGATGTTATGAAATGTAAACTTACAGGGGAGATTTTTGTAATTTCAAAAAGTAAGAGGGGTGCAACCTGTAATTTAGCAAAGTTAGAGGGGAGATCCTGGTAAATGGCCCTATTTAATAATAAAGAGTAAGATAATACCCCCATTCATTCATTATAAAGAAAAATAGAGACTTATGTTTTTTTTTAAGTGAAACTTATCTCAATCTATTATTATTAGATAATAATTGAAATGTTTAGTAAATGAGGACATGAAGTTGATGTGATTATGGCGAGCAGGAGGAGAAGGAAGCGCGAAAGAAACAAAAGATGGCTGCGTTTCAGCAAACCAAGGCTAAATCCAAAGGATTGAAGAACTCAAAACGCTGGAAATGAGACTGCTGCAGCACCATACTTTTACTCTTTCTTCTTCACACACTTCTTGCTTGGAATATTTTCCTTGTAATTAAAAATTAGCCTCTCAATCCTTGTATATATATCTGTACTAAATTGCAAATCTCATATAATAATTAAGAAATTAACCACGCAATCCAGGAAAGAACAGCTTGACAATCTTTCAATCAAATGAAACTCTTCGGACCTATTTCCAATCCTTCTCAAATCTTAGGGCGGATTAATAGTTTAAGAAAGATGGTAAGGTTTGAATTGGAGACCAAGAGCAATCAACAAATACTATTTACTAATTGCATTAAATAAATTTTATGAAAATGTGTAATTAATTTTCAAATGTATGTACAAGTGAGAGTGCACGAGATGCAACTAGCATTAGTAATCTATCGTTATTTCACGTCTACAAATGACGCGGATGATCAAATGTATTGTCGAGCTTGCACGAGTCCCTGTTGTGTGTGTATAAAAGAGAATTTTTTTATATTATTTAACTTGAAATCAGTAAATTTATCTCAAATATCTCATCGCTCTATTAGTCTATTGTTATTTTTTATTTAAATAAAAATAAAACAAATTAAAAATGATTTTTAAATGTAAGGAAACACATATATATATATATATATATATATATTGTGTATGTATTTATATAGACGGACAGATGGAAACACATACATATATTGGCAAATAAATTAGTCTAAGAAATACATACATTGATACATACATATATATATATATATGTATATATATATACTGCCATGATGGCAAACAAATCCAAGTGTCCAACTACTGTGTTGCTGGGCTGGCTCCGCCACGTGGACACAAACTATTAGACCCTTAATCACCCCAAACTTGCAAGCTATTTGTTTACTGTTTCTTCCCAATTATTAGTATTATTATTATTATTATTATTATTATTATTAACCCAGAACGGTGGGAGAACATATGCACACCAAGAACACGCTAGTGATTTAAAGAGCGCACTCGTTCTTGTAGATCTAACGAACATACTGCACGCAGTTCTAAAGAATGCATGCAGCACGCTTGCTCAAGGAGCGCGCTCCTGCGTGTAGTTCCCGTTAACGTATTCTTGACACGCTGAAAACTCTTTGCTATCATTGTAAAATGAGTGTGGTTTGTCACCTTCGCTAAAACAACTATCTATAAGAATTTTTGCTAGTAGCTTGTTCTAAATTTTGCTAGTAGCTTGTTCTAAACTTAGCGTGCGGAAAATCAGTGGGAATCGCAGGCGGGCGGATCCCGCTGCCCGGCCGGGGCCCCGCCAAACGGGCCTTGGCCGCACGACTGGGCGGTGTGGTCCACGCGGGATCCGCCAAGCCAAACGCACCCTACGATTAGCAATCCCCATAAAAGGATGGAAAAATTGCTATGTATGATGGTGGTCTGGTGAATATTGGGGCTTTTGGGGGATATTATTGGTCTGTAAGATTGGTGCATCGTGACAAAATTCCCTGAAAACTGTTGACGAAGACAGTTTCACTCACGCTGGAATAGTTTAACATAAACCACTCTGCAAAATTTGAGCAGAACATATGAGCCAGAGCAGTTCTCCTTGTTTTCCTTCTTCCATCATAGGAAGAAGCATCTGCTCTCTCTGTCTCTCTCTCTCTCTCTCTCCCCCCCCCCCCCCCCCCCCCATCATAGGAAGGATGGTGTTCTGGAAGGAGTATGTGAGCGATGAGATGATGGGCACCTTCGCCCCAATCTTCGTCTACTGGATCTACGCCGGCATCTACCAACTCCTGCCGCACTCCAATCGGCATCGCCTGCACACCGCGAAAGAAGAGGAGCAAAAGAATTTGGTTCGGCTGCCAGCCGTCATCAAGGGCGTTCTTCTACAGCAGCTCGTTCAGGCCGCCGCCGCCCGACTTCTCTTCTTGGTAAAGATGGATTTGATGTTTTTTTTTTTGATTCATTGAGCCCACGAATAACCGCTTTTATTCATATCAGAACATCATTTGGCCGCGGCGGATCCGATTCACTCGCTGATCTTTATTGCAGCTTCCCTTTTACTTTAGTAATACATACCATCGTCCGATCGGAAGGATTCAGTACTGATTTATTAATTTATTGAAATCAAAATCCCTAAACCTGATGATTTCGTTTTCGCACCCAAAATCTGTACAAGTAGTGAAATCACCATCATCATCTTCATCCACTTGATGAAAATGTTAGACAGATAATTCGAATTTGTGATCAATCTGGGGTTGACCTCAGAAAATGTTAGACAGATAAGTGGAACATGGATTTTATTTGTTCAGTTCCAGCGATTGCACCATTCTGAACGATTGATTTGTTCTTGAAACCAAACCAGGTGACGGGTAGGAGCTCAGTGGAATCGGAAGAACAGAATCACCCATCCGCTCCGGTTCAGCTTCTGCAGATCTTCGTGGCGATGATGGTGCTGGACACATGGCAATACTTTGTTCACCGTTACATGCACCACAACAAGTTCCTGTACCGCCACGTCCACTCGCAGCACCACCGATTAGTCGTCCCCTGCGCGGTGGGAGCCCTCTACAACCACCCCTTGGAAGGACTCCTTCTAGACACCTTTGGCGGCGCCATCTCCTTCGTGATCGCCGGAATGACGCCGCAGACGGGGGTTTTCTTCTTCTGCTTCGCGACGATCAAGACGGTGGACGATCACTGTGGGATTTGGCATCCGGCGAATATGTTCCACATCTTCTTCGAGAACAACTCGGCCTACCACGACATCCACCATCAGCTGCAAGGAACAAAGTATAACTACTCCCAGCCATTCTTTTCGGTGTGGGATAGGCTGTTGGGGACTCACATGCCCTACAGATTAGTCCCCCGGAGTGAAGGAGGATATGAAGCCAGGCCCCTCAACTCTTGATTCCACCTTCAAACAATGTGTTTCTGTTTGTTTGTTTGTTTGTTTGTTTGTTTGTTTGAATCTTCCTTCTTCTTTGTAGAATTTGTCCTCTTTTTTATATTATTATTGATGTGCTGCAGGCGAAATTTTTGAATCCGATCTCCGAAGTTCGATTCCTTCTTTGCTCCCCTGCGTGAACGGGTTCGCTAATCCCGATAGATTTTTTAGTTTTGCTCGCCTCCGTTTGATGTTCTAAGCAGTAATCCCGGATAGGGATTTCGGAACATCTTTGCTGTTTGATTTGGTTGAATGGGAAATTTGGGCCTGCTGTTGTGATGTTATTGATTTGTTGGCCTGCTGAATTGATCATTTTGTCTGGTTATTTATCTTGTCGGCGACTTCGATGTGCATACCTTAGTTATTACGGTGCTGGCGAATTTCTAGCATGATGAATGAAGAGGTAGATCTAATGTGTGGAGCGAGCGAGCGAGCGAGCGATCTTTAAAATATTAGTGTCGTGTGGTGACCCCATGAGGCTATTCTCCATTCATCTCTATTTATGATAGTAACACCTTTTTCATCACTAGATCCATTTTTTACACCCAATCACCTTTTTTTAAGGAGTCATGTTATATGCAGGCCAATTTTGGCCTGCATATAACATGACTCAACCTATAGAAAGTGTGAACCCGTTCAAGAATTTGCCTGCATATAGTTATTATCAAATTACACTGCCAGCACATAGCTGAAATCGGCCCACATATAGTTATTGCCTTTTTAAATGTGGACGTTTTAACTTATCTATCGAGTTTGGATTTAGATGGAGAGGTCAACGCAATCAGGGTGATTAACTAATTACAATTATCATCTTATTTTAACATGTTGACTTCTAATTAATTTGCGGAGTCTAGAATTAGATGAATGAGAGGCAAGAGCGATTAAGTCCATTAAAAAAATACCAGTGGCAGCTCCCTTTATTGATCTCTCGAGGAAAAAAATTTAGATTTGGAGAAAAAAGAAACAAAACTCTTAACGGATTTGAGTGATTGTAAAAATATAATAATTCTCATTCAATATTTTGTTTTGCAAAGAAAATATTTTGCGGAGGCAAAAAAATGCAATTAAAAGGCAAAAATACGTGTAATGCACTATGCACGTAGTCGTCGGGTTGAACTTGACGGATCTAATATTTTGAGGTGTGAGACATGCTTATGACGACTTGGGCTAGGCCCAACACCAGATGCGGCGTCATATTATGAGCGACTAAAGCAGCCGGGTGCCAAATTTACTTGCATAACTTGATCCTTGCTACTTTCAAGCATTCACGATGTGTTTTTTTTTTATTGCTTTTAAAAGAGTAAATGACACGATAAATCTCTCCTGTTGACGCCAGGAAAATCCTGACCTCAAGATTCGGACCGATGCAGCCGGAGGCTACTCGCCCAGCAGCCCGACGAGATGGCTTGGCTGGCAACGACGAAGAAGCTAGAAGAGCAACAAACAGGACCCCAGGTGCTGCGGCAGGGAGGTCCCACCACGTACCCAGAAGCTCCGAAGAGACTTCCCCTCCAAGACCAAAGAATGGCCGAGCAAGGTACGAGGAAGGCACCGGCTTGGCTAGCAAGCAGGGGTGGCGGGCTCAAGAATTCGGAAATGGGGTTCCAGAAGCTCAAGCGCAGGTGCCAATCCAAGTACCCCTGGGGTCCTATTTATAGGCAACCAAGGGGTAGGGGGGGGGGGGGGGGGGGGTTTATAGCCCAGCCCTGACCTGGCGACATATGGGATACTCGGCGAGCATCTTCGACCATAGTCGCCCATCTGGCGAGTATCTGCTGCTGCTCGCTCAGGTCTACTGTGGTTGCCGGACACTTTGGGGCGACATACGGGATACTCGGCACGTATCTTCGCCCATAGTCGCCCTTCTGGCGAGTATTTAGCCAATACTCGCCAACCTTCTTTCGCTCCTGCTGGCTGATTTGTCTTGCCTCTTTGACTTTGACCTGCCTACGTGGCCTTGAGTGGGTCCTACCTCGGAGAATGAGGGTTGTACACAATCCCCGCTCTTTGCGAGTAACGTAGTTGCTCGGAAAGAAACATCCAACCGTTATTCGACGAGCTTCTGCCTTGGCGAGTATATGAAGATACTCGGATCTTGACTGTCCGACGTCTGGACTCTATATAAAGGAGGGGGGGTCTCTGATGGAACTACCTTTCTGTACTCGCTCACAATGTCGCTAGCTTTTGCTGAGGCTGCAAAAAAGGCCCAGGCCGACCTTGCGAATCTGATCGGCGTGCCCCTTCCTCCTCCTCGTCTGGACGTCGAGGTAGACGCCTTCCTCGCGAACAAGAAGAGGAAAAGGGCGGCGAAGAAGAAGAAGAGAGAGAGAAAAAAGGAGGCGACTAAGGAGAACGTCGCCGATCCGCTGAGTGAGCAGCGTCAGCAGCTGCTGGAGGATTTGGGCCTCGAAGGGCTCTCGCCTGCTCCTCCCCCTGCTCCTCTCTCGGCAGAGGTCGCCCCGGAGGCGAGTAGGGCTGAAATCCAAACTCACACCCAACCGGGCCCTCCCCCTGCCCGAGGTGAGCTCCTTGCTCGCCCTTTTTCGATCTATGCTGTCTTCCGGCGACATTCTGACGTCTTTGTTACTATCTGTAGATCCGCCGAATAGTGAGGCTCGGGAGGAGCCTTTGGCTGCAATACCGCTGCGATCGTCCCCGATGATCTCGCCTGAGGGTGGCTCTCGGAGTGGTCGAGCGGTAAGGATTCTCCACAGCTCCTCTGTGGAGAAGAGGCCGATGAGCGAGCATGGGGCTCCTCTGGCGAACATCGCTCCTCCTCCGCCTCCTCCTCCACCTAACTCGCGACCAGAGCCGGCGAGCAACACACAGCGGCCTGTGATCGTGCTGCCGCCTCCTCCTCCTGGAGTACCGCCGTCAGTGAATCCTCCAGGCGATCAACGTCCTTCTACCACAACTGCTCCCTCTTCCCACCAAGGGGAGTCCTCGCGTAGGGGCGGGACTGGAGGGTCTTCGGCCTTCTTCGCTCCAAGGGGTGGAGGGCGACCAGGAGATGGTCGCGGTCGAGGGGACCTGCCCTCCAACCGGGATCATTCCGGCAACCACTCTACTCGCCGAGATGGCGTCTATCATTCTCCCTCCCCACACCGAGGAAGGTCTTCTCCTCGCCGACGATCTCGCAGCCCTCCTCGCCGACGATCGCGTAGTCCTCGGCCAGGTATTTGATCGCTGCCTTCGGATAGTCGCCACTGTTTTCTGAATTCTGCTGAAGTTCTGGGCCTTTTTGCCTTCTTTCGCAGGTCGCGCGCATACTCCGGTGGGAGCTCTGATCGATGCCGTTGGGCTCCCTCCCCGCGAGTACCAGGAAAAGGCTACTCGCGCTATCTTGGACTTGGAATCCCGGATAGAGCGGCTATCGATCTGCGAACCTCATCGCCGTTTGACTGAGGTGGAGTCGCGGGTTGAGCGCTTGGCGGCTAGTGACCCTCATCGCCGCCTAACTGACTTGGAGGTGCGAGTATCCCGGCTGGAGGAGTTTGATACTCGCCTGTCAGGTGCTGAAGCTCGCCTCCAGTCTGTCAGCGACTTGGAGCGCAGGGTGGCGAGGATCGAGCATCGGCAACAGCTGCATCATGACGAGCTAGTCGGGATGCGCGCGAGCATGGGCTCGGTGGGGAGGCTGGCGAGGATCGAAGACCAGCTGCGACAAGGCGAGGACGCGATGTCTGTGGCCTCTGAGCACTTCAGGCGAGCTCGCGGCTTGGGATGGGTCGGGCGACAACCTCAGATCCAGGATCCCCAGGCGAATATCCAGGCGCAACCCTAGATGCTGCTCTTCTTCATCTTTATCTTCTATGTAGCTTTGTAGCTCCTCGCGAGCATTATTTGAATCTTTTGAACGATTTATTTGAAGCAGTGTTGATTTGCCGAGTAATCGAATACTCGCCCTTCAATCTTGTCTTTGTTTTATCTGATCCTCTTTTGTTTTGCTTTTTCTTCTATCTCCTTTTTGCCGAGTATCTGTTTGAATGTCGTCTATATTTTGGCGAGCTTCTTCATGTTTCAGTGATGTAGGTATTCGCTAGATGAAGGTCGGCGGTTGGCGCCCATAGTCGTGCTCGCGGCGTCGTGTTCGACAAGCCAGACTAACCGACTAGTATAAATAGGGGGGGGGGGGGGGTGGGTGAGTCTTAAATACGCTTTTAGCGATCTCTAGCTTCCTTGAGCGAGCATCTTCCCGGTTTCCAATCCTCGCCCTTCTACGATACTCGCTCCCTTCCCTTTCTTCCCAAGATGATCGACGAGGCGGCCATCAGGCGAGCCAACCATGCGAAGAACTTCGATGAGAGCTCGTTCAAGAAGCCGATCATGAACCAGAAAGACTTGGACGAGTTCAACTCCAAGTTCGCGACTCCAGGATATGTCGCCAGGCTTCCTCGCCCGTCTGAGCGACTAAACACCTCCTCGCAGATGGCGATGATCTTCCCAATCCAACACTTCGAGGTCGGCCTGCGACTTCCCATATGGCCCGAGTTTCGGAAGATACTCGTGTTCTATGGGATAGTGCCCGCCCAGATCAATCCCAACGGAGTGGCGATGATCATGGGGTTCCTGTGCTACCTTCGGGAGCAGAACATCGTCTTCGACCTTTCGGTCTTTAGGCGAATATTCACCATCATGGCGACCGGCGAGGGCGTCATCTTCTTGTGCAGTCACGTCTGTACACTGGCGGGGACTTCCAATAAGAACCATCGCTGGGCCGAGCGGATAGTCGCCATTGAGGGCGACTTCGCGGGCATCTCCAGCTCGCCCATTCAACCTTCAGAGAACGTCTTCACGGTTCCCTGGCTCACCGAGGACCAGATGAAGCTGCTCGCCTGCTTCAGGAATCGTCGCTTCGACGTGATACTTTGGAGGAGGCGAGTAGACGAGCTCACGGAAGTTCGCCCAGGGGAAGGTATCTTTCGCGCGAGCATCAGACATACTCGCCCTAGGGCTTCGTTCTGGCGACTAATCTTCGATCTTCTTACAGGCGTGCAGGCTCTTCCGCGTGATGCTCTTCCTCTCGCGGCGAAGGCGACCGCTGTCGGCCAAGGGGGTGCGAGAACCTCGGCGCGCGAGGTTGGGGGCTCCTCCCCAATCGACTTGTCGCCAGGAGGCGACGGTCTGGATGTCGCCGGTGGCGGGGCCGGGACCTCGAAGAAGCGAACGGGCAAGGCTAAGGCCTCTGAGCCCAAGAGACAGAAGAAGGAGGTCGCCTACAGGGATCTGGGCAAGAAGGCGGATCCCTCGGAGGCTGGCGAGCCGAGCAACCATCCCTTTTTCAACGAGGGCACCCGTGGCGAGGACGACTTTGGTCGCCCATTGGTGACCTGGTCTGATCGCGCTCACGAGGTGACTCTGAGCTCGAACCTCCCCGTTTGGTCCGAGGACTGGGAGGACAAGGGGGAGGCCTTCGATGTGCTCCATGCGATCTATAATCGTACTGACGCCGAGATGCTGCAGGAGGCCTCTGCCGAGCATCTTGCTCATCAAACCTCGCGCTCAATCTTGCGAACTGCCGAGCTCGCACATTCAACAGCGAAGCGGCTGCTGATGTACGAGGAGGCGATCAGGGTGCAGGGGCCGAAAATGATCGCCATGGCGGAGAGGATCAAGGGGTTCGAGGTACTTCGTCTTTGCGACTTTTCGTGCTTTCTGGAATACTCGCCTCTTTATACGATGTCAAGCTTACCTTCTTTCTTTTTGTCTTCTATAGGCTGCCGAGCTGGAATCGGCGAAGAGACTGTCCCAGGCCGAGAAGGAGCTGGAGGATACTCGCTCGGCCTTGGAGGCCGCCCAAATCCGCATCGCCGAGCTAGAAACTCGGCCTGCCGAGCAACAGCCGGCGGGGTCGGGCCCTCATCGGTTCGTCAAGCAGGTCAGGATGCATGGCGACGACATGCCCCATATTCGCCGGGAGATCGCGCGAGCAACAGGAGAGGTCATCCTAAATCAGCTGAAGGCAGATGATCTCTTGAAGCCGGAGGCTATGGGATTGACGGTGGGAGACCTTATCCCGGCGTTGCTCGCCCAGGAGTCCACCTCCCCTCTGCGAGCATCGTCGCCGCCTTCCAGTGGTGCCGAGGATGATGATGTTGATGACGAGGATGACGAAGATGATGACGATGAGCCAGATGTGGATATTAGTGGCGAGGATGACGCCTAGTCGCCTGGGCTCCTTTTTGCTCGCCCGACGACCTTTTGTAAACACTTTGAAGATTCTTTTGTAATATTCATCAAATATTTATATATGAAAAGGACAAAGTTTTTGCTCGCCTGTCTCCTTGGTGCTTGCTTCTTTTTCTGAATGTCGCTTAGGCTCCTAGGCTCGAAGCGAGATTGAGTGCTCGCTAGGCTCTTAGGATTACGGCGAGGTTGTGTGTACCTCCATACTCGTACTTATATGCTCGCTCCTCCATGCTCGCACATGTATACTCGCTCCTCCATGCTCGCACATGTATACTCGCCTAGGTACTCGCACATGCATGCTCGCCTTCTGCAATGCTTCCCTCGAGGGAGTTGAACTGTGGAGGCTACTCAGAGGGTTTAGAGGGACACGTGCTCTCAAGGTCTTGCCTGGTACCTGGTGAAGAGTTAACAATAATGAATTTTTTAGGGAAAAGAGATAGGGAACGGCAGTTGGGGAGGCCTGGAGGGATACATCTTCCCGAGGCCTTCATCCTACTTGGATGCCGGAAGATCTCCTTTCTTTTAGTTGTTCAAATCGGTCCTGTCCTTTTTATCGTTGGAACGTCGGCTTCCAGGCTTTCCCCTGGCAATCTCTTCAGTCGGACGAGAAATGCAGTCGGTGGGAACCGCGACCAACATGCAAGGGAGGAGCTGATCTCGGTCGTCATTGCAGAGGCTTGGTCTTAAGGGATCGCACACCCGAGGCACTGTCCCATCATCCGTTCTGAGTTTTTACGAGGGTTAAGCCGGAATATCGTGTTCCAACTCGCGATGGTGATTGTTGATGTAGGACGACGTCAAGCAGGGAGTGGCAGTCGGGGAGATCCAAGGGGACACACCATCCCGAGGCCTCCATCCCACTTGGATGCTGAATGTGGATCGGACCTGCTTTCTGTTGCTCAGGGAGTTTAGCAGGGAGTTAAGCACACTTTAGGCATAATAACTCATATGATCTAACACAGTAATTTTAGGAAATGAAATGCTTTGCTGCGAGCTTTTCAGCTTTCGAGGGTACATGACGCCTTTTTTCAAGGGTCCCCTGAGTTAGTGAAATCGATCATCTCTTCGCCGAATCGGAAGGTCGGCGTCCAGACTTCTTCCCGGTAATCTCTACAGTCGGACGAGAAATGCAGTCGGCGGGAACCGCGGCCAACATGCAAGGGGGGAGCTGATCTCGGCCGTCATTGCAGAGGCTTGGTCTTAAGGGATCGCACACCCGAGGCACTGTCCCATCATCCGTTCTGAGTTGTTACGAGGGTTAAGTCGGAGGCCTGTTTCCCAACCTGGCGTGGAGATTGACTTCACCTGACTTCCTTATTTTGAGGTTTTATTGATGCGAAGGAAGCTTCCTCGTCCCATGTTTCAGGGCGACGTAAATTTTATTCAAAAGGAATGAATTTACAAGGATGGGATATATACATCTCCCCTTAGGGATAAAACCTTTTTAGGTCATCGCCGTTCCAGGTGCTCCCAAGCAGTTCGCCCTCCTGGTTTTGCAAATGGTACCCTCCTGTCAGGAGCGCCTCTCGGATGATGAAAGGTCCTTCCCAATTCGGATTGAGCTTCCCGACGGCGGCGGACCTTCCTGCTGCGTCCACCTTCTTCAGGACTAGGTCACCTGCTTGGAAGTGTTTGAGGCGGACATTTTTGTCAAAATGTTTCGCCATTCGGCGCTTGATTTCTTCTTGCCTGACTGAAGCTAAATCTCGGAGTTCCTCGATGTAGTCGAGAGATAGCTTCTGAACCTCTTCGTTCTCTAGTCGCCATTCTTCGGTTCCGTCTTCCGCGGCTACCACCCTTGGGCTTCTGACTTCGAACTCTACTGGGATGAGAGCTTCCGACCCGTGAGAGAGTTTGAACGGCGTTTCCCCTGTGGCTGAGCTAGGAGTGGTCCTCAAAGCCCACAGGACCGAGGGGAGCTGGTCTGCCCAGTTACCTCTTAGGTTCTCCACCTTCTTCTTCAGTAGGTTGATGATCAGCTTGTTGGCGGCCTCTACCTGGCCATTGCTCCTTGGGTGATGTACGGAGGCGAATCGAAGATCAGTTCCTAGCTGCCTGCAAAAATCTTCTAGCTCCAAGCTGGCAAACTGGGGGCCGTTGTCGGTGATGATGGCGAGAGGGATCCCGAATCTGCAGACGATCTCTCCCCAGATGAAGTTCTTCACGACTTGAGAGGTGGTCTTGGCCAAAGCTTTGGCTTCGATCCATTTGGAGAAGTAGTCGATCATGACGAGAACGAACTTTCTCTGACCGCTTGCTTGAGGGAAAGGGCCGATCAGGTCCATCCCCCAGATGGCGAACGGCCATGGGGAGATGATCGATCGGAGCTGCTGGGCTGGCTGCAACTGAAGGGGGGCGAAGAGCTGGCACTTTTGGCACTTTTTTGAGAAGACCTCAGCATCCTTTCGGATAGTAGGCCAGAAGTAACCATGCCTCAAGACCCTCTGCTCCAAAGTGCGAGTCCCAGAATGACTTCCACACTCTCCCGAGTGGATCTCTTCCAATACTCGGGGTACTTCGTCTTCAGAAACGCATCTGGCCAGGGGACCCGAGATGGTTTTACGGTACAGCTCTCCATCTTGCAGGAGGTAGTATGCCGCCTTGTACCGAAACCTTCTTTGATCCCTTTCGTCTGCTGGGAGCTGACCGCTGGCCAGGAATGCCACAAAGGAATCCATCCACGAGGGGCGTTGCTCGATCTCCATCATCTCTCCCTCCTCAATGGACGGGTGGAATAATTCGGTGATAGTTCCTCCGGCCCTCGGACCATACTTGGCGAGGCGATCTGCTGCCGAGTTCTCCTCTCTTGGCACATGCTCGACGAAGAAGGACTGGAAGCTTCCAATCAGTCCTTTCACTTTTACCAAGTACCTCTGCAGGGTGGTGTCACGCACCTCGAACTCTCCTCGGATTTGCGACGCGACCACCATTGAGTCCGTGAAAGCCCGGACATCACGGATCCCCAGCTCCTTGGCAAGGCGCAAGCCTGCCACTATGGCCTCGTACTCTGCCTGGTTGTTTGTGACGGGGAAGAGGATCTCGACGGCTTGCTCGATCTTTGTTCCCTGTGGGCTGACGAGCACGATGCCCACCCCCACAGAACTTTTGCCCGAAGCTCCATCAACAAACATCTTCCAAGGGATTGGGTTGAGCACCTCTTCTCCGGGTTCCGCTTCCACCGAGAAGTCAGCCAGGAAGTCTGCTACTGCCTGAGCCTTGATCGCCACTCGGGGGGAGAAGGAAATGTCGAACTCGCTGAGTTCTACCGACCATTTCGCCAACCTCCCCGAATGCTCCACTCCCTCCAGGATATTGCGGAGAGGATGATCAGTTATCACTCGGATGGAGTGAGCCTGAAAATAAGGCCGGAGCTTCCGCGCCGACACCACCAAGGCGAAGGCAAGCTTCTCCAGGATTGGATACTTTAGTTCCGCCTTCTTCAGCACCCGGCTGACATAGTAGATGGGTAGCTGCTTCCTTCCCTCTTCTCGGACCAAGATGGAGCTAACTGCCTCTGCTCCCACTCCCAGGTAGATGAGCAGGTCTTCGCCTTCCTTCGGGCTCTGAAGGAGGGGTGTCTGAGTCAATTGCTCCTTCAACCTTCCGAATGCTATCTCGCATCCCTCGGTCCATTCGAAGCTTTCTGTTTTGCGGAGCGTCTTGAAGAACGGAGAGCACTTCTCTCCGGCTTTTGAGAGGAAGCGGCTAAGTCCCGCCAGCCTTCCCGTCAACCTTTGGACTTCCTTCATCGTCTTCGGGGACGGCATTTCTAGGATCGCCTTAACCTTGTCGGGGTTAGGCTCTACTCCCATCGGGGTTAGGAGATGTCCCAGGAACTTTCCCTTTCCTGTTCCGAAGACGCACTTCGTCGGATTGAGCCTCATCTTGAACCTCCTCAACGTTTCAAAGGTCTCCACCAGATCGGCTATGTGTTCCTGGACGTTCTTGCTTTTGATCAAGAGGTCGTCCACGTACACTTCCAGGTTCCTCCCCTTTTGCCCCTTGAAGATGTGGTCCATCATCCGCTGGTAGGTGGCTCCCGCATTCTTCAAACCGAAGGGCATCATCCTGTAGCTGTAGCAGCCGTCGTCGGTGATGAAGGAGACATTGCGGCAATCAGGGGGATGCATCCGGATCTGGTGATACCCTGAAAACGCATCAAGGAAACTCATCACAGAAAAACCGACGGCTGAATCAACCAGTGCGTCGATTCGAGGCAAGGGATAACAATCCTTCGGGCAGCTTTTATTCATTAAGGAAAAATCCACACACATTCTCCAGCCTCCCCCCGCCTTTGTCATCATTACAACATTAGAGACCCAGCCTGGGTACTGGATCTCCGACACAAAACCTGCATCTAGCAGTTTTTTAACCTCCTCCCTAATTGGCTTGGCGAGGATGGTGGCGGTTCTTCTCTTCTTTTGGCGGACGGGCTGGACAGAGGGATCCAGGTTGAGGCGATGACACGCAACCTCAGGGTCGACTCCTGGCATCTCGGCGGCACTCCAAGCGAAGATGTCGACGTTCTTTTGCAGACACGCCGCCATCTCGATCTTCTCCTCGGTCTTCAGCGACCCGCCAATTTTCAGCAACCCAGGCACTCCTGCTGCGGAGAGTACCTCGATTTCTTCCACTTCTTCTGCCACCTCCAGCCTGGCCGGGCTCTCCAACACTCTCCCGAACTCCTCCGCGTCAGCCATCCAGCTGATGGTACTGACGGCGGTAAGATAGCATTCCCTGGCGGCTCTTGGATCGCTCCTGATCCTCACCTGGACGTCTCCTTTACAGTACTTCAAGCACTGATGGTAGGAGGATGGGACGGCCTTGAAGGTGTTGAGAATCGGCCTCCCAAAGATGGCTCTGTAGCAGCTCGGGGCGTCGACGATGATGAATCGACAGTTGATGGAGGTGCCACCGAGTGTTACCAGGAGATCTGCTCCTCCTTCCACTTCCTTCTTCTCTCCGGAGAAGCCGAAGAGGGGACCATCAGATGCTCGAACTCTGGCAGCTTCGACTCCCAGTCCGTCAAACGTCCCCTTAAAGATGACGTTTACAGAGCTACCGTTGTCGATCAGAATTCGATCAACGGTGAAGTCCTCCATTGCGGCCTGAATCACGAGGGCATCATGGAAGGGATTCTCGTTCCCTAGCATGTCCTCCTCGGAAAAAGTAATCTCCTCCATCGGGGGTGGTGCTTGCGAGGTCGAGGCGACACTCCTGCGGTAGATCTGATGAAGGCTCCCCTTGCGGGAAGCCTCCAGCCCTGCTCCCCCATGGATTACTCCAACTCGGCCTCCCTGGCCCAGGTCTCCCCGGCCTCCCTGGTCGACCCGATCCTCGTTCCTCCTGCGAATGACTGCGGCCTGCCCTGCCTGTGGTTCGGCAGGGGCCTCTATCCTCCTCTGCTCTCCTCCAGCCTCTCCTGCTGCCAACCTCCTCCGGGCTTCCCAAAAGTCTGGGCAGGCAGCCATGGCATGTCCCCCCACCTGGTGGAAGTCGCAGTAGAGAGGAACCTCTTCTGCTTGACGCCTCCTAGGCTTCGGCTTCTTCCTTCCTTGACGGCGGCCTCGCCCGGCTACCGCCATTGCTTCATCTCTCCTCCTCTCCTGACGCCTCTCTGGTTGGCGAAAGGGCCTTCTTTCTGGGGATCTCCCTCTTTGGTCTTGACGCTGGTGCCGTCCAGCCGGCCTCCAAGGTGGCCGGTTGACGGGGACCTGGTAGCGTCTTCCCTCCTCCTGACGCTCAGGGGACTCGACGGGCCTTCTCTCCACGATCCTCCCGGTTTCCTTCCTCCTGAGCTCCTCCTTTTTCTCCTCTTATCGCTCTGGCCACTTCCTTCCCTCCCTTCGGGGCTCCTCTCTCTTCCTTTTCTCAGGGATCCCATCCCTCTCTCCACGGTCGCCTCTGGTCACCCGTGCCAACCTTGCCAAGAAGTCAGGATTGGAGGCTTCTCCCCGGACAAATTTATTGGCCCTCTGAATGAGGTTGTCGTAGGAGTAGGGAGGATTCTCACTGAGTTCCAACTTGAAGAGGCCTTGACTGATGCCGAATGTCAGGGCCAGCAACAGGATGTTGCTATCTACCTCCTGGATTTGCAGAACCTCCTCCTGGAAACGCTCGATGTAAGGGCCCAAGGCCTCATCCGGCCCTTGCACGAGGTAGAACAGGGCCGTGGCCTCCTTCTTTAGCTTCCGTGCCGTGTCGAACCGGGTCGTCAGCCCACGACACAGGTCTTCGAAGCAGTAGATTGAGCCTGCGGGCAACTGATGGAACCAGTCCCAGGCCTTTGCGCGGAAGGTAATGGCGAACAACCTGCACTTGAAGGCGTCCGACATGGTTCGGATAGAGACTATATCCTCGAACCATTGGATGTGCCTGACGGGGTCCTCCTTCCCTGAATAGTAGTTCAAGGCAGGGTCCCTGAACCCCTCTGGCACTGGCGCGGCGAGAATCTCCTCGCAGAAGGGGCTCCTCCCTCCTGCCCGGCGACGATCCTCAACCTGGCGAGTATCACCTCCATACTCGCCATATGGGCGAGGATCCTGGTATCTCCCCTGCTCGCACGGCTCGCGGAAGCGAATACCTTGCGAGGTTGGCTGGTAGAATTGCGACCTCCTTGGTCGCTCGGTTTCATCTTCCATGTGCTCCTTTCCTGCTCGCCGAGGGGGACTCCCTCCCTCGGACGGAACTGGGCGATGCGGCGAGGTCGCAGTGACCTCGGCGCGCGGCTGAAGCGCTGCTCGCATGGCTCCCTCCATGCGCTGCGCGAAGGCTTCGAAAACCTCCAGCGTCACGAACCTGCCAGCTCCCGTCGAGTTGCCGACCTCCTCCTCATGGTCGCCACCTACGACCATCTCGCCTTCTTGCCGAACTTTCTTCCAACGACTACGATCCACGCTCACCGCACCAAAGTGTTGACGCCAGGAAAATCCTGACCTCAAGATTCGGACCGATGCAGCCGGAGGCTACTCGCCCAGCAGCCCGACGAGATGGCTTGGCTGGCAACGACGAAGAAGCTAGAAGAGCAACAAACAGGACCCCAGGTGCTGCGGCAGGGAGGTCCCACCACGTACCCAGAAGCTCCGAAGAGACTTCCCCTCCAAGACCAAAGAATGGCCGAGCAAGGTACGAGGAAGGCACCGGCTTGGCTAGCAAGCAGGGGTGGCGGGCTCAAGAATTCGGAAATGGGGTTCCAGAAGCTCAAGCGCAGGTGCCAATCCAAGTACCCCTGGGGTCCTATTTATAGGCAACCAAGGGGTAGGGGGGGGGGGGGGGGGGGTTTATAGCCCAGCCCTGACCTGGCGACATATGGGATACTCGGCGAGCATCTTCGACCATAGTCGCCCATCTGGCGAGTATCTGCTGCTGCTCGCTCAGGTCTACTGTGGTTGCCGGACACTTTGGGGCGACATACGGGATACTCGGCACGTATCTTCGCCCATAGTCGCCCTTCTGGCGAGTATTTAGCCAATACTCGCCAACCTTCTTTCGCTCCTGCTGGCTGATTTGTCTTGCCTCTTTGACTTTGACCTGCCTACGTGGCCTTGAGTGGGTCCTACCTCGGAGAATGAGGGTTGTACATCTCCCATATTATTCTCATGATAATTTTATAAAATCAGCCAATTGTGATACACTTGGCAGGGATAGAGTATATAGATCAAGGATATAAATAATTAAAATCGAGGTTTAGATCAAGGTTTCGTGAGGCTAAAACATTGGAAAATGATATCGAAATAACTCCAGAACTACAGAACATTGAGGATCTTGAGACAGCTCTTTGATTTTACAAAACAAATAAGAGACGGTCAGCCCTTTTTTAAGGGTGTTAATATTCGCAGACGCTATTCGTACACCAATAAAGGGAAGCCCAGTGCACAAAGCATCCCACCACAAGGTGAAATGTAGGGAAACCTTATTACCCTGCATTTTTGCAAGAGGCTGCTTCCAGAACTCGGATCACTGACCTCAAGGTATATAAATTTGAAATCAACTTACACAAAAAAAACAACAAAAATTATAAACAAATGCATATTTTAACATCAAATAACCGGACATCAGCAAGCAGAACTTCACTAAAAAAAAACTTCACTAAAACCTTCGAATAAATAGTCCATCGTGTAGGATTTTTCACTAAAAACTTTCACTAAAACCGCCTTCAGATCGAAATTTCGTCGGGCGGTTAGGGGGATATGAGGCTCCAAAGTTTCGAATTTTTACAACTCATTAATGCTGAAACTGCACTTCAGAGAGAAAGAGAGGAGAGGATGCCGGGGGGGGGGGGGGGTCTTTAGCGACGTTCCCAAGGCTGTCTAGCCGCCGATTGCCAGCCAGGAGGGGGGGCGCAGCTGCTCCTGACGGCCCCTTGCTCCTCTTCGAACCTCAATAGTTAAATATCTAAACGGAAATGCCACTCAAAGCTTGCTTATCATCATCCAATATTCTTATTCCAGCCATTTGTGGTTGGGTCATAGCTTCTCGTTTTTCATTCGATATGGCGCCATGCTCTAATAATTAAATCAAGAATTGTGCTTTTCGACCCACGAGTGTCATTCTTTCACTAAAAAAATCATTACTTTCCTGACAGTTCTCATTGTAAGCAAGATGTTTCTGCAGCAACCAAATTCACAAAGAACAGAAAATGGAAATCTAACCAGTAAAAAACCTTGTTGAAGAAGCTCAAGTTCCAAGTTCCAACAGAAAATATATAAGCATAACTGGGGTTAAAGATGGACTGATTCAAAATTTGATACTGACCTTAACTGAACAAACTTGCCTGTAACTGAAAAGAACTTCAAGAGCGTTTTCTGGAGTGCCCCAATCATAGATACGGTTAAGCCATGTTAAGCAAGACATCGTAGAAGGATTGGCAGCAGCCGCAACGCCTTTCCTCCGCTGCAGAAACACAATCGAAAAAGAATCATCATTCCAGATGCTGGGCTTCTCAGTTAGTAGGAGACGGAGAAAGCTTCAAGCATTCATTCTGGCACCGTCGGAGGCAGATGTCGTTCCAGTTGGGAACTTGGTGTTGGTTTACACAGACAGTGCGCGCGCAAGCATCGGTGCAAGCATCGAGAAGCGACACGCCGCAGACGGTGATGCAGGTATCGGGTGTGGGGTCTTTGGAGAATGCGCCGACCTTCTTCAGCATTCTCTTCGAAGTGCAGACCCTCTCGCAAACAAATATGTCGTCGGAGCTTTTCTCGCGGCCACGAGCGCTCTCGAGGCGCTTCTCCTCAGCTCTCTTCCTCTTGGCTCGCATGGCTTGCCCAGCGATAAGAGCTGGAATAGCAGCAGCCCCCACCAATGACCACCACGCCTCCACCATTTCTGCGTGGAACTGTCCAATTTAAGTTAATGAGCAACTTCAATGCAGTGGAAAATTCATTTCTTGAAGGGAAAAGGGAAATGCAGAAGACAGTTGAGAGAAATGGCTCTCAAAGGGGGAAGAAAACAAATACTAGAGAAGGAAAGGAGAAGATGGAGAAGACAAGATTTGAAATCTATATATAGACTAAAGGCTCATAGCAGCACCTCAAAGTACTCGCCTGAAAAAGAAACCTTGAAACCAAATAATATACATAAATGCATCGCAACACACTAAAGACGTAACACAAGTATGCCATCATAAATGGCCAAACATAAAATATAATATCACAACTGATGCAGAAAGCCTAAGAAATCATCCTCAAATTTCGGACTTGTTATGCAGCAGCATCTAAGGCAGGCTAACATAAACTCTTCTCCTAGAGAGCTGTTGGAGGTGGCCAAGGAAACGTATCATGTATTCCAGCAAGTATTAACAAGAGTGAACATGAGCTGTTGTTGGTGGTCATGGTGGCAGTCTTGATCGATATTGATCAAGAATCAGAGCAGCCACAAGGGCACATATCCCATGAATGAATAGTTGTGGAGGTGATAACCGATGATGAAGTAGGCTGCAATATAGACACTGTGGAATGGCATGCATCTTCGTCGGTGCATGCTAGGAAACAAAAACAGCGATCGAATAATCATATTAAGGGCTACCAACACACTCCAAACATCAATAGAATGCTGAAGAATGCTTGTATAGCAAAAACTGTAACAAAGATAGTAGACTTCAGATACAGTAGAAGCATAAAGTTATAAGGGCTATGTGATTGAAGTGGCCAATGGAGAAGATGAAGATGTTAAAGATTGAAGAGGCCACTGGAGTTGGCAAAGTGAGATTCTTCAAAAGAGTGTTAATAGTATCAAGTTTATAGTTCAATAGATACAGTAAGAGCTCCTACAGCCCCCTAACCAGCCAACTCATCCACTGCCAACTTCCCTTCCCACTGCACACCAACCCTCTGCTTCCCACCGCACGCCAACCCTCTACTTCCTTCCCTACTGCACACCAACCGCCACTCCTCCCCTTCCTTCAGACCTCCTCCGTAACACCCCCCTCCCCCGTCAAACCCTAGTTCCCTCTCCACCATCACACATCTTGCACCCAATAGAAGAATCATATCCCTCAGTCGACCTCACATTCACTCCTACTTCCCCACCGCCGCCGCCACATCACCTGCCCTTCCCCATTAATCACATAGGAATCTCATCACCTCTTTACCACCCCACTACACCTCGGACTGCCGTTGACATCCTAATTACGCTGTATTCTTCCATTGCTGATCACCGCCGAATCTCCACCACCACCTCCAGTCCTCCACACCTCTGGATCCTCTATGCTTATGTGAGTCTCATTCATTTGGAGTATTTTATCTTTTCATTGTACAGTTGATTCCATATGCTTAATGATAAGTGTTTGCAGTCTATTTGTCTCTCTTGAATCATCCTGAATAGGAGGTCTTAAGTCGCAGTGCAATTAATTCAAGTGTTCTTACCGTGCACAATGTTTAATTTACAGGTTAACTATAAAATTACTCCTCTCAATTGTGGTTTTGTTGGGTTAGCATAATAGTTACTTTATTATATGCAATCTATCATCAGAAGTAGTTTGTGTTTGCATTTCATCATTCTAGCTTCATATTTGAGTATCCGAGTCACTTTTTCCGTTGGGTAGAGTTTGCGGTGAACTATAGAAAAACTAACGGTGCATAGACGAGCAAACTTGATTAGGGTCTAGTAATGAGGCATATGCACTTGGCAGCAATCCTGACGATAGATCGCGAATAATAAATAGTATTCGAGCATAGTCATTCTTGTCATGGCGTCGCCTAGGCGACGCCTAGTCGTCCAGGCGCTCGAATGTGTGCAAGCGTTGGACGCCTTGTTATTATTAAAAAAAAAAATTTGAATAGACAGCGATTTTTATAAAAACTGCTGTCTATACATACTTTAGACAGCGGTTTTTATAAAAACCGCTGTCTAAAGTCATTTCTATACATATATATTTTTTCCAGCAAAATTTTTTTTTCTAATGACTTTAGACAGCGGTTTTTATAAAAACCGCTGTCAAAAGTGATTTTAAATTTTAAAACATTTTTTTAGCAAAAAAAAACAATTTTTTTTTAATTAATTTTAGACAGCGGTTTGACTTTAGACAGCGGTTCTTATAAAAACCGTTGTCTAAAGTTATTAAAAAAAAATTTATTTTTTTTGCTGAAACTTTAAAAAAAAAAACTTTAGACAGCGGTTTTTATAAAAAAGGGTGCCTAAAGTCATAGTTAAAAAAAATTTTCCTAGCCACAAATTTTTTTCCTCGCCTTGCTCGCCTTATTGTCGCCTAGGCGTCCGCCTTATCGCCTAAGCGTCCAGGCGCCCGACGCTCGTCTTGGTTCGCCTTGACGTCGTGACGCATAAATATCATAACTTATTACAAAGCAATTGAGTAAACATGTCATTTCAAGTTCACGTACGGAGAAAGAGCTTACATTAAATACATAACGAATAAATCCTACAATTACTCCTCTCAAATGTGGTTTTGTTGGGTTAGCATAATAGTTACTTTATTATATGTAATATATCATCAGAAGTAGTTTGTGTTTGCATTTCATCATTCTAGCTTCATATTTGAGTATCCTAGTCACTTTTTCCGTCGGGTAGAGATTGCGGTGAACTATAGAAACACTAACGGTGCATTGACGAGCAAACTTGATTAGGGTCTAGTAATGATGCATATGCACTTGGCAACAATCCTGACGATAGATCGCGAATAATAAATAGTATTCGAGCCTAGTGCATAAATATCATAACTGATTACAAAGCAATTGAGTAAACATGTGATTTCAAGTTCACGTACGGAGAAAGAGCTTACATTAAATACATAACGAATAAATCCTACAATTTGAACAGATTCAAGAGAAAAACAATTATAAGCAAGCATTCCTAATAATAGTATGATAACAGTATGATAACAATCCATACAAATTGAACAAAATATAAACTCCAAACAAAAACTTACACAAGCATAGGAGACCAGGATGGTGGTGATGATGTTTTGGTAGCCAGATAGGGATGGAAGCTTGGTGGGTGGGCTTTGGAAGGGGTTGTAATAGAGTTGTAAGGGCTAGAGGAGGAACGATGGGGTTGGTGGAGGTGGATGTCGGTTCTAGGTGGCGCTGAGGGGGAAGATGGAGGGTTGTAGTGTTTGGAGGAAGGATTGTCGGTGCTGGGCAGGAGCTGTAAGGGTTATTGCGGCGGGGGAAGAGGTATTATGTGGGAGGGAGGTGGGACTCTAGAGCACTGGAGCGGGCAACTAGACTGGGAGGAGTTCTTGGGTGCTAGGAGGAATCTGGAAATGAATAGAGGGAAAGGGGCGGTCAATTAGTGGTTGGAATGGAGGGGATGGGGCTCGACAGAAATGGGGAGGGAATTGATGACGAGCTTATTAACAGAGGGTGTGAGCAGTTTGTTATTTGGCTGGGGGAATTTATGAGGTGTAGGAAATGGGTGGTTGTGGAGGTTATTTGGGAAGTAGTGGAAGACAAATGGTTATGGGTTAGGGAAATCGCTGGTTATAGTAGTTAATGGAGGTAGTTATTGGGAGAGGTGGGTAGTTATAAGTAGCTATAGGATAGGAAGTGGGTAGTTATGGTAATTAAAGGATGGAGAGGGAGAGGGAGGTTGTTGGAGAGGGGGGAAAGAGGTGCCCGACCACATAGGGGAGGTGGCTGGCCGGTTAGGTGGTTGTAGGGGAAGGGGGTGGCCGGCCAAATGAAGGTGAGAGAGGGGCCTAAGCTTCAACACCTAGGTTTCATGACTTTGACACCGTCCGGAGACCACGCGATCCAAAAAATTCTGTAAAAATCTTTGATGCCTTAATCAGACCCCTATGTTTATATTTATTGAAAATGCAGCCTATGACAACCATTATGAGCAATTTAGATCATCTAATCATAATGGTCGTAAATCCCATGAAATAAAAATAGAAAAATTACATAAAAAAGTATACAACATCTAATCCTCAATCCGGATGTGACCAGGCTCAAATTGTTCAGCCAACGATCCTATCTCTGCCTCCTGCGAATGTAGATCCGTGGAGAACTTGATGGGCGTTGATTCGCTCACGAATTGTGATCCCCATCAACTTCACTATTAGATTTTCAGTAGGTTTATACCGCACTTCCAACCCTACTCTCTGTCACTTGATGTATCATAATTAATACTCAAAAGGAAATTTCAAAGAGAAGAATTTGAGGTAAACAGAAAGTGAAGAGAACACTAACACAAAGCAAAATTGGGTAATACTAAATATTACATAGGTGGTTCTACCGAGCCGATACCATTTTTAATGCAACAAAGTTAGACCTTTCAGCACATGATTAAGATCATTGGTAATAAGAGGCTAAGCCTCCATCTTATAATTAGTTATAAGAGTGCCTCTTATAGAAAGAAGGTATGTTTCACTAAAAGGTAACTGTAGTATAAAAATATTTGGAAAGAGAAGGGTTACATCCTATGTCGGATGGATTGGTTGTATAGATAAATCAACAATCAATTTCAAAAATTGATTCCTCATCGTCAATTGTGTTCATGGAGTCAGATGATACATCTGAGTATTCAAAGACTGCAATGAAGCTTATTTGATTCCTCATTCACAAATAAGAACAAAGAAGAAAAAGTGTTGTGTTAGTGATACACAACTGAAGCTAACCAGAATTTGGGAGGTTATTTTTATTTAGTTTACGAAAATTATGTGCAATCAAAGAATTTGAGACTGTTTTGTCAAATTAGTTCAAATATTATGCAGAAGATGCTTCACTTATATCAGACACCATGTGCAACATACAACAGAGATCATGTGCCGGAGAAGGCTGAAAAACTTAATCAACAGTCAACATGAAAAAGTTCATGCAATTATCTAGCTTTATATATAGTCATCACTCATCGTCTTGTTCTTAACTTGAAGAGGTGCACAAGTTGTTGAAACCGAGAATCGGCCCAACGAGGGGTTCGGACCCCTGAAAGGAGGAAACTAGCACCTACTGATCCCATGGAGGAACCTGACCGAAGACTTAGAGCTAAAAACCGACCCTCGGCTACAGTGTGGAGGTCCCACCACACACCCGGAAGATCTTTAGACCGTTTCCCCTCCTAAGCAAAAACTGAAGCCGGGCACCTTGGAGAGCTGAAGCCTGAAGGAGCTAACCAAAGGCCCTCCGCCCATGGAAGAAGGCGAAGACGGTGCGGCGACACCTCGGGGAGGATGGGTCCCCACTCATGGACCTGTTGCTTGACCCCGCGCTCGCTGAACAGGTACTTGGATTCGCAGGTCATTCCCCCATATTAACATATCCCTTTTCAGAGCGCGTCCCTGGCGGGAGTCATTGCGAGCGAGACCCTGGATGATGCTCGCCTCCCCTCTCCTGGGAGAAACAACTCGGCGGCCGCCAATGTGGACGTCATCAATCTGTGCCCTTCGTCGCGGCCTGGTGAGATTCCAGTATTATCCTTTTTGCGAATCCCTCAACTGAATTCTCCGTGTTCCTTGCAGAGACCCTCCTTGCGACACCCGGGAGGCGCGCCACTCCACCGGGTTCGCCGGCCCCTCCGGGCTCGTAGCCCCCACCAGACGCGACCATCTTCGTCCATGGGTTTAGTCTTCTGGGCCATCAAAGCCCTGGCAGCTCGCTTCCCGCCGACATCCGGGTCGCGAGCAACGTTCCCCGCATCCCGGGCCTAGGGAAGTCCGTCACGCTGACCTACACCGAGGCCTTCCAGGGGCAACCGAGTTCCTCCCGCCAGCGCCCTGATAAAGCGGCCATGGCCCCGTCAGGTTGGTCAATTATTATCGATAGCTTGTGTCTCGCTTTGTTCATTAACTTTCTTCTCGCAGGTGTTCAAGAGTCCTCCACCGAGCTGGACCTTGGGGAGGAGATGTTGCTCCCGCCCTCGTCAGACAAAATTGCTGACTTCCTCGGCGATCCCCGGGACCCCGAAGTGATGAAGCGGCGGACCACCGAGGTGCTCCAGAAGTATGGGCACATGCTGCGGGACCTGTACAACCAGGCGCGAGAGGACAGAGCGACCTCCGAGGAGCGGTTCGCCGCGATTAACGATGAGCTAGCGAGACTACTCACCGAGCTGCAGATGGACGCCCGCCGCGAGGTCACTTCTCCCGGGGTGCACCTCTCGCGGGCAGAGGACCAAGTCCGCCTGCTGCAGCGCGAGCTCCGCGCGGTCCACGCGTATCATTATTTGCGCGTTCCGCCGAGCTCGGGGGTGCGGGGGCGAGGCCGATGGGGGTGGATCCAATATTGATACTTCTCGCGCTCGCACCCGCCTGGCGAACCATGTAATAATTTCTTTTTTATTTTTTCTTTGACAATCTGCGAACAATGCTTGTTAATTCTATGTTATTGTTGTCTGTATTGTACTCGCTAGTTCTTTTATTCAATGCCTTTTTCTCGCGGCTTGTATGAGACTCGCCTCGCCTGACAGCGAACCGTCCTTGGTGCATCGCTGCGAGTTCTCTGGGAGTGGGTTGGTTCAAGTACCGAGGCGTGTCGCTGTCGCAGATTCTGCTAACCGCACCCCTGACACATCGATTCCTCCCCGCTTCCTTTAGTTTTCTATAAATAGGCCTCGTTAGCAAAGCTAACAACCGCATTTATCGCTCTCGACCTCTGCCTCTTTCATTCTCGTGCCTTCTCGCATTCTTTTCTTTCTCCTTCTCGCATTCCCACTTTTCCAGAACCATGGGCGGCGACGGAGGTGACGCGGAAGGCCGGTCTAAATGCGCATGGACTGCGATCACTCATTCTTCAACTGCTCACTTACAGAGAGCGAGTACCACTCCGCTGTGGCGAACTACATCTCGTCGGGGTTCTCGGCTCGCCACCAGACGAAGACTGAGGCCATCAATGACCTCCACCCGGATGAGCTCGCCATCTCCGTGGCCCACTTTGATGTGGGTCTACGGTTCCCTTTCTGGCCGGAGATAAGCCAGGTACTCGCTCGCTCCTCTTCTTCCTTTCTCGCATTCGCCTAGGATTTCTTTCTAACCGCTTTCTGCGAACCCGTCAGCTGCACAAATACTTCGGCGTGATCCCGGGTCAGATGACCCCCAACTCTATCGCGGTCATGGTAGGGTTCGCATGCTACCTGCGAGAGGAACGGATCGAGTTCAGCTTGCCGGTCTTCCGCAACCTGTTCTCCTTCCGGGCGAACAAGGACGGGACCGCCTTCTTCGCGAGCCAACACACAAAAGTCTGCGAGACAGTCAACAAAAGCCACTACTTGGATTTAAAGCCATACTTAGACGAAATAGTTCCATTGAATTATCACTGAATCTAGAGTTGAGCTCCTGCAACACACAATCTATTGTGGAATTGAAAATGTCCACTCGAAAATGATGTTCCACTGTAATGATATCACGTGGACTTCGAAAACGACGATCACTAAATCGAGCATTCATGTCTGGAACTTCGACTTCATTTTTCTCACAAAACATGTTCACATCTTTTAAGTTTCTGAATGAGAGGTTTTGTTGTTGAAACTAAATTTAAAGCATTTAATATATCCTGAGATTGATGTTGCAGTGTTTTGCATAAAACGTCATTGATTCCTAAAACTTCTTTCATCAAGGTGTGTCGACTTCAATCGAGGACTTCTTATTGAAAAATGAGTTAATAGTTTTTAACTACTTCATGATAACCAACGCATTAAGAATTAAGAATTTAAGATAGAATTAATGTATTGAACGAGTTTCAATAAAAACGAGGATACATGAAAGTTAACATATTGACAACAAAATTTAACTTATAAACAGTCATCAGTCATCACCACATTTCAACCTAAAGTGAGAAACAAAACTCATTTCTAATAGATCTTTAAACAAAATTCTGAAATTGAAAGAACAATTCTGAATTTTTAATGAAAAGTGAGAAACTTTACAAATTCTAAACTCATTCCTAATTTCCAACAAACAAATTTGAACTCTGAAATTATTAGTAACAATTTCTATAGACTATAGAAATAATAAGGTAGCCCGCAGCCCCAAACTTTTGAATATTTCTATAAAAATAATAAAAGCCATCCCCCCATTCCATTCGGCACCTTGTTACTTCAGGAATTTTTCTACAAAACAGGTCTGCGGTCTGCGGGAATTCCTGCAAAACAGGAATTCCTATAGACTGGAATTTTTGTAGAAAAATTTCTCAATTTCTATAGACTGAAATTTTTGTAGAAAAACTGACAAGAATGGAGACTGAAACAGGAGACTGAAATAGAAAAAAAAATCAGGTCTGACCTAGTGAGTAGTGACCTGAGAGGCTGAGAACAGTGAGAAGTGAGACTGCGGGAGGCGGGAGCGAGCCAGCGAGGGCGACCTGCGGTGTGCGGAGGAGGGCCTACCGGCTACCGGTAACCGGCTAGTCGGCTACCGGAGACGAGCAGGACAACTCGCCGGCCGAGCAATCCTGCCAGCAGAGCGGGAGTTTGGCGCAGTGCGAGTGTCCTGTCTGCGGCAGCTTGAGGAATGCGAAGAGTTAGGGCAAATCAGGGCAAATGCCTCGACAAAAGCTTTGGTATTTATAAAATAATAACTAATATATTAATGTTTTGCGGTGGAGAGGAAAAGAGGGAAAAAATAATTTCGATTTTGAACCGATCGCTCGAACTTGATTCGATATCAGCCCTAGTTTTATCCCAAACATTTTCAATATAAAAAAATAAATATAAACTTACCGGGAGAGAGAGAGGGGAGAGATTGCGGCGGAGAGGGAAAGTGAGAGGGGAAAAAATAATCTTTTTGAGTATTTACATATTTTTTTTACAAAATAAATATTGTAATATTTTTTTATGATCGTTTCGAGTACTCATATGTATATGTTGCGGGCGCAACCCGGCCCGCAGACGCATCGAACACGGGCGAAGCCCGTGCTGAGGCGGGTGAAGCCCGCCTGGATGCGACCGAAGGCCGCCCGACAGCAGTGGCGGAACTAGAAATTTTTGGAAGCTCGGGCACAATTAATTTAAAACTTAAAATGAATTAGCAAGAGTATTGCAATATTTATATATCAATAATGATAATGCAAAAACAGACATAAATAACCAAGTTATTGCAAAAAACACTACATTGTAGAGTAAAAAATAACATAATTAAACTTACTGTTCAACAAGCCATTTTTCTTGGGCACATATTCTGAAAGCAGGAGATGATTGTGCTTACAAAACACCTAGATTGTATTTAAATTGAAAAAGCCAACCATGTAAGAAACCAACCGGGAACAATTAATGTCTATGCAGAAAAAGCCAAGAACATGTAAGAAACTAACCAGGAATCGTGTAAGAAACCAAGTAACCAACCAGATGCACCAATTAATCCTGGACCTAGATTGTAGCACAAGGAGATTGCTGGATCCAGTAAATGCCATACAAACCTAAAATCGCCATGGAAATTGGGAACAGGAAGCCTTGACAAATTGGGAAGCCCATGGAAATTAGTAAATTCACTAAATTGGGTGCTGCATAGACATAAAAAACCAAGAAAAAACTAAATACCTCTTCTGACGCAGTGACGCCTGTGGGCAGTGGATTTCTGCTGCCTGCTGCACGGGAGAAGAAGAACACTCTAATCGATCACTCGATGACTCTAATCGAGCGTCGCCTCGCGCTGGAGTCGGGGAAGATGAAGTCTCTGCCTCTGCCACTCTGCGTCTGCGCCTGAGTCGAAGACCTAGACCGCTCGGTGCTCCCGTCGACACCGTCGTAGAGGAAGAGAAAGCTCAGGTCGAACTGTCGAAGACTCGAAGAAGAAGATTAGAAGAACCTGTCGCCTGTCGTCGTCGCCGTCGGGGTTGGCTTCTGCCTCGCGCTCGCTCGCGTCGCAGATGAAAACCACGGAAACCTAAATCGAAGAAGCGCTGGCTCCCCGCCTCCCCCCCTTTAATTTCGCGAAAACACACCCGGGCACGTGCCCGGGTGTGTCCAGACCTGGGCCCGCCTATGCCCGACAGCATCGCGTCGGGGGTCGGCAAAACCCACAGTCGCCGGTCGGGTACTGTCGCGCTTGGCCGTAGGGTCGGAGCCCCGTGTCGGGCACTCGTATATAAATAAATAATTATAATGATGTTTATTATTATCTATACTCTACCATCTTATTAGTCTCTTTTTAAATTTCATTGTTAATATTTTCTCGTGCAATTATAATGATATTAGCGGACCATCGGATTAGTGCACTTTACGGTAAAGCACAAAATTGCACTTTATCATCCCTTTCCCCTAGCGGTGTGAACCAGTAAAAGTATCACAACTTGTATCAACATTTCGATCATCTCATATTTCAGGGGAGTGATAGCTTCGATAGACAAACTTCAACGATTCAACTCACAATATTAAATATATTGTTTGTTTTGATTTATCCACAAAAAATATTAGAATTTATAGATAATAATAAACATATGCAAAGGAATTTACCTAGATTCTAATAATATAATTGAAATAATAAAAATAAATTAAATATATTATATCAAATAAATTGCATGATATTAAATTAAACATTGCAATGTAAACTAGAGCAGAGGTTGATTCCTGGTGGGCAATATATGGCTGCCGTAATACTCGGTCGCCGCTCGATATCAATAAGTAGACCCCCAAATTTTAATAATGTATTGGGATATGAAGTCATTGCAAAGAATGATGATGACTATGTTTGATTGTTTTTAGGCATCTATTTGTGAATATAACCAACAATGTAACTTACTTAGGTTTTGTTTGTTTTGGAGGAAATCTATAAGGATTCGTTTTGGATAGCGAAGAAGGAAGAATCTCTTATGATTAAGATCGAGATTAGAGTTGGAGAGAGAAGGGCGAAATGAATATGAGGAAGAGAATTGGGGAGTGAAAGAGATGATATTCAAAAGAGAGAGAGGGAGAGATGTTGAGGTTTAGGGTCTCATTCACAGTGTTAATATCTCTGTATATAAATTTCATTCACAAATTGATTAATTTGTTGCATGCTTTTTGTTCTCTCTGGGGCCTGATTTTAGTGCATCTTTCATTAAAAAAATCTTCATGGATTTGGGTCATACCACTGGTTTTAGTTGAACTGGTTTCAGCGAGCCGGCCCAACTATTTTGTCATTGCAAAGCATGCCTCTTTAGAAGTGGAGCCTGCGTCGATTATAAGAGGTCATCGATAGAGCCCAATTCGCGGCTTAGCTTACTAGGGTTTGCACGAGTTGTGAGCCTTCCCCTCATTATGAAAACAAAATTGTGCTTAAGTATCTGCTATGATGGGTTCGTCTATGGTTGTTGTGTTGTTCTCGGCTTTTCAATATTTCCTTTTCGCAATAACCGTCTTCGTCATTTTCTTTTATTTCTTCCATTTAGTCGCTTTTTGTAAATACAAATTGAATACAATGCACAGAGGAAAATATAGACACTACAGAGCAATCCCAGAACACATAACAAAGCAAATCATAGAAAACCAAGATAGACAATGATTTGCAAATTTCGCGCCCCCACTGCGCGACGTCCACGGGCAGAACAATTCATATACAGATGGAGTAAGACAAGAAGTTGATCGAGGCTTCAGATGATGGCAACTTCTTCATATTTCATGTGACGGTTGGGAAAACTTTCAGATTCAATTATCCATGAAAGCTCGATGCCTCAAAATCTAAAAGCTAGATGCAGAACAT
The DNA here is from genome assembly GCA_033032865.1 of Dactylorhiza incarnata. Lineage (NCBI taxonomy): Eukaryota > Viridiplantae > Streptophyta > Magnoliopsida > Asparagales > Orchidaceae > Dactylorhiza > Dactylorhiza incarnata. Next base: position 693,158 of record JAWHQI010000383.1, read on the forward strand.
TCAAAGAATAAGAATCTTCCTCCGAGCAACAAAACTAGGGGTTGCTCCATATATACTTCTTCCTCTAGATCTTTGTACAAAAATACATTAATGATGTCCGTTTAGCTAATTGTCAATGAATTGATGCAACTAGAGATAAAAATACCTGAACACCGGAGAGAGTCTCCTCGTAGTCTATCCCATATCAAGATTAAAGAGGCTGTCACGAAACAGTTCGGATTGTTTGTATTTCGTGGCATTACCATTTCTAAGTGTTTAAATGGTAGTATTAAGTTTGAATCTCAGCATAATACTCTGTAAAAGCTTTCCATAACAACTCTGAACAAATACATAATTAAAAAAACACTACGCAACAAGAGAAATCATCAATAAAAATATCAAAATATTTAAGGTAAGAAGAATGATCCCTTCATCTTCTTCCAATAACATAAGAAAAAGAAGATGCAAGTTTCACATTTTCCCTCTTCTATCAAGGGACAGAAAAGAAAATTCTTCTTTTCTTAATTCACAAACTCACTCTCCCATCCACAATATTAGGGCAGTTTACCTGCAATACCAATCATTTATCAAATTTCTTTGGATGTTTATTATTTATGTTTATCTCTATTGGTGATTCATTTCAAACATATCTTTGATAGGTCCTTCTTGGGCCTCGATTTGTGATGTTAGAGTCGCGTGGAATTGGTAAAGTTCCTCAAGATCATGATTATCTTAAGTCGGGCCAGCCCGGATCAACCTGGCAGGCTCAGTTCATGACAAAGTCAATAGGGGTTGTAAAAATGATGGAAAATTTAATAATAAATATAATGGTGTTGATACTGGCGACTCCTGCAAAATCATAATCTTATATTCTCTAATTTCCAGGTTGCATTATCTATAAACCTGATTATATAAATAACTACTCAACAAATACAACCATCTTCTGAAGATTAATGAAGTCTATAAATTAGAATTTGTTTACAAAATCAATTTAATGAGCGCTAGTTTGTTTATATGAGCACAATTAAGAATAAATGGCATTTTCATTATCAATGCATATGCAATAATGGCATAACAGCCAAATCAAATAAAAGGCTATTTTGAAATGCAGCTTGTTGAAAGGTGGGGCCCAATGGGTAATCATGCCACCAGCCAGCCTGCAATCTGAGCATTCCAATCAAATCACCCCGGGCTAACCCTCGTCGGGAGTTTGACCACTGTTGAAAAGGTAGGTTGTTGAGGTGGGGACTTGGGTATAAGATGATGTGTTAACGCTCTCTTATAAAGGAGGTCGGGGGTTCAAGTCCCCGCCTCAACAACCTACCCTTTCAACAGTGGTCAAAGTCCCGACGAGGGTTAGCCCAGGGTGATTTGGTTGGGATGCTCAGACTGCAGTCTGACTGGTGGCGTGATTACCCATTGGGCATTTGGGCCCCACCTTTCAACAAAGATGCATCTTTTGTTGAAAGATGGGCTAACCCTCATCGTGACTTTGACCAATGAATAGGTTGTTGAGGGCAGGATTCGATCCCGCAATCTCCTTTATGAGGGTGCTAAGCACACTCCTCATACCCAACTGCGTTGCAGCACAACTGGGTATAAGATGATGAGTTAACACTCTTATAAAGGAGGTCGGGGGTTCAAGTCTCCGCCTCAACAACCTACCCTTTCAACAATGGTCAAAGTCCCCATGAGGGTTAGCCTTGGGGACTGCAGTCTGGTTGGTGGCGTGATACCCATTGGGCCCCACCTTTCAACAAAAGATGCAGCGCAGTTGGGTATGAGGAGTGTGCTTAGCACCTTCGTAAAGGAGGTTGCGGGATCGAATCATGCCCTCAACAACCTACCCATTGGTCAAAGTCCTGACGAGGGTTAGCCTTGGGTGATTTGGTTGGGATGCTCAGACTGCAGTCTGGCTGGTGGGTCACAGTCCCGATGAGGGTTAACCCACCTTTCAACATAGCTGAAACATGAAAACTTTCAAACAAATAACAACTTTACTTACAGTTTTACAGCTAGCTTATCAACAACAATAGGTTGTCTTTCTATGCATCTGTGAAGTTCCAGGAAGAGCTTTAGGTCCCATGTGATGCACTGTCCCGATATCTTGATTTTAGCTCTTCATAGAATGCTGGTGATAATCTGTGTTCGAACAAATGATTTTTTACCAAGGGAGTGGTCTTTTAGATCTACTTCATTTCTCAACTAATTTAGAACCTGATGGGAAACATGAGACCATGGCACACTTACAAGTAAATCATGTATAATGAAGTTTACATTCCATTTTGAGCTTTCGACTTTGACCAAGGCTTCAGATTTCAGGCTGAAACCTTCTGTGTAGCCATGACAAGAAGACAATTGCCCCGCTGCATCTCCAACATGGTAATTTTGACTCTCATTATGAACTTTTAAAGAACAATTTTCATAGTAAAGTCACTGCATCTACGGTTGCCCATGCCTACATTTGTATATCCATTCTCAGGTTAGACTCCTTTAACTCTATGTTATGCCTGCCAAAAGCATCTTATGATCTCCAAGGTTGTAACGGGACCTTTAGTTAGCTTTCAGTTTCTTCCATTAATTTTGTGATTCCACAGTATATTCTATAACAACAACAACAACACTCAAGCCTTTATCCCACCATAGTGGGGTCGGCTATATGGATCCTTTGTCGCCATTGAGCCCTATCTTTTAATCATAGTCTCACTAATGCCTAAGTACATCATGTCTTTCCCTATAGTTTCATTCCAAGTCTTTTTTAATCTACCCCTCCCCCGTTTAACATGTCTAGTGACTAATCTCTCACAACGCCTAACAGGTGCCTCTAATGGTCTCCTATGTACATGTTCAAACCATCTTAAACGAGCTTCTCGCATCTTCTCTACAATTGGCACCACTCCTGTCCTATCCCTAATTCATTCATTCCTAATTTTATCCGGTCTCGTGTGACCAACAGACAAAATGAAAAAAATATTCTCATAGACACAGACACAAAGAGCTATTGATTGATATCATACCAAGTGTTTCGCTTCAATCCAACTCCAACCAGGGTTCTTCTTGCTCACTCCACGGGTTCCCATCTCATGCCTCACATCCTCCACATTATTCCACTCTCCATTAATTGCATGCAAGCTTGATTTCATGATGTAATTCTCACTATTTTCTGGTTCAATCTTGATCAAGAGATCAATCAATTGCCTGACTATACCAACCTGCCCTTCTTCCTCAGAAGCCCTAATCAAAGTTCTCCATATCACACCATCTGGTTTTATATGCATACCAGAAACAATCTCAAATGCCTCATTTAGAAGCCCTCCCCTGCATAACATGTCGACCATAACTCCATAATGCTCCATCCATGGCATCAATTCATACTCCAACACCATGGATTTGAAGCACTTCCTACCTTCCGCCACCAAATTTGCATAATTGCAAGCACTCATGACGGCAAGAAATAAGATTTCATCTGGCCAGAATCCTTCCCTCTGCATCTGGGCGAACCGGGTAAGAGCGGCCATGCCATGTCCATGCAAAGCCAGCCCCTGTATCATCGATGTCCACGACACCACATTTCTTACCTTCATAAGATTGAAGATTTCGCATGAACTTCTAATGTCGCCGCACTTGCTGTGCATGTCGATCAGCGCATTTTCCAAGCGAATAATCCCTCGATACCTGCTCCTGTTAACATAATCATCAATCCACTTCCCCAATTCAAAGCTTCCCATATTCATGCACATAGTAACCACACTCAACACAGTTACTTCATCAGGTATCACCTCTGCAGCTACCATATTCTTGAATAGATCCAGGGCCAGGGTCAAGTGGCCGGTGTCGGTGTAACCGTTGATCATCGTAGACCAAGAAACCTCATTTCTTCCACTCATCTTCTCAAAAATCCGGCGAGCAGCACGCATACACCCACATCTGCAGTACAATCTGATCAGTGCGTTTTGAACAAATGAATCGAAACCGATCAAGTTCTTTATGGCATACCCATGAGCTAATCTCCCATGAGCTAAATCTGTCATCTGAGAAAATGAGGAGATGATGCTAACCAGGGTGACTTCATTGGGCCTGACATTCCCATTGAACATGGAACGGAGGCATTCAGCCGCTCTATAAGGGTGGCCGCTCTGTTCGTAGGCGGCAATGAGAGCGTTCCACTGCACGATATCTTTTTGAGGCGTTTCCTCAAACACCTTGAAGGCGGACTGGAGATTTCCAAAGAGCCCATACGTTTTAAGCAGGGATGTCTGGACGATGATATTGGATTCAAACCCTAGCTTGAAAACGTAGGAATGGAGACGCTCCAAAGGAAAAATCAATGCAGGGAGGAGGCTGAATGCTTTGAGTAACAACAAAATGGTGTAGCCATCAACTCCGACTCGTTTACCTCTCATGTACAGAAATCCGAAAAATGCTTTCTTCGGGCAGTTTGCAGTCAAGAGGCCTCGAAGAACGGCGTTCCACCTGAAAGCGTCCTGTGTGAACAAGCGGACGACCATTTCTCAGAGAAGATTGGCGCTCGCCCAGTTCTCGGGAGGACGATGACCGCAATGCCATTTTTTGCTAATTCAAATTTATATGCATGCTTAATTACTGGAGACTCTGATCAGCATTGAATTATACGAAAGTCTCCATTTATTGTTCGAAATAAAATTATATCTATATTTAAAAATATTCTCTTTAAACATCCCAAATTGACAGCTGTGCATTGTAGAGTTATCAGATAAACTTGGAGTGCTATCATTAATATGTGAAATTTTTGGGTCCGGACAGCCTGGGCACAGATCTGTGTCCAGGATTCACATAATTTTGACACAGGCAGCTCCTTCTCGATTATATTTTCTCGCCATTGCGTGCATTCCGTATCGTTTTCGTGCAAAATTTATGGGTGTATTCTCGCCATTACGTGCACATTATCAGATAAACTTGGAGCTCCGTCACTAATACTCATATCTGCTACTTAAATGCAGAAAGCGTCATAAATCTAGATAGGTACAGGAGGAGAGGTGATGTTCTAATTTGTCATGATCTGATATTAGAATACAAGAAATTTTATAGACAATTTGGAACATACAAAAATGCCCAAAATACACTTGCAAATATAATTCAGATAAAAATACAGCCCAATTTTGCGCAGGGATGTTTTTTTAATGGGAACAAGAAACTGTTTATAGCCGTTGCGATATACATAAACGACCATACTCATCCGAGCCGCAGGAACATGTACATATGGAATACGAGAATTTCCACCTTGTTGAAGATCTGGTGGTGCTCTACCCAAAGACATGAATATAGTACATATGAATTATTATGAAAAAACTATGTCCCTAACTTTGCATGATTAATGAAATCTCCCCTCTAAATTTACACGAACATAAACATACAAAAAAAAACACTAGAGTAGTAGTAAATAATCATGTGTACATTGTTGTGTGTGTATAATCTTTCAATTAGTTTAAGTCAATCTAAGCCACCATTTGAATGAATACATCCCCTGATGGTAAGAAAGAAAACAACAAACCTGCCAAAAACCACTGCATTAACATCATAATCTGTATGAAAAAAGCATGTGCTGATGAATTGGAGAACACCGATTTGGTGTGGAAGGAATACAATTCATCTGTGCAGAAAGCAAGCAGATCTGTCACTGGAGATATCAAACGAAAGTACACTTTTTCATTTTTCAAAAAAAAAAAAAGAGCTAAAGAATCATCCCATTCTCCAGAATAGTGCTTTTCACATGAAAGCTAAAGAATTACTCACCCCCAGCGAGCTATTAATTCTTATAAATTACCAGCACTATGAGCAGTGGCTGCTCACTAAAAGGAGGAGAATTTACATAATATACCCGAGCCAAAAATGCTTCTGTCTTTCCTCCATTCAGCGCACCGGAGTCGCAGGCTTCGGGAACGGCAATGGCAAGGCCTCGGTTGCTGTCGCCGGCATCCGAGGCGATGGCCGGTATCTCGCAGGCAATCTCACGGGGACGTCTTTCCGCTCTATTTGCAGAAGTTTTGGCCCATCCTTCGCATCTTGCAATGCTTGGAGCGCGGTGAGAACCTCGCGCATCCGCGGCCGCTGCTTGGGTTCGTGGTTGATGCACTGCAAAGCGAGGTTCGCGATGGTGTAGGCGCCTTTCTTGGGATACTGTCCCTCCAATCTCGTGTCCATGATGCGGAACAGCTTGCGCTTGTCTCCTAGATACGGCTTGGCAAAGTCGACGAGATTCTGCTCGACGCCAACTTTGCTCTTATCAAAAGCCCGGCGACCAGACAACAACTCGAGCAGGACGACCCCGAAGCTGTAGACATCCGCTCTGGCCGTGAGCCTACCTGTTGATGCAATAGATGTCAAATGTTGGAGCCTTAAAAGATCTGTGGTTTGTTTCATTATTATCAGTGGAGTTATATTTGTTTATAGTCGGGAAATTCATTTTTTGTATTAGTTCTAACTACACTTGGTTTCAGTTTTAACCACATGATACTAATTTGTATTAGTAATGGCATCAGGAATATAGGAGGGGAGGAAAAGAAGCAGAGGAGAAAGAGAGGGTCACTAAAATTAGAGAAAATGTTAATGTTAGGTTCCAATCGAAAATCGAAGCCAGCTCTCCTTTCTCTCGGATTCGACGCACACTCCTCTCAGTCGACACAAAATCACCTCAAACTCGCCGCATGCTCCTCCAAATCGACGCACAAGGCCATCCCCACATCTCGACGCTTAAGTGCCGCCTCCAACATCTCGATGCTTGACAGCTTTCTATGGCCGCCACTCTCACGTAGGAGATGGTGTCGGCATAATAATTAAAACGGCGAATAAACAGCGGGTATCGATCTCACAAGGAACACGGGCTAGTGGATTAATTGATTTGATTCTTTAGCTATTAAGGTGGATGTGGATCTCACAAGGAACACGGGCTATTAAGGTGGATGTGGATCTCACAAGGAACACGGGCTACGTGCAAGAAAAGATATCCTAAACTAAGAGAGCTTGGAACCAAAACCTCATCACAACGAGATCAAACCAACATCGCAAGAGCAAACTATCACAAGAGCAACCAAGAACAAGAGTCATGAACGGAAACACAAAATCAGAGAAACAAAAACACGATTCAAGCTAATGTTCACAACACCAACCTCAACCAAACATCCATTGAAATGAGGAGAAAACTTAATCAAACAAAACCTAGATTGACAAGTGACGCAGGACGAATCTATAGGTGGCGAACAAGTGATGTCCTAACAATACATGCAATGTAAATGCGCGCGCGATGAATTCAATGGAGCAATGACAAACCCTAAAATAAAAATGTGGACGAATGAAAGCACACAAGCAACACACAATCCAACGAACAAAAACTCACAACATAAACCCTAATGCAAATATAACATCTCAAACATGCAAGTATATACGACGTGCAATTAATTAAACAATATAAATTTTAAAACTCTCACACTTTTAATCTCAATTAAGCACAAACAATCAAGTTTAGTAATTAAGCGACTTTGAGAAATTAATTTGGAGTGCCTGAAATTAAAATGCGAAGCGAATAAATTTTGCACGTCAATAAAGAGATACGACAATCAAATTAACTCAAGCCAAATGTTACTAACAATACAGGATATCCATACAATGTTGAAGAAGGGGATTGGGGGCTGTTTAAGGGGGCTGGAAGGATTGTTGGAGGGGGATAGGGGCTGGCCGTGGTTGGCAGGTGATGTTGAAGGCTGCGGGGATGGAGGGGCTGGTACTGGTTGGAAATGGGTTGTAGGAGTGCTGGAGGTTACGGGGAAGGGATTTAGAGAGGTTGTGAGTGGCTGTCGGGCGGATGGAGGCCGGAATGGGGCTGATTGAGGGCTGGAAGGGGGGAGCAAGGCTGGGGGCTTTACCGGACTTCCAGGAGGTGAGACCGGCGGCCTGGACGAGAACTGGGCAGCAGAGGAGGTGGTTGAAGGCTCACATGAGGGAGAGAAGGCGACTGATGGCGGGGCTGGCGTCGGCACCAGTGGCGGAGGTAGAGGCTCCCGGCGTCGGCACCGGGAGGGGGAGGCGTCGGCACCTCTGTAGACCGAGCGGTTCCTTTTATGAAACCTAAACTCTCGATGTCTTATGAACCGGTAGTTGTTGGCATATAAAGGGGAAGGGTTAGGTTAAGTATATTCAACGACCACGATCAACTGATGGATAATGTAACATAACTCCCAAAATACAAGTCCAAAGAATAAAATAAAATACATAAAAATGCGAAAAATCGCGATGAACGCGATGGAGGCCTCCGATCATCCATCGGATGATCCAAAAGTCGTCGATCTCCATCAATCTCCCCGGCTAAGAAACATTCATCTCAGGTGAATGGAGACTATATGCTCTCAAAGCAAGCCAGGTAAGACTCTCTGTCCCTACAGGTAGGAAGTGTCTCCACATACGGTCATCATGCTGAAATAACTAAGGATCCCATGTAGTAAGCAAACCGCTGTAAGGGTGAAGGGTATGGATACAATGGTAACAAGTAGAACTGTAGTGGAGGCTGGTGGTATATGAGAGGCTATAGTGATGGTGGAAACTGAAAAGGAAGGCTGAAAGTCCAAAACTTGGTGGTTTCACGTCTAAAGTCAAATCCTCCACATTGAATATATGATAACTACCCATATTCTTAGGAATATCAAGCCATTGCAATTTGACTCAGATTCTCTCATGATAGTGTATGAACCTATTCGCCTAGCACAAAGATTCATAGCTATCCCCAATGGGAACCTCTCAAATAATATGCAAATCATCACTTAACCACCTTCTTTGAGTATTTGTTTTCTAATGTGATTATCGACGAAAGTTTTAAAATGGTCACTATTTAATATAACTCTACGTCGGAATATGGCATGCAAATCATGCAATAAATGCAAATAAATGATGACCGACACGGCAAACTGGCCAAATGCATGCACTATATGGCGGTGGAATTCCCTAAGGATGGGGGGCTTATCTGTAGGCTCTTTGGGCGAGGTGTATACAAACTTATCGAGTGTACGGAGACCACCCAACTGACTAAGACATCGACAGTGAGCTGTGGAATCATGATATACCAAATATCTCCTAATTGCAAATCATCAAGAGGCTCACCGAGTGGTCTATAGAAAATTTTGATATGAAAGGAATTTCCAGAAAGAATGTCGAAGATAGCGACATAAGGATGTAAATCAGCTGGTTCACCCGGTGGTGCGTATGTAAATTCATCATGAACGTGATGATCTAAAAGGACGTGTGAGACAAGGACACGAGGATGTAACATCGGGGTCGGTTGAGTGTCTCCTAAAAAGAAGAACTCGTCAAGTGGCTCTCCAAAAGTCTCAATGGGGGGGGGGGGGGGGGGGGGGGGGGGGTTATCAAAGAATTTAGTCATAGCAAGAAGATCCTTGAGATGTGTGTCATCAATAATAGTAGTGTCCTCGAGAGGAGGAGAGACAACCACTACAAAGTCAATATTATGCTCTCGACCATCACTCGGGATATGACTTACCACGACAATATGGGGAGGTTCAGGTGAACATGCATGCAAGGGCGAATCTATGATCGAAGCAGGGGTAAGGAAAGAACACATCACGATAGGTTCATTAGGTCGCTAAGGCATGCTCACAGTAGAGGTAACAAGAAATGAGTCAGAGTCAAATGACAAATCACTTTTTGTCTATGTATTGTAGTGGGGTGAGAGAAATAAGTCTCAGGTATCACTTTTATCGTGTCCGATGGGGCAAGAGTAATCAAAGTGGCGGCCTCAGAATGGGAGGTACTCATACTAGTGAGATAACGGTGCGCATCTATTCGAACACACATCTAGCAGATCTCAAGCACTACTCATAATGAAGGGTGAGCTGGAATGTCTGCTCGGGGACTCAGAGTAGTGATAGGTCAGCTTAGAACGTATCTCAGACCGGAGTCTAGAACGAAATCAGGAAGCAGTCATAGCAAGCTCCTCTCGGATGTCGCTCCTCACTATTAACTCATCAAAACGATCTCTATACTCAACGACGGACATGGATCCTTGCTGAAGGGAGAATAGTTGCTCGAGTAGGTAACTCCGTTAGGATGCAAGCAAATACCTCTGACACAACATACGCTTCATCTACACCCACACTAGTGATGCGGTGGAGATGATCTCTCTCGCGGGTCTTGTTGGGTATTGAATCCACAATAACCTAGATTTGTAAGAAGTCACCCTTGAACCAAGGTGAATTGCTATTGTATTTGATATTGTCTATTAGTTGTGTTCTTGCATATTGTTATTGCTAAGTGTAGACCAGTGTCAGATCACAATGGGTCATTAAGCACAATTTCATGCAATGTAATCCCTCATTGTGTAGAACATGGTGTTGACTCATGTGTGATCACTCTATTGGGATACACTTTATTTTCAAGGCACTTGAAGCTTGGAAGATTGGAAGAGCTGGTGGAGTCCAAGAGAAGAAAAGAGAATAAGGGTCAAAATTATTCTAAGGGAATTTCTCGAGAAGTCTAAGGTATCTCTCGAGAAATCCATGTTATTTCTCGAGAAGTCCTCTTCACCTCTCGAGAAATCCCTCTCTGACTTCTGTTCTATTATTTCTAAGGAATTTCTCGAGAAGTCCTTTGTTTCTCGAGAAATCAAGTTCATTTCTCGAGAAGTCATTATTGTTCTCGAGAAATCTTCTTTGAATTCCTTTGAAAGCTTTTCTAAGCTGCTTTTCGAGAAGTCATATGTTCTCTCGAGAAATCAAAGTCATTTCTCGAGAAGTTTCTTTGTTCTCGAAAATTTTTCTTCAAGTAGTCATAAAAGATTCTTCCAGTCTTATCTTGACTTTTAGCAGCCGTTTCTCGAGAAGTTAAGATCATTTCTCGAGAAGTCAAATCCATTTCTCGAGAAATCCATGTTGTCTCGAGAAAACTATTTTATTTCTGTGCTGCTTTGAAATCCGGTTCCTGACGGGATTTTAATTTCTTCTGACGGACTTGACGGCACGTGTGAGAATGTTTAAGGTTAATCTTACCTTAATTCAAGTCTCTTTTTGCCGTTAAGTTGGATTGCTATATAAGTCCCTTTCCCGATCTTATCTGAAAATAGATAACCTAATTTTTCAAATTCTCCATTATTCTAAACGATCGGATCATCGTGAAGAAGCCGCTGACTCCGGCCATTGTTGAAGGATCGATCTCTCTCTCTCAAACAATCGATTCCTTCTAAAGAAAAGATTCGACAGATCAGCGCTCTAATCATCAACAACAATCTAATGGATAGTGTCGAATCCTAGAAGTCTGATCTGAGATTTCAGTCGATTCTTCCTCTTCTTCTAGCCGAAGTTTTCAAGATTCAAGCAGGAAGAAGATCTCAGAAGTTCAGATCTGTACAAGTCTTGTTAAGTATTTCATTGTACTCAATTTCAAATTCTTGTAGGAGAGTTTTTCTCTGATTTGTAGGAGCGGTGCCTCCGAGTTTGTAGGAGATTTGTCTCCGAGTTTGTAGGAGATTTGTCTCCGAGTTTGTAGGAGATTTGTCTCCGAATTGTAGGAGTTGTGACTCCGAGATTGTAGGATCGTTCTTGATATGAGTTTTTGAGAAGTAGCCAAGGCTAGTTGTGGTGCTAGATTGGTGAGGCTGGAAAGTGGAGTACCCAAGATCGGGGAACCACTATAAATTCCTTGTGTCGTCTGTGATTGTGGTTTGCTTTCTGTGTTTATCTTTTTATCAAGTTTCTATTCCGCAAAAGACGCAGTTATCGCCTATTCACCCTCCTCTAGGTGATTTAGGTAGGCAACTAGATACTTCAATTGGTATCAGAGGGTCGCTGTTCATTTCTAGGTTAACACCTTGAACAGGATCCATTCATTCTAGTTGCTAGCAAATCATGGAAAGAAGCAAGGAATCTTCCTCGTTGAAGCTCCCAATCTGCACAAAGGCTAATTTTCCCATGTGGAAAGAAAGAGTCAGATTTTACATGGAAGCCGCAGATCCGAGAATATTTTAAGTTGTGGAAGAAGGCCCTCATGTGCCTATGACTGCCTCCACAATTGACCATACTGTTCAGGTGCCAAAGAAAATGATGGACCTAACTAAGGATAAGATCGTCATAGTAGCCTTGGACAAAAAGGCGAAGAACATTATTGCTAGTGCAGTGGATGACTCTATGTTACAAAACTTGATTCACTGCAGATCAGCAAAAGAGATGTGGACATCCTTAATTGTTCTCATGGAAGGTACCGAAGAGGTAAAGGACGATAGAAGATCTCTACTCAACCAAGAGTATGAGGCCTTCAAGCAGGGTAAGAAGGAGTGCATCGCCGATGCATATGAAAGATTCTTCAAAAATGTTAACGGCCTAAGAAATTATGGCCGGGAATTCACAAACGGTGAACTCAATGACAAGTTCCTGCGATCCTTGACGAAAGAATGGGATATCAAGATCGTTGCCATTAGGGAGTTTGGAAAGCTGCCAAATATTGACCCACAGAATCTGTTCGGGAAGCTATTATCCCATGAGCTGCAGATGAATATCTGCAAAACAGAAGAAGATGGGAACCGGACTTCTAGCAAGGAAAGGACCTTGGCTCTGAAGGCCGAAAGCTCCAGGAAAAGCAGAACTGTGTCTCCAATTAGGGCACAAGAATCTGATGAAGAAGAAGAATCAGAAGCAGGCTCCTCCTGCTCAAAATGTCAGATGGGGAATTTTCTCTAATCTCCCGTCAGTTCAAGAAACTGCTAAACAAGAGAAGGCTTATGAAGAACAAGCCCTCTTCCTCTGACTATAGACATTCTCGTCGTGATGGAGATCATCACAAGAAGGGCTCAAGCAGCCATGACAGGTATAAGTCTAAACCGAACAAACACGTTTCTTCTGACATTATTTGTTATTGCTGCAATAAGTCAGGGCATATGATCGCTGAATGCCCTTACAAAAAGAAAGAAGGTGGAAAGAGAGAAGAAAAGAAATCCGCCCACGGGAAAAAGAAAAATGAAAGAAGCTTCGTCGCCAAAAAGTCCAAAACACTCAGCGACAGTGACTCAGAGAAGTCAAGTGATAAAGAAGAAGCCTACTTCAGGCTGATGGCTATGACTGACGACGAAGAAGAACCTCCATACAAAGGGAAGGTAAATGCTCACACTATTTTGTCTGAATCTGATTATGCCTCAGCTGAACAAGAGAACTATATCTCAGATGAGGATTCAGAACTCATGACTCAATATACTGAATTGCTTAAAGTCTTTGACAAATGCCGAAAGGTTGTCAAAATTCAGACCAAAGAGATTTTGTCTCTCAAGAAAGTGGAAAAATCTGAGAGAAGAAGTTGCACAACTTACATCTCTCAGAGAGGAAATCCAAATTCTGACAGACAAAATTAAAAGCTCAGATGAGCTCCTTGCCCTGAGAGAGGAAAATATCAAAGAGCTGGAAGAACAGCTAGCCGCTGAGAAAAGGCTAGTTGAATAGTTTTCTCAACCTAAAACTATTCTTCCAATCATTGATAGATTCTCCGCTAAAGCAAGTGGAAGTGGACTAGGTCATGTGACTGAATCTAGTAAATCTTTTAAAAGCATTCTAGCCAAGAAGAAAAATAAGAGTGCTAAGAAAGCCACCGCCGAAGAGAAAGGGAAAGCCCATTTGGATCAGACTGCTTTTAAGAAAGTCATCTTTTCTACTAATGTCTATGATCTGGAAAGCTCTTATGGTCACTTGACTAGACCAATTGTGTCTGGGCCTGTCAATGACTACAAGGGGTGGACTCGTCCCCGAAACTTTGGTGCAAGTGCGTTCAAAACACCCTATGAGGAATTAATCTGAGAAGTTATGGTCCTTTTGTTCATGGACCTAGTGCAAAGAAGGCACCAACAGTAAAGACTGCTGTTCCTAAGCCTAAGGAGTCAGTTATACCATGTATATGCTGCACGCATGAGAAACCCTCATCTAAAAGTAATACTCCTGCCAAAACTAACGTTCAAAAGTAAAGCAGGAGAATACAAAGAAAAGATACAACAGATTTGATTGTTGGTGTTGCGGCAAGATTGGTCACTTTGTCGTAGATTGCTGGTTCAATATTACTTATTTTAAGAGACCACAAGTAAACATTGCAAGAAAGACCACTCGCAATGTTAACGTTCATTGTGGGGCTCAACTAACAAGGGACCAAGGACCCAAATTTGTTTGGGCTCCTAAGACAAAGTAATCTATTTTTGCAGGTATGTCCAAAGGCCAATAAAATCCAATCTGGTATTTGGACAGTGGTTGCTCTCGACACATGACCGGGACAAGAAGCCTTTTACAGAACTATGTTCCAGTTGAGAGCGGTCCAAAAGTTATTTTTGACGGATCTGACAGAGGAATAACAAAAGACTACGGTATGATCACTAATGGTAATGTATCCTTTTTGGATATGGCTTATGTGGAAGGATTAGAATATAATCTGATAAGCATAAGTCAACTATGTGATAAAGGATACATAGTTGATTTTTGTAAAGATAAGTGTTTGATAAAGTCGGCAGAAAATTCTGTAACGATTTTATCAGGCACTCGTTGTAGAAATATTTTCTGTTTGAATTTTCTTTGTTTATCCTCTTCTACACCAGCGTGTCTTTTAGCAAAAGATAGTGCATCACTTGTTGACCAATGACACAAGAGATTAACACATATTAATTTCAAAACGATAAATAAATTGTTTTCTCAAAACTTAGTGCGTGATGCACCGAATGTTAAGTGCATTAAAGATAGACATTGTCATGCATTTGTAAAAGGCAAGCAAACAAGAGCTAACTTTAAGAGCATTATTGGCAAAGATTCAACCAAGTGTTTGCACCTGTTACATATGGACTTATTTGGTCCATTGCAAATTAGAAGTTTAGGAGGCAAGTCTTACACATTGGTTATTGTAGATGATTACTCACGTTTTGCATGGATATTCTTTCTAAAACACAAGTCAGATACCTTTGATATTTTCACTAAGTTTGTCAAGCAAATCCAGAACGAATTAGATTGTTCGGTGGTCAAAATCAGAAGTGACCAATGAACAGAATTTGAATCAGGAGCCATGACAGATTTCTGGGAAAGCCTTGGTATCTTTCATGAGTTTTCCTCTTCTCGAACTCCACAATAAAATGGGGTAGCTGAGAGAAGGAACAGAACACTCATTGAGGCTTGCAGAACAATGTTGAGCGACTCTTCACTTCCGGAATACTTCTGGGCTGAAGCCGTCAACACTGCATGCCACGTGCAAAATAGAGCACTCATAAATAAAAACCATGAAAAAACTCCCTATGAACTACTAAAAGGCAAGAGACCCACCATCTCCTATTTTAGAATCTTTGGCAGTAAATGCTTTGTTCTTAATAATGGGAAGCATTACAAAACCAAGTTTAGTGAAAAGAGCTTTGAAGGTATTTTCGTAGGCTATAGTAGCCATAGCAAAGCTTATAGATTTTTAATAAGAAAACCCTGGTTGTAGAAGAATCTATTAACGTTGTATTTGATGAGACGAACATGCTACATAGCAGCTCTTCTAGTGCTTCTGTTGAAGATGCGGGTTCAAAATTGCAAGACTCAAGCTTGGATGAGTAAGTTAAAGAGAATGCTCAAACCTTCGTCAAGATCTCTCCCCCAACCTCAACTGAAGAGGAAGATCACCAAGATGAAGAGCCAATTCAAGTGGAAGAAGACATTCCAGTAATAGAAGAAGTTCCTGGTGTCCAAATTGATGCAAGGAATCTTGAGTTCAGACATATGAGGGATCATCCAGTTGATCAGATCATAGGAAATCCTCAAGTCGGTATAAGAACAAGAAGAGACACTACTAACGAAAATATGCATTTGAGTTTTCTTTCACAGGTTGAACCAAAGAAATTCCAAGAAGCAAATGAAGACCCTCATTGGATAATTGCAATGGAAGAAGAATTGAATCAATTCAAGCGATGCAAAGTGTGGACTCTTGTTCCAAAACCCAAGAATAAAAATATCATTGGAACAAAGTGGGTCTACAGAAACAAATTGGATGAAAACGGAACAATAATCAAGAACAAAGCCAGACTTGTAGCAAAAGGATACAGACAGGAAGAAGGGATCGACTTCGATCAGACTTATGCTCCTGTAGCAAGACTCGAAGCGATCAGGCTGTTCCTAGCTTTTGCTGCACTCAAGGGATTCACCGTATATCAAATGGACGTGAAGTCAGCATTCCTAAATGGTAATATAAAAGAAGAAGTATACGTGGAACAACCCCTAGGGTTTTGTTGATTCTGAACATCCTGATTATGTTTATTTTCTGTAAAAAGCTTTATATGGTTTGAAACAAGCTTCTCGAGCTTGGTATGAAACGCTGTCTAACTTTCTTCTTGAGAACAAATTCACAAGAGGGAAGATAGATAAAACGTTATTTCTTAGGGAAGTTAAGGGCAAGATTTTGCTAGTGCAAATCTATGTCGATGATATTATCTTTGGCTCTACGGACGACAACCTTTGCAAGAAGTTCTCCAAACTTATGCAAGGGAAGTTTGAAATGAGCAGTATGGGTGAGCTGAAATATTTCTTAGGACTTCAAGTGAAACAATCTGAAGATGTAATTTTCATCTCTCAGACGAAATTCACCAAGGAGTTGGTAAAGAAATTTGGAATGGAGAGTGCATCCTCTATGAGGACTCCAATGAGTTCAGCTATGTCTCTGGACAAGGATGAGAAAGGGAAACCTTTCGATGAAACCAAGTACAGAAGCATAATTGGCTCTTTGCTCTACCTTACTGCTAGTAGGCCCGACATAATATTCTCTACATGGGTGTATGTGCTAGATATCAGGTGAACTCTAAGGAATCTCACTATACCGCTGCAAAGAGGATTTTGAGATACCTTAAGAGTACACCAAATCTTGGCTTATGATACCCAAGAAGTAACGATAGCGAACTAATTGGTTTTTCAGATGCAGACTTTGCAGGTAGCAAAAACGATAGAAAAAGCACTTCCGGGACTTGTCAATTCCTTGGAAGGAGGCTCATTTCTTGGAGCAGCAAGAAGCAGAATTGTGTTGCAATATCAACTGCCGAGTCAGAATATATTTCTGCATGCAGTTGTTGCGCACAACTTCTCTGGATAAAGAATCAGCTTGAAGATTATAACTTGAAATTCAAGGACATCCCAATGTTTTGCGACTCCTCCAGTGCTATTGCAATTGCTAATAATTCAGTCTCTCACAGTCGGACAAAGCATATTGAATTGAGATATCATTTCATCCGGGAGCATGTGGAGAATGGGGACATCAATCTAAGTCATGTCCTTACGGATAAGCAAGTTGCGGATATTTTCACGAAGCCGCTGGATAAGATCAAGTTCTCTTTCTTCAAGACAGAACATAAAATGCTCAACATGGAGCCCTAGTCAAGTTATAAATGAAGCAAGGAAGAACTTCAGCTCCTTAATCTATCAAGAAAGCAGGACCTGAAAATTTCAAGGAAAAGTTCAAGTCATCTATATGATTTCTCAAGAGATGACCATATTTCTCGAAAAATGATCTTTAATATCTCGAGAAATGGGTAAATCCCTCGAGTAATATCTTAAAGAAATTCTTCATCAAAGTTCTCGAGACATACTTTAATTTCTCGAGAAATACAAGTTATCTCGAGAAATGACCATTACTTCTCGAGAAATACAAATTTTCTCTGGATCAAGATTTTTAAAGTGATGACAGTGTAATTTGTCGAGAAATACAATATATCTCGAGAAACAAATTATGATTTCTCGGGAAATCAATTCGATCTCTCGAGAAATAGGTATTATTTTTCCGAAAACAAATATTCATTCTCTGGAAGTCGAAAGGTCGGGTACGCACATAAGTTTATTTCTTTTAATTTATTTACGTCAAATTAAGGTTTATATATAAATACGTTTAGTCGAAAGAATTAAAGTTCACGCAATCCTTTTCTCCGAAATACCCTAGACCTCTCGGGACATCCCTGAACCTCTCGCGACCTCCTTCGTCAGTTCGATTCCTCACACGCGACGCTTCTCGATCAATGGCGCCTCCTTCAAAGACTAAGATCAGAGTGGGCAGTGAGCTGGTGCGTGCAGGCCTAAGCTCTATCTCGGACGATTTCCAGAATCTGTTCTATCTTCTAGATGCTGCAGGCTTAACTTTTGTTCTTGAGCACCCAAGTCGGATTTTATTCAAGGAAGTAGAGGAATTCTTTATCAACATCAAAGTTCACAAGGATGAGAAACTGATGAAATCTACAGTGAGTAATTTCAAGATCAAGATCATCCCTAAGTCTCTATCCAAATATCTGAGACTGCCAGTAGTGGATTCTGAAGACATTCTAGAAGATGCAAACTGGGCAAGAGCAGTGATTTTCTGTGGTCTGGATAAAGCTGCTACAACTGTTCGGAGGCAGAAAATGAATGATGTAGGAAAGCTTTTAGTAAACATCATTTCCAAAGTGTTGTTGTGCAATACAGGTAGCTTGGGTTATGTCTCAGCAGATGTCTTCTGCTTAATGACAGCAGTGGTCTGTGGGAAGAAGTGTGACTGGGCAAATCTCCTCTTCTCCAAGATTAAAGAAAGCATTTTGGCTCAAAACTTTGCAAGAATACTTTCTCTGTATCTGAATCAGCTCAACCAAGAAGTTTTTGACATGTCCAAAGGAGCAATCATTCACCACCTGAAGAAGATAGATGTCTCCACAATCCAAAGGTGGGACATCAGAATCACTAAGCCAAAGGATAAAGGTGACTCCTCCAAGGGGAAGTATGATCCTTCAAATGTTGATGAGAATCAGAATGTCACTCCAGCTCCCCTCCCCTCTTCTCAACAAGAACCAGCTCTACCTCAACATCAAATTCCACCTCATCAGACAGTTCAACAACAAGAACCAGTTCCAACTCGAAGTGCAGTCCCATCTCCATCAGTTCCTGCAATTCTTCTTCAAGAAGTTGTCCCCTCCTCCACATGTATTATAGCAGATACTGTAGCAGACATTGAAAAAGATTATCATGAAGAGCTCAGTCCTAGTTACCACCAGGCAGGGTCAGGGGCTGACCTAGATTTTGCAGATGCAGAGTTAGACTCAGTGCAAGGGCACTCTCCTCCCCCAGCAACTATTGAGGGGGAGAAGGAGTCTGGTTTGGATGATGGCCTGTCTCCTCAAAAGAAAATAAATTCTGTTGTTATTGAAGAAATTCCAGATTGGAGGACTAATCTACCTCCTCCACCTCCATCTCCTCCAGTGTATGATGCTAAATCTTTACTTGGACAGATTGAAATCATGCTGAATAAGCAAAGGGTGCAGTTTGAAAGTTCTATCCAAGGTGTGCATGCAAGAATTTCTGCAGTTGAAAAAGATATGAGCAGAGGCTTGGCTGAAATTCAAGCTAACACAGATGATCTTAAGAAGCTTGTCGCTCAGGGTGGTAAAGCTATAGTTCACTCAGTTGAATGCATGGGCAAAGTTTTTGAACAAACTGTCCAGGTCAAAAAAATTCAAGACTCCATTGAAGGACAAGCAGAGAAAAATACTTTTTCAATCATAGATGAAGTTGGTCAGTTCAAGGAATCTGTCATCCAAACCTTATCTGTAGAAGTCAAAAAGGGGGAGGATAAAATGGCAGAGCTTATGGATTTTCAAGTTTCTCAGCTTCAAAGACATTGGGCTGATCAATTTGAGCAGTTAAGTTATGGTGTTCAGAAACAGATTGCAGATATCAATGCTCACACTACAAAGACTGCTGTGTGGATGCATAATGAGATTTTTCCTGAGTTTGCAATTCAACCTCAATTTTCTCCTAGACCTGAAGGGCAACCTGAATATGTTGCTGTTGTTGACTATTCCCAGGTTTAACCTGCAGAGCAACCTGAAATTCAGTCTAAGGTGCCAGGCTCAAGGAAGAGGAAGTATGGAGAAGGTCCTTCTGCTAGTAGGTCTGTTCCTGGAAGAAATTCTGAAGGATCAGGTAAGGGTGCTGCTGAAGAATTTGCTGAAACCTGGAGTCCAGATTCAAGGGTAATCATTCTTGATACCCTCAAGCTTGTCAATGATGGAGGCATGAAGGTTCAAGACTATTACAGTCAGGAAGAGTGGAAGAAGTATGAAATGAGCATGACCAAGAGAAGAATTCATTACAGAACTCATGGATATGACAATCCTCAAGGTCCTCCTCCTCCTCCAAAGTATCATCCCAAGCCCTATGCATATTTCAAGAGACAAGAAAAGAAGAAAAGGAGCCATTGAAGGATAGGATCTTAGATCTTTCAAAATCTTATATTAGAGATTGTGTGAACTTTAATCCACTTAAGACAATCTTGTTTATATATAATTTTATATTTTGATGATCTATGCTATCTTTATTATTTTCCTTCTGTGGTGAGTTATTTATATCTTTTATCATGTTGCAATTCATCTTAGTGCACAGAGTTCTGATTTCTACAAATAGGGGAGATTGTTGAATATTGAATCCACAATAACCTAGATTTGTAAGAAGTCATCCTTGAACCAAGGTGAATTGTTATTGTATTTGATATTGTCTATTAGTTGTGTTCTTGCAGATTGTTATTGCTAAGTGTAGACCAGTGTCAGATCACAATGGGTCATTAAGCACAGTTTCATGCAATGTAATCCCTCATTGTGTCGAACATGGTGTTGACTCATGTGTGATCTCTTTATTGGGATACACTTTATTTTCAAGGCACTTAAAGCTTGGAAGATTGGAAGAGCTGGTGGAGTCCAAGAGAAGAAAAGAGAATAAGGGTCAAAATTATTCTAAAGGAATTTCTCGAGAAGTCAAGGTATCTCTCGAGAAATCCATGTTATTTCTCGAGAAGTCCTCTTCACCTCTCGAGAAATCCCTCTCTGACTTCTGTTCTATTATTTCTAAGGAATTTCTCGAGAAGTCTTTTGTTTCTCGAGAAATCAAGTTCATTTCTCGAGAAGTCATTATTGTTCTCAAGAAATCTTCTTTGAATTCCTTTGAAAGCTTTTTTAAGCTGCTTTTCGAGAAGTCATATATTCTCTCGATAAATCAAAGTCATTTCTCGAGAAGTTTCTTTGTTCTCGAGAAATTTTCTTCAAGTAGTCATGAAAGATTCTTCCAGCCTTATCTTGACTTTTAGCAGCCGTTTCTCGAGAAGTTAAGATCATTTCTCGAGAAGTCAAATCCATTTCTCGAGAAATCCATGTTGTCTCGAGAAAACTATTTTATTTCTGTGCTGCTTTGAAATCCGGTTCCTGACGGGATTTTAATTTCTTCTGACGGACTTGACGGCACGTGTGAGAATGTTTAAGGTCAATCTTACCTTAATTCAAGTCTCTTTTTGCCGTTAAGTTGGATTGCTATATAAGTCCCCTTCCCGATCTTATCTAAAAATAGATAACCTAATTTTTCAAATTCTCCATTATTCTAAACGATCGGATCATCGTGAAGAAGCCGCTGCCTCCGTCCATTGTTGAATGATCTCTCTCTCTCTCTCAAACAATTGATTCCTTCTAAAGAAAAGATTCGACAGATCAACACTCTAATCATCAACAACAATCTAATGGATCGTGTCGAATCCTAGAAGTCAGGTCTGTACAAGTTTGTTAAGTATTTCATTGTACTCAATTTCAAATTCTTGTAGGAGAGTTTTTCTCTGAGTTTTAGGAGCGGTGCCTCCGAGTTTGTAGGAGATTTGTCTCCGAGTTTATAGGAGATTTGTCTCCGAGTTGTAGGAGTTGTGACTCCGAGATTGTAGGATCGTTCTTGATCTGAGTTTTTGAGAAGTAGCCAAGGCTAGCTGTGGTGCTAGATTGGTGAGGCTGGAAAGTGGAGTACCCAAGATCGGGGAACCACTATAAATTCCTTGTGTCGTATGTGATTGTGATTTGCTTTCTATGTTTATCTTTTCATCAAGTTTTTATTTCGCAAAAGACGCAGTTATCACCTATTCACCCCCCTCTAGGTGATTTAGGTAGGCAACTAGATACTTCAGGTCTTCTCAATGCTAAACCAATATACCCTCGCATGATTTAGCAGTCTAAGTATCGTAAATTTTACACGTCGTTCACCAAATAACTCAAAATGGTCGAGGTAATATTCCATGTCCACGAGCCAAAGGACTCGGGACTTGATGAGTCGTCAAAAGATAGGGTAATGTCACGAAATCAACACTTGAGATCTCTCTCAAAATGAAGATCGTCGTAATAATCATCCCTAAGATAATCGAGTCGTGTTGAAGGATCAACACGATTCGCTCAAGTGCATGGATAAGGACGACGGTAATCATCATAGTGATCGTCTCTAGCATAGTGGGATCGCGTCGATGGGTTAACATGATCTATGTAAGTGGTGTGATGCGGTCGAGAATAATTATCATAGTAACGTGAGGTTCCTCAAAAGGGGCTCTATGGGATCGTGTGTAGATAGACTCGGGATCTTCAAACAGAAAAGAGGAATGATGGTGATAACTAGCCATGGAGAAACCTATAGACTCAATGACTACGTATCAAATGATTGCTCGTAACCTAGCTCTGATACCATTTGACACAACACGAATCTATAAGTGGTGAACAAGTGATGTCCTAACCCTACATGCAATGTAAATGCACACGCGATGAATTCAATGAACCAATGACAAACCCTAAAATGAAAACGTGGATGAATGTAAGCACATAGGCAACACACAATCCAATGAACAAAAACTCACAACATAAATTGTAATGCAAATGTAACATCTCAATCATGCAAGTATATCCGACGCAATTTTTTAAACAATATAAATTTTAAAACTCTCGCGATTTTAATCTCAATTAAAGCACAAACAATCAAGTTTAGTATTTAAGCAACTATTGCGAAATTTTTTGGGAGTGCCTGAAATTGAAATGTGAAGTGAATAAATTTTGCACGTCAATAAAGAGATACAACAATCAAATTAATTCAAATCAAGTATTACTAACAATACAAGATATCCATACAATGCAAAGAAAAGAACACTAGAAAGTAAAATCTCACCAAGTAATTGATGTCAGCGGAGGTGGTGGCTGTCCGAAAGTGTAAACGTTGTTGTTTGGGGCTGAATTAGGGTTGAAGAAGAGGAGTGGGGGCTGTTTAGGGGGGCTGGAAGGATTGTAGGAGGGGGATAGGGGCCGGTCGTGGTTGGTAGGTGATGTTGAAGGCTGGGGGGGAATAGAGGGGTTGGTATTGGTTGGAAATGGGTTGTAGGAATGTTGGAAGTTGCGGGGAAGGGATTTAGAGAAGCTGTGAGTGGCTGTCGGGCGGATGGAAACCGAAATGGGGCTGGACAAGGTCTAGAAGGGGGGTTGGAGGTTGCTGAGAGGGGATCATGGGATTTTTTATTACTGGGAGGGGGCGCAAGGCTAGGGGGGCTTTACCGGACTTCCAGGAGGTGAGACCGGCGACCTGGACGAGAACTGGGCAGCAGAGGAGGCGGTTGAAGGCTCAAATGAGAGAGAAGGCGGCTGATGGCAGGGTGGCGTTGGTACCAGCGGCGGCGGTAGAGGCTCTTGACGTCGGCACCGGGAAGGGGAGGCGTCGGCACCTCCGTAGACCGAGCGGTTCCTTTTCTGAAACCTAAACTCGCAATGCCTTCTGAAGCGGTAGTTGTTGGTATATAAAGGGGGGAGGGCTAGGTTAAGTATACCCAACGGCCACGATCGCACGATGGATAATTTAACAAAACTCCCAAAATACAAGTCCAAACTAAATAAAATATAATACATCAAAATGTGAAAAAACGCGATGAATGCGATGGCGGCCTCCGATCATCCATCCGATGATCCAAAAGTCGCCGATCATCCATCCGATGATCCAAAAGTCGTCGATCTCCATCAACAAGGAGATATGAGAGAGATACAAATTATGCTTGAGTCTCTTCCTCGGGTACCAGCGGAGCTCCAGAATAGGTAACTTTGATCCGCCGCGATCCTAGGTTGTCGTCCAGGATCGAAAGGGAGCTATCACCTCCACAAAAACCTTACCCGTCTTCTCGATGGTACGCGAAGTTCATGTCTCCTTCCCTTTCTCCTCGTGCTTGACGGCTTTAGAATGATGAAGGAATCACCTTCCTTGAGCTCCGGGATGAAGGTGGAAGCTTAGGGGATCATCCCTGCCCTGGAGCGACGGAGCAAGAACGAAATGGAGAGCTTTTACGAAAAGGGCCCGGTCTATTCCGTCAAACAACATATTTATAGACCTGCAGGAAATTGACCACGCACGATCGTGTCCTTGACCGTGCGTTAAGAACAACAAAACTGGCGGGAAAATGGAATGATGGGCAGCCGCAATATGATCGTGCTTTTGGTCACGCACGGTCGTGCATGAGTAGGGGGTGTTCACGAACCGAATCAAATCGAATAACACATCAATCGAATCCAAAATTGGGATATAATGCAGAGATTCAGATTCATTCGAATATTTGAATTCGGATTTGGATTCGTCCCGAAATATGGGATTCGAATCTTGGATTCGAATTTGAATTCGGGCTTGGAGAAGTTTAATTTGTGTATAAAACTCATATTATGGCTTATGAGAAGTTTAATTTATTATATAAAATTTATTAAATTATATTTGTTGTTATTCGCGAATCTTTTTAACAGAGATAAAACTATTTGGATTACACTTGAATACGAATTTGGATTCGAATTCGAAAAATGCGAATTTTAATTGAATCTTCACGAATCGATTCCCGAATTGTTCACGAACTATTTGATTTGTGAACAACCCTATGCGTGACCAAACCACGCAAGTGTTTTCAGATTTTGGTTTCCTGAAGAGTCGGTGGCCAATATAACGAGCATGATCATGCGTGTGTAAACACACACGATCATGCAAAATCTCTAAATGCAAACCACTCGTCTGAATTGAACGCGCACGATCATATGAGAGCAAAAAGTTGAGATTATTAATATTGGTCTATTAGTATATGAGTGGGTTTAGTCACACATTGTGAGTCAAGTTTTATGTATCATTGCATTTCCTATATATTCCCCCCTTTGTGGATGAATAACATAACTTAAGCATTTCTATTCTTTTTCTACTTGGTATCAGAGGCTAATCACGTATGCCCTAATTTGATGTCCCGCATCTTTTTTCTCTCGTTTTATCTACGTCTTGGCTCGTCTCCGCCGCAAGTTGCAAACCGCAAGCCCCGACTTCTGTTGCACTCCCGTCTCGACGTCGGATTCCATCGACGGGAGCGGATCTTGGCCCCCCTGCTGCTGCGCTCGCTTCCATCGACGCTGACGTCGATGCCAGTTTCTCCCGTCGAAGTCGGCGCTTGCTTCTCCCGTCGAAGTCTGCGCTTGCTTCTCCCGTCGGGAAGTCGACGACTGCTTCTGCCATCGACGACTGTTGTCGGGCTTCCTCTTCTCCCGTGAAGCGTCTTCTCCTCCCGATGTCGTCCCCTCCAGCTGCTGCTCTTGGAGATCCCATTGCTGCTCGCTCCTCGGCGATGAAGATCTTCCTTTCCTTGTGCGGTTCTCGGCTTCAACCTCCTCCAGACATGCTCCGGCCTTCTTATCTGTGCTCCAGCCGCCTCCAGCAGTTGCCCCTCATGCCTCGGCCCCTTCGCTGCTCCAGATCCAACCGCTGCCCTCATATTCCAGTAAATTCCAGCGACCGCATATCCTTCTAGGGCGCTGATCTCTCGCCAAAGCTGAAGTTGTGTTGTTTTTTGGTCGTTGTATGTGGTTTTTTAATTGTTTGTTGTTAGCATTTGCTTCGTATTGTCTTGTTATGCCTATATGCATGTGTTATCCACGTGAGGGGGAGTGTTGGAAGGAAGGTGACTCGGATGATCTTTCCCGACTTTTCTCCTTCGTTCCACACGGCCTCCAGGCTTAGATTTGTGTCTCCCCAAGTTTTTCCTTGATGATTAGTAGGTGGTATGGTCTTTGGTGGTGGTCTTTATCCCCGCGGTCTCGTAGATTCGTGAGTGTGGTGTTATCCCAGCAGTCTCGTAGATTCGTGTGTATGGTGTTATCCCCGCGGTCTCGTAGATTCGTGTGTGTGGTGTTATCCTCGCGGTCTCGTAGAATCGTGTGTGTGGTGTTATCCCCGCGGTCTCGTAGAATCGTGTGTGTGTGTGTGTTGTTATCCCCGCAATCTCGTAGATTCATGTATGTGGTTTCCTCTCTATCCGTCTTAAGACCCCGGAAAAGTCCTCACCCGGCAGGCAAGCTCTTTACCCTTTCCATTGATGTTGTCAAGCTTGAGGTTTCCCCTCCAGCTTGAGAGAGAGAGTTGAGATTATTAATATTGGTCTATTAGTATGTGAGTGGGTTTAGTCTCACATTGTGAGTCAAGTTTTATGTATAATTATATTTCCTATATATTCCCCTCTTTGTGGATGAATAACATAACTTAAGCATTTCTACTCTTTTTCTACTCAAAATGCACAAGCAATTTCAGAATTTGATTTTCAGGAGATGGAAGGTTGTGAATTCGCACGATAGTGCGACAATGAGCTCGCCGGGTCATGCGTTTCACATGAAGTTGTAAAACATGTCATCATCTCCTCAAGGTGACCCTTGGCTGCACAGGCATTGATAAATAATTGATATTGTTAGAAACAATATATTTTAGCCCTTATGTTAGGCCTATTTCTCTCTTTCTCCTTTAGTCCCATATCTCCTGTATAGGTTTCATTCTCCTTCTCTCTTCCTATATATTTGTATCTACTCCTGTATTTTATGATATGAGAAGGAAATATACAAGGTTGGCTCCTTTTCTACATGTTATCAGAGTCAGGTTCAACTCGATTCCTAAGTTTTTTTTTTCTCGGCTTGAGGCCTTGCCTCGCCTCTTCTGCGGTCTCCTTTCTTCTAACCGCAATCCTCCTCTCCTACGGTCTCCTTCTAACCGCAGCCCTACTCTCGTGCGATTCCCTATCGCATCATGCTTCCCCCTGATTTTATAGCTCTCGGCAACACCTCCACTGGGTCCCGCCACTGACGCTCCGTGCTTCTGCCCGCTGTGCTCACCGCTCTATCCGCGCGACTTCTACTGTTCTGTTCACTCCGCGCGGATTCATTTCCGCTCTATCCGCTGTGCTCGCCCACTGAGTTCGCGTTTGGCTGTTCGCGCGGATTCATCTTCGTAGCTTCCTTGCTCATCAACCCGCCCGCCTGTTCCTTTTTCTGCTTGCCACCGCTTACCAGTCCGCAAGCTTGTTGGTTTCAAACAGAGTTCTGCAAACTTCTCTCTTTTTACACGTCACCAAGCCACAGGAACTGTAATACTTTTGGTGTATGTGGATGATATTTTGATCACTGGGGATGACTCTGCTGGAATACAACATGTTAAACAACACTTAAATTCTGTCTTCCAAATCAAAGATCTGGGCAACCTTCGGTATTTTCTTGGCCTAGAGGTAGCCCGACGACCTGATGGCCTTATCCTATCTCAACGTAAGTATTGTATCGACCTTCTGCACGATGCTGGCCTCTCAGGGTGCAAACCTGCGGAGACCCCGATGGAGGTCAACCACAAGTTATGTGCTCAAGGTTCTGAGTCCGACTCTCTACTTCCAAATCCGGAGTACTATCGACGTCATGTGGGAAAACTAATATACTTAACTGTTACAAGACCAAATATCTCATTTGCGGTTGGAGTGGTCAGTCGGTTTATGCATACCCCACGGGTTTCTCACCTTCAGGCATTTGAACGCATTCTCAGGTATCTGAAGACTGCTCCCGGACAGGGACTTGTGTACAAGCCATCTTCCTCCCTTTCTCTTATTGCATACTCTGATGCGGATTACGCGGGCTCGCTAGATGATCGTCGATCTACAACTGGTTTTTGTACTTATTTTGGAGGAAATCTTATCACTCGGCGGAGTAAGAAGCAATCGGTGGTTGCTCGCTCGTCTGCTGAGGCTGAGTACCAGGCAATGGCGGCTGTCGTATCTGAACTAACCTGGCTTGAAAGTCTTCTGATGGATTTAGGAGTTACTTTATCCTCACCTTCAACCTTGTTTTGTGACAGTCAATCTGCAATCCATATTGCAAAGAATCCTGTGTTCCATGAGTGGACTAAACATATTGAAGTTGACTGTCACTTCGTTCGAGAAAAGGTTCAATCAAAGATGCTAATGCTTGAGCATGTTCCTGCTTCTGGACAAGTAGTTGACGTTCTCACCAAGGCCTTACCGCGGAAAATGTACCATCAGTTCTTGTCCAAGCTTGGTGCCTACGACCTGTACGCTCCAGCTTGCGGGGGAGTGTTAGAAACAATATAATTTAGCCCTTATGTTAGGCCCATCTTTGGGCCCATTTCTCTCTTTCTCCTTTAGTCCCACATCTCCTGTATAGGTTTCCTTCTCCTTCTCTCTTCCTATATATTTGTATCTACTCCTGTATTTTATGATATGAGAAGGAAATATACAAGGTTGGCTCCTTTTCTACGGATATTAAGACCACAAAGAAAATGATAAAACATCAATAAAAAGGATGAGGAGGAGAGAGACTCTAATCCAAGCCCAATTCATATGGAAATCAATCCACTCTATCTCGTAACCTACTCCTGTGACACTTGACAAATGATGAAGATATGAATGGAAATTCGATATAGTAGGAGCATAATGAATGCAAACATGAGCTAGATAGAATGATGCCTAAAATGCTATATGAAATCCACTCATCAACGCTCATGGCCGATGGCTTAGGGTTATTCCTCTCTCTCTCAGTTCTCAATATATACTCCTCCCAACTCAAAAAAAGGCTAGTTCATGAGCTCTTCAGCAACAAATGCAGGAGTTGCCTTGGTTTTCCTCTTCCTCCTTCCATCGTCAACGGGTGTGGATGCTTCCAGAGTGAAGTCTGAAGTACCTCCCGCAGCAGAAGACGAGTTTTGGGCCCGTTCGGGACCGATTGGCTACTTACCATATATGGCGTACCCGGATCGATGATCCGACTCCACGGACGCGTCCGGCCTGTTGTTCCGACACGATTTCATATATTATATTGTTATTTTTGCTTTATTTTTTATGGTAATTGGGCTATCCCATCTCTGGCCAATCATAATCGTTGATGATGGGATGCCCTAATTTCTCTTTATTATAAATAAGAGTGTATGGGGGCTGCTAAGTTATTGTAGAATTTGGAGATTGTGAATCCTGGATTCCAGCGATCCCTCCACCGTGCCAACTCCGTGGAACTAGGTGACGACTCCTAGGCCCTCTCTCGCTCCCCAAAGGTAACCATAACCCTTAGCCACCTTCCTCCACCCTCAAATCCTTCCACCGCCACCCCTTCTGCCCTCCAGCCGCCGCTCCTTCCTGCTGTCCAGCCACCCAGTCGCCGCCTTCCTGCTGTCCAGCCACCCAGCCGCCGCCTTCATGCTGTCCAGCAGCCCAGCCGCCACCCCACCTCAATTCCAACAGCCACCGCCTCCTCCTCTCCCTCTCCTCTAGAGCCCAACGCCCCCAAATCCATTGTCTCCCCTTCCTTGAAACCCCACCTACAGCCACCTGTTTCCATCCAGCCCCCTTCCCCCATCCGAAATCTGTCCCTCCATCTGGATCCACTTAAAACCAGTCCCCTACCTTCCAAAACAGCCACCTCCACTCAGATCTAGCCCTGTAACCTCAAATCCCGCCACCGCATCGTCGTACCTTGCCGGATCTCCTCTCCTACGGCAACCCCCATATTTTGTGAGTATTTATTTGTTGTATGGAACTTTAATTCTCAATATTAATATATGGTGTTACAATTTCATGTTTGTTTGGATCTCCGGAATAGTAGTTGTTTGTTTTAGATTATTCTGTGATTTGCGGAGTTTATTCGCCGCGCGCTCTCGCTTTGGCCCTCCACGCAGAGGAAAACCATTGCTTGTTTGCCTAAAGAAATTATTTTTCTTATGCTAAAATTATCTACGTGTCATTTGACTATTTATTGCTTAATTAGAAATCTTCGTCGGATCTCGCATCTTGCATATAGTAGTTTAGGGTTGTCAAGTTGTTTCCCCGACATTTCACCTAGGGTGGCATGTTAGTCACACACCCACGTAGCCTACCCTACATCAACTTGACTTGGAGTGCAGTTGTTAGGGCCACTGAAGTTGAAGAGAATATTTATCACGCGCGCTTATCAAAAAGAAAGAATGTGATCCATACAAGTACAAAGATAGTTGAACATGAGAGCACATCTAAGACGAGGGTTCCAACTTCAATAGTCATTAGAGATGAAGATGATGATGACGAGAATGAGGCAGATGTGGACAATGATGAAGAAGAAGAAGAAGAATATAAAAACGGAGAAGATGATGAAGACAGTCTCTTTTGAGGATGACTAACTGATATAGAAATGTCGAGTAATAAATTATTTGCATTTTTAATATTTATTACCTTTAATAGTGTTTTTTGTTCCTTTTTTGTGTCACATTATTCATTGTTGACATTAATTTTAATGTGTTGCTATGGCAGGAGATTTATTTTGTGTTTTTTGCATTTAATAAACTAGATTTTTTTTTCTTTTTTTTCACCTCACATTCGTCAGGCGTGCGCCTAGGCTCCAAGACCCATTTGCGTCTTGGTGCGCTTTGCACCTTAAATAACATAGTGTAATCAAGTGGACCTCAACGCTTATCATTCAACACTTTCACTTTCACATATTTTTACATGTCATTATCCAAAACACGTAATTTTTGAGCATTTTTTAGCACACTCAGGTGTATCTGGTAGTGTCCGAAAAATATTTGTGAGTATCCGAAACTTTTTTCATCTAAGATTAAAAAAGTTTCCAAGAGTTTCAAGGAAAAGATTCTGAGAGTTTCCAGACTCCGAAACGTTTCGAATACGATATGTAAGGTCGTTGAAGTATTTGTGCTTCGTAAGTGATAAATGAAGCAGTAAGAAAAAAAATGGTGAGAAAATGCAAAAGCCCTTTGAATGAACTAATTTTCACAATTATTGAGAACTGAGAAGCAATATTATTTTAGGACGTGTTTGGTGGGTGGATCTCGCGCGGTTGCACGGATAGATTCGCGCAGTGGTGATCCGCCTCACTCCGGATTTTCGTGGAAATCCACCGCGCGGAGGCCATTGCGGTAGCGGCGTCCTTCGCGCGAATTTGCTCTATGGGGCTTCCACGGAGCCAAACTGGATCTTAGTGCATCTAGAGCTGCCATGGTTCCGGTTCGGTTCCGATTTTACTAAAACTGTGAACTGAACCGTTAAGATAACAGTTTTTCAAATTAGAATTACAATCTTATTTGATTTGACCAGTTCCGGTTTCACATTACCTCATATTATTATTAGAGGTAAATTTACATTTACCTCTTATAATAAATATATATATATATATATTTATTGATGTGCGGATAGAAACAAGTGAAACCCAACAAAGCCAAAAAAAATGTACTAGGTTCACAAAAAGTTAGTTCCTATAAATTAATAAATATCATTGTAATGTGCTTCTGATTAAGGAAGCTAGGGTGACATAAGGATCAAAAATCAGCTTAATTTTGGCTCGGATCAAACCTAAATGATATGAGCCAAGACCCAAGAGCCAAAGCTTGTCTTTATTTTCTGTTCAAACTGATTTCAAGGCAGTCTAGAGACCTGAAAAAGTCTGCTGGAAATTAACTCAAAATTTAAAAATAATATAAATATAAGAGTCGAACGGCACGGGCCTCCGACCCTATATTAGTGCAACGGCGGGCTTCGCCCGCACTGGCAGCGGGCTACGCCCGCTCCCAACTGAGAGCCCGCCCGCCGCAGACTGTTCTCGCCGTCGGTTTTCAAAAATCCTTATAAAATCAGGTGATCTGCAAATAGTGGCCAGAACGTGGTCTGCGAATAGCGGTCTGCGCAAAACTGATTGTCTAATTGGAGATCAACATGGTCTGCGAATAGCGGTCAGCGTAAAACTATTTCGCTATTTGCATATCAACGTAGTTTGCGAATAGCGGCTAGCGCAAAACTGATTCACTATTCGCAAAACTGATTGACAATTCGCAGACCATTGTGGTGTGCAAATAGCGTCTAGCACAAAATTATTTGGCTATTCACAAACCATTGTGGACGGTCTGTATTTTTTGATGTTATCGCGGACGGATATGATTTTCTCAATGGCTTTTTAATACCGTCAATTTTGAAGTCATCCATAATTCTTTTTAGAATAGGATATCTATATATATATATATATATCTTTATTATATAAGTGAATATAGCAATTTTCATGCTCTTACCGTGCTTTCATTTTCCACCGTTGGATCTTTCACATGTTTTATCTGAAACATCTTTAATATAAAAAAATAAAAATAAACTTCCCGAGAGAGAGAGAGTAGGAGAGAGAGAGAAAGAGTGGGAGAGGGGGAGAGAGTGCGGCGGAGAGGGAAAGAGAGAGGGGAAAAAATAATTTTTTTAAGTATATACGTATTTTTTTACAAAATAAATATTGTAATATTGATGTATATTGTTTTACGGTCATTTCAAGTACTCATATGTATATGTTGCAGGCTGCCGCATCGAGCATGGGCGAGCCCGTGCTGAGGCGGGCGAAGCCCGCCTGGATGCGGCCGAAGGCCGCCCGACAGCATCGCACCGGGGGTGGGCGAAGCCCGCCGTCGCCGGCCGGATACTGTCGCGCTTGGCCGTAGGGGCTTGGGCACTCGTGTGTGTGTATATATTCATATTATGTCAGATAATGTTAATGATGTGCTTATCTGACTCAATTGTCAGTGACGTGCTCATTCCTGGAATGAACTGGTGTTTACTCAGCATTATCTTTGGCTAGTGGTTATTTCAATTTTCGTCAAATTTTTTTATTTATTTTGTTCAAGCTTAGCTCGGCCAAGCTTGAACAAAAATAGATTGATAACAGCCTTACTTCTAAGATACAACTATCAAATACATACAAAGTTGACGTTACTTGATGCTGAAGAAACTCTCATAACAATAAAGCAAGGGAAAAAACTAAGGCAATTGTTAACCGCACCCCAGTTTTGGCTATCCGCAACCCTTTTATATGAAGTATTACGAGTTTTTTTGGAAATACGCCTTGTACAAGCATTTTTAGGAAAAGTGTTCAACACAAAAGTTGTAGATATCGTCGAGATCTACAACTTTCATGTTGAACACTTTCGCTAAAAATGCACGCACAAGACGTATTGCCGCCCGAATTGAAACATGGGCGTAACTCTAACGAATTTTTGGAAATACGCATTGTGCATGCATTTTTACGAAAAATGTTCAACACGAAAGTTGTAGATCTCGACGATATCTACAACTTTCGTGTTGAACACTTTTCCTAAAAATGCTTGTAGAAGGCGTATTTCCAAAAAAACTCATAATACTTCATATAAAAGGGTTGCGAATAGCCAAAACTGGGGTGCGGTTAACAATTGTCAAAACTAAATGTGTTTTAAAAGTCCGTACACCATAAATTCAGATGAAAGAAAAGTGACAAAATATGATGCATATACGACTATATGCCCTAAGAGATAGAGACAAGTGCGCTCAGACGATCGGCCTCACCTCATGAGAGTCCCTCAATTATGTGGTTACATTTATGCTAATATTGTATTAATTAGGTGTCTTTTCTTTTAGTATGCTTGTCTTGTAGCAGAATCTTCATCTATATAAGGAGCCCTAGTTGGAGTATTAAGATCATCTTGGAGTTAGTTGTCTTGGGCACTCTTAGGAGAGTAAGAGTGCCCTCAAGAGATTGTATCTTGCTTTTCCTCATGACCGAAATTATCCTAATTATTTGATGTCATCTTTATGAAGTGCTAAATCTATCCTTTGCAAATCATTAGCATCTCACTGTTATGGAATGTGGATCCAGGATGCCCAAAGTTGTCCTGATACACAATGGTTAAAATAGTTTTTAATTCAGAAGATCAAGTCTGTGAAGAAGATCAGCAACTACGAATTCTACATCAACAGATTTTTCGCGTATCCGATGTAGGACTAACCTAGATACATCACATGCCTTAACGCTTGCAGCATCTTTGTATTGTTTTTTTGTTTCCGAATATCATGTACAAAAAGAATTAGAACATGCGCTGACCTGTTGCAACGTATTCGGGTGCTGCATATCCATGAGTGCCCATCACTTGAGTAGTAACATGGGTTCTATCACCAGTTGGGCCAGCTTTTGCAAGGCCAAAATCTGATAGCTTAGCATTGAATGCCTGCATTTAACAAACCAACATATAACATAAGTAACAAATGTTTAACCCAATTTCTTTTCCATAAACACTTGGCTGGGTAAAAGAACATACTGCGTCGACAAGAATGTTCGAAGCCTTCACATCTCTATATATGACTTGTGATTCCGCGTCGTGTAAAAAGGAGAGTCCTCTGGCAGCCCCGACTGCAACTTTAATCCTTATTGCCCAGGAAAGTGGTTCAGCACTCTCTAAATTTTGGGGAAATAGATCACTAATTAGTTCTAGATTGCGCAATAAGTGTTTAATCCTTCAATTAGTTCTAGAAAGAAATATTCAGTGTAAACAAATAAGTGGTTAGATTAGATGATTAATTTCTACTTACTCCTAAATAGATGATTCTCAAGGCTCCCTTTTGGCATGAATTCATAAACCAACAGTCTATCATCACCTTCAGAGCAGTACCCAATAAGCTTAACAAGGTTCGGATGGTGAAGCCGTCCAAGATAATCAACCTCAGTCTGCATTAATTGCACACATAACACAACAATCAAAACTATTGTTTATAAATCATAAAGATCCAGTTTTGAATAATACCAGCCATTCTTTGTGGCCCTGAAAGCCTTCTGGTTTCAGTTTCTTGATAGCAACTATTTTGCCAACTCCGGGCTTTGACGCAGCCAAGCTCTGCTCATCAATCCAACCTTTGTAGACATACCCAAATCCTCCTTCCCCAAGAAGGCTATCAGGCCGAAAATTTCTAGTGGCATTTCTCAATTCAGTGAATGTAAAGTCCTTCAAATTTGAAGATGCTAAGATCTCCCCTTCAGTTCTTGGTGTGATAAGAACCTCGGAACCCGATTTTTCACCATACGAGGGTGCGGTGAGGTTTGATGGAGGTGAGCAAGTTAGAGTGGAAGGAATTGTGCTTGAGCTTGTCTTAGTGATGGTCTTTGATTGATCTGCATATGAATTGCATTCTATAGGAAGTTGGAAATAAACAATAAACTTTATGATTACAAAACCGAATCAATCTTCTCCCAACACGGATACCAAATTTATAATGTCTGGATATTGTTTCTAAACAGGCAGCACGAACACAAACCATGAAAATAGGAAGAACATGGAAATAAGTATCTTGATAACAAAACCGAGTTTTTGAGATCAGCGTCTCAATTCAGTGCTGACATTTTTTTCCAACTCATAAGAATCACAAATTGACAACCACGACGTGAGAAGGAGAATAAAAAATTAGTTGGGTCGTCCTTATAACGAAATAATGATATCATCCCCAATTAATAAATGTAAACTGGGATAAAACGTCTGGAATTTGCAATTCGTAAGTCAATTTTCCTTAGAAATTAAGCATCCAACTCAATCACAAAGAAGAAGGCGGAGATAAGAAGAAAATATTAAATCAGTCAACCCCAAAAAACTCTTTCGATCTGCTTAAAATAAACGCACAATAAAGGTAAGAATCAAACAAAGAAACAATCGGAAAACAGGATAGAGAGGGAAAGAGAGAGATCCAAACTAATTAAAGCGAGTATGAGAGGGGAGATCGAGAGAGAAAAGGCTGAACCTGAAGTATTCTGCGAGCCTTCATCATTCAGGGAATGGTCGAGGCAGTTGCCCATAGCCACCTCCCACTGTAGAAACAATTCTTCTACCACCACCTTCAAAGATGCATCGAGTTCGAAAATGGGGTTTCGACAAGTAGCGAGAGAGAGAGAGAGAGAGAGAGAGAGAGAGAGAGAGAGAGAGAGAGAGAGAGAGAGAGAGAGAGAGAGAGAGAGAGAGAGAGAGAGAGAGAGAGTAGGATTTTTGGTCTCGGACTGTATCTTCTTTCAGCACTCTCTATGTTTTAACCTCCAAGATTAGAAACCGGAGAAGAAGGTCGGACGAGAAACAGGGTAGAGAGAGAAAGAGAGAGAGAGAGAGAGATCGAAGAGATGGTCTTCGTTTCCGGGAAGGAGACGATGCTGTAATTTCTGCTCGTGTCCTAATTATAACTTCAAAAAGGTACCCGGCAATTCTGAATATTAGAATAATATGGTTCTTTCTCAGTACTAGAACAAGATTCTTCACTATGTTCAACCAATTCACAATATTATACTTGTGTTACAGAAAAGCAATTTTGTAACCCAGTTTTCGCTACGTGCAAATCTGAAAAAAAATTATTATTTTAGAGCGATGTTAAATGCAGGTCAGTTTTGGCTATTGTACAACCCTCATTCTCCGAGGATGGACCCACCCAAGACCACGTAGGCAGAAGTCAAAGTCAAAGAGTCAACACATAAGTCAACCGTTCAAAATACCAAGATAAAGTCGGCCAACAGGCATAGCGGAAGAGTTCGTCAAGCATAGGAGCAGAAGAGAGCCTAGGCGAGTAGGGGTGCACTCGTGCGAGTAGCCCGGATACTCGCCGAAAGGTGGGCGACCATAGGTGATGCTCGCCCATTTGCCCGGGGAGATCGCCTCAATGTCGCTAGTCGCCGGGCAGGGGCTGGGCTATAAACCCCCCCCCCCCCCTACCTCTTGGTTTTCCTATAAATAGGACCCCAGAGGTACTTGGATTGGCACATGGACTTGAGCTCTCGAAACCCTGCTCTTGCATTCTGGAACCTGTCGCACTTGGTCGCTACTCCCGGTACTAGCCAAGTCGGTGCCTTCCTTGTACCCTGCTCGGCCATTTTTTGGTCTTGGAGGGAAAGTCTCTTCGGAGCTTCTGGGTACGTGGTGGGACCTCCCTGCTGCAGCACCTGGGGTCCGGTTCGTTGCTCTTCTAGCTTCTTTGTAGTTGTCAGCCAAGTCATCTCGTTGGATTGCTGGGCGAGTAGCCTCCGGCTGCATCGGTCCGAATCTTGAGGTCAGGATTTTCCTGGCGTCAACAGCTATATGTAGGCCACAATTTTTTAAAAAGAGCGATGTTAAACGCAGGCCAGTTTTAGCTATATGCAGGCCACAGTTTTAAAAAAATATCATTTTTTCTTTTAAAACTTCGGGAAAAATGATTCTAAGTAGTTTAATCTTATGTGTTTTTTTCCTTCCATGCAACCGTGTCCCAAAGGAGTTTACTCGTTTGTCCGAGTCCGATGTGTTTTTAAATTACAACTGGCCTAAAGCGATGGCGACGATCGCGACTTCGTCGGCGATGGCGGCGATGGCGGCGATGGCGGCGTCCGCGACGTCGTCGGCGATGGCGGCGTCCGCGACGTCGTCGGCGATGGCGGCGTCCGCGACGTCGTCGGCGATGGCGGCGTCCGCGACGTCGTCGGCGATGGCGGCGATGGCGGCGATCGCGACGTCGTCGGCGATGGCGGCGTCGTCGGCGACGTCGCCGATGGCGGCGACGTCGGCGATGGCGGCGATGGCGGTGATCTCTCTCTCTCCTCGCACGCATGATATTTTACTTTTTGCTTGGTGATTTATTTAGGAAAATATTAATTTAATTTTTGAATATAGTATGTAAATATGAAATTTGGCCTACATGAATAATTTTTTGGCCTGCATATATCCGCGGCCTGCATATAGCCAAAACCGACATGCATTTACCATTGCTCTTATTTTATTGTATCATAAAAACTGCAAGGTGCAAACAGCTCCAGAAAAAAACATCATGTATCTCTCTCTCTCTCTTCTCAAATCGACATGTGTCTCCATCTGATCTCCCATGCCCTTGGCGCCGCCTCATGCTCCATCTGATCAGGCCTCCTCCCCCCTTGACTTTCTCCTAATTCTCTCAACCACTCCCTCACCGCCCATGGCCTCCGCCGTCCACCTCCGACTGATCGCACCCGCCGCCGCCGTCCCTGCCTCCTCCGATAGCTCACACCCCGCCCACACAGCCGGAGATTTTAATAAAAAAAGAGGTAAATGAAAATCTGAGTCTTCATCTCGCAACCATCGTCACATTTTTTTAATTCAATTTAATTTTTCCAATCTTCTTGAAAACCTGAGTTTTAAAATTGTAATTAATCGTCGTCTCCAATTATTTTTCAATTTTCTTGAAAACCGGTGCTCTCTTAATTATTGTTCAGTTTGCACTTTTTTTTGGCACATAGCCAAACTTAATTTGCACATATAATTGCACAAGTAGGTCCTACACGGATTAATACACATTTCCGTATTTCTAATATAATATTATATCTATATACACATTAAATAAATTTTAAATTTTATTGATGGGTTAAACTTAAATTATACTTAACATCATAATTATATTAGGTGATTGTTATTCGCATACCAATTTTCTCTATTCGCAGATTTTTACTAACCGCAGCTTCAAATGGATACAAAAATACTATTCGCAGACAAACTTGTTATTCGCAAACCAGTTAAAAAAAATTAAAATAAAATAAAAAAGTCCAGAATTTATATATATATATATATATACATTTAGATCCAACTTGTTTGCCACTCAAAGTCTCAATGTTTATCCAGAATTTATATATACACACAGAACACAACCTAAATATACATAAAGCAGCCCAGAATTTATATATATATTTACATAAAACAAGTCCATAATTCATTTTGCTTGCAAAAAAAACACAAATCTATAGCAGGACTACAAATCCTAAAACAGCTCAACTTGTTTGCCACCAAATGCTTGTCCAAGTAATTGGTGATCCATATCAGTCAGGAAGCTCAGAAGTCTGTATCCATGCAAGCGGTGAAGATCGTGCCAATGGAATGTAGCTCTGGCCACACCTGGTTAGGAGAGTATATAATTGGGTTAAAAAGAAAAATTTCACACCAATCAACTTTCTCATAGATGTAATACAAACTACTTTTAGATGTATCAAAACTGCAGCTACTACGATGTTTAAAGCCGCATTTTTTCCTGTGAATACCAAATTCAGAACAAGATATGCAATCAGTGTGTAAAAAATTAAATGGCAACAATAAACAAGACCAAGCTTTTTTTAATGGAACATATATATTAGGATGAAAAAGAAATCTTTTCATAGCAGGACAAGCTGAATTTGTCCTTAAATTTCTTAAAATCAAGCATGAAATCATAGCACTAGTTGTCCTAGGCCACACAAAACTAATTAAAATCTGACATTGCTTATGAAAAAATCATTATATAAAAAAACAAAACAAAAGCTGAATGGTTTGAGCATACAAGAAATCGCAGCAGTAGCAAAATCACAGCACTAGTTGTTCTGTGCAACTAGCTGTTCTGTGCAACTGCACAATCATGCATGTAGAATTAGATAAGTAGTTAATCAGTTGCGCATCATGCCTGTAGAATTATACAAGAATCAAAAGAAGGCGCACACCTCAAAAGTGAAAATCAAAAGTAGGACTCATACAAAAACAAAATGTGCTTCTCCTTCAATGTCATATTAAGTTGTTGAATAGCGCATAAATTTCATTCGTGAGCATAATATTTGACAAATGTATTGCTAAATTGAACAATTTTCAGTGAACACTAACATACCTCAAAACTAGTAGTCATCAAGATTTACTATATCCGTTTTTGTTTCCTCTTGCAACTGAGAATTACCCAATCTTGAAATGTATGTATCATCTCATGGCTCAGCAATCAGATCATGAAACTTTCTCCACATTGAAACAATGCGTGGCAAGGGGCACCCGCCACGCAGTATCAAGTGTACAAAATGATTACCGTCTATGAAGCCCATGCATACTAGTTGCGGGATAGTCGGGGGTCCAAAATTTAAGGGTAGAAAAGTGAGGCATTGAAGTGTAAACAACTGAACTAGTGTTATGTTGTAGTAGGATGGCACCACAAGCCCCATATCTGGCATTGGTATTCATTTGTCTTCCGGTGTCGGTATTTGAGAACAATCAAGAGATGCCAATAAATATGTGTATCTTGATACACCAAAAATATTCGGGTAAAGGATCTCCTTAGTACGTAGTTCCCTAGTCAAGTCCAACCTCACTTGTGCCCAATTTTCCCTCATATCTAATCCTCGTCTTACCACTCGAAAGCCACAATGTCCATCGCCAAGCATATTAATCACTTATATTATGTGATCTGCTATATATGGTGGCATTTGTCTACAAACATCCACATAAAATTGTTGTATAATAGTAAGTGTTGGCTTCCGAAAATGGTAACATATCATCTTTCTTGCAATTTTTCTTCTTTTTACACTGATCTTTTGTGTCATTCTCTCTTTGCAACACATTCAAAATGTGAAGGATTTCTTTTGGTAGACTTGGGATCATCACTTAGCTTTTTGTAAGTGCCCTTCGGTCTACCCTTCAATTTGGGGGGTACTTTAGGCTCAACTGTTTGAGATGTGGATGGATTCATAATTTCTCGTAGTTTTCGTTTTATTTCTTCCCTCTGTTTTGAACTTGTATCCTTGAACCGCCGGCTAATTCCTTCAAATTCAACTGAGATATCATCTGAATATTCAACCTTTCTATCTTCTTCGAAAGACAACTGCCCCCAATGTTTGTGCACCATGCACAATGGAAAAGACATAGCCTCTTTGATATAAGGTACCAATTCGTGAGCGCATGGTAAACCCATAGAATGTCGAACCTTATGTGTGCACTCTCCAGACGGGCTATAACTTGTTGATATTGCAAGGGCCTCCCATTCTCTAATAACTTCTAAAGCATACAATGAGATGTGGCCTACTAAAGCTGTGTGCAACGATCCAGTATATAAAGGGCTGATATGCATAGTACTGTGACCAAATGATCTTTTGATGTCTGTGTGCTGCAAATATATCATTTGATCAAAAGTCCGCACTGATACTTCAATAAATTTCTTCAGCTGACTATGTACACCTTCGACACGGTTGGTAATTGAATTTTCTAAATGAAGGAATCTGTCCACCCATGCAGAGACAAAGTACTCTTTGAATGGATCAAGTCGGCCAAGTGGTGACAACATAAGTGAAGACATTCGGATATTTTTCAGCATATGGTGCTAACATTGCATTAAATTCAATGTTAAACTCATTCTCCGTACGAGCATTAACAATTCTTTGGCATACAACCAAAAAACCCTCACATTCTTTGCCCTTGCTGAAATTTTTTTTGCAGTGCGCCAAAATATTTCTATGTATATGCACTTGACAAAGTATATTTTTTGAATGGGGGAAAACAAACGTATAGCATTCATAAGAGCTAATTCTCTATCAGTAATGAAGACAGTAGACATAGCAGTTGGATCCAGAATTGATTTAAAACAGCTAAGAGCACATATATAGCTTGTTTCAAGCTCATCTGACATAAAAGTGAATGTTGAAAAAAGGACTGATTTGATAACCCCAACTATTGACAAAAGAGGCATCCGGTACCTATTAGTTTTGTATGTACAATCTAGCTGAAAAATAGATGAGAACATAGAACTCAATTTGATAGATGTGAAGTGAGCAAAGAATAAGCCCTTCAACTGTGTGGTGTTCGCTGTAACGGTGTTGAAGCTAACATAACCAACAGCCGTAATACACTTATATAAAAACTGAATTTGAGTCAATCCCCAACTCTTTCTTATGTAATGCTACCCTTTGGTCATAAATAGTTCTCATTGTGGTGGTATTTTATATTTCTTTTCTTTAGGGCAGAAAATAATTTTCTTGGCTTAACTCCTGATGAGTACATAACCTCAACCAATTTCTCTTCGTTTTCATTCAATCTTTCGGTATAGGGATGTGCCTCCAAGTGAACAACATTATGGTTATGAGTGCCACATAATACTTCTACTCGCCATTCATCAACATTAGCATCTTTCTGTCCATTAATGGAAAAAGGACACCCACATTTTGTAGTGGTTATTTTCCTCAAATTTTGTTTAACCCATCCCTTTTTATTCTGACTCTTGTGGGGATAACATGTTCTATCGCATCCAAGTAAAACATGAGGTCGTGATCTGCCAATTAGTTTATCAAAGCTCTATATCGTCACGACAAAGCTAAGAGATCTACCAATATTACGTGCTCAAGCAATTAGTGTTGGATCTGTAGGCGCCCTTAGAGGGGGGTGAATAAGGGTTTTAAAATTTTTTAATATATTTTGTAGAAACTTGAAAACTTAGTAGATCAAAATAGTGATTTTGAATAAAGATCTAAATTGTTTTATAATAAAAGAGAGGATAATAAACAATTTAGAGAAATAGATAACAAATCAATTTTATTACACAAAGAGAGACATGATTACTATTAATAAAAATGATTACAAAAATAGATTTCTATAACGCTAGAAATCGGAGGCGACTAGTAAGACTCTTGGGTTTTCTATCCCGACTCGTATCCCCACGAACCGGTGGCTTTTGCCTATCCTCCCCTGGATCTGGCCTCAAGCCGCTCTAGTCAATCCTCCCCCGGATACGGCCTCGAGCACCCCTTAGATCTACACTCTATACTTAGTCTCCAACACGAGGCGAATTTCTGCCCTAAGTCCTACCCAGACCTAATCGCCAACACGAGGCGAATTCACTACACGAGTACAAAAGAGTAAAGAAATGAAACAACAACAATGTAAAAACTCCCTATGTGAATCTATTGAAGAAGTAGACGAAGACCCGCAGAGTATGATCGTAGTCGATGCGGTCTTTCGTCACGATGATGAAGCGTGATGAAATCTTCTTCAATGATCTCCTTAAGCCTTCATGAATTTGTGGGAGTTTCCCTCTGAAACTTCCTCTATATGCTGTGACGCGAAGCTCTGGAATTTATGGTTAAGAGAGGATACTCAAGACGGATCAAAGGGGTCCATTTTATAGAGTTGAAGCTAGCGTCTGCGCTATCGCTACCGCCGACGCAAGGTTGATTTAGGAATTATTCTCTGCGGAAGAATCTATCAATTCAAGGCAAGCTGGCCGTCATTCCTCTTGTGCATCGAGCTACCGCCCGCGCTATCCCTACCGCCGGCGCTATCTCGGTTTAGGCATTATTTTGCGTGTGAGAATCTTTCATTTCAAGGCAAGCTGACCGTCATTCCTTTTGTGCATTAAGCTACCGTCGACGCTATCCGCTACCGCCAGCGCTAGTGGCCATGTTGGAGTTTTGGCTTCAAACTTGGGCGCAACCTTCTTATGTTATCCTTAAGTCATATGACATTGTTTCATGCACACTTAAACACACATGATCAAATACACATAGGATTTGTTATTCTCAAACTTAGGAGATGCGGAAGACCATGTTCCAACAATTAGCTCATCCCTTGACGAAAATATGAGATTCGTCTGAAAATGATTTGTCATATCTAATAGCAAAAAATTATTATTTCAGAATATTTAGGTAAACAAATTACCATTTAAGAGGTAAACATACAAGAAAATGTTGAGACATTACCATTTGCGCACAAAGGACGTGGAATATTAACAATAATATTGTCTTTATTGCTGTTGTCGGCTTCTTCATCCATAAAATCGTCTGCACAAGAAACAATTTTGCATTACATAAAATAAAATCAATTCAGAAACAATGTTGTTCAAACTAAAATAACAAACCAAAATAACAAAAACTAAAATAGCCAAATAATTTAGCTCAAAACTGTTCAATTCAGAAATCCATTCAGAAATAACTTGCAGTTGTTCAGAAACAATTCAGAAACAATTCAAAAACTAAAATAACTTGCAGCTGTTCAGAAACAATTCACTTGCACTTGTTCAGAAATCAATAACATTACCACTTGCAGCTGCAAGTTATATGTATGTATATAGTAAACAATAACATTACCACTTGCAGCTGTTCAAAAATCAAAATAGATCAAAGCTAACAAGTTATATGTCTGCTCAAAGCTAACAAGTTATATGGAGCTAACAAGTTATATGTTTGTTCAGAAATCAATAACAACGACCTTATATTATTTTAGAAACCAATATATGTCCAAACTAAAATAACTTGCAGCTGACCCTTCTAACATAATGCATAACCAAAATAACAAAAACCCTCTGGGTGCGCTTCATATGAGAGTGAACTCAAAACAATCTAAGATGACATTACCCTAAGTCAAATGCATCCTAGAGTGAAAAGGGAAGAAAAGGGAAAAAATCTGGCCAAGTTTTATAAAGGCCCCCTTTTTCAATAAAGTTTAGCAAAAGGTGTGAAGACCCCCTTTTCTGGGCTTCCCAAAATGATCGGCACAGAATCAATAAGAGATCACAGTACAATAAAATCATAACAATTTTTATTTCAGCTGATTTACAAATTACATTTTACAGACTTTCTAAACGTTCTAAAAATACACAATAATTTTCATTACAGTCACGAAGATGGCTTTCTGATCCTTCCTCAAGTGCTTTGTATACTTTGATCCATACCTGGTCTAACTCTTCTGGTGTAGGCCTCTGTTGCACAACTGGAGACGTACCTGTGACCTAAAATAGTAAATCCATAACGGGTTAGTCATAAATATGACTAAGTGAGACAGCATCTCGTGAAACTGTGTATACAGGCAACAAAGAGTTATATCAATATGCATACATGGAAACAAAAATGCAGTTACATCGATATATATAATCTTTTCTTGAAAGCCCCCTTTATTTAGGTTCCATTTACTGGGAAATACTTGGGTAATGCATATCTTGAATTGGCCACACCCCCGAAGGGCATAATTGTAGGCTCACCCCTACTGGTGAATCCTCAGTGGATGCCTCCACGTCACCGGATTCG
This sequence comes from Dactylorhiza incarnata, assembly GCA_033032865.1. NCBI lineage: Eukaryota > Viridiplantae > Streptophyta > Magnoliopsida > Asparagales > Orchidaceae > Dactylorhiza > Dactylorhiza incarnata. Next base: position 737,847 of record JAWHQI010000383.1, read on the forward strand.
AAGCCCTCGTATTCCCCCATGCCAGCTTTTAAATATGATTTGTTATTTAAGACAAATTCCCCTCAGAATATATATCGCTATAAGTGTTTCCCTCACCCACATTCGATTAGCGATTCCATCATTTATAATTCAAATGCACAGGCAGTCTTCTTACAATAAAAATTGAAAATTTTGAAATTACTTGAATAGATAAAATTCCAAGAGATAGAATACTCACCACCGCCTTTCCGTTCCCTTTGTTCGTATTGCCACGATTTGACTGAGAAGCCATCCCTGACTTTCTGGGTCTTGGAAACCACTATAACATATACCTATTCAGTCGGGTTGCTTCACAATTTGTAATCGTAACGTATATAGTGAACCAATGAAATCGAAAACAAAGCTCGAGAAAAATATTATATCGAATTGTATCCTTTTGTTGGACACGAAAAATATGTCTCGAAATGTACCAAAACCAGGTCTCCAAATGGACTTCCCGTCCTCTTAATTTGTCGTCCAACAAGTCTACAAAATAGTGACGAAAACAATGAGAAAAATAGCGATAATATCAGTGAGAAAAGTATAGAAATCTGTCCCGAATGTTCTCTAAAAATCAGTGAGAATTCATGTAGAAATCAGTGAATCAGTACAAATATCAGTGAATCAAATATAGGGCAAACCAACTCATAGTAGCATAGTAACAGAAAAGGATTTTTAAGTATAGTAACCAGCAGGCACAAAAGCAGAGAGGTATAGAAGGGGGAGTTATATACCAGCAGCACAGGAAAAGAAGGAGGGGTAGTTCCAGGCGGTGACAACAGTCAACAGCAGCAGCAATGGCGCAGAGCGGCGGCAGCAGCGGCGCAATCAGTAGCAGGAAACAGAGTCAGAAGTAGGGCATAGTTGAGAGGAGGTAGGGGAAGAGAAAGAGAGAACTCCCATGGTATTTAAAGGCAAGGATAAGTGGTCAAGAGGTAACAGGACAGTCACCTAAATCAGCCATCAACAGCCAAGTGTCAACATAGAGCATCCAAGTGTTTACACTTGTCAAATACAGCCAAAAACAGGTGGCACCAAAGCAAAAACAGCCACCCATAAGTGTCACCAAGGTAAGGACAGCCACCAACAAATTTTACCAACCAACAACACATGTCACCAAGTCAAAATCAGTCAACGACACATGTCAAAAGTCCACCTCCAAGTCAAAGACAGCCAACAAAACCCAAAATAAATAACCAAAAGCCAACAACAACTGAGTTATAATACTCTTCCAGCCAAGTCAACATAAACCAATCCAGCCAACTTAAACCAAATAACCCTTTGAAACTCAAGTCCAATCACCACATAAAGCCAAGTAAATACCAAATCCAAACCAAACTCAGCCACCATAAAATGGTTAATGAGAAAACAAAAACAAAAGCGCGAAAAATTATTGCCTGCCTTGCGCTTATCATCATCGGGGATTTCATAATATACATAAGTATTTTATGGTCGTTACAATTCATCCCTCCTTACAAAGATTTTCGTCCTCGAAAATCTTGAAACATAAAGGAATACTTCTACTTACGCCGATAGGCTCTAAGTTGAACGCTCGGGGCTGAATTTGACGTTCTTCTGGAACATCTGAAGGAGGAGCAGAAGTCTGAACAGGAGCAGGTGCTGAGGGAGGTGCGGGTGCAGGAGTTGATGCTGATGCGAAAGACTCAGCAATCAAATTATATAGTTGTCGTTGCAGAGGAGGTTGAGAATTAAGTTCTTTCATTCGCAGTTTTGGGCAATTCCTCTTTGTGTGGCCTGGCTCACGATAATAGTAGCAAGCGCCAATCAAGCATTCACCGCGATGATATCTATTGCATTTCACACATTTGTTTGTGGTTGCTTGAGATGCGGTACTACTTGATGGACCAGTCTGGAGTAATTTTGTATCTTTACTCTGCGTTTCAACCTGGTTTGAAATCTCTGTGACTTTTCTCTTCCCACTCTCCCGATTCTTTTGTGATTTTCCTTGATCAATTTCGACTAATCATGCTCGCTCGACCAACTTTCTGTAATCAAGAATATCGAGGGGTACGAGGAGATTGCGAATGTCATCTTGTAGTCCTTGTTGAAACTGTAGGCAACGATCTTCTTCGGCCGCTACGAGAGAATCGGCATAATATGCCAATTTTGAGAATTCTGTTTCATATTCTAAAACTGTCTTTGTTCCCTGAACGAGTCGTAGAAATCGATCGTGCAGAACTCGCTTCTCTGACCGGGACACAAACCAGTTAGTGAATTCGTGAAGGAAGAGTTCCCAAGTCACTACTCTACGTTGACCAAACTTGGTAGTGACGATGTTGTTCCACCAGCGTTTTGCTGCGCCTTCTAGTAAAAATGACGTGAATTCAACTTTTCGATCTTCTGGGCAACGCATGACTTGGAAGATGGTTTCGATACGAAGTATCCAGTCTTCCGTTTCCAAGGGAGTCAGACCTCCTACGAAAGTTGGTGGTTTTAAGTCCATAAACTGTTTGAGGTCGTAGTCCACTTGTCGGTATTGGGGTGTCGGTGCTGCCACTGTTGGAAGAATATTCGGAGGAGGATTCATTGGGTATTGTTGAGGTTGCTGTGGGGGATTTGGAGCTTCTTGTGGAAGAGTTGGTCCTAATGTAGTTAATGTTGGGAAGACTAATTTCAAGTCTTCTGCGATGGATAACACTAAATCGGAAGGACGCCTACGATTTTGATGACCATTATCACTTGCTTCCGATCGGGTCATTTCTTGATGATCGAGATCTGCTTGAGTCTCCTGACGACGTTGACCACGACGACTGGAATAGACGTGAACAGGTTCCTATAAACAAAACGGGTATTAATTACGATACAGTTTAAGGTTTGTGTTATGTCTTTATACTGCTTCCAATCATACTTATTGAAAACCTGCTTTGATACCACTTGTGAAGACCCCTTTTTCTGGGCTTCCCAAAATGATCGGCACAGAATCAATAAGAGAGCACAGTACAATAAAATCTTAACAATTTTTATTTCAGCTGGTTTACAAATTACATTTTACAGACTTTCAAAACGTTCTAAAAATACACAATAATTTTCATTACAGTCACGAAGATGGCTTTCTGATCCTTCCTCAAGTGCTTTGTATACTTTGATCCATACCTGGTCTAACTCTTCTGGTGTAGGCCTCTGTTGCACAACTGGAGACGTACCTGTGACCTAAAAATAGTAAATCCACAACGGGTTAGTCATAAATATGACTAAGTGAGACAGCATCTCGTGAAACTGTGTATACAGGCAACAAGGAGTTATATCAATATGCATACATGGAAACAAAAATGCAGTTACATCGATATATATAATCTTTTTTTGAAAGCCCCCTTTATTTAGGTTCCATTTACTGGGAAATACTTGGGTAATGCATATCTTGAATTGGCCACACCCCCGAAGGGCATAATTGTAGGCTCACCCCTACTGGTGAATCCTCAGTGGATGCCTCCACGTCACCGGATTCGAAGCCCTCGTATTCCCCCATGCCAGCTTTTAAATATGATTTGTTATTTAAGACAAATTCCCCTCAGAATATATATCTCTATAAGTGTTTCCCTCACCCACATTCGATTAGCGATTCCATCATTTATAATTCAAATGCACAGACAGTCTTCTTACAATAAAAACTGAAAATATTGAAATTACTTGAATAGATAAAATTCCAAGAGATAGAATACTCACCACCGCCTTTCCGTTCCCTTTGTTCGTATTGCCACGATTTGACTGAGAAGCCATCCCTGACTTTCTGGGTCTTGGAAACCACTATAACATATACCTATTCAGTCGGGTTGCTTCACAATTCGTAATCGTAACGTATATAGCGAACCAATGAAATCGAAAACAAAGCTCGAGAAAATAGCAATATTATATCGAATTGTATCCTTTTGTTGGACACGAAAAATATGCCTCGAAATGTACCAAAACCAGCTCTCCAAATGGACTTTCCGTCCTCTTAATTTGTCGTCCAACAAGTCTACAAAATAGTGACGAAAACAACGAGAAAAATAGCGATAATATCAGTAAGAAAAGTATAGAAATCTGTCCCGAATGTTCTCTAAAAATCAGTGAGAATTCATGTAGAAATCAGTGAATCAGTACAAATATCAGTGAATCAAATATATGACAAACCAACTCATAGTAGCATAGAAACATAAAAGGATTTTGAAGTATAGTAACCAGCAGGCACAAAAGCAGAGAGGTATAGAAGGGGGAGTTATATATCAGCTGTTGAAACCAGCAACTGGTCTCCTGAGTTCGGACCCACTGGGGGGTGTAGCCGACGCTTACTTCTCCCTCCCTAGACTCTCTGACCGGTGGATGAGAAACTTGGAATAGACCCAAGGCTATAGCGAGGAGGTCCCGCCACACGCCCGGAAGATCTTAGAGAGCTTCCCCTCCCAAACCAAAGCTCAGTCGGGCACCTTGGAGGACACTGACTGCCAACCAAAACTAGCCTGGAGGAGAGGACTCTTAAGGAATCGGCCTTCCTCCAAGGTGCCCTTAAGGGTCTATTTATAGGTTTTTCCAGGCTGGTCTGCAAATAGCATGAATCCGCCTTTTAATTTTGCTAACCGCACCCCAGATCGGTCTGCTAATAGCCCAACTCCGCTGTTCTAAAGGGCTATTTGCAGCCCACAAGGGGCATCATGGTCATTTCCTCCTTAAAGCCCTTAGGGACGAGTGGTCCATGAGGGTACCACTCGCTGAATGCTCACTTGACTGGGCGAATGCTTATATCTCTGGGCGAGTGGTCCACGAGAGTGCCACTCGCCGATTTCTTCTTCCCGCCCATGGCTCGCCCCCTACTTACATCGGGGGTCCTTCCACCCGCCTCAGCCTGGGCGAATGGTCCGGCTGACCTAGGTCTCGCCAGTGGGCTTGGGGGGGCCCACTCAGCGAATACGGGTTGTACATAATCCCCGCTCTTTGCGAGTGGTTCCTACGCTCAGAAAGAACAGTCCATCCTGGTATTCGGTGAGTGATGGCTGACTGGTCCCATAAGATTCTGTGGGTCCCACCGTTGCCCTATATATATCTCTTCATGTCAGATTTTCCTGGAACGCTTTCATTCCTCGATTCAGAGCATCTTCTCTCCCTTAGCCTTTCGCCGATATCAATGTCTTCCCACAAACCTTCCGCGAGACCCCTCTCGCAGGAGATGATCGAGCGCCTGGCTGCGGCCCAAAGTGTAACCGCCCCCAAGGCTGCCAAATTTGCTCCATGGCTTATGTCTAAACGGGATCCGAGTGCCCCCTACGTCTCGCGTCGAGCCAAGGCGATTCAGCTGAATCGTCAAAGGGGCGAGACCGCCTCGGAGTCTCCGGCGAATACTCCTCCGGCGAATACCCCTCCGACGAAAACTCCTCCGGCGAATACCCCTCCGGCGAAAACTCCTCCGGCGAGAAATCCTCCGGACCCCGGGATGCAGGTATGAGGATTCCTCCTGTCTTTCTGTTTGGTTCCTGTCCCCTATCCTGCATTCGCTCTGGCCGTTCGCAGGGGATTTCGGTGCCTGAGGCCAGCCACGGGGCAGTCTAGAGCAGTGTCGCGGTGCCACCTCTCGCGAACAAGAGGCCTCCTCCAGACCTGGACCTTGCTCCTCCGCCCCCTCCGGGCGAGACCACATTGCAGTCCGGTAAGTTGTGAACCCTATTGATTCGTCCTTCATACTGCTCGTCACTGACCATTGTTTTTCGTAGCCCTCGACCCCGACCTTTTGCCGCGGGACTTCATTCCTCCGAGTTCCCCTGCTCGACCGAATCCTCCCGTGCTTGCGGATGAGCCGAGGGTGTCTCCCGAGAAGGGACCCAGTCAACAGGACCGCGCGGATGATCCTGCAGATGCTCCAGCCCCTTCTTCACAGCCCTACCGTCCTGGAAAGAGAAAGGTCCTACCTCCCGCCGGTTTGTTTAAAATGCACCCCCATTCGTCTCGTCCCCCCGGTCATGGGGACCCCTCACTAGGTTAGCGACCTCTGCTGCATTTAGCGCATTCGCTTTGTTTAACGCGACTGACCAGTCTATGATCTCGCAGGCTATCGGGAAGCCTCTCCCTTTGGATCCTACCACGAGGGGGAAGACGGAATGCTCTCGCCTCTCCCCTCTCCCGGGGATTTCTCTGACTTCCTCGGCGACTCCTCAGATCATGCGACCCTGAAGGAGTGAGTCACGGAGGTCTTGGGGAAGCTCATCCATATCTAACGGAACATCGCCGGCCAGGTGGATGATGTGCGGATGGAGGTCACACGCGAGCTGAAGGACCTTCGGAAGGACTATTCACGCCTTCTGGCGGCGGTGGAGCGTCTGGGAGGTGAAGGAGGGGAGCTTTCTCCCGGGAGGCACGCTGCGCGAGCCCGGGATCAGCTTCAGCTGGCGTCTCACGAGATCACCTCCATGCTCGCGTATTATCGTCCGCGAATGCCTCCGGAGGCTGGGTACCTGAAGGAGGAGGCCGAATGCCTCTCTGCCCGACAGATCGTCCCCGAGCTCTACATTCTGATCCCCTTCCCGGAAGATGAGGACGGCGAGCCGCGAGAAGACGCCCTCCTACCGGATTCGAGCGAAAGCGATGGATCTTCTGGCGAGAAGCCTGCCGATCCATGAGATGGGCCCTTTGTATTTTTTTGTTCTCTTTTTATTCTTCATTTTTGGATGTAATCATGAACTGGGCGAGTCCCCTTGAAAGATATATTGATTACAATTTTTGTGCTATCTTAATTTTTTCTCATTCGCCGCTATATCTCGCTAGGCTCATTAGGACGCTAGGCCGTAGTGTAACTGTCTTGACCACTCGCCGCTGCTCGTTGACGACCTAGGATGCATCGCTCTTTTCGACTTCCCGCTACCGAGTGAGCCTTTGGACCATTCGCGCATCACGGGGCTGCGTTTAGGTAGTTATGAAAGGGAGGTGAGATCACCGTTCCGGCGCGTGGTCTATGTGAGTGCTCTTGAGGTCACTCCTTGAGAATTTAGAACCTGTCACCGAGTGAGCCTTCAGACCTGCCAGCTAGATGAGAGCCTAGACAGTGGGTCTGCTCGGGGCCATTTTTCCTTCAACATAGAACCTGCCACCGAGTGAGCCTTCGGACCTGCCAGCTAGATGAGAGCCTGGACAGCGGGTCTGCTCGGGGCCATTTTTCCTTCAACATAGAACCTGCCACCGAGTGAGCCTTCGGACCTGCCAGCTAGATGAGAGCCTGGACAACGGGTCTGCTCGGGGCCATTTTTCCTTCAACATAGAACCTGCCACCGAGTGAGCCTTCGGACCTGCCAGCTAGATGAGAGCCTGGATAGCGGGTCTGCTCGGGGCCATTTTTCCTTCAACATAGAACCTGCCACCGAGTGAGCCTTCGGACCTGCCAGCTAAATGAGAGCCTGGACAGCGGGTCTGCTCGGGGCCATTTTTCCTTCAACATAGAACCTGCCACCGAGTGAGCCTTCGGACCTGCCAGCTAGATGAGAGCCTGGACAGCGGGTCTGCTCGGGGCCATTTTTCCTTCAACATAGGACCTGCCACCGAGTGAGCCTTCGGACCTGCCAGCTAGATGAGAGCCTGGACAGCGGGTCTGCTCGGGGCCATTTTTCCTTCAACATAGGACCTGCCACCGAGTGAGCCTTCGGACCTGCCAGCTAGATGAGAGCCTGGACAGCGGGTCTGCTCGGGGCCATTTTTCCTTCAACATAGAACCTGCCACCGAGTGAGCCTTCGGACCTGCCAGCTAGATGAGAGCCTGGACAGCGGGTCTGCTCGGGGCCATTTTTCCTTCAACATAGAACCTGCCACCGAGTGAGCCTTCGGACCTGCCAGCTAGATGAGAGCCTGGACAGCGGGCCTGCTCGGGGCCATTTTTCCTTCAACATAGAACCTGCCACCGAGTGAGCCTTCAGACCTGCCAGCTAGATGAGAGCCTGGACAGCGGGTCTGCTCGGGGCCATTTTTCCTTCAACATAGAACCTGCCACCGAGTTAGCCTTCGGACCTGCCAGCTAGATGAGAGCCTGGACAGCGGGTCTGCTCGGGGCCATTTTTCCTTCAACATAGAACATGCCACCGAGTGAGCCTTCGGACCTGCCAGCTAGATGAGAGCCTGGACAGCGGGTCTGCTCGGGGCCATTTTTCCTTCAACATAGAACCTGTCATCGAGTGAGCCTTCGGACCTGCCAGCTAGATGAGAGCCTGGACAGCGGGTCTGCTCGGGACCATTTTTCCTTCAACATAGAACCTGCCACCGAGTGAGCCTTCGGACCTGCCAGCTAGATGAGAGCCTGGACAGCGGGTCTGCTCGGGGCCATCTTTGGAGCTTTCGGAGTTTTTCCTACAAGCTGCAGTATCAATCTCAAACACATATGTTAAACAAAATATTCTTATTTCAAAACATTTTCATTACATAGTTTTAGGGATAGAAACGTTTAAGATCGTCACCGCTCCAGGTGTGGCTGAGGGGTTGGCCCTCCACGTTCTGAAGGCGATACCCCCCAGACTTTAGCGCTTCCTCCACGACATAGGGACCTTCCCAGTTGGGATTAAGCTTTCCCACTGCGGCAGACCTCCCGGCCGCGTCAACCTTCTTGAGCACTAGGTCCCCTTTTTCGAACTGCTTGACCCTGATGTGCTTGTCGAAGTACTTGGCCATCCGCCGCTTGACCTCTTCTTGGCGAATGGATGCTAGATCCCGGGCTTCTTCGATGAGGTCGAGGGAGAGCCGCAACTCCTCTTCGTTCCCAACTCTCCAATCTTCCTCTCCATTCGTGGCGGCCTTTACCCGTGGCGTCATGACTTCGAACTCTATGGGAATGACGGCCTCGCAGCCGTGAGAGAGATTGAAAGGGGTCTCTCCAGTGGCGGTGTTGGGGGTGGTTCTTAAAGCCCACAGGACCGAGGGGAGCTGCTCCACCCAATTGCCCTTAAGACTTTCCACCTTCTTCTTGAGCAAGTTCAGGATAATCTTGTTTGCCGCCTCCACCTGCCCGTTGCTCCTGGGATGGTGGACGGATGCAAACCTGAGGTCTATCCCCAGCTGGCTACAAAAACTGATGAGCTCCTCGCTGGCGAATTGCGGGCCATTATCTGTGACTATGGCTTGCGGAAGCCCATGTCGACAGATGATCTCCCCCCATATGAAGTTGCGGATCACCTGGGATGTGACTTTGGCCAGCGCCTTGACTTCCAACCACTTCGAGAAGTAGTCGATCATGACCAAGAGGAATCTCCTCTGCCCACTGGCCTGGGGAAAGGGTCCCACCAGATCCATCCCCCATATGGCGAACGGCCAGGGCGCCGTGATACTCCTTAGCCTCTGAGCAGGCATGAGCTGAAGCAGGGCGAACATCTGACATTTCTGGCATTTCTTAGCGAAGGCCGCCGCATCTCTACTCAAGGTCGGCCAAAAGTACCCCTGCCTCATTATTCTCGCCTCCAACATCCTGCTCCCCGAGTGGCTGCCACACTCGCCGGAGTGAACTTCTTCCAAGATCCTCGGGACTTCATCTTCTGAGATGCATCGGGCTAAGAGGCCCGAGAGGGTCTTCCGATACAGATCCCCCTCATGGAGCACATAGTAGGCGGACTTGTACTGGAAGCGCCTTTGGTCTGGAACATCCTCCGGGAATTTCCCTGTTGCAAGGAAGGTAACGAAGGGATCCTTCCAAGAGGGCCGCTGCTCTATTTCCATGAGTTCCCCTTCCTCGATCGAAGGACGGAACAGATCTGTTAGGGTTCCTCCGGCTCGGGGACCGGCCTTGGCCAAGCGATCCGCCTGGGTGCTCTCCTCCCGAGGGATGTGCCTGATGGAGAAAGTCTTGAACGCTCCAATGAGGCTTCTCACTTTGGCTAAGTATCTTATGAGTGTAGGTTCCCTCGTCTCGAACTCCCCCTTGATCTGAGAGGCTATTATCATTGAGTCGGTGAGAACCTCCACATCATGGACTCCCAGTTCCCGAGCCAGACGCAAGCCGGCGATCACTGCCTCATACTCCGCCTGGTTATTGGTGATTGGGAAATGTATAACGAGTGTCTGCTCGATCTTCATCCCGTGAGGGCTCTCCAGCACTACCCCTCCTCCGAGAGAATTCTTACCCGAGGCCCCGTCAACCAGCAGCTTCCATGGAACATGACGAGGGGCTTGACCCTCCTCCATCTCGGCCACATAATCTGCCATGAAATCCGCCACCACCTGTGCCTTCATGGATAGCCGAGGGACGAAGGTGATATTGAACTCGCTGAGTTCTATCGACCACTTCGCTAGCCTCCCCGAATGCTCTACTCCTTCGAAGATCTAGCGAAGAGGGTGGTCCGTCACTACTTGAATTGAATGAGCCTGGAAGTATGGCCTGAGTTTTCTTGCTGCGACGACCAGAGCAAAGGCCAACTTCTCCAAGATTGGGTATCTGAGCTCCGCCTCCCTCAGGACCCTGCTCACGTAGTAGATGGGCAGCTGCTTCTTGCCTTCTTCCCGGACCAGGACGGAGCTTACGGCCTCAGTCCCGACTCCGAGGTACAAGGCTAGGTCCTCGCCCTCCTTGGGACCTTGGAGTAGCGGAGCCTTGGGGAGCTGACCCTTCAAGGCCTGGAAGGCCTCCTCGCATTCCTTTGTCCACTCAAATTTCTGGTTGCCTCGTAACGTTTTGAAGAAGGGGGAGCATTTCTCTCCGGCCCGGGAGAGAAACCTGCTCAACCCCGCGAGTTTTCCCGTCAAGCGCTGGACCTCCTTGGCATTCCGAGGCGATCCCAACTCCATGATGGCTTTGACCTTGTCCGGGTTAGGTTCTACCCCCGAAGGGGTGAGAAGGTGTCCCAGGAATTTCCCCTTGTTGGCCCCGAACACACACTTTAGGGGGTTCAGGTGCATCTTGTACTTGCGTAGGGTGACGAAGGTTTCCTCGAGGTCTCGGAGATGAATGCCCACGCTCTTGCTCTTCACCATGAGGTCATCTACGTAAACCTCCAAGTTTCTTCCTCTTTGCTCCTTAAAAACCCGGTCCATCATCTTCTGGTAGGTTGCTCCTGCATTTTTCAGCCCAAAGGGCATCATCTTATAGCAGTAGCACCCCTCCCGGGTGATGAAAGAGACATCTTTGATATCCGGGGGGTGCATCCTGATTTGGTGATAACCTGAAAAAGCATCCAAAAAACTCATCACAGAAAAACCGACGGCTGAGTCAACCAGCGCGTCGATCCGAGGCAGGGGATAACAATCCTTAGGGCAGGCTTTGTTTAATAAAGAAAAGTCAATACACATACGCCAGCGACCATCGCCCTTTTTTACCATGACGACATTGGAGACCCAGCCTGGATACTGGATCTCCGATACAAAACCTGCTTCAAGGAGCTTGGCCACCTCCTCGCGGATTGGTTCTTCGAGCTTGTCGGCGAAGGCCCTCCTTTTCTGTCGGATGGGGCGGGCTCCTGGCTCAAGGTTGAGACGATGGCAAGCCACGTCTGCTTCAATGCCGGGCATGTCTGCCGCGCTCCATGCGAAGATGTCCATGTTCTTCTGAATGCACTCCAGCATCCTCACCCTGTCTTCCGGGCTGAGGCCCCCGCTGACACGCACCTTCTCCACCCTTCCTCCCTGGGTGATAACCTCCATCTCCACTACTTCCTCTGCCGCCTCAAGCCGGGCCAGCTCTTCCCATCTGCCCCTCGCTTCTCGCCCCTCTACCCTGGCCTTCTCCTCTGTCGCACCTTCCTCCTCCATTGGTTCGACCTGCTCCTCCTGAGCTACCTCCATCTCCTTTCCTCGGGAACTACCCTCTTCCTCTTCTCCCCTCTTCTCCACTCCTTCTTCTGGCCCCTCCGGCCTCCTCATCTCTTCATCCATCTTCTCAGCCTCCGCCATCCAAGAGATGGTGTTGACGGCAGTCACATAGCACTGTCTGGCCACCTTTGCATCTCCCGGGATTCGGATCTGGACTCCTCCACTATGGAACTTCAAGCACTGGTGGTATGATGAGGGAACACATCGGAAGGCACTGATGAGGGGGCGCCCAAATATGGCATTGTAGCTGCTCGGAGCGTCAACGATGACGAACCGGCAGTTCCTCGGGACCCCTCCTAATGTCACCTGGAGGCCGACACCTCCCTCAACCTCCTTCCATTCTCCTGAGAAACCAAACAGCGGCCCATCAGAGGCCTGCACCCTCTTCTTCTCCACCTCCATCGCATCGAAAGCCTTCTTGAAGATAACATTCACCGAGCTCCCATTGTCCACCAGGATCCGGGAGACCGTGAAGTTTTCTATCGCCGTCTGGATCACCAGGGCGTCGCAGAACGGGTCCTTATAATCGGGTATATCTTCCGAGGAGAAGGTGAGCTTCTCTGTGGGGGGTGGGGTCTGGGAAGTTGATGCGACGTCTTTCTGGAACATCGCCTGGAAGCTCCTTTTGCGAGAGGCCTCTATCCCAACCCCACCATGAATCACCCTGATTCCCCCTGGCTCCTGTATCCGCCCTGTCCTCGCATCGGTCCTCTTCCGCTTCTGGGAGCACTTCCTCGATCCTGGCCTGCTGCCGCCGTGGCTGACCTCTCCCTCTCATCTCCAAGAATTCTGGGCAGGTGGCGGTCGCGTGACCTTCTTCCTGGTGAAAGTCACAATAGGGCAACGCCACCCTGCCCCCTCTTCCTGCTCTTCCTCTCCCTCCTCTTGCTCCTCTACCTTCTCTTCCTCGGCCTACTGTCATAGCTTGCTCCCTTGGGGGGTGAGGGGGTCTGGGGCCTTGCCTCCACCCCGGATTCATTCCTCATACCTCTCTTCCTTGGTACCCCCCTTCCTGACCTCTCGCTGGTCCTTCCTGGTGCCTCCAGCCCAACCTGTTGTTGGGCTCTTGATTCCTCCAATTCTGAGGCGGTCTTTCGAACCCCTGACCCCTGGGTTCTTCTCGCCTTCTTCCTTCTTACTTCCTCACCTCAGGCTCGCTCATCTTCGCCAACCTTTTGTAGAACTCCGGGTTGGCCGTCTCCCCTTCAATCTCCTCTACTGCTCGCTTCATCAACTCCTCAAAGGACAAAGGAGGCCTTCTCTTCAGGTCCATCTTGAAGAACCCATCTCGCAACCCTACGATGAACGCCATCTTGAGGGCGAATCCCGGCACCTCCTGCACAAGGTGTATCTCCTCCTGGAACCTATCCACGTAATGCGCCAGGGATTCCTCCTCCCTTTGCCTGATCTTAAAGAGAGCCTCTGCATCCTTCTTCCTCTTTTTTGACGTCGAGAAGCGCACCCGAAAGCCTCGGCGCAGATCCTCGAACGCGTAGATGGAACCTGCGGGAAGCTGGTGGAACCAGTCCCTTGCTTTCTCCTTCAGGGTGGTTGCGAAGAGTCGGCATTGAAAAGCATCCGACATGGGAAGGATTGATGTCATGTCCTCAAACCACTGCAGGTGTACGACTGAGTCCTCCTTGCCGGTGTAGTAGGACATCTCCGGCCCTCGAAACTCCACTGGCACTGGGGCCAAGAGGATCATCTCGCAAAAGGGGCTCCCTTCCCCTGCTCGGCGAATGGTCCGCTCGCGCGGAGCCAGCTCGCACACCTCAGCACTCGTCGGGCAGCTTGGAGGACACTGACTGCCAACCAAAACTAGCCTGGAGGAGAGGACTCTCAAGGAATCGGCCTTCCTCCAAGGTGCCCTTAAGGGTCTATTTATAGGTTTTTCCAGGCTGGTTTGCAAATAGCATGAATCCGCGTTTTAATTTTGCTAACCGCACCCCAGATAGGTCTGCTAATAGCCCAACTTCGCTGTTCTGAAGGGCTATTTGCAGCCCACAAGGGGCATCATGGTCATTTCCTCCTTAAAGCCCTTAGGGACGAGTGGTCCATGAGGGTACCACTCGCCGAATGCTCACTCGATTGGGCGAATGCTTATATCTCTGGGCGAGTGGTCCACGAGAGTGCCACTCGCCGATTTCTTCTTCCGCCCATGGCTCGCCCCCTACTTACACCGGGGGTCCTTCCACCCGCCTCAGCCTGGGCGAATGGTCCGGCTGACCTAGGTCTCGCCAGTGGGCTTGGGGGGGCCCACTCAGCGAATACGGGTTGTACACCAGCAGCACAAGAAAAGAAGGAGGGGTAGTTCCAGGCGGTGACAACAGTCAACAGCAGCAGCAATGGTGCAGAGCGGCGGCAGCAGCGGCGCAATCAGTAGCAGGAAACAGAGTCAGAAGTAGGGCACAGTTGAGAGGAGGTAGGGGAAGAGAAAGAGAGAACTCCCATGGTATTTAAAGGCAAGGATAAGTGGTCAAGAGGTAACAGGACAGTCACTTAAATCAGCCATCAACAGCCAAGTGTCAACATAGAGCAGCCAAGTGTTTACACTTGTCAAATACAACCAAAAACAGGTGGCACCAAAGGAAAAACAGCCACCCATAAGTGTCACCAAGGTAAGGACAGCCACCAACAAATTTTACCAACCAACAACACATGTCACCAAGTCAAAATCAGTCAACGACACATGTCAAAAGTCCACCTCCAAGTCAAAGACAGCCAACAAAACCCAAAATAAATAACCAAAAGCCAACAACAACTGAGTTATAATACTCTTCCAGCCAAGTCAACATAAACCAATCCAGCCAGCTTAAACCAAATAACCCTTTGAAACTCAAGTCCAATCACCACATAAAGCCAAGTAAATACCAAATCCAAACCAAACTCAGCCACCATAAAATGGTTAATGAGAAAACAAAAACAAAAGCGCGAAAAATTATTGCCTGCCTTGCGTTTATCATCATCGGGGATTTCATAATATACATAAGTATTTTATGGTCGTTACAAAAGGCCCCCCGTTTCATAGTTGTTAGCAAAAGGTCCCCCTTTTGTCCATGTCATCGCTGAGGTGACAAATTTTCTGGCTTTGTGTGGCTTAGCTGTCCTAACTACTTTGTCTTTTGTGATGACTCATTCCTCATTTAATGGCAGCACATGTGAGTAGAGAGAGGAGAGATACAACTCATTTAATGGCAGCACATGTGAGTAGAGAGAGGAGACATACAACTCATTTAGTGGCAGCACATGTCATCTCCTTGAGATATATAACCGAGACACTTAATTTTTGAACTCATATTGAACCACTTCCAAATTAAAAATACATCGTCGATACAACTCAAATAAATACTATCGGCATTTTCTAGAAAAAAACCACTACATCACGATAAAAGACCACTTGATAACTTGAAATCATTCTTAGAACAAAATAAAAAAAGTGAGCCTTCTTGTTCCTGCGCCCAAATCATTCATTGGAATCTTCTGAAAAAAATAAAAGTAAAATTTTAAGTTAATGTATATTTTAAAAACATTAATTTAAAAAAATTCATAAATTACCTTCTATTTTCTGGATTTTGAGAACATGAAGATCGGTTGTGCCCAAAAGTTTAAATATTCCACACCTTTGATTAGTTTTATTCTGATTTTCATCCATAGTATTCCTAAATCGTTGTGTTTTAGGCCGGCCTTTTCTACGAACCATAATTGGTGGCAATAATTCTATTATGCCTCTAGCTTCATCTAATGGCAACCATGAAGTTATATCTGGAATTCCGTGAAAATCTGTACCGTAAGTGCCCATATAACTTGTAATAGTATAGTATTAAGATACGCAATCTACATATCGAATACGCAACATTGATAATGTAGAAATCATATGAGAGCATGGAAGATGATATATTAACATATTCTGGCATGTGCAAGTACCATCACCATCACTTATAATAACCTTTTGTGACCGACCATGATCATCATAGCACATAAATTCATATGAATTTATTGGTGATGGCCGCATTAGAGATCGTGCACCTGTTTCGTTAATGCCAATCATATCCTTTATCTTTGGCACGAATTTTGAGATACCTTCAGTTTCCCATTTAATTGCATCTTCTCTTCGCTTAATAAAGAGTCCAATGCAATGAAAGTAAGTTGATGAAACCAATGCTTGTATAGGCAAACCTCTGGCTTTCTTAAGCACACCATTAAAGCTCTCGCTAGCATTGATAGTCATTGTTCCATACCTTGCACCTGCATCAAAAACCAATGTCCATTTTTCAAAGTCTCTTTCTAGTAGCCATTGATAGGCTCGTTGATCTGCAACCTTAATATCCTCCATATGCTGATTAAAATCATTAATATCAGAAGTATTTTCGGCCCAATACATTTTATTACAAAGACTGTCGACTGATTGTATGCCGAACCCACGAATTGCTTTTTTAAAATTTTCGCGCAAATGCCTTAAACAATGTCTATGCTTAGCCCATGGATAGATTGAAGATACTCCTCGTATAAGTCCCGAATGTTTATCACTGATTATACATAGGTCTGGGCAAGTTGCAGCTGCTGGAATCATTGTTTTCAATTTAATCAAAAATCATTCCCATGACTCATTGCATTCAGACTCTACAATAGAAAATGCTAGAGGAAAAAGGTCATTATTGGCATCAATACCTACAACAATTAACATTGTTCCTCTAAAACGGTTTAACAAAAAAGTTCCATCTAAACTCAGAACTGGTCGACAATAACTTCATCCTTGTATCGAAGGTCCAAATGCCCAAAATAATCGTTGAAAACGATTTCCACTTGTCTGAATATCATAAACAGAACCGGGATTACAGAAACAAAGTGTTTCTAGATAGCGCATCAAAATTTTAAAAGATTGATCCCACCCTCCAAATACAATTTTGATAGCTTTTCTCCTAGAATCCCAAGCTTTTATGTACGAAACATTAACATTAAATTTAGCGTTAATCCTGCCAATAATCTCTCGAGGCTTGATGTCGACTTGATTCCTTAAAACTGGAACAATAAATCTTGCAATAAATAACAACCAATCTATCTTAATTTAAAAATGGACCATGCAGTAATCCTGCCAATAAATCTTGACAATAAATATCTAGCTGACCTGATATTGTAGCAATTTTCCATGCACCCCCTAACCTCTTAGATTTACTGGCTCTTAATTTCCACGAACAAGATTCACTTTGTATGCAAATAACAACCAATCTATCTTTATCTGACTTTTTTTTCTTATACTGGACATGATTAACAATGAACCATGCAGTAATTGAAAATTGTACTTCAGATTTTGTTTTATAAAATCCTCCAACAACTAATTCATTTGGGATTATAGATTCTGATGGTTGACGTTCAAATGAATGTTGACCATCAAAATCAATCTCATTGTTCCATTCCTCTTCATTTCGTATAAACTGAACATATGAATTGTTAACTGCAACTCGATCTACCCATTCTCTATTAATAATAGCAGAATTTTGAAATATTTGATTCATATTATCTTGTAAATTTACGTCACCATCACTTTCACTATCTGATGAGTCGTGACTGCTATTATCATAATCAACATATTCTATATTTTCTGCATCATAGTTCTGTGATTCCAAATACATGGACATCTCATCATATAATCCAAGATCATTATAACTTGAGCTTGCCATTCCTAAAAAAAGTTAGATAATAGCAAGTTACAAAATAACAAGTTAGAAAAAAGAAAAAGAGGAAAAATAATAGAGAGATAGAGAGAAGAAATATACCCGTTTCTCTCGGTTAGGAAGAAATCTCGATGGAAAGATGAGCGGAAATATATGGGAAGATGGAGAGCTTTGCATTGCCACTTTCTATTTATAGCATGAAAGATGAGCGGAGGTAGGTACCAAATCACATGCATTGCCTCTATTCATATCACTCCTCTCTCTCTCCACTCACATGTATTTCCAAAAACTTGACAGCCACCACAAAAAATAAGCACAGTTCAGATCACATGCATTGCCTCTTTCTTATCACTCTTCTCTCTCTACTCACATGTGCTGCCATTAAATGAGTTGTATCTCTCCTCTCTCTACTCACATGTGCTGCCATTAAATGAGGAATGAGTCATCACAAAAGACAAAGTAGTTAGGACAGCTAAGCCACACAAAGCCAGAAAATTTGCCACCTCAGCGATGACATGGACAAAAGGGGGATCTTTTGCTAACAACTATGAAACGAGGGCCTTTTGCTGAACTTTATTGAAAAAGGGGGCCTTTATAAAATTTGGCCACATACATTTGCATACCCTAAACATACATTTACCACAAGTTGGTGCTAGGCGCTTAGACGGTCGCCAGAGATGAGATGGTGAAATCGGGCTCGCTTAGCTTTACGTCTCCGGGGAAGAGGGGTCGTTGGGGTTGGCGGACCGGCTGCGTCGGGCTCAGCTGATGGCTCAGTGAAGGAAAAGTATGTCGCTGGAGTTGTTGGGGATGCAAGTGGTGGCATTGCCGGCGAGTGAGGGTGGCTGATCGAGGAAGACAGAAGCGGCGCCGAGGAACTTGCTATCACACTGGTCTCGTGATGGGTAGGGCACGGGAGCGAGGGAACTGCAAATAGGGAACTGCAAATAGAGATAGTGATTTTTTAAAAGAAAAACTTAAAGTATTAAATAAGGTAGAATCTTGGTCTGCGAATAGAGAAAAGTGGTATGCGAATAACAACGGCCTTATATTATTTTAGTAAATATAACTTCTCGGCTATATTTATTATGAGAGAAATTTAGGTGCGCAACTCTCACCTAGAACTAGGTGGGAGAGAAATACAACCGTATGATTTCAGATCGGACGGTATATAAAATACTGACATTATTATTATTTATAAATACAAGAGTATTTAGGAAAAATACAACCGTATGATCTGTGATCAACGGCTTAGATGAGCTCCTCTCACCATGATCTTGGGTGAGAGTTTCTCACCTACAAATTTTTCATTTATTATATATCATGTCATCAAATTATAAATAATATTTGCAGGTAAAATATAAAAGAAAGGGTAAATTATACGGGCAAATCTAGTAGAGCAAAAAAACCGATCAAAATGAGATTTTTCTACATATGTAAGTATATATAGTTTATGCGCTACATGTTTACAACGGCTGACTATAACTTCACAGTATATCTTTATAAATCATAGGAAAAAGAGAATAATATTATACATAGAGAGAGAGAAAATTGATGGAATTAAAAAGTCATAGAAAATTATGTCCGTCCATGATGACATAAAAAATATGAACGTCCATGATGATCTGCGAATAGCAAAACAGTTTTGCGCTAGCCGCTATTCACAGACCAAGTTTGTCTGCGAATAGTCAATCAGTTTTGGGCTAGCCATTATTCGCATACCAAGTTGGTCTACGAATAGTCAATTAATTTTGCGCTAGCCGCTATTCACATATACAACGCTGGTCTGCGAAAATGAGACGGTTTTGCTCTGACTGCTATTCACAGACCATGTTGTCAATTCATTTTACGCTGACCACTATTCACAGATCACGTTCCGAAGCACCATCTTAGCTATGGCATATAAAACTGAGACATTAATGCTCACCAAAAAAGTATCCACAGGAAGAATACAACGATCGAATTAATTAATATCATTTGTGGCCAACTATGTAGAAGAAATCACAGCCACCGCCTATATAAAATATAAATAACGGAGCATATTGACTTTGTCAATGACACTAAAATGGAAGCTTTTTTTAGTAAAATAATAATAATAATAATAATAATAATAATAATAATAATAATAATAATAATAATAATAATAATTTGGTAGGAGTTTTGGGCTCAGTGACATTTGGCCACCTTTTATAACTCCATAGCATATAATAAAGTCTAAAATATATTTATATTAAAAAGACTCAAAAAGAGACCCAATTTGTTTTGAAAACAGTAAAAATAAAATTACACCTGAAAAGTACAGAACTGGCCTCCTCAAAAGTCTGTTATGCGAATTATGGGTACTTATTATTTGAATGTGTTATTTATTCCTGACTATAATAATTTGTTATATGAAATTTAAATTTGGATTTAACTAAAAAGAAAAACCATATCCATAGATAATAAGTTTTTACATTCAAACATAGTAAGGTTCTGTTTGGCAGCGTAGCACGGAGGTTATGAACCGCCGTTCGTGAACATCGGGCCTCATCTAGAGAACTTTGTACATTTATGTTCAAAACTAGTTTTGTTTTCATGATGACGGTCATAACAGTTGTCATGACAAACATACATTCTATGATAGTGTCATTTTTGCCCAAACTCATCGGAACAAAAAAAAAAGGCAAATTAGACTAGGTCAACTTAGGATTAGTAATGATTGGGCCGACCCACAATAGAATAGCACTTAGACTAGGTCAAACTTGTTTACCCGAAATCCTGCGACCGCAAGAGAGTTCAGAATTTTCATCACAACAATCCGTGCGAACAACTTTTGGGTATTCGCCCGAACCCTAATTTCTATTATTAGCAAACCAGACGATCTTCTCCTTTAGAAACCTAAGCAATCACTCCATCGGAGTTCACCCGGTCAAACTCTCATATTGAGCATAAGCAAACTGCTCATTTCCATCTTCAAAAATCAGGGCGATCTGTCACGGACTTAGCACTTTGACACTAAGTACGTGCGGCACTTGGCTAGAATTCCAACAAACTTAGGCTAACCAAGTAAGCCTTCCTCAAACAAAGCAATGGAATAAAGAGAACAACTCCTATTATAACTCTCAACAAAGTTACAAGACAATTAGGTAGACAGTTGAACGGGACATACGAAAGAGCGAGACATACAACAAACAAGGCACACAACAGTGCTCAATCCCCCCAAACTCTCAACTCTCGCAAGAGGAGACTCACCAAGCATAAAGCTCACAAGCGCACAAGAGACTCTCCAAACAACACTCCCAAAGAAGCTCCAAAATCCTCCATGGATGCAAATGAGGAGGTCTTTCTCTTATATAGGCCTCCTCCACCATTTCCCTCCAAAACGGAAGGTTCTAGAGTTCTCCACATAGAGAAGGGGTTGGATGACTCCATATTCTTCTGGATCCTTCCACACTATTCTACACGGTTAGCTTCTGCAATATTCCGGAACATTCTTAACTTATCTAGACAAATCTAGAGCGGTCCATCAAGTTAACCTCATGTCCGTAACATTCTCCCCCACTGAATTCATGCATCGCCCTCGATGCATCAAGCTTGTCGAAATCTTTGTACCGTCCTCATTGTGGACATGAACTTCTCTTCTCGTCCATGAGTCCTCCTTATCGGTACCGGGTAAGTATTTGGACCATCAATTAGGTGAATCTCCGATGTTGGAAAAATAAGAAGTCCTTCAAACTTATCAAGAAAGTTCATCCCAACGACAACATCATAGTCATCATAGGGGATAACTTCGATGGGCACCTTCCCTTTCCATCCTCCAAGACAAACATTCACATCCGGAGCAAGACCAATAGTTCGCACCTCTTGAGAATTAGCAAATTTGAGGCGTGCTGGTCCAAACCTGATTGGTAGCCCGATTCTCTCTACAACAGTCTTGGACATGAAGAAGTCCGTTGCTCCCGTGTCCACCAAGGCTCTCATCTTTGTGCCCTCGATCTTCACATCCACCATCATTTGTCCTTTGTTTTCCCTCCTTCTTCCATGGGTTAAACTCGCACTTCCCAACTTGTCGTTGCCCTTAGTTTCCATTTTATCAACAACAATTCTTATGGACTCCAAAGTAGGGCAATCACATACCTTGTGCGGTCCTTGACAGCAGAAACATTGCAAATGTTGGTGTCTTATATAGGATCCCCGAGTAGTCATGGCATTAAGACGCCGCATGATACTTAGCCTTGCCATGTCTTGTGGCTCCTCCTCATCCCCGCTCGTAGAGTCATCTTTCTTTTTCATTGATGATAGGGTGTCAAGCTTTGGGCAATTCTTCATATGGTGAGGCCCCTTGCATACAAAGCAAGTGAGGGCCCTCTTTCTTTCTTCGAATCTCCTTTGTCGAGGGGCATCATCTTTGGGCTCAACTTCAGCATCTCCGACATCCTTTTGGTAGTGCATTTCCTCCTCCTGGTGGAACTCACATAGTGATTCGGCTGCTGCAATCGCCTCATCGACCGTACGGGGTCCTCGTCGTTGTACCTCCTGTTTTGCCCATGCTTGTAGCCCATCCACAAAGTAGAATTGCCGATCTTCCTCGGTCATATCGGGGATTTGTAGCATGAGCGTTGTGAACTCATTTACATACTCGGTTATTGTTCTCCTTTGCTTTAGCTCTCTCAATTTTTTTCGAGCTTGGTATGCCACGTTCTCCGAGTAAAAATGTCGCTTGAGTTCCCTTTTGAACTCCTCCCATGTGTCCAATCGACACAAACCTTTTGCGACATCAGTTTGTTTCCTTCGCCACCATAGAGCGGCGTTATCATCAAGGAACTGTGACGCGGTATGTACCTTGGTCTTACCATCTTGTAGATGACAGCCTTCAAAGTAGTTTTCCATCTTCCATAGGAAGTTCTCAACTTCCTTAGCATCTCGCTTGCCCAAGAATGGCTCGGGTCTGGGTATGTCTACTCTAGCCATAGAAGCATTGGGGCCGACACTTCCATTAGCGATAGCCTTCTTGCAAATGGCTAGGTCTTCCTCCAGGTGATCGATCCTTCCCTTTAGTTCGCCAGATTCTTCCTCCAACTCATTGATGCGTGCAAGTAGTGTGATATTCTCCTCAAATACGCAGTGGAGTTTGTTCTCTAGCTCCGCACGAGAGGCTTCCCATTCTTTGCGCATGGAACGATTATTGATTTCCATTACCTCCATGCGTTTCTCCCAGTCTTCCATGACCAGTTCCAAGTGTTTATCTTCTCGAGCACGGCTTTGGTCTTGTTGCAGCACGATGCGCACAACCTAGCACTCTGATACCAACTGTCACGGACTTAGCACTTTGACACTAAGTACGTGCGGCACTTGGCTAGAATTTCAACAAACTTAGGCTAACCAAGTAAGCCTTCCTCAAACAAAGCAATGGAATAAAGAGAACAACTCCTATTATAACTCTCAACAAAGTTACAAGACAATTAGGTAGACAGTTGAACGGGACATACGAAAGAGCGAGACATACAACAAACAAGGCACACAACAGTGCTCAATCCCCACAAACTCTCAACTCTCGCAAGAGGAGACTCACCAAGCATAAAGCTCACAAGCGCACAAGAGACTCTCCAAACAACACTCCCAAAGAAGCTCCAAAATCCTCCATGGATGCAAATGAGGAGGTCTTTCTTTTATATAGGCCTCCTCCACCATTTCCCTCCAAAACAGAAGGTTCTAGAGTTCTCCACATAGAGAAGGGGTTGGATGACTCCATATCTGGATCCTTCCACACTATTCTACACGGTTAGCTTCTGCAATATTCAGGAACATTCTTAACTTATCTAGACAAATCTAGAGCGGTCCATCAAGTTAACCTCATGTTCGTAACAGATCGCTCCCTCAGAGTCCGCTCGGCCTAGTGCTATCAGCTACCTGCAAGCCAACAAATGGCTTCCTCCACAGTCTCGGCGGACAGATATTCGGCGTCCGCACAACCCAACAACTCGAGCCATTACATAGTAGACGACTTCTCCCTCAACAATCCGGGCGATCATCCCGCAGAGCCCGCTCGATCTTGAAATTAATTTAGTTTTATCTACCAGTGCAATTCTTCTTTGCCTAAGCTCGCGCGAACACTGATGCAGCGTCTGCACGGTCTAACTTTTTAAGTTATTTGCACATCATGTACTCTCTCATCTCTGTCTGTTTCCTTGTAACCCAGGCATACCATTTTCTTCTACCTGCCCGTTCGGGCATCCCCCCAATAGTATAAATAGGGGCAACAATAATTTGAAAGGGTCCCCGAATCCAACTAAAGCTAGCCAGAGCTTGCTATGAACTCGGACTTGTGCCTTTTCTGGTGCTGCGAGCTCCACCCGGTGGTGGCGATCTCTCATTTTGTAACCATTTAATAGTGAGCAATAAAATCACTCGCAACGAGTTGCGCAAGTCCATAATGACCTCAAAGTAACCGACAACTCTCAGTATACCCGTGCCTCTCTCGGCAGAGCGTGGAATCGCCGAGAGCAAAATCTGCACCAACAAAAACCTTGAACTTAGCTTAACCAATTATAATTATAATATTATATGTATTTATTAATTTTCAAATGGTATGGCGTCAATATTTAAGCATTATATACAAACAAATATCCCAACCTTGTAGAGGCTTACACATGCGACAGACATGTTCCTCTTCAGCCTTCGAAAGCAGTCAATGGAAAATTCAGACAGCAAAAATTTAATCCAACACACAAAAAAAAAAACCATTTTGACTGATGAATCTCTGCCTCAGGAGACCGCCGCTTTGTTCTTCAAAATTAATTTTATTAAGACAATTGTTATAAGCACGCCAGTTTTGGCTATTCGCACACCATTTTCTATGAGTTATTACGCGTCTTTTAAAAATACGTCTTGTACATGCATTATTAGGAAAAGTGTTCAACACGAAAATTGTAGATCTCGTCGAGATCTACAACTTTTGTGTTGAACACTTTTCTTAAAAATGCATGTACAAAGTCTATTTTCAAAAATTCGCTATAGTTACGATCAGTTTTGAAAATACGCCTTGTGTGTGTATTTGTAGGAAAAGTGTAGATCTCAGCGATTTTCGTGTTGAAGACTTTTCCTAAAAATGCATGTACAAGGTGTATTTTCAAAAGACGTGTAATAACTCATAGAAATTGGTGTGCGAATAGCCAAAACTGATGTGCTTATAACAATTGTCTTTTATTAATGCGGAAGAGTGTTATGAAAACCGGATCCGAGTGCAGATGAAAAATTCGGTTTCAAAATATTTTTCTAACGACCAGAATTGCGAAGAGCGATACGCACAAAAAATTAGAGGAAAAAAAATAAAAGCAAGCACCGCAATCAAGAACACCAGATGTAAAGTAGTTCCCTGAAATTAAGTACGTCCACTGTGCAAGCAGAGACAAATTTACTATTTATTTCTCAAACATACAATACAACTAAAAATGGAGGAGAAGAATAGACCGAGAAAAATGATGGGAATCTCGAATCCACAAAGGTCCGGTCGTACACGTTGCGACGAGAAAATAGTTTCGACGGCGAGAGAAGAAGCCGACTGGAAGAAGAACTCCAAAGAGGAAGCCGGCTAGGCGATGGCCGAATGCCGAATGTCTGCCGAAATCCGCTGAACCACCGAAGAAAATATGTTGCTCTGCACTCTCATAAGGGTGGCCGACCACACCTATTTAAGGAGGAGGAAACCCTAAGAGGGTAAGGAGGATGAGCCGGCTCAATAATGGAAGTAGATCAATCACTTCCAAAAAAAATAAATCATCAATCAATACCGGAATAATGAGGATGACAAATTTGGAGCCATCTCCAAAACGGGCTGACAGCAAAAATGGAAGAAGATCAAAGATCCCTTCCAAGAAATCCTCCTCGGGAAGGAATAATATTCTGTCATCAATGCTCCTCCATAATTGTTGGAAATTTGGGGAATTCTAAAAGAAGGAGCCACGAATTGAGCGGTCTCCAAAAAAGACCCCGACCAAGAAAGGGAAGATGCGTCATTACCGCAACAATCTCCACATTGACGCCTCTTCCATGACATGCTCTACCTGGCTGAGATAACTCCTAGATGCCATAACGGTCACCAAGATGCAAAAAAAGCCAAACAGAATGACTGAATGAACTTCGGCCGAGAACGGATCATAAGAAAGAAACTCCTCTGATTCTGAGTAGTACACCAACTGGACTGACGTGACTGACCCAAAAAAATGCTCCACCTAGAGCTAATAAACAACTGCTCCACCTCCAGCGGTGGTCTCCCATAGCAAAACTGAACCTGTCAAGACTTCTGGCATTTGATGTGCGCGCGGGAGAGAAATTAATAAATGCAGACACACCAACAAAGAATGCAAAACAAACTGACATCA
This sequence comes from Dactylorhiza incarnata, assembly GCA_033032865.1. NCBI lineage: Eukaryota > Viridiplantae > Streptophyta > Magnoliopsida > Asparagales > Orchidaceae > Dactylorhiza > Dactylorhiza incarnata. The sequence continues at coordinate 763,654 of JAWHQI010000383.1, forward strand.
TTATGGAAATAATTAACCCCTATGAGAACTAATCAAAAAAGATTGATTAGACACACTCTAAGCTCATGAATGAGGAGTAACAATGAAAGAGCTTAGGTAATAGAGGGTGACCAAACTGCATTCACAAATGAAGTTCTTGACAAGGAAAGATAACTCAAAAATAAGAGTTATACGAAAACAAGCATAGAAATAGCATGACACAAAAAAGGAAAAATTGGGTGTAGAAAATGTCATAGAAAATCAAATAGAGGAAATCTGCACTGAGACCGAGGCAACCAAATAAATTCACGGATCAAGATTGGAAAGATAGGGAGCGGACCGATGTCGTCACCTATCGTTGACCCAACTCGAAACGGAACGTCCAAATGGTCGCCGATCGAACCTAGCTCTGATACCACTTGTTATGAAAACCGGATCCGAGTGCAGATGAAAAATTCTGTTCCAAAATATTTTTCTAACGACCAAAATTGCGAAGAGCGATACACACACAAAATTAGAGAAAAAATAAAAGCAAGCACCGTAATCAAGAACACCAGATGTACAGTGGTTCCCCGAAATTGGTACGTCCACTGTGCAAGCAGAGATAAATTTACTATTTATTTCTCAAACATACAATACGATTAAAAATGGAGGAGAAGAATAGACCGAGAAAAATGATGAAAATCTCGAATCCTCCAAGGTCCGGTCGTACACGTTGCGACGAGAAAATAGTTTCGACGGCGAGAGAAGAAGCCGACTGGAAGAAGAACTCCAAAGAGGAAGCCGGCTAGGCGATGGCCGAATGTCTGCCGAAATCCGCTGAACCACCGAAGAAAATATGTTGCTCTGCACTCTCATAAGGGTGGCCGACCACACCTATTTAAGGAGGAGGAAACCCTAAGAGGGTAAGGAGGATGGGCCAGCTCAATAATGGAAGTAGATCAATCCCTTCCAAAAAAATAAATCCTCCATCAATACCGGAATAGTGAGGATGACAAATTTGGAGCCATCTCCAAAACGGGCTGACAACAAAAATGGAAGAAAATCAAAGATCCCTTCCAAGAAATCCTCCTCCATCAGCGGGGAAGGAATAATATTCTGTCATCAATGCTCCTCCATAATTGTTGGAATTTGGGAAATTCCAAAAGAAGAGCCACGAATTGAGCGGTCTCCAAAAAAGATCCCGGCCAAGAAAGAAAAGATGCGTCATTACCGCAACAGAAGAGTTCAGACAAAAACATAAATCGGTTGACTTGAATACCTGATTCCAGATCTCTTGAAATTAAAGATACCGCAGAATTAATAGCCATAGGAAATCGAAACACAGCATACTCTAAATGATCAACATATTGTGTGCGTTGACTGAGCTCAAACAGTTTTCTTCTTCTTTATTTCAGATGGTTGAGCAGCAACAGAAGAAGAATTCAAAGAGTGCAGAATTCTCCGCAATGCCTGGCTACAAAAGTCAACGGAATCAGAATTTCTCATAGTAATCTACTGAAGCATATGGAATGGCCGGCTATTTTTAAATAATTAAAATAAAGCTCTATATTCATCAATTTTGGCTGACTGAGACCTACATACAAAAAAAAAAGAAGGGAAATATGATGAACAATAAGCAACACATGTGAATCCTGAAAAAATGGCTCGGAAATTACAGGGAGCATGTTATAAATTATTCAGAAAGATAATAGAAATCAATTAGAACATTAATTTCTCATTAAGCTTGAATTATTTAAATAACGCAAATTATCCAGATTGGTCTCTTGACTTTAGGTCAAGTTTCAAATAAGTCTTTTAATTTTCATTTGCTTCAAAATAGATCCCTGAACTTTATACTTTATTTCAAGTTCTGCGAAATATATTTAAAGAGATTTGACAATCATCATGATCACGCAATCCGGTCCGTTGATCATTGCCCTAGCTTCACTTGTTTATTTACATATGAATGTAGGGACAGGTTTTGGCCCCATCGCAGATTTTGGAGACTTCTTCCTTGCTACCTGAAAATCCTTTCCAGCAGCCACCAAACAACCCACACTACCCAGCAGACCCATCCCCGGCCCAGCTTCCCTCACTCATACCCAAAGATGTGCTTCGTATTCCTAAAAAATCCACGAATATTGTTTCTCTATTAAAATATCACTCGAGATTCATGTCGCTGTATGATTTTTTTTAACTGCACTCGCGGTGAATATCAGCGCTAGGATTTCCCTGGAGAAGACGGTTGGGCATGTTAAGGAATAGGACGGGTTGTACCTCAAGACACTTAATAGCCCAAACATTATCAAGAGCAAATCACCCTTTTCATTTTCTAAGAACCTTCAACCAAATAAAGAAATAGTTGGGATCATCACCATAGGCTTTGACATCCATCATTTCATGCAATAAAAAATTTGTCTCCTTCTTTGTTTAGATGACCAGATGTTGTAAGTTTTCATTATCACGTGTTTACATTGACAAAAGACATGAGTAACATTTCCAATAGCAGTAAAAGAAGCTTAATTTGTACATTTACACTTAATCCATACTGATATTTAATGTCATTCCATTGTTCCTAATATTTTTTGAGCAATATGATTTATGTCATGTATTGATGAATGCAATATATAGCCTCTTGAGTCACGAGGTTTAGTTCTAAGAATGCTACGAGTTATTTCAATCAAGTTTTGAATTCATGCTATTAAAAGAAACAGACAATTTATGAGTCCTGTGTTTACATTTCACAACAACATAGAGATGTTGAAAGAAAAGAAAAAAAGACCACTTGATACAGTATGAGATTTTATGTCTCTAAACAATGTGCCTAACTCTTATTGGAGGAAGCTATTCTAGCAGAGTCTATGGTTTCAAAAGTCCTATGTACATGTTCTCAATATTTTATTGTATTATTTGGTTGTGTACAATTTACCCATGCTCACAGTACAGCAGAGAAAAACTAAATCCAGAGCAGGCAAGTGTATGTTTTAAGGGATATTCTTCAACCCAAAAGAGGAAGTGCTCTCATCCACCATCCAAGATTCAAGAAATTTCCTGTCTCAGCCAAGGTCACTTTTAATGTCAATGAACCTTACTCCACCACTCCTTATTTTCAAGGGGAAAGTTCAATCATACAAGATAACGATTTAATTTTCATAGACCATCCTTTTTCACTCAAGCAAATAGAGTCAGTGGCTGTACTCTTCGTGCACGTGTCACCCGAGTCCGTGTCAGTATCTTTCTAACCCTCTTGTGAGCAGAACAATGTGGTCATAATTGTTCTCAAAGATGTGATGGTTGATTAAAGTGTACTCAATGAAGAAGAATTTGATCACTGAACATAAAATGCAAGTCCAGGAATTTGTTCAAAATCCTAGAATACTTCTTTACAAACTGAGTAAGAACTTCATGTTCTTATAACCATTGAGAAAGGTGTTGGGTCTGAGAGCGCACAAATCCAACCCGAGCACCTGCAAATTAATTCGGCGAGAGCACCTGCGCGAGCGTTTTAGCGAATATGCAAACACAAGAAAGCAAAAATAAAAATAGTGCACGAGAAATTTTAACGTGGAAACCCGAATGGATGAAAACCACGGGACGGTCAGAGTCCAACCCGGAAAGCCTCCACTAAAATGTATATAAAATACACCCAAAAAATTTACAGGCTTTCCCTCCTTGATCCACAAAGGTGTTAGATTATGACACCTCATCGCGCCCGGATCGTTAGGATCGCGCCATGTCACCGATCCGTGGGAGTAATTCTTTCCTAGTTTAGGATTATCTCTATATAGGAATATCATTATGTGGAGAATATTTCTCAAGGATGCCTATCCTATTTTGGCAAAGCCTAAATTTGGCAATCTCTTATTTAGGAGTTTATTTCCTAATGGTGGAGATGCATTCTCATCCTATATATATAGGAGCCGGTTATAGCCGAAAATAGGAGAAATCTGCTGCATTCGCGAGAGACAAGGAGGAGGAGGTGCAGGAGGCTTCTGTGGGCGGTGTTGCGGCGGCTTCAGCGTCGATCCAGACGGAACGACATCAGGGGGGTCGATCCAGGCGGGATTGGCATCCGGTCGTGCTGGCGGCAGCAACTCCGGTCGATCCAGGAGGGATCGACATCCGGTCGTGCTAGCGGCGGCAACTCCGATCGGTCCAGGAGGGATCGACATCCGGTCGTGCTAGCGACGACAACTTCGGTCGGTCCAGGCGGGATCGGCATCAGGCCGAGCTAGCGGCGGCACATCCTGTTGGCTCCAGGTGGAGCGACATCTGGCCGGGCTCTATTCCGACGACCGTGATTCGGTCTCTGTGTAACCTCTATGTAACTCCTCAGTTTATCAGTGGATCTCTTCTGGCGCGCTCTCCCCGTGGACGTAGAAGCTTCTCTCCAAACCACGTAAATCCTTGTGTCGTCTGTGCGTGCTTGAAATCTCGTTCTGTGTTTATTTTGCGCGATAATTTTGCTCGATCAATTTCCATTGCGCTACCGCGGTACTCGATCCGATTGCATAACAATTGGTATCAGAGCTAGGTTCCGCGGGGGTGATCATCTGGACGTTCCGGTTTTAGATTTGGGTCAACGGTAGGTGACGACATCGGTCTGCTCCCTATCTTCTCAGAACTGATCCGTGAACATTATTCAGATTGCCCAGTAGCTCTGCGAGCAAAGCAATGGCGGCAAAATTCGAGATCTCAAGGTACGATGACAAGTCTAAGAGAGAGGTCTGACTGCCTCTCAGGCTACAAGACTCTGCAGCATATGCTTTCCAAGCAATATCCTCAGATCCTGGTTCCTATGAAAAGGCTATAAAGAGCAGAGACCGCTCTCAGGGGAAAGCTAGGAAGGACCAGTGGAGGAACATGACAAGTTTCGTGGCGAGGGAGTGCGCGCAGAGGAAAGGCCTTGACGAAGGTAAAATCTCCGCAGCCGTAGAGGAGAAAGGCAGAGAGTCATCTCAGGAGTGCCCAGACACCGCAAAGGGAGCCATCTGGCTCAAAGGTCCCACCAAGGAACTTAGGATCACTCAGGAGAAGGTGGAGTTGCACAGTGAGAATTCGAGTGTGAGTCGTCTTGCAATAGACCCGGTCTATTGTGCAAGAATAAAGCACGTCGGTGTGCGCCACCAGGAGTCGAGGGAGACCGCTGGAGGTGGAGGCGTGAAGTTGCGGGAGATATCTACGGAGGAAAATGTTACGAGCATGCGAGAGAAATCAGTGAGATGAGTCAAGTTCAAGAGCGGTCCTGACTTGGCTCAGACTGATGCATGTTGATCGTGATGACCCCAGGGAGAGGGGGTAGTTCGCCGGAGGGAGTAGATCCAAGTTTCAGGTGGAGTCTGTCGCATGAGGCGTCAATGTGGAGATTGTTAGATTATGACACCTCATCACGCCCGGATCGTTAGGATCGCGCCATGTCACCGATCCGTGGGAGTAATTCTTTCCTAGTTTAGGATTATCTCTATATAGGAATATCATTATGTGGAGAATATTTCTCAAGTATGCCTATCCTATTTTGGCCAAGCCTAAATTTGGCTATATCTTATTTAGGAGTTTATTTCCTAATAGTGGAGATGCATTCTCATCCTATATATATGAGCCGGTTATAGCCGAAAAATAGGAGAAATCTGATACATTCGCGAGAGACAAGGAGGAGGAGGTGCAGGAGGCTTCTGTGGGCGGTGTTGCGGCGGCTTCAGCGTCGATCCAGATGGAACGACATCAGGGGGGTCGATCCAGGAGGGATTGGCATCCGGTCGTGCTAGCGGCGGCAATTTCGGTCTATCCAGGCGGGATCGGCATCTGGTCGTGCTAGCGGCGACAACTCCGGTCGATCTAGGCGGGATCGGCATCCGGTCGTGCTAGCGGCGGCAACTCCGGTCGGTCCAGGAGGGATCGACATCCAGTCGTGCTAGCGACGGCAACTCCGGTCGGTCCAGGCGGGATCGGCATCAGGCCGAGCTAGCGGCGGCACATCCTGTCGGCTCCATGTGGAGCGACATCTGGCCGGGCTCTATTCCGACAACCATGATTCGGTCTCTGTGTAACCTCTATGTAACTCCTCAATTTATCAGTGGATCTCTTCTGGCGCGCTCTCCCCGTGGACGTAGAAGCTTCTCTCCAAACCACGTAAATCCTTGTGTCGTCTGTGCGTGCTTGAAATCTCGTTCTGTGTTTATTTTGCGCGATTGTTTTGCTCGATCAATTTCCGTTGCGCTACCGTGGTACTCGATCCGATTGCATAACACAAAGGATCACCTCCACTTCGCTACACAAATAAATAAATATAAGTTACCACAACAATTTATCGAGACAGATCAAAATCCTCTCCGATGTAGTTTGCGCATAACTTGCGTGTTTCCAAAATGAGTTTGTAGCGAAGCTGCCCTTTGACTCGAACAAAGTCGGTCACGGTACTCCTTCTCGCGGCCGACAGCAGCAATCAGCACCAACTTTAGCGTTGACGACACTTCTCCACGGATGCCGCACACTGGACGCTCCTCCTTCGTACGCCGCAACTTCGGCGGACGCAAGATCTTTCGAGCTCTGTACGTAGCTTTGCTTGCTTCACTTGTGTTTTTTTCTCTCTGTTTTGGCCTGCCGAGAGCTTGATGACTTTATAGTGGAAGCTTGCGGATTTTACTTTCCTTCTCCGCCACCTATTCCTTTCTCTCTCATCTCTTTCTCTCTCTCTCTCTTTCACTTTTTCTGTCTGACATTTGATATCATTTGTCAAAAGGCTATGGATAGCCTTTTGACTTATGATATATATATATATATATAATATTATTTTATTTTTCTTCGTGTCAGAGGAGGAAGAAAAAACGTAGCCGACGAAATTGACTCGCGGCTATTTGCGTGAGTCACGAGGAGAGGAAAAATAATTACAGCACGCGTCACGAACTCGTCACGCATGAACCCGGTGGTTTTCTCCGCATCGGATGGGAACCACATCCCAACAATTCTCCCCCTTCACATCGATGAGGAGGAAACCGTCATCCCGGCGATCCTTAGACAATGTTCAAACATCCCCCTTTGTATCGACTTCGTGAGCATATCCGCTCCGTTTTCATCAGTGTGCACTTTCTGCAAGTCCAGCTCCTTCTGCTCCAGAATGTCGCGTATCCAATGATACCGCGTATCAGTGTGCTTGGACCTCGAGTGAAAGGTGGGGTTCTTCCCCAAATGAATTGCACTCTGACTGTCGCATAGGAGTGTGTAGCGCTCCTGAGTGAAACTCAGCTCCTTGATGAAATGCTTCATCCAAAGAAGCTCTTTTCCTGCCTCGGTGACCGCAATAAATTCTGCTTCCGTAGTCGACAGTGCAACACACTTTTGCAATCGAGACTGCCACGATACAACTCGCCCTGCAAATAGAATCAGGTACCCAGACGTCGATCGTCTGGAGTCCAGATCTCCAGCCATGTCCGCATCAGTGTAGCCCAAAAGCTCTGGCTCACTGTCCCCAAATCTCAGCGTCAAGTCTGATGTCCCCTGCAGGTATCTCAGTATCCACTTCACTGCGCTCCAATGCTCTCTCCCAGGATTGGAGAGAAATATACTGACGGTCCCGACCGCATGCGCAATGTCTGGACGAGTACATACCATTGCATACATGAGGCTCTCAACTGCAGATGCATACAGAACATTCTGCATAGCCTCGATCTCCTCGGGTGTGCTGGGGCACTGATCAGTGGTAAGCCTGAAGTGAGCTGCAAGAGGCACGCTCACCTTCTTCGCCTGATCCATATCAAATCTCTGCAACACCTTGCAGATGTACCGCTCCTGTGACAACCAAAGTAATCTGGCTCCCCTGTCTCTGCGAATGTGCATCCCCAAAATGGTCTTCGCAGCACCCAGATCCTTCATCTCAAAAGTGGAACTCAACTCCCCCGCATCAGTCAGCAGTATGAACTCTGATGCAGAATATCTAGCGGACGGGTGCCTGGCCCGGTTTAACCTCCGCAGGGCAGGCTCAGGGCCCGGTACATGCACATCATCAGTAATGTCCTCAACGACTCCTGGTTCACCGTCAGTGGTGATATCATGATCTGGAAGGGTATCAGTACCCTGTGCTGGCTCAGGCTCAGTAGCCTCCTCAGTGTCATCATCTCCAACCATAGGTGACTCTGCAACAGTACGAGAGTCAACCTCAAACTCAACAGTCCCCTCAGGATCACCAACAGTCAGATCCTCACAGAAAACAGCATCACGGCTACGTACAAGCTTCTTCTCAACTGGATCAAAGAACCTGTACCCAAACTCTCCACTGTAGCCGTACCCCAAAAAAATACATTGTCGGGTCTTCGAATCCAACTTCGATCTCTCGTCCCTGGGGACGTGCACAAAGGCTTTGCAGCCAAATACCCGCAAGTGACTGTAAGAGGGGTCTTTCCCATACCAGACCCTATCTGGGACATCCTCCTGCAATGCTGAACTCGGCGAGAGGTTGATGACATGCGCTGCAGTAAGAAGAGCCTTGCCCCAAAACATCCATGGCAGCTTCGACTCAGATAGCATGCACTGAATCCTCTCCATCAGTGTCTGATTCATCCTCTCAGCTACGCCATTCACCTGCGGCGTCTTCGGCGGGGTCTTCTCATGTCGGATACCATGGTCCCTGCAGTACTCGTCAAATGGACCAATGTACTCTCCCCCATTGTCGGACCTGATGCATCTCAGCCTCCTCCCAGACTGTCTCTCCACCTCAGCATGAAATCTCCTGAAAGTATCGAGGACCTGATCTTTTGTCTTAATAGCATAAACCCAAAGCTTCCTCGAATAGTCATCAATAAAAGTAACGAAATATGAGGCTCCCCCTCTAGTCTGGACCTTCAAAGGTCCGCAAACATCAGTATGAACTAGCTCCAATGGCTCCAATCTCCTGGTGGACGTGTGACTGTGGAAAGAAATTTTTTTTCTGTTTCCAAGCTATGCAGTGGTCGCACCTCTCCAAATGATCACCAGAAATGTCACTAATCAGCTTCTTCTTCGCTAGGCATCCCAAACCCTTCTGGCTAATATGTGCCAGCCTCCTGTGCCATAAGGAAGTGGATGTCTCATCCCTGACGGAGTTGGCCTGAGCAGCTTCAGGTCTCCCCTCCATGTAATATAATCCAGAATCTCTATACCCCCTGGCCATCACAAGTGATCCCCTGATCAGCTTCCAGAAGTCTCCTCCAAAGACACTCAGGTGTCCTTCGTCTCCAAGTCTGCCAACAGATATCAGATTGAAGTGAATGTCTGGCACATGTCGCACATCCCTCATAACTAGTAAGGCTCCAGTACTCGTCTTCAAGTGCATGTCTCCACGCCCAAGTACCTTGGACGTATCCCCATTGCCCATCCTCAACACCCCACAGTCATGAGTGGTGTAAGTGGCAAATAACTCCCTGTTGTGGGAGACATGCACAGAGGCTCCAGAATCAACGATCCAGCATCGTTCATCACACGCGAGTGCAGCAGTGACGTCGTCGCCAACAATAATGACGTCGTCCTCCTCAGTCAAAACGGTGGCTGCCGTGTGACCCTCATCTTTGCCCACAGTGACAATCCCCTTCTTCTTCTGATCGTTCTTCCATGAGTAGTAGAACTTCTTGATGTGAACCCTTTTGTGGCAGTAGTGGCATTCCACGTTCTGATAACGTGTCTTCGACTTGCCCCTACTCAGACTCCTGTCCTCCTTCATTCCTCGGCTCTTACTCCTTCCTCTCCCCCTGGGCTCAGTAAAGAGAACGTCGGCTCGTGAAGAAGAGCCCGAAGTCCCCTGAGACTTTCGTCTCACCTCCTCATTCAAGATCCCACTCTTGGCGATCTCCATGGAAATAATCCCCTGGGGGGAAGAATTGATCAGAGAAACTCTGACCATCTCCCACGAGTCTGGAAGTGACTTGAGTAGCCACATTGCATTCACCTCGTCTTCAAAAGTCACCTTCATAGCAGTCAGACGATCAATAATCCCCTGGAACTCATTGACATGATCCAAAATAGGTGAGCCCTCTCGGTATCTGAACTCTCCAAGCTTCTTCAGCAAATACAACTTGTTGATGCTCGTTGAAAGTGCACAGTTAACCTCACTAGAATTCTCTAGAGGGGGGGGGGGGGTGAATAGAGTTTTAAAATATTTTTGTGCAAAGTTAACAATTATATATATATGGGTGTAGTGATCACAGATTAAAGCTTCCCACACACCAACAAGAATTAAACAAATGAAGAAAATAAATGCAAGAAAAGAAATCTCAGCACAACACAAGGAAATATAGTGGTTCCCCAAACTTTGGGTAGTCTACTCTTCTACCCCCTTGGTAGGAAATTCACTATCTTGTACTGAGTCTTTTGATAAGGAGACTCTTAGAACCACCCTGAGTCTTTTGATAAGGAGACTCTTAGAACCAGTACAACTGAATTTTTTGAAGAGAGATTCTAAAAACTCTTTTACAATATGTGAAAATAAAGGTGAAGAAGAAAGAGAGATAATATAAAGACAAGAAGGAATCTTCTTCCTAGCAAGAAGATTGGAAGCACAAGAAGTAGTGAATGAAATCTCTCTTCTATAGTGAGAAGGAGATTGTAGCCTTTTTCTCTCTTTTGTGAGAGCTATTAGAGTTTGCAGCAGTATGACTTCAGAGTGAGAAGGAGAAGGAAGCTTGTTCTTTGCTGCAGCACTATTTCTCAATTTTCTCTTTTCACTTGGGAGCTCTTCCTCTTTTTCAAATGTAAAAATGGTGAATCACTTGTTGTAGCTCTCTGCCGACCACCTTGTTATTTATAGCTCTGTTCATTAAAATAACACTATAGGAGAATAATCAATTAGCAGGCAGAGTATTAGAAACAAAGAGAAATTTCCATAACAAATATATCCATAGAAGGAAAGTATTCAATCTGATTTCAAATAATGTCCATAAAGGATTTAATCAATTTAGCCAAGAATCTATTAGAGGAAAGAATGATTCAGAACGGCTATAAAGAATAAATTGATTCCATATAAACCAGATTTATAAAAGAAGGAAAGAGATCTAGCGATTTTTGAATTAATCATAGAAATCGACGTGCGTCGATTACTATTCGACGTGCGCGTCGAATTCGTCCTGGCTGAACGTCGAGAGGAGAATAAGGAAGGTGCGTCGACTTCTCAAGATACGTCGACTAGAAGTCAGAGCTACGTCGACATATGATACGTCGAATTCTTCTTAAAGGTACTTCGACTCATTCTGAAAGGGACGTCGATACTACATCGACGTTGCGTCGAATACTATTCGACGCATATTTACTTAACCTTGATTTTCCTTTCTTAGAATTCATATCCAATTCTTTTTCAGGGGTTAAGAGAAATCATTTTCCCAACACCCGTGCTCTTGGCATACAAGGTCTCGAGAGTCTTCCACAGAACCTTTGCATCATTGATACTAGTCACATGGTTGTAGACGTTCGACTCCACGAACCGTCTGATAAACCCACACAGCTTCCGATGCTCCACTTTCCATTTCGCCGGATCCATGTCCTTTGGCATCTCCTCAAAGACAGGAACATGCCAACCCTTCACATATATTAAATCCTCCATCAATAAATGCCACTGGTGGTAGTTCGCGCCGTTTAGTTTCACCATTTGCTCGAAGCCCGAACCTCCATCATGCTCTGTCACTGATCGGACTGACCTCAGTTCTTTAAGTCGACTATTTCCAAGAAAGGAATCAAAGAGGACAGGGAGGGAATCAAAGAGGATAGGGAGCGGACCAATGATCGTCACCTATCGCACCCGATCACTAACCCGAAATATCCGATCGGCTCGTCTCGAATCGCAAATAGGTCAGCCCGATAACTGCTCTGACAATGAACCTACCTCTGATACCACTTGTTGGGTCTGAGAGCGCACAAACCCGACCCGAGCACCTGCAAATTAATTCGGCGAGAGCACCTGCGCGAGCGTTTTAGCGAATATGCAAACACAAGAAAGCAAAAATAAAAATAGTGCACGAGAAATTTTAACGTGGAAACCCGAATGGGTGAAAACCACGGGACGGTCGGAGTCCAACCCAGAAAGCCTCCACTAAAACGTATATAAAATACACGCAAAAAATTTACAGGCTTTCCCTCCTTGATCCACAAAGGATCACCTCAACTTCGCTACACAAATAAATAAATATAAGTTACCACAGTAATTTATCGAGACAGATCAAAATTCTCTCTGATGTAGTTTGCGCATAACTTGCATGTTTCCAAAATGATTTTGTAGCGAAGCTGCCTTTTGACCCGAACAGAGTCGGTCACGGTCCTCCTTCTCGCGGCCGACAACAGCAGTCAGCACCAACTTTAGCGTTGGCGGCACTTCTCCACGGATGCCGCACACTAGACGCTCCTCCTTCGTATGCCGCAACTTCGGCGGACGCAAGATCTTTCGAGCTCTGTACGTAGCTCTGCTTGCTTCACTTGTGTTTTTTTTTTCTCTTTGTTTTTAGCCTGCCGAGAGCTTGATGGCTTTATAGCGGAAGCTTGCGGATTTTACTTTCCTTCTCCGCCACCTATTCCTTTCTCTCTCATCTCTTTCTCTCTCTCTCTCTTTCATTTTTTCTTTCTGACATTTGATATCATTTGTCAAAAGGCTATATTTTTCAAAAGGCTATGAATATAATTTTATTTTCCTTCGTGTCAGAGGAAGAAAAAACGTAGCCGGCGAAATTGACTCACGGCTATTTGCGTGAGTCACGAGGAGAGGAAAAATAATTACAGCACGCGTCACAAACTCGTCACGCACGAGCCCGGTGGTTTTCTCCGCATCAGATGGGAACCACATCCCAACAAAAGGAACAAGAGAATGCGCCAAACAACCATTGCATCCATTATCTCATGTCATGTCATTTGAACACTCTCATCATCTGATAGGAGTTTTTTGGAAGCTTAAATAATATTTACCTTATCTGAAGTCTGAACCACTATCTAATGAAAGAAAGAAGTTATAAATACAGAAATGAAGGCTTTTGGAGAAGAGTAAGACATGACAAATGATGAATTTACCTAAAAGCAAGAAACTTGTGGAATGTAAGTGGGCTTATACTATGAAGTATCAAGAATATAACTTTATGAAGAGGTATACAACGAGGGATGTTATCGAGCCTTGCGGAAGTCAGGTCGATTTCTTTTCTTTGGCTCGAAATAAAAATTGTAGAAGAGTTAAGAAATACGCACGGTCGCTCAATGAGTGCGGGGGGAGACAATGAGACAAAGTTTAAGACCTAATAAACATAAACTAAAACCTAGAGCTACTAAAAGTCTGGAATACACAAGCCAAATATAATTAGATGAGCTGGTGAGGTATCGGAAGTCCCACAACAAGTCCTGAATCCACAACTCAAGTGCACAACAAAAGCACAGGCACAAGTCACAACATAATAAAGACTAAAGAGGGAAGGTCCGAGAGGGAGGGCCAGAGAATTAGGATTCCGACTCCTAAGTCACATTGTAGTTCGCACAGAGCCACAAAGATGATATAGTAAATGAGTAATGTAGAAATATAGAATAGCCTCAGTAGACAATAGAGGAAGAGATGTGTGACCGTGAGAGAGAAATAAAGTGACGAATATAAAAGTTGCAGAAACAGAGAAACCTTATGTTAGATCTAGGGATTACCGACATCGGAGAAGAAGCAAATATTAGAGAGAAGAGAGGAGAAAAAAGGACTCCGACTGCAGTCGCAGTGTCGCACAAAAAGCCAGAGAGTTAAGCCAAAATGACTGCACTCCCCGGTGAGTTAAAAACAAAGGCAATAACCAATAGACACTAGCTTACTATCGAGTATCGATGATATGTTCCCAAATTTAGAGAAAAAAGAAGAGGAAAATCAGCCAAAAATGGAGAGGAGAAGACGGAGAGCTCTAGGTCCTGAGAAGAGGAAGGCAGGAGGTTCAAGGTAGTAAGGCAGAGAGACAAACAAATTGAGAGCCAAAAATGAAATGATGAGGCAAAGCCAGGAGATAGAGGAGTCGAATAGAACCTGCTACTCTGTCAGGCAGGCATGAGTGCTAAGGTGACTACTATAGCCTAATACATGATTTACCTATTACTTGATAAAAGAATAATGAAAAAAAGAAAGGATATCTGAGTCAATTTCGAGTTAATTCGATCTGAGCAGATACCATCTCTAAATCGGCTTGAAATAAGCCATGAGCTAGTATCTTGCTTGTTGGGCTCGATCCAAGCCAAATGTCGAGCCAAATAGTGGTTCAAGTTAAGAGTTGACCCGCAGGGAGATAAGGAATAAATGATCCCTTATAGGCCAATAATCTTACTATAATTTCAGTCCTTAACAATCTGGAAAGGTGGGGATAGAATAACTATCTATAGATTAGCTTAATACCCTATCCATAGATTAGTCAAATGATTGACCCTCGAGGTGGGGAATGAATTGTCCTTCATAAATAGGCTTAAGCAGAGCAATGATATGATACTTGTTCAAGTTGAGCGGTCATAGAGCAATGATAGGCTCTTAATCAAACTGGAACAGATTATGAATCAAGTAATTATAATTGTATAGTTACCTATATTTTAATGCGAGTATAAGATTGACATACCTATATTTTAATTCCCTCCTCCTTCCTCTCCATACTTCTAGCGACTTCCACCATCTTGAGCTTTCCTGTTTCTCGGAGGGGGGCATCTCGGGTCCCCAGACCATGAAACTTTCGGGCTCGATTGGTGATCGCCCCATCGTGATTATGGTGGACAGCGGGGCAAGCCACAACTTCATCTCTACCCAGTTGGTGCAGCAGTTACAGATACCGTCCACTCCATCTCCGGACTTTACGGTTTGCCTGGGCGATGGGCGCCGACGGCCCATAGTGGGTTATTGCCGTGACGTCTCTCTGTGGGTCGGCACCTGCCCGATTACCGCCGATTTTTACACCTTCAACCTCGGCAGAATCGACGCCATCTTGGGGGTGGCATGGTTTCACCCGTTGGGCGACGCACGGGTCAACTGGGCCACCATGACCATGCAGTTCTACCACTAGGGCCAGTCGTGCCGCCTCGTCGGCGACTAGGCCCTCCTCCGCTCTTCTGTTTCCCTCTGTGCGATCCATCAGACGACCGACGTGACTTTTGAGGCTTGGCTCTGGCCCATATCCGCAGCCGCTCAGGACCCCCCCCCCCCCCTCACCCGAATGACCTTCAGGAGCTTCTCACGGAGTTCGCCGACATCTTTGAGGCCCCGACCGGCCTCCCTCCAGCCAGGCCGACATATCATGCCATTCCCTTGCAGCAGGGCACCGCAGCGGTTTCGGTACGGCCCTACCGCTACGGCCACACACAGAAGGACGAGATCGAGAGGTTGGTGCACGAGATGCTGATGGGTGGCCTCATCCGCCCTAGTGCCAACCCCTTTTCCCAGCCCCTTTTCCAGCCCGATCTTGCTGGTTCGGAAGGACGGTAGTTGGCGGTTCTGTGTAGACTACCGGGAGCTCAATAAGGCCACGGTCCCCGACAAATATCCGATTCCGGTGATTCAGGAACTCCTGGGAGAGCTGCACGGGGTCGTCTTCTTCACCAAACTGGATCTCCGCGCGGGCTACTATCAGATCCGGGTACGGACGGAGGACGTGGCTAAAACGGCTTTCCATACTCATGACGGCCACTACGAGTTCCTGGTCATGCCTTTCGGGCTGACGAACGCACCCGCCACCTTCCAGGCTACGATGAACGACATTTTCACGGCAGTTCTCCGTCGTCACGTACTTGTTTTTTTATGACATCTTGGTCTACAGCTCTTCTTGGCAGGATCATATTCAGCATGTCCGCCTTACTCTGTCCACCATCCGGCGCCATCAGCTCAAACTGCACCCGAAGAAATGCTTTTTTGGCGCTTCCGATGTGAGCTACCTCGGCCACACCATCTCGACCCGCGGGGTCGCTATGGATGAGGAGAAGATCGCAACGGTTCTCCACTGACCGACCCTGATCTCATTACGGGACATCTGCGGGTTCTTTGGCCTCACAGGCTACTACCGTCGTTTCATTCAGGGGTATGGAGCGCTGGCCAAGCCCCTCACGCAGCTCCTGAAGAAGTCCGTAAAGGGCCCGTTCCTGTGGTCACCCGCGACCGCCGCAGCTTTCACCGCCCTTCAGCAAGCCCTTGTACGTGGGCCGGTGCTGACCATGCCATATTTCTCACGACCCTTCCTCGTCGAGTGCGACGCGTCCGGCTCGGGTGTGGGAGCGGATCTTATGCAGGCCGGCCGGCCGGTCGCCTACAGCTGCGCCTTCTCCAGCACCATCCGCAGTCGCTCCGCATACGAGAATGAGCTCATGGGCCTCGTCCTTGCAGTTCAGCAAGTGTCCATACCTTCTGGGCCGCTCATTTGTGGTACGCACCGACCACCATAGCCTCCGCTACCTCCTGCAGTAGAAGATCGCCACCCCCGCACAACAGGTGTGGGTCGCCAAGCTATTGGGATATGACTTCACCATTGAGTTCCGCCCCGATAAGGTGAATCGGGCAACTGATGCTCTCTCTCGTCAGAGTCAGGCTCCAGAACTCACGACCATCTCTCGCCCGGTGTGGGAGGATGCAACAGCCATCCAACGGGAAGTGGAAGTCGACCCGCTCTTGAGTGGGATTCGGACGACGCTCATCGCCGACCCCACCGCCCATCCACCATACGCCCTTGTTGGGGGTCGCCTGCTCTTTAAGGGCCGCCTCGTCCCCGCTCCGTCGTCTTCCAGCATCCCGCGCCTCCTCGTGGAGTTTCACGCTTCCCCGACTGGCGGACATGCCGGGGCGTTCCGCACATATCGCCGTATGGCGGCTTCTCTCTATTGGCCCCACATGTTCCGGCAGATCAAGGCCTATGAGGCCGCTTGCCTCATTTGCCAGAAGGCTAAGTATGAGACGACTTTTCCAGGAGGCCTCTTACAGCCCCTTCCAGTTCCGGATCGTGTTTGGGAGGACGTGGCCATGGACTTCAACACCCGCCTGCCGCGTTCAAAGGGGTACGATTGCATACTAGTCGTGGTGAATCGCCTGTCCAAATAGGGACACTTCATTCCCCTGCGCCACCCCTACACAACCGCCACCGTCCCAGAGAGTTTCATCAGCAACATCGTCCGCCTTCATGGATTTTCGTGGTCGATCGTGAGCGATCGGGACCCTCTTTTCTTGAGCAAATTTTGGACCACTCTATTTCAGCTTCATGGGACTTGCCTCCGTATGAGTACGGCGTACCACCCGCAGACGGATGGCCAGTCCGAGGTCCTCAACCGCTGTTAGGAGACATACCTTCGTTGCTTCGTAGGGGAGCAACCTCGCACTTGGGCAAAATGGCTCAGTTGGGCATAGTACTCATACAACACGGCTTACCACAACACGGCCGGAACTACTCCCTTCGAGGTTGTCTACGGCCGCCCTCCGCCCTCCATTATCCGTCATCTTCCGGGGGAGTGCCAGGTCGAGAGTTTATCCACCACCCTACAAGACCGGGATACGATTCTGGATCTCCTTAAGGATCACCTCCGACGAGCCCAACAGAAGATGACCTCCTTTGCGAACCGAAGGCGGCGTGACCTTTCCTTCCACGTGGGGGAGAAGGTCTTCATCAAGCTTCACCCGCACCGCCAGCTGTCCGTAGCCCGCATACCCTGCCCAAAGCTAGCTCCCCGGTTTTTCGGCCCTTTGAGATTCTGGCACGCATCGGCCCGGTCGCTTACCGCCTCCGCCTTCCCACCGGCAGCCGCATTCACCCGGTCTTCCACGTGTCCCATCTACGTCGTGTGGTCGGTGACCATGCCACTACCGACCACATCCTCACCGATGTTGATCTCTCTGGCGAGACACCCTACTACCCGACTCAGATCCTCGATCGATGCTGCATTGTACTAG
The DNA here is from genome assembly GCA_033032865.1 of Dactylorhiza incarnata. Classification (NCBI taxonomy): domain Eukaryota; kingdom Viridiplantae; phylum Streptophyta; class Magnoliopsida; order Asparagales; family Orchidaceae; genus Dactylorhiza; species Dactylorhiza incarnata. The sequence continues at coordinate 781,478 of JAWHQI010000383.1, forward strand.
GAGACCCCACCTCGGAAGAGGTCCTAGTCGCCTGGGAAAATCATCCAGACTCTGACGCCACTTGGCCACCCCGGGAGGACTTCCGTCGCCAGTTCGCCGATTACTGCCTTGAGGACAAGACAAATTTCCCAGACGGCGACATTGTTACGGACACGTATGCCGAGGAGACACCATGGCGGGTTTACACGTGCAGGAAAACGTCCGTGGCTACAGGCCCGAGGGCCGAGATGGTGGTGGACGCATGATGGACGCGGAGTGTTTTAATTCCTGTTTTATTTCCTTTTAATTATGTTTATGTTTTGGACTGGTTATGCGAACCCCGACAGTTATAAAGGGGTGCGGTATGGATTGTAAAGACTCATCTTTTGGATCTATGAAATTAGGGCTGCTCCCTAAGGTTTTCCTCTCTAATTCCCTCCTCCTTCCTCTCCCTACCTCTGCCGGCTCCTCCCTTTCCGGATTCCTCCTCCCTAGTTCCTAATAACATGATACTAGAACTTGAGTACATCAAGAAAGTGCATGGTAAAATATTACTGATGCAACTAAAATATAACAAAGTTCACATCGCCAAAAACGAAAAATAAAATTTATGTGCTTATGTAAATGTATCATTCATGCATGAACATATTATGATCATAATCGTATGAAGTTAATGAAACTAAGAACAACGTTGAGTTTGAATCTGTGTAGCCTCAGTACAGAGTATATTGAATTATAGACTGCAATGAAAGTGACCAGCTGTATCAACCTCAAGTTAAAGGACTTGGAACTAAGCCCATTCTCGACAAGCAAAGCTGATTTTTGATGTGGCTAAATTTTATTTGGTAGTTAGTGTATGATTATGCAATTGACATATCAGATCTCTCCCTTTGGAGTTCTTCATGCATTGGTGATGTATCCTCATATGGATCAGATTATGTGATCTTTACTTTATGTTTTACATATTGCCATGTAATTATGTTCACGTTTTTTTGTTTTTTACTTCCACTTGCTAAAGGAATCTCTATTAAAATTGATTATGAATTCCCACTAATATTTAGAAGAACTTACTCGATGATTAATGAAATATTCAACTTAGTACCACCCATCTTTGTGACATCATAGGCTTTTGTGGTAGACAGAGTTGAGAGCGCTCCAGTTAATACTTAAGGCGTACATGCATGTTGCTATGTTGGATCAGTATTTGACAGAAGACCAACATATGGGTATTATACCTTTCTTAGAGGGGATCCATGGCATAGAGAAGAAAAAATAAAATATGGTGGCAAAGTCAGGTGTTGAGGCAGAGTTTTGAGAAATGACTAAAGGAATGTGTGAACTATTGTTGCAAAATAATGTTGCGTGCTGAAAAAGTTGAGTGGAGGAAGACAAAGATTACACTAAAACAACGAAGAACAATACAAAATCAAGAGGCACTCTCTTGTCAAACTCTCGAGGGTTAGTTCCTCCAAATGGTTTCCTCTCCAAGAGAGAAAATGATCTCCCAAATGTCTTACACACGCAAGACACGTCCATCAATAGGTCTCATGAGCGCACCTAACAATGAGGAAGCATGATTCGGTGTGGGAAGCAGGGCGTCGGGATTTGGGGAACTAAGCTTGGTGCAACATCTTTGAGGGAGTCGACGAAGCGTGCTTGGTTGTCTGTTCGGTGGCGCTGTAATGGGCCTGGTGGTGGAGTGTTATGGACACTATGGGAGTTTCAAGGAAGGATTGTGTGTTAGTGTGGTAGATTCAGAGGGAAGAGCGGGATATGCGCAAGAGGTGGGGAGTCGGTCCGGACGGAGGGAGAGGAAGGAGGTTGTGGACTGCTGTGGGGAGTAAAGTGCCGAGCGGGCTTGTGCTCAGTTGGTTGGGTGAAAAGTGTTGTTGGCGTGCAGAGGAAGCCATGAGGTGGCCGGCTAGGGTTCTTGGATACTGAATTGTGGGGTGTAGTTGCGGCAAGGTTGCTGCAGTAAGCGAGCATGTCGAGTTCGTCGATCTTATTGAGCTTGGCATTGAGACTACGAATGGTTGCGCATATTTGCTTGAAGAGAATGGTTGGATTGATCAATGTGCTAGTGCTCGGTGACAACAAGGGTAGAAGGAGAGCGGCAGATCGGATCATTGTTACGTGTTGAAAAATTTAATGGATGGACGAAGAAAATGATTGCACTAAAACAACAAAGAATGATACAAACTCTTTAGGAATGATTCCCCCAAAGAGTTTTCTCTCTAAGAAAAAAACACAGTGATCTCACTTATGTCTTACATATACAAGACACATTCTTAAATGGGCATCATGGGCACACCTAAGAATGACTCATAATTACTAGTAATAAAGATTCCCCTAATACATACAACTCTTGATGATTTCACATTAATGAACTTCAAGATTCCGCCTAATTACCTTGTTGGAGTTGGGGAACACTTCCGACTCTCTTGTTTCTCACATCGGGGTAACCCACGTGAGCTTAGAGACGTCGGAGCGTGACTCTCTCCGATGACTGAAGTACCAGCGAACGCGGGGGTCCGGGGTCCGGGGGCGGCGAGCCCCCGGCGGCGGTCTACGAGGAGTTTCGTGGAGAGGCGTTTCCGGCGGTGGTTCCTCCGTTTCTTGTCCAAAGAGAGGGGTGCGAGGTAGGATCGGTTTTGATCCTTGTAACCTTTTGTGTTTGTAATCTTTTTGGTGAATACAAGAAGGTGAAGCGGATGCGGGATAGGGGACGTAACCCGATTTTGGGTGAACCTCTTAAATCTGTGTGTTCTGTGTGTTTTATCTTTTGTTTTGCGTTCGAATCTCTCTTCTCGGCACCCACGTTTTTTCTACATACCTATCAATAATAACCCATAATTATGGCATTACACATTCTCGATATGTCTCATATTCCTCCATGATAAATGTGGCGATCATCGTGTGCCATGATGGTAGATCTGGTCTTGTTTCTTGGTAAAATAAACTCACTTCTTTGATAAAGGAAATATTACACATCACATATATATACACACTCGCAAAATAACATGATGGTAGATCTGGTCTTGTGGGGAACCTTCGGTTGGGTTCACCCGAAGGTTCCCCACAACCGCCTAAGCAACGCATGAGGCTAATCATAACATCAATACAAAACCAACCGCGGATTCTCACGACCACACGTAACCAGCTAAGCTAAAGAGCTTAGTGAACGCTTGAGCATTTACCTATTGGAGGAACCCTCCCAAACAGGTCTATCCCACGATCACACGGCGTCCCGAGGTTTCCCCCTCTCGCCGATAAGCATGGTGCGGGTTCGGTACAAGCTTGTGCCCGTTGCTCAAATCATCGCGTTAACAACAACGATGCGTGTGTAGCTTTACCTCGGCCCGATTGTAAGGAAACACCGACGGGCGTTCCCAATCACGATAAGTTACGCACCTAAACCAACCAAGTGGCCCTAGGCTTCACTAGAACAACCAACGAAGGAGGTATACAACGACTCACTTCAATTTCGTGGTGAAGGTTTGCATTCCACCACTCTCCAAGCAAGGGGCTTTCGTTAGGATCTTCACACGACGCCTAATCTCAAGTCCCGCAATACTATAGATGATCTCACGGAGTCATTCTCCGACACGCATTCTAGGCCTAACCTAAATGCAACGTCGCAAATCAAACATCACCGATTCGGGCTCACGGCCACGAATAGGCTTCACACACAATGCCTAAATCCGCACGACTACCGGATTTCTAGATGCAATATGCCGGGGACGGACACAATCGACCCGGAGTTCCGAAGAACTACAGGAAATCCTACACTTCACCCATTTGGTGAAAGGGAGTCCTCATGCAAGCATAGAAAAAGAATGAGAGGACAAAGAACACGTCCTAAGACCGGGAGAAAGAATCGTTACCCTTGGAGCACGCTTCGGCGCCATGGAACAAAACTTGTTCGGTGGGAAACGATGGCAGCGGACTCCTCTCCGCAAATCCGGTCTCGGTTTGCGAATCCGAGCTTTGGAGCTCCTTCAATGGGGGAAAATGGCTCCTCCTTCTCTCTAGGTTTTCAAAGGTAAGAGAGAGAGTGGGGTGGGTGAAATGAGGTTCTAAACCCTCATTTCCCGACCTTAAGCCATCAGGAAATATTTCCCACCATCAGATCTCCTCACAACTCAACGGATGGCTCAGATTTAAACTTAAAACGGGCTGGAAAAACCCGTACACGGCTTGGCACACGGCCGTGTGCCAGACCGTGTGAACACACAGGAAAAACTGGAGCTAGACACACCCCAGCACACGGCCATGTTTATGGCCGTGTGGATCTACACGGTTAGGGACACAGACGTGTGCCTAGTCGTGACCTTCTCTGCCAAAGTTTGACGCTTAAAATTCACGGACACGGCCTTGCACATGGCCGTGTCGCAAGCCATGTCAAAAATCAGCTTCTCTAAAAAGCTTCCTAAACACCCCCAAACATCCCCAAAACCCCATGGGACTCCTCTAATGCTCTTAGGGTCTTCATGGAAAGCAATTATATGAATTTTGGGGTGTTACAACTCTCCACCCCTTAAAAGAATTTCGTCCCGAAATTTCTAATATGAAAGCAATCAAACATAAGTCGTACCTGAGAGAAATAACTCGGGGTACTCCGCAAGCATTTCCCGCTTTCTTTCCCAAGAGAGTTCCTCTCGCCCGCAATTATTCCAACGGACTTTCACCATCCGAATGGACTTGTTCCGCAACTGCTTCACTTCAGTGTCTTCAATGCAAATGGGTTTGACTTTCGTCGCTAGCCCATCTACCGACACTTCGCTGACCGCAGCAACAAGATTTGGCTCCTTAACAGCCTTCCGCAACACAGAGATGTGGAATACATCATGCAACCCGCTCAGCTCCGAAGATAGAGCAAGCCGGTAGGCAGCTTCACCAATGCGCTCCAAGATCTCGAACGGTCCTAAGTACCTCGAACTTAGCTTGTTCAAGCGCCGGATCCTCGATACTCCTTTGAACGGTTTGATCTTGAGATAAACCCAGTCGCCAACGGCGAACTCGACATTCCGATGATTTGCATTGTAGTATTTTGCCTGCCGATATTGGGCAATGAGCAATCGCTCCCGAATAGCCCGAATCGATGTATTTGCCTCCTCCACATCCTTGCGTTTCAACAACTTAGTGTCGCCCGTTTCAGCCCAAGATAACGGTGTGCGACATTTCCTACCATAAAGAGCCTCGAAAGGGGCCATCTTTATACTTGCTTGGTAGCTGTTGTTGTAAGCAAACTCAATCATATAGAGATGGTCCTCCCATCTCTTTCCGAAGTGCAGGGCGCACATCCTCAGCATGTCCTCCATAGTCCTATTGGTCCTTTCGGTCTGTCCATCAGTTTGCGGGTGGAAGGCCGTGCTAAACTTCAGCTTGGTACCCAATAATTGATGAATCAGACTCCAATCATTTGATGTGAACCGCCCATCGCGATCAATGACGATGCTACGGGGAATCCCGTGCAACCGTACGATGTTATCGACGTACAACTTTGCCAGCTTCTCCACAGAATCATCCTTCCGGTTCGGAATAAAGTGTTATACCTTCGTCAATCGGTCCACGATCACCCAGATGACGTCGTTTCCATGTTGCGATCTCGGCAATCCGTGCACGAAATCCATCGAAATATCATCGAACTTCCATTCCGGAATCGGCAATGACTTCAGAAACCCACCGGGACGTTGACATTCCACCTTCACCAACGCGCAAGTATGACACTTGGCCACGTAGAGGGCAATGTCTTTCATCATACCCGGCCACCAGAAGAGTTTCTTCATATCCATGTACATTTTCGTGCTCCCAGGGTGGATCGAGTACTTGGTATGATGAGCCTCGTACATCAACTCCGCCCGTAATGTACCAACATTTGGGACGCACAATCTGTCGTTCTTCCACATAAGGCCATCTTCGAAAGAGAAAACAGCGTTTGACCCATCAACGGTCTCCGCTTTATAGCGTTTCATGCTCTCATCCAGCTCCAATGCTTGTCGAACTCGGTCGGCGAGGTCGTATTGAACCTCCATCCAGTTCAAGCATGCTGAAGGAGACACTCTTCTATCGACGCAAACGATCTCCATAACTTCTAGCTCGCGGATTAGACGCTCATCGTGCATCAAAATCCAATTTGCTTGAGCAGGAGCCCGACGACTCAACGCGTCCGCAACTACATTTCCCTTACCAGGAGTATATTTGATGTCGAAGGTGTAGTCCCCAAGGAACTCCATCCACCTCCTCTGACGCATATTCAACTCCCTTTGATCCAGCAGGTACTTGAGGCTCTTGTGGTCAGTAAAAATATCGATCTTCACGCCATACAAATAGTGCCTCCAAAGCTTTAGGGCGAAAACCACGGCCGCTAGCTCCAAATCATGGACCGGGTAGTTCCTTTCGTGAACCTTCAGTTGTCGGGAGCCGTAGGCAATTACCTTTCCGAACTGCACTAGGACGCAACCCAAACCACTCCCCGAGGCGTCACTATAAATTTCGTAGCCTTCCGTACCACATGGCGAGCATAGAATGGGCGCCGTGGTCAGACGGCTTTTCAGTTCTTCAAAAGCTCGAGCGCACTCGGGCGACCAGTCGAACTTGTGATCTTTCCTAGTCAGTTTAGTGAGAGGGAGTGCGACCCTCGAGAAGTTCTCCACAAAGCGCCTATAATAACCGGCAAGTCCTAAGAAACTTCAGACTTCCGCTACGTTTTTCAACACAGGCCACGCTCGGATCGCTTCTATTTTCGACGGATCAACCGCAATTCCATCCTCACTAACAACATGACCCAGGAATGCTACTGACGATAGCCAAAACTCGCACTTGGAGAACATGACATATAATTGACTCCTCCTCAGGATGCTCAAAATTGAGTGCAGGTGCTCTGCATGCTCCTCCTCCGACTGAGAGTATACCAAAATGTCGTCGATGAAGACGATCACAAATTGATCCAAATACTCTCGGAACGTTCTATTCATTAAGTCCATAAATACCGACGGTGCATTAGATAGGCCGAACGACATAACGGTGAACTCATAGTGCCCAAAGCGGGTACTGAACGCTGTCTTTGGAATGTCACATTCCCTTATACGCAGTTGGTAATAGCCGGACCTTAAGTCTAGCTTAGAGTATACCGTCGACCCAACCAGTTGGTCGAATAAATCGTCGATTCTTGGAATCGGGTATCGGTTTTTCTCGGTCAACTTGTTCAACTCTCGATAATCGATACATAGACGCAAGCTCCCGTCCTTCTTTTTCACAAAGAGGACCGGTGCACTCCAAGGCGATGAACTTGGACGTACGTAGCCTTGCTCTAGCAGCTCTTGCAATTGAACCTTCAGCTCTGCCAATTCCTTTGGCGCTATCCGGTACGGTGAGCGGGCCACAGGTTTGGCACCTGACACCAGCTCAATACAGAAATCAATCTCCCGCTGAGGCGGAGCCCCAGGGAGTTCGTTAGGAAACACATCGGCGTACTCCGCTACAACTGGGACATCGCATAACCTGGGCTTTGGCTCCGAAGCCTCCAACAGAGTGAAGAACAATTCCGCGCCCTTTCTCACCGCCTTAACCACCTGGAGAGCAGACATCAATGTCTTGCTCGCTCCTCGCATACCCGCGAACGTGGTTTCGTCTTCGGTGTTCTTTCCCAGAGTGATCTCCTTTGAATTGCAATCTATGCATGCTCGCTGCTCCGAGAGCCAGTCCATGCCGAAGATCACATCAAATTTAGCTAACGGTAATAACGACGCTTCCAAGTCGAAATCCTGATTTCCGATCCGCACCTTCACACGGCTCTTCCTATCCGCACTCATGCGAGACCCGTTAGGTAGCACTACCTCCAATCTATCTTTTGCTAAGGTTGATGACACTCTGATTCGCACCACGAAGCCCGTAGACAGAAAAGAGTGCGATGCTCCCGTATCAAATAGAGCTCTCGCCGGATAGTTGAAAATTAGGACGAAACCTAATTGCACACAAATCAAACATAAAGTCGCACAACAGTATCAATCACACATAGCTATGTAAAACTAACATTTAATTCATACCTGTGACGACATCAGTTTGTCGTATGGCTTCTTGCTGGCCAAGCGAGTAAACTCTCGGCTGGGTCGGAATGTGCTGGGAAGCAGCAGACTCCGCAGCTTTGCCCTTTTCCGCATGACCCGCAGCACGAGCATAGTCCATCGCTCGGTTCTCTGGCCTCGGGGGACCACTGCGACACACGTTTGCTTTGTGTCCCACCTTTCCGCAAGTGAAACATGTAATTGGACCACGTGCAGTCGTAGCTCCCGACACAGTTGAGCGAGTTGGTTCCGCAGACTTGAACTTCCTTTTGTTCCTCCTGAACTCAAATTTGGATTGAGAGGTCGGCGCATGAAATTCAGGTTTCTTTGCCACGCCCTTTGCTTGTACTCTCTTCATGTCCAACTCCAGAGATCTGGCGCTCTGCACCATCATATGGAAGCCAAACGTCATTGGGCCTGCAAGGAGCAGCCTCAACTCATCCCGAAGACCTTCATAAAACTTGTTCGTCTTCATTTCCTCATCTTGCACCAAAAACCCCGCATAGCGGCCCAATCTAGTGAACTCGTGCAAGTACTCGTCCACCGAGCTATCGCCTTGAGTTAACTTCAAGAACTGGTTCTGCAACGCAATGCGTTGGGCAAAGGGAATATATCTCTGAAGAAACGACTTTGAGAACTCCGCCAAAGTGATCTCGGTAATATCCTTACCTTCAAACTTATGCGCTTCCTGCTCGACCCACCAAAGCTCTGCTTCTCCGTTAAGGAGAAAGGTGGCTAGGGTGACCATCATAGCTTCTTCCGTTGCTGTCGCCTTTAGAGTTTTTCTAACCGTTGACAGCCAATCCTCCGCCTCCGTTGGGGATCCGGTCCCCGAGAAAGTTGGAGGGTGGAAGCTTAGAAAGTGCTGCAGTTGTTGATCACGCGCTCGCGCAACAGCTACACGCTCTACACGACGCTCCACCCTTGGCACCACCGCAGGTTCCACTGCAGCCACTGGCACAGGGGTCTCCATCCTCGGTTCCACCGCAGGTTCCACTGCAGGTTCGATCACCGTGGCCGCATCTGTAATAGGCGTAGCAGGTTGTGCAAGCCTTTGAGGTTGAGCATTGATCATCGCGAAGACAGCTTCTGCGATTAACCTGATCATCTCAGCAGGAGGAATGGTCGCTGGCACCTCAGCCGACGCACTACTTTCAGCGGTGTTACGGGGTCGAGACTGCCCCGCAGCACTCCTAGTCACCTATAATCGTGCAATACACAATTTAGTGACCGAAAACATATCAAACAACAATCATGGAACGCTCAGGTTCCGCAAACAAGTATGTTTTTCCATTCCTAAGTGGACATTCTTATTAGTTTTTGTCGTTTTAGGTGAATGCACATCCCGTGCACACCACCCCTTAAAAGGAATTCGTCCCGAATTCGCTAAACTACGGATCGACGCTCTATGTCTGATACCAAATTGTAACACCCTGCCAGTACAAATAATATAACAGTAGGTCCGGCCGGGACCCCACGCTATACTAACCACACTAGCTAAGCGTTAAAAGGAGATATACAGAAAAGAACTACACCAGAGTATACTAAGGGTCTGTTTGGGACAGCTCTGGCGGATTGAAAAGCTGCTGTCCGGATAGAGCTGTTTTAAAATAGCTCTCTGGGGAGCAGTTTTGAAAAGCTGCAGAGTGTTTGGGTGTTCTGTGCAGAAGTGCGCTTTGAAGAGCGATTTTCTAATTTAGCTGTTTGGAGAAACAGCTTTTGGAAGCTGTTTTTTTTAGAACTTTAAAATACATAAAGTTTTAAACGTGGAGAATAATGATAAAATACATAAACGTGGAGAATAATAAAAAACAACCGATAACAATAGTCTTTTACAAATTCTCTGGTAATGCTATCAACGCGCCCCGTATATTTCTTCGGCAATGCTATCTCGTACTGTAGACATCTGTTCAGCTCCAGCAGCATCTCCCATTTCGCTTCCAATATCATCCTCCGCCGCAGGGTCTTCATCCTCTGAGGGAGCGAAAGAAGACTCATCAGCATCACAAACATTAAACTCAGGGTCCCAGCGAGAAGGATGTCTACGAATGAAGTTATGTAAGGCCATTGTGGCCAACACTATGGACCTCTGTTTCTTGAAGCTATACTGTGGCATTTTGATCAAAATGTGCCACTTCTTCTTCCACACTCCAAACGTTCGCTCAATAACACTGCGAAGAGATGAATGAGCCCTATTGAAATGTTCTTGCCTTCCTTGAACAGGCCGACTCCCACGAGCAAAGTCTGCCAAGTGATATCTTGTATCCGGATACGGCTTCAAATAACCCATCTTTAACGGGTATCCAGCATCTACTAAATAATATTTACCTGCATTTATTTTGTATGTTAAACAAGCAAACATTAGGGGATATTTGAAGGATTTGAATGAATATAAAAATATTGATTATTATACCTTGTGGGGGATGCGGAAAATGCAATCTATCGTCTGCCAATGCGCGTGCAAAAATGCGACTATCATGAGCAGATCCCTCCCATCCAGCCAGGGCAAATATAAAACACATGTTAAAATCACAGACATCCTAAATGCATCATGAATCCTATCTGGATGTCCTTCTAGTAACTCTTTAATCCATTTATCACCTGTTTGGGTAGATGTCATGCATGGTCGTGTGTCACGAACATGATAATTCATCCTCTCGATCGATGACATAACTACACGACAGTACTCTATATATTGCATCCGCTCCGGCGAAAGACTTGTTAAATCCCCGGAATCCTCAGGGGAGGAGTCATGCTCTTCCATTGTAGTACCTGCATTTAAAGTATCACATAACATTTATCATAATCTATGTGAAGAAATTACCAAAACAACTAATATAAATTCGAGGTCCAATGTTAATCAACATGAGGTCCATATCAGAAGTAGAAAAATAGAAAATTCCACATAACAGTTTTAAAACGTAAAATACATAAATTTTTTAAAAATAAATGATCACTGAGCCCTCTTCTCGTACGCCTTCGTAATCCACCAAACCCGCATATCTTCTGGAATACTCATGAAGATCTCCCTACTGGTCTTGTCCCTGATGTGGTCGAGAGCAAAGTAATAAAGATCCAGGTTTGCCCGTATCTCGGTGCTACTGGAAATCAACTCCACCACCTCTTTGACTGTGATAACTGGTGGAGGCTTCACAGCTAGGGTGGATTGATGTAAGTCTGACATAAAAGAAAATGTCATTCCTTTGTTCTTCCCGATCTTTCTTCTTTTACTCACCGAGGTGGACGCATTCCCAATGGTTGTTGAATGACCTCCTATCTCTTCAGGGCCACCTTGATTGTTCTCCATGATATCTTCTACATCATTATCTTCCAACTGGATCCTCCCCACATCCGGTGGCAAACTCCCAACAGATGGAGCCCATGAGTCATCTCCAGTTGCGACAACCTGACTGAACATGGTGTTCAGTTTCTCCTCCAACTCAGGTGATATCCCTCCGTATTGAAATTTTTTCGCTGCTGGAACAACCTGTTATAATCAATACATCAATACATCAATATTAAAATCTGTCAAAATAAGAACTAATACCATGAACTGAAAAATGAATTTATTTTCACCTTTATCTTTTCTGCCCACCATTCTTCTGATGCAGCAATAGTTCTTTTATGCAGAGATCACAAAATAACATGACCTCGCTAGACTCCCAACTCGCTATGATTCCTCCTTCTTTTGGTTTACCCATTACACTATTAATAAGTAATGAAATTTTATTAGCTATTTCTACTAAAAAATTACACATACATCACACATACACACAAACATACACAAAATACACAACATCCACACATACATACACACACACACACACATACAAACATACACAAACAACCCTAAACCCATACACAACATACACAAACATACACAACATACACACAAACATACACAAAATACACAACACACACATACAAACATACACAAACAACCCTAAACCCATACACAACATAGTACCCAAACATACACACCTACACACATTCCAAAATACACACAAACACACATACAAAAACACAAACACACACACACATTCAAAAAAACAAACATACACAAACACACACACACATACATACACACACACACATTCAAAAAAACAAACACAAAACACACACATATATACATACACAAACATACATACACATACAAACATACACAAACATACACAACATCCACATACATACACACACACACACATACAAACATACACAAACATACATACACACCCAAACACACACACATTCAAAAAAACAAACACAACACACACACATACACTTATATACATACACACCCAAACATACACACACACACAAACAAACATACACACCCAAACATACACACACACCCAAACATACACACCTGCACACACACACATACAAAAACACACACAAACACACATACAAAAATCCACACACATACATACAAACACACACACACACAAACATACATACAAACATACATACACACCCACACACTATCACACAAACACACAAACAAACATACAAAAACACACACACACTCACACAAACACACACACACACACACTCATACAAACACACACACACACACAAACATACACACACACACACAAACATACATACAAACACACATACACACCCTCCTAAATACATACATACACACACACACTATCACACACACACACATACACACATACAAACATACACACACACACAAACATACACACACACACACACTCACACACACACACACACACTCATACAAACATACATACACACCCTCCTAAATACATACATACTCACACACACACTATCACACACACACACACACACAAACACACATACAAAAACACACACACACTCACTAAATACAAAAATACATACACACACACATACATACACACACACCCTCCTAAATACATACATACTCACACACACACTATCACACACACACACACACTATCACACACACACACACACTATCACACACACACACACACACACTCATACAAACATACACACACACACACACACACACATTCATCCAAAACACAACACACACACACACACACATTCCTCCAAAACACAACACACACACACACACACTCATCCAACACACAAACACATACACACACATTCAACAACATACACACACACACATCCAACAACAAATACATACACACACACACACACACACATCCAACACATACACCATACACACACACTCATCCAACAACAAACACACACACACACACACACATTCATGCAAAACACAACACACACACACACACTCATCCAACACACAAACACATACACACACATTCAACAACATACACACACACACACACATCCAACAACAAATACATACACACACACATCCAACATATACACCATACACACACACTCATCCAACAACAAACACACACACACACACACACACACATACAAAAACACATACACCATAAATGTATGAAATTAATAATTTGGGCCATGAAATTTCTGCAGGGAAGAACAAGCTGCGCGTATGGAAGAAGAAGCAAGACTAGCAGAAATGGAAGAAGAAGCTCACCTCAGATCTGTAGCAGAAGGGAAGAACAAGCTGACGGCGAGCAGGGAAGGCCGCGATCCGTCTGTTGCAGGGAAGGCCGCGATCCGTCTGGTGCAAGGAAGGCCGCGATTCGTCGGGGTCGTCGGCTGGATCTAGGGTTGGATCTAGGGCTGGATCTGCGGCTGGATCGGCGGGGTCGTCGGCTGGAACTGCTAGGGCACGGAGATCGGCGGCTGGAGCACGGCGAAGGTCGTCGGCGGCGTAGGAGGGAGCGGCGAGGGGCACGGGAGAGCTGGGAGAGGCGAGGGCACCGTTGGGAGAGAGATCGGGAGGGGGGATCGGGAGAAAGAACGAAACACGGGAGCGATTCCTAAACAGCGGAACGCGGGGGGGGGGGGGGGGGGGGGGGGGGGGGGGGGGGGGGGGCGGCTTCCGGAAAATAGCTCTGGGAGCGATTCCGGAGAATCGATTTTTTTTAGGGAGCTGTCCCAAACGCACAAATTAAGAGCTCTGGCGGCTGGGAAAGAGCTTCTCCAGCCGCCAGAGCTGCGCCAAACAGACCCTAAACATAAGCGGAAGCATAAAGATTTAACATTTCTTTCAGAATAGTCCACTATCACAGGAATGAAACAATAAAGTGTAGAGTTACGGTCTTAAGGCCTTACATTCCAAAATGTACAAAACTCCTAAACATACTTCGGCACGCAGGCCGGCAATACATGAAAAGCAGAAAAGAGGCTGGCCTTCGAGGGCCAACGCAGCAAAAAGGGCCACCGCCCGTTATTTCCCGCTAGGCTCACCTGCACCTGCATAAGAAGATTCCACCAAGAGGTGACAAACAAAGTAACGGTCAGCACAGCTGACCAAATTATAACGACCCCACCCCTTTCCCGGGGTGGCGGAACTTCTTCCCTGCAAACAAGTCGTACAAGCAGCAAGTAGTACTAAGGAAGGTGCAAACTACACAAGGTGAGGTTTCAAGCACAATCAATCTTCTAGGTGTAGCAACAAATAGAGTTGATACTGGGAATGCACATGATGTTGGTTGGGTTCACCCGAAGGTTCCCCACAACCGCCTAAGCAACGCATGAGGCTAATCATAACATCAATCCAAAACCAACCGCGGGTTCTCACGACCACACGTAACCAGCTAAGCTAAAGAGCTTAGTGAACGCTTGAGCATTTACCTATTGGAGGAACCCTCCCAAACAGGTCTATCCCACGATCACACGGCGTCCCGAGGTTTCCCCCTCTCGCCGATAAGCATGGTGCGGGTTCGGTACAAGCTTGTGCCTGTTGCTCAAATCATCGCGTTAACAACAACGATGCGGGTGTAGCTTTACCTCGGCCCGATTGTAAGGAAACATCGACGGGCGTTCCCAATCACGATAAGTTACGCACCTAAACCAACCAAGTGGCCCTAAGCTTCACTAGAACAACCAACGAAGGAGGTATACAACGACTCACTTCAATTTCGTGGTGAAGGTTTGCATTCCACCACTCTCCAAGCAAGTGGCTTTCGTTAGGATCTTCACACGACGCCTAATCTCAAGTCCCGCAATACTATAGATGATCTCACGGAGTCATTCTCCGGCACGCATTCTAGGCCTAACCTAAATGCAACGTCGCAAATCAAGCATCACCGATTCGGGCTCACGGCCACGAATAGGCTTCACACACAATGCCTAAATCCGCACGACTACCGGATTTCTAGATGCAATATGCCGGGGAAGGACACAATCGACCCGGAGTTCCGAAGAACTAGAGGAAATCCTACACTTCACCCATTTGGTGAAAGAGAGTCCTCATGCAAGCATAGAAAAAGGAATGAGAGGACAAAGAACACGTCCTAAGACCGGGAGAAAGAATCGTTACCCTTGGAGCACGCTTCGGCGCCATGGAACAAAACTTGTTCGGTGGGAAACGATGGCAGCGGACTCCTCTCCGCAAATCCGGTCTCGGTTTGCGAATCCGAGCTTTGGAGCTCCTTCAATGGGGGAAAATGGCTCCTCCTTCTCTCTAGGTTTTCAAAGGTAAGAGAGAGAGTGGGGTGGGTGAAATGAGGTTCTAAACCCTCATTTCCCGACCTTAAGCCATCAGGAAATATTTCCCACCATCAGATCTCCTCACAACTCAACGGATGGCTCAGATTTAAACTTAAAATGGGCTGGAAAAACCCGTACACGGCTTGGCACACGGCCGTGTGCCAGACCGTGTGAACACACGGGAAAAACTGGAGCTAGACACACCCCTGCACACGGCCATGTCTATGGCCGTGTGGATCTACACGGTTAGGGACACATCCGTGTGCCTAGCCGTGACCTTCCCTGCCAAAGTTTGACGCTTAAAATCCACGGACACGGCCTTGCACATGGCCGTGTCGCAAGCCATGTCAAAAATCAGCTTCTCTAAAAAGCTTCCTAAACACCCCCAAACATCCCCAAAACCCCATGAGACTCCTCTAATGCTCTTAGGGTCTTCATGGAAAGCAATTATATGAATTTTGGGGTGTTACAACTCTCCACCCCTTAAAAGAATTTCGTCCTGAAATTTCTAATATGAAAGCAATCAAACATAAGTATAGTCTGGACCTGATCTTTGGTCTTGATAGCATAGACTCAAAGCTTCCTCGAATAGTCATCACTAAAAGTAACGAAATATGAGGCTCCCCCTCTAGTATGGACCTTCAGAGGTCCGCAAACATCAGTATGAACTAGCTCCAATGGCTCCAATCTCCTGGTGGATGTGTGACTGTGGAATGAAATCCTGTTCTGTTTCCCAGCTATGCAGTGGTCGCACCTCTCCAAATGATCACCAGAAATGTCACTAATCAGCTTCTTCTTCGCTAGGCATCTCAAATCCTTCTGGCTAATGTGTGTCAGCCTCCTGTGCCATAAGGAAGTGGATGGCTCATCCCGGATGGAGTTGTCCTGTGCAGCTTCAGGCCTCCCCTCCATGTAATACAATCCAGAATCTCTATAACCCATGACCATCACAAGTGATCCCCTGATCAGCTTCCAGAAGTCTCCTCCAAAGACACTCAGGTGTCCTTCGTCTCCAAGTCTGCCAACAGATATCAGATTGAAGCGAATGTCTGGCACATGCCACACATCCCAACTAGTAAGGCTCCAGTACTCGTCTTCAAGTGCATGTCTCCACGCCCAAGTACCTTGGACGTATCCCCATTGCCCATCCTCAACACCCCACAGTCATGAGTGGTGTAAGTGGCAAATAACTCCATGTTGTGGGAGATATGCGCAGAGGCTCCAGAATCAACGATCCAGCATCGGTCATCACACGCGAGTGCAGCAGTGACGTCGTCGCCAACAATAATGACGTCGTCCTCCTCAGTCGAAACAGTGACTGCCGTGTGACCCTCATCTTTGCCCTAAGTGGCAATCCCCTTCTTCTTATGATCGTTCTTCCATGAGTAGCAGAACTTCTTGATGTGGCCCCTTTTGTGGCAGTAGTGGCATTCCACGTTCTGATAACGTGTCTTCGACTTGCCCCTACTCTGACTCCTGTCCTCCTTCCTTCCTCGGCTCTTACTCCTTCCTCTCCCCCTGGGCTCAGTAAAGAGAACGTCAGCTCGTGAAGAAGAGCCCGAAGTCCCCTGAGACTTTCGTCTCACCTCCTCATTCAAGATCCCACTCTTGGCGATCTTCATGGAAATAATCCCCTGGGGGGAAGAATTGATTAGAGAAACTCTGACCATCTCCCACGAGTCTGGAAGTGACTTGAGTAGCCACAATGCATTCACCTCGTCTTCAAAAGTCACCTTCATAGCAGTCAGACGATCAATAATCCCCTGGAACTCGTTGACATGATCCAAAATAGGTGAGCCCTCTCGGTATCTGAACTCTCCAAGCTTCTTCAGCAAATACAACTTGTTGATGCCCGTGCTCTTGGCATATAAGGTCTCGAGAGTCTTCCACAGAACCTTTGCATCATTGATACTAGCCACATGGTTGTAGACGTTCGACTCCACGAACCGTCTGATAAACCCACACAACTTCCGATGCTCCACTTTCCATTTCGCCGGATCCATGTCCTTTGGCATCTCCTCAAAGACAGGAGCATGTCAACCCTTCACATATATCAAATCCTCCATCAATAAATGCCACTGGTGGTAGTTCGCGCCGTTTAGTTTTACCATTTGCTCGGAGCCCGAACCTGATGTAGACTCCATCATGCTCTGTCACTGATCGGACTGACCTCAGTTCTTTAAGTCGACTATTTCCAAGAAAGGAATCAAAGAGGATAGGGTGCGGACCAATGGTCGTCACCTACCGCACCCGATCACTAACCCAAAATATCTGATCGGCTCGTCTCGAATCGCAAATAGGTCAGACCGATAACTGCTCTGACAATGAACCTACCTCTGATACCACTTGTTGGGTTTGAGAGCGCACAAACCCGACCCGAGCACCTGCAAATTAATTCGGCGAGAGCACCTGCGCGAGCGTTTTAGCGAATATGCAAACACAAGAAAGCAAAAATAAAAATAGTGCACGAGAAATTTTAACGTGGAAACCCAAATGGGTGAAAACCACGGGACGATCGGAGTCCAACCCGGAAAGCCTCCACTAAAACGTATATAAAATACACGCAAAAAATTTACAGGCTTTCCCTCCTTGATCCACAAAGAATCACCTTCACTTCGCTACACAAATAAATAAACATAAGTTACCACAGTAATTTATCGAGACAGATCAAAATCCTCTCCGATGTAGTTTGCGCATAACTTGCGTGTTTTCAAAATGAGTTTGTAGCGAAGTTGCCCTTTGACCCGAACAGAGTCGGTCACGGTCCTCCTTCTCGCGGCCGACAACAGCAGTCAGCACCAACTTTAGCGTTGGCGGCACTTCTCCATGGATGCCGCACACTGGACGCTCCTCCTTAGTACGCCGCAACTTCGGCGGACGCGAGATCTTTCGAGCTCTGTACGTAGCTCCGCTTGCTTCACTTGTGTTTTTTTTTCTCTCTGTTTTTAGCCGATAGCTTGATGGCTTTATAGCGGAAGCTTGCGGATTTTACTTTCCTTCTCCGCCACCTATTCCTTTCTCTCTCATCTCTTCTCTCTCTCTCTTTCACTTTTCTTTCTGACATTTGATATCATTTGTCAAAAGGCTATGAATAGCCTTTTGACTTATGATATATATATATATATAATATTATTTTATTTTTCTTCGTGTCAGAGGAAGAAAAAACGTAGCCGGCGAAATTGAGTCATGATTATTTGCGTGAGTCATGAGGAGAGGAAAAATAATTACAGCACGCGTCACGAACTTGTCACGCACGAGCCCGGTGGTTTTCTCCGCATCAGATGGGAACCACATCCCAACAAAAGGAACAAGAGAATGCGCCAAACAACCATTGCATCCATTATCTCATGTCATGTCATTTGAACACTCTCATCATCTGATAGGAGTTTTTTGGAAGCTTAAATAATATTTACCTTATCTGAACCACTATCTAATGAAAGAAAGAAGTTATAAATACAGAAATGAAGGCTTTTGAAGAAGAGTAAGACATGACAAATGATGAATTTACCTAAAAGCAAGAAACTTGTGGAATGTAAGTGGGTTTATACTATGAAGTATCAAGAATATAAGTTTATGAAGAGGTATACAGCGAGGGATGTTATCGAGCCTTGCGGAAGTCAGGTCGATTTCTTTTCTTTGGCTCGAAACAAAAATTGTAGAAGAGATAAGAAATACGCACGGTCGCTCAATGAGTGCGGGGGGGAGACAATGAGACAAAGTTTAAGACCTAATAAACATAAACTAAAACCTAGAGCTACTAAAAGTCTGGAATACACAAGCCACATATAATTAGATGAGCTGGTGAGGTATCGGAAGTACCACAACAAGTCCTGAATCCACAACTCAAGTGCACAACAAAAGCACAGGCACAAGTCACAACATAATAAAGACTAAAGAGGGAAGGTCCGAGAGGGAGGGCCAGAGAATTAGGATTCCGACTCCTAAGTCACATTGTAGTTACACGCACAGACGTCGCACAGAGCCACAAAGATGATATAGTAAATGAGTAATGTAGAAATATAGAATAGCCTCAGTAGACAATAGAGGAAGAGATGTGTGACCGTGAGAGAGAAATAAAGTGACGAATATAAAAGTTGCAGAAACAGAGAAACCTTATGTTAGATCTAGGGATTACCGACATCGGAGAAGAAGCAAATATTAGAGAGAAGAGAGGAGAAAAAAGGACTCAGACTGCAGTCGCAGTGTCGCACAAAAAGCCAGAGAGTTAAGCCAAGATGTCTGCACTCTCCGGTGAGTTAAAAACGAAGGCAATAACCAATAGACACTAGCTTACTATCGAGTATCGATGATATGTTTCCAAATTTAGAGAAAGAAGAGGAGGAAAATCGGCCAAAAATGGAGAGGAGAAGACGGAGAGCTCTAGAGGTCCTGAGAAGAGGAAGGCAGGAGGTTCAAGGTAGTAAGGCAGAGAGACAAACAAATTGAGAGCCAAACATGAAATGATGAGGCAAAGCCAGGAGATAGAGGAGTCGAATAGAACCTGCTACTCTGTCAGGCAGGCATGAGTGCTAAGGCGACTACTATAGCCTAATACATGATTTACCTATTACTTAATAAAAGAATAATGAAAAAAAAGAAAGGATATCTGAGTCAATTTCGAGTTAATTCGATCTGAGCAGATACCATCTCTAAATCGGCTTGAAATAAGCCATGAGCTAGTATCTTGCTTGTTGGGCTCGATCCAAGCCAAATGTCGAGCCAAAAGTGGTTCAAGTTAAGAGTTGACCCGCAGGGAGATAAGGAATAAATGATCCCTTATAGGCCAATAATCTTACTATAATTTTAGTCCTTAACAATCTGGAAAGGTGGGGATAGAATAACTATCTATAGATTAGCTTAATAAGCTAACCCAGGATAAGCGGTGATTTAATATCCTATCCATAGATTAGTCAAATGATTGACCCTCGAGGTGGGAAATGAATTGTCCTTCATAAATAGGCTTAAGCAGAGCAATGATATGATACTTGCTCAAGTTGAGCGGTCATAGAGCAATGATAGGCTCTTAATCAAACTGGAACAGATTATGAATCAAGTAATTATAATTGTATAGTTACCTATATTTTAATGCGAGTATAAGATTGACATACCTATATTTTAATTCCCTCCTCCTTCCTCTCCATACCTCTGACGACTTCCACCGTCTTGAGCTTTCCTGTTTCTCGAGGGGGGCATCTCGGGTCCCCAGACCATGAAACTTTCGGGCTCGATTGGTGATCGCCCCATTGTGATTATGGTGGACAGCGGGGCGAGCCACAACTTCATCTCTACCCTGTTGGTGCAGCAGTTACAGATACCGTCCACTCCATCTCCAGATTTTACGGTTTGCCTGGGCGATGGGCGTCGACGGCCCACAGTGGGCTATTGCCGTGACGTCTCTCTATGGGTCGGCACTTGCCCGATTACCGCCGATTTTTACACCTTCAACCTCGGTGGAATCGACGCCATCTTTGGGGTGACATGACTTCACACGTTGGGCGACGTACGGGTCAACTGGGCCACCATGACCATGCAGTTCTGCCACTAGGGCCAGCCGTGCCGCCTCGTCGGCGACTCGGCCCTCCTCCGCTATTCCGTCTCCCTCCGTGCGATCCATTAGACGACCGACGTGACTTTTGAGGCTTGGCTCTGGCCCATATCCGCAGCCGCTCAGGACCCCCCCCCCCTCACCTGAATGACCTTCAGGAGCTTCTCACGGAGTTCGCCGACATCTTTGAGGCCCCGACCGGCCTCCCTCCAGCCAGGCCGACATATCATGCCATTCCCTTGCAGCCGGGCACCGCAGCGGTTTCGGTACGGCCCTACCGCTACGGCCACACACAGAAGGACGAGATCGAGAGGTTGGTGCACGAGATGCTGATGGGTGGCCTCATCCGCCCTAGTGCCAACCCCTTTTCCCAGCTCCTTTTCCAGCTCGATCTTGCTGGTTCGGAAGGACGGTAGTTGGCGGTTCTGTGTAGACTACCGGGAGCTCAATAAGGCCACGGTCCCCGACAAATATCCGATTCCGGTGATTCAGGAACTCCTGGACGAGCTGCACGGGGTCGTCTTCTTCACCAAACTAGATCTCCGCGCGGGCTACTATCAGATCCGGGTACGGACGGAGGACGTGGCTAAAACGGCTTTCCACACTCATGACGGCCACTACGAGTTCCTGGTCATGCCTTTCGGGCTGACGAACGCACTCGCCACCTTCCAGGCTACAATGAACGACATTTTCACGGCAGATCTCCGCCGCCACGTACTTGTTTTTTTTATGACATCTTGGTCTACAACTCTTCTTGGCAGGATCATATTCAGCATGTTCGCCTTACTCTGTCCACCATCCGGCGCCATCAGCTCAAACTGCACCGAAGAAATGCTCTTTTGGCGCTTCCGATGTGAGCTACCTCGGCCACACCATCTCGACCCGCGGGGTCGCTATGGATGAGGAGAAGATCGCAGCGGTTCTCCACTGGCCGACCTCGACCTCACTACGGGACATCTGCGGGTTCTTTGGCCTCACAGGCAACTACCGTCGTTTCATTCAGGGGTATGGAGCGCTGGCCAAGCCCCACACGCAGCTCCTGAAGAAGTCCGTAAAGGGCCCGTTCCTGTGGTCACCCGCGACCGCTGCAGCTTTCACCGCCCTTCAGCAAGCCCTTGTACGTGGGCCGGCGCTGACCATGCCAGATTTCTCACGACCCTTCCTCGCCGAGTGCGACGCGTCCGGCTCGGGCGTGGGAGCGGTTCTTATGCAGGTCGGCCGACCGGTCGCCTACAGCTGCGCCTTCTCCAGCACCATCCGCAGTCGCTCCGCATACGAGAATGAGCTCATGGGCCTCGTCCTTGCAGTTCAGCAAGTGTTCATACCCTCTGGGCCACTCATTTGTGGTACGCACCGACCACCATAGCCTCCGCTACCTCCTGCAGAAGAAGATCGTCACCCCCGCACAACAGGTGTGGGTCGCCAAACTATTGGGATATGACTTCACCATTGAGTTCCGCCCCGATAAGGCGAATCGGGCAGCTGATGCTCTCTCTCGTCAGAGTCAGGCTCCAGAACTCACGGCCATCTCTCGCCCGGTGTGGGAGGATGCAACAGCCATCCAACGGGAAGTGGAAGTCGACCCGCTCTTGAGTGGGATTCGGACGACGCTCATCGCCAACCCCACCGCCCATCCACCATACGCCCTTGTTGGGGGCCGCCTGCTCTTTAAGGGCCGCCTCGTCCCCGCTCCGTCGTCTTCCAGCATTCCGCGCCTCCTCGTGGAGTTTCACGCTTCCCCGACTGGCGGACACGCCGGGGCGTTCCGCACATATCTCCGTATGGCGGCTTCTCTCTATTGGCCCCACATGTTCCGGCAGATCAAGGCCTATGAGGCCACTTGCCTCATTTGCCAGAAGGCTAAGTATGAGGCGACTTTTCCAGGAGGCCTCTTACAGCCCCTTCCAGTTCCGGATCGTGTTTGGGAGGACGTGGCCATGGACTTCATCACCCGCCTGCCGCGTTCAAAGGGGTACGATTGCATACTAGTCGTGGTGGATCGCCTGTCCAAATACAGACACTTCATTCCCCTGCGCCACCCCTACACAACCGCCACCGTCGCAGAGAGTTTCATCAGCAACATCGTCCGCCTTCATGGATTTTCGTGGTCGATCGTGAGCGATCGGGACCCTCTTTTCTTGAGCAACTTTTGGACCACTCTATTTCAGCTCCATGGGACTTGCCTCCGTATGAGTACGACGTACCACCCGCAGACGGATGGTCAGTTCGAGGTCCTCAACCGCTGTTTGGAGACATACCTTCGTTACTTCGTAGGGGAGCAACCTCGCACTTGGGCAAAATGGCTCAGTTGGGCATAGTACTCATACAACACGGCTTACCACAACACGGCCGGAACTACTCCCTTCGAGGTCGTCTACGACCGCCCTCCGCCCTCCATTATCCGCCATCTTCCGGGGGAGTGCCAGGTCGAGAGTTTATCCACCACCCTACAAGACCGGGATACGATTCTGGATCTCCTTAAGGATC
This sequence comes from Dactylorhiza incarnata, assembly GCA_033032865.1. Taxonomy (NCBI): domain Eukaryota; kingdom Viridiplantae; phylum Streptophyta; class Magnoliopsida; order Asparagales; family Orchidaceae; genus Dactylorhiza; species Dactylorhiza incarnata. The sequence goes on from JAWHQI010000383.1 coordinate 805,133, forward strand.
ACCTCCGACGAGCCCAACAGAAGATAACCTCCTTTGCGAACCGAAGGCGGCGTGACCTTTCCTTCCACGTGGGGGAGAAGGTCTTCATCAAGCTTCACCCGCACCGCCAGCTGTCCGTAGCCCGCAGACCCTGCCCAAAGCTAGCTCCCCGGTTTTTCGGCCCTTTGAGATTCTGGCACGCATCGGCCCGGTCGCTTACCGCCTCCGCCTTCCCACCGGCAGCCGCATTCACCCGGTCTTCCACGTGTCCCATCTACGTCGTGTGGTCGGTGACCATGCCACTACCGACCACATCCTCACCGATGTTGATCTCTCCGGCGAGACACCCTACTACCCGACTCAGATCCTCGATCGATGCTGCATTGTACTAGGAGACCCCACCTCGGAAGAGGTCCTAGTCGCCTGGGCAAATCATCCAGACTCTGACGCCACTTGGCCACCCCGGGAGGACTTCCGTCGCCAGTTCGCCCTGCCTTGAGGACAAGACAAATTTCCCAGACGGCGAGATTGTTACGGACACGTATGCCGAGGAGACACCATGGCGGGTTTACACGCGTAGGAAAACGTCCGTGGCTACAGGCCCGAGGGCCGAGATGGTGGTGGATGCATGATGGACGCGGAGTGTTTTAATTCCTGTTTTATTTCCTTTTAATTATGTTTATGTTTTGGACTGGTTATGCGAACCCCGACAGTTATAAAGGGGTGCGGTATGGATTGTAAAGACTCATCTTTTGGATGATTGGATCTATGAAATTAGGGATGCTCCCTAAGGTTTTCCTCTCTAATTCCCTCCTCCTTCCTCTCCCTACCTCTGCCGGCTCCTCCCTTTCCGGATTCCTCGTCCCTAGTTCTTAATAACATGATACTAGAACTTGAGTACATCAAGAAAATGCATGGTAAAATATTACTGATACAACTAAAATATAACAACGTTTATGATCATTCATAAACTTATGTGCTTATGTAAATGTATCATTCATGCATGCACATATTATGATCATAATCATATGAAGTTAATGAAACTAAGAACAACGTTGAGTTTGAATCTGTGTAGCCTCAGTACAGAGTATATTGAATTATAGACTGCAATGAAAGTGAACAGCTGTATCAACCTCAAGTTAAAGGACTTGGAACTAAGCCCATTCTCGACAAACAAAGCTGATTTTTGATGTGGCTAAATTTTATTTGGTAGTTAGTGTATGATTATGCAATTGACATATCAGATCTCTCCCTTTGGAGTTCTTCATGCATTGGTGATGTATCCTCATATGGATCAGATTATGTGATCTTTACTTTATGTTTTACATATTGCCATGTAATTATGTTCACGTTTTTTTATTTTTTACTTCCACTTGCTAAAGGAATCTCTATTAAAATTGATTATGAATTCCCACTAATATTTAGAAGAACTTACTCGATGATTAATGAAATATTCAACTTAGTATCACCCATCTTTGTGACATCATAGGCTTTTGTGGTAGACAGAGTTGAGAGCGCTCCGGTTAATACTCAAGGCGTACATGCATGTTGCTATGTTGGATCAGTATTTGACAGAAGACCAACATATGTGTATTATACATTTCTTAGAGGGGATCCATGGCATAGAGAAGAAAAAATAAAATATGGTGGCAATGTCAGGTGTTGAGGCAGAGTTTTGAGAAATGACTAAAGGAATGTGTGAACTATTGTTGCAAAATAATGTTGCGTGCTGAAAAAGTTGAGTAGTGGAAGACAAAGATTGCACTAAAACAACGAAGAACGATACAAAATCAAGAGGCACTCTCTTGTCAAACTCTCGAGGGTTGGTTCCTCCAAATGGTTTCCTCTCCAAGAGAGAAAATGATCTCCCAAATGTCTTACACACGCAAGACACATCCATCAATAGGTCTCATGAGCGCACCTAACAATGAGGAAGCATGATTCGGTGTGGGAAGCAGGGCGTCGGGATTTGGGGAACTAAGCTTGGTGCAACATCTTTGAGGGAGTCGACGAAGCGTGCTTGGTTGTCTGTTCGGTGGCGCTGTAATGGGCCTGGTGGTGGAGTGTTATGGACACTATGGGAGTTTCAAGGAAGGATTGTGTGTTAGTGTGGTAGATTCAGAGGGAAGAGCGGGATATGCGCAAGAGGTGGGGAGTCGGTCCGGACGGAGGGAGAGGAAGGAGGTTGTGGACTGCTGTGGGGAGTAAAGTGCCGAGCGGGCTTGTGCTCAGTTGGTTGGGTGAAAAGTGTTGTTGGCGTGCAGAGGAAGCCATGAGGTGGCCGGCTAGGGTTCTTGGATACTGAATTGTGGGGTGTAGTTGCGGCAAGGTTGCTGCAGTAAGCGAGCATGTCGAGTTCGTCGATCTTATTGAGCTTGGCATTGAGACTACGAATGGTTGCGCATATTTGCTTGAAGAGAATGGTTGGATTGATCAATGTGCTAGTGCTCGGTGACAACAAGGGTAGAAGGAGAGCGGCAGATCGGATCATTGTTACGTGTTGAAAAATTTAATGGATGGACGAAGAAAATGATTGCACTAAAACAACAAAGAATGATACAAACTCTTTAGGAATGATTCCCCCAAAGAGTTTTCTCTCTAAGAAAAAAACACAGTGATCTCACTTATGTCTTACATATACAAGACACATTCTTAAATGGGCATCATGGGCACACCTAAGATAAGAATCACTCATAATTACTAGTAATAAAGATTCCCCTAATAAATACAACTCTTGATGATCTCACATTAATGAACTTCAAGATTCCGCCTAATTACCTGTCAATAATAACCCATAATTATGGCATTACACATTCTCGATATGTCTCATATTCCTCCATGATAAATGTGGCGATCATCGTGCGCCATGATGGTAGATCTGGTCTTGTTTCTTGGCAAAATAAACTCACTTCTTTGATAAAGGAAATATTACACATCACATATATATACACACACTCTCAAAATAGGAGGGATGAAGATGAAAGTATTACACGAGATATAAGACTAGATGTTCTGACTTCTTGAGTAGAGAATCTGCTCTTCGCCGCTGGAGCTTACTCACTTGGCACGGCAAGGGTTTCGACCAATAAAAGACATGTTATGCTTGCTTTTAGTCACACAATATAAAAAGAAACCTACACGAAAAACAAAAGATGCTAGATCATCATTGAAAATACTGAAAAAAATGAAATTAAAGCATCCCGGAAATAAATTTGCATTGTTAGAACAGTAATGCAGCTTCCATTTCTCATTTCCAAATTAGATCTTCATTCTGAAGTGAATTTGCTTTGGAAGATGAAGCATCCAAGTGGACGAATGAAGGATAGAAGAAGCCCTAGCTAGGAGGTGGGTGAGGAAGAGAGTGACGAAGCAGAGGTTAATAAGGCGAAGAAGACAGCGAGAATCATATTCATAATAATGTCATTACATAGCTGTTAACTAACCCTATTATTTATAACTAAGGTCCAATACATGACCGTTACAGGTATTCTCATTAATTACAGAATAAATCCTATTATCTTATATTGCTGTGTACAGCTGGACCGAGACAAGGCAATAGCAGGTTTAGCCGTCCAATCGGCTACACATGGCTGGATATCTGCCTTAATTTACAGAAGACTATAGTTTCGACTTCTGCTTCTTCAACATCGTGTTTATAGTTGAATTTTGTATGAGTTAGTCCGGAATTTATAGGTATACTTCAACCCTAAATCATAGCAAAGATTGCTATGTTCTTAACATTAAAGTCCTTAAAAACGAAACTACAGAGAGTATAGAAGCCGATTTAGGTATATAGAACCGTGAGTCCCTGTTTAATTTACTGCATATTTGTAAAGTTTCAGCATATATGGTAAGGATCATGAGCTCTTTAGTGTAGCACATATCTCTGTTTCGTGCGTACTACTGATAACTAGGAGTTTACTTCACAATCTACTTACAATAATAATTTTATTTCACAATCTACCGGGTCAATTTAGGTCCACACAGGCTTGACTCAACCTCTTGGGGGGAAAGAGGGACCTCTTAGGGCTGAGTCTTATCGGACCCCTAGGGTTAGCCTGATGTGACCTCTGGGCTATGATGGTGCCCACTGGGTCTAGGAAATCACATGATATAAGGATCATTTTTCAGGAACTCCCCTTTAAATTTTGCTAAATTACATGATGCAATATCTCTCAACCTTTTGAAAGCTACCGATGTGTTGCATTCTTCACATGCTCGACCCAGTCCATTATTTTTGGGTGCAGTTTGAGTATTCTCTCCCGATCCTCATCATACTAAAGCGTGAGATGGTATAGCGTCGCTCACAAAGAAAATGTTCTTCGATCTATTTTTAATATAATTTATTGTTATCATCATCAACGTCTATCATTGAAAGTCTAATAGTTAATTCTTTGCGATAGGATTTATGAACCCTTGTTTCTATTTGCTCTTTACCTACTAGCAAACTGATGCATTTTATTATTACACAAGAGGGCAGCTGGTGCACAAAGCATCCCCGCGCAACGAGGGTCCGGGGAAGGGTCCCACCACAAGGGTGAAATGTAGGCAAACCTTACCCTACACAAATTAAACAAAAAGATATACATTAAATCCTAAACCTTAAACCAAGATTGATTGTGCGGGAAATTGTGACGGAAAAATTTGCATTTATTCATGTTTTCTAGGTAAATAGAATTACTTACAAATTACATTAGAACTAAACACCAATATAAATTTTTAGGTAAATTGCATCTGCATATTGGATTTAGATGAAGATTGTGATTATGAAGCTTTTAATTCTTATGCCCGCTATTTCTATATATTTTGATTTTTTTTTTGTTTATACATTTGATTATTTATGCTTATTTTGTTACGATGGAGATCGAGTGATGTACATTTTTATGGTTATTTTTTGTCTAGGATACTAAATGGTGCACATCAGATGATGATACTTGCTTGAATTTGCTTAGGTGTATGGTGAAATTTCACTAACATGTGAGCATTCAAATTTCAAACTTCAGCGAGATCTTGAGGTTTGACTTTGTTTAGCATTAATACTCCATTAAAGTTGTTTTTTATGTGCATCTGATTAATTTATGAATAACTAAAATTTCTATTGAATTATTATTTTTTCTATCATTTGTATTGATTACACACTAATCAACATTTAGTTCTAATTTTTATCATTTTATCATTCTCCAAAACTAGCAAATCAAGATATTCGAAAACTGTTAAGAAATGATGGTTTATTTACATTTCACTAAAGGTAAGCTTGATGAACTGATCTTGTATATGCAAGAGTGAATCCCACCAACAAAGAAGAGGTAATAATGATAATATTGGGTTTACCAATTGAGCAGACTTTTAGTTCAACTGAAAGAAATATGTTAAATGTATAGTCAAACATATCAGTATCAATATCAACTTATGTTATAAAATCAATGTACGCAAAGAGACCTAAACAAGATAAACTTAGTAACATGTATAAAGATATAGGGCCAGTTAAATCACAGGTTACACCCTTCCTACTTTTGAAATTACAAAAATTTTTCTTTAACATATGGAGATCAATTGATCCAGGAATAAGTCGCAGATTTGGAACGACTGTGGGCAGACTATGATCATTTCTCACCAGCTGCATGTTGCAAATATCCCGAGTGCAGGAAAGGAGAGCGAGATGCTCAGAGATGTACCATGCACTTTATGAGGGGATTTAACCCGACATTTGAGCCAAAGTGTGCAATGTTGCTCGCTCAGTCAAAAATTCCTTCCCTGGATGAGATGATCTCAGCCATGATGGAGGAGGAAAGCGGGATTAAGCTCGAGTCTGGTGTAGCTGCTCTTTCAGGGGTGAACTCGGCTCTAGCGGTCACCAATTTAGGGCACACGTGATACAAGAGTGAGACACGACAGTGCTTCAATTGTGGTGAGATAGGTCATCTTCGACAGGCTTGGCCCAAGCCGCCAAAGGAGCGAGATGAAGGGGGACAGGAAAAGTTTGGGAGTCATGGTCATGGTCGTAGGGGTCGTAGAGGTGGTGGAAGACGAGGCTACCGGGCAAATCTAATTATATCAGAAGAAGAGGCAAAAATGAGTATGACTGATATGAGTTACTCAGAGGAGCAGGGAATTTTGGATGTTTACTCTCAGCTGATGCGGAGAAAGCAAAAGGTTATGGCTAATGATACTTTCACCACAACTTCATCCAGGGGTAACATTGTCTCTTTTGCTCACTCAGTAACAGGTACTTGAAAATACTTGCCCTTGCATCTATATCCACCACTAGATCACCAGATTGGATATTCGATTCGGGTGCTTCTTGACATGTCACTGAGGATGCTAGGGAAATCCTTTCGTACACTCTCACAACAGTCCCAGAGCGCATTCAGACTGCTGATGACACAACTCAGCTAGTGGTTGGTAAGGGTCCTGTGCAATGTACCAACACCTTGACGATGTCCAATGTTTTGCATGCTCATTCCTTTCCTGCGAATCTCTTATCAATTAGTGCCACCCAACTAAAATGTGTTGTTTTGTTTGATATCTCGAAGGTGATCTTCTAGGAGGAGACCGACTGGAGACTTGGGATTGACACATGAAATAGTAGCTTGTAGCACCTGGATGAGGAAAGTATGGACTCAGCTCTTTCAACCATTGTAGAAGGTGTTGTGGGAGTTGGGAGGAACGTAGAGGACTTGCAACTACTTCATCATCGGCATCTGAGTCATCCTTCTTTTACTGTTTTGAGTCAGATGTATCCCCTTTTGTTTGAGAAAGCTAATCACGACAAACTTGTATGTGATGCGTGCGAATTGAGAAAACATACAAGAAACTCTTATTCCAGTTCTGGTGGTAGGAGTTCTTATCCATTTAATCTAATGCATTCTGATGTCTGGGGACCATGTCCCACACCTACTATGAATGAATTTCGGTATTTTGTGTCGTTCATTGAATGTTTCTCTCGTGTGACTTGAGTTTATTTGATGAAAAACAAATGTGATGTGTTTGTTTGCTTCAAGGATTTTCAGAGAGGGATTCAAACTCAGTTGTGAAGGTGTTGAGGTCTGAAAATGGGATAAAGTACACCAACAAGGCATTTGAGGAGTACTTGTTATCACAGAGAAGCCAACATCAAACCACTTGCCCATACACACCATAGCAGAATGGAGTAGCCGAATGAAAGAAATGACACCTTCGTGAAGTAACTCGGAGTGTGATGATATCGATGAAGGTGCCAAAATACTTATGGGGGCAAGTTGTTCTGACATCGGCCTATTTGATCAATCGGATGCCCTCGCGAGTATTGGATTGGAAGTCTCTGATTGAGATGCTGCGAGGAAAAAATGGAGATATTATTCCCCTCAAAACCTTTTGTTGTGTATGCTTCGTGCAAGACAATAGACCAAATGTGGGAAAGTTGGATCCATGGGCTCTGAAGTGTATTTCTGTTGGGTATTCGGCTACCCAAAAGAGGTATGTGTGTTGGAGTCCGGTGGAGAGGAGGTTATTCGTTAGTATGAATGTCACATTTCGAGAGCTTGAGCCATATTATTCCTCTCCAGTTGACTTGCCCCTTGGGAACTCGCTCGTTACAGACAAGATGAGGCGAGAGAGAGAGGATAACGATGGTGGTGAGAGGCGGATAATGAGTATCTCTTGTCCTATTGTGACGAGCATGAAATCAGTTGTGGTGTCAGTACATGATGAAAATGAATCTGTAGATGGTGGACCCCAGGCTCAGAAGGAGCTGAGAGTGTATATGAGGAGAAGACGGCAGAGTGAGGTTACAATGCCTACAGTGCCACTTGTGTCAAGTCCCTTGCCTCTGCTGGTTCTGACTCCTGCGACACCTACACCATCCACCTCAACCCCAGAATATCCAGGTGATATGATTCCTCATCTCTCTACCTCCACTTCCTTATCGGTAAGGTGGAGTTCCCGCAGTAATGTCGGAGTCTCACATGATCGACATGATTTTCCCCATGATATTGACTAGTTTGTTTCCTACTTTCATATATCTCCTGTACATGGAGCATTCATTGCATCTTTGGACATTGTCTCTATTCCTAAGTGTTGGCAGGTTGATAAGGAGGATTCTCAGTGGAAAGCTGCAATGCTAGAAGAACTTGGGGCATTGGAAAATAATAAAACATGGGATATTGTGTAAAACAAAACCTAGAGGGTCGGATTGAGCGCTACAAGGCCTGATTGGTAGCAAAAGAGTACAATCAGACTTATGACATCGACTACGATGAGACCTTTGCACCCGTCGCAAAGATGAGCACGGTGTGGACGCTGATATCCTTGGCGGCGAATGTGGGATGGAAACTACACAAGCTCGACGTGAAGAATCCTTTTCTTCATGAAGATTTGTTGGAAGAGATGTACATGGTGGTACCGTCGGACTTTGGACGCAATAAACGGCAGGAAAGGTATATAGACTCAAGAAGTTTCTTTATGGGTTGAAGCAGTCTCCTCGAGCCTGGTGTGACGGGTTTAGGAGAGCCATGATGGACATGAGATATCGGCAGACTAATGCTGACCACATATTGTTCTTTAGGCGATTTGGAGCTCACACTACAATGCTTGCTGTGTATGTGGACGATATGATTATTATTGGTGATGATGAGAGTGAAATTGCTCAGCTGAAGACGAGATTGAGCAAGGAGTTTGAGGTAAAGGACTTGGGGCAGCTAAGATACTTTCTTGAGATTGAGGTAGCTTGTGGTGCAGGCCTGAAGTTTCTCCCCTTGATCAGATGTCCAAGCTCAGTGCCGAGGCAGGAGAGCCAATTGATAGAGAGAGATACCAGAGGTTGGTAGACCGCTTGATCTATCTGAGTCACACACGTCCCGACATATCTTTTGCTTTGAGTGTGGTGTCCCGCTATATGCATGATCCTAGGGAGGGTCACATGGATGCCATGTATACGATTCTAAGGTATTTGACCAGGAATGGAGCTGATCTTCCGGAAGAATGGGCATTTGAACATCGAGAGCTATTGCGATTCTGATTGGGCTAGTTGTGTTGATGATAGGAGATCCACGTTAGGATATTGCATGTTTGTATTGGGCAATCTGGTCAACCGGAGGAGCAAGAAGCAGACCGTAGTTGCGAGATCTACAACTGAGGCAGTGTACAGGGTCATGGACTAAGGTGTGGGGGAGATGTTATGGTTGAAATCCCTGCTGATAGAACTCAAGACATACCAATGAGGAAAATGACATTGAGTGTGACAACAAGTCGGCTATTAGCATTGCAAATAATCCCGTCCAACATGATAGAACCAAACATGTGGAGATTGACAGGTTTTTTTCCAGGAAAAGCTTGATAGCGGGGTACTGAAGCTGGGACATGTTGTTACTAAAGAGCAAGTGGTTGATTGTCTTACTAAAAGACTTAACTCACTTGATTTATTTAGGTTGTGTGACAAGATGAGCTTAATGGATATCTTTCGCCCTTCTTGAGGGGGAGTGTTGGTGTTTATATAAACTGTTTGTATAAAGGCCCACTTATAAGACTCATTCTTCCTCCTTACACTTAGTCCCACATCTCCTATCATATATTAGGTTCCCCTCGTGATTATATAGGGGAGCAATGCAATAGTAATAAATTGAGATTTATTGCAAGAATTATTTCTTTAGAAAATACTATACTAAACAATCTTCCAAGACCAATCGAGAAAACCGCGAGTTTTGGTAAGGAAAAAAATGCTTTCAATGATAACCGAAGTCTGAGGGAAGGAAGAACCGAGAAATCGTGAGTCTATCTCCTTCGATGTGGATCTTCCCCTTTGGAGCTAGTGTGTTGAGATTTTCCGCATAAATACTCCATGGATATGCAGAAATGCTAGTTGAGAAATCACGAAGGGGAGAAATGTCGAGGGCACGAACTATTGACGCCGGCAGAGACGCGAACTCTTGATGTGATAGGGGAGAAATCTCGGTTATCGCCATCGAGAATCGCAGAACTGCTAGGGGTATCACCGTCGAGAATCGCCGAATCGATGGGCAGATGGAAGGGGCGAGAAATATTGAAGGGGAGAAATGTCGAGGGAGCGGTCGTCTCGCCTGCTTTCACGAATAAGAAGCCGAACACGAGTCTGGAAAGGCAAAACATCTGGGAGGATTTTTTATTTGTATGCATGCATTTTATGAACTGTAAACTTACAGGGGAGTTTTTTGTACTTTCAAAGATAGAGAGGTACATCATGTAATTAGGTCAACTCTCAGGGTAGATTTGGGTAACTAATACTATGTTATAATCCAAAGATGTTTACAAAAAGGAGGCACAAAATTGGTCACTGGAAGAAAATTTCAATCTCATAAATTAAAAATAGCATCAGAGACAGTTCTACAACCTTACATGCAAGCAGCATAAGAAGTCGCAGGAGCAAAAAGTACACTTGCCATTATTGATACATATAATGTGAACAAAAAATGGAAATAAATGGCAACAACAGTTTTTTTTGTAGATCTGCCCATCAAAGCTTTGCAGGATGCTTAGCCTCTGCGCTCTTCCTGCTGTGCAGCTTAGCTTTCGCCCTGTAAAGCGCTTCATGAACTTCCTCGAAGTAAGGGTGTGTTGCATTCTTCACATTCTCGACCCACTCCATTATTTTTGGGTGCGGTTCAAGTATTCTCTTCCGATCCTCATCGTACAAAAGCTAATGCAACAGTGCAAAAAACATCAGATGGTATAACCTTGTTCGCAAAAAAATGTTCTTCAAGCTAATATTTTAATATGATCTACTATTATCATCATCGATAGTCTAATAGCTATAGGATTTATGAACTCTTATTTTCCATTTGTTCCAATTGAGTATAGACTGAGGTCTACCATTTCTCGTCTAAGGTGAAGTTTCACTAACATGTTCTGCTCATTCAGATTTCTGCCTTTGGTGAGATCCTTAGATTTGACATTGTTTAGCATTATTACTCCATTAGAGTTGTTTATTTTTTTATGCGCATTTGATTAATTTATGAATAGCTAAAATTTCTATTAAATTATATTTTTTTTCATGCTTTGTTTAGCATTTTTTTATTACTCCATTAGAGTTGTTTATTACTCCATTTGATTAATTATTATTATTTATGCGCATTTCACTAAAAAGGTAAGCTTGAAGAACTGATCTTGTATATGCAAAAGTGAATCCCACCAACAAAGGAGGGGTAATGATGATAATATAGGCTTTAACAATTGAGCAGGCTTTTTAATTCAACTGGAAGAACAATGCTCAATGTCCTCCAAAGCTCACCCCATTATACCCCCAACAAAAATGGCGGGTTTGTCGGCAACTAGACAAGAAAAATCTGACACGGCAAGAGGTCAATCTACAAAGTGACTATTTTCTTCCGATAACATACTTGGATAAAGTCTGTCTAAAGTGGTTCCTTCATTCATGTTGCGCAAACATCTAATAGAAGAACAAACTTTATGTAATATAAATTTTCATCATCTTGTTGTTAGAGAAAAACCAAAGCACACAAAGCAAACGAAGAATATGGAAGTGTGAAGGTGGCTCGGGAATAAGAAAGACGGGTTTTATGAAGAAAGGTCCCATATCCTATGACGAATTTACAGTGAATGGCCAAGTTTATATTTACCTTACCTCAAGTAGTGAAGGATTAGTAGATAAGATAGAAAAACCCATTGTAATAAAAATAAGAAAAGGTAATAGAAAAAGGCACGTGGGTAATCTTACCTCGAGTTGCATAATTTCACAAACAAGGCTGAGATCTGCAATTGATGGACGGGGATTTCCCAATAAGAATTTTGCATCTCCTTTAAGCCAAATGGATTCAATATTTGACAGCGACGATGAGAGAAGTTTCTCAGCTTCAGTAGCAGCTTTAGGGTTCGTTGTACGTCCAAATGCTGGTCCCAGTACAGTGTTCATAACAAAGGTACCTGCATTCCAAGAGGTCATCAAAGACAAAAATCAGTGCATAAACACTCATAAAAATAAACATCGTCATGATGCAAATACAAAAGTTTATGGTCAACAAAAATACATAATCAAGTCAATTTACAATAGGAGATTTACATCACATTTGTTTGTTTGTTTTAGTTTTGGAATTTCAATTTTTAATTTAGGTTGAAACCTCCTAATTTAACATCAAGTTTTTAAATTTTGATTTAATCTCTACTTTTAAACTAGTTTAATTGCAATCAATCCACATGTCCTCTGTGTCCAATCCTCACATATGTGCCACATGAGCTACCAATCTTGGGTCTTCTGCAACTTCCCAATCACCATGCAGTACCATCACTGCTAGAGGGATTTTTGAGTATTCCTTGGCAGCCAAGATGTCTCTTCCCAGGGTTCAAGCTATATAGACCTCATCCACATCAATAGAATCAACATATGCCTCTTATTTGGCACAGCTATGGCGGTATCCCTTCTTGCAGAAAGATGCGACCAAGAAATAGTACGACAACAAGCTACAACAAAGCTTTATACATCACAACCCATCTCAATTTTCTTCTCTTAATAAAAAGAAGGGGGAATCCGATACTTTTATGTGGATTACTGCGAGTTTAATGCCAAAACGGTGAAGGATGAGTTTCCCCTAGCAGTGGTGGATAGTTGCTTGACGAGTTACATGTAGCAATGTGTTTACGAATCTTGATTTTTGATCAAGTTAGAATCAATTGTGCATGAATCCATGAGATATTGAGAAGACGGATTTTTGGGTGCACCATAGGTATTTCAAATTCTTGGTAATGTGTTTGGCTTGCCTAACGCTCATGTTACAGTTTACCCAGAAAACCTTTATTTGTTGCTCAAGAAATCGCCGAATTTATGGCTCCATTTGCCATTTCTTGTTGGTAGGTAAGGGAAGGCCATATTGACCGACCGATCGGGAAAAAAGGTTGCACTCAACCACGTCACAGGTACCACTCTGCGACACTTCTCTTTTATGCAGTGACCTAAGAAATAGCGTTCTTCCTTCCGCCCTTCCCTTTCAACTGTATATATGAAGCTAGGTCTTCTTTGCCTACCAAAGACCTAGTGGTTTGGATGTGGGTAGACCAAGAATCCTATTTGCTTCAAATCTATAAATGAAGTGAAATGAAGGCTTTTCAGTGTGAATCTTACCAATCTCAGTCTTTTGTTGAGCTAAGATCCCCTACTTTCTTCTTATTTACTATCATCTTCTTTGTTTTATGTCTGCTACAAGAGTTTGGGGCTCATGTCAAAAGCGAGCTAGCATACGAGCATCACTATCACTAGCATACGGGCATCACGATCACTAACATACAAGTGTGTACCCGAGCCTGGCTTGGTCAACGGGCTAGCTTGGGACTTAACGTTCCGTAGAGAAACAAAAACACTAAAATATTCTTTTAAGAAAGTAGTGAGTAAAATAAAAGCTACACATTTTGATGATTATATAATAGATTGGTATGAGATGAGATCTAGTGGAAAATAAAGGAATATTAATTCAAATATTGCTATTTAAATCTTTCCTGTATATATACACACAACAAGGAGGGCTAAACACCCAATTCGAGGTGTGGGACTAGATACAGAAAGGAGAAAACCGCTAACTGCATATCATTTTGCACTATTTACACACCAAATACCAACACTACCCCTAAGGGTGGGCGAAAGATATCCACTAAGCCCATCTTGTCACACAATCTACATAAGTCCAGTGAGCTAAGTCATTTGGTTAGACAATCGGTCACTTGCTCTTTTGTAGCAACATGTCCCAACTTTAGTGTTCCACCATCCAACTTTTCTTTGATAAAGAACCTATCGATCTCTATATGTTTGGTTCTATCATGTTGGACATGATTGTTTGCAATGCTAATAGCTGACTTACTATCACATCACAATGTCATCTGTCCTCCTTGATCTATCTTGAGTTCAACCAGCAGGGCTTCAGACACAACATCTCCCCTACACTTAAGGCCATGACCCTGTACTCTGCCTCGGCTGTGGATCTCGCAACTACAATCTGCTTCTTGCTTTTCCAGGAGACAAGGTTGCCTCCCACAAACATGCAATATCCTGATGTGGACCTTATGTCATCTGCACAGCTATCCCAGTCAGAGTCGCAATAACCCTAGATGTTTAGATGTCCATTCTTCTGAAAGATCAGTCCCTTTCCAGGTGCGCTCTTTAGATATCGAAGAATCTGATATACGACATCCAAGTGACCCTCCCTAGGATCATGCATATAGCGAGCTACCATGCTCACAGCAAAAGATATGTCGGGACGGGGTGGCCTACCAGCCTCTGGTACCTTTTATCAATTGGCTCTCCCGCCTCCGCACCGAGCTTGGACTTCTGATCAATAGGAGAGACGACAGGCCTGCAACCCAGCATACCTGTCTCTTTGAGCAGGTACAACACATATTTCCGTTGGGATAGACCAATTCTCCGTCGCCGCAGGCTACCTCAATCCCAAGGAAGTATCTTAGCTGACCCAAGTCTTTCTAACATTGCAGTTTTCCATTTTGAATCCTCTTTAGCCACCTGCCAACACTTAGGAATAGAGATTATGTCCAAAGATGCAATAAATCACCCGTGTACAGGTGATATACGAGAGTAGGAAACAAACTTAACAATGTCATGAGGAAAACCATACCGATCAGGTGAGACTCCCGCATTCTTGCGGGTACTCCTCCTTATCGACATGAGAGTAGAAGTAGTGGGATGAGGAATTATATCACATGTAGATTCAGAGGTTGAGGTGGATTGAGCAGAGATTGAGGTAGATGAAATTGGTGTCACAGGAGACGGAGTAGGCAGTGGCAAGAGACTTAGCACAGGTGGCTTTGTAGGCATTGTAGGTATTGCAGTCTCACTCTGCTGTCTTCTTCTTGTATATACTCTCGGCTCCCCCTGGGTATGAGGTCCACATTCCACAGATGCATTCTGCTCACGCACTGGTATCACAACTGACTCCATGCTTGGCAACAGGGAATAAGAGATACTTATTATTTGCTTCTCACCACTACTGTTATCCTCCCCTTCTCGCCACGTACTATCTGTAGTGAGCGAGTCCCCAAAGGGCGAGTGTTAGAACCGAGATTCGGCCCAACGAGGAGTTCGGACCCCTAAGAGGGGGCAGCTAGCACTTACTGATCCCGCAGAGGAACCTGACCGAAGACTTAGAACTAAACACCGACCCTTGGCTGCAGCGTGGAGGTCCCACCACACACCCGGAAGATCTTAGAGTGTTTTCCCTCCTAAGCCAAAGCTGAAGTCGGGCACCTTAAAGAGTCTGAAGAGCTAACCAAAGATGTCCTAAGGAGGAAGAAGTCAAAGATCTGGATCCTCTCCAAGGGTTCCCTTCAGGGTCTAATATAGTTTTTCTCCGCTGGTATGCTAATAGCCTAACCCCGCCTTTTGGTTTTACTAAACGCACCCCAAACGGGTCTGCTAAAGCCAAACTCCGCTGTTCTGAAGGGCTATCGACAACCCACCAAGGGTATCTAGGTAAATTCACCTCTAAACCACACGGGGCAAGTGGCCTGAGAAGGAGCCACTCGCCAGCCTTCCCGCGAGCCGGGCTCGCGAGATCTCACTATGCGAGTGGCCCGTGATGGTACCACTCGCTAGCCCCCTTGGCCTCTAGAACGAATGGGGTTCCGCCTGGTGGCCCGCGCATCCAGAAGCCTGGGCGGGCGAGTGCTTGATGAAGAATGCGTCGGCTCTTCTCTTCTCCTAACTTCTTGCTGCCTGACCTCCGGCTCGCTCAGCTTCGCCAGCCTTTTTGCGAACTCCGGGTTGGCCGCTTCACCTTCGATTTCCTCCGCCGCTCTCTCCATCAGCTCTTCGAAGGACAGGGGGGTTTCCGCTTCATGTTCATCTCGAAGAACCCCTCCCGCAGCCCCACCGTGAAGGCAAGATGGAGGGTGAACCCGGGCACCTCCTGGATGAGCAGGACCTTCTCCTGGAATCGGTCCACGTAGTGGGCCAGCGATTCCCACGGTCCCTGCTTGATCTTGAAGAGTGTCTCGGCATCCTTCTTCCTCTTCTTCGAGGTCGAGAAGCGTAGCTAGAAGTTACGACGCAGATCCTCGAACGCGTAGATCGACCCTACTGGGAGCTGGTGAAACCAGTCCCGCGCCTTCTCCTTCAAGGTAATGGCAAAAAGTCGGCATTTGAAAGCATCCGACATATGCCGAATGGAGACTGTGTCCTCAAACCATTGTAAGTGTTGGACGGGATCATCCTTGCCGGTGTAGTAGACCATGTCTGGCTCTGAAACCCTCTGGAACAGGCGCTGAAAGCACCAGCACGCAGAACGGGCTTCCCCCGCTCGCCGTCCTCGCCTGCCCCACTCGCCCCACGAGTTCACCCACCGGGTTTGCACTCGCCGGGCTGGGGAACAACTCTAGCCCCACTAGATCTCGCCCCGGCGCCTCGCCAACCTGCTCCTTGTCGGGCCTCTGCCCCGGGGCATTCTCTCCTACCCCCGGCAGCGGGACGACCTGGGTCGCAAGGGTTGCGAACTCGCCTCGCGCCGCAGCGAAGACGAGGTTGATCGTCTCGAGCACCTCCCTTCGAAAATCCGCCAGCATCCCTACCGTTGTTGGCGAACCAAATGGTGGCGAACCGCCACAGCCGGCATCTCGCTCGTCCTCTCCGGCCATGTTGCCTCCTTGGAAATTTCTTGTACTAGTTGCGGTCCACGCTCACCGCACCAAAAATGTTGGAACCGAGATTCGGCCCAACGAGTAGCTCGGACCCCTAATAGGGGGCAGCTAGCACTTACTGATCCCGCAGAGGAACCTGGCCGAAGACTTAGAAGTAAACACCGACCCTTGGCTGCAGCGTGGAGGTCCCACCACACACCCAGAAGATCTTAGAGCGCTTCCCCTCCTAAGCCAAAGCTGAAGTCGGGCACCTTGGAGAGCCTGAGGAGCTAACCAAAGATGTCCTAAGGAGGAAGAAGCCAAAGATCTGGATCCTCTCCAAGGGTGCCCTTCCGGGTCTATATATAGTTTTTCTCCGCTGGTCTGCTAATAGCGCAACTTCGCCTTTTGGTTTTACTAAATGCACCCCAAACGGGTCTACTAACAGCCAAACTCCGCTGTTCTGAAGGGCTATCGACAGCCCACCAAGGGTATCTAGGTAAATTCACCTCCAAACCCCACGGGGCGAGTGGCCTGAGAAGGTGTCATTCGCCAGCCTTTTCGCGAGCCGGGCTCGTGAGATCTCACTATGCGAGTGGCCCGTGACGGTATCACTCGCTAGCCCCCTTGGCCTCCAGGACGAATGGGGTTCCGCCTGGTGGCCCGCGCATCCAGAAGCCTGGGCGGGCGAGTGCTTGATGAAGAATGTGCTCGCCCCCCTTTCTACCAACCTAAGTCGCTTACGCAAGGCGGCGAGCTTTCACTTGCCTCGTCGTTGCTAAATGCACCCCAAAGCGGCGAGCATACACTCGCCTCGACCTCGCCCTACGCTCCTCGCAAGGAGGCGAGTCTGGCTCGCCTCGCCCTAGCGACCCGCTCCTCACAAGGCGGCGAGCCCTTTCTTGCTTCGTCTGTGCCCGATTCTCAATTTTACCCTTCGGCGAACACGGGGTTGTACAACGAGCCAACTGGAGAGGAATAATATGGATCATGCTCGCGAAATGTGACATCCATACTAACAAAATCTCCTCTCCACTGGGCTCCAACATTCATACCCTTTTTAGGTACCTGAATACACAACAAAAATACATTTCAGGGACCTTGGATCCAACTTTCCCACATTTGGTCTATTGTCTTGCACAAAGCATACGCAACCAAAGGTTTTAAGGGGAAGAGTATCTCCACTTTTTCCTCACAGTATCTCAATCAGAGATTTCCAATTCAATACTCGTGAGGGCATCTGATTGATCAAATAGGCCGCTGTCAGAACAGCTTGCCCCCACATGTGCTTCGGCATATTCATCGAAATCATCATACTCCGAGTCACTTCAAGAAGGTGTCGATTCTTCCATTCAGCTACTCCATTCTGCTCTGGTGTGTAAGGACAAGTGGTTTGGTGTTGGATTCTCTGTGATGACAAGTACTCCCCAAATGTCATGTTGGTGTACTTTGTCCTATTGTCTGACCTCAACACCTTCACCACTGCACCGTATTGCGTTTGAACCCCTTTATGAAAATCCTTGAAGCAGGCAAACACATCACTTTTGTTTTTCATTAGGTAGAGTTAAGTCACACGTGAGAAACAATCAATAAAAGACACGAAATATCAAAAACCATTCACAGTAAGTGTGAGACATGATCCCCAGACATCAGAACGAATTAGATCAAATGAATAGGAACTCCTACTACCGGAACTTGAATAGGAGTTTTTGGTATGCTTTCTCAGTTCACACGCATCACATATAAGTTTTTCTTGATTAGCTTTCTTAAATAAAAATGGATACATCTGACTCAAAACAGAAAATGAAGGATGACCCAGACGTCTATGATGAAGTATGAGTTGGTCCTCCACGCTCCTTCCGACTCCTCCAATATTCTCTATCAACGTGGAAAGGGCCGAGTTCAGACTTTCCCTATCCAGGTACCACAAGCCCTACGTCATGTGCCAATCCCAAGTTTCCTGCCAGTCACCTTCTCCTGGAAGATCACCTTCGGGATATCAAACAAGATAACACACTTTAGTTGAGATATAATGACACGAATGGATACAAAATTCACGTGAAAGGAAGGAGCATCAAAACATTGGACATAGTCAAAGTGTTAGTACACTGTACGGTACCCTTACCAACCACAGGTTGAGCCGTGTCATCGACAGTCTGAATGTGTTCTGGGACTACTAGGGGAGTATACGAAAGAAATTCTCTAGCATTCCCAGTGACATGTCGAGAGGCGCCTGAATCGACTATCCAATCTGGTGATCTAGTGATGGATATAGATGTGAGGGCACGTGTATCACAAGTACCTATGACAGAGTGAGCAAAAGAGGCAATGTTACCCTTAGACGGAGCTAGAGTGGGTGTGCCATCCATCACACCTTTTTGCTTCTTTCGCATCAGCTGGTGGTAAGCATCCAAAATCTCCTGCTCCTCTAGGTGACCCACATCAGCGATACCTCCTTCTGCCACTTCCTCGGTTATCATCAGATTTGCCCGATAGCCTCCTCGTCCACCACCTCTACGACCTCCACGGTCGCGCCCACGACTTCCAAACTTTCCCCGTCCACCTGCATCCCCCTCCTTTGGTGGCTTGGGGCAAGCCAGTCGGAGATGACCTACCTCACCACAATTGTAACATTGTCGCGTCTCGCTCTTGTATCCCGCGTGCCCTAGATTGGTGACCGCTAGGATCCCCCCTAGAAGAGTGGTTGCACTAGAATGAAGCCTAATCATGCTCTCCTCCTGCATCATGACTGATATAGTCTCATCCAGAGAAGGGATTTTTTGTTGAGCAAACAATATTGCACACCTCGGCTCAAATGTCGGGTTCAATCCTCTCATAAAATGCATAATCCACCTCTAAGCATCTCACTCCCCTTTCTGCACTCGGGTCTTTGCAACATGTGACTGGAGAGAAATGATCATAGTCTGCCCACGGTCGCTCTAGATCTACGGCATACTCCTGGATCAATCGATCTCGCTGCGTTATCGTCTCTATCTCTCTCTCAATCTGAAAAACCTTCATGTTATTGTTGGCTCCTGCATAGATCCCCTGTAGCTTCCCTCAAACATCACCCACTATCTCTATGACATCCACCGCAACAGTGATAGATGCGACCATCGAGTTTAGGAGCCAAGTGTGCAGCAGGCTATGGGTAGTCCTCCACTCGTTGTATTCATCCGATTCCTTCTCTGGTTCCCCCTTCTCACTGGTCAGATAACCCTCTAGGTTCCTCCGAGAGAGTGCCCTCTTCACCCAACGAGATCATCTTAAGTATTTAGCTAATCCATCGAGTTTCAGCTCCACAGGGGAAAGATCCAGCTTCATTGGAGGCGATGACGACTGAGCCGATCCCTCTCCTTTGGACATCCGCAAGAACTCAAAGAATACTTTTAGGCCCGCCACCTCCATTTTGGCAACCAATTTCTCCATGAGCACGAACAACTCTTTGTTTATTTATTGATTATTATTATTTTCCAGAGCAAATGAATTTCTCTAGAAAGCCCGTACTGAGAAGCCCTCGCACCGTCACAATCCCACTGCTCGTTCCCTCTATGCGTGCCCTCTGGGCGATGCGGGAAAGACGCACTCCCACTGCCACACGGTGCATATCAATCCTTGTCGCTCGCTCATGCGGCGATTTTGGATGTCGCGCTCTTTCTCCCTGCTCTGAAGAGCCGCGTCGGACGATGCGTATCAATCCTTTTCGCGTGCTCCTGCGAGGATTCTGGATGCGTTCCTTCTCCATGCACTGTGACGATTCTGGATGCGCGCTCCTTCTCCCTGCGGCGATCCTGGATGTGTGATGCGCTCCTGCGGCGATTCTGGATGTGTGATGCGCTCCTGCGGCGATTATGTCGTGTCGCACGCGTAAATTGTGCTACTGCGTAGTGCGCCCTCTGCGCGACTTTGCCGCGTCTTGCGTCCTCTATGCGATTCTGCCGCGCCGCACGGTAATGTCGCAGTCCGCGTACAGTCCCTCTTCCCACTTCGCGTACTCCTGCCGCGACACTCCCCACTCCAGCGCAATGTTCCTTCCCGCACGCTAAGGTGCGGATGCGGGAGAAGAAGGTTGCGGGCACGAAATCCCCGTACCGGTTTTTCTTCCGAACATGGCTCTGATACCAAGTGGAAAATAAAGGAATATTAATTCTAATCTTGCTTATTACATCTTGCCTGTATATACACACACAACAAGGGCTAAACACCCAATTTGAGGTGTAGGACTAAATACAGAAAGGAGGAGACCGCTAGCTGCAGACCATTTTGCGCTATTTACACACCAAATACCAACAGATCTAAAGACTTCTATCAAGTTAGAGGCATTAAAAGTGAAAATAATATGATCTGACAAATAAAAATTCAAGGAAAGAAGGAAATTATACTTTGAGAAGTTATTAAATAAGAGTTTTAAGGCAAAAAAGTATTTTGAAAGAGCGGAAGGAATGCAAAAGGAATGCAATAATGATGCATATTATAGATTGATCAAAAATCTGTAGTAGAAATAGCTTTAAAAGAAATGGCTAAATAAAAGATTTTAGTTTCCGATGAATACTAATTAAGATATTGAGAGTTGTGGAGACTATTATAATGTTTGGGTGAGAAGTCTTTTCAATAGAACTTTGATGGCTAAGAGGATTCAAAATGATTTAAAAAGTAAATGTTTGGTTCCAATGTTGAATAACAAAGGAGATGTTCAAAATTGAGTTAATTATAAATGAATCGAACTTATGAGTTAGATAATTAAGCTACGAGAAAGAATTATTAAGTAAATGCTTTGAAAAGCTATGTCTACTTTAGAGAATTATTAAGTAACTAGCATGTTGAAGTTATTAAGGATATGTGTGATGGAGCACTAATTGGTTTTAAAAGTGGTGCATAGTGACCAAAGTATTGGTGATGCATAAATTGAGTAAACTAAAAAATTAGAACAATGAAGATATTATTTAGAAGAGTAGAATACTTCAAATTAGTAGAACAGCTGAGTACATAGCATACAAGTTTAGTAAGGGTAATATAAGATTATCAAACTATCTTATTAGAAGATAACGAGAGATTGATGTGATAGGCTTAAGTGCCTTGTATCAATTAATAAAAAGAATGGGGATTTATATGAAGATAACGAGCGACTGACAAGAACAAGAATGAAGGACTAAGATGATAATCCATGAGAATGGAATATTGTAATCCAACGGCTACTCTAGTAAACTCAAATATTTCCTACCTAATAGTCGCAATATATTTTCTAGCATAACTAAAGTAGTCTATTACGTGAAATTCGGATAACTTGAAATTTTTAATAATGTAATAAGAATAGTAAGATAAAAAAAGTTAGATTATGCATACCTGAACCAAGGCGTAGGTTTAAATGATGCCAGTCCAAAACAGAGTTGATTTTGGCTCTAGTAAAAATATCAGCTGGATACCTTCACTAGAAACAAGGGCTAAGATAAAGTTTAACATTGAAGGGTTAAAAGGAAACATTTACTCATTTCATGAATTATGACCAAGCAGCGCTCATAATATCTTAATAACAAAACGAGGGTCAAAATTAGTATGCAAGAATTCTTAACTTTCTATAGACATGTTGATAGAACTTTGGAGATGGTGAAGAAATATCAACTTGGTGGGGGTCATGAGGGATATTAAGGTAGATGTGTACCAACCATGGTGTGTGTACAACCCTCATATTTTCCGAGTCGGTGTGACCCAACCCGGGTGAGGCCGAGACAGTGAAGGTAGCCGAAACGGGCAAAACGACCGCGCCGAAACGGTCGAGACCGGTTAAGGCAAAAAGAGGCAGTGGGGGAAGCGGAGGGAGCACCCGCTCCCCCGACTCCCTTCGGGCGAGTGGGAAGAGCCTTCCCACTCGCCCGGTCTTCTTTGGGCGAGTGGGAGGAGCCTCCCACTCGCCAACCCTCTTTGGGCGAGTGGGAGGGGCTCTCCCACTCGCCGGCCCTATGTAGGGGGAGTGGGAGGAGTTCTCCCACTCGCCGGGCGAGTGGGAGAGGTCCTCCCACTCACCGCCCCCTTTGGGCGAGTGGGAGGGGCCCTCCCACTCGCCGGGCGAGTGGGAGATGCCCTCCCACTCGCCGGCCCCCTTTGGGAGCGAGTGGGAGTGGCTCTCCCACTCGCCGCCCCCTTCTGGGCGAGTGGGGGGGACCCTCCCACTCGCCCGGCATCCTTAGGGGAGGCAGGCAGGACCTCCCGTGAGGGGGGGAGTGGGCACCTCGAACCCCACTCGCCCCTCCTCCTGCGTTGACTGTTCATGGTCATGGTCGGACTGCGGATAGCAGGATTTTGGCTATCCGCAGTCCAATTTTGGCTATTCGCAGTCCATCTTTGGGAAAGTCTATAAATAGACCCCCATGGGCACCTTGGGAAGGGTTGGTTCCTACCCCCTCCCTCGCGTGTGAGCAAGCACTACCCCTCCCCTCCCCCTGTCATTGAAGGTGGACGGTGAGGTGATCCTTAGTGCCCTCCAAGGTGCCCAGGCTCAGCATTGGCTTGGGAGGGGAAGTTCCGAGTGAGCTTCCGGGTGTGTGGTGGGACCTCCGCGCTGCAGCTTAAGGGGTCCATTTGTGGACTCAAGTGTTCATCAAGGGCAAGGGTCTCTCAGTTCTTAGTGACTGGTCGAGGGTCTTAGCTTAGGTCAAGTAAGAGTTAGCCGCATCCCCCTTTCGAACGCTGAAACCGAGTTACTGGTTTCAACATTCTGGTGCGGTGAGCGTGGAAGCGGTTAGTTCGGAAAGCCCTGAGCCGAGTCCCATGGCAGGAAGCAAAGAGACGGGGAACTCGCCTCCCCCCAGAGAGACGTGGTCGCTGATAGGGGAAGAGAATGCAGAAGAGGCGGATCAGGTGTTCAGTGATCCGAACAAGTTGGAGGTGGCAGAGGAAATGAGCGAGAAGGAGGTCATCGGTGGCAGTGGAAGGCCGGAGAAGATACGAATTAGCGGGAGGCTGAACAGGCAGAATCAAGAGAAGATCCGAAGATGTGTCCAACAGAATGTAGACGTCTTCGCGTGGAGTGCTGCGGAGATGCCAGGCGTTGATGCAAGTGTGGCATGTCATCGCCTAACCTCGACCCAAACGTCCGCCCTATTCGCCAGAAAAAGAGGAACGTGTCACCCACCCTCGCTGGGCCGATCAGAGAGGAAGTGGGGAAACTGCTAGAGGCAGGCTTCGTGGAGGAAATCCAATACCCAGGGTGGGTTTCTAACGTGGTAATGGTGAAGAAGGGGGACGGGAGGTGGAGGATGTGCGTAGACTTCACTCTGTTGAACAAAGCATGTCCAAAAGACTGCTACCCGTTGCCCCGGATCGATGCGTTGGTGGACTCAGTTGTCGGCTTCCCGGTGATGAGCTTCTTGGATGCGTTCTCCGGCTATCATCAAATCCAAATGCATACGCCCGACGTCAAGGATGTTTCGTTCATCACGGACGATGGGTGCTATTGTTACAAGATGATGCCCTTCGGATTGAGAAATGCAGGAGCGACCTACCAAAGAATGATGGACCGAGTCTTCAAGGATCAGAAGGGGCGCAACTTAGAGGTCTATGTGGATGACCTGATGGTTAAAAGCAAGAACGTGGAGTCCCACATGGAGGATCTAATGGAGACCTTCGCTACCTTTCGGAGGTTCAAAATGAGGCTCAACCCTTCTAAATGCGTTTTCGGGGCGAGCCGTGGAAAGTTCCTGGGTCACCTACTCACCCCGGAGGGGGTCGAACCCAATCCAGACAAGGTCAAAGCCATCTTGGAGTTGAAGTCACCTAGGAGCGCGAAGGAAATTCAGAGGTTGACTGGTAAGTTAGCAGGGCTGAGCCGGTTCCTCTCCAGAGCGGGAGAGAAGTGCTCCCCTTTCTTCAAAGCCCTGCGCCAGGGTCAAAAGTTCGAATGGACGCCAGAGTGCGAGAAGGCGTTTCAAGCGTTGAAGGAACAACTGACGCGAGCCCCTTTGCTCCAAGGGCCGAGGGAAGGGGAAGACCTTTTTCTCTACCTAGGGGTAGGGGTCGAGGCGGTGAGTTCAGTCCTGGTCCGGGAAGAAGGGAAGAGACAGCTGCCGATTTACTACGTTAGCCGAGTCCTGAAGAAGGCAGAGCTCAGATACCCTGCCCTGGAGAAGCTGGCGTTCGCTTTGATCGTCTCGGCCCGAAAACTCCGCCCCTATTTCCAGGCTCATTCAATCAGGGTGGTGACCGATCATCCCCTTCGCAACGTTATGGAGGGAGTAGAGCATTCGGGCAGGTTGGCTAAGTGGTCGGTCGAGCTCAGCGAGTTTGACGTCACTTTCGTCCCTCGGCTGGCAATGAAAGCACAGGCAGTGGCAGACTTCCTGGCAGAGTATGGCAAGGAGATGGAAGGGCAAGAGCCGACCGGGTCGGTAGCATGGGACCTGTTCGCAGATGGGGCGTCAGGAAGAAACTCCCTCGGCGGAGGGGTGGTCCTGGTCAGCCCACACGGGACCAGGATCGAGCAGGCGATCCACATTCGGTTCCCTGTGACCAACAATCAGGCCGAGTATGAGGCAGTGGTGGCAGGGCTCCGTCTCGCAAGAGAGCTGGAGATCCGGGACGTGAAGGTTTTCACAGATTCAATGGTGGTGGCCTCACAGGTTCGAGGGGAGTTCGAGGCGAAGGAACCAACCCTCCAGAGGTATCTGGCGAAAGTTAGAGACCTCGTCGAGTGGTTCCACACTTTCTCCATCCAACACATTCCGAGAGAGGAGAATGCCCGGGCGGATCGGCTAGCAAAGCACGGCCCTCGCGCGGGAGCGACGGTGGCCGAGCTTTTCCGCCCATCCATCGAGGAGGGCGAGCTGATGGAGATCGATCAGAAGGCCTCGTGGATAGACCCGATCCTCACCTTCCTGACCTCAGGCAAGTTCCCGGAGGGGGACCTGAATAGGAGGAGGTTTAGATACAAGTCAGCATACTACATGCTGCGGGAAGGAAGTTTGTATAGGAAGACCTTGGTTGGGCTCCTGGCAAGGTGCGTGCCGGAGGATGAAGTTCCAAAGGGTTTAGAAGAAATCCACTCCGGGGAATGCGGGAGCCATTCAGGGAGTCAGACCCTAGAAAAGAGGGTGTTAAGGCAGGGGTACTTCTGGCCGACCCTTCGGAAGGATGCAACAGAATTTGCGAAGAAATGTCAGAAGTGCCAGCTCTTCGCGCCACTCCAACTTCAACCCGCACAAAGGCTCAGAACGATCACTGCGCCTTGGCCCTTCGCCATCTGGGGGATGGACTTGGTCGGCCCGTTCCCTCAGGCTAGCGGTCAGAGGAGATTCCTGTTAGTCATGATTGACTATTTCTCCAAATGGGTGGAAGTTAAGGCCTTGGCAAAGACGACCTCGCAGGTGGTATAGAATTTCATCTGGGGAGAAATAATTTGCAGGCACGGGCTCCCCCTCGCCATAGTGACAGACAACGGACCACAGTTCGCTAGTGATGAACTCGTTAACTTCTGCGGTCAAGTGGGCATCGATCTCCGTTTTGCCTCTGTCCACCACCTTCGAAGCAATGGGCAGGTAGAAGCCGCGAACAAGGTCATAGTCAACCTGCTGAAGAAGAAGGTGGAAAACCTGAAAGGGAGCTGGGTGGAGCAACTTCCCTCGGTCTTATGGGCCTTGAGGACAACGCCCAATACGGCAATGGGAGAAACGCCATTCAAACTCTCACATGCGTCGGAAGCCGTGCTCCCAGTAGAATTCGAGGTCAGATCCCCCCGGGTCGTAGCCGCCGAAGAGGGAGACGAAGACTGGAGACTTGACAATGAAGAGGAGCAACGGCTCTCGCTGGACATGGCTGAGGAGCTCCGAGACCTTGCCACGGTTCGACAGGAGGAGGTGAAGCGCCGGATGGCTAGGTACTTCGATAAGAATATCAGGATCAAGCAATTCGCCCTAGGGGACCTAGTCCTCAAAAAGGTCGACGCCGCGGGAAGGTCGGCGAACGTAGGAAAGCTCCAGCCCAATTGGGAGGGGCCCTATGTAATCTTGGAAGCCTTGAAGTCCGGGGGGTATCGCCTTCAAAACGCTGAGGGGATCCCCCTCGGTAATACCTGGAGTGGCGATGATCTTAAACATTTTTATCCATAGTAAATATGTTGATTTTCTCTTTAACCAGATTTCTTACTCTGGCTTATGATAATTACTGTAGCCAACAGGAGTATAAGTTGGCAGAACTCGAAGAAGAAGAGTAAACAAGGCACCCAGGATGCGGGTGGGTACTTCCGCCTCCAACTGGGTTGGGAGGGCGTTGAGTTCCCCCGTCTCCGGGTAAACAGGGCACCTAGGACGCGGACGGGTACTTCCGCCTCCAATCGGCAAGGGGACTGGGAGGACGTTGAGTTCATCTGCCTCCAGGTGAGCTAAGCACCTAGGACGCGGATGGGTACTTCCGCCTCCAGTCAGGTTGGGAGGGCGTTGAGTTCCTCTGCCTCCAGGTGAAGGTAAGCACCTAGGACGCGGATGGGTACTTCCGCCTCCAATCGGTAAGGGGACTGGGAGGGCGTTGAGTTCCTCTGCCTCCAGGTGAGCTAAGCACCTAGGACGCGGATGGGTACTTCCGCCTCCAGTCAGGTTGGGAGGGCGTTGAGTTCCTCTGCCTCCAGGTGAAGGTAAGCACCTAGGACGCGGATGGGTACTTCCGCCTCCAATCGGTAAGGGGACTGGGAGGGCGTTGAGTTCCTCTGCCTCCAGGTGAGCTAAGCACCTAGGACGCGGATGGGTACTTCCGCCTCCAGTCAGGTTGGGAGGGCGTTGAGTTCCTCTGCCTCCAGGTGAAGGTAAGCACCTAGGACGCGGATGGGTACTTCCGCCTCCAATCGGTAAGGGGACTGGGAGGGCGTTGAGTTCCTCTGCCTCCAGGTGAGCTAAGCACCTAGGACGCGGATGGGTACTTCCGCCTCCAGTCAGGATGGGAGGGCGTTGAGTTCCTCTGCCTCCAGGTGAAGGTAAGCACCTAGGACGCGGATGGGTACTTCGCCTCCAATCGGCAAGGGGACTGGGAGGGCGTTGAGTTCCTCTGCCTCCAGGTGAGCTAAGCACCTAGGACGCGGATGGGTACTTCCGCCTCCAGTCAGGTTGGGAGGGCGTTGAGTTCCTCTGCCTCCAGGTGAAGGTAAGCACCTAGGATGCGGATGGGTACTTCCGCCTCCAATCGGTAAGGGGATTGGGAGGGTGTTGAGTTCCTCTGCCTCCAGGTAAGCTAAGCCCCTAGGACGTAGATGGGTACCTCCGCCTCCAATTGGATTGGGAGGGCGTTGAGTTCCTCTGCCTCCAGGTAAGCAAAGCACCTAGAACGCGGACGGGTACTTCCGCCTCCAATCGGTAAGATCCCCGACTAGAGACCATTCACCGGGCTCAGTAATGTCGGCAAATGGGAGGCTCATCGGGTCGACCCGCTGCAGGTAAAACTTCAGAAAGGGTAAGTGGTTCGGTAAGATGGTCGAGCTCCTCCACCTCTATGAGAAGGTAAGCACATATGACGTGGATTGGATCTCCGCCTCGGTTGCCTCAATTAGATGGTTGAATCCCTCCGTCCATCAGTGAGGGTAAGCACCTGGGACATGTACTGGTTCTCCGCCCCCGGATAGTTCGGGAAACTGTTAGTTCCCTCCCCCTACAGGTGAGCTCGACTCCCTGTTAGGTGTGAAGTTTCCTCCACCACCGGGTGAGCTCGGCTCCCTGGCGGGTGTGGGGTTTCCGCCTCCCACCTCAGGTCGAGCTCGGCTCGACTAGAGGTGTTGAGTTCTTTTCCACCTAAGGTCAAGTTCAATTCGACCTAAGGTGTTGAGCTTTCTCCACCTCCAGTTGAGCTCGGCTCATAGGAGGGCGGGCAAGTAGAGAAGGGTTCGCCTTCCTCCTCAAGCCAGGTTCAATCGATAAACTCGGCAGGAGTATCTCGTTGGCAGGACCCATCGTGGATTCCCCTAAGGTCCCACCTACTCGTCAAATAGGTGGGTTGGACTTTCTTTCCGAGCTTGAGACAAGCTCGAAAAGAGCGGGGATTGTGTACAACCCTCATATTTTTCGAGTCGGTGTGACCCGACCCGGGTGAGGCCGAGACAGTGAAGGTAGTCGAAACGGGCAAAACGACTGCGCCGAAACGGTCGAGACCGGTTAAGGCAAAAAGAGGCAGTGGGGAAAGCAGAGGGAGCACCCGCTCCCCCGACTCCCTTCGGGCGAGTGGGAAGAGCCTTCCCACTCGCCCGGTCTTCTTTGGGCGAGTGGGAGGAGCCTCCCACTCGCCAACCCTCTTTGGGCGAGTGGGAGGGGCTCTCCCACTCGCCGGCCCTATGTAGGGGGAGTGGGAGGAGTTCTCCCACTCGCCGGGCGAGTGGGAGAGGTCCTCCCACTCACCGCCCCCTTTGGGCGAGTGGGAGGGGCCCTCCCACTCGCCGGGCGAGTGGGAGAGGCCCTCTCACTCGCCGGCCCAATTTGGGAGCGAGTGGGAGAGGCTCTCCCACTCGCCGCCCCCTTCCGGGCGAGTGGGGGGGACCCTCCCACTCGCCCGGCATCCTTAGGGGAGGCAGGCAGGACCTCCCGTGAGGGGGGGAGTGGGCACCTCGAACCCCACTCGCCCCTCCTCCTGCGTTGACTGTTCATGGTCATGGTCGGACTGCGGATAGCAGGATTTTCGCTATCCGCAGTCCATCTTTGGGAAAGTCTATAAATAGACCCTCATGAGCACCTTGGGAAGGGTTGGTTCCTACCCCCTCCCTCGCGTGTGAGCAAGCACTACCCCTCCCCTCCCCCTGTCATTGAAGGTGGACGGTGAGGTGATCCTTAGTGCCCTCCAAGGTGCCCAGGCTCAGCATTGGCTTGGGAGGGGAAGTTCCGAGTGAGCTTCCGGGTGTGTGGTGGGACCTCCGCGCTGCAGCTTAAGGGGTCCATTTGTGGACTCAAGTGTTCATCAAGGGCAAGGGTCTCTCAGTTCTTAGTGACCGGTCGAGGGTCTTAGCTTAGGTCAAGTAAGAGTTAGCCGCATCCCCCTTTCGAACGCTGAAACCGGGTTACTGGTTTCAACAGTGTGAAATTCATCTTCCATGAATCATGCTTATTTCATATCTTTGGTTACCGTCAATGGGTTGTATATGCATAAATGTGCACAAATTTGAGGTTTGAGACCACATTGGAAATATTTCAAATAGTTATCTATGGTCAGGTTCAAGACGTACATTGCTAATTCAATAAAATCGTCGATGTAGGAAGTTGAGTATGCATGACTGTTCGAATGTGTTACTCAATTGGCAGGTGTAGTAGCTTTGGATGGTCTCATCCTTTAATAGTTGTCAGGTCATGGGTGGTTTGACAAAACCAACAAATCCAGAGGAAGGACGATCCTTCCATGTAGATCACGGCAAGAGGAGATGTCTACTCACAGTTGTACTTTGCAATTCAAATTACTGCTCGATGCAAGCAATCCAACCAATGGGATAGGTACCATCTTTGCATTTGCATTAAAAAGAAAAAGAAGGTACAAAGCTAAAGCTATTACAAGATACCATCCAAATCAGATTGGATCAACTCGACAAACTCCGGACTAGTGTCAACAAGGCTCGGCCAAAAAAAGGTACTAGACATAGCAAAGCAAGCACAAAAGTCGGCCAACCAATTAGACTCACGAGGGACATATTGGAATCTGAGCACATCCACTTAGAAATGCAAAATCCTCCTCACCATCTTCAGTTGCATCTCATCGCCCCTTTCGTAAGCTGTTGGAGCAAACAACAATCATATTCTCGCAATCGCCTTCAATAATAGCGCCCCATGCAAAAAACATGGCAGGTTCAATGAATTTCTGCAAGGCAAGGAGAGCCGCAAGTTCAACCCCACCCGGATCCCAATGGGTAATAGTAGAACCAGCGGCAAAGAGCAGCTCTCCCAGATCGGTGCACGCCACAATCCCAAGTCCAGCACCATGATTCAAGCCAAGAGCACCGTCAACATTGAACTTTAACCATCCAGGAGGCGGGGGGAACCAAGAAAGAGGTAGCGACATCCTGTGCGGCTAGTTGGGGCCCCAGTGTCCATGAAATGGAAAAGTACGCAGATAGGTGATATTCTCCAAAATAGATGCCGCCATAATCGTCAGGGTGACAGGTTCACCATTATGGACCTTAGCATTGCGACATCTCCACGCTTGATAAACATCAGAAAAAAATTTGAATCGGACCCAAGTCGCGCTGCTTAGAACTAGAAATGAGGTGCGACACATCTGCCCAACACATGAAGATGGAATCCCCATAGTAGTAGAGCACGCCGTGAGGAAGGAGCAATAAAAAACAAGATGGTCACGGGTTTCGGGTAAAGAGCAGCCCCATGGAAATCCAATCTCCGCCGAAAGTCCCCGCCGGGCAAGCCAAGCCCAGGTAGGGATGGCGTCCCAGGCCAGTCACCACCCAAAAAATCTCTCCCTTGGGTGAAGTTTCAGTTTTTTAATCCAAGCAAAGGTATCAGAAGGAGGGCCAAATTGAGCATTATAGGAGAGTGCAGTAATTGTTTTACCACTAAGCCTGGTGGCGAGTTCAGATGAATCTCGTTCAAGATCCCTATAAATCAGAATTCGGAGAATTAGTTCCATAAGGGCGGGCCCAAAAACTGGGCGAGGAGGCCATGATCCTAGCTTCCATCCGCATGAACACCGCCATTATTGGGATGATGAGGATGAGATCATCGCCACCGATTTCGATGCCATGACATTGGAGGACCCTCTCGGAGGGAGTGCTAAGGAAGGATTCCTCCATTAGTTGTATCTCTCTTATTTTTCCATTGGTGGCATTTCGGGAGCGTGCATGACGAAGCTTCGGGGCACTATTCAAGACTCTCTGATTGTGATCGTGATCACCGGTGGCATTAGTTACAACTTCATGTCCTAAGAGTTAGTGTCGCGCCTACGGATATCTTTCGAGTCATCTTCCGGCTTTTGCATTTACATTGGGAATGAACTACGCTCCCCAACCTGAGGTCATTGCTGCCTCTTGTCCCTCCAGCTGTCTGACTACTTTGTTACGACTGACTTCTATATTTTTCCATTGGGAGGAGTGGGCACCATCTTGGGCATCACTTAGTTGCAGATGTTGGGCGACGTCAACCATAATTGGGCCTGCATGGAGTGAATTTTGTCTGAGTGCCCCTACAACACATGTCGGTCTCACACCACGCCATGTAAAGGATTCATCCAGTAGATTTTTGTGCACTGTTATGGCAAGTTCCGCACCCCCATCCCCCTGCGGGAATACTTCGACGATGTTGGAGCCTTCCCTTCTCCACTAACACGCCATGTGGAGTCCTACTCTCAAGTTTTTGCGGAGCCTCGTGACCTTCCTCCTCATAGGCCGACGAACCACCTTATATGTAGCCCATACCAATATAGCCACATTCAAAAGGACGAGATCGAACGCTTGGTGGCAGATATGCTTGTCGACGACCTGATTCGGACTAGTGCTAGCCCATTCTCCAGCCCATTGTTACTGGCATGCAAGAAGGATGGTGATTGACACTTTTGCGCCGACTATAAAGAATTAAACAATGCTACGATGACAGATAAGTATCCAATTCTGATGTTTCGGGAATTCCAAAATGAGCTCCGCGGGGCCACCTACTTCTCCAAGCTGGACCTCCGCTCCGATATCCGTTAGATCCAAGTCAGCTCAGAGGACAACCCAAAGACCACGTTCCATACTGATGACAACCACTATGAGTTCTTGGTTATGTCATTTGGGAACGGTCCCGCCACCTTTCAAGCAACTATGAATGACATCTTCCACCCGGTGCTCCGTAAGTATGTCCTCGTATTTTTCGATGATATACTAGTTTACAATCTCATATGGCAGGATTATCTGCTCCATCTGGCGGCCACATTGGAGACCCATCAATGGCGTTCCCTATCCGTCAATCCTAAGAAATTTGCCTTTGTTCAATGCGGAGTTTCCTATCTGGGCCCACATGGTTTCCGCACTAGATGTTTCCATAGATCCAGACAATGCGACCTCAGTGCTCTAGTGGCTACCACCATGAACCTTGCAGGATGTGTGAGGATTCCTCAGCTTGACGGACTATTACCGTCGTTTTATCATGACTAAGGCAGGTTGGCGAGGCCTTATTATGATAACACCATCGTATGAGTTTATATACCCTAAATTATCCTTCTTTGTTTCCTTAACTTGGATGAATAAGAAACCAATCTAGTGTTGGAAAAGAAGAGTCCTCTTGGATTTCTATCTTTTCCCCTTCTTCTACTCAAAATGAAACCCTAGATATCCCCATTAAGTAACAAAAGACCTTCATAAATATCACCTAAAATGGAATAAACTATCAGCTTAATTCACCAAGTTAGGACATGTAAGTTGGCCAGTATTCCTGAGGAGCATACTTCAACCAATAATTCATCGCGGGAGAAACATAGCAATTTTAAAATAGAGAACGAGCAAGCATGACTTACCAGTGATCTGGAACTCCAGGGAATGCGCATGCAATGTAGCTCAGGATAGCATGACTGCAAATAAAAAATTGTGGATGATGCAAAATTTTAAGAAGTGAATACATGAATAGGAGAACCTGAATTGAAAAATCGTTAGTATGCATGTTAACTTCAAAATATCAAAGAGAAATATCATTATTGTCATCAATAGCTCTATTGCAACTATTTGGGATCAGCTCTATGAATCTCATTTTCAATTTATTCATTAACTATAAAAATCTTCTTGAACAATTTTCATATCATGGTATTAGGGGACTTCATGCCTACCAAATTATGTCAAATTAAACTTATGCGCATAATTAATGTGATGGAATAACTCTTTTGGTGATTTTGGTAAGCCATGCCGACAACCACAGAGCAACGACTCTTTTGTCAGAGGTTGAAAAACTTCTTTGAAAGGGTGAAAATCTTCCTCTTCAGGGTATTATTAGTGAGTAGTGACCAACAATATAACATGAAGGTATTATCAATGAATCTAAAGAATCATTTCATGATAAATAGATAGGTGTTATATGTATACACATGCATGACTTGGCAGAAAATTTGCATTGATTATTTCCTCTTTATAGCGATTGTTGCGCCATTATCATTGCTAACTTCATGAAATTATATCACATAAATTCATATCATTGTTGAATTATTGTCATCTTCCAATAATCCATGTCTTGGCGCACCAGTTGAGGTGTTGTCGTGTGATCTTGAGGTCACAGGTTCGAGTCCTGGAAGCAGCCTCTTGCAAAAATGCAGGGTAAGGTTTGCCTACATTCCACCCATGTGGTGGGACCCTTCCCCGGGCCCTTTGCGCTCGGGGATGCTCTGTGCACGGGACTGCCTTTTTTTCTTCCAATAATCCATGCCACATGGGATTAATTTAATTAAATGCAGTACTAGTTTCATATTTTTGTGCCACTTTCATAGATCATATTATATGCCCTACAATATTTTCATTTGTCTTCGTAAATGAAATTTACCAACTGATTTACCGAACAAACTTATAACCTATATAATTTACCGAAAAAGGGTGGATGATTTGCGGGTATAAATTTTTTTAAATAAGAAACCAGAAGTTGTGAAAGTCAGGATTCGATCCCACAACCTGGTTAAATTAGATGAGATCCTTCACCACTGTACCAAAAAGCTCTTGTGATTACCTTTAAAGTAAATTTTTTATATTAGTTCTAAAATGTTGAATTGTAACATAATTTAGAAAAGTTATATATTCTATAAGTGAATATACCTAAATAAAATCATATAAATATGTGTATACATATACATGTGAGTATTTAAATATATGCATACATATATAATATCATATGTAAGTAACACTAACACTAACAATATCATATATATATATAATTATTGCTACGCCCCAGTCTAGAGCTGCATTTTTTATGTAACGCTCTGGTCTACTGTGGGTGCACTACAGGTTTGCAGACCAGTGACCCCAACCCCTCTCCACAGATCTAAATGGCCGCAGCCGCTAATTCCAGTGGCGGGTTGTTGAGGCTGGGGCTTGAACCCCAGACCTCCTAGATAAGGGAGCTCTAAACTGGAGCTACACTACCATGAGAGTGTTGACAATTGGTGGGAAACTCATCATCACAACAACTTTGAACCTAATGTAATATTTTTGGGCTGAGGTTCAGAGTATCATAATGTCTTCTTTCATTGCACACAGTTTCTTCTAAGTATTTTTGGAAAAAGCTCAGAAAGAACAGTCATAAAGACTTCCTCAGTCAACTCCCCATAGGAAAAAATATTTCACATCTAGCTACTGAAGACCATAATCTTCTTGACAATATATCATCATTGGTTGAGTATACACTTGGCAACTAGGTGAACCATGTACTATTCAAAATATTTTTTGAGTTCGTTTCATTGTGAATACTCATTTACAACTCACAAATTTATTCTCATTCGAAAAAGTTACTGTTATAGTACCTGACGAGTGAAGACTAAGAATATCGATTAAGTGTCATTGATCAACATCCATATCAAGCAATCGGGGAAAGCCAATTACACGAGATAGGCCAGGACAAATTCCACATAACTGGATCAGGGTACGCTTAGCACCCCCACCCCACCCCCTCTTCTCCTTTTGTACATTTAAGGGAATTCTATAATTCTCACACTCCCCTTTAAATTGGATAAAGGGACGGGACACCATCTAAACTGTCCATCTTGTACTAATACTTCTAATTTTGGTGCATATAAGGGGCATAGTTAAAATATTAGCTACTTGATTGTCCGTCTTCACAAACATAGTAACAATAGTTGATTGTCCGTTTCTTCCAATAAAATGATAATCGATCTCAATATACTTTGCTCGTGTGTAAATATAGGATTTGAAGCTATGTATATGGCTGTCAGATTATCACACAATAGATGCATTGGACCCTCAACCATATGCCCTATTTCATTTAGCAGTTGTTTCAACCAAAACAATGTACAAATTATCTGTAATAACACTATATTCAGACTCAACATTAGACCTAGCAATGATATGTTGCTTCTTGGTCTTCCAAGACACCTTTTGACCCACAAAAACATTGTACCCGGCAGTGGATATTTTATCAAAGGGAGATCAGGCCTAATGAATACCCTCCAACTCTACTAAGTTTGTTCCTCTTATAAAACAAATCAACCCATGAAATACCCTCAAATATCGAAGAGCTTGAATAACAACCTCCATATGAGAAACTCTGGGAGTTAGCTATAAACTTGCTAACCACGCTCACACGAAAAGAAATATCAGGGTGAATATTGATTATATTTGGCTTTGATCTGGCTGAGCAGGCTTAGGCCTGGCCTGGCCCGGCTAGGCAGGCGCTGGCAGGCCAGCCTTTGCATGGAGGGTCGGGCCTGGGGCTTTTAAAGCCTAGGAGTGGCACACAAGTTTGGCTCGGGTCTACCAACTCTATTTGCACCCACTATACGAGATGCCTTGCACAAGGCCATGTTATTCAAAGCCCTAGTGTATTTCTAACTTTTTTTACGATACGTTTGAATGGTAGCCAATGTTCCCCTTGTTCCCAACAGGGTGATGCTTTTTTATTTTCTACATTAGCTCGCTCGCGTAATTCTTCATGTAACATATTATTGAATGGCTACAAAAAAATTAGACCAACTAACCCCTCTTACAAAAATACAGTAAGATTCATCCTCCCTTAACTTCATTCAACTAAAAAAATATAGCAGGGAGGAATATAAAGAGACAAAACGCCTTTTCCACTCGGGTCTCCTAATTTAAGATGAAGACATTTTTAAGAATTCATCCCCAGTTAATAAACTATCAAGCAGTATGTAGGCAATGAGGGTTTATAGGATTTCCATGGGTCTAAGTGAGGAATTCAAAAACCATGAACCTATATGAAGCACCTCATTAATTTGCGTCTCATAATTCGTCAACAATGATTTTGGACTAAATTTAACATATATCCAGAGAGAGATCCAAATAAAATCAAGGACAGTATTATGTTGGTTGTAACATCCAAAATTTTCCGCAACGTCTCTCATATTTCAGGATCCGAGCCCTTGTAATTATTTTTGGCGGCAGTATCGTATCAAGGTAATTACGCCATTACGTTTGATTTTAAATTAATGATGGCAATTTAAGCAACTAGTTTTTATAATTAAAATAAAAATATTCGTATTATTTGTTAACAACATAATTGGTAATTGAAGAAAATTAGGAAGGAGTTATTCTTTTCCCCTTAATCAGCCGTCGCGTTCTTTTTTTCCTCCTACGTCAAAATCGGTGTAACTCCTCACGACATTTAAACCGCGCATAACCCTTTCCCCCACGACAGAATCAGGAACCGTTGTTGCCTTATTTTTCCACTCTCATTTCAGTCGATCGACGACACAGGTGTGCTCCTCTCTCAGTTCCAGCGCCAACACTGTTTCTCTCATCGGAAACACTAGGTGTACAACCTCGTGCTCGCCGAAGGGTAAAATTGAGAATCGGGCCACCAGACGGAGCATGAAAGGGCTCGCCGCCTTGCGAGGATTGGGTCGAGGGGGCGAGGCGAGCTCGACTCGACGCCTTGTGAGGAGCGAGGTCGCAGGGGCGAGGCGAGTGTAAGCCCTCCGCTTTGGGGTGCATTTAGCAACGGCGAAGCAAGTGAGGGCTCGCCGCCTTGCGTAAGCGACTCAGGCTGGTAGAAAGGGAGGGGGGGGGGGGGGGGGGGGGGGGGGGGCGAGCGCATTCTTTATCAAGCACTCGCCCGCCCAGGCTTCTCGATGCGCGGGACACCAGGCGAAGGAGGGGTGGAACCCCATTCGCCCGAGAGGCCAGGGGAACTAGCGAGTGGTACCGTCACGGGCCACTCGCATAGTGAGATTTCGCGAGCCCGGCTGGCGGGAAGGCTGGCGAGTGGCACCTTCGCGGGCCACTCGCCCAGTGGGGTCTAGAGGTGAATTTACCTAGATACCCTTGGTGGGATGTCGATAGCCCTTCAGAACAGCAGAGTTTGGCTGTTAGCAGACCCAATTGGGGTGCGTTTAGTAAAACCAAAAGACGGAGTTACGCTATTAGTAGACCAGTGGAGAAAAACTATATATAGACTTTGAAGGGCACCTTTGGAGAGGATCTAGATCTTTGGCTTCTTCCTCCTTAAGACATCTTTGGTTAGCTCCTCAGGCTCTCCAAGGTGTCTGGCTTCAGCTTGACTTAGTAGGGGAAGCGCTCTAAGATCTTCCGGGTGTGTGGTGGGACCTCCACGTTGCAGCCAAGTGTCGGTGTTTAGTTCTAAATCTTCGGTCAGGTTCCTCTGTGGGATCAGTAAGTGCTAGCTGCCCCCTCTTAGGGGTCCGAACTCCTCGTTGGGCCGAATATCAGATCCAACACTAGGCGCTGCCTTCCTCCTAGTTGAGAAGTCTGGATGGCACTCCCTCCGCCTATTTCGGCCCTTTTCAGCAGAGCTCCATCAAAAATCGTTTCCCTTTCATCATTGATCGACTTCCATTGACAGTCGACCCCCTTCCTTCTCCTCTTCCAGCAAGGTAAGACAAATCCTTATTTCCTCCTCTACAATTAATCGATCCCTTCTTGTTAGTATCTGACTCTTTCATTTCAATAACAAGGTTTCCGATCTTATTGGGTCCAGTTCTCCTCCGACTGAAATTCTAGCAGCCAACGCCCCCTTCCTCAGTGGTCGAGAGGTGTTGTTGTCGTTTCAGACTGACCTTGCCGAAAGGAGGACTATTGAGTAGGCTTAGTTCTCATTTTGAATGAGGGTATCCAGGATCGACTTTAGGAATCCGCGGATCTCTTGTGTAGCACCGCTAATTGGAAGGAGGTATTATTTCTCTTTCAAATGCCCTTTGCTTTTTTCAATTGTGTGGTGACAAATTATGATTTCAGCAGAACCCTAAGAAATACGATAATCCCTAGAACTACTCGTTTCACTTATTAATGTTGTTTAGGGATTTACATAATTTCAGGTGTTGGTTAAGCTACGTACTAGATCAGAAAAGCATCGCATAATTTCTGATTCAACCTAGAGGAATTATGCCGCCTCGACACGTTTACGAGCGCCGCACCATTGAAGTAAGAAACTATAATTCTTTTTGGCTAGACACAGAAGATAGTATTGCATAGAAAATGTTTTCCTTTATAGTTAAGAAAAATCCTATAATTATAGAAACCCGCAATTATTGTTATGCAATAATAGTTTACA
The DNA here is from genome assembly GCA_033032865.1 of Dactylorhiza incarnata. Taxonomy (NCBI): domain Eukaryota; kingdom Viridiplantae; phylum Streptophyta; class Magnoliopsida; order Asparagales; family Orchidaceae; genus Dactylorhiza; species Dactylorhiza incarnata. Next base: position 843,856 of record JAWHQI010000383.1, read on the forward strand.
ATAGGAAGCTATAAACCCATCAAACATCCAGTCGATATATATAAATCACAAATATTATATTTTCCTATCGGTTAGATCTCCATAAATTTGTGAAAATGTACAGAACATATACTCACGTAAATATTTAGAATGCGGGAAATACTAATCATATGAATATGCATATAAGTTGATTAATTAATAAGAGGCACTACCTAAAGTACTCAGATGAATACATATGCAATACAACATCGAATGAAAAATAATTAGGAGGCACGATCGAGACTTTCTCTCGTGATAGATAGATGTGCACTATCTTACTCATAGGGCGTAGCAGACCGTATGAGCCTCAAAGTTTGGGGAGACAATACCCCATTTAGAAGATTAGTAGATGCGAGTCCGTGTTCGTGAGATACTAGAACATCTGCGTTCGTTAGTAGGGACTCAGATCGTTAGAATTGCGCATAAGAAGCAACTCGACCTAGAATATAATGAAGGACAAGCATAAAATATATAGAATTCAAGTATATGCGTTTAGAAATCCCTATAGTTAACCATTTTTGGAACTTGAATAAATATTCATAAAATGATTAAACTAGAACTGACATTTATGTTTCCAGTATTTTGTTAGAAAAACATGCATAGTACAACAACATATATTTTTCCTCAGTATAAAATTATTATTTCAAAAAGCATGCACACATGTTCTTTCAAAATGCTTTTAGTGTCACTAGGAGGAATGATTTTTCTTACTCTCCAATGGACTGACCCGTTTTCGGGCATTTCATTACAGGGGTCACCAGTGGGGAGTTGCGCCTAGGATAAGCGCTTTTGCGGACTTCCACTTATAGTTTGCATTTCATTCTATTGTCTTTCCTTTCAGTACTGTATTGTTTTCCTTTCATGAACTTAGTGAAATCTAAATGTTAAGATTTGCTATGTATCAGACATTATATAATATTTCAGTATATCAGCGTGAGGTACCATTTTTTACCCTTAGCATCATTTACTGCTTCCGCTGTAAGTTTTATTTTAGTACTTTTCGTTTATGTCTGCTATGTACCAATTTTATTACTGCTGCTTAGTTTACTTCTTATCACAGGGTCCGGATGGACTGCTGATTTGTTATTAGACTAGGTTGGGGTGTTACATTGGTCTTCACTGATTAAAGAAAAATATGAAATTACCTTTCGAATAGTTTAAACCTTCCATCAACTATTGCTGGAACCTTCCTCATGGGATTTATTTCTGCAAAAATACGCCTTGATAGGTTACGTGGGGAACAAAAAAACTCTTTCATATGTTCAATATTGAGAGCTAAATACTAACATTAATTACGCATTGCAAAAAATTCCTAATATAGAAAAAAACATATGGAATCTGAATCAATGCAGAAGCTTGAAGTATCATTCATAAAATGAATGAGTCTATGTGAAGTTTCAGCCCACTTTAGCTGTAATAAATCAGGTTTTCTTATTTAGTTGCAGAATAATCTGCTCATAGTTTTTCCTTCCTCTCCATGTAGATTTCACCCAAACAAACGGAATTTCTTAGTGAATCTTCACTAATATATATATATAAATATATATATATGTATATATATATGTACATATACATGTAGACATATATACATATATACACACATATATATACATATATATGTATATATATATATGTATATGTATATATATATATATATATCTAATTATCTATATATATATATAACCAGTGAATTGTGATGATCACTCGCAGTATACTAGTGGAGTAGGAAAAACTATTTTAAGGACTCCGTTGAGCCGATTCTAATTCATCTTTACCGGTCCACTAAATCTAATCCCGGATGTTCGGCAAGGACGCGGAACACATCTCATCTTCCTAGATTTAAAATTTGTGTGTGTTTACCAGGGACTAAGCTATGTGAATCCAAAACATGTCATGACATTTAAAGCAACACCAGCGGAACACGTCTCGTCGTCTCGATAACGTTTAGTCCAATGATAATGCGACACTTAAATGAATACAATTAAATTTTCAAGCATGAGGAAAATTGAAGCTACATGTTCCCTCCTTTCAAACTCTATTCAAGAGAAATGACTCAAATGAGGGCGCTTTACTCAAAAGTAAACTTTCCCAAACAAGGGCTCGGCTTATGAACACTCTCCCTAGGAATTGTGTGTGTGTGGGGGGGGGGGGGGGGGGGGGGGGGCACAAATTCCTCCAAAGGATAAAGTAGACAGTGAAACATCAGGACTAAGACCACCAAATGAGACTTACAAGGGGAAATTTTTAGATCATGTATCATACATTTTTTGTGCGTGCGATCGAAAAGAGTGAAAAAAAGAGCACTAGAGATAAAAAAAAACAGATCATAATCTGGGTCCTGGACGTGCAAAAAAGGCCTCCCAAGGGGATGAAAATAATAATAATGCATTCCACATTATACATAATTATCTTAAAGCATTAGTATACAATAATTTTTCATATAAGACACATTTGCATAAGAAATTTGTACATAATATATATGTTTAATGTATGTATAACACCTTAAAATATAATTTTTTTTCATAAAATACACACTCAATGCAATTTAAATACTAATAAATAAATTATGCTCATAATACACACAGTATATGATATTAAACTCATTAAAGCCGTATTTTGATGTAGATTTTTATGTGTAATAATAATGCGGCGCATAATAAATTTTGAAGCAAAGTAAGTGCAGGTGGCGCTGCTGTTCTGCTCCTCAACCGAAGAGCGAGAGTAGGCGGCGCTAATCTTCTTCCCCTCGACTAGTGTCCAATTCGAGAGAGATTGTGTAGAGAAAGCACGACTGCTAAATTGATTGAGCAGAGTGAAGAAGGGAAGATGATATCATCGACCTCAACGGTGGTCAACATATACCCTCTCTCGGGGCAATTCTTGCATCCGAGTCCCGGACGCCAGCTGACGTCCGGGACCAATAGAAATACGTGAAAACCAGCATACATCGGAGCCCGCGGTGCACTGTTTGGTGTGCACATAACAATTTCCCGTGGGGCCCGCTGTATGTTGGCTTTCTATTGGTCCCGGACCTAGGTCAGGGACCGGACGCAAGAAAAAATCCCTCATAGGGCACTTTCTTCGGCCGATCACCTCGCTAGAATGAAAGTCAAGTGAGCCACCTGTCTCCCTCTATAAGCAACGGATCACGGGAATTCGGATTACGATCTTCTACCTCGTCGTGTTTTTTTCCCGATTAGTTTTCCTGTTCGACATGATAGCTAAGTAGACCAACTGCTACGATTTCACCTCTTATCTTCCTACAACACCCGTGTCCTTGCCGAAGCTCCATTGAGTTCATCCTCACATCTCCACTGTTTCTGAATCTACATTAGTTTTGCTCTAAATATAATACGTAACCTTTGAATTTTGATGATCGATGCTCGCCCTTGGCGAGGGATATGTTCACTTCCTCAAAATCAATCCCGTTTAACCTGAAAATAGCCATAAGATCGAAGAAGGGAATTTTGACTGAATAAAAAAACAAAATTAGGGTTTGATAGACAAACTTGCAGAAGATAATGATCGCTCGTGATGGCTGCGACAATCGATCGGCGTACACCTTGAGCTTCATTTGCCTTCTTGCGAACTCTCTGTGAAGAAAGCTGTAGATTCAAAAGCTACGATTACCGGACTTAAAGTGTTAGTTTCTGGAGCGGAAGAGGCGACGGTGTCCCGAATGAAGGCGAAGGAGAGCGGAAGCTGCGCCTGGGAGGAATTTCGGGTGGCCTGGATGAAGGCGGAGGTACAGAGAGGATGCTTTGGAGGGAGGCGGCCGGTCGGTCGGAGAGGAGCCGGCTTCGTTCCAGCAGCCGTGCGTGCGTGCCTGATAAACAGTTTTCGGGGGCATTTTAGGCGTGATATTTCCCTGGGACTGATTCGGACCAGACTTTTTCGGTTGCATTTTGGGCACGACTTTGTCAGGAACATTTTGGGAAGAACTTTTCCACCGGGGGCATTTCGGGATCAATTTCTCTGGGACATTTTGGGCAGAACTTTGTCTTCGGGAGCAATTTCTTCGGGTTGAAGATGAACGCAATTAGTTCGATGATGATGTTGATGAGCTCCAATAAGATCCTACATTATGCGATGATTAGAGAAATGAATATCCTGGACTCGAAATTTCGATGCAGGTTTACCTGTATCGGATGATTTTTCCTGTTTGGGGGCAATCTTTTGCTCCAACGTGAAGCTCTTTTTTTCCTGCGATATCGGCGTAATTAGCGCCACAGGAGGTGCAGGCTGGAGCGGCGGTGAAAACAGCGAACCTCTGTCACTAGGGTTCTTAATGTTCTTCTCCCTTCTCCGGTGCGGAATTTCCTATCTTCTCCATTCTCCGATCCTTGTAGCTCCAACCAGGCCCCGGTAAAGCTATTTCTCTCGCCTTTACGCCGAAGCTATTTCTCTCACCTTTTTTTCATTATTTTTATCTTTTCTTTTTTATTTCTATTTGTGAAGCTATTTTGGGACAATTTACTGAATCTCTTTTCCCCCTTTCCTCCATTTTTCTCCATCATCTTGATTGTCGTTTTTTTTAAGCGAATTGTTCAAGGCAAATCAGAATTGGCTACTCGCAAACTATTGTTAACAGCAAATCATGATTTTTGGAAATTACTAGGTGCAAACAAATCTGTTAACGACAAACTATTATTGTTAACAACAAATCTAATCTAATATTAAGAACTTTTCACCTTCCTCTACATGCTTCTCCCTCGCCAAGCTCCATGGGAACCCTAACCCACACTCTTGATCACCGGCGATGGAGGTCACCTCCAGAAGCAGCTCGTCGGAGATCCCTGATTCCAGTCCTCCCGGGCTATCACCAAATTCCTCTCCGACCCGCTCCCAAACAGGAAATGGGAGAGAAGATTAACATGAACGAACGGAGAGGAGAACAGTGGAGGAACAGAAGCGCGGGCTTGGAGGAACAGAAGCGCAGGGCTAGGAGGAACAGAAGCGCATGACTAAGAGAAATGTGTTTCTCCAACAATGATTCTTACTTCAAAATCGGCCTTTTTCATGAAATCTGAAACGAGGCGCTTGTGAAATAGGAGGACGACGAGAACGGCGTTGCTGGAAACCGCCAGCACTGCAATCAGACCCACGCATCTTGAGCTCTCCATCACTTTCTCTCTCTACTCTATTTCTTCCTCTCCCTGTCTCCCTCTCTCTACTCTGTTTGCTTGTGAAATAGGAAGACTACGAGAGCGACGCTGCTGGAAACCGCCTTTTTCATGAAATCTGAACGGAGAGGAGAACAGGAGAGGCCGCCTGGCCGGCGGCGGAGGAGGTGACGGGAGCGGCGACAGGAGAGGAGGTGGGAGGCAAGGTTTAAGGTTTGCGGCGCGGGATGTAGGGGGTTTGCGTACAAAAAAAAAGCTGAGGAAAAAATGAGTTGGTTTTTAAGATTTTAGGTTTGCGAATAGCCATTTTGGGTTTGCCTTTAACAATTCCCTTTTTTAATTATCAAATTATTTTCAGCTCTTAAATCCCTTTTTTAATTATCAAATTTTCAGCTCCATTTATTCAATGATAACACTTTTCTTTTGGGGTTTTCAGCCATGTATAGAAATTCAGTAATCGGCTCTGCTATTGTCATTCACGATACTATTTTTTTATTTCTCTTGTTGTTTAGGATGCTAAGTATCCTGAGCAGTATGTCACGGACTAGTCCCCGAGAGGAGATCGTAACAAGTAGTTTCACTAGTTGGAGTGGCTGCGGCTATCGTGAATACAATGTTTCAAAATCGTGATTGTAAACATGTTGGTTGAAAATTGTGATCATTAACGGAGTTGCATTTTTGAAGGAATTGTATTTTTAGTGCAATTATGAATGAGAAAACAATATTATCTATTTGATATCATAGAATTGCGGCGACTCTTTATTATACAATTAAGAGATGAACATGATCATACCACTGTAAAGTAGCTAACATATGATATAATATGTTTTATGATTATTTTACTAACTTGCATGTTAAAGTTTCCATCCACAATCGGTGAGGGTCAGATCCAAGCTCAAAATATTCAGTCTTCGGTGTCCATTAGCGAGTTAAGTAACTCAAGTTACCCATCTTGGCCCGAACTTCGTTCACCGGTATCCAGGTTTCAATATTTTTGGTGCGATGATCGTGAACCGTAGTTTGTGTAGAAAACCTCAAGCGACGACACATGGATGCATATGGAGAGCACGGAGACGACCGAGGCAACTCACACCTATCAAGCGAGTTCGTTACGCGGAGTGATTTTGCAGAGTTCCGAAGGTGCATAAAGGACACATTGCGAGCCTGAAAGTGTCTAGTTGCCTACCTAAATCACCTAGAGGGGGTGAATATGTGGATTCTATGGCTTTTTGCGGAATTAAAAACTTTAAGTAAAAGCGCACAGAAACCAAAAGAGCACAGCACAACACAAGGATTTATAGTGGTTCCCCGATGTGGGTAGTCCACTTTCCACCCACCTATCTAGCACGATCGGCTAGACTAGGCTACTTCACTATTCTCGGATTATGAATAATCCTACAACTCGGAGTCACCACTCCTACAACTCGGAGACAAAGCTCCTATAAACTCGGAAGAAAAACTTCCTACAAACTCGGAGACAACGCTCTTACAACTCGGAGTAAAACTCCTACAAACTCGGAGAACAATTTTCTCCTACAACTCGGAGCAAACCACTCCTACAACTCGATCCCTAAACACGGATCTACAAAACTCGGAGGCAAACCTCCTACAAAAATATGTAAAGGTGTTTTACCAAAACAACTAAGATTGACAAGCAATCTAACTTGAGAACTCTAAAGAGAGTCCATTTCTTCAGATCAGAAAAACAAAAATCTTTTCCTTGAGAAAAATTCTTCAGTCGGTTGAGAGATGAGAAAAAGAATTTCTTTTGAGCTTTAGAACAAGATCTGAACATTTAGAATCGAAAGGATCAAATGAATAATTGAAGAAAAATTGAATCTGTTGATCTTGTCGACTCTGGCCTTTTAACAGCAATCACAAAGAATTTCGGATCGGCAGCAGGAAGATCATGCGAGAACGAGACAGTCGGCCGATAGAAAATAGAGAGAAATTTTCTTCACAATTTGCGATTTCACGATTCTGCAATTGACGATTAGGTTTAAGGAAATAACCAAAGAGAATATAAATAGACTTCTTCTCTGACGGCTAGAAGCGGGAATTAGGGAAAACCTTCCATGTCGGAAGCCCTAATTAAGAGGCAGACGCGAATTTGAAACAGCGCAGAAATTCGTCGGCTGAAGACAGTTCTCTGCGTTCGACGAATGGCTAACTCTCTGCATTCGACGAACTACCAATTTTCTGCGTTCGACGAACGACCAATTCTATGCGTTCGACGAACTGCGAGCGACGAACTCACTTCAAACTTCAGCAAACAGCGGTCGACGAAAGTTCTTAATTTCGTCGAACGTAGATCGACGAACGCGATCGACGAAATTACTTCACCTTCAGCAGAGCAGCGATCGACGAAATCAATACTACGTTTGACGAACTCAATCCTGCGTTCGACGAACTGCCAATACTCTGCGTTCGACGAACTCAATCCTGCGTTCGACGAACGACCAATACTCTGCGTTCGACGAACTCAATCCTGCGTTCGACGAACTTCCAAGTCTTTGTGTTCGACGAACTCAATCCTGTGTTTGACGAACGGCCAATATTCTGCGTTCGGCGAACTCAATCCTGCGTTCAACGAACTGCCAATTCTCTGCATTCGACGAACTCTATGCTGCGTTCGACGAATTCCTGAATACTTAGGAAAAATGTTTCTTCCAGATCAGCAGCAAATTCTCTTGGCTTTCCCTTTGCGTTTGAATATGAAGTACATCCCAATAGAGAGATTCCACATGAGTCAACACTTTGGTCCATACAATGAGGAATTACATTGCATAGGCCTGCGTTTAGTGACTCATTGAAACCTGACATTGGTTTGTACTTAGCCACTTAAAACTTGCAAACACATTACTAGAAACAACATTAAATACAACTAAGTTCAAAGGGACTTCTTCAAATCAAGGTAATTGTGGATACAATTCCCAACAATCTCCCCATATTTGAAGAAGTCAGAACTTATGTACTGAGTTGAATTGCGCTTATAAATAAATATATATTAAATAGATAAGGAGAGTTAAAAACTTAGTTAGCTTTTTCAACTTTCTCTTTCAACTTCAACTTCTCTCCCAATTTCAACTTCTCTCCCCCTTTCTGACTACTTCAGATAGGGAAGAAAAAGCATGAGAGATCAAAGCTCCCCCTCAGCAACTGCATAGGAGTCCTCATTTGGGAGTAGACTTTGAAAACATTTAATCATCTCCCCCTCAATCTTATCTCCCCCTTAGAATTTCAGTGCCTGGACTGATTTCCTAAGCTTTTCAGCAACCTTACTATAGACTTTTTGTTATGGTCATGTACCACGAACATCCACTGTCCAAATGCCTGATTAGAGTTTTGGTTGGCCTTTGGACATACCTGCAATCACAGATTAATTACCCTTAGGAACTCAAACAGAGTTGGGTCCTAGGTTCCTGGTTAGACGACTTCCACTTGGATTGTTAACCTTGCGAGTAGTCGGCCTTGCATTGTTAACTAGTGGAGTCTTGATATTTCTAGGATTAAACCAGCAATCTATGGCGAAGTGACCAACTTTGCCACAACACCAACAATCAAATCGATTGTATCGTCTCTTGTTCTCGTGCTGCACTTTTTGAACGGGAGGTCTAGTAGGAGCAACATTCTTAGAAGTAGAAGCCTCGTGATTGCAGCATACACATGACTCCTTCTTCTCAAGAGGCTTAGCAACAATAGATTTAATCTTTGGTGCTTTCTTGACAACTGATCCATATACAAATGGACCATGATCCTTGAGGATTACTTCTTCATGAGGAGCTTTGAATGGAGTCGTGTCAAAGTTTCGGGGTCTGCTCCATCCTTGATATCTGTTGCTAGATTAAACATGTGTTGGTCTAGCAAAGTGACCATAGGATGCCTCAAAGTCAAAGGGGTTTGTCAGAAAAATCACCTTCCTGAATGAAGGTTGACTTTGATCAGCATTTCCCTTTTCTTTCACGGCTCTTTTCTCAGCAGCCTTACTACTTTCAGCCTCATGACCAAGGCCGCTACCCTTCGCAGGAGCAGAAAATTTATCAATGAGTGGAAGAATAGTCTTTGGCTTCGAGAAGCTTTCTACGAGCTTCCTTTCCACCATTAATTTATCTTCTAGTTCATTTATAAACTTCTCCTTAAGATTTAATAACTCAGTGGAGCTTTTAAGTTCGTCTTTCAAGAGTTGGATTTCATCTTTGAGAGGAGTTAATTTTTCAATTTCCTCCCTCAAATCTGATTCCACCGTCTTGAGAGATTCAATCTCTTTTGCTTGAGATTTAACTACCTTGCGGCATTTGTCAAATCCTTCCAAAACGGCTTTATACTGAGTCATTAGTTCTGAATCCTCCTCTGAAAAATAACCTTCATTTGCATTAGATCCAGGTTCAGAATCAGAAAGAGGAGTGTGCGAGTTTACCTTCCCTTCATAAGGCGTGTCGTAGTTATCCGAATCTGAATTTGCCATAAGCCCAAAGTAGGCTTCATCATTCGAGCTTGACTCCCCTGAGTCGTTGTCGCTAAGAGTCTTGGTCTTCTTTGCTAAGAAGCTCTTTTCTTCTTTCTTCTTTCCTTTGAAGGATTTCTTCTCTTTCTTCTTTTTGTATGGACTTTCCGTACTTAAATGTCCTGGCTTATTACAACAATAACAAATAATATCAGTCGAAATATGTTTATTCGGTTTAGTTTTATGTCTGTCGTTGTTGTGTTCCTTCTTGTGATGGTCATCATTACGTCTTGATTTTCTATGATCTGATGAGGAGGATTGACCATTCCTTTGCTTCCTTTTATTTAGCAATCTCTTGAATTTCTTGGAGAGTGAAGAGCTCTCTCCATCAGACATATCAGAGCTTGAGGGGCAAGCATCTGATTCATCATCTTCATCTGAGGATTGTCTCCTGACAGATGATGTAGTTTTATTTCTTCTTGACCCTTCGGCTCTCAATGCTACAGACTTCTCTCGTCCAGAAGTCGAGCATCTTTCTTCTTCTGCTTTTCTGATGCTGAGCTTTAGTTCATGGGAAAGAAGTTTCCCAAACAATATCTGTGGCTCCATGGTAGCCAACTTTCCAAATTCCCGGATGGCAATTGCCTTGGTATCCCATTCTTTCGTCAGGGATCTCAAGAACTTGTCATTCAATTCTCCAACGGTGAATTCCCGATCATAATTCCTAAGACCGATTACGATCTTAAAGAACTTCTCATAAGTATCAGAAATGGAGTCTCTTGGATCTTGCTTGAATGCTTCATATTCTTGGTTTAGCAACGATCGTCGATCATCCCTCACTTCTTCTGTACCTTCCATAAGAACAACTAGAGAATCTCACATCTCCTTGGTAGACTTGCAATGTATAAGATTTTGCAACATAGAATCGTCCACTGCACCGGCAATGATGTTCTTGGCCTTCTTGTCCAAGGCGACGAGAGCAATCTCATCTTTAGTTAACTCCAGCATCTTCTTTGGAATTTGAATGGTTGAGTTTGTTGAAGATAGTTTCATCGGAACATGAAGACCTTCCTCAACTATCTGAAAAATTCTCGGATCGGTGGCTTCCATGTAGAATTTCAATCTTTCCTTCCACATGGGGAAGTTTTCCTTAGAGCAGACGGGCAACTTGACGGAATCCTTGGATCTTTCCATTCCAGACATGCTTGTTCTTGCAACTAGACTTAGAGATCTTGTTCAAGGTGTTAAACTTTAGCGAACAACCTCCCTCTGATACCAATTGAAAGTGTCTAGTTGCCTACCTAAATCACCTAGAGGGGGTGAATAGGTGAATTCTATGGCTTTTTGCGGAATTAAAAACTTTAAGTAAAAGCGCACAGAAACCAAAAGAGCACAGCACAGCACAAGGATTTATAGTGGTTCCCCGATATGGGTAGTCCACTTTCCACCTCACATATCTAGCACGACCGGCTAGACTAGGCTACTTCACTATTCTCGGATTATGAATAATCCTACAACTCGGAGTCACCACTCCTACAACTCGGAGACAAAGCTCCTACAAACTCGGAAGAAAAACTTCCTACAAACTCGGAGACAACGCTCCTACAACTCGGAGTAAAACTCCTACAAACTCGGAGAACAATCTTCTCCTATAACTCGGAGCAAACCACTCCTACAACTCGATCCCTAAACAAGGATCTACAAAACTCGGAGGCAAATCTCCTACAAAAATATGTAAATGTGTTTTACCAAAACAACTAAGATTGACAAGCAATCTAACTTGAGAACTCTAAAGAGAGTCCCTTTCTTCAGATAAAAAAAAACAGAAATCTTTTCCTTGAGAAAAATTCTTCAGTCGATTGAGAGATGAGAAAAAGGATTTCTTTTGAGCTTTAAAACAAGATCTGAACATTTAGAATCGAAAGGATCAAATGAATGATTGAAGAAAAACTGAATCTGTTGATCTTGTCGACTCTAGCCTTTTAACAGCAATCACAAACAATTTTGGATCGGCAGCAGGAAGATCATGCGAGAACGAGACAGTCGGCCGTCAGAAAATAGAGAGAAATTTTCTTCACGATTTGCGATTTCACGATTCTGCAATTGACGATTAGGTTTAAGGAAATAACCAAAGAAAATATAAATAGACTTCTTCTCCAACGGCTAGAAGCGGGAATTAGGGAAAACCTTCCATGTCGGAAGCCCTAATTAAGAGACAGAAGCGAATTTGAAACAACGCAGAAATTCATCGGCTGAAGACAGTTCTCTGCGTTCGACGAACGGCTAACTCTCTGCGTTCGACGAACTACCAATTTTTTGCGTTCGACGAACGGCCAATTCTATGCGTTCGACGAACTGCGAGCGACGAACTCACTTCAAACTTCAGCAAACAGCGGTCGACGAAAGTTCTTAATTTCGTCGAACGTAGATCGACGAAATTACTTCACCTTCAGCAGAGCAGCGATCGACGAAATCAATACTGCGTTCGACGAACTCAATCCTGCGTTCGACGAACTGCCAATACTTTGCGTTCGACGAACTCAATCCTGCGTTCGACGAATGACCAATACTCTGCGTTCGACGAACTCAATCCTGCATTCGACGAACTTCCAATTCTCTGCGTTCGACGAACTCAATCCTGCGTTCGACGAACGGACAGTACTCTGCGTTCGACGAACTCAATCCTGCGTTCGACGAACTGCCAATTCTCTGCGTTCGACGAACTCTATGCTGCGTTCGACGAATTCCTGAATACTTAGGAAAAATGTTTCTTCCAGATCAGCAGCAAATTCTCTTGGCTCTTCCTTTGCGTTTGAATATGAAGTACATCCCAATAGAGAGATTCCACATGAGTCAACACTTTGGTTCATACAATGAGGAATTACATTGCATAGGCCTGTGTTTAGTAACTCATTGAAACCTGGCATTGGTTTGTACTTAGCCACTTAAACTTGCAAACACATTACTAGAAAACAACATTAAATACAACTCAATTCAACTTAGTTCAAAAGGACTTTTTCAAATCAAGGTAATTGTGGATACAATTCCCAACAGAGCCCCGCTCGCACCTCGCGCTGAGGTGATTGAGCCTTCCCCACCGGTTACCGTCTCATCGGCGAGGCGGAACAAAGTCAGCGACCCGACAAGGAGGTCGTTCAGGAGGAGGATCGCCCTCTCCGCGCGCGAGTACTCTTCGCGAGTCCACCGGAGACTCGCTACCCCCGAGGGGGAGTACGGTCGAATTCACCCAGCTCGCCAGATCGCACCGACCAGCCCTTTCTGCGAGTTGGTGCTAACCGTCACTGTCCCGGAAGGATTCACGGAGCCGACGATTAATTATTATTCTCGAAGGGAGGACCCCGTCAAACATCTGCAGTGGTTCTAAGATGTAGTCTCGATTAGGGGCAGATGACGGACGCCTTCAAGTGTCGTTTGTTTGCCATCTCTTTTAAGTGAAAGACCCGTGATTGGTTCCACGAGCTGCCAGCGAGCTCAATCTATAGATTTGAGGACTTGTGCATGGCCTTTCTGCTCCGCTTCTCCACCTCAAAGAAAAGGAAGAAAGGGTCGTAGGCTCTTTTCCTCATCAAGCAGGGACCTCAAGAGATGTTGGGGTCTTACATCGACCACTTCCAAGAAGAATTTATCTTGGTACAAGAGGTCCCGGGGCATACTCTCATGCTGACATTCAAGCTCGGATTGCAAGGAGGACTCTTCGAGATGTAAATCACCCGAGACCCCCCCCCCCCCGCCCCGCGGTGTCGTTCAAAGATCTGATCGATCGGACCGCGAGGCAAATTGAGAGTGAAGCAACGAATTTGGAGTTTGTGGCCAAGCTGACCAAGTTGGAGGGAGGAAGTGAGAAGGGCGTAGCCGAAAGTAGCAGGCAGGAGGCCAAGAAGAAGGAAAAGCCGAGGAAACGAGAAGGAAAAGGATCTAGAGAAGGTCGGGATCATCGAGACCAGGAGAGGATGTTCCAGGTCCCGCCCAACAGGCCTGTGTGGAGGCCAGCAGGAGGCTACCCGGAGAGACAGTGGGGGAGGTTCTCTCCTGAGCGCCAGACCGCTATAACTCCCAACAGAGGAGACCAGGACAGTGGAGGCAGAATCGGGCGCCTCCCTGAGAAACAAATGTTATCAGACGAGGAAGGGGACATGGTCGGGGAGGAAGACCGCGGGAACCTCGAAGGGAAGAGGAGCGCATGGTGATGCCTTACTGATACTTCCATTAGGTGGAAGGCCACACAACATCAACGTGTCATAAGTTCTTGGAGTTGAGAAGAGGAGCAAGAGTAGTGGGAACCCGGGAGGGGCAGCAGGAGAAAGGAGGGGGAGAAATGACGAGGAACGGGGGGAGGCGCCCACGCCCCAAGGAGATGTGAAGATCGAGGGGATCTAGGAGTCCATGGAGGGATAGGCGTTATCCATGGAGGAGTGGTCTGGAGGCGACCCGAAAGGGAGTCTTCATGCGGTTTATCATCGGAGCGTGGCCTCGACCTCCCAGAATCCACCACCGATGGGGGAGATCACCTTCTCAGAAGAGGATATATTGGGGGATGAGAACCCCTTCCATGACGCAGTGGTGATCAAGGCTGCGATAGAAAACTATACGGTCTCCCGCATCCTCGTGGACAATGGGAGCTCCGTCAATATGGTCTTCAAGAAGGCATTCGACGCGATGAAGGTGGAGGAGAAGAGAGTCACCGCAACGGAAGGACCACTCTTCGACTACTCCGGAGAAAGAAAAGAAGTGGAAGGAGGGATGGAGTTGGTTATGACGTTGGGGGGAACAATCAAGTGCTGCATATTTGTCGTCGTAGACGCCCCTAGCAGCTACAACGCCATCTTTGGAAGATCTCTCATCAGCGCCTACAGATGCATGCCCTCATCCTACCACCAGTGCTTGAAGTACAACCAGGGAGGGTTGCAGATTAGGATTTGAAGCGACCCCAAGGTAGCAAGGCAATGTTATCTCAACGTTGTCAACATCATCAGCTGGAAAGGGAAAGCTGAGGTGGTAGGAAAGGTGATGGAATAAATGGCGAGGCTGGAGGCGGCCGAGGAAGTGGAGGAGAAGGAGATCCAATCTGAAGGCGGGAGGCCAGGGAAGGTGAAGATCAACAGAGAGCTGAAGGAGGAAGATAAAGAGAATATCATGTCCTGCATCCAGGAGAATGCATAAATCTTCACTTGGAGCGTTGCGGACATGTCAGACATCGATGCGGACGTCGCTTGTCATCACCTCAACCTGGATAAGGGAGTCCATCCCATCCAGCAAAAGAAGAGGGCAACCGCCACCACTTTGGTCGAGCCCATCAGAGAGGAGGTGAAGAAGCTACTGGACGCAGTGTTTGTGTCGGAGATCCAGTACCCAGGCTGGGTCTCAAATGTTGTAATGGTGAAGGAGGGTGGGAAGTGGCGTATGTGTATCAATTTTTCAATCATTAATAAAGCTTGTCCTAAGGATTGTTATCATTTGTCTCGGATCGACGCGCTGGTGGACTCACCCGTCAGTTTTCATGTCATGAGTTTTTTAGACGCTTTCTTCGGGTATCATCAAATTCGCATGCACCCCCTGATGTAAAAAAAAATGTATCCATCATCACCAACGACGGTTGTTAATGTTACAAGATGATGCCCTTCGGGCTCAAAAACGCTGAAGCCACCTACCAAAGGATGATGGACAGTGTGTTTAGGGAGCAGAAGGGACGCAACCTTGAAGTGTACGTCGACGATCTCATGGTGAAAAACAAGAGTGTGGAGGAGCACCTTAGGGATTGACAGAGACTTTGTCTACCCCCCCCCCCCCCATTCAAAATGAGGTTAAACCCGACGAAATGCGTCTTCGGGGCAGGAAAAGGGAAGTTCCTCGGTCATCTCTTGACCATGGCAGGAGTGGAACCGAATTCAGATAAGGTCAAATCATGGAGATGGAAGCACCTAGAAACACAAAGGAAGTTCAACGCCTGACAGGTAGGTTGGCGGGGCCGAGTAGGTTCCTCTCTAGAGCTGGGGAGAAATGCTCACCTTTCTTTAAAATGTTGTGAGACAATAAGAAGTTCAAGTGCTCGGCCGAGTGTCAAGAACCTTTCGAGAGCTGAAGTTCCAACTCACTTGGGCCCCCTTGTTACAAGTCAGGGAGGGGTGGACATCTTTCTCTACATTGGGGTAGGGGTCGAGGCGGTGAGTTCCATCCTGGTCCGTGAGGAGGGCAAGCAGCAACTCCCAATCTACTACGTGAGTAGAGTCTTGCCAAAGGCGGAGATGTGGTACCCCATTCTGGAGAAATTGGTTTTTACCTTGATCATCTCCGCTTGGAAGCTCCAATCCTATTTTCAGGCTCACTCCATCAGGATGGTGACCAATCACCCCCTTCGTAGCGTCCTAGAAGGAGTCGAGCATTCGGAAAGGTTGACCAAGTGGTCGGTGGAGCTAAGCGAGTTTGACGTCGCCTATGTCCCTCGGCTAGTCATGAAGGCTCGGGCTGTAGCAGATTTTCTGGCGGACTACACCGTGGAGGTGGATGAGGTAGAAGCGCTCTGACGCGTTGTAACATCAAAACTTTTATTGGGTCACTAGAACTCTAGATGACCCAAAAAAAGCAACCCGATCACCTACAAGATACCATAGAAGTTAGGAGGTGACTCAAAATGGTATATTGAGCAAATGATCTCTGAATCGACTTCTGTCAATTGCATTAGACTCGTATAGTCGATACGAATGCAACAGAACTCGTTTCGTTCCAATTTGAGGTCACTTAGAGAAAATGACTATTTGAGTAACGTTGCGCGTCGCAATGACGCCGAATTAGTATATTTAGCAAATGAGCTCTGAATCGATTTCCGTCAGTTGCATTGCACTCGTATAATCAATACGAGTGCAACGAAACTCATTTTGTTTCGATCCGAGGTCATTTAGAGAAAATGACTATTTTGAGTCGATCCGAGGTCATTTAGAGAAAATGACTATTTTGAGTAATGTTGCGCGTCGCAACGACGCCGAATTAGTATATTGAGTAAATGAGCTCTGAATCAACTTCTGCTAGTTACATTGGACTCGTATAGTCAATATGAGTGCAATGGAACTCGTTTCGCTCTGATCCGAGGTCATTTAAAGAAAATAACTATTTGAGTAGCGTTGCGCGCCACAACGACGCTGAATTAATATTTGAGCAAATGAGCTCTTGATTGACTTTCGTCAGTTGCATTAGACTCGTATAGTCAATACGAGTGCAAAGGAATTCGTTTCGCTCTGATCCGAGGTCGTTCAGTGAAAATGACAATTTGAATAAAGTCATTCGACACTATCGCACCGAAATTACTGTTTGAGCAAACGAGGCCGGAATTGACCCCGGTCAGTTGCGTTGGATTTGTATAGTCAATACGAGCGCAAATGAATTCGTTTCGTTCAATTCCGACGTCATTCAGTCAATTAAATAAAAATAAAATGTGTAAAAATATATAGTGTCGAAAAGTGCAAAAGCTTGAATTTAACCCCGACACTTCAACATTAACTCGTCACTTGAAGAAAATGACCTACATTGACCTTGACCCACATGAGGGAGCCACCCTAGGGTTGACTTGGTCAAACCCATAAAGAAATACAATTTTCATGTATTTCTTAAGCTTCCACCCAAGATCCACCACACTCATCCTTCCACCCAAAGCCCATTAGGCTCTAAATTCCCTTTAGGCCGGCCTAAATAAGGTTTGGAAACCCTAGGCTAGGGTTGGAAACCCTAGGCGAGGGTTGGAAACCCTAGGCTAGAAACATGTTGTTTATACCTCTCACTCCAAGCCTCCCATAACCCAACCAAACCTCTTAAACCTCTGCCCTTAACTTCAGGAGATACAACCACCCCTCTTGATAATTGCAAGCTACCCCTAACCCCATTAGGGTTAAGCAAACTCTAACCCATCATGGGTTACTTGCTCAGGAATAAAGAAGAGATGGGAGGGTCTTCCCTCAGCTCTATATAAGGAGACCCCTGCCTCACTTGAAGGCACTGACTTCAGGCCAACCCCAGCCACCCTCTGTTAGCACCCAGCTCGCTGGAAAACCCCCTACTCGAGCGCCACCATTGTAACTGTTGGATCGGTAGGCGCCCTTAGAGGGGGGGGGGGGTGAATAAGGGTTTTAAAAACTTATAATATGTTTTGAATAACTTTGAAAAAGCTTTGATTATTAAACTAGAGAAGATCAAGACAAATCAAGTGAAGTAAAAGTAAAGACATGATTTTATTAACTTGAGAAGCATGATTACAAAACTTGATCTCTTATCGAAGCTAGAAATCAAAGCTAATAGAAAGACTCTTTTTGTTTTCTATACCGACTCGTATCCCCACAAATCGGTTGGCTTTAGCCGATCCTTCCCCGGATACGGCCTCAAGCCGCTCTAGCCAACCCTTCCCCGGATATGGCATCGAGCACCCCCTAGACCTACACCCGAGACCTAGTCGCCAACACGAGGCGAATTTCATCCCTAAGTCCTACCCAGACCTAGTCGCCAACACTGGCGAATTCACTAACGATTACAAGAATACAGATGTGAAAATAAAAACATCAATAATAAAAACTCCCTCTAAGAACTTCTGAGGTTGGAGACGTTGGACCGATGTAGTATAAGCGTTGTTGGAGCGGTCGCCGGTCGGATGAAGCGTGTATAAGTCCTCCTTCAGAAATTCTCTCTAAGCTTTTGGTGGGAGTATCTCTCTGAACCTTCCTCTATATGCTGTGGCACGAAGCTCTGGAGTTTAGGGATGTAGAAGAGTAAGGAAGACGGAGCCAAGAGGTCCTTTTTATAGCCTCAGCGCTAGCGCCTGCGCTAGTGCTACCGCCGACGCTTTCCCATTTTAGGACATATTCTGCGCGGCAGAATCTTCAATCCGTGGCAACTCTGGTGAGATTCCTCTTGTGTTTTGAGCTAGCGCTACCGTCGGCGCTATCTCAGATTAGGCAATATTCTGTGTGTGCGAATCTTTTATTCCAAGGAAACCTGCCAAGATTCTTCTTCTGTTTTGCGCTAGCGCCTGCGCTAGCGCTAGCGCTACCGCTTACTCTAGCAGCTACCGCTGGAGCTACCGCTGGAGCTACCGCTGGAGCTACCGCTGGCTATAGCGGCCAGTTTTGAGTTTTCGCTTCAAACTTGGGCGCAACCTTCTTATGTTATCCTTGAGTCATATGAACTTGTTATCATGCACACTTAAACACACAAGATCAAATACACATAGGATTTGTTATTTTCAAACCAAGGAGATGCGGAAGACCATGTTCCAACAAACTCCCCCTTTTGATAATAACAAATCCATTAATGATAAATCAAAGCATTAATATATAAGCATGATGAAACTTACTTATGTGTGTGTGAGTGATGACTTAAGATAATTATCGATTTTAGCATTTAGAATTGCTCCCCCTAAATACATGCTCCCCATAAGTGAATGTTCTCCTAATATGTAAGCTATCATCTTAATTAAGCATTATAGTTTGATAGCAGATTAATATTTATCATGTTAGTTCTCCCCCTTTTGTTATTAACAAAAGTGGGTAAGGAGACACCACTTAAAAGTTGATAATAAGATAAAAGCATAATCGAGCTTGTAGAGAAGGAAGTGATAAGGAGTTTTAGAATATTTTTCATTGAAATAGATCAGAGTTTGAGTTATTTTCATAAATCAGAGTTTGTAGCATAAACAAATACAAGGTAAATGATTTCCGAGTAACTAAACTACCCAGACAATATGTCTACACCCTAGCTCCGTACTAAGTGACGGATGGGCATGAGGAGCTGCATATATGTCGTAGGTTGGGGTGTTAGTCTCATATGCAAACACTAAACACAACTCAACCTAGCACTCTTTCCCCCCAGTGCCTCGCAAGGCCCCACTGGAACCCTCCCCGGTTAAGGACAAGACGTGACTAGAGATAAAGATATCTAATGTCTACAACCCTACGCCCCCGCTATGGTGAGAAATGAAGTCATGGGTAATAATTATTGGAAACATTTAAGCGTTTAACTTGAGTGATAAGTTCATAGCATATGAGTTTATATTTTTATTTGAATTTATGCACACACTCACATAGCTATTTTGGAGTTCATTAATAAATCAGAGTTTTTAATATAACAATATTTTCATAAAAATAGATCAGAGTTTTATAGCAAAAAAAAAATTCAACCAATATAAAGTTTACCAAGCAAGTCTACCACTTGTTTGAAGATTCAAGTGATGATGCACACAAAATGAAAGACTTTAAATAAGCATGAAAGCCTAAGGTAAAACAATTATATGGTTATGATGCGAAAGACTTGTAGAAATACAAGAAACATCTTATTGTAATGATGATCCATAAAAAGATATATGAGTTACATTTCATAAAGAAGATGTTTTTGTAAATCATTGTTCAATTAAAATCTTTAAGTTTAACAATAATGTGACCAAGCATGAAATAATGTTATCAAAAAGAGATTACTACAATGTTACTTTAATTCACAATTTCAAAACATACCAAACATTGTAGAAAGCATGCTAGGTTATCTCGTGCATTTCATAAATAAAGAGTAGTATAGAATTTGCATTAGGATCCAATACTCATGAGAAGAAGTGTTATGGAAGATAATGATGTGCACATAAGTGTATTTTGAATAGAGTAAACAAATGTTTTAATCAAAAATACAAGTAATATGTAAAGTAAGAGCACAATAAAACACAAATGATTTTACTTCCACAAACTTTAATGCACAAAAATGTACAACTACCAAGGTGCTTTGCACACACAATGCTCATTAAGACTTATCAGGGTGCAAAGTAGTGCTTGGGGGATCACATAATTTTATTCTTCAAGATTGATTTTTATTGTGATCCGGTGTACTTAAGAATAAGTGGTCTTTATTTTGAATTAAAGTTATGGTTTGCACAAGATACTTTACTATTCTTTCCAAGGTGCTCAACCTCACAACGCTTATTAAGACTTATGAGGAGGTTCAAGTAGTGCTTGGTGGAGTTATCTTTGCCACTTTATTTTATTATTTTTGTTTTGTACAAAGTTCTCCGAATACATTTGTTTTGCAAACCAATATAATTTATAAAAACATAACCACTTTTCTTAACTTTTAAAGTGCAAACAAAGGTTGTGTAGGTAAGATACTTGTGCAATTTTAATTCATTGTACTATTACAAAATATACACAAGCATTCTTAGATTAAACACATAAGTAGACAATGCCAAAATAAGTGAGTGAATAGCGATCATTATCAAACATAAAACATTTACTCATACTTAGAGGCATGCTACGCATAGTTCTACACAACTTTCAATATAATTGATGTACATATTAATAGATATATCAAAGCATGATGAAAACAATGTTCAAAGAGTTTGAAAAGATAAATTGCAACATTATAGAAGTTCTAAATAATAGATTAAATCATACTTGATTTTCTCAATGATGTCCATACAGTATTTAAAGTTTGAACTCATAAGATTGATCTTGGACTTCCCGAGGACTACCTTGTGAGAGGTTCGCCCGGTACTAGGTGATATGATGGGATGATAGCCCAAATCACCCTTTTGCAAGATACAAGTAAGAAGTTAAGTTCAAAAATAACAATTGATAATTTTTTTGTTTTATATTTTTGTATTTGATTTTTGCTTTTAGAAATAGAATTTAAACAAATGACAAAAAACACAAAGGCAAAACATATAATTTTTTGTAATTTGGCTTTTGTATTTTTTTATTTGATTTTTCAAAAATGTAACAAAGGCAAAAGTGCAGAAATGAATAGTACACATAGATTAATATATTTTTAGGGATTTTTCAAAATTTTAAAAAGACAGAAAAATGAATAAGTACGCTAGCGCCGGCGTTAGCGCTAGCGCGGGAAACAGTACACAATTTTTTATGATTTTGAAATTTTTAATTGTTGATCTTGATTAAGTGTCATAATAGTAGTTTCATGATGAAATTTCAGATATTTAGGAAATGTCTACGTAGTGCAAATTTCATGAAACATTAGCGATTTTGTATATGACTTTTCCAAATAAGCTTTGCAAGTGATATATTTCATTATATCTCCATTTTAATATTTTTAAGGCTTATATTTACCAATGTAGTTTGAAAATGATAGGAAATGTAAGCATGATTGGACATGAATGAACAAGTCAAATATGCATGATTTTAGAGATTAACAATAATGTTCATGCATAATCATACCATGGATAAGCCCTAGATGAGAATACCCAGCATGTATATCTTGGTAAACAAATAAAGCCTAACATAGACACAAATATTCTTTTAGGTGGCAATGTTAGAATGATAAGTTTGAGATTAATGTTATACCAAGGTTTGATAGTGTTTTAACTTATAGACCTAGAATGGAGTGACGATTCTGTTTGATTTGATATCAAGATGATTCAAATGTCTAAACTAGAAATAAATCACAATACACACATAATACACCAACCATGGTAAAACAATTATAATTTCAATTGTCATCATATAATTCATATAGATGTGATATAAATAGTTATTTTTAGAAGATATTTGATGTGAGTTATGATATATGATTTTAGAGAATTTTAGCAACGGACATCTATAGATCATGGTGGTGTGAGTGACATCAATATTCATTATGAAGATAAATTCTTTCAATACATTTTAGTGATTTTCTTTTAATTAAAAATTTTGAATATATATATGTGATTTTTGATAGGTGAACAATAGTGATGGTTTAGATCATGTTTGACATCAAGGAGTGAACACAATATAATTTTTTTTGTTGTGAACAAAGACAACCATATTAAAAGTTGAGCTTTTATTTAGATCTTGAATTTTCTTTTAGATCATGTTATTTCACAAAACCACTTGTTGGTGAAGGCTAAAACTCTTAATAGTCTAATAACTGGATTTAATTTGAAATATCTTATAGCAAATTTAGAGTTTGATTCATATGGATAATATAAGATATTTAGAGGCAATGAATATAAGAATAAAAAATAGGTCATCAAAATAAAATATGATTTTTGAATTTTGATCAATTTGATTTTGTAAACTTATTAAAAAATCAAATTTCCAATAATATATAGGATGACCATGACATGATAGTTTAAAAAAAACAAAAAAGAAAAATAGAAAAGACATTAAAGCACATCATGAAGTAGAAATTTGTATATTTCAATTTGAAAATATTCCACTTCATGCATTTGGATGATACTAGTAGATGAGAAATTTGGGTAACCAAGGGGAACCAAGTGTAACGGTTCCTTTAGGTACCCAAATATAGCGTGATAATTTTTGGTGAGGCAAATATGAATGAATTATTTCAAGTGGAGTTAATGTTTCATTTTTTATTTTTGGTCTCCATTCATATTTTGATTTATGCATCAAATTTCCATATTCATTAAGCTTAGGTTTAAAATAATAATCACTTTTGAAATTATATTTCATAGGAAATTTGTGCACATTAGAATTTAATTTGGGAGATACATAATGTGGGTTAAAATTCATTATGTTTGTGTGATTAAACATTTTACTAGGTGCATGTTTAATATGTTTTAACATACTAGTAGAAGTTTTACACAAGTTTGATGATAAACTAGAAATAAGATATTAAAAATTGTTTAATCCTTTTTGAAAGAGTGATTTTAAAGATTCTAGTTTATGAGAGAGAATATTATTTTTGTTTATCAATTTTTCGTAATGTTCTTTTGAAATTAAAAGTTCTTTTTCTAAATCCTTGAATTTTTCTTTAATATTATTATAATCAAAATAAGGTGTGTAGTTTTCAAATGAAGAGCATGATTGAGATTCAAACACATCCTTTTTGGATTCTTCATTCACATTTGTTTTCAAAGTTTTATTTTCTAAACGTAATCTCTTATTAGCATTTTTTAATTTCTTCATTCTACGTTTAGCAATTTTTTGTATATGGAAATAATAAAAAGAATTAGACTTTCTTACAGCGCAATCAGAAGAGGCAAGATGTAAACATGACGTTCCTTTGTCGTCTTCTAGGCCTTCCTTCTTTATAGATGAATTTTCATCTTCTCTCGACGAATTGCTCTCTTTGGCTAAGTCAATTTCCATGATTTCCATGGTTTTGCTATAAGAGAGATTTTCTTGAATTATGGTGGATGCTTGTATGTCCTTCTCTTCCTGTGTTTGTTCCATACCTGCAAGATGAAGATCATAAGTTATCTCAAGAAAATTCCACATCTCGTATGCAGTAGGAAAAGTATGAATGAGTTTGGAAATATTTTGATCTAACGCACAAAATAGACTATTCATAGATTTTGCATTTAAAACCATTTCGTTTTTATTTAATACGATAGGTGGCTTTTTAATAGTAATATTCCAAACTTTTTCATCTAAAGCTTTAAGAAACTTTTCCATTAATATTTTCCATCCTTTAAAATTTCTTCCTTCAAATAAAGGTGGTGCTAGTGATTTTCCTTCTTCATAAAAATTTACCCCACTAGTAGAAGCGAGATCATGAGACGCCATTATTCTTGGTTGTTAAGCCGATTGGAATAACCTGGCTCTGATACCACTTGTTGGATCGGTAGGCGCCCTTAGAGGGGGGGGGGGGGTGAATAAGGGTTTTAAAAACTTATAATATATTTTGAATAACTTTGAAAAAGCTTTGATTATTAAACTAGAGAAGATCAAGACAAATCAAGTGAAGTAAAAGTAAAGACATGATTTTATTAACTTGAGAAGCATGATTACAAAACTTGATCTCTAATCGAAGCTAGAAATCAAAGCTAATAGAAAGACTCTTTTTGTTTTCTATACCGACTCGTATCCCCACGAACCGGTTGGCTTTAGCCGATCCTTCCCCGGATATGGCCTCAAGCCGCTCTAGCCAACCCTTCCCCGGATATGGCCTCGAGCACCCCCTAGACCTACACCCGAGACCTAGTCGCCAACACGAGGCGAATTTCAGCCATAAGTCCTACCCAGACCTAGTCGTCAACACGAGGCGAATTCACTAACGATTACAAGAATAAAGATGTGAAAATAAAAACATCAATAATAAAAACTCCCTCTAAGAACTTCTGAGGTTGGAGACGTTGGACCGCTGTAGTATAAGCGTTATTGGAGTCGTCGCCGGTCGGATGAAGCGTGTAGAAGTCCTCCTTCAGAAATTCTCTCTAAGCTTTTGGTGGGAGTATCTCTCTGAACCTTCCTCTATATGATGTGGCACGAAGCTCTGGAGTTTAGGGATGTAGAAGAGTAAGGAAGACGGAGCCAAGGGGTCCTTTTTATAGCCTCAGCGCTAGCGCCTGCGCTAATGCTACCGCCGGCGCTATCCCATTTTAGGACATATTCTGCGCGGCAGAATCTTCAATCCGTGGCAACTCTGCTGAGATTCCTTTTGTGTTTTGAGCTAGCGCTAGCGCTAGCGCTACCGCCGACGCTATCTCAGATTAGGCAATATTCTGTGTGTGCGAATCTTTTATTCCAAGGAAACCTGCCAAGATTCTTCTTCTGTTTTGCGCTAGCGCCTGCGCTAGCGCTACCGCTAGTGTTATCGCTACCGCTGGAGCTACCGCCGGCTATAGCGGCCAGTTTTGAGTTTTCGCTTCAAACTTGGGCGCAACCTTCTTATGTTATCCTTGAGTCATATGAACTTGTTATCCTGCACACTTAAACACACAAGATCAAATACACATAGGATTTGTTATTCTCAAACCAAGGAGATGCGGAAGACCATGTTCCAACAGTAACGACCCGGCGCAACCAGGAAGGCGCCCTTCCGACATCGTACATGACTGCAGTCCGTGTCACCCCAACCAAATCACTGAGCCTGTTTCTCAGCAACAGTAGGTTGTTGGCGCCGAGAATCGAACCTCGACCACCCTCGATAAGGCACCTTCAACAGTCCTCATCACCAACTACGCAGTTGGTGATGAGGACTGTTGAAGGTGCCTTATCAAGGGTGGTCGGGGTTCGATTTCAGGCGCCAACAACCTAGCTAATATTGCTGAGAAACATGCTCACTGATTTGTTTGGGGTGACACGGACTGCAGTCGTGTACGATGCCGGAAGGGCGCCTTCCTGGTTGTGTCGGGTCGTTACAACCACCCTCTCCCTCCATCTTCTACATGGCCTCCCAACCAGAGAGCTCCAAAGGACCCCACTGCCAGGTGGTTTTTCCCTCCTACCCTCTTTCCTGGGCTTTTCGACGTCATGCATGGCGCTCCGGCCGTCGGAGCGCCGCTGCCGCCACCCGAGCTTCATTTTGAGCTCGGGTGGAGGCTGTTGGGAAAATGATTTCTCTTAACCCCTAAAAATAAGTTAAAGAAGAATTCTAAGAATGAAAAATAAGGCTAAGTAAATATGCGTCGAATACTATTCGACGCAACGTCGAAATGAAGTCGACGTTTCTTTCAGATTGAGTCGAAGTAACTCTAGGAAGATTTCGACGTATGTGTTATCGACGTTACTCTGATTTCTAGTCGACGCATCTAATGTAGTCGACGCACCTTTGTCGACGCACCTTCCTTATTCTCCTCTCGACGTCCAGACAGGATGTATTCGACGCACGTCGATTTATGTGACAGATCTAAATATGCGCCAGATCTCTTTCCTTCTTTCAGTAGATCTGATTTGTATGGAATAATGTTAATATTTTATAGCCGTTCTGAATCATTCTTTCCTTCTATTTGATTCTTGGCTAATCTGATTAACTCTATTTTGGATATCATTTGAAATCGGGATTCATTCTTTCCTTCTACTGAAAATGTTATTATGGAAATATTTCTTTCTTTCTAAAACTCTGCCTGCTAATTGATTACTCTCCTTTTGTATTATTTGATTGAAACAGAGCTATAAATAAAGAGGAGGTCGGCAGAAGAAGTAGTCAAGTAATTCACCATTTTTACATTTGAAAAGAGGAAAAGCTCCCAAGTGAAAAAGAGAGAATTGAGAAATAGTCCTGCAGCAATATTCAAGCATTCTTCTTCCTCTGCTTCTGAAGTCACCCTGCTGCAAATTCTGATAGCTCTCACATAAGAGAGAAAAGCTACAAATCTTCTTCTCTCTATAGAAGAAAGATTTAATTCACTTTTTGTGCTTCCAATCTTCTTGCTAGGAAGAAGATTCATTCTTGTTCTTATTTCTTTCTTCTTTCTTATTTTTACTTAACCATTGTAAAAGAGTTTTTAGAATCTCTCTTCAAAAAATTCAGTGTACTGGTGATACGCCCGTGAGAGGTGTATATAAATACGCAAGTGCACGTGCCGTACAAGTAATAAAATGATGAGAAAGTGATCGTTCCCACGAGGAAGTGCTTAACTTAGTGCTCACAAATATTAGTTCCGCCTTTTCTCTAAATTCAAGCAAGTAATAAATGATTGGTAAAGATAATTAAATAATTCAAAAGCAACAATTACAACTCTAATTACGGTTACTTAAAATACTTTTACTTCACTTGGAAAGATAGTCTCACATGTGATTTTCCCTTGCTATGATGACAACCAACAAAAATGATAATTCATGAAGTATTAGCAATGATCTTGCAACGATTCTAAAATGGATAACTTTATCTCTCGATCACCATTATCCGTTTATCCCAAATCCTCTAGTCGTCTCCAACTTAGATGAAATTAGAATAACATAAAGCGCTAGAATCACGGTTGCTAATTTAAGAGGAGATCTCTCTCTCTCTTGGAATTATATTAAGATTTATGATACACTTTCAACGCTCCTCTCTCGAATCTCGCGATGAAGTATAAATACGGAAGTTTGGTTAAAAACTACACGACTCCTCTCTCGAATATCGCCGTGCGAATAAACGTTCATCTAGCCCGACTCATCTCTCGAATTGTTGCCAAGCACTTTAAAGATGAAACTTAAACCAAAATCCCAAGAATAGATCATAAATTTAATAAAGATCAACATCAATACATTCACAAATTATAAATGAAAATCAAGTCATCATCACAACTAAGGTACTTCACACATGCAAGACTTAGAAAATTAGTTCATGGAAGAAGAGAAGAGTAGCAAATCAAAGTAGATCTTACTAGACATGATTAAGGAAATCAAAAATGATGTAGAAGTGTTTCTAGTCTCAGATCTTTCTCCTTGGTGAAGATCCACGCCTTCTTTCTCCAAACCCTAGCCGAAATCTCCAAGAGGAAGGAGACCTCCAAAAGTTCCTCTCTCTCTTCCAAGTTCTCTCCCACAATAATCATGATTTTTCCCCCTCATTTTCGTGCTCATAACTTCCCTTCCAAATCTGAAGGGATGCCTCCTTTGGAATGACACATAGGCGCCACTTTTAAAATTCAAAAATCTAAATTTCCGTCGCCACGTTGCAACCTGCAAATTTCTGGCGTTGCAACTTATTTTCTGCATCAGCAATAAATGTTCCATTGCTTCCCCAACTTGAATCCTTTGACCAATCTTAGATAGAAAACATGGAAAATGACCGAAATCAGCCCAACATTGATTAATAAAATATTTAAACATATTTACTATAATTTGGGGATTATTTTCCTCTTTTTAATGAAAATTAGAATAAAATAAGTAGGGAAGTAACTTCCTTTTGGGAAGTTATCACACCCCCACACTTAGTCATTTGCTAGTCCCTAGCAAATATAATCAATTCAAAGCTTGGATAAAGAATTAATGAAATTGTGCAAACTCAGATAATCACACATCCTTAACAACAAATTAACTAAGGCATATTAATGAAATCCGCTTTATTCAAGTGATAAGCCAATAAATCAACGCGAATTCAATCATTCACAAATCCATTAGCTCGAATGAAAGGTAAAGCTCAAATAAAGTCATAAGTGTTGTGTGTGCTTTTCCTTAAAATTAGTTACTCCTAAACATCTTTTAACATTGGATTTCCGCAACATAGGGAAGGATAAGAATAGCTAAATTATTGATTGAGCCTACACAAAGATCTGTAGTTTAAAAGAGAGTAGAATTGACTTGGATAAGCGATCAAGGATGATGTTGATAGCAGAAAGACATTCCCTTAGTTCGTAATCTTAATAATTCACCAAATCATGGGGTTTATTGACATTTTCACTTTTTTTTTTTATATTCATAGTAGGGATCATTCCAAGTATAAGTGTACATACCCAGGCCACATAATCACTATGATGCACTATTTTTTTTTTATAATTTATTATTTGCTAACATAGTAGGGATCATTCCAGGTATGTATACATATACTTAGGCCCATATCACTATGAATCTCAATCATTTTTTTTTATTAAACACCCATAAAATGGCTAATATACTAAGACGTAGCTAATAAGAATATTGGGAAGGTAAGCGTGGAATAATACGTCTCAACAAGAAAAGAGTTCAAGTACAAAGATTGTAGTGGAGGGTCAAAATGGTTTAACTACATAACCCAAGTTTCAGCCAACATCGCTAACTCAGTTCTTACTCACCCATTCCCATAATATTTTAGAAAGCCATATCAAAAGCTAGGTTTTTGAAGTAAAATCTTTCAAGGAAAATTGTGCTTAAATCAGACTTAAGAGCGCTTTACCAAAAAAAATTCTCACTAATTTCAAATTCTGTGACTGAAATCGTTTGATTAACCGGCAATACCACTCGATTATCATTGGATAACAAGAATGTCCTATAGGTTAAATTGCAAAAACAAAGACGGAGTTATTGAGTTCGCATATATAAATAAATAAGTCCTTATCCAAGCAGTAGGGGTTGAACACTACCCACCCCCACACTTAAAATATTGCTAGTCCCTAGCAATGAACTCAATGAAAATATAAAAGAGGAAATAATTGACAATTTAACCATGAAAGAAATAAAGTAAAACTAAAACAAATACTCCCCTCATATATTTTTTTTTTCTGTACTTTTCGTTGCAATCTCCCAAGGAAGGCCTAGTCCAAGAGTGTTTCGTTCAAATCATAGCTCAGCAGTCCAGAGGATCTGCAAATAGCATCACAAAACCAAACAGAAACATATCCCAAATAAAATAGCTTTAGCCGTATACTATAGATATTGGATGGATCCATATCTTAACCAAGCAATTCGAGTAACCAAAGTAAGGGGATGCAAGTAATTGGGCAATAGAACTTATGCAAAAATCACAGCAGTAATGTTCACATCAGTCACAAAAATAAAGCAAACATCACAGCAATAATTCCACAAAAATATTATCCAAAACGAAGGAAGCAAAAGGAAACCGAATATTGTCCAAACAGCAGTCAAAAAGTAAACAGGATATCCAAAAAGATGAAACTGGTCAGCACCCGGCTACTCGCTTGCAGCTTCGTCCATCTCTTCCTCATCCTCGTCAGGATCATCTTCCTCGTCCTCGTCATCAGCATCAGTATCTTCATCAGCACCATCGCTGTCATCTTCATCATAGGCAGTATCCAATCGCTCCCGTCCTTTAGTCATTAGATATCCTCTCTTGTCAAAATTATTGCAGTAAGGGTAACATGGTATCGGCATCGGGAGTTTTGCCTTGTACATTAGCTGAGCAAGCACATTACACACATAGTCCTGTCGGGCATCAAAATAACAATGCTCAAGGCGTTGGTACGTCTTCATGTACTCTGTATCCTGCAAACAGAGCACGCTAGCCTGAGCTGGGTTTCCTTCATTTAGAGTAATCTCCTCTGGAGAACCGGGAGGTGGCCTTGTGTATTCCCCCCGAAGAACTGATTTCATTCTTTCATTTGTTTTCTTCGGGGACTCCTCTGCAACTTTGATATTCTTCTCTATCACCGTCACCGTGATATGATGACCAACCTGCGTAACTGTGTCTCCTCTCCTTATCTCCACACCAGCATTCTTGCAGAGCTCTGTAATCAAAGTGGGGAACCAAAGGTGTTTTGATTTTTCTTCTCCTACTTTCTTCCGAATGCTACTATGAATTAAATGGCCAACATCAAACTTTATGCCCTTTAGGATACTATAGATGAGGGCAATACGCTCGAAAGATACAACATTTGCGTGCCTTGTTGGCACGATACCTGCATTAATAAATAGTAGCCACACTTTTGCCTCTCGAGATAAACACTGGGAACTCAATGCTTTTTTTGATTTTAAAACCCAATCCGGTTTCGTACCACCACAAACTACTGCAGCAATGTCATCCAATGGGGCCGTGATCGCTAATGCATCATAAGGAGTAATCTCATTGTCTTCCAACTCGAACATTTCATTAATTGCCTTTGGGGAATAATTGATCATGCGGCCACGAACTAAAACGTTGTCCCCTTCGGAGAACCTAGCGTTAGCATAGAACTCGTAAACCCACTGATACACGGCCTCAGTTCGCGGGTGGCATAACATCTCCCAACCTAATTGATGAATTAGGTCCTCATAAGCTATTCTCCAACCTCTGAACTCCATTTTGAAACCCCGTTCATGTATAAACGGTATTGACTGTAGGGAATCACAGAACTTGTGTGCCTCATCGTTTACAAACCGGACATCACCCTTGTGAGCACACTCTTTCCCCCTTCCTCGTTTCCCCTTTCCTTTTGATGACATGTCTTCAACCACAAGAGAATAACAAAAATATACATAAACCCTAAGAGATTGCAAACAACAGGGTATGAAGCGTAGGATTTTTGGAAACGATAAAAGAGAAAGTTGCGTTGGCTGTTACCTACTGGAATGCGGTGAGCCGTGGGACGCCGAAATGCGCAAGATGAAGAACTAAGGCAGCTCTCGAGGATGGCGGAGGAAGATGACGTCGGAACGCCGCCGGATGTCTCACGCGAAGATGATTTCTCCACTGCGTCGTGCTCGCTTCCGCCAAACCCTTCCAGTCTCGCGTGCCCTCAATGACGAATCGGGGGTGGGGTTTATTTGAATGCGACTTTTGGTGGCCGGTTTAACTGGACCGGCACCCGCTTGTCGTGTTCTTAAAGGAAGAAAAACGACCGGTTCAACCGAACCGGAGCGCCGTTTCAACTCATGCTCCCACCGAGGCCAGCCGGTTGCAACGCCAGATTTCTTTGCGTTACAACGCGGAAACAATTATGCAGGAATTTGCACTACCACCAAGCCCAGCACGTTGCAACGAGCAAAAATTTTGCGTTGCAACCTAAAATACAAAGCTGCCAGAAATTGTTCTACAACAGATGCCAGCATGTTGTAACGCGCAGAATTTTCGCGTTGCAACCTAAATTCTGGAAAATATTCTTTCTAAAAATTTTTTTTTTATCAAGATCTACTTTGCCACCTCTTCATCACCTATTGTCCTTCAAATGATAAAAACAAACATAAAATAAACAAAACAAACTAAAATTGATAGAAACAATAACAAAGATGGTGGTTTGCCTTCCACCTAGCGCCTCGTTTAAAACGTCCCGGCCGGACGCTTTCCCAATTTCATTTTCAATTGAAAGTTAGCACCATCGCCTCGCGCTGGTCACTACCTTCATAATATTCCTTCAACCTCTGTCCATTTACTTTAAACTTGGATCCGTCTCTCTCATTACAAATCGTGATTACTCCGAACGGATGTACCTCCTCCACACGAAAAGGTCCAGACCATCTTGACTTCAATTTTCCAGGGAATAATCTCAGTCGTGAGTTATACAAGAGGACAAGTTGCCCTTTTTTGAACTCCTTTCTTCTCAACCTCAAATCATGCCATTTCTTCGTCCTTTCTTTGTACACCCTAGCATTTTCATACGCATTAGATCTGATCTCCTCCAGTTCGTTCAAATGAAAAAGTCTCTTCTTGCCCGCTTCTTGGAGATCGAAATTCAATCTTTTTATAGCCCAATATGCTTTGTGCTCCAATTCGACTGGAAGATGACATGATTTGCCATAGATCATTTTATAGGGAGTTAGGCCTATCGAGGTTTTAAATGCTGTTCTATATGCCCATAATGCTTCGTTTAGTTTTTGTGACCAATCCTTACGATTTGCACTAACCGTTTTTTCTAGGATTGATTTTATCTCTCTATTAGAAACTTCAGCTAAACCATTTGTTTGAGGATGGTACGCAAGGGCGACTTTGTGAGTGACTCCATATTTTCGAAGGAGCGATTTAAATTGATTATTACAAAAATGTGCTCCACCGTCACTTATTATGGCCCTCGGTGTACCGAATCTAGAAAAAATATTAGCCTTAAGAAAGTTTAGTACAACCTTAGCATCATTCTTCGGTGTGGCTATAGCTTCTATCCACTTCGAGACGTAATCCACAGCTAAAAGTATATAAAGATTTCCATTTGAGTTTACAAATGGGCCCATGAAATCTATTCCCCATACATCGAAGATCTCCACCTCTAGAATATTAGTCATTGGCATGCTATCCCCTCGATTGATGTTTCCCGTTCTTTGACATCTATCGCAACATTTTGCGAACCTATGAGCATCCTTAAAT
Organism: Dactylorhiza incarnata; assembly: GCA_033032865.1. NCBI lineage: Eukaryota > Viridiplantae > Streptophyta > Magnoliopsida > Asparagales > Orchidaceae > Dactylorhiza > Dactylorhiza incarnata. Next base: position 876,790 of record JAWHQI010000383.1, read on the forward strand.
AGTGTTGGCCAATAGAAGCCAGCCTCTAGGACTTTTATTGCCGATCTCTCTCCCATAAAGTGTCCACCATAAGGTGAAGCATGACATTTCGCTAGGATACCTTGTACTTCTACCTCGGGGATGCATCTGCGGATCACTTGATCAGCACAAGTCTTAAATAGATACGGATCATCCCAAATGTAAGATTTCACCTGATGGAGAAATCTTTTTCTTCGTTGATAGTTCATGTCTGGGGGAAATACATTGCTCACTATGTAGTTCACAATGTCTGCATACCATGGTGTACTCGCCTCAGATATTGCAAGCAACCTCTCATCAGGAAAATTCTCTTTAATCTCTATGTCCAAATCTTTCTCACACTCATACTCCAGACGTGATAGGTGGTCCGCTACTGGATTCTCAGCTCCCTTACGATCTTTAATTTCTAAGTCGAACTCTTGCAAGAGGAGAACCCACCTAATCAATCTAGGTTTCGCGTCCTTTTTCTCCACTAAAAATCGAATTGCTGCATGGTCCGTATAAACAATCACCTTAGAAGCTACCAAATAGGATCGAAATTTGTCAAAAGCGAAAATGACAGCTAATAACTCCTTCTCGGTAGTTGTGTAGTTTACTTGTGCATCAATCAATGTCTTGCTAGCATAGTAAATTGTGTGAAAGACTTTGTCACGCACTTGTCCTAAAACTGCGCCCACAGCAAAGTTGCTAGCATCGCACATAATGGTGAATGGTAAAGACCAATCAGGTGAAATAATAATAGGAGAAGAAATCAGACTTTGCTTCAAAGAATGAAAGGCGGTCAGACATTCCTCATCAAAGTTAAAATGTGAATCTTTTTCTAATAAATGACTTAATGGCTTAGAGATTTTCGAAAAATCCTTAATGAAACGACGGTAAAAGCCGGCGTGTCCTAAAAAACTTCGCACTCCCTTAACATTAGTTGGTGGAGGCAATTTCTCTATAACCTCTGTCTTTGCCCGATCTACTTCCAATCCCTTCTTTGACACCTTGTGTCCTAAAACAATTCCTTCTTTGACCATAAAGTGACATTTTTCCCAATTTAGGATTAAATTAGTTTGAATGCACTTATCCAAAGCTTTCTTCAACACTTTCAGACATTCATCAAATGATCTCCCAAATACTGAAAAGTCATCCATAAAGATCTCGATCCCCTCATCAATCAGATCAGTAAAAATGGCGATCATGCAGCGCTGAAATGTGCCAGGAGCGTTACACAATCCAAAGGGCATTTTCCTAAATGCAAATGTCCCAAAAGGGCAGGTGAAGGTAGTCTTCTCCTGATCCTCGGGAGCTACCATGATTTGATTATACCCCGAGTAACCATCTAAGAAACAGAAATACTCATTTCCTGCTAACCTATCAAGAACCTGATCGAGGAATGGAAGTGGGAAATGATCTTTCCTAGTCGCCTTATTCAACTTTCGATAATCCATACAAATCCGCCATCCAGTTACGGTTCTAGTGGGGATCAACTCGTTGCTCTCATTCTTAACTACCGTAATGCCTCCCTTCTTTGGAACACGTTGAACAGGACTTACCCACCGGCTGTCGGAGATAGGATAAATAATACCCGCATCCAACCATTTGATTATCTCCTTCTTAACCACTTCTTTCATTGGTGGGCTAAGTCTTCGTTGGTGTTCAACAGACTCTTTTGCTTCTTCTTCCAAAAGAATTTTGTGCATACAAATTGAAGGACTTATCCCTCTAATATCTGCAATGGTCCAACCCATTGCCCATTTATATTCACGAAGAACCTCAAGCAGTTTCTCTTCATGTTCCTTAACTAGAGATGCATCAATAATAACCGGTAGTGTGTTATCCTTACCTAGAAAAACATACTTTAAGTTTTCGGGTAGCGATTTCAATTCAAGCGTAGGTGGCTCTAAGATAGAAGGCTTCATGACCTTAGACTCACTTGGTCTACTTATTAATTCAAACATGTTAGCATTTGGTATATGCTCATCAATACTTAAAGCTTCTACAGTTTCTGTTAAGTCTGGGTCCTCTTCTATTTCTTCATTTGTTAACACACTCAGGATTTTACGCTCCCAATCATTCTCATCATACATCATACGTGTAGGTGCATTCACTTCCTCAATAGAAAAACACTCCTCCTTATCATCCGGAAATTTCATAGCCTTGAGGATGTTGAATGTCACATTCTCATCGTTAACTCTCATCGTAAGCTCACCCTTTTGGACGTCAATGAGTGTTCGTCCGGTGGCCAAGAATGGTCTACCAAGAATGATGGGGACATCCTTGTCCTCATCCATATCGAGTACCACAAAATCGGCGGGGAAAATGAATTTATCCACTTTAACCAATACGTCCTCTACAATTCCCTTTGGAAATGCTAGAGACCTATCGGCCAACTGTAGAGTCAGAGATGTAGGTGTGATCTCCCCTAAACCAAACTTCTTATAGATAGATAATGGCATCAGATTAATGCTCGCCCCAAGGTCACATAGAGCTCTCCCAGCAAAGTTTAAACCGATAGAACAAGGAATTGTGAAGCTACCGGGATCCTTAAGTTTGGGTGGCAACTTCTTCTGCAATATAGCACTACACTCCTCCGTCAACGCCACTATCTCATTATCAACAAACTTTCTTTTCTTTGCCAAGATATCCTTCATAAACTTGGCATAACTTGGCATTTGCTCAAGAGCCTCAACAAATGGGATATTTATAGTTAACTTTTTGAAAATCTCCATAAACTTTTGGAACTGTGTGTCAAGTTTGGATTTAACAAGTCTAGACGGAAATGGGGGTGGTGGATAGATTACTTCTTTCTTTTGATTTAGTTTCTCTTTTTGTTTATCTCCCACCTCATTTTTCTCAACCAACTCGTCCTTCTCTAATATGCTCGCCTCACTTGGCTTCTTACTCGTTTCTTCTTCCCTAACTTTCTCAAGCAACCCCTCCGCACTCGGGATCTCTACACCACTCCTTAGTGCAATAGCCTTGCAATGGTTATTATGATTATCTTTTGTTGGATTGGGTGTGGCATCAGAAGGTAGAGTTCCAATGGGCCTTTGACTTAATGAATTTGCAAGTTGACCCATAGTAGTTTCTAGTGATCTTAACGTTGATTCTATTCCTACCATTTTTGAGTCATACTTTTGGAACATGCTTAAGATAAACTCATCAGTCACCTTCCTTTGGTTTACTTGTTGGGGTTGAGAGTTGTTATTGATAGGTAGTTGATTCATATTTTGATTAAAACCTTGTGGTTGATTCATCCCTTGATTATTCTTCCAGGAAAAATTAGGATGATTCCGCCACTCGGGGTGATAATGATTGGCAAATCCTGGCGGAATTTGTCGTGATTGCCCTCCCACATAATTGGCTTCTTCAGTTATTTGATTTAGTTGTTCAACTGTAAGCGGGGCACTAGTTGTAGGGGTTGAGAGTGAATCTAATCTTTTGTTAATTAAATTGAACTGCGACGCCATCTGAGCGGCCAAAGAAGCGATTTGGTCCACCTGATGGACTCCCGCTGGATTACAATTAGTTTGCCTCTCATATGCTTGATAATTATTGGATGTTAAGTCTTCTAAAATAGCATACGCGTCTTCAGGATACTTTTTCATTAATGAGCCCCCAGCGGCTCCATCGACTAAAATCATGGTTGCAGTTTGCAGCCCATTGTAAAATGTGGACACTTGCTGGTGCTGGTGCAACCCATGATGAGGACATTTTCTCAACAGCTCTTTAAAACGTTCCCATGCGTCGTAAAGAGTTTCCCCGTTACCTTGTAAAAATGTTGTAATATCCCTTTTCAGTTTTGCAGTCTTAGAGGGTGGAAAATATTTGTTCAGGAACCTATCGACTAGTTCGTCCCATGTGGTGATACACTCATGTGGTAACGAGTCTAACCAATCCTTAGCTCTACCCTCTAAGGAGAACGGAAATGCTCTCAACAGAATTGCATCTTCCGATGCTCCATTGAACTTAAACATATCGCAAATTGCTAAAAAGGTTCGTAAGTGGGAATTTGCATCTTCATGTCCTAGACCCCCAAACTTATTGTTTTGCACTTGTTGCATAATTAGTGGGTCCATTTTAAAATTGTTAGCAGCAATTGTTGGTCGAGCAATGCTGAAGTGCAAACCTCCCCTTAGAGGTGTGTTATAATCGTGACAAGTCATACGTGGTGGTGGTGGCGGTTGGGCGTTTTGCTCAACCTGACCATCATTATTATTAGCATTATTTGGCTCCGGATCATTCATCGCAGGATGAATAATGTTAACGGTCCTAAAGTCTCTCCTGTTTCGTCTACAGGTACGCTCAATCTCAGAATTCAACGGCAATAGTTCTACTTGCCTATATCTGGACATACACCGACCAGTATTCAAATAGATAAATAAATTAAAACAAATAACACGAACAAACAAATGCTTGATCTCTAAGTACTAAGATTTCACAAATATTGTGAGAAATAAAACACTAAATTAGCGCGCCTCCCCGGCAACGGCGCCAAAAACTTGATACGCCCGTGAGAGGTGTATATAAATACGCAAGTGCACGTGCCGTACAAGTAATAAAATGATGAGAAAGTGATCGTTCCCACGAGGAAGTGCTTAACTTAGTGCTCACAAATATTAGTTCCGCCTTTTCTCTAAATTCAAGCAAGTAATAAATGATTGGTAAAGATAATTAAATAATTCAAAAGCAACAATTACAACTCTAATTACGGTTACTTAAAATACTTTTACTTCACTTGGAAAGATAGTCTCACATGTGATTTTCCCTTGCTATGATGACAACCAACAAAAATGATAATTCATGAAGTATTAGCAATGATCTTGCAACGATTCTAAAATGGATAACTTTATCTCTCGATCACCATTATCCGTTTATCCCAAATCCTCTAGTCGTCTCCAACTTAGATGAAATTAGAATAACATAAAGCGCTAGAATCACGGTTGCTAATTTAAGAGGAGATCTCTCTCTCTCTTGGAATTATATTAAGATTTATGATACACTTTCAACGCTCCTCTCTCGAATCTCGCGATGAAGTATAAATACGGAAGTTTGGTTAAAAACTACACGACTCCTCTCTCGAATATCGCCGTGCGAATAAACGTTCATCTAGCCCGACTCATCTCTCGAATTGTTGCCAAGCACTTTAAAGATGAAACTTAAACCAAAATCCCAAGAATAGATCATAAATTTAATAAAGATCAACATCAATACATTCACAAATTATAAATGAAAATCAAGTCATCATCACAACTAAGGTACTTCACACATGCAAGACTTAGAAAATTAGTTCATGGAAGAAGAGAAGAGTAGCAAATCAAAGTAGATCTTACTAGACATGATTAAGGAAATCAAAAATGATGTAGAAGTGTTTCTAGTCTCAGATCTTTCTCCTTGGTGAAGATCCACGCCTTCTTTCTCCAAACCCTAGCCGAAATCTCCAAGAGGAAGGAGACCTCCAAAAGTTCCTCTCTCTCTTCCAAGTTCTCTCCCACAATAATCATGATTTTTCCCCCTCATTTTCGTGCTCATAACTTCCCTTCCAAATCTGAAGGGATGCCTCCTTTGGAATGACACATAGGCGCCACTTTTAAAATTCAAAAATCTAAATTTCCGTCGCCACGTTGCAACCTGCAAATTTCTGGCGTTGCAACTTATTTTCTGCATCAGCAATAAATGTTCCATTGCTTCCCCAACTTGAATCCTTTGACCAATCTTAGATAGAAAACATGGAAAATGACCGAAATCAGCCCAACATTGATTAATAAAATATTTAAACATATTTACTATAATTTGGGGATTATTTTCCTCTTTTTAATGAAAATTAGAATAAAATAAGTAGGGAAGTAACTTCCTTTTGGGAAGTTATCAACTGGTTCTAAGAGTCTCATTATCAAAAGACTCAGTTGGTTCTAAGAGTCTCCTTGTCAAAAGACTCAGGGTGGTTCTAAGAGTCTCCTTATCAAAAGACTCAGTGCAAGATAGTGAATTCCTACCAAGGGGGTAGAAGAGTGGACTACCCAAAGTTTGGGGAACCACTATATTTTCTTGTGTTGTGCTGTGATTTCTTTTCTTGCATTTACTTTCTTTATTTGTTTAATTCTTGTTGATGTGTGGGAAGCTATAATCTGTGATCATACACATATATATTAACATTGCACAAAATATTTTTTTTAATCTCTATTCACCCCCCCTCTAGATAATTCTAGTGAGGTTAACTGTGCACTTTCAATTGGTATCAGAGGGAGGTTGATCTAAAAAGGTTAACTCCTTGATAAAAAAGATCCTACCTCTTGTTTTTATATATATATATTTTTAAATTATTTTCATGGCACAAATCAAAGATTATGCTTCCACCAGACCACCAATTTGCAACCTTGAAAAGTTTGCACTTTGGAAAACAAGAATTAGAATCTATTTAAACTTTATTGATGATGAATTATTTAATGTTGTCATGACAGGTCCCCCCAAGCCATTCAAAAAGGATTCAAGTGGAAAAGCAACTAAAACACTTGCTCCAAAGGCTGAATGGACAGAAGAGGAAAAGAAAGCCCAAGCATATGATGCCAAGGCTATGAATAACCTAGTTTCAACTCTCTCAGATGAAATCTTCCAAAAGATTGCTGAGTGTGAGTCAGCTAAGGAAGTATGGGAAGCTCTCACCAAAATGGTTGAGGGAAGTGCTGATGAGAAAAAGGACAGAAAGGCACTACTCATCTCCCAATATGAAAACTTCCAAAAGAAAGAAAGTGAAAGTGTTGCTGACATGTATTCAAGATTCAGCCTCATAGTCAATGAATTGAGAACACTTGAGAAGGACATATCTCTTACTGAGATAAATGACAAATTGCTGACTTGCTTCCCTAGCTCTTGGGATTCAAGAATCTGGTCAATCAAAGACTCCATAAGTCAAAAAGAAATCTCAACAGATGTCCTGTTGGGTAAATTAAAATCCTATGAACAACTGTTGAAAACAAGGGCTGAGAAAGAAGAGAAAGAAAAGGCTCCTCCACTCCCAAAAGAAAAGAGTATTGCTTTGAAGGTTGTTGAAGGAGAACCCTCTACAAGTGATGAGGAGCTGATCAGTCTACTGGCCAGAAGGTTCAAGAAGTTGATCAAAACAAAAGGATCCAGAAGAAGAGACTCAAAAACCAGGTATAAGAAAACACCTACTAAAGAGATTATATGCTACTCTTGCAGGAAACCTGGACACATTGCACCTGAATGTCCTAAAGAGATCAACAATAAGAAGGATCTAAAAAGAACAGATCTAAAGAAGAAGAAGAAGAAGAAGAAAGAAAAAGGATTCATTGCTCAATCCTGGAGTGATTCAGAATCTGAAGGAAGTACCTCATCAGATAATGATCAGCAAGAGGTCAAGCAAGAGGAAACCTGTCTGATGGCCACTGAGAAGCCTGATGATACATCTATGGTAAATATACTTGATAATATAGATTTCTCTTCTACTGATTTCAAACAAAGTTCCAAAGAATTCTGTTTAGATCTAATCAAATCTGAAAAAGAAGTAAAAGAATTAAGAATTGAATTAAAAAATCTCAAACAGGTAAATACACATCATAAAAATTATAAGCTCAATCTAGAACTCTCAGAAGAGGAATTAGACAAAATCTATTCAGAAAATCTAACACTAAGGAAGGAGCTTGCAAAGGCTAAAGTCTTTGAAGACTCTCTAAATGGAAGAGGTCAGAAGCTCAAAAATATGTCTGAGAATCTCACTACTAGATTTAGACAGATAAATCAGAATACTAATGAAGCATCTAAACCTCAAACATCCAGCAAATCTGTCTGGAAACATTCAATTCACTTCACCAGGGAGAATTATATAACAGGAGAAATATCACAAGAAAGCCCTGAAATAACCACTGTTTTTAATAAACCTAATCCCATTACAGATAAAGGAATCTTAGGAAAATATCCTCACAAAAAATTTGAACATGCGTCGAATTCTTACCAACGTGCGTCAAGTTCTAATCGACGCTTACACCAAAATGCGTCGACTTCTACTCAACGCAACCTCTCTCATACTTCGACTGAAAATAGACTCAGAATGAAGAAAGCGTCGAATTCATATCGACGCAACCATAAGTCTACGTCGAATCCCTATCGACGCAATAAATCAGACAGAAAATTTTCTGTTTCCAAACAGGCCTCTCAATCCATGTCCTTCTATTATAAACATTATTTCTGTGATATCATCCAAGAAGATTGGTATGATAAGCCAGTACCCCATAAGAAGGAAGGATATCCTGAAAGACCCACTTATTCTTTTATTAAATCTTTTACTAATGAGAGGAAGGGACCCCAGCTTAGCAGGGTCCAAACTAATGTTTAAAATTTTATGTGCAGATGTATCACATCTCCAGGATGGTGTGGTACTTGGACAGTGGATGCTCCATGCACATGACATGATGCAAAAACCTATTAATCAACTTTGAGGATAGACTTGGACCATCAGTAACCTTTGGAGATTCTAGTTGTGGCCAAACCAAGGGCTTTGGAGATTTCAAAGAAGGGAAAGTCACCTTCAAGATTGTGGCAGTAGTCAAAGGACTAAAGCACAATCTGATAAGTATAAGTCAGATATGTGAAAATGGTAGGTATGAGGTAAAATTCAGCACACTATTCTGCCATATTATTGATATCAAGACTGGTGCTACAGTACTAAATGGAACTAGAAAAGGAAAAGTATATGTAGTGGACTTTAGCTCTTCACCCACAGAAGTTTGCTTATTCAACAATATCATAGATAAAAATGAACTATGGCATAGGAGACTAGGTCATCTAAACTACAAAACCATTAGTAAACTAGCAAAGAATAACCTAGTCAGAGGTTTACCAAAGGGTAGGTACTCTAAGGATTCTCCATGCAGACCTTGCCAACTGGGAAAACAGACCAAATCATCTTTCAAACCCATTGGTAAGGATGACTCTCCCAGGGCCCTATACTTACTACACATGGAACTCTTTGGTCCCATATCCACTCAGAGCTTAGGTGGAAAATCATATACCGTGGTTATTGTTGATGATTATTCTAGGTTTAGCTGGGTATTCTTTCTAAGGGTTAAATCTGAAACCCATAAAATTCTCTCAAAATTCATAAAACAGATTCAATCTGAGTTCAACTCCAATGTTTCAATTATAAGAAGTGATCATGGGACTGAATTTGAGAATCAGATGATTTGTAGTTTCTGTGAGGAAAAAGGTATTAAACAAAGCTTCTCAGCACCTAGAACTCCTCAACAAAATGGAGTTGCTGAGAGGAAGAATAGAACCTTAATAGAATCAGGAAGGACCCTGCTTGCAGAATCAGGATTACCAAAAACCTTTTGGGCTGAAGCAGTCAACACTGCAAACTATGTTCTAAATAGAAGCCTCATACACAAAACTAAATCAAAGACTCCATATGAGCTCCTGAAAAATAAAACACCCACTGTTAAATATTTTAAAAATTTTGGATGTGCTTGCTTTATTCTAAACAATGGGAAAGACCATCTTGCCAAATTTGACAAGAAGTCTGATGATGGAATATTACTGGGATACTCATCATCTAGTAAAGCCTATAGGTGCTACAATAGAAGAACTCGTAAAATTGAAGAATCCATGCACATTGTATTTGATGAAACTAACATGCTACTTAAGGGGGAGGAGACTCCCACCAGTTCTTTTCCACAGGAAAACAACAGCATAGAAACTCAGCTTGAGCAACTAGCTCTAGAGAACACAGATAATGGAAAGGAAAACCAGTTAAAGGAACCAAGTGAGGAGTCTGAACAAGAAACCTCAAAAAAGAGCATTCAAGACCCATTTCCACAAGAGAATATGGTTCAGGAAGAACAATTGAACAATGATCTCATTGAGAATGAAGAAGAAGAACAACTGACAAGTTCAAGCAGAACATGGATCAATTTGAAGGATCATCCACAAACTCAAGTAATTGGAGACCCCAATACAGGAGTAAGAACAAGACACCAGGTCTCCACTGGGATGGTGCTCCAATGCTTTCTATCACAAGTTGAACCAAAGAAGTTTGAGGAAGCAAATTGTGATCCTCACTGGATTATGGCCATGCAAGAAGAACTAGGCCAATTTGAAAGAAACAAAGTATGGAATTTAGTGGAAAGACTGATGCGATGTTCGGCAAGTGCACCGGTTGCGCAAGTAATAAATGTTGGGAATAGGATCCCCGAGTGTCGGTCTCTTGAGGAATGCAGGTTGGGTGAACGAATCACGTTGTGTGACAATTATTACACAAGCGAAAACAAACACAGACAGTGGGGTTTTGATTTGGTTTCCTACTGTTAACAACAATAAAAGAAATGCGGGTCGAAATCACCGCTTCGCAAGGTGAGATGGGTGCAGCGGCCGCGATGCCGAGCTTCGTGAGGCGGATGGACGGTACGCATGCGAATGAAGTGATTACTAGTGTGGAGAGTGAAGGTCGCAAACACCTCTTCACAAATCGCCGTTAACTCTTGCTAACGCGAATCGAACACGATGAGTGCGTGAGTGAGTGAGTGGAGGTGAGACGTATCACAAATAAATACTGAAGAACATAGAAGAAACAACCATTGCATTTAAACTAAACATCATGATATTCAAGTTTAAATGATTCAAAGAAGTGCAACAAAGGGGGGAGGAATAAATCAACCAATGGACGAAGACTAGCGGCCGTTCACGGCCGGAATGGTAGTTTGTCAAGCTACCTCCGGACTCGGGCGGACTGTGCTTCCGGCGTTGAGAGACTGTCACGACCTCTCCACGTGCTTCCGTCGTCTTCTACCTCAGGATGACTATTCTTTTCACCGGACAGAACTGGAGATGGCTTGCTTGAGTGCTTGCGGAGGGTGGAGAATGCTCCCGGACGATGGAGGATTGCTTAGAATGGCTGGAGATGACTTCCCCTTGCGGAGAAGATGAGGTGGAGGTGGCTGGAAGTGGAAAACGGCGGCGTACGGACTGTAAATCGCGCTCCCGGAACCCCCCGTTATCCCTAATCTGCGGATCAGGACCTTATATAGGCGCTGGAATAAATACTGCGCACGGTCATTGGCACACGACCAGTGGTCGTGCGCGCTGGAGTTCTGTGATCGTGCGCCTACCTGGGTGGAGCCTGCAAAGTAAGAAATTTATAAAATACCATGTTCGCACGACCAGTGGCGCACGACCGATGGTCGTGCGCACTATCGTAGGCGGTCGTGCGCACTGTCCGAAACAGAACTCATAAAATTGATGTTAAGTGCGCACGAACAGTGGCGCACGACTGGTGGTCGTGCGCACTATCGTAGGTGGTCATGCGCACTACCCGAGACAGAACTCGAAAAATAGGGTTAAGTGCACACGATCAGCGGCGCACGACCAGTGGTCGTGCGCAATAGAACCAGTGATCATGCGCAGTATACCTGTACAGAATTGTACCGGGAACACCTGCACGACTCCTGTTCCAGCACAACCACGAATCCAGCCACTGAAAGTGGCACTTAACAATGCATGAAAATTACTAGAGATGCAGAACATGAAATAACACCAAAAACGGGCCTAGAGGTGCACTTAGCATGGAGTATCAAATATGAGTGAAAACATGTCTAAAGTGAAGTGCATATACTAGAAAATCGGCGCAGATGAGTACATAAATGTGTATATATTTGGGACTCATCACACCCCCAGACTTAACTGTTTGCGCGTCCCGAGCAAACGAATTCGGTGGAGTGTGAAAATGGTAGTTAACAAAGGAAATTACACAAAGGAGTACGGTGCGAAGTAACAAACGCATGCAAATAGAAATTTAGTAAAAAGAGATTCTAACTATACTAATTAATTTACAAAAGTATTAGAGCGTAAAGAAAGATTTATCAATACTCAGTTGGTGAACTGTGAAGAACTTGATCGATCATGCCCGATGTGAAAGTAACAAGCCACTAAGGAGGGTGTTGCACAAGATCGGGGTTCAGGAATAACTCCGCTGAAATCCATCAACGTCGTGAACCATAAGCTTGCCCGGTCACACTCTCTCCACGGCGCTAGCAAACTCACGAGATAAATCAGTAGGGCTTTAGGATCATATTGGGGCTTAGGTTGCGGTATGATATTCGAAGATAAAGACGAAGGCTACGCAACCCAAATGAGTCAACGGAACGCTGCACCAAACAAAACCAAGAACAAAGCTCGTGTGACACACCCCCAGACTTATCATGAAAACTAGGTGTGCACACGGCCTACTTCACAAATACCAACAGATTTTCTATTGCGCTTGGGAGGATATCTTTTCAATACAATTTTTTTTTTTTTGAATTTCATTTCAATAACATATTTTTCTTCTTTTTTCTTATCCTCCAGTTGGTTCATATTCAGCAAATAAAACTTATTTTTCCTTCACATCACAGAGATTCCAAACATCACACTAAATCAAGAACATGAGTGCAGTTAAACAGCAATTTGGTTGCGAAAGTAGGATAGGCTTTTAGGATTTGGTGAATGGAAGAGGAGCTAAAACAAAGAAGTGGTAGGCGCAGATGTTGGCTTGCAAAGGTGAGCGAATAGGATAGGGGAAGACAAAGCTCAAACTAGCCAAAAGGTGGCCTACATCACATTTAACTCGAAGAATCGCTCGCACCCATGCTTCAAGAGTCGTTTGGGGCAAGTTCTTAGCCCACGAGAAAGGTAAACCTTCCTCCCGACTCGAGCGGACTGTGCTTCCGGCGTTGCGAGACTGTCACGACCTCTCCACGTGCTTCCGTCGTCTTCTACCTCAGGATGACTATTCTTTTCACCGGACAGAACTGGAGATGGCTTGCTTGAGTGCTTGCGGAGGGTGGAGAATACTCCCGGACGATGGAGGATTGCTTAGAATGGCTGGAGATGACTTCCCCTTGCGGAGAAGATGAGGTGGAGGTGGCTGGAAGTGGAAAACGGCGGCGTACGGACTGTAAATCGCGCTCCCGGAACCCCCCGTTATTCCTAATCTGCGGATCAGGACCTTATATAGGCGCTGGAATAAATACTGCGCACGGTCATTGGCGCACGACCAGTGGTCGTGCGCGCTGGAGTTCTGTGATCGTGCGCCTACCTGGGTGGAGCCTGCAAAGTAAGAAATTTATAAAATACCATGTTCGCACGACCAGTGGCGCACGACCAGTGGCGCACGACCGGTGGTCGTGCGCACTATCGTAGGCGGTCGTGCGCACTGTCCGAAACAGAACTCATAAAATTGATGTTAAGTGCGCACGAACAATGGCGCACGACTGGTGGTCGTGCGCACTACCCGAGACAGAACTCGAAAAATAGGGTTAAGTGCACACGATCAGCGGCGCACGACCAGTGGTCGTGCGCAATAGAACCAGTGATCATGCGCAGTATACCTGTACAGAATTATACCGGGAACACCTGCACGACTCCTGTTCCAGCACAACCACGAATCCAGCCACTGAAAGTGGCACTTAACAATGCATGAAAACTACTAGAGTTGCAGAACATGAAATAACACCAAAAATGGGCCTAGAGGTGCACTTAGCATGGAGTATCAAATATGAGTGAAAACATGTCTAAAGTGAAGTGCATAGACTAGAAAATCGGCCCAGATGAGTCCATAAATGTGTATATATTTGGGACTCATCAAAGACCAAGAAACTACCCAGTGATTGGCACAAAATGGTATATATAAACAAATTAGATTCCACTGGAGTAATTGTCAGGAACAAGGCAAGACTTGTAGCACAAGGATATAGACAAGAAGAAGGAATAGACTACAATCAAACCTTTGCTCCAGTAGCCAGACTGGAAGCAATTAGGCTATTTCTTGCCTATGCAGCTTTCATGAAGATGAAAGTATATCAAATGGATGTCAAGAGTGCTTTTCTGAATGGTGACCTTCAAGAAGAGGTATATGTGGAGCAACCACCAGGTTTTGTTAATCCCTCCTCTCCTAACTTTGTTTATAAACTCAACAAAGCACTATATGGTCTTAAGCAAGCTCCTAGAGCTTGGTATGAAACTCTCTCTAACTTTCTTTTGGAAAATTCCTTTGAAAGAGGAAAAGTAGACAAGACACTCTTTACTAGAACCCATAAAAACCAACTTCTTCTTGTTCAAATATATGTAGATGATATCATCTTTAACTCAACACATCCTAAACTGTGTAAAAGATTTGCTAATCTCATGCAATCTAAATTTGAAATGAGTAGTATGAGAGAACTCTCATATTTCTTAGGATTACAAGTAAAACAAAGTAGTGAAGGAATCTTTATCTCACAATCAAAGTACACTAAAGAGCTAATCAAAAAGTTTGGTATGGAATCAGCCTCCTCTATGAAAACTCTCATGGCAACAAATGCCATTATAGAAAAAGATGACAAGGGAAAATCAATAGATCAAAAGACATATAGGGCAATCATAGGATCCCTTCTATATCTCACTGCTAGCAGACCTGACATTATGTTTGCAACTTGCATATGTGCTAGATTTCAGGTTGAACCAAAGGAATCCCATCTCACCTCTGTAAAAAGGATTCTTAGATACCTAAAGGGAACTCCTGAACTAGGTCTATGGTATTCAGCAGAAACCAACTTTGAATTAATACGTTTCTCAGTTGCAGACTATGCTGGATGTAGGGTTGATAGGAAAAGCACATCTGGCACTTGCCAATTCCTAGGTGACAGATTAATCTCATGGTTTAGTAAGAAACAAACCTCAGTCTCAACCTCAACAGCAGAGGCTGAATATATAGCTGCTGGGAGCTGTTGTTCACAAATCTTGTGGATGCAAAATCAGCTTCTTGACTACAAGTTGGAAGTCAATAACTCTAAGATTTATTGTGATAGCTCTAGTGCTATATCTATAGCATCTAACCCAGTCCTTCATAGTAGAACCAAACACATAGAGATCAGACATCACTTCCTTAGAGACAATGTTGAAAAAGGTAAGATAACCTTAGAATATATACCCACAGAAAGTCAAAGAGCAGACATTTTTACAAAACCCTTGGATGAAACCAAGCCGCACCGTCGAATTCATATCGACGCATTACTATGATCACGTCGATAGAGCTCCAGGCTGGCCAATCTCCACGGAGCGCCGACTCTATATCGACGCAAACGTCGACATCCATTCGACGTAACGACGACTTCAGGTTAAAATTAGAATCAAATCCTTACTTCCTCTTCTGACGATTGGATTACCTTGATTTCTGTTTCCTTTCTCGACGTTTCATCTTCTTTAAATAATACTTCTTATTTCATAACATATACCTTTTTGAACCCGCCAAAACTTTGTCTTCCACCTCTCTCTCTTTCTGCATCAATGGCGCCTACTCCTGTTCAAACTGCCCTTATCAAAGCGATGAACGATGCTCTGGAAAATCTTCTCACCGACTTCCAGACACGTCTAACCAACTTCTCCAATGAATGTGCCAATATGATCACCACCTGTGAAGCCAAATTGGCAACCCTATCTGCCTCTCTTCCTGAGCTTCATGCTCTTCTTCGAGAAGAACCTCTGTCGCCACAAAGGTTTACATCCTTCCTGAAAGATATAAACCAGGGGGAGAGTTGCTCCAGAAACCCCTCTTGCCAGGTCTTTGATCTCACTTAAAGCTCAGGTTTAACTCTCTTCTCTCCAACTCTAAGTATTCTCTCTAACTATTACTCCAATTCCATTATAGGCTCCACTCCTCTCAAATCACTCTGACTACACCTTCATCAAACATTTTGGTGAATCCTCCTCTTACAACACTGAAGGGGATCATGCTGTGGATTCAGCATTCAGAGTTGATAATCCATATAACCAGGGGGAGATTCCTGTAGTAAAGAACCCAGAAATCCAGGGGGAGGAAGAAGCAGTCACCTCTGATGATTGGAATGGACAGATATGGATTGATGCACCCTTATGTGAGGAGGAACTTCAACATCACTCCCCTGGCTTCTCTGCCAGTTACATCAAGCTGAAGACACCTCTACTTGAGGACATCCCTACAAAAGAGCTTGGAGGAGACAATCATCCCTCAGCAGAGATCATTCTACCTGAAGTCATTCTGCCTTCTATTGCAGAACATACTCCTCTTCTTGATATTGTTCCCTCTCCACCCAAAGAGAAAACTCACTCTCCTTCATCTCCACCTCTACCTCTACCTCCACTTCAACCTTCTTCTCTACCTCCTCTGCTACCTCTACCTCCACAAGTGGCAAGCTTCTCCAAACAAATCCTACCTAGGCAAAGTTCAAGAGGACAGATGAAAAGGAAAAGAGAAGTCATTCCCTACTGGCAAAACTTCTCCAAAGAAGAAAGGAGAGAGTATGCAAAAGAAAGGAAGTATAGAAAAGCATGTGAGCAAATAAAAAAATTTGAAAAGATGCCTATTATCACTCCTAACAGCCCTGTGAAGGAGTACCATGACCCTGACATGGAAAAGAGGCATGAAGAGATACGAGAAAGAGAACTGTATGAACATGAAGTAGCTAGGAAAGAAGTGGAAGATAAAAGGAATGCCTGGATGGAAAAGATCAACAAGGGAATGACTAAAGAACAAATTCTTGCTGAATCTTCTATCAGAATCCAAAGAAGTTGTTTGATATTGAAGCTTATCAAAAGAAAAACACTCAGGCAGGGATCATCCTAGATAAAGGTCAAAAACACAAGAAGGGTGTAGGGTGTACAGAAGATACTTACATTCCCTACAAGAAGCCCAACATACCTATAAAATTAGACAAGTGGCATGCCTCACCCTGGAAAGGGAAAGGAAAAATGGCTGACATTCTAGAGAAGCATCATATTAGAAAAGAAAACAAAATATAGGCCAAGGTTGATAACAAGGGACCACCTGAGATCAAGCCTACTGAAAAGAAAGTTCAAAACATTACAATTGAGATGATTGATGAAAAGGCAGCAATCATCATCAGCAAAGGCTACTCCATAAATGACACAATCCCTGATGGTGATAAACTATTGGAAAAACTGCATACAATCATCAGGAATGTCCAGGAACAACCTGATAGAGTCAGGGGCTACATTCTTGATGCTATTGAAAACTTATCTAGGAAACTTTATTCTGCTTTTGTCAACTTCATGTACAAAAAGAAGTTTCTGGTTTAAATTTTTGTGAAAGACAAATACTTGTCATATGCTTTCTTATTCCAATTTCTCTTCTGATTATTTAATATATTTCTTATCCTTACAAATGTTGTGCTGGGTTAATTATATGCTAGTACAATTTCCCTCTAAATAGGGTTAAGACAAATAGGGGGAGATTGTTGAGAAAATGATTTCTCTTAACCCCTAAAAATAAGTTAAAGAAGAATTCTAAGAATGAAAAATAAGGCTAAATAAATATGCGTCGAATACTATTCGGCGCAACGTCGAAATGAAGTCGACGTTTCCTTCAGATTGAGTCGAAGTAACTCTAGGAAGATTTCGACGTATGTGTTGTCGACGTTACTCTGATTTCTAGTCGACGCATCTAATGTAGTCGACGCACCTTTGTCGACGCACCTTCCTTATTCTCCTCTCAACGTCCAGACAGGATGTATTCGACGCACGTCGATTTATGTGACAGATCTAAATATGCGCCAGATCTCTTTCCTTCTTTCAGTAGACCTGATTTGTATGGAATAATGTTAATATTTTATAGTCGTTCTGAATCATTCTTTCCTTCTATTTGATTCTTGGCTAATCTGATTAACTCTATTTTGGATATCATTTGAAATCGGGATTCATTCTTTCCTTCTACTGAAAATGTTATTATGGAAATATTTCTTTCTTTCTAAAACTCTGCCTGCTAATTGATTACTCCCCTTTAGTATTATTTGATTGAAACAGAGTTATAAATAAAGAGGAGGTCGGCAGAAGAAGTAGTCAAGTGATTCACCATTTTTACATTTGAAAAGAGGAAAAGCTCCCAAGTGAAAAAGAGAGAATTGAGAAATAGTCCTGCAGCAATATTCAAGCATTCTTCTTCCTCTGCTTCTGAAGTCACCCTGCTGCAAATTCTGATAGCTCTCACATAAGAGAGAAAAGCTACAAATCTTCTTCTCTCTATAGAAGAAAGATTTAATTCACTTCTTGTGCTTTCAATCTTCTTGCTAGGAAGAAGATTCATTCTTGTTCTTATTTCTTTCTTCTTTCTTATTTTTACTTAAACATTGTAAAAGAGTTTTTAGAATCTCTCTTCAAAAAATTCAGTGTACTGGTTCTAAGAGTCTCCTTATCAAAAGACTCAGTTGGTTCTAAGAGTCTCCTTGTCAAAAGACTCAGGGTGGTTCTAAGAGTCTCCTTATCAAAAGACTCAGTGCAAGATAGTGAATTCCTACCAAGGGGGTAAAAGAGTGGACTACCCAAAGTTTGGGGAACCACTATATTTTCTTGTGTTGTACTGTGATTTCTTTTCTTGCATTTACTTTCTTTATTTGTTTAATTCTTGTTGGTGTGTGGGAAGCTATAATCTGTGATCATACACATATATATATTAACATTGCACAAAATATTTTTTTTAATCTCTATTCACCCCCCCCCCCCTCTAGAGAATTCTAGTGAGGTTAACTGTGCACTTTCAGAGGCCGAGCATGGTGAGCTACCCATGCCTCCTTAGGGCTTCTGGGGATGTACCCGTTGCGGGAGAGGGCTCAGCAACCCTCTCCGGAAGAGAGCACAGTGGCGTCACCGCCGGAGAGCAGAGCTCTGGTGGTGCCTGTTATTGCAGTGCTCTGTAAAAAAACCTCTCGGTGGCCGGCGGCGGCGACAGGCCACCAGACCACCGCCGGGAGGAGCGTCGCCCCCGACAAGTCGGTCGGGGACAGAGGCGTGGCCGGCCTACGATCGGACGGCGGAGGTAGAGGCCCGAAAGCCCATGCTGCACCGCAATGCTACAAATGCCATCCGATCTCAAGGATGAGATCGGACGACCCAGGCTTCCTTAATCACACTGAATAATCAATAGGCCCATACATCAGATCAGAGCTAGATCCGCTGTGGGGCCACAACGCGAGATCTATTGCTCGATCTCAGCCATAGATTTGCGCCAACATATGTGCGGACCCTAAAATACACATGCAAATGAGTTTTTGAATTTCTACGGCTAACATGTGACTCAAATGGAAAAACTCTGAACATAAAAGTTTTTCCTAATGGCAAGATCTATTCTTAGTAAAAAAAATCATAATTTTCTGAGCAGTACAAGTATTTTAATAAATTAAAATAAGGGGGATTTTCCTAATTTTGATTAAACATTGGACCTTATACTAGTGGGAAAATTCTAAAAAAATCATGCAAATAGGCAGAGCCTCTTTACACATCCAGTAAATATTTGAGAATTTTTAGATTTGTATTGTTATTTGAGAATTTTTAGATTTGTTTGTGGACGAAGCGTCGGGGAGAAACTCCTGTGGGGGAGGCGTCGTCCTGATCGGCCCTCAGGGGACCAGGATAGAGCATGCAATTGATTTTCACTTCCCGGTCACCAATAACCAGGCGGAGTACGAGGCGGTGATCGCAGGACTCCACCTAGCCTGGGAGCTGGGGATTCAGGACATCCGAGTTCACTCTGATTCTATGGTAGTCACCTCCCAGGTTCGAGGAGAGTTCGAAAAAAGAGAACCGGTACTGCATTGCTATCTGGTGAAGGTGAAAGATTTGGTGGGCACGTTCCGATCTTTCTCCATACAGCATGTTCCAAGGGAGGAGAACGCTCAAGCGGACCGGCTGGCCAAATACGGCCCCTGAGTTGGTGGAACGATCACGGGATTATTCCGACCCTCCATCGAGGAGGCGGAGATGATGGAAATCGATCAGCCCTCTTCTTGGATGGATCCCTTCGTAGCTTTCTTAATCACATGTGAATTGCCCGCGGAGGTTCCGGACAAGAGGCGGTTCAAGTATAAGTCGGACTACTACTTGCTGAGCGACGGGGTGCTCTACAAGAAGACCCTGTCAGGTCCTTTGGCAAGATGCCACTCCGAGGGAGAAGTCCCCATATCCCAGAGGAAATCCACTCGAGTGAGAGTCACTCGGGAAGCCGAACCTTAGAAAAGAGAGTGCTGAGAACGGGCTACTTCTGGCCCACCATCAGGAAGGATGCAGAAGAGTTCACAAGGAAGTGTCAAAAATGCCAGCTCTACGCCCCGCTTCAATTGCAGCCGGCTCAGCATCTTCGATCAATCACCACCCCTTGGTCATTCGCTATTTGGGGAATAAACCTCGTAGGGTCATTCCCTCAAGCGAGTGGATAGAGAAAAATCTTCTTGGTAATGATCGACTATTTCTCCAAATGGATGGAGGTGAAGACTTTAACAAAAACAACTTCCCGGATAGTAAAAAACTTCATTTGAGGGGAATCATATGCAGACACGGCCTACCCCTCGCCATCGTCACGGACAATAGTTCGCAGTTCGCCAGCTTGGAGCTCACGAACTTCTGCAGCCAGATAGGCATCGATCTACGTTTTGCCTCAGTTCACCAGCCCAGGAGCAACAACCAGGTCGAGGCGGCCAACAAAGTTATCGTTAACTTGTTGAAGAAGGTGGAGAACCTAAAAGGAAGCTGGGTGGAACAACTCCCCCCAGTCCTTTGGGCTTTGAGGACCACCCCACCACAGGCACAAACGAAACACTCTTCAAGCTATCTCACGGCTCAGAGGCCTTCATCCCAGTGGAGTTGGAAGTCAGGAGTCCCCAAGTGGTGGCAGCAGAAGACGGTGATGAAGAGTGGAGATTGGAAAATGAGGAGGCGCAACGACTCTCGCTCGACTTTGTGGATGAGCTCCGCGACCAGGCAACGATCCGCCAAGAGGTCAAACGGATGATTGGTGTCACCACGCCAAGCACAATATAGGCTACCACAACCAAGATGATCGTGACTACGTGCATGAAGAAATTGATAGTCCACGACCAACACGAGTAGATCCTTGACCACAAAAAGGAATATTATAAATCAAAACACTCTCGATCTCACATAGCAAGAGCAAACGATATGATCATAGTGGTAGCAGATGAAGGCAGAACAACAAAATATATCATAGGAGTAGTTGTCAGCGGCTTGAGATGTTTAGTGAGAGGATCAACTAGCTTGCAACATCATATGAGCTAAGCAGATGTGCAAGAAGTAGAATACCAACGAGCATCCCTCGCCGAAGGTGAGTAACAGCAATACCCGCGGAGATTGACTGAATACATTTTCACTGCTCAAGTAGACAACTAAAGAGAGCACCAAGGTCATATATATGATCATTGGAAGAGGTCTGGAAAATGTTGTAAAGTGTTTGGAGGCTGTCTTCGAAAGAATACACGGATAGAGATGAGACTAGCTAGGCTTCGTTTGGCACGGCTTATTTGCTCCGGTGAGTTTGGTCAAAAACGATGTTATCATAGAATGTATGTTTGGCAAGACAAAGGTTATGACATAACAAAAGTGAAGCGCCATGTGTCCATAGAGTTAGAGACAATCACTTTGTTAATCATCTTTTGAACCGAACTTCATATGAGCAGGCAAATATTTAATCCCAAAACAGGGCTACAAGCCCCATCCGATTGCTGGTCCTCTCATTCAATCAAAAGCGAGGGTGATTTCGCTCCTGGTTTGCAACAAATTTTCAAAATAGTTTACTATTTTTCTGCTGTTTGTGGTGTTTGATTGATTGAAACCATCAACATAGTATGCTATTAGTACTAATAATCCTGCTAAGCACTCTGCTGTAAAATTGTGAAGTTTGTGGTTGAAGAAATTATCTCAAAGGTACTTTACATACAAAGGAAAATTAGAGATGCAGATGCTATAGCAGAAAACATCAAAGAAAAAAAATGCATTTCTTTCTCCATCCTGCGTACCACGACATCAGCAAATTAGGAAATCCGAGCTTAAAACCCTCTGGGTCCGGAACTGCTTTTCAGCTCCGGCGATCTCCTGGCGACATCGTCCGCCATAAGGAGACAGTAATCGGCGACCATTCGGAATCTGGGCACGCTGCGAAGGTCGACCTTGGTGCCGTCGGTGAGAGTGATTATAATGTCACCCCACTCGCCGATCAATCTCGGCACGACCTGCACGTCCTTGATCACCGAGTAAGGGAAGTCGCTTCGATCTTGACCAGTGAAGCCGGAAATGACAGTGACGCGCCGATTAGTAAATCGGTAGCGGAGGAAGAAGGCGCGGGAGACGGCGGCGATGGTGAGCGGGAGCCAGACGAGGGTGAATCCCAGTAGAAGGTTGGTAACGAGGTCACCGTAGTGAGCGCCGCCGTCGAAAAATATCCTCTCCTCCTTCTCGTCTCCTGTGGCGGCGGCGGTGACGCTGGAGGATGAGAAAGAGGTGGAGGATTTGGAGGAGATGAGGAGGGTCGTCTTGGATGGGATTTTGCATAGAGGTCGGATCTTTGAGATGGGCTTGGAAGGGAAGGAATATGCTGAAGGTCTATGTGTATCAATGGCAGCGGAGGCTGGAGTGGTGAGGAGGACGGCGGTGGCCATTGGATCCGGCGGGCTTATCCGCCAGCCGTCGCGTGGCAGGGATTTTGGAGGGAAACCTCCTCCCACCCATCCTCTCATCATCACCCAACTCGTGGCTACCATAATTCCCACGAATTTGCTTTCAATCTTGTAGTTAGGAATATATATAACATTAAAAATTGTCAAATATAATCTCATTCTTTTACTCTAATTTTTTAAATTTTATAAATTTTGATCGTTACTTATATATATATATATTATAGCTTGGCTATGGCTTATCCCCTAGCTCTAAAAGTGCACAAAAGCAATCAAATTATAAAAAAAGTATGAGAAATGAAGGTGAAATTGAATTCAATGTGAATTGAAAATGAAGTAAAACATACATTCATAGTATAATAATGTAAAATACTATGCTAACAAAAGCAATGAATTATGTGGTGGTGCCAACCCCCGCATGCACTTTATCACATAAATGTGCACCATAATAGCCTTCTAGAGCTTATTTACAGAGATTGGATGAAAAATCTATATATCATCACCATCATACTAGCTGCCGGGCACCAAAATTTCTGTCATGCAAAAATAGGTGATTGGTGCAATTAATTTGAATACTCTCATTATATTGGTCGTCATTCATACTTCCAAGTGGTATTTACAAACTTTTTAGTCTAATATTCTAGCAATATGTTGGAGACCGCAAATACAAAATGATTTCTAGATTTAGATAAAAGGGTCCGTTCTGACACGACGGTGATGGTCGTTAATGCGATGGTTATGAACTATTGTTCGTGAATGCATACCTCACCTATATAAGTAACTCCATCCACTTTTATCATGTTCAAAATTATTATTATTATTATTATTATTATTATTATTATTATTCCTTTGTGGCAGTCATGCACAATCATTGTCATGTCAAACTTATATTTTACGACGGCGGAGCACAAATGTCGAGCGAAATGAGCCCGATTCACTTACCTCGACAAATTTCATATCCATGTAAAACAAATGTTCTAAATGTCGCACCTCAATTTTGAGGGCAAAATAATAAAAAAATCCCATTAAAAATAGGCTGTCATTTACTAAATAGGCCAATATTCTTATTTTTGCACAAGAGGTTTAATTACTGTGATATAAAAAGAGCGATGTTAAACGCAGTCTATTTTTGGCTATATGCAGGCTGTACAACCCTCATATTTCCCGAGTCGGTGTGACCCGACCCGGATGAGGCCAAGATTACGAAGGTGATCGAGACGAACAAAACAACCGCGTGAAGACGGCGAAACTGACTAAGGCAAAGCAGATCCGGGAGAGTGGGAAGGGAGAACATTGGGTCAAATGGGCTGAGCGAGTGAGAAGAGTCTCACTCGACGAGTGGGGGGTGCCCCACTCGCCCGCCTAAGAGGCGAGTGGGGAGCTGCCCCACTCGCCCGCCTAAGGCGCGAGTGGGGGGCTGCCCCACTCGCAGCCTAAGAGGTGAGTGGGGAGCTGCCCCACTCGCCCGCCTAAGGGGCGAGTGGGGGGCTGCCCCACTCGCCAGCCTAAGAGGCGAGTGGGGAGCTGCCCCACTCGCCCGCCTAAGGGGAGAGTGGGGGCTGCCCCACTCGCCAGCCTAAGAGGCGAGTGGGGCGCTGCCCCACTCGCCCGCCTAGGGGGCGAGTGGGGAGCTGCCCCACTCGCCCGCCTAGGGGGCAAGTGGGGAGCTGCCCCACTCGCCCGCCCCTGGGGTGAGTGGAGTGCCTTCCACTCGCGGCCAAGCTCGCGAGTGGGTCGGCGTCCACTCGTGCAGGCAAGGTGGTCTTGGTTTAGGTCGTCCCCTCTCATTTGGGGTATTTTTGCTATCCGCAGTCCGATTTTGGCTATTCGCAGTCCGTTTTTGGGAAAGTCTATAAATAGACCCCCATGGGCACCTTGGGGAGGGTTGGCCTCGACCCCCTCCCTCGCGTGGTCTTGTGAGCAAGCACCCCCCCTCCCCCTCCCCTGTCATCTTCCAGTTGACGGTGAGGTGGTTCTTAGTGCCCTCCAAGGTGCCCAGGCTCAGCATTGGCTTGGGGGGGAAGCGCTCTAAGATCTTCCGGGTATGTGGTGAGACCTCCGCGCTGCAGCTTAAGGGGTCCATTTGTGGATTCAAGTGTTCATCAAGTCCGAGTCTCTTAGTTCCTAGCAACAGGTCACGGGTCTAGGCTCAGGTCAAGTAAGGGTTAGTCGCAACCCCCTTTCGAACGCTGAAGCCGGGAAACTGGTTTCAACATTCTGGTGCGGTGAGCGTGGAAGCGACTAGCTCGGAAAGCTCTGAGCCAAGTCTCATGTCCGGAAGCGATGAGTTGGGAGACTCACCCCCTATCAGCGAGTACCTGAAGAAGGGTGATTTTGACGAGTTCAAGAAGTCGATCCTGGAGCTCTTGCGGATCGCACCTCCCCCTCGCGGCGAGTGCTCGGCACCACCCACACCCGTGCTCACCTCGCAATCTCCGATGGAGGCGGAGCAAGCACATCAGCAAGGAGGGAAGAAGGAGGAAGCGAGAAGTCAGGGGGACCAGGGACCCCCCGTTGGGCAGGAGCAAGGCTGGGGGTTTCAACCACCAGTCGCCCTACCAACCTGGAGGCCGCCAGGAGGACCCCCTCAAGGCCAAGGAAGAGGTCATTTCCAAGGGAAAGGAAACTCTCAGGGGGAGCAGGGACGGTTCAACCCAGCAGGGTGGCAGCCGGACACAAGGCCATTGCAACCCTACCACCTGCAAACCATGATGATTGGCCGAAAAAGAGGAAATAAGAAGAGGGGTCGCGCAGCGAAGGAAGCAAGGAGGATGGCATTGCCATACTGTGACTTCCATCAGTAGGAGGGCCACGCGACAGCCACATGCCCAGAGTTTCTGGAGTTAAGGAAAGGAAGAAGAATCTCGGCAGAGAGGAGACAGCTATGCCCCAAAGGACCAGGAGGAAGCTGAGGAGATGGAGGAAGTGATGAATGAGATGGCCAAGGTGCATGTGGCCGAGTAAGCTCAAGGAAGCGCAATGTAATGGTAAGTAATCTATTTATGATATATCAAAAGTAGTTAAAGATAGCATCTAATTCGAGTCCTCAACTGGAGACCACTCGCCCGGGCTTGTTGATGCCGGTCGCTGGGTGGCTCGTCGGGTAGATTCGTTTTAAGTCGAGTCCTCGACTGGAGACCACTCGCCCGGGCTTGTTGATGTCGGTCGCTGGGTGGCTCGTCGGGTAGATTCGTTTTAAGTCGAGTCCTCGACTGGAGACCACTCGCCCGGGCTTGTTGATGTCGGTCGCCGGGTGGCTCCTCGGGTAGATTCGTTTCAAGTCGAGTCCTCGACTGGAGACCACTCGCCCGGGCTTGTGGATGTCGGTCGCTGGGTGGCTCGTCGGGTAGATTCGTTTTAAGTCGAGTCCTCGACTGGAGACCACTCGCCCGGGCTTGTTGATGTCGGTCGCTGGGTGGCTCGTCGGGTAGATTCGTTTCAAGTCGAGTCCTCGACTGGAGACCACTCGCCCGGGCTTGTTGATGCCGGTCGCTGGGTGGCTCGTTGGGTAGATTCGTTTCAAGTCGGGTCCTCGACTGGAGACCACTCGCCCGGGCTTGTTGATGTCGGTCGCTGGGTGGCTCGTCAGATAGATTCGTTTGGGTTGGTAAGGCTCCAAGAAGAGAAGCCGGTCTGAGGACGTGTTGAGTTCCTCCACCTCCAGGTGAGCTCGGCTCCCTGTTAGGTGTGGAGTTCCTCCCTCCAGGTGAGCTCAACTCCCCGGTAGGTGTGGAGTTTCCTCCACCTCCAAGTGAGCTCGGCTCCCTATTAGGTGTTGAGTTCCTCCACCTTCAGGTGAGCTCGGCTCCCTGTTAGGTGTTGAGTTCCTCCACCTCCAGGTGAGCTCGGCTCCCTGTTAGGTGTTGAGTTCCTCCACCTCCAGGTGAGCTCGGCTCCCTGTTAGGTGTTGAGTTCCTCCACCTCCAGGTGAGCTCGGCTCCCTGTTAGGTGTTGAGTTCCTCCACCTCCAGGTGAGCTCGGCTCCCTGTTAGGTGTTGAGTTCCTCCACCTCCAGGTGAGCTCGGCTCCCTGTTAGGTGTTGAGTTCCTCCACCTTCAGGTGAGCTCGGCTCCCTGTTAGGTGTTGAGTTCCTCCACCTCCAGGTGAGCTCGGCTCCCTGTTAGGTGTTGAGTTCCTCCACCTTCAGGTGAGCTCGGCTCCCTGTTAGGTGTTGAGTTCCTCCACCTTCAGGTGAGCTCGGCTCCCTGTTAGGTGTTGAGTTCCTCCACCTGCAGGTGAGCTCGGCTCCCTGTTAGGTGTTGAGTTCCTCCACCTCCAGGTGAGCTCGGCTCCCTGTTAGGTGTTGAGTTCCCCTACCTCCAGGTGAGCTCGGCTCCCTGTTAGGTGTTGAGTTCCTCCACCTTCAGGTGAGCTCGGCTCCCTGTTAGGTGTTGAGTTCCTCCACCTGCAGGTGAGCTCGGCTCCCTGTTAGGTGTTGAGTTCCTCCACCTCCAGGTGAGCTCGGCTCCCTGTTAGGTGTTGAGTTCCTCCACCTCCAGGTGAGCTCGGCTCCCTGTTAGGTGTTGAGTTCCTCCACCTCCAGGTGAGCTCGGCTCCCTGTTAGGTGTTGAGTTCCTCCACCTCCAGGTGAGCTCGGCTCCCTGTTAGGTGTTGAGTTCCTCCACCTTCAGGTGAGCTCGGTGTAACACCCCAAAAATCGTTGTTCAGCGAAGTAGGCGGAGTGGTAGTGCTGCACTTGAAGCAGGCTAAATTTTCCCTTTCTGCTCTTAGCGCACGATCAGTGGCCTCATCGCGCACGACCGGTGATCGTGCGCCAGCGATCGTGCGTTAATTCAGAAGAGAATCGAGTTCTGTCCCGGACAGTGCGCACGACCATTTCCCTCTTCACGCACGACCACTGACCGTGCGCCTGTGATCGTGCGCCCTGTTTATTCTGCTCCGCGATTTTGAGCGGAGAAGAAGATCGGTCCGTCCAAATCCTTTGGAATCCGATCCAATGGCTAGGATTAGATGTTGGAGGTCTTTAGGGCTGATGAGAGGAGTTGAATCCTCATAATCTCTAAGCCTTTCTCTCTCCAAACCTAGAGAAAGAAGAAGGAGGCAAGGAAGAAGAAGGAGAGATCCCGCCATTGACGGAGCTCCGGAGCTCCGTTTCGCGAGCCGTTTCCAGATTTGGAGAGTGCAGCCCGGTGCGGTCCTTTCCCTCCGTGTGAAATCTTGGATCCATGGCTAAGAAGAACGCTTCTAGGGTAACGATTCTTCCTCCCGAACTTTGGACTTGTATTTGTCCTTTCATTCCTCTTTCTATGCTTGCATGAGGAATCCCTTTCATCAAATGGGTGAAGTGTAGGATTTCCTCAAGTTCTTCGGAACTCCGGGTAGATTGTGTCCGTCCCCGGCATTATTGCATGTAGAAAATCCGGTAGTCGTGCGGATTTAGGCATTTTGTGTGAAGCCTATTCGTGGTCGTGAGCCCGAATCGGTGATGCTTGATTTGCGACATTGCATTTAGGTTAGGCCTAGAATGCGTGCCGGAGAATGACTCCGTGAAATCATCTATAGCAGTGCGGGAAATAAGTATAGGCGTCTTGTGAAGATGCTAACGAAAGCCCCATGCTTTGAGATTGGGTGAAGGCAAACCTTCACCACGAAATTGATGCGGAGCATATTGCACCTCCCTTGTTGAGTATTCGCGAAGCCTAGATCCTTGTGAAGGGGTTAGGTGCGTAGCGTATAATTAGTGTAGCACTTGAAAGTGCTAAACCCTTACGGGCCAAGGTGAAGCCGTACCCGCGTCGTGCGATAGATCGCGACGGTTAGAGCACGGGCAAAGCTAAACCGAACCCGTTTCCATGCAGATCGGTAAGAGGTCCCTTCCTCATGAAAGCCGTGTGATCATGGGAGAGGTCGTGGAAGGTGTCATACCTAAACCGACCAAAAGCTCTTGTTCCCACCTAAGGTTGTGACCCTTAGGGTGGAGTGTTGTGGAATTGATATTATGATTAGCCTCATGCGATTGCTTAGGCGGTTGTGGGGAACCTTCGGGTGAACCCAACCAACATCATGTGCATACCTAGGTTCCCCTCTCTTTTGATGCTCAACCTAGAAGATTGATTGTGCTTGAAACCTCACCTTGTGTAGTTTGCACTTTCTTTTTATTAGTACTTGTTGCTAGTTTGGCTTGCTTGCAGGGTAGAAGCTCCGCCACCCCGGGAAAGGGGTGGGGTCGTTATAATTTGGTCAGCTTTGCTGACCGTTACCTTGTTTGCCACCGCTTGGTGGAATGTTCTTATGCAGGTGCAGGTGAGCCTAGCGGAAAATAGCGGGCGGTGACCCTTTTGCTGAGTTGGCCCTTGAAGGCCAGCCTCTTTTCTGTTTTCCATGTATTGTCGGCCTGCGTGCCGATGTATGTTTAAGGAGTTTTATTACATTTGGTTAAATGTAAGGCCTTAAGGCCGTAACTCTACTTTATGGTTTCATTCCTATGATAGTGGACAGTTCTAAATGTAATGTTTTTAATCAAATGCTTCCGCTTACGTTCAATACTCTCGTGTAGTTGTATTCTTTTCTGTTTATCACCTTTTAACTCCTAGCTAGTGTGGTTTGTATGGCGTGGGGTCCCGGACGGACCCGCTGTTATACTTTTCGTACTGGCAGGGTGTTACAATTTGGTATCAGAGCCTAAGGCGTCGATCCGTAGTTTAGCGAATTCGGGACGAATTCCTTTTAAGGGGTGGTGCGCACGGGTTGTGCATTCACCTAAAACGACAAAAACTAATAAGAATGTCCACTTAGGAATGAAAAAACATACTTGTTTGCGGAACCTGAGCGTTCCATGATTGATGTTTGATATGTTTTGGGTCACTAAATTGTGCTTTGCATGATTATAGGTGACTAGAAGTGCTGCGGGGCAGTCTCGACCCTGTAACACCGCTGAAAGTAGTGGGTCGGCTGAAGTGACAGCGACCACTCCTTCTGCTGAAATGATCAAATTAGTCGCGGAGGCTGTCCTCGCGATGATCAACGCTCAACCCCAAAGGCTGGTCCAGCCTGCTACTCCTACTCCGGATGTGGCCCCTGAGGCTGTAGCTGCAGTAGAACCTGCGGTAGCGCCGAGGGTGGAACGCCAAGTTGCGCAAGTAGTTGCGGGGCGAGCGTGTGACCAACAGTTAAAGCATTTCCTGAGCTTTAATCCTCCTACCTTCTCGGGATCTGAGTCCCCAACGGAGGCAGAAGACTGGTTGTCAAGAGTTAGAAGAACTCTGAGGGCGACAGCGACGGACGAAGCCATGATGGTCACCTTAGCCACTTTCCTTCTTGATGGAGAGGCTGTGCTGTGGTGGGAAGAGCAGGAGCTGCATAAGTTCTGCGGTAGAGATATTACTGAAATCACAATGGCTGAGTTTTCAAAGTCGTTCCTCCAAAGGTTTATCCCCTCTGCCCAGCGCATTGCGTTACAAAACCAGTTCTTGAGGTTGACACAAGGTGATCGCTCCGTTGACGATTACTTGCATGAGTTTACCAGACTGAGTCGCTATGCGGGGTCCTTGGTGGAGGATGAGGAGACAAAGACAAATAAGTTCTATGAAGGGCTTCGGGACGAGTTGAGGCTGCTCCTTGCAGGCCCTATGACGTTTGGCTTACAAGTGATGGTGCAAACTGCCAGATCTTTGGAGTTGGACATGAAGAGGGTACAAGCAAGGGGTGTTGTAAAGAAACCTGAGTTTCATGCGCCGGCCTCTCAGTCCAAGTCGGATTTTAGAAGGAACAAAAGGAAGTTCAAACAGGCGGAACCAGCTCCTTCAAATGTTTCGGGAGCCACGACCGCGCGGACTCCTATTACGTGTTTCACCTGCGGGAAGGTGGAACACAAAGCTGCGGTGTGTCGAAGTGGTCCCCCGAAGGCTGGTAATCGAGCGGTGGATTATGCTCGTGCTGCCGAAAAGGGTAAAGCTGCGGAGTCTTCGGCTTCCCAGCACATTCCGACTCAGCCAAGAGTCTATTCGCTTGGCCAACAAGAAGCTATACGACAAACTGATGTCGTCACAGGTACGAATTAGAAGTTAGCTTTTACAGCTATATATATAATTCATACTGTTGTACGACTATATGCTTTATTTGTGTGCAATTAGGTTTCGTCCTAATTTTCAACTATCCGGCGAGAGCTCTATTTGATACGGGTGCATCGCACTCTTTTCTGTCCGAGGACTTCGTTGTGCGAATCGGAGTGCCGTCTACCTTCGTAGAGGATAGATTGGAAGTAGTGCTACCCAATGGATCTCGAATGAGTGTGGATAGGAAGAGCCGTGTGAAGGTGCGGATCGGAAGTCGGGATTTCGACTTGGAAGCGTCGTTATTACCGTTAGCTGAATTTGATGTGATCTTCGGCATGGACTGGCTCTCGGAGCAGCGGGCATGCATAGATTGCAATACAAAGGAGATCACTCTGGGAAGGAACGCCGAAGGAGAAACCATGTTCGCCGGTATGCGAGGAGCGAGCAAGACGCTGATGTCTGCTCTCCAGGTGGTTAAGGCGGTGAGAAAAGGCGTCGAGTTGTTATTCACCTTGTTGGAGGCTTCAGAGCCAATGCCCAGGTTATGTGATGTCCCAGTTGTAGCGGAGTACGCCGACGTGTTTCCTAACGAACTCCCTGGGGCTCCGCCTCAGCGAGAGATCGATTTCTGTATCGAGTTGGTGCCAGGTGCCAAACCTGTGGCCCGCTCACCGTACCGGATAGCGCCAAAGGAATTGGCAGAGCTGAAGGTTCAATTGCAAGAGCTGCTAGAGCAAGGCTACGTACGTCCAAGTTCATCGCCTTGGAGTGCACCGGTCCTCTTTGTGAAAAAGAAGGACGGGAGCTTGCGTCTATGTATTGATTATCGAGAGCTAAACAAGTTGACCGAGAAGAACCGATATCCGATTCCAAGAATCGATGATCTATTCGACCAACTGGTGGGGTCGACGGTTTACTCCAAGCTGGACCTAAGGTCCGGCTATTACCAACTGCGGATAAGGGAATGTGACATTCCAAAAACAGCGTTCAGTACCCGCTTTGGGCACTATGAGTTCACGGTGATGCCGTTCGGTCTGTCCAATGCACCGTCGGTATTCATGGACTTAATGAACAGGACGTTCCGAGAGTATTTGGATCAATTTGTGATCGTCTTCATCGACGACATTTTGGTATACTCTCAGTCGGAAGAGGAGCATGTAGGGCATCTGCACGCAGTTCTGAGCACCTTAAGGAGGAGTCAGCTATATGCCAAATTCTCCAAGTGCGAGTTTTGGCTACCGTCAGTAGCATTCCTTGGTCATGTCGTTAGTGGAGAAGGAATTGCAGTTGATCCGTCGAAGATAGAAGCGATCCGAGCGTGGCCTTTGTTGAAAAACATAGCGGAAGTCCGAAGTTTCTTAGGACTTGCCGGCTATTATAGGCGCTTTGTGGAAAACTTCTCGAGGATCGCACTTCCTCTCACAAAACTGACTAGGAAGGATCATAAGTTCGTTTGGTCGCCCGAGTGCGCACGAGCTTTTGTAGAGCTGAAGAGCCGTCTGACCACGGTGCCCATTCTATGCTCGCCACAAGGTACGGAAGGCTACGAAATTTATAGCGACGCCTCAGGAAGTGGTTTGGGTTGTGTCCTAGTGCAGTTCAGGAAGGTAATTGCCTACGACTCCCGGCAACTGAAGGTTCACGAGAGGAATTACCCGGTCCATGATTTGGAGCTAGCGGCCGTGGTTTTCGCCCTCAAACTTTGGAGGCATTATTTATATGGCGTGAAGATCGATATCTTTACCGACCACAAGAGCCTCAAGTACTTGCTGGATCAAAGGGAGTTGAATATGCGTCAAAGGAGGTGGATGGAGTTCCTTGGGGACTACACCTTCGACATCAAATATACTCCCGGTAAGGGAAATGTAGTAGCGGACGCGCTGAGTCGTCGGGCTCCCGCTCAAGCAAATTGGATTTTGATGCACAATGAGCGTCTAATCCACGAGCTGGAAGAAATGGAGATCATTTGCATTGATAGGAGAACATCTACTTCAGCATGCTTGAACTGGACGGAGGTTCAATACGACCTTGCCGACCGAGTTCGACAAGCATTGGAGCTGGACGAGAGCATGAAACGCTATAAGGCGGAAACCGTTGAGGGGTTAAACGCTGATTTCTCCTTTGAAGACGACCTTATGTGGAAACCAGAAAGGTTGTGCATCCCAAACGTTGGCACTCTACGGGCGGAGTTGATGTACGAGGCTCATCATACCAAGTACTCAATCCACCCGGGGAGCACTAAAATGTATATGGATATGAAGAAGCTTTTCTGGTGGCCGGGTATGAAGAAAGACATTGCCCTTTACGTGGCCAAGTGTCATACTTGCGCGTTGGTGAAAGCGGAATGTCAACGTCCCGGTGGGTTTCTGAAGTCCTTGCCGATTCCGGAATGGAAGTTTGATGATATTTCGATGGATTTCGTGCACGGATTGCCGAGATCGCAACATGGAAACGACGCCGTCTGGGTGATCGTTGACCGTTTGACAAAGGTATCACACTTCATTCTGAACCGGAAGGATGATTCTGTAGAGAAGCTAGCAAAGCTCTATGTTGATAGTATTGTGAGACTGCACGGTGTCCCTCGTAGCATCGTCAGCGATCGTGACGGGCGTTTCACATCGAAAGATTGGAGGCTTATCCATGAACTGTTGGGCACGAAATTGAAGTTCAGCACGACCTTCCACCCGCAAACGGATGGACAGACCGAGAGAACCAACTGTTGACGCCAGGAAAATCCTGACCTCAAGATTCGGATCAATGCAGCCCGAGGTTACTGATCCTGCGATCCAACTCCACGGCTCTGATAGCTAAAATAGGAGAGAGAAAATGACTAAGCACACCCCAGGTGCTCCAGCAGGGAGGTCCCACCACGTACCCAGAAGCTCCGAAGAGACTTCCCCTCCAAGACCAAAGAATGGCCGAGCAAGGTACGAGGAAGACACCGACTTGGCTAGCAAGCAGGGGTGACGGGCTCAAGAATTCGGAAATGGGGTTCCAGAAGCTCAAGTCCCGGTGCCAATCCAAGTACCCCTGGGGTCCTATTTATAGGAAAACCAAGGGGTAGGGGGGGTTTTATAGCCCACCCCCCGACCCGGCGACTATGGGTTATTCGGCGAGTACCATGCCATAGTCGCCCATCTGGCGAGTATTTGGGGACTGCTCGCACACGCCGGGCCAATACTCGCTAGGTCTTCTGTTTCATGCTCGCCAGCATGGCGAGTATTGGCTGTTTACTCGCCGAGGTCTTCTCCACTTCTGCCTTGAACTGCCGGTCTTTGTGTTGACCTCTTTGACTTTGACTTCTGCCTACCTGGCCTTGGGGGGGTCCACCCTCGGAGAATGAGGGTTGTACACAATCCCCGCTCTTTGCGAGTAACGCAGTTGCTCGGAAAGAATCATCCAACCCTTATTCGAAGAGCAGCCTTATGGGCGAGTATTTAGCTGATAATCGGCATCTCGCTGGTCGACGCTCGAACTCTATAAATAGAGGGGCAAGGGTCTCTGACGGCACGCCCTTTCTGAACTCGCTTAAGATGGTGCGCGACTATGCTGCTGAGGCTAAGGCGGCCATGGCTGGTCTTGTCGGCCTGTTTGATGGTATTTCGCTCCCTCCTCACCCAGATCTTACATCTGGCGACCTTCCATCTTCTAAGAAGAGGAAGAGGCTCGCCCAGAAGAAGAAGAAGAAGGAAAAGAAGAAAGCCGCCGAGGAGGAGGTCGCTGCTCCCTTGGGCGACCAACACCAACAGCTGCTGGATGATCTGGGACTTTCCAATGAGGGCGACTCGCCGGTCACGGAACCTCCTGCTTCTAAGGTCGTCGAGGGGGCGAGCATTCCCGAGACCTCGGCCCAGAATCTGCCGGAGAGTCTCGCTCCTGTGCGAGGTGCGAGTAATATACTCGCCATTGTCAAGTTTTGATTTATTTCGTCTTGCTTTGCAGAGTTAATCGCCCCTTTTCTGTTTTAACAGAGTCGTCTACCCTTGGCGCTCAGGGGGGTCCTCTGGACGTAGCTCCTCTGAGGTCGTCGCCCATGGTCTCGCCTCGGGGTGGAGGTCGCTCAGGGCGAGTTCTTCACAGCTCCTCGCTGGAGAAGAGGCCGATGAGCGAGCAACAAGCTCTTTTGGCGAGCATCGTGCCTCCGCCTCCACCGCCTTTTCAACCTGTAGAGACGGCGAGCAGCTCGCAGCTGCCCGCAGGTGGACTTCCGCCACCTCCTCCGTTTCCTCCTTCTGCTACCCTTCAGGGCGATCAGCGCCCTTCGACTTTTACTGTACCTTCGACTCACCAGGGCGAATCCTCGCGCCGTGGCGGGGCTGGGGGCTCTTCGGGCTTCTTCGCTCCCAGAGGGGGAGGGCGACCAGGCGATAATCGCGGTCGGGGGAACGCGCCTCCCAGCCGGGATCCGGCGATTGGGGGCTCTTCGCGGTGAGACGACCATCATCGCAGCATATCTCCTCGCCGGGCAAGGGTCTCTCCTCGCCGTCGTTCACGCAGTCCTAGGCCAGGTATTTGGTCGTCATTTTCAATAGTCGCTACTGTCTTTACCTCGCTTTTTGCTTCGTCATCTAAGTTCTAACACTCTTACCTTTTTTGGCAGCTCGCGCCCATACCCCCATTGGAGCCTTGATCGACGCGGTCGGACTTCCTTCTCGCGAGTACCAGGAGAGGGCAACTCGCGCAATTCTGGAGCTGGAGTCCAAGCTGGAGCGCCTGGCGATTTGTGAGCCTCATCGCCGTCTGTCCGAGGTTGAATCGCGAGTTGAGCGCCTGGCGAGCTCTGACGCTCATCGTCGTTTGACCGAGCTGGAGGTGCGAGTATCGCGGCTGGAAGAGTTCGATACTC
This sequence comes from Dactylorhiza incarnata, assembly GCA_033032865.1. Taxonomy (NCBI): domain Eukaryota; kingdom Viridiplantae; phylum Streptophyta; class Magnoliopsida; order Asparagales; family Orchidaceae; genus Dactylorhiza; species Dactylorhiza incarnata. Next base: position 912,132 of record JAWHQI010000383.1, read on the forward strand.
GCCTGGCTGGTGCAGAATCTCGTCTTCATACGGTTGGCGACCTGGAGCGCAGACTGGCGAGGATCGAGCATCGCCAACAGCTGCATCATGACGAGTTGGTGGGGATGCGCGCGAGCATGGGCTCGGCTGGTCGGCTGGCGAGGATCGAAGACCAACTGCGTCAGGGCGAGGACGCGATGTCTCTGGCCTTTGAGCACTTCAAGCGTGCTCGCAGCATGGGCTTCGTTGGGCGACATCCTCAGCCTCCGGACTTTCAAGCGAATCTCCAAGCACCTCCCTAGACGCTGCTTTCTCTCCATTTTTCTTCTTTCTACGCTATGTCGCCTTTTGGCGAGTAGCTCTGTACTGCTGAACTATTGCCTGATTTGATGTAATATTACTTCGGCGAGTATTAGAAAACTCGTCGTCTACTACTTGTTCTGCCTTCTTCTTTCTGTGATGGATTTTATCTTGATTTTTTCTCTATCTTCTTTTATTTTGGCGAGTAGTTACCTGTTCCTCGCCTTATGCATAGCGAGCTTTTTCCGCGCCTTTCCTTGCAGGTCTTCTCGCTTAGGAGGTCGATTTCTTGCTGACGCGCGTGGCTGAGTTGGCGATTACAACGTAATACTCGCCACCCCCTTATTCCTAATCGCGCCGTCGTGCTCGATACGCCAAGCTACCCGACCACTATAAATAGGGGGGGTGGGTGAGTCTTAAATACGCTTTTGGCGATCTTCTGAGCTCTCGCGCGAGTATCTTCCGTCTCCCTTTCCTCTTCGTGCTTTCTTGGATACTCGCCTTTCTTCCCTTCCTTCAAAAGATGGCCGATGAGGCGACCATCCGGCGTGCCAATCACGCCCAGAACTTTGCGGCGACCACCTTCAAGAAGTCGATCACGACTGAGAAGGAGTTGGAGGTCGTCAGGGCGAAGTATCTCCCGCCCGGGTACATCGCCAGGCTTCCTCGCCAGGGAGAACGACTAAATTCCATTCTGGGTGATGGGCGAGTATTCCCTACTCGCCACTTCGAGGTGGGCCTGCGACTACCACTGTGGACGGAGTTCTCCCAGATACTCCGCTACTTTGGGATAGTCCCTGCCCAGATCAACCCTAACGGGGTGGCGATGATCGTGGGCTTCCTCTGCTATTTGCGCGACCAGGGGATCGCCTTCGACCTTTCCGTCTTTCGGCGAGTATTCAACTTTATGGCGACAGGCGAGGGCGTCATCTTCTTCTGCAGCCATGTCTGCACGCTGGTCGGCACCGCGAACAAGAATCATCGCTGGGGAGAGCGATTAGTCGTCATTTCTGGCGACTTTCAAGCGATCCCCGACAAATCCTTCCAGCCACCGGAGAGCGTCTTCGGGACTTCCTTCCTAAGCGAGGGTGGCGGGAAGCTGCTCGAGTCCTTCAAGAATCGCCGTCTTGATGTGGTGCACTGGAGGAGGCGAGTAGATGAGCTCGCCGAGGTTTTCGTAGGCGAAGGTAATCTACTGTGCGAGTATTCGCAATACTCGTTCTTCGTCTTCCACTTGGCGACTAACTGGATTTATCACTTCTCTTCCTACAGCAGTCCACGTCCTGCCGCGCGAGCTTCTTCCCGCGGTGGTGAAGACGACTACTTCCACCCAGGGAGGCACAGGGACCTCTTCTCGCGGGGATGGGGCCTACTCGCCCATCGACTTGTCGCCGGGAGGTGATGAGACCCTGGTCGCCGGCGAAGGCTCTGGGCCGCTGAAGAAGCGGAAGGAGAGGGGCGAGCACTCCGAGCCCTCGAGGAAGAAGAAGGAGCTCGCCCACAAGGATAAGGGCAAGAAGGCGGATCCTTCTGAGGCCGGCGAGCCCTATACCCACCCAAACTTCAACTTGGGTGTTCGTGGCGAGGACGCCTATGGACGCCGTCTAGTCGCCTGGTCAGAGGGCGACCATGTGGTGTCCCTGAGCTCCAACCTCCCGCCCTGGTCAGAGGACTGGGAGGATCAAGGCGAGGCTTTTGACGTGCTCCACGCCGTCTATGGTCGCGAGGACGCGGAGAGGCTGCGGGAGGAATCCTCCGAGTATCTGGCGCACCAAACCTCGCGATCCCTGCTGCGATCTGCCGAGCTGGCTCATTCGACGGCGAGGAGGTTGCTGGAGTACGAGGAGACCATCCGGATCAGTACAAAGAAGATGATCGCCATGGGGCTCAAGGCGAAGGAGCATGAGGTACTCGCTTCTCTTTGATACTCGCCTCCGGGATAGTCGCTCCTTTGCCGAATAACTTACTAACTTTGTGTCTTCTTGCTTTTGAAGGTCGCCGAGGTGGAGATGGCGACAAAGATGTCCCAGCTGGAGAAGGAGCTGGAGGATACTCGGCAAACCTTGGAGGCCGCCCAGGTGCGAATCGCTGAGCTGGAAACTCGGCCTGCCGAGCAACGGCCAGCGGTGGCGGGCCCCTCTAGGGTCGGTAAGCAGATTCGGATGCATGGCGACGACATGCCGCGAGTTCGCCGAGAGATCGCACGAGCTACGGGGACCGTCATCCTGAGTCAGCTGAAGGCAGATGATCTCCTGAAGCCGGCCGCAATGGAGTTGAGGGTGGAGGACATCATCCCGGCGCTGCTCGCCGAGGAGTCCTCCTCCCCTTTGCGAGCATCCTCGCCGCCGTCCAGTGATGCCGAGTATGACGACTCTGAGGAGGATGAAGATGATGATGCTGATGATGGCGACGATGATGGGGGCGACGAGCCAGATGTAGACATTTTGGGCGAGGACGTCGCCTAGTCGCCTGGGCTCCCTTTTTGCTCGCCCGGCGACCTTTTGTAAACATCTTGAAGATTCTTTTGTAATTTATACCAGATATAAAAAAGAAAAAAGGGACAAGATTTCGCTCGCCTGTTTCTTCTGCCTTACTTCCTGTCTTGAATGTCGCTTAGGCTCTTAGGCTCGAGGCGAGGTTGAGTGCTCGATAGGCTCTTAGGCTCGAGGCGGGAGTGAATGCTCGCGCCTGCATACTCGCACCTGCATGCTCGCATGTGTATACTCACACGTGTATACTCGCACCTGTATACTCGCACATCATGCTCGCACATGTATACTCGCACATCATGCTCGCACATGTATACTCGCCTAGGTACTCGCGTATGTATACTCGCACTCTTCAATATCTCCCTTGGTGGAGTCGAGCTGTGGAGGCGACTTGGAGGGTTCCGAAGGACACATGCTCTCAAGGCCTCGCTCTGTACCTGGTGAAGAGTTCATCAGACTCGTTCAATAAATTTTGAAGGGGAAAGAGATAGGGAAGGGCAGTTGGGGAGGCCTGGGGGGACACATCTTCCCGTGGCCTCCGTCCTACTTGGATGCCGGAACGTCGACGAAGAGTGACGTTGAGTAGGGAATGACGGTCGGGGAGATCCAAGGGGATACACCCTCCCGAGGTCTCCATCCTTTGGCCGGTCGAATCGATCACTTCCCTTCTCAAGTTGGAGTATCGGCTTCCAGACTTTACCCTAGTAATCTCTACAGCCGGATGAGAAATGCAGTCGGTGGGAACCGCGGCCAACATGCAAGGGGGGAGCTGATCTCGACCGTCATTGCAGAGGCTTGGTCTTAAGGGAACGCACATCCGAGGCACTGTCCCATCATCCGTTCTGAGTTTTTACAAGGGTCAAGTCGGAGGCTCGTCTTCCCACCTGCGGCGGCGAATGTTGATGTAGGACGACGTCAAGCAGGGAGTGGCAGTCGGGGAGATCCAAGGGGACACACCATCCCGAGGCCTCCATCCTACTTGGATGCTGGATGTGGATCGGACCTGCTTCCTGTTGCTCACTGAGTTTAGCAAGGAGTTAAGCACACTTTAGGCACAATAACTCATATGATCTAACACAATAATTTAGAAAATGAAATGCTTTGCTGTGAGCTTTTTAGCTCTCGAGGGTACACGACGCCTTTTTTCAAGGGTTCCCTGAGCTAGTGAAATCGATCATCCCTTCGCCGAATCGGAAGGTCGGCGTCCAGACTTCTTCCTGGTAATCTCTACAGTCGGACGAGAAATGCAGTCGGTGGGAACCGCGGCCAACATGCAAGGGGGGAGCTGATCTCGGCTGTCATTGCAGAGGCTTGGTCTTAAGGGAACGCACACCCGAGGCACTGTCCCATCATCCGTTCTGAGTTTTTATGAGGGTTAAGTCGGAGGCTCATTTTCCAACCTAACGTGGAGATTGACTTCACCTGACTTCTTTATTATGAAAACTTTGTTGATGCGAAAGAAGCTGCCTCGTCCCATGTTTCAGGGAGATGCAGATTTTATTCAAAGAAATGAATTTACAGGGATGGGGTATACACATTCCCCCACAGGGATAAAACCTTTTCAGGTCATCGCCGCTCCAGGTGCTCCCTAGCAGCTCGCCTTCCTGGTTCTGCAAGCGGTATCCTCCTGTTAGGAGTGCTTCCTGGATGATGAAAGGTCCTTCCCAATTCGGATTGAGCTTCCCGACGGCGGCGGACCTTCCTGCTGCGTCCACCTTCTTCAGGACCAGGTCACCTGCTTGGAAGTGCTTGAGGCGGACATTTTTGTCAAAATGTTTCGCCATTCGGCGCTTGATTTCCTCTTGCCTGACTGAAGCTAAATCTCGGAGTTCCTCGATGTAGTCGAGAGATAGCCTCTGAACCTCTTCGTTCTCTAGTCGCCATTCTTCGGTTCCGTCTTCCGCGGCTACCACCCTTGGGCTTCTGACTTCGAACTCTACTGGAATGAGAGCTTCCGACCCGTGAGAGAGTTTGAACGGCGTTTCCCCTGTGGCTGAGCTAGGAGTGGTTCTCAAAGCCCACAGGACCGAGGGGAGCTGGTCTGCCCAGTTACCTCTTAGGTTCTCCACCTTCTTCTTCAGTAGGTTGATGATCAGCTTGTTGGCGGCCTCTACCTGGCCATTGCTCCTTGGGTGATGTACGGAGGCGAATCGAAGATCGGTTCCTAGCTGCCTGAAAAAATCCTCCAGCTCCAAGCTGGCAAACTGGGGACCGTTGTCGGTGATGATGGCGAGAGGGATCCCGAATCTGCAGACGATCTCTCCCCAGATGAAGTTCTTCACGACTTGAGAGGTGGTCTTGGCCAATGCTTTGGCTTCGATCCATTTGGAGAAGTAGTCGATCATGACGAGAACGAACTTTCTCTGACCGCTTGCTTGTGGGAAAGGGCCGATCAAGTCCATCCCCCAGATGGCGAACGGTCATGGGGAGATGATCGATCGGAGCTGCTGGGCTGGCTGCAACTGAAGGGGGGCGAAGAGCTGGCACTTTTGGCACTTTTTCGAGAAGATCTCAGCATCCTTTCGGATAGTAGGCCAGAAGTAACCATGCCTCAAGACCCTTTGCTCCAAAGTGCGAGTCCCAGAATGACTTCCACACTCTCCCGAGTGGATCTCTTCCAATACTCGGGGTACTTCATCTTCAGAAACGCATCTGGCCAGGGGACCCGAGATGGTTTTACGGTACAGCTCTCCATCTTGCAGGAGGTAGTACGCCGCCTTGTACCGAAACCTTCTTTGATCCCTTTCGTCTGCTGGGAGCTGACCGCTGGCCAGGAATGCCACAAAGGAATCCATCCACGAGGGGCGTTGCTCGATCTCCATCATCTCTCCCTCCTCAATGGACGGGTGGAATAATTCGGTGATAGTTCCTCCGGCCCTCGGCCCATACTTGGCGAGGCGATCTGCTGCCGAGTTCTCCTCTCTTGGCACATGCTCGACGAAGAAGGACTGGAAGCCTCCAATCAGTCCTTTCACTTTTACCAAGTACTTCTGCAGGATGGTGTCGCGCACCTCGAACTCGCCTCGAATCTGCGACGCGACCACCATTGAGTCCGTGAAAGCCCGGACATCACGGATCCCCAGCTCCTTGGCAAGGCGCAAGCCTGCCACTATGGCCTCGTATTCTGCCTGGTTGTTTGTGACGGGGAAGAGGATCTCGACGGCTTGCTCGATCCTTGTTCCCTGTGGGCTGACGAGCACGATGCCCACCCCCACAGAACTTTTGCCCGAAGCTCCATCAACAAACATCTTCCAAGGGATTGGGTTGAGCACCTCTTCTCCGGGTTCCGCTTCCACCGAGAAGTCAGCCAGGAAGTCTGCTACTGCCTGGGCCTTGATCGCCACTCGGGGGGAGAAGGAAATGTCGAACTCGCTGAGTTCTACCGACCATTTCGCCAACCTCCCTGAATGCTCCACTCCATCTAGGACATTGCGGAGAGGATGATCAGTTACCACTCGGATGGAGTGAGCCTGAAAATAAGGCCGGAGCTTCCGCGCCGACACCACCAAGGCGAAGGCAAGCTTCTCCAGGATTGGATACTTCAGCTCCGCCTTCTTCAGCACCCGGCTGACATAGTAGATAGGTAGCTGCTTCCTCCCCTCTTCTCGGACCAAGATGGAGCTAACTGCCTCTGCTCCCACTCCCAGGTAGATGAGCAGGTCTTCGCCTTCTTTCGGGCTCTGGAGGAGAGGTGTCTGAGTCAACTGCTCCTTCAGCTTTCCGAATGCTATCTCGCATCCCTCGGTCCATTCGAAGCTTTCGGTTTTGCGGAGCGTCTTGAAGAACGGAGAGCACTTCTCTCCGGCTTTTGAGAGGAAGCGGCTAAGTCCCTCCAGCCTTCCTGTCAACCTTTGGACTTCCTTCATCGTCTTCGGGGACGGCATTTCTAGGATCGCCTTAACCTTGTCGGGGTTAGGCTCTACTCCCATCGGGGTTAGGAGATGTCCTAGGAACTTCCCCCTTCCTGCTCCGAAGACGCACTTCGTCGGATTGAGCCTCATCTTGAACCTCCTCAACGTTTCAAAGGTCTCCACCAGATCGGCTATGTGTTCCTGGACGTTCTTGCTTTTGATCAAGAGGTCGTCCACGTACACTTCCAGGTTCCTCCCCTTTTGCCCCTTGAAGATGTGGTCCATCATCCGCTGGTAGGTGGCTCCCGCATTCTTCAAACCGAAGGGCATCATCTTGTAGCTGTAGCAGCCGTCGTCGGTGATGAAGGAGACATCGCGGCAATCGGGGGGATGCATCCGGATCTGGTGATATCCTGAAAACGCATCAAGGAAACTCATCACAGAAAAACCGACGGCTGAATCAACCAGCGCGTCGATTCGAGGCAAGGGATAACAATCCTTCGGGCAGCTTTTATTCATTAAGGAAAAATCCACACACATTCTCCAGCCTCCCCCCGCCTTTGTCACCATTACAACATTAGAGACCCAGCCTGGGTACTGGATCTCCGACACAAAACCTGCATCTAGCAGTTTTTTAACCTCCTCCTTAATTGGCTTGGCGAGGATGGTGGCGGTTCTTCTCTTCTTTTGGCGGACGGGCTGGACAGAGGGATCCAGGTTGAGGCGATGACATGCAACCTCAGGGTCGACTCCTGACATCTCGGCGGCATTCCAAGCGAAGATGTCGACGTTCTTTTGCAGACACGCCGCCATCTCGATCTTCTCCTCGGTCTTCAGCGACCCGCCAATCTTCAGCAACCCAGGCACTCCTGCTGCGGAGAGTACCTCGATTTCTTCCACTTCCTCTGCCACCTCCAGCCTGGCCGGGCTCTCCAACACTCTCCCGAACTCCTCCGCGTCAGCCATCCAGCTGATGGTACTGACGGCGGTAAGATAGCATTCCCTGGCGGCTCTTGGATCGCTCCTGATCCTCACCTGGACGTCTCCTTTACAGTACTTCAAGCACTGATGGTAGGAGGATGGGACGGCCTTGAAGGTGTTGAGAATCGGCCTCCCAAAGATGGCTCTGTAGCAGCTCGGGGCGTCGACGATGATGAATCGACAGTTGATGGAGGTGCCACCGAGTGTTACCAGGAGATCTGCTCCTCCTTCCACTTCCTTCTTCTCTCCGGAGAAGCCGAAGAGGGGACCATCAGATGCTCGAACTCTGGCAGCTTCGACTCCCAGTCCGTCAAACGTCCCCTTGAAGATGACGTTTACAGAGCTACCGTTGTCGATCAGAATTCGATCAACGGTGAAGTCCTCCATCGCGGCCTGAATTACGAGGGCATCATGGAAGGGATTCTCGTTCCCTAGCATGTCCTCCTCGGAAAAAGTAATCTCCTCCATCGGGGGTGGTGCTTGCGAGGTCGAGGCGACACTCCTGCGGTAGATCTGATGAAGGCTCCCCTTGCGGGAAGCCTCCAGCCCTGCTCCCCCATGGATTACTCCAACTCGGCCTCCCTGGCCCAGGTCTCCCCGGCCTCCCTGGTCGACCCGATCCTCGTTCCTCCTGCGAACGACTGCGGCCTGCCCTGCCTGTGGCTCGGCAGGGGCCTCTATCCTCCTCTGCTCTCCTCCAGCCTCTCCTGCTGCCAGCCTCCTCCGGGCTTCCCAAAAGTCTGGGCAGGCAGCCATGGCATGTCCCGCCACCTGGTGGAAGTCGCAGTAGAGGGGAACCTCTTCTGCCTGACGCCTCCTAGGCTTCTGCTTCTTCCTTCCTTGACGGCGGCCTCGCCCGGCTACCGACATTGCTTCATCTCTTCTCCTCTCCTGACGCCTCTCTGGCTGGCGAAAGGGCCTTCTTTCCGGGGACCTCCCCCTTTGGTCTTGACGCTGGTGCCGTCCAGCCGGCCTCCTAGGTGGCCGGTTGACGGGGACCTGGTAGCGTCTTCCCTCCTCCTGACGCTCAGGGGATTCAACGGGCCTTCTCTCCACGATCCTCCCGGTTTCCTTCCTCCTGAGCTCCTCCTTCTTTTTCTCCTCTTGTCGCTCTGGCCACTTCCTTTCCTCCCTTCGGGGCTCCTCCCTCTTCCTTTTTCCAGGGATCTCATCCCTCTCTCCACGATCGCCCCTGGTCACCCGCGCCAACCTTGCCAAGAAGTCGGGGTTGGAGGCTTCTCCCCGGACAAATTTATTGGCCCTCTGAATGAGGTTGTCGTAGGAGTAGGGAGGATTCTCACTGAGTTCCAACTTGAAGAGGCCTTGACTGATGCCGAATGTCAGGGCCAGCAACAGGATGTTGCTATCTACCTCCTGGATTTGCAGAACCTCCTCCTGGAAGCGTTCGATGTAAGGTCCCAATGCCTCATCTGGCCCTTGCACGAGGTAGAACAGGGTCGTGGCCTCCTTCTTTAGCTTCCGTGCCGTGTCGAACCGGGTCGTCAGCCCACGACACAGGTCTTCGAAGCAGTAGATTGAGCCTGCGGGCAACTGATGGAACCAGTCTCAGGCCTTTGCGCGGAAGGTAATGGCAAACAACCTGCACTTGAAGGCGTCCGACATGGTTCAGATAGAGACTATATCCTCAAACCATTGGATGTGCCTGACGGGGTCCTCTTTTCCCGAATAGTAGTTCAAGGCAGGGTCCCTGAACCCCTCTGGCACTGGCGCGGCGAGAATCTCCTCGCAGAAGGGGCTCCTCCCTCCTGCCCGGCGAGTATCACCACCATACTCGCCATATGGGCGAGTATCCGGGTACCTCCCCTGCTCGCACGGCTCGCGGAAGCGAATACCTTGCGAGGTTGGCTGGTAGAATTGCGACCTCCTTGGTCGCTCGGTTTCATCTTCCATGTGCTCCTTTCCTGCTCGCCGAGGGGGACTCCCTCCCTCGGACGGAACTGGGCGATGCGGCGAGGTCGCAGTGACCTCGGCGCGCGGCTGAAGCGCTGCTCGCATGGCTCCCTCCATGCGCTGCGCGAAGGCTTCGAAAACCTCCAGCGTTACGAACCTGCCAGCCCCCGTCGAGTTGCCGACCTCCTCCTCATGGTCGCCACCTACGACCATCTCGCCTTCTTACTGAACTTTCTTCCAACGACTACGGTCCACGCTCACCGCACCAAAGTGTTGACGCCAGGAAAATCCTGACCTCAAGATTCGGATCAATGCAGCCCGAGGTTACTGATCCTGCGATCCAACTCCACGGCTCTGATAGCTAAAATAGGAGAGAGAAAATTACTAAGCACACCCCAGGTGCTCCAGCAGGGAGGTCCCACCACGTACCCAGAAGCTCCGAAGAGACTTCCCCTCCAAGACCAAAGAATGGCCGAGCAAGGTACGAGGAAGACACCGACTTGGCTAGCAAGCAGGGGTGACGGACTCAAGAATTCGGAAATGGGGTTCCAGAAGCTCAAGTCCCGGTGCCAATCCAAGTACCCCTGGGGTCCTATTTATAGGAAAACCAAGGGGTAGGGGGGTTTTTATAGCCCACCCCCCGACCCGGCGACTATGGGTTATTCGGCGAGTACCATGCCATAGTCGCCCATCTGGCGAGTATTTGGGGACTGCTCGCACACGCCGGGCCAATACTCGCTAGGTCTTCTGTTCCATGCTCGCCAGCATGGCGAGTATTGGCTGTTTACTCGCCGAGGTCTTCTCCACTTCTGCCTTGAACTGCCGGTCTTTGTGTTGACCTCTTTGACTTTGACTTCTGCCTACGTGGCCTTGGGGGGTCCACCCTCGGAGAATGAGGGTTGTACACCAACAGGACTATGGAAGATATGCTCCGAATGTGCGCTCTAGATTTTGGAAAGAGGTGGGAAGATCATCTCTATATGATCGAGTTCGCCTACAATAATAGCTACCAAGCCAGTATAAAGATGGCTCCCTTCGAAGCCCTCTATGGTAAGAAGTGTCGTACGCCGTTGTCTTGGGCAGAAACGGGCGATACTAAGCTATTAAAGCGAAAGGATGTTGAGGAAGCAACTTCGACGATCCGGACTATACGTGAAAGGCTATTGGTTGCCCAGGATAGGCAAGCAAAATATTTCAACGCCAAGCATAGGAACCTAGAGTTTGCCGTCGGTGACCGGGTTTACTTGAAGATCAAACCGTTCAAAGGGGTATCAAGGATCCGACGCTTGAAAAAGCTCAGTCCAAGGTACTTAGGACCGTTTGAGATCGTGGAGCGTGTTGGTGATGCGGCTTATCGGCTTGCACTATCTGCAGAGCTGAGCGGTCTGCACGACGTGTTTCACATTTCAGTGTTGAGGAAGGCAGTGCAAGAGCCTACTCATATCGTTGCGGTCGGCAAAGTTCCGGTTGATAGTGGGTTGTCGACGAAAGTCAAGCCCTTACGCATTGAAGATACCGAAGTAAAGCAGCTGCGGAACAAGTCCATTCGGATGGTAAAAGTCCGGTGGGATAATTGCGGCCGAGAGGAGCTCTCTTGGGAGAGAGAGCAAACGATGCTTGCGGAGTACCCCGAGCTATTTCTCTCAGGTAAAATATATCTGTAATTCTTGCTATTTCTGTTTTATAAATTTCGGGACGAAATTCTTTTAAGGGAGGTGGAGTTGTAACACCCCAAAAATCGTAGTTCAGCGAAGTAGGCGGAGTGGTAGTGCTGCACTTGAAGCAGGCTAAATTTTCCCTTTCTGCTCTTAGCGCGCGATCATTGGCCTCATCGCGCACGACCGGTGATCGTGCGCCAGCGATCGTGCGTTAATTCAGAAGAGAATCGAGTTCTGTCCCGGACAGTGCGCACGACCATTTCCCTCTTCGCGCACGACCACTGACCGTGCGCCTGTGATCGTGCGCCATGTTTATTCTGCTCCGCGATTTTGAGCGGAGAAGAAGATCGGTCCGTCCAAATCCTTTGGAATCCGATCCAATGGCTAGGATTAGATGCTGGAGGTCTTTAGGGCTGATGAGAGGAGTTGAATCCTCATAATCTCTAAGTCTTTCTCTCTCCAAACCTAGAGAAAGAAGAAGGAGGCAAGGAAGAAGAAGGAGAGATCCCGCCATTGACGGAGCTCCGGAGCTCCGTTTCGCGAGCCGTTTCCAGATTTGGAGAGTGCAGCCCGGTGCGGTCCTTTCCCTCCGTGTGAAATCTTGGATCCATGGCTAAGAAGAACGCTTCTAGGGTAACGATTCTTCCTCCCGAACTTTGGACTTGTATTTGTCCTTTCATTCCTCTTTCTATGCTTGCATGAGGAATCCCTTTCACCAAATGGGTGAAGTGTAGGATTTCCTCAAGTTCTTCGGAACTCCGGATAGATTGTGTCCGTCCCCGGCATTATTGCATGTAGAAAATCCGGTAGTCGTGCGGATTTAGGCATTTTGTGTGAAGCCTATTCGTGGTCGTGAGCCCGAATCGGTGATGCTTGATTTGCGACATTGCATTTAGGTTAGGCCTAGAATGCGTGCCGGAGAATGACTCCGTGAAATCATCTATAGCAGTGCGGGAAATAAGTATAGGCGTCTTGTGAAGATGCTAACGAAAGCCCCATGCTTTGAGATTGGGTGAAGGCAAAACTTCACCACGAAATTGATGCAGAGCGTATTGCACCTCCCTTGTTGAGTATTCGCGAAGCCTAGATCCTTGTGAAGGGGTTAGGTGCGTAGCGTATAATTAGTGTAGCACTTGAAAGTGCTAAACCCTTACGGGCCGAGGTGAAGCCGTACCCGCGTCGTGCGATAGATCGCGACGGTTAGAGCACGGGCAAAGCTAAACCGAACCCGTTTCCATGCAGATCGGTAAGAGGTCCCTTCCTCATGAAAGCCGTGTGATCATGGGAGAGGTCGTGGAAGGTGTCATACCTAAACCGACCAAAAGCTCTTGTTCCCACCTAAGGCTGTGACCCTTAGGGTGGAGTGTTGTGGAATTGATATTATGATTAGCCTCATGCGATTGCTTAGGCGGTTGTGGGGAACCTTCGGGTGAACCCAACCAACATCATGTGCATACCTAGGTTCCCCTCTCTTTTGATGCTCAACCTAGAAGATTGATTGTGCTTGAAACCTCACCTTGTGTAGTTTGCACTTTCTTTTTATTAGTACTTGTTGCTAGTTTGGCTTGCTTGCAGGGTAGAAGCTCCGCCACCCCGGGAAAGGGGTGGGGTCATTATAATTTGGTCAGCTTTGCTGACCGTTACCTTGTTTGCCACCGCTTGGTGGAATGTTCTTATGCAGGTGCAGGTGAGCCTAGCGGAAAATAGCGGGCGGTGACCCTTTTGCTGAGTTGGCCCTCGAAGGCCAGCCTCTTTTCTATTTTCCATGTATTGCCGGCCTGCGTGCCGATGTATGTTTAAGGAGTTTTATTACATTTGGTTAAATGTAAGGCCTTAAGGCCGTAACTCTACTTTATGGTTTCATTCCTATGATAGTGGACAGTTCTAAATGTAATGTTTTTAATCAAATGCTTCCGCTTACGTTCAATACTCTCGTGTAGTTGTATTCTTTTCTGTTTATCACCTTTAAACTCCTAGCTAGTCTGGTTTGTATGGCGTGGGGTCCCGGCCGGACCCGCTGTTATACTTTTCGTACTGGCATGGTGTTACACTCGGCTCCCCAGTAGGTGTTGAGTTCCTCCACCTCCAGGTGAGCTCGGCTCCCTGTTAGGTGTTGAGTTCCTCCACCTTCAGGTGAGCTCGGCTCCCTGTTAGGTGTTGAGTTCCTCCACCTCCAGGTGAGCTCGGCTCCCTGTTAGGTGTGGAGTTCCTCCACCTCCAGGTGAGCTCGGCTCCCTGTTAGGTGTTGAGTTCCCCTACCTCCAGGTGAGCTCGGCTCCCTGTTAGGTGTGGAGTTTCCTCCACCTCTAGGTGAGCTCGGCTCCCTGTTAGGTGTGGAGTTTCCTCCACCTCCAGGTGAGCTCGGCTCCCTGTTAGGTGTTGAGTTCCTCCACCTCCAGGTGAGCTCGGCTCCCTGTTAGGTGATGAGTTCCTCCACCTTCAGGTGAGCTCGGCTCCCTGTTAGGTGTTGAGTTCCTCCACCTTCAGGTGAGCTCGGCTCCCTGTTAGGTGTTGAGTTCCTCCACCTCCAGGTGAGCTCGGCTCCCTGTTAGGTGTTGAGTTCCTCCACCTCTAGATGAGCTCGGCTCCCTGTTAGGTGTTGAGTTCCTCCACCTTCAGGTGAGCTCGGCTCCCTGTTAGGTGTTGAGTTCCTCCACCTGCAGGTGAGCTCGGCTCCCTGTTAGGTGTTGAGTTCCTCCACCTCCAGGTGAGCTCGGCTCCCTGTTAGGTGTTGAGTTCCTCCACCTCCAGGTGAGCTCGTGTAACACCCCAAAGATCGTGGTTCAGCGAGGTAGGCGGGATGGTGGTGTTGCGCTCGGGATAGGCTCAAGATTCCAGATCAGGTCAATGCGCACGACCATTGTCCTCTTAGCGCACGACCAGTGAGCGTGCGCCAATGATCGTGCGTAACCCGCAAAGAATCGGAGTTCTGTCTCGTCTTATGCGCACGACCATTGTCCTCTTCGCGCACGACCACTGATCGTGCGCCAGCGACCGTGCGTTAATTCAGAAGAGAATCGAGTTCTGTCTTGGACAGTGTGCACGACCATTTCTCTCTTCGCGCACGACCACTGACCGTGCGCCTGTGATCGTGCGCCCTGTTTATTCTGTTCCGCGATTTTGAGCGGAGAAGAAGATCGGACCGTCCAAATCTTTTGGGATTTGATCCAACGGCTGGGTTTTGTTGCGGGAGACCCTTAAGGCTGATGAGAGGGGGTTAAACCTCATATTCTCTAAGCCATTCTCTCTCCAAACCCTAGAGAAAGAAGGAGGAGCCAAGGAAGAAGAAGGGAGATTCCGCCATTGACGGAGCTCCGGAGCTCCGTTTCGCGAACCGTTTCCAGATCTGGAGAGTGCAGCCCGGTGCGGTCATTTCACTCCGTCTAGAATCTCGGATCCATGGTGAAAAAGAACGCTCCTAGGGTAACGATTTCTTCTCCCGTCGTTTGGACTTGTCTTTTGTCCTCTCCTTCGTTTCTCTATGCTTGCATGAGGGATCCCTTTCACCAAATGGGTGAAGTGTAGGATTCTCTCAAGTTCTCCGGAACTCCGGGTCGATTGTGTCCGTCCCCGGCATATTGCATGTAGAAAATCCGGTAGTCGTGCGGATTTAGGCATTTTGTGTGAAGCCTATTCGTGGCCGTGAGCCCAAATCGGTGATGCTTGGATTGCGACGTTGCATTTAGGTTAAGCCTAGAATGCGTGCCGGAGAATGACTCCGTGAAATCATCTATAGTAGTGCGGGATTTAAGTGTAGGCGTCTTGTGAAGATCCTAACGAAATCCCCATGCTTTGAGATTGGATGAAGGCAAACCTTCACCGCGAAATTGGTGCGGAGCGTTTTATACCTCCCCTTTTTGAGTATTTGTGAAGCCTAGATCCTTGTGAAGGGATTAGGTGCGTAGCTTATATTGTGTAGCACTTGAAGGTGCTAAACCCTTACAGGCCGAGGCGAAGCCGTACCCGCGTCGTGCGACAGATCGCGACGATTAGAGCACGGGCAAAGCTAAACCGAACCCGTTTCCATGCAGATCGGTAAGAGGTCCCTACCTCATGTAGCCGTGTGATCATGGGAGAGGTCGTGGAAGGTGGTTTACCTAGACCGACCAAAAGCTCTTTTTCCCACATATGGCGATGGCCCTTATGGTGGAGTGTTTGTGGAATTGATGTTGTTAGCCTCATGCGGTTGTTTAGGCGGTTGCGGGGAACCTTCGGGTGAACCCAACCAACATCATGTGCATACCTAGGTTCCCTCCTTTTTGATGCTCAACCTAGAAGATTGAATGTGCTTGAAACCTCACCTTGTGTAGTTGCACTTTCTTTATGTTAGTACTTGTGCTGGTATGGCTTGCTTGCAGGGTAGAATCTCCGCCACCCCGGGAAAGGGGTGGGGTCATTATAATTTGGTCAGCTGTGCTGACCGTTACCTTGTTTGCCACCGCTTGGTGGAATGTTCTTATGCAGGTGCAGGTGAGCCTAGCGGGAAATAGCGGGCGGTGGCCCCTTTTGCTGAGTTGGCCCTTGAAGGCCAGCCTCCTTTTTAGCTTTCTCATGTATTGCCGGCCTGCGTGCCGATGTATGTTTTGGAGTTTTTGGTACACTTGCTAAATGTAAGGCCTTAAGGCCATAACTCTCTTTCTTGGTTTCATTCCTATGATAGTGGACAATTCTAATGGAAATGTTAAATCTTTATGCTTCCGCTAGTGTTTAGTACTCTGTTGTAGTTTCTTCCTGTTTATCACCTTTTAACTCCTAACTAGTGTGGTTAGTATGGCGTGGGGTCCCGGTCGGACCTACTGTTATATTATTCGTACTGGCAGGGTGTTACAATTTGGTATCAGACTTAAGGCGTCGATCCGTAGTTTAGCGAATTCGGGACGAATTCCTTTTAAGGGGTGGTGTGCACGGGATGTGCATTCACCTAAAACGACAAAAACTAATAAGAATGTCCACTTAGGAATGGGAAAACATACTTGTTTGCGGAACCTGAGCGTTCCATGATTGTTGTTTGCTATGTTTTCAGTCACTAAATTGTGTCTTACACGATTATAGGCGACTAGAAGTGGTGTGGGGCCGTCTCAACCCCGTAACACCGCTGAAAGTAGTGGTTCGGCTGAAGTGCCAGCGACCACTCCTCCTGCTGAGATGATCAGGTTAATCGCAGAAGCTGTCTTCGCGATGATCAATGCTCAACCGCAAAGGCTTGCACAGCCTGCTACGCCTAATACAGATGCGGCCCCGGTGATCGAACCTGCAGTGGAACCTGCGGTGGAACCGAGGGTTGAGGCCCCTGTGCCAGTGGCTGCAGTGGAACCTGCGGCGGTGCAAAGGGTGGAGCGTCCGGTAGAGCGTGTAGTTGTTGCGCGAGCACGTGATCAACAGCTGCAACACTTTCTAAGCTTCCATCCTCCAACTTTCTCGGGGACCGGATCCCCAACGGAGGCGGAGGACTGGCTGTCAACGGTTAGGAAGATTCTAAGGGCGACAGCAACAGAAGAAGTTATGATGGTCACTTTAGCCACCTTCCTCCTTAACGGAGAGGCAGAGCGTTGGTGGGCCGAACAGGAAGTGCACAAGTTCGGAGGCAGGGAGATTACCGAGATCACGATAGCGGAGTTCTCAAAGTCTTTTCTTCAAAGGTATATTCCTTCTGCCCAACGCATTGCGTTGCAGAACCAGTTTCTGAAGTTAACTCAAGGCGACAGCTCAGTGGATGAGTACTTGCACGAGTTCACTAAACTGGGTCGTTATGCGGGGCCTATGATGGAAGACAAAGAGACAAAGACGAACAAGTTCTATGAAGGTCTTCGGGACGAGTTGAGGCTGCTCCTTGCAGGCCCAATGACGTTAGGTTTCCAGGTGATGGTACAAACTGCCAGATCCCTAGAGTTGGACATGAAGAGGGTACAAGCAAAAGCCGTAGCAAAGAAACCTGAGTTTCATGTGCCGGTCTCTCAGTCTAAGTCAGAATTCAGAAAGAACAAAAGGAAGTTCAAACCGGCGGAGCAAACCCGCTCAAATGTTTCGGGAGCAACGACGGTGCGGAGCCCTATCACGTGTTTCACCTGCGGGAAGGTGGGACACAAGGCCGCAGTGTGTCGAAGTGGTCCCCCGAAATCAGAGAATCGAGCTTTGGACTATGCTCGAGCTGCGGAAAAGGGTAAAGCTGCGGAGTCTTCGGCTTCCCAGCACATTACTCCAACTCAGCCGAGAGTCTACTCGCTTGGCCAGCAAGAAGCCATACGACAAGCTGATGTTGTCACAGGTATGAATTAAAAATTAGCTTTTACATAGCTATTTGTGATTATACCGTTGTGCAACTGTATGTTTCTTTTGTGTGCAATTAGGCTTTGTCCTAATTCTCAACTATCCGGCGAGAGCCCTATTTGATACGGGTGCATCGCACTCTTTTCTGTCTGAGGACTTCGTGGGGCGAATCGGAGTGCCATCTACCTTCGTAGAGGACAGATTAGAAGTAGTGCTACCCAATGGATCTCTCATGTCTGCGGATAGGAAGAGCCGTGTGAAGGTGCGGATCGGAAATCAAGATTTCGATTTGGAAGCATCGTTGTTGCCGTTAGCTGAATTCGATGTGATCTTCGGCATGGACTGGCTCTCGGAGCAGCGTGCATGCATAGATTGCAATTCTAAGGAGATCACTCTGGGAAGGAACGCCGATGGAGAAACCACGTTTGCCAGTATGCGAGGAGCGAGCAAGACGCTGATGTCTGCTCTCCAAGTGGTTAAGTCGGTAAGAAAAGGCGCCGAGTTGTTCTTCACCTTGTTGGAGGCTTCGGAGCCAAAGCCCAGGTTATGTGATGTCCCAGTTGTAGCGGAGTACGCCGACGTGTTTCCTAACGAACTCCCTGGGGCTCCGCCTCAGCGAGAGATCAATTTCTGTATCGAGTTGGTGCCAGGTGCCAAACCTGTGGCCCGCTCACCGTACCGGATAGCGCCAAAGGAATTGGCAGAGCTGAAGGTTCAATTGCAAGAGCTGCTAGAGCAAGGCTACGTACGTCCAAGTTCTTCGCCTTGGAGTGCACCGGTACTTTTTGTGAAAAAGAAGGACGGGAGCTTGCGTCTATGTATCGATTATCGAGAGCTAAACAAGTTGACCGAGAAGAACCGATATCCGATTCCAAGAATCGATGATCTCTTCGACCAGCTGGTTGGGTCGACGGTATACTCCAAACTGGACCTAAGGTCCGGCTATTACCAACTGCGAATTAGGGAATGTGACATTCCAAAGACAGCGTTCAGTACCCGCTTTGGGCACTATGAGTTCACTGTGATGCCGTTCGGTCTGTCTAATGCACCGTCGGTATTCATGGACTTAATGAACAGGACGTTCCGTGAGTATTTGGATCAATTTGTGATCGTCTTTATCGACGACATTTTGGTATACTCTCAATCGGAAGAGGAGCATGTAGGGCATCTGCACGCCGTTCTGAGCACCTTGAGGAAGAGTCAGCTATATGCCAAGTTCTCCAAGTGCGAGTTTTGGCTACAGTCAGTAGCATTCCTTGGTCACGTCGTTAGTGGAGATGGAATTGCGGTTGATCCGTCGAAGATAGAAGCGATCCGATCCTGGCCTTTGTTGAAAAACGTAGCGGAAGTCCGAAGTTTCTTAGGACTTGCCGGCTATTATAGGCGCTTTGTGGAAAACTTCTCGAGGATTGCACTTCCTCTCACTAAATTGACTAGGAAAGATCATAAGTTCGTTTGGTCGCCCGAGTGCGCACGAGCTTTTGAAGAACTGAAGAGCCGTCTGACCACGACGCCCATTCTATGCTCGCCATGTGGTACGGAAGGCTACGAAATCTATAGTGACGCCTCGGGGAGTGGTTTGGGTTGTGTCCTAGTGCAGTTCGGTAAGGTAATTGCTTACGGCTCCCGGCAGTTGAAGGTTCATGAGAGGAATTACCCGGTCCATGATTTGGAGCTAGCGGCCGTGGTATTTGCTCTTAAGCTTTGGAGGCATTATTTGTATGGCGTGAAGATCGACATCTTTACCGACCACAAGAGCCTCAAGTACTTGCTAGATCAAAGGGATTTGAATATGCGACAGAGGAGGTGGTTGGAGTTCCTTGGGGACTACACCTTCGACATCAAATATACTCCTGGAAAGGGAAATGTAGTTGCGGACGCGTTGAGTCGTCGGGCTCCCGCTCAAGCAAATTGGATTTTGATGCACGATGAGCGTCTAATCCGTGAGCTAGAAGAAATGGAGATCATTTGCGTTGATCGAAGAGCGTCTACTTCAGCATGCTTGAACTGGACGGAGGTTCAATACCACCTTGCCGACCGAGTTCGACAGGCATTGGAGCTGGATGAGAGCATGAAACGCTACAAAGCGGAAACCGTTGATGGGTTGAACGCTGATTTCTCTTTCGAAGATGGCCTTATGTGGAAGAATGGCAGATTGTGCGTCCCAAACGTTGGTACTCTACGGGAGGAATTGATGTACGAGGCTCATCATACCAAGTACTCTATCCACCCGGGGAGCACGAAAATGTACATGGACATGAAGAAACTTTTCTGGTGGCCGGGTATGAAGAAGGACATAGCCCTCTACGTGGCCAAGTGCAACACTTGCGCGTTGGTGAAGGTGGAATGTCAACGTCCCGGTGGATTTTTGAAGTCCTTGTCGATTCCGGAATGGAAGTTTGACGATATTTCGATGGATTTCGTGCACGGATTGCCGAGATCGCAGCATGGAAACGACGCCATCTGGGTGATCGTGGACAGACTGACAAAAGTATCGCATTTTATTCCGAACCGGAAGGATGATTCTGTAGAAAAGCTAGCGAAGCTCTATGTCGATAGTATTGTGCGGCTGCACGGTGTCCCTCGTAGCATCGTCAGCGATCGTGACGGGCGTTTCACATCGAAAGATTGGAGGCTTATCCATGAACTGTTGGGCACTAAATTGAAATTCAGCACGGCCTTCCACCCGCAAACGGATGGACAGACCGAGAGGACCAACAGGACTATGGAGGATATGCTCCGAATGTGCGCTCTAGATTTTGGAAAGAAGTGGGAAGATCATCTCTATATGATCGAATTCGCCTACAATAATAGCTACCAAGCCAGTATAAAGATGACTCCTTTCGAGGCCCTCTATGGTAAGAAGTGTCGTACGCCGTTGTCTTGGGCAGAAACGGGCGATACTAAGCTATTAAAGCGAAAGGATGTTGAGGAAGCAACTTCGACGATCCGAACTATTCGAGAAAGGCTATTGATTGCCCAGGATAGGCAAGCAAAGTATTACAACGCCAAGCATAGGAACCTAGAGTTCGCCGTCGGTGACCGGGTTTACTTAAAGATCAAACCGTTCAAAGGGGTATCAAGGATCCGACGCTTGAAAAAGCTCAGTCCAAGGTACTTAGGACCGTTTGAGATTGTGGAACGTGTTGGTGATGCGGCTTATCGGCTTGCACTATCTGCAGAGCTGAGCGGTCTGCACGACGTGTTTCACATATCAGTTCTGAGGAAGGCAGTGCAAGAGCCTACTCATATCGTTGCGGTCGGCAAAGTGTCGGTGGATAGTGGGTTGTCGACGAAAGTCAAACCCTTACGCATCGAGGATACCGAGGTAAAGCAGTTGCGGAACAAGTCCATTCGGATGGTAAAGGTCCGGTGGGATAATTGCGGCCGAGAGGAGCTAACTTGGGAGAGAGAGCAAGCGATGCTTGCGGAGTACCCCGAGCTATTTCCCTCAGGTAAATTTTCTTTAAAGACTGTAATTTCCTGCTATTACCGTTTTCGAAATTTCGGGACGAAATTCTTTTAAGGGGGGTGGAGTTGTAACACCCCAAAGATCGTGGTTCAGTGAGGTAGGCGGAATGGTGGTGTTGCGCTCGGGATAGGCTCAAGATTCCAGATCAGGTCAATGCGCACGACCATTGTCCTCTTAGCGCACGACCAGTGAGCGTGCGCCAATGATCGTGCGTAACCCGCAAAGAATCGGAGTTCTGTCTCGTCTTATGCGCACGACCATTGTCCTCTTCGCGCACGACCACTGATCGTGCGCCAGCGACCGTGCGTTAATTCAGAAGAGAATCGAGTTCTGTCTTGGACAGTGCGCACGACCATTTCCCTCTTCGCGCACGACCACTGACCGTGCGCCTGTGATCGTGCGCCCTGTTTATTCTGTTCCGCGATTTTGAGCGGAGAAGAAGATCGGACCGTCCAAATCTTTTGGGATTTGATCCAACGGCTGGGTTTTGTTGCGGGAGACCCTTAAGGCTGATGAGAGGGGGTTAAACCTCATATTCTCTAAGCCATTCTCTCTCCAAACCCTAGAGAAAGAAGGAGGAGCCAAGGAAGAAGAAGGGAGATTCCGCCATTGACGGAGCTCCGGAGCTCCGTTTCGCGAACCGTTTCCAGATCTGGAGAGTGCAGCCCGGTGCGGTCATTTCCCTCTGTCTAGAATCTCGGATCCATGGCGAAAAAGAACGCTCCTAGGGTAACGATTTCTTCTCCCGTCGTTTGGACTTGTCTTTTGTCCTCTCCTTCGTTTCTCTATGCTTGCATGAGGGATCCCTTTCACCAAATGGGTGAAGTGTAGGATTCTCTCAAGTTCTCCGGAACTCCGGGTCGATTGTGTCCGTCCCCGGCATATTGCATGTAGAAAATCCGGTAGTCGTGCGGATTTAGGCATTTTGTGTGAAGCCTATTCGTGGCCGTGAGCCCGAATCGGTGATGCTTGGATTGCGACGTTGCATTTAGGTTAAGCCTAGAATGCGTGCCGGAGAATGACTCCATGAAATCATCTATAGTAGTGCGGGATTTAAGTGTAGGCGTCTTGTGAAGATCCTAACGAAAGCCCCATGCTTTGAGATTGGATGAAGGCAAACCTTCACCGCGAAATTGGTGCGGAGCGTTTTATACCTCCCCTTTTTGAGTATTTGTGAAGCCTAGATCCTTGTGAAGGGATTAGGTGCGTAGCTTATATTGTGTAGCACTTGAAGGTGCTAAACCCTTACGGGCCGAGGCGAAGCCGTACCCGCGTCGTGCGACAGATCGCGACGATTAGAGCACGGGCAAAGCTAAACCGAACCCGTTTCCATGCAGATCGGTAAGAGGTCCCTACCTCATGTAGCCGTGTGATCATGGGAGAGGTCGTGGAAGGTGGTTTACCTAGACCGACCAAAAGCTCTTTTTCCCACATAAGGCGATGGCCCTTATGGTGGAGTGTTTGTGGAATTGATGTTGTTAGCCTCATGCGGTTGTTTAGGCGGTTGCGGGGAACCTTCGGGTGAACCCAACCAACATCATGTGCATACCTAGGTTCCCTCCTTTTTGATGCTCAACCTAGAAGATTGAATGTGCTTGAAACCTCACTTTGTGTAGTTGCACTTTCTTTATGTTAGTACTTGTGCTGGTATGGCTTGCTTGCAGGGTAGAATCTCCGCCACCCCGGGAAAGGGGTGGGGTCGTTATAATTTGGTCAGCTGTGCTGACCGTTACCTTGTTTGCCACCGCTTGGTGGAATGTTCTAATGCAGGTGCAGGTGAGCCTAGCGGGAAATAGCGGGCGGTGGCCCCTTTTGCTGAGTTGGCCCTTGAAGGCCAGCCTCCTTTTTAGCTTTCTCATGTATTGCCGGCCTGCGTGCCGATGTATGTTTTGGAGTTTTTGGTACACTTGCTAAATGTAAGGCCTTAAGGCCATAACTCTCTTTCTTGGTTTCATTCCTATGATAGTGGACAATTCTAATGGAAATGTTAAATCTTTATGCTTCCGCTAGTGTTTAGTACTCTGTTGTAGTTTCTTCCTGTTTATCACCTTTTAACTCCTAACTAGTGTGGTTAGTATGGCGTGGGGTCCCGGCCGGACCTACTGTTATATTATTCGTACTGGCAGGGTGTTACAACTCGGCTCCCTGTTAGGTGTTGAGTTCCCCTACCTCCAGGTGAGCTCGACTCCCGGTAGGTGTGGAGTTTCCTCCACCTCCAGGTAAGCTCGGCTCCCTGTTAGGTGTTGAGTTCCTCCACCTCCAGGTGAGCTCGGCTCCCTGTTAGGTGTTGAGTTCCTCCACCTCCAGGTGAGCTCGGCTCCCTGTTAGGTGTTGAGTTCCTCCACCTTCAAGTGAGCTCGGCTCCCTGTTAGGTGTTGAGTTCCTCCACCTCCAGGTGAGCTCGGCTCCCTGTTAGGTGTTGAGTTCCTCCACCTCCAGGTGAGCTCGGCTCCCTGTTAGGTGTTGAGTTCCTCCACCTGCAGGTGAGCTCGGCTCCCTGTTAGGTGTTGAGTTCCTCCACCTTCAGGTGAGCTCGGCTCCCTGTTAGGTGTTGAGTTCCTCCACCTCCAAGTGAGCTCGGCTCCCTGTTAGGTGTTGAGTTCCTCCACCTGCAGGTGAGCTCGGCTCCCTGTTAGGTGTTGAGTTCCTCCACCTCCAGGTGAGCTCGGCTCCCTGTTAGGTGTTGAGTTCCTCCACCTCCAGGTGAGCTCGGCTCCCTGTTAGGTGTTGATTTCCCCTACCTCCAGGTGAGCTCGGCTCCCTGTTAGGTGTGGAGTTTCCTCCACCTCCAGGTGAGCTCGGCTCCCTGTTAGGTGTTGAGTTCCTCCACCTCCAGTGAGCTCGGCTCCCTGTTAGGTGTTGAGTTCCTCCACCTTCAGGTGAGCTCGGCTCCCTGTTAGGTGTTGAGTTCCTCCACCTGCAGGTGAGCTCGGCTCCCTGTTAGGTGTTTAGTTCCTCCACCTCCAGGTGAGCTCGGCTCCCTGTTAGGTGTTGAGTTCCTCCACCTCCAGGTGAGCTCGGCTCCCTATTAGGTGTTGAGTTCCTCCACCTTGAGGTGAGCTCGGCTCCCTGTTAGGTGTTGAGTTCCTCCACCTTCAGGTGAGCTCGGCTCCCTGTTAGGTGTTGAGTTCCTCCACCTCCAGGTGAACTCGGCTCCCTGTTAGGTGTTGAGTTCCTCCACCTCCAGGTGAGCTCGGCTCCCTGTTAGGTGTTGAGTTCCCCTACCTCCAGGTGAGCTCGACTCCCCGGTAGGTGTGGAGTTTCCTCCACCTCCAGGTAAGCTCGGCTCCCTGTTAGGTGTTGAGTTCCTCCACCTCCAGGTGAGCTCGGCTCCCTGTTAGGTGTTGAGTTCCTCCACCTCCAGGTGAGCTCGGCTCCCTGTTAGGTGTTGAGTTCCACCACCTTCAGGTGATCTCGGCTCCCTGTTAGGTGTTGAGTTCCTCCACCTCCAGGTGAGCTCGGCTCCCTGTTAGGTGTTGAGTTCCTCCACCTCCAGGTGAGCTCGGCTCCCTGTTAGGTGTTGAGTTCCTCCACCTGCAGGTGAGCTCGGCTCCCTGTTAGGTGTTGAGTTCCTCCACCTCCAGGTGGGCTCGACTCCCTAGTAGGTGTGGAGTTTCCTCCACCTCCAGGTGAGCTCGGCTCCCTGTTAGGTGTTGAGTTCCTCCACCTCCAGGTGAGCTCGGCTCCCTGTTAGGTGTTGAGTTCCTCCACCTCCAGGTGAGCTCGGCTCCCTGTTAGGTGTTGAGTTCCTCCACCTCCAGGTGAGCTCGGCTCCCTGTTAGGTGTTGAGTTCCTCCACCTTCAGGTGAGCTCGGCTCCCTGTTAGGTGTTGAGTTCCTCCACCCCCAGGTGAGCTCGGCTCCCTGTTAGGTGTTGAGTTCCTCCACCTCCAGGTGAGCTCGGCTCCCCGTTAGGTGTTGAGTTCCTCCACCTCCAGGTGAGCTCGGCTCCCGGTTAGGTGTTGAGCTTTCTCCACCTCCGGTTGGGCTCGGCCCATACGAGGGTTCTTAAGTGGAGAAAGGTTTTTCCTCCCACCTCAGGTCGAGCTCGGCTCGACTAGAGGTGCTGAGTTTCTCTTCCACCTCAGGTCGAGGTTAATCCGACCCAAGGTGTTGAGCTTTCTCCACCTCCAGTTGGGCTCGGCCCATAGGAGGGTTCTTAAGTGGAGAAAGGTTTTTCCTCCCACCTCAGGTCGAGCTCGGCTCGACTAGAGGTGTTGAGTTTCTCTTCCACCTCAGGTCGAGGTTAATCCGACCCATGGTGTTGAGCTTTCTCCACCTCCAGTTGGGCTCGGTCCATAGGAGGGTTCTCAAGTGGAGAAAGGTTTTCCTCCCACCTCAGGTCGAGCTCGGCTCGACTAGAGGTGCTGAGTCTTTCCTCCACCTCAGATCGAAGTCAATTCGACCTAAGGTGTTGAGCTTTTTCCATCTCCAGTTGAGCTCGGTTCATAGGAGGGGTGTTTAGTGGAAAAAGGTTCACCTTCCGTTCTCAAGTCAGGATCAACCGAAAAGCTCGGCAGGGATGCCCCGTTGGCAGATCTTTTCGCGGATTCCCCTAAGGTCCCACCTACTCGTCAAATAGGTGGGTTGGACTTTCTTTCCGAGCTTGGGACAAGCTCGCAAAGAGCGGGGATTGTGTACAACCCTCATATTTCCCGAGTCGGTGTGACCCGACCCGGATGAGGCCACGATTACGAAGGTGATCGAGACGAACAAAACAACCGCGTGAAGATGGCGAAACTGACTAAGGCAAAGCAGATCCGGGAGAGTGGGAAGGGAGAACATTGGGTCAAATGGGCTAAGCGAGTGAGAAGAGTCTCACTCGACGAGTGGGGGGTGCCCCACTCGCCCGCCTAAGAGGCGAGTGGGGAGCTGCCCCACTCGCCCGCCTAAGGGGCGAGTGGGGGGCTGCCCCACTCGCCAGCCTAAAAGGCGAGTGGGGAGCTGCCCCACTCGCCCACCTAAGGGGCGAGTGGGGGGCTGCCCCACTCGCCAGCCTAAGAGGCGAGTGGGGCGCTGCCCCACTCGCCCGCCTAGGGGGCGAGTGGGGAGCTGCCCCACTCGCCCGCCTAAGGGGCGAGTGGGGAGCTGCCCCACTCGCCCGCCCCTGGGGTGAGTGGAGTGCCTTCCACTCGCGACCAAGCTCGCGAGTGGGTCGGCGTCCACTCGCGCAGGCAAGGTGGTCTTGGTTTAGGTCGTCCCCTCTCATTTGGGGTATTTTTGCTATCCGCAGTCCGATTTTGGCTATTCGCAGTCCGTTTTTGGGAAAGTCTATAAATAGACCCCCATGGGCACCTTGGGGAGGGTTGGCCTCGACCCCCTCCCTCGCGTGGTCTTGTGAGCAAACACCCCCCCCCCTCCCCTGTCATCTTCCAGTTGACGGTGAGGTGGTTCTTAGTGCCCTCCAAGGTGCCCAGGCTCAGCATTGGCTTGGGAGGGGAAGCGCTCTAAGATCTTCCGGGTATGTGGTGGGACCTCCGCGCTGCAGCTTAAGGGGTCCATTTGTGGATTCAAGTGTTCATCAAGTCCGAGTCTCTTAGTTCCTAGCAACTGGTCACGGGTCTAGGCTCAGGTCAAGTAAGGGTTAGTCGCAACCCCCTTTCGAACGCTGAAGCGGGGAAACTGGTTTCAACACAGGCCACAGTTTTTTAAAAAGAGCGATGATAAAAGCAGTCCAATTTTAGCTATATGCAGGCCACGGTTTTTTAAAAAAAGATATCATTTTTCCTTTTAAAACTTCAGGAAAAATGATTTGAGTAGTTTAATACTTCATGTATTATGTGTTTTTTCCTTCCATGCAACCGTGTCCCCAAGGAGTTTACTCGTTTATCTGAGTTCGATGTGTTTTTAAATTACAACTGGCCTAAAGCTATTCATGGGTATTTGTTACAGCGATGGCGACGGCGGCAATGGCGACGATCGTGACGTCGTCGGCGATGTCAGCGATGGCAGCTGTTGACGCCAGGAAAATCCTGACCTCAAAATTCGGACCGATGCAGCCGGAGGCTACTCGCCCAGCAGTCCAACGAGATGATTTGGCTGGCAACGATGACGAAGCTAGAAGAGCAACGAACCGGACCCCAGGTGTTGCGGCAGGGAGCTCCCACCACGTACCCAGAAGCTCAAGAGAGTCTTCCCCTCCGAAACCAAAGTGGCCGAGCTGGGTACAGGGAAGGCACCGACTTGGCTGAAAGCAAGGGTGACGGGCTCGAGAGTTCGGGAATCGGGGTCCAAAAGCTCAAGTCCAGGTGCCAATCCAAGTACCCCTGGGGTCCTATTTATAGGAAAACCAAAGGGTAGGGGGGCCTTTTATAGCCCAGCCTCCAACCCGGCGACTATGGGTTACTCGGCGAGTACCATGCCATAGTCGCCCATATGGCGAGTATTGGGTGCTGCTCGCAGACGCCGGGCCAATACTCGCCCAGGGCTTCTGTTGCCTTCTGTGCGCGGCGAGCTCTTCTGGTTGATACTCGCCTACCTGGCGAGTATTGCATGCATACTCGCCAGGGTCTCTTCTGCTTCTATCTTGGACTGCTAGTCTCTGTGTTGACCCTTTGACCTTGACTTCTGTCTACGTGGCCTTGGGGGGGGGGGGGGGGTCCACCCTCGGAGAATGAGGGTTGTACACAATCCCCGCTCTTTGCGAGTAACGTAGTTGCTCGGAAAGAATCATCCAACCCTTATTCGACGAGCTGTCTTTCTGGCGAGTATTTGGTCTATACTCGACATCTCGCTGGCCGACGCTCGAGCTCTATAAATAGAGGGGCAGGGGTCTCTGATGGCACGTCTTTTCTGAACTCGCTCAAGATGACTCGCGACTATGCTGCAGAGGCTAAGGCGGCCATGGCTGGTCTTGTTGGCATGTTCGACGGTTCTTCGCTCCCTCCGCGCCTAGGTCACGAGGCTGAGGATTTCCTCGCTTCTAAGAAGAGGAAGAGACTCGCGAAGAAGAAGAAGAAAGGGAAAAAGAAGGTCGCTGAAGATGATGTCGCCGCCCCTTTGGGCGACCAACATCAGCAGCTGCTGGACGACTTGGGGCTTTCTAACGAGGGCGACTCGCCGGCCGCCGATCCTCCTGCTCCAAATGTCGCCGAGGAGGCGAGCATGCCTGGGACCTCGGCCCAGAATCAATCGGAGAATCTCGCTCCTGCGCGAGGTAGAGAGCTTCCTACTCGTCACCTTGACTTGGTCCGTAGTCGCTAAATATTTCTGCTATGCTCGCAGATTCGTCTACCATCGGTGCTCAGGAGGAGCCTCTGGCCGTGCCTCCTCTGAGATCGTCGTCAATGATCTCGCCTAGGGGTGGTGGGCGTTCGGCGCGAGTTCTCCACAGCTCTTTACTGGAGAGGAGACCAATGAGCGAGCAACGGGCTCCTCTGGCGAGCAACGGGCTTCCACCACCACCGCCTCTTGATTCTTCGGGGTTGGCGAGCAGCTCGCAGCTGCCCGTGGGTGGGCTTCCGCCACCTCCTCCTTTTCCTCCTCCCGTCACGACTCAGGGCGAGCAGTGCCCTTCGATTTCGACCGCTCCTTCTACTCACCAAGGTGAATCCTCGCGCCGTGGTGTGACTGAGGGCCCTTCGGGCTTCTTTCCTCCGAGGGGGGGAGGGCGACCATCCGATAGTCGCGGTCGTGGGAACGCGCCTCCTAGCCGGGATCAGACCGCTGGGTCCCGTCCTACTCGGCGAGGCGATCATCATCACAGCACGTCTCCTCAGCGAGGCAGGGGCTCTCCTCGCCGTCATTCTCGCAGTCCTCGGCCAGGTACTTGGTCGCCATTTGTGATAGTCGCCATTATCTTCACTTGGTTCCTTTAGTCGTCAAAGCCCTGATATTTTTACCCTTTTTTGCAGCTCGCGCTCGCACTCCCATAGGAGCCTTGATTGACGTCGCCGGGCTTCCTTCTCGCGAGTATCAAGAGAAGGCCACTCGCGCGATCTTGGATCTGGAGGCGAAGCTAGAGCGCTTGGCGGTCAGCGAGCCCCATCGCCGCCTGACTGACATGGAGTCGCAGGTTGAGCGCCTGGCGAGCACTGACGCTCATCGTCGCTTGATCGAGTTGGAGGTGCGAGTATCGCGGCTGGAAGAGTTCGATACTCGCCTGGCTGGTGCAGAATCTCGCCTGCACACCGTTAGCGACCTAGAGCGCCGAGTTGCGAGACTCGAGCATCGCCAGCAGCTGCATCATGACGAGATGGTGGGGATGCGTGCGAGCATGAGCTCGGTCGGTCGGCTGGCGAGGATTGAAGATCAGCTGCGGCAGGGCGAGGACGCGATGTCCGTAGCCTTCGAGCACTTCAAGCGAGCTCGCAGCTTGGGCTGGGTCGGGCGACATCCTCAGCCTCCGGATCCTCAGGCGAATATTCAGGCGCCTCCTTAGATGTTGTCCTTCTTTATTTTCTTCTTTCCATGTTATGTCGCCCTTGGCGAGTACCCTTGTAACTCTGAAACATTTTTGATTTGATGTCATATTATTTGGGCGAGTATTGGAAACTCGACCTCCATTACTTGCTCTGCTTTCTTTTTCTGTGATGGATTTTTTGTCTTGATTTTTTCCATCTTTCATTTTGGCGAGTAATGTCTGCGTGTCTCCTATGCATGGCGAGCTTCTTTCATGTTTTTTCTTGCAGGTCTTCTCGCCTTGGAGGTCGACTCCTTGCTGACGCGTGCTGTTGAGTTGGCGACCTTAACTTAATACTCGCCACCCCCATATTCCTGATCGCGTCGTCGTGCTTGATAAGCCAAGCTACCCGACTACTATAAATAGGGGGTGGGTGAGTATTTATTACGCTTTCGGCGACCTTCTAACTCATACGCGAGTATCTTCTGTCTTCCTCTCCTCTTCTTGTCTTCTTTGATACTCGCCTCTCTTTCCTTCTCTCCTCCAGGATGTCTGACGAGGCGACTGTTCGACGTGCCAATCACGCCAAGAACTTCGCGGCGACCACCTTCAAGAAGTCCGTCACGACTGAGAAGGATTTGGAGGTCTTCAAGGTGAAGTACATCCCGCCAGGGTTTGTCGCTCGGCTTCCTCGCCAGGGCGAGCGACTAAACACGGGCCTGACCACTGAGCGGGTGTTCCCTACTCGCCACTTCGAGGTGGGCTTGCGACTACCATTGTGGACGGAGTTCTCCCAGATACTTCGTTACTTTGGGATAGTCCCCGCCCAGATCAACCCCAATGGGGTGGCGATGATCGTGGGGTTCCTCTGCTACCTATGCGACCAGGGGATCGCCTTCGACCTTTCCGTCTTCAGGCGGATATTTCACTTCATGGCGACAGGCGAGGGCGTCGTCTTCTTGTGCAGCCATGTCTGCACACTGGTCGGCACGGCGAAGAAGAACCACCGCTGGGGAGAGCGACTAGTCGTCATCGCTGGCGACTTCCAAGCGATCCCTGAAAGGTCCTTCCAGCCGCCGGAGAGCGTCTTCGGGGTTTCCTTCCTGAACGAGGGTGGCGAGAAACTGCTCGAATCCTTCAAGAATCGCCGCCTTGATGTGATATTCTGGAGGAGGCGAGTAGACGAACTTGCTGAGGTGTTTCCGGGCGAAGGTAACCTATCGCGCGAGTATTCGCACTACTCGCTCTTCGTCTTCGTTCTGGCGACTAACTGGGGTTAACTCTCTGTTTGTTGCAGCAGTCCATGTTCTGCCACGCGAGCTTCTCCCCGCAGTGGTGAAGGCGGCGGCTTCCACACAGGGAGGTGCGGGGAACTCTGCTCGCGGGGATGGGGTCTACTCGCCCATCGACTTGTCGCCAGGAGGCGATGAGCCCTTGATCGTCGGCGAAGGATCTGGGCCTTCGAAGAAGCGGAAGGAGAGGGGCGAGCGCTCTGAGCCTTTGAGGAAGAAGAAGAAGGTCGCTCATAGGGACCTTGGCAAGAAGGCGGACCCTTCTGAGGCTGGCGAGCCTTTCACCCATCCGAACTTCAACCTGGGTGGACGTGGCGAGGATCTTTATGGTCGCCCCTCGGTGACTTGGACGGAGAGCGCCCACGTGGTGTCTCTAAGCTCCAACCTCCCACCATGGTCGGAGGACTGGGAGGATAAGGGCGAGGGCTTCGACGTGCTCCACGCCGTCTATGGTCGCGAGGATGTCGAGAGACTGCAGGAGGAGACCTCCGAGTATCTCGCTCACCAAACCTCGCGATCTCTGCTGCGATCTGCCGAGCTGGCCTATTCGACAGCAAGGAGATTGCTCGAGTATGAAGGGGTGATCAAGATCCAAAGTAAGAAGATGATCGCCATGGGGCTCAAAGAGAAGGAGCATGAGGTACTCGCCTCGCTTCTATACTCGCTTGTGGGATACTCGCCACTTTGCCAAATAGTTTGCTTACCTTCCGCGTCTTCTCTTTTTGCAGGCCGCCGAAGTGGAGATGGCGAAGAAGACCTCCCAGCTGGAGAAGGAGCTGGACGACACCCGGCTGGCCTTGGAGGCCGCCCAAGTTCGTATCGCCGAGCTGGAAACTCGGCCTGCCGAGCAACAGCCTTCGTCGGCGGGCCCCTCCAGGGTCGGCAAGCAGATCAGGATTCTTGGCGACGATATGCCTCGCATTCGTCGGGAGATCGCGCGAGCAACGGGGACTGTCATCCTGAGCCAACTGAAGGCGGACGACCTTCTGAAGCTGGCGGCGATGGAGCTGACAGTGGTGGACCTCATCCCGGCGCTGCTCGCCGAGGAGTCCACCTCTCCCTTGCGAGCATCTTCCCAGCTGTCTGGTGACTCCGAGGATGATGACTCCGAGGACGAGGATGATGACGATGGCGGCGATGAACCAGATGTTGACATTGATGGCGAGGATGACGCCTAGTCGCCAGGGCACCCTTTTTTGCTCGCCCGGCGACCTTTTGTAAACCCCGTGAAGATTCGTTTGTAATTTATATGAAATATATAAATGAAAAAAAGGAGATAAGATTTTGCTCGCCTGTTGCTTCTGTCTTGCTTCCTGTCTTGAATGTCGCTTAGGCTCTTAGGCTCGAGGCGAGATTGAGTGCTCGCTAGGCTCTTAGGATCGGGGCGAGATTGAGTGCTCGCTAGGCTCTTAGGTTCGAGGCGAGTTTGAGCGCTCGCACATGCATACTTGCACCTGTATGCTCGCATGTGTATACTCGCAGGTATATACTCGTCTATCCGGCGAGTATTACCTTCATACTCGCCTTTTCAATGATTCCTTCTGCTTGAGTCTAGTCGCGAGGGGCACTTGGAGGGTCTCGAGGGACATGCTCTCCAGGCCTTGCCTTGCACCTGGTGAAGAGTTCATTAGAATTATTTTAATAAAAATGGACTTTTTTAAGGGAAAGAGATAGGGAATGGCGGTCGGGGAGGTCGGGAGGGACACCTCTTCCCGAGGCCTACATCCTACTTGGATACCGGATGTCGACGAAGAATGTTATAAAGTAAGGAATGACGGTCGGGGTGGTCCAAGGGGACACACTATCCCGAGGTCTCCATCCTACTTGGATGCCGGAATGTCTCCATTCTTCGGTCGGTCGAATCGGTCTTGCCCTTTCCCAAAGTTGTAATGCCGGCTTCTCGGCTTTTCCCTGGTAATCTCTTCAGTCGGATGAGAAGTGCGGTCGGTGGGAACCGCGGCCAACGTGCAAGAGGGGAGCTGATCTCGGCCGTCATTGCAGAGGCTTGGACTTAAGGGAACGCACACCCGAGGCACCATCCCATCATCCGTTCTGAGTTTTTACGAGGGTGTAGTCGGATGCTCGTGTTCCAACTTGCGGTGTCGAATGTTGATGCAGGATGACGTCAAGCAGGGAATGGTAATCGGGGAGGTCCAAGGGGACATACCATCCCGAGGCCTCCACCCTACTTGGATGTTGGATGTGGATCAAACCTGCTTCCTGTTGCTTAACAAATTAGCAGGGAGTTAAGCACACCAACTCACATGATCGGACTTTCAGATCTTGAGGGTACACGACACCTTTATTCAAGGGTCCCCTGAGCTAGTTAAATCGACCATCTCTTCGCCGAATCGGGAGGTCGGCGTCCAGACTTTTCTCCTGGTAATCTCTTCAGTCGGACGAGAAATGCGGTCGGTGGGAACCGCGGCCAACGTGCAAGGGGGGAGCTGATCTCGGCCGTCATTGCAGAGGCTTGGACTTAAGGGAACGCACACCCGAGGCACTGTCCCATAATCCGTTCTGAGTTTTTACGAGGGTTAAGTCGGAGGCTCATTTCCCAACCCAGCGTGGAGATCGACTTCACTGGCCTTCTTCTTTTGCTTTGAAAACTCATTTTCAATTTGAGGTTAATGTAAACAACTCTTTTCTACCCCATGTTTCAGGGGGGTGATGAATTTATTTATGAACAATAAATTTACAGGGGTGAGATGCACATACTCCCGCTCAGGAGTAAAACCTTTTTAGGTTGTCGCCGCTCCAAGTGTTTTCCAACAGCTCCCCTTTGTTCTTAGATTAAGCTTCCCGACGGCACCTGATCTTCCTGCCGCGTCCGCCTTCTTTTGCTTACCTGAGAAATCGAAAAGAGGACCGTCCGAGGCCGTCATCCTGCTCGCCTCGACTTCCAGGTTGTCAAACGTGTTCGTGAGAACGACGTAAAAATGACACGGACCGAACCCCCGTTGCACTCCAGGATTCGGTTGACGGTGAAGTCTTCGACGATCGCATCAATCACACGGGCCTCATGGAAGGGATTCTCATCCCTTAACATGCCCTCCTCCGAGAAGGTGATTTCCTCTAGCGGGGGTGGTGTTTGAGAGGTCGGAGCGACATTCTGGCGGTTGGCCTGGTGGAAATTCGCTTTGCGGAAAGATCCTAGCTCCGCTTCTCCATAACTCACTCCTACCTCTTCGGCCTTGATACTTCCTTGACATCCTTGGCTGACCCGATCCCTATTCCTCCTCCGGTTACCCTTCCGGTTACGTCTGTTCCCCTGACGGATAGGGTCGTCTCTCCCCGAGCAATAATTCATAGCGGGATCTCTGAATCCTTCTGGCACTGGCGCGGCAAGGATCTCCTCGCAGAAGGGGCTCCTCCCTCTTACCCGGCGACGATCCTCCACCTGGCGAGTATCACCTCCATACTCGCCATATGGGCGAGTGTCCTGGTATCTCGCCTGCTCCTCCGTCTCGCGGAAGCGGATCCTTTGCGAGGTCTGCTGGTAGAACTGCGACCTCCTTGGTCGCTCGGTCTCATCCTCCACATGCTCCTTTCCTGCTCGCCGAGGGGGACTCCTTCCCTTGGTCAGAACCGGGCGATGCGGCGAGGTCGTCGTGACCTCGGCGCGCAGCTGAAGCGCTGCTTGCAAGATCCCCTCCATGCGCTGCGCGAAGGCTTCGAAAACTGCCAACGTCACGAACTCGCCACTCGCGGACGAGTTGCCGACTACCTCCTCATGGTCGCCAACTACGACCATCTCGCCTTCTTACTGGGCTTTCTTCCAACGACTACGGTCCACGCTCACCGCACCAAAGTGTTGACGCCAGGAAAATCCTGACCTCAAAATTCGGACCGATGCAGCCGGAGGCTACTCGCCCAGCAGTCCAACGAGATGATTTGGCTGGCAACGACGACGAAGCTAGAAGAGCAACGAACCGGAGCCCAGGTGCTGCAGCAGGGAGGTCCCACCACGTACCCAGAAGCTCAAGAGAGTCTTCCCCTCCGAAACCAAAGTGGCCGAGCTGGGTACAGGGAAGGCACCGACTTGGCTGAAAGCAAGGGTGACGGGCTCGAGAGTTCGGGAATCGGGGTCCAAAAGCTCAAGTCCAGGTGCCAATCCAAGTACCCCTGGGGTCCTATTTATAGGAAAAACAAAGGGTAGGGGGGCCTTTTATAGCCCAACCTCCAACCCGGCGACTATGGGTTACTCGGCGAGTACCATGCCATAGTCGCCCATATGTCGAGTATTGGGTGCTGCTCGCACACGTCGGGCCAATACTCGCCCAGGGCTTCTGCTGCCTTCTGTGCGCGACGAGCTCTTCTGGTTGATACTCGCCTACCTGGCGAGTATTGCCTGCATACTCGCCAGAGTCTCTTCTGCTTCTATCTTGGATCGCTGGTCTCTGTGTTGACCCTTTGACCTTGACTTCTGTCTACGTGACCTTGGGGGGGGGGGGGGGGGGGGGGGGTCCACCCTCGGAGAATGAGGGTTGTACAGCAGCGATGGCGACGATCGTGAAGTCGTCGGCGATGGCGGCGATGGTTATACTTCGGGTAGTTACGTCGCTAGTGGGGGTTCTTTGGATAACCGCACCCCCATGAATGAGGTGCGGTTAGCGCCTTTAGGGATACTCCATCAATAGCTCTTCCATATTTACTAACGAAACAGTGACATTCAACGTAACCTCGCACGCATGATATTTTACTTACTTATTTTATGAATGTTATTTTGCTTGGTGATTTATTTAGGAAAATATTAATTTGATTTTTGAATATATATGTAAATATGAAATTTGGCGTGCATGAACAATTTTTTGCCTGCATATATCCACGGCCTGCATATAGCCAAAATCGGCCTGCATTTAACATCACTCTATAAAAAAAACACTGTAAATCTTTCAACGCTGTGTTAAAGGCAAACCAGAATTGGCTATTGGCAAACCAATTTCTATGAGTTATTACGCGCCTTTTGAAAATACGTTTTCTACATGCCTTTTTAGGAAAAGTGTTCAACACAAAAATTGTAGATCTCGTTGAGATCTACAACTTTCATGTTGAACACTTTTCCTAAAAATGCATGTACATGACGTATTTTCTTGTTATTTTCAAAATTTCACTATAGTTACGATCAGGGTGACAATACGCCTTGTGCGTGCATTTTTAAGAAAAGCGTTGAACACAAAAGTTGTAGATCTCGCCGAGATATACAATTTTCATGTTGAACATTTTTCCTAAAAATGCATGTACAAAGCGTATTTTCAAAAGGCGCGTAATAACTCATAAAAATTGGTTTGCCAATAGCCAATTCTGGTTTGCCTTTAACACCACCCTTCAAAAATTTCACTTACTATTCTTTTCGTATTAAAAAATATATATATATTATATGTGCTCTCTTTTGACTTTGGGTAATTATAATTATTTGAGTTAATACGGCTCATTTTTCTAACTTAATTAAAAGAACATTATTAATAAGATCATAATTAATATTTTGATTTTTTTTAGCCAGTTAACGGGCTGAGTTAAATTGTGGATATTATCTATTTACTTATAATATAAGATAATCTTTAAGGGCAAAAAAACACATTAAAAAAAAGAGCGACGTTAAACGCAGACTAGTTTTGGCTATATGCAGGTCACAATTTTTTAAAAAGAGCGTTGTTAAACGCAGGCCGATTTTAAATATATGCATGCCACAGTTTTTAAAACAAGATATCATTTTTCCTTTTAAAACTTTAGGGAAAATGATTCAAGTAGTTTAATACTTCATGTATTATGTGTTTTTTCCTTCCATCCAACTGTGTCCCCAAGGTGTTTACTCGTTTGTCCGAGTCCGATGTGTTTTTAAATTACAATTGGCCTAAAGATATTCATGAGTATTTGCTATGACGATGGCAAGGGCGGCGATGGCGGCGATGACGGCGATGAAGCGATGGCGGCGATGGCGCTGATCGCGACGTCGTCGGCGATGGCGGCGATGGCGACGATGGCGGAGATTCCGTCCATGACGGCGATGGCGGCGATGGCGGCGTCGTCGGCGATGGTCGCGTTGGCGGCGATGGTAGCGATGGCGGCCATGGCGGAGATTCCGTCCATGGCGACGATGGCGGCCATGGCGGCGATGGTTATACTTCAGGTAGTTACTTATTTTATGAATGCTATTTTGCTTGGTGTTACTTACTTATTTTATTATTTTATAAATATTAATTTGATTTTTGAATATGGTATGTAAATATGAAATTTGGCCTGCATGAATAATTTTTTGGCCTGCATATATCCGCGGCCTGCATGTAGCCAAAACCGACCTGTATTTAACATCGCTTTAAAAAAGAGAGAGAGAGAATAAAATAAGAAATGGTGATTAAATATATTAATCAGGAAATTGTTTTGAAGAATAAAAAAGAAGGATAACATAAAGGTTGCGGACTGCGGTGGTGCACATGGGGATTGGGGATGGCAAATTAATTAATTATTAATATTAAAAAAAAGGGAATCTTGGTAGCTGGAGGAGTCCACTTCACCCAAATTGCCAAGCAAATAAATATTTTAATTAATTAATAACTAATTGCATGTCTACTACACCAACTGTGATAATTAATTAATCCTAAGCAATCTCCATCATCCGCTATATTAATGCAATAATCAGTACGACACTCGGCCGTTGATTTTATTTCTCAATAATTTGCACAAATCGTTATTTTTAATTTGTAACAGTGGTGGTCAACTAACTTCATTATATAATATGCTAAATTCTTTTGGATTATTCCTATATTTTTATTAATCAGAGATCACATGTTTTACAATGCATCATATAAGAATAAACTAAACCATAGTTTTAGTTTTGAAAACCAAACAAAACATTTCATTATCACACACTTAGTGAAAAACTTTGTACAAATCCATTGCATTATTACATACATAGTGAAAAAATCACTTGTGTATATCCAATCATATTTTAGGTTAAGACCGAGAGAACTATATATCTCACGTCTTAATTAATTATTTGCAACCAAAGCACTGCGCTCATCAAAAATATTGGCATGGTGCACTTGGATCATATCGATGTTCCGAGACACAAATGTCGGTTCAAAGTCGTGTGAGCCACTAGTTGAGCGAGCCAATAAATAAAAGGATCAAAACAAGCTTGACATGATGCAACATGTAGATATAAAATGATGTGGGTTCATGATAGAGAGAGATGTATTCTTTATGTAGCTAGAATGATGAGCAAATTTGCGGAATAACAAATACATAGAATATAACATAACTTATATATAGTAGGTGAGTGAAGAGTCCAAATGTTCTAAATGTGGATGGAAGAATGTTTGAGGGTGCGGGAAATTAAACAATCGATACATGTTGAATGCATATGGATATTAAGAGAAGGGCATATAAATGTGCATCCAAAATAAGAGTCTCACCTAATTCTTTTCAACAATGTGTAAATATACGGCGATGTTCATGTTAATGAGTATGTTATGCAACGTGAAGTGGGAACACGAAATGAGAGATATTGTTGGTGGCAGGAGATCTAAATTGAATAAAAACATCACATGCATGATTTTTGACATGTTCTAGCTTTCACCTCGATGTTCGTATAAGTGTTATATTATAAAGTTTAGATACAAGCAAAGGATGCTGGCACGATGTGTGTGACTTAAGTGCAATCGTGATACTCTCTATATATGTGGTGCATACGAATGTGGAATTCTACAAAAAATTCTAGCAGATTATATAATCTTCTTGAGGACTCTAGGCGAGTGTAAAGATAGAATGGTGTAGAATTTTTTGTAGAAGTAGGAATTATTTTACAATAGTCTAGAGTACTCATAAATGATGTAGAATAATGTGCAAGCTTGTATGTATATATATAGCCATGAAATGATTGTATAGCATAGTTTCAAAGAGTGTAGAGCATGATCTTTTCTACATTCTTCTCTTTTTTGGAGGAATAGGTATTTGGAGGCTATAAAAAGAGGATATATATGTGTTCGATTGCGAGCAAGTAATCTAAGAACTTAGCAATACAAGCAAGTCATTCAAGAGTCGGTAGTTGTAAAATTTTAAAGTTGTGAATAGAAGTTTGAGTGTCCTCCACAATCTTTCCACCACAGTACCCGTGTGTTTGTGTACAACTGTGCTAGCTACTTGAGAGAGATGAATTCTAACTTAGCTATTGTGAATGACAAAAAAGAACCAAGACTGTGCGAATCAAAGTTTATGAGTAGGATATTCGTACTTCACCTTTAAATGCTCTTGTTAATCTTGTCTTGATCTTTGACTTTGACTTCTGCCTATGTGGCACGAACAAGCCCACCCTCAACGAATATGAGTTGGACATACATAAACCCTGCTGATTGTAATCTCGTACGTATAGTATCACCATAAAAAGTAATAAGAAATCATAGTACTGCAATTATATCATGAGCCATATAATATTCTCTATAGCTTTTATGCAACTATTCTGTAGTTTTAGTGAATAGGAAGAGCTAGCTAGTGTATGATATCATATTATTAGAATTGATGGGCTCTCGCCCATTTTATAGAAATTTTGGGCTGCGCATAGCCGGAATCCCGTAACCTCTCACTACCTTAGTGTGGAGTTAAGGAGAAATCGTCGCACGCACGATCAACGCACACGATCATCACGTAATCCGCCGTCCTAACCGGCCATGTGGGTCGTCCGCCGCCGACATCTTGTCGCCGACACCCTTCCTCGGTCGACCGCCCGGTCGGTCGGCCTTGGCCGCGCAGGCGCGCGGCCTTGGCCGCGAGGCCGGCCTCCCGCCGGCCTTGGCCGTGTGCCCGCCCGCCGCCTCGCGATCCGGCCGATCAGGTGGTCAGCCGGTTTTGGATGCGCGACCGCAAGGCCGCAAGGGCCTTGCGGCCATGCGGCGGGGCCGCTCGAGGCCGGCCACCTTCCCGGCCGGTCGCCCCTCCAGCCGGCCTTCCCCCTCGCCGACCGATCTCCTCGCCGGCCGGAGTCCGTCGCCGTTCAATCGCCCGCTTGCGTTCTCCACCTTCCGATTAGCGGGTAACCACCCGCGCAACTGCCAGTATAACCACCCATAGTGGGCGTGTGCAAATATCCGGATTCACATTAATTTGCGCTTAGAGAAATTTCTAATTAATGCACATCGTAATTATTATAAAATTGGCATGCTGTTAGTGTTTATGGTGGTTACGGTCTGCGATTATCCGCATAACCACCGTAATCACCTCTGGGGCCTCTAAATAGAACCCCAAGAATTCTCTTTTTCCCATTTTATTCTCATCCTCCTTCCTCTTAAGTTCAAGAGAGAGTGAGAGAGCTCTCTTGAAGATCTCCCTCCTTTTCAAAGCCGTGCTTGAAGGAATCTTTAAGCACCTTGAAGACAGAAGAAGATATGCGTCCCTCTTCAAGCATTCCGAAGAACGCCCATGTTCTAGAGTGTCCAAGCTCCAGAACGTCAAGCTCCGGAACACCAAGTTCCACAGTGCCCAAGTTCCAGAACGCCAAGTTCCAGAGCGCGCCGAGTTCCAGAGCGCGCACAAGCTCCAGAGCGCGCACAAGTTCCACAGCGCGCCGAGTTCCAAAGCGCGCACACGTTTCAAAGCGCGCACAAGTTCCAGAGCGCGTCGAGTTTCAGAGCGCGCACAAGTTCCAGAGCACGCACAAGTCCCAGAGCACGGTGCTCCCCACCGCTGTAAAGAACAAGTCGAAGCTTCGAGAGTGGTGGTCTGTCACCCTCCGAACGTCTCTCTCTCTCTCTCTCCTCCAAAGTTACGTTGTAACTAGGAGCGGCCTGTCGCCCTTGATCTTCCAAGAAAGTCCTGTAAACAAGCTGCAATAAATAGTGAAGTTTGGTCGGCACCGTTCTGGCCACGTGATTTTTTATCTTATTCCCGGGTTTTTCACGCTAAAAATACTATTTGTCATCTGTCTCATCTCTCAGTAACTGATTGCGCGCTCGACCGCTCCAGGGCCAAGACAGTTCGTTCTGAACCAATTTTAGGAGTCTAATTGAGTAGACCGCAACAAGAACCTAGCTACATGTGCCACCTAAAATCATTTAATATTAATAGCAAGAAATATATTATTGAATATATGATAATTGTTATACCATCCAAAAAGGCCTTGGGGTGCGTCTAGAGAAAACTCCACTAAAGAGAGATGGGGTCAACAGTCAGCACGCAATCGCTCGAATCGAAGAAACCGAGCCCGCCATTTCCGCCGCCAACCGCCAGAAACAGAGCGCGCGAAGAGCAAACCGCAAGCGCGTGTTCTACCGCATGCATGGTAGCGCGCGATAGCGCGCGGACAGCGCCCCCCGTCGCGGGGGAACGACCCCGCCGCACCCCCCCAGGGTGCGGCTCGCGCGGAGCTGCACCC
This sequence comes from Dactylorhiza incarnata, assembly GCA_033032865.1. NCBI lineage: Eukaryota > Viridiplantae > Streptophyta > Magnoliopsida > Asparagales > Orchidaceae > Dactylorhiza > Dactylorhiza incarnata. The sequence continues at coordinate 953,038 of JAWHQI010000383.1, forward strand.
CCCTTGGGGGTGCGGCCCAGCCGCACCCCTTGGGGGGTGCGGCCCAGCCGCGCCCCCTCAGGGTGCGGCCAAGCCGCATCCCCCTGGGGTGCGACTCAGCCGCACCGCCCATAGGGTGCGGTCCGGCCCCCCTCCCCTCGCCTTTTTCCGTAGGGGGGCTCGCCAGGGGCCCTGCCATAGTCGCACCCCCTTGTCAGGTGCGTCGGATCCCAATTTCTATTTGGGGTACAACTCCCCGCTCCACTGTTCGTTGCGCGCTCAGAACGCTTCTGAGATCGCTCAGAACGCCACCGCGCTCACGCGCGCTCAGAACGCCTCCAAGCGCGTTCAAAGCACTTCCATGTTCGTTGCGCGCTCAGAACGCTTCTGAGAGCGCTCAGAACGCCTCCACGCTCTCGCGCCCTCAGAACGCCTCCAAGCGCGTTCTAAGCACTCCCATGTTCGTTGCGCGCTCAGAACGTTTCTGAGCGCGCTAAGAACGCCCCCGCGCTCACGCGCGCTCAGAACGCCTCCAAGCGCGTTCTAAGCACTCCCATGTTCGTTGCGCGTTCAGAACGTTTCTGAGCGCGCTCAGAACGCCCCCGCGCTCACGCACGCTCAGAACGCCTCCAAGCGCGTTCAAAGTACTTCCATGTTCGTTGCCCGCTCAGAACGCTTCTGAGCGCGTTCAAAGCATTCTCACTTTTTGGGTTTCCGACTTCTCACTTTTTGTCTTTTCGGCTTCTCACTTTTCAGGAACAGTCAGTCGCCTTTTTTGCCTCCAACAGAACTGCCCGAATTGCCCGAGCCGCCCAGGCTGCCCGAAGGGCAAGGTGGTCATTTACGAAAAATGGGGATCCGTGTGCCCCAAATCGAAAAATATGATTCGTCCACCAAGCATTTATGGAAACTGCAAACGGCAAAATTACCGGGTCGCCCCCGTCCAAAGCTATAAAAGAAGCCCCAAGGCTTCATTTGAAATGACCTTGACTTCTGGACCCGGGAGAGCTCCTTGCAGACTTTTGCGGAATTCTCTTTCGGCGCTTGAAGATCTCCTTCGTGGACTTGAAGATCTTCATCATCCCGAAAGGCGGCTAGCCTTCTCACTTTCGAAAGGCGACTAGCATTCTCAGAAGGAAAAGGCGACTAGCCGCCTCACTTCCGAAAGGCGATTAGCATTCTCAGAAGAAAAAAAGCGACTAGCATTCTCAGAAGAAAAAGGCGACTTGCCTTCTCACTTCTGAAAGACGACTAGCATTCTCAGAAGGAAAAGGCGACTAGCCGCCTCACTTCCGAAAGACGACTAGCATTCTCAGAAGAAAAAAGCGACTAGTATTCTCAGAAGAAAAAGACGACTAGCCTTCTCACTTCCGAAAGGCGACTAACGTTCTCAGAAGAAAAAGGCGACTAGCATTCTCAGAAGAAAAAGGCGACTAGCCTTCTCACTTCCGAAAGGCGACTAGCATTCTCAGAAGGAAAAGGCGACTAGCCGCCTCACTTCCGAAAGGCGACTAGCATTCTCAGAAGAAAAAGGCGACTAGCATTCTCAGAAGAAAAAAAACGACTAGCCTTCTCACTTCCGAAAGGCGACTAGCATTCTCAGAAGGAAAAGACGACTAGCCATCTCACTTCCGAAAGGCGACTAGCATTCTCAGAAGGGAAAAAGACTTAGTCTTTCTGAGAGGTGGCCTGTCACCCTCGGAGCTCGTTCTCTCTCTCTCCAAATATTGTAACGAGCAGCGGCCTGTCGCGCTCAAGTTCTAGTTTCCAAGTTGTAACTCCCAGAAGATAGTGAAGTTTGGTCGGCACAGCTCCGGCCGCGTGGTTTTTTACCCTTTCCGGGTTTTCCACGTTAAAAAGTCCCTGTGTACTCAGCAAATCTCTAATTGACTGTTTGCGCGCTTAGTTCGCTCACGAGCTAAGGTGGTTCAAGTGAACCGGTCTACCACGAGACCTAAGCGTTCCGCAACAGTTTGGCGCCGTCTGTGAGAAAAGTTCCCCCAAAGCTTGAAGAAGACTCTGAAGACAGTATCCGTTGCACAACGATACTCGTGACTAGAGATCATGGCAGGAAAAGCCATCCGCACAAGTGAAGAATCAATCCCCGGGGGGCATGCTGATTTGGCTCCCCTCCACTCGCTTATCAGCAAACCCGAAGGAGAGCTCTCCAGTACGAATGCCCAAGACCGTGTGGCCCATCCTGACAGAAGTCCAGAAACACAGTATCACCAACCCAACGATACTCGCGCCGCCGAAGGATCGGTCACTGGGGGGCAGTCTCGCGTAAACCAAGTCGCGAGTAAATCTCGCGCGAGCAAAAGCCGCGAGCCAGTCTCGCGCAAACCAAGTCGCGAGTAAATCTCGCGCGAGCAAAATCCGCGAGCCAGTCTCGCGCAAGCCAAGTCGCGAGTAAATCTCGCGCGAGTAAAAGCCGCGAGCCAGACTCGTGCAAAAAAGTCGCGAGCCAGACTCGTGCAAAAAGCCGCGAGCCAGACTCGTGCAGAAAGCCGCGAGCCAAACTCGTGCATCGTAGGGGCCTGCCCCCCTTACGTTTACCCTCGGTTTGAATACAAACGCTATTCACCGGCCAAGCCGCGAGCCAGACTCGTGCAAAAAGCCGCGAGCCAGACTCGTGCAAAAAGCCGCGGGCCAGACCCGTGCACCTATTTTATAAAAGCCGCGAGCCAGACTCGTGCACCTATTTTATTATGTAAAAGCCGCAAGCACAGACTTGTGCAAACTAATTTTTTATTATTATGTGAAAGCCACGAGCACAGACTCGTGCAAACTAATTTTTTGTTATGCAAAAGCCGCGAGCACAGACTCGTGCAAACTAATTTTCTATTATATAAAAGTCGCGGGCTCAGAACCGCGCAAGTTCATCTGTTATTTTGCAGAAATCATTCAACCAATACGGATATCAATGCTAGGCAGCAAGCCAGCAACAGTCTCAGAGAACCAACGCCCTTCGCCGGCCATCTTAAAGCGTCTTCCCTCAATCAACGCTTCGTCAGCAACCAGGGCAGCAACACCATCAGAGGGCTATCATGACTCAGCGTACGACGAGAAACGCCTGTCCAGAACAAAGAAACAAAGTCAACCACACTTACCCCCGACGACAACTCCTACCCAAGGCACCACAAAGAGAGCAATGATCAAAGCCGCCGCAGAAAAATTAAAACCTCCGAACTCCTCCGCGCCGAAACTCGGACTCCGAAGGTTTGGGGGGCTTATGTTATACCATCCATAAAGGCCTTGGGGTGCGTCTAGAGAAAACTCCACTGAAGAGAGATGGGGTCAACGGTCAGCACGCAATCGCTCGAATCGAAGAAACCGAGCCCGCCATTTCCGCAGCCAACCGCCAGAAACAGAGCGCACGAAGAGCAAACCGCAAGCGCGTGCGCTACCGCATGCATGGTAGCGCGTGGTAGCGCGCGGACAGCGCCCCCCGTCGCGGGGGAACGACCCCGCCGCACCCCCCTCAGGGTGCGGCTCGCGCGGAGCTGCACCCCCCTTGGGGGTGCGGCCCAGCCGCACCCCCCTTGGGGGCCGCTCAAGGGGTGCGGCCCAGCCGCACCCCCCTTGGGGGTGCGGCCCAACCGCACCCCTCAAGGGGTGCGGCCAAGCCGCACCCCTTAGGGGGTGCGGCCCTGCGGCCCAGCCGCACCCCTTGGGGGTGCGGCCCAGCCGCACCCCTTGGGGGTGCGGCCCAGCCGCACCCCTTGGGGGTGCGGCCCAGCCGCACCCCTTGGGGGTGCGGCCCAGCCGCACCCCTTGGGGGTGCGGCCCAGTCGCGCCCCCTCAGGGTGCGGCCAAGCCGCATCCCCCCGGGGTGCGACTCAGCCGCACCACCCATAGGGTGCGGTCCGGCCCCCCTCCCCTCGCCTTGTTCCGCAGGGGGGATCGCAAGGGGCCCTGCCATAGTCGCACCCCCTTGTCAGGTGCGTCGGATCCCAATTTCTATTTGGGGCACAACTCCCCGCTCCACTGTTCGTTGCGCGCTCAGAACGCTTCTGAGCGCGCTCAGAACGCCACCGCGCTCACGCGCGCTCAGAACGCCTCCAAGCGCGTTCAAAGCACTTCCATGTTCGTTGCGCGCTCAGAACGCTTCTGAGCGCGCTCAGAACGCCTCCACGCTCTCACGCGCTCAGAACGCCTCCAAGCGCGTTCTAAGCACTCCCATGTTTGTTGGGCGCTCAGAACGTTTCTGAGCGCGCTCAGAACGCCCCCGCGCTCACGCGCGCTCAGAACGCCTCCAAGCGCGTTCTAAGCACTCCCATGTTCGTTGCGCGTTCAGAACGTTTCTGAGCGCGCTCAGACCGCCCTCGCGCTCACGCACGCTCAGAACGCCTCCAAGCGCGTTCAAAGTACTTCCATGTTCGTTGCGCGCTCAGAACGCTTCTGTGCGCGTTCAAAGCATTCTCACTTTTTGGGTTTCCGGCTTCTCACTTTTTGTCTTTCCGGCTTCTCACTTTTCAGGAACAGTCAGTCGCCTTTTTCGCCTCCAACAGAACTGCCCGAGCCGTCGAGGCTGCCCGAAGGGCAAGGTGGTCATTTATGAAAAATGGCGATCCGTTTGCCCCAAATCGGAAAATATGATTCGTCCACCAAGCATTTATGGAAACTGCAAACGGCAAAATTACCGGGTCGCCCCCGTCCAAAGCTATAAAAGAAGCCCCAAAGCTTCATTTGAAAGGACCTTGACTTCTGGACCCGGGAGAGCTCCTTGCAGGCTTTTGCGGAATTCTCCTTCGGCGCTTAAAGATCTCCTTCGTGGACTTGAAGATCTTCATCATACCGAAAGGCGGCTAGCCTTCTCACTTCCGAAAGGCGACTAGCATTCTCAGAAGGAAAAGGCGACTAGCCGCCTCACTTCCGAAAGGCGACTAGCATTCTCAGAAGAAAAAGGCGACTAGCATTCTCAGAAGAAAATGACGACTAGCCTTCTCACTTCCGAAAGGCGACTAGCATTCTCAGAAGGAAAAGGCGACTAGCCGCCTCACTTCCGAAAGGCGACTAGCATTCTCAGAAGAAAAATGCGACTAGCATTCTCAGAAGAAAAAGGCGACTAGCCTTCTCACTTCCGAAAGGCGACTAGCGTTCTCAGAAGAAAAAGGCGACTAGCCGCCTCACTTCCGAAAGGCGACTAGCATTCTCAGAAGAAAAGGGCGACTAGCATTCTCAGAAGAAAAAGGCGACTAGCCTTCTCACTTCCGAAAGGCGACTAGCATTCTCAGAAGGAAAAGGCGACTAGCCGCCTCACTTCCGAAAGGCGACTAGCATTCTCAGAAGGGAAAAAGACTTAGTCTTTCCGAGAGGTGGCCTGTCACCCTCGGAGCTCGTTCTCTCTCTCTCTCCAAATATTGTAACGAGCAGCGGCCTGTCGCGCTCAAGTTCTAGTTTCCAAGTTGTAACCCCCAGAAGATAGCGAAGTTTGGTCGGCACAGCTTCGGCCGCGTGGTTTTTTACTCTTTCCGGGTTTTCCACGTTAAAAAGTCCCTGTGTACTCAGCAAATCTCTAATTGACTGTTTGCGCGCTTAGTTCCACTACAAGATATAGTCTCTACGACGGCGTTTTTTTTTGCGACGTTTTTGAAAGCGTCGCTGTTAGTTTTATATTTAGCGACGATTTTTTTCATAAACGTCGTTAATGCAAAAAAATAGCATTTGCTACGTTTTTTAGGGAAAATGTCACCATATGTGTTGAGTTCTTGTGACGATTATTTTTAAAACGTCACTAAAGTAATGTTTTTATTGTGACGTTTTTGAAAACGTCGTCGTTCGTTTACATTTAGCGACAATTTTTTTTTAAACGTCGCTAATATAAAAATTTAGCATTAGCCACGCTTTGCATGCAAACACGTCAGCATACATGTTTATCTTTCGTGACGATTTTTTTTAAAAACGTCATCAAAACATATGATTTTCTGTCAAAATTTGTTATCAAATATTTCAGAAGATCTTTTGTTAAAAGGGATATAAGTGATATAGTTATCATTTATCAAATGATTGAACTTGAATCATGTCATGTACTTAGTGAGCATGATGCATGAAATACATCATGAAGTACGTATACGACGCACATTATGCATGTTTAAGTTGATGATATATATCAGTCTTATCTATATGCACACACCCATAACCATACACTTGGTTATATGCGTACTCCAATGCTATGGGTAGTTTGTATGCACACATGCACCCATAATTATGCGCTTGGGGCTATGCGTGTAAGACCCTCTTTTTTTTTGCTTTCAAACCGGGTCTTACCGCCCAGAACCGCCGTTTTGCGGCGAGACCATTACACCCAATGGTCCCCGCCACAATACGCCGATCCTGCCGGCTAATCAACATCATCTAGGTCAACCACAATTCAGAGTAATAGAAGCAAATAGAAGCAACAAGCCCACAAATCACATTAAATATAGAAGTTACATGATTACAATGTCCACGATGAGAATTAAAGTAAAAGAGGGCATTTGCCCATTACATGTTCAAACATAGTGCAACAATACTCTCGCTCCACTTTTATGCGGAAGCAATCAATTTTTGCCTTCAGACATCTATAGCTGCTGCTGCGACGACGTGTAGGGGTTGACGTGCTCCATCCCATCTCCTTATCCTGTCTCCTAAACGGGGACCTGCTGCTCCGGTACTTCATCCCTAAAATGATAAGGTCCACTGACCGTCAGTCTAAAAGACTCAGCATATTCCTCACCGCCTCCACCCGCGACTCCTAGGCACCGTGCGGGAGGAGGAAGCGGAGGACATCAAGGGGTAATTCAAAGAAGCAGGTGACAGGTGGTAAAACTAGCAATGTATATCAAGAGAAGGATACATAGCTTCTAGCTAACAGGAGTACACTAATTAAGATTACTCTAGCAGTTCTACAATTAGGCTTGTAATAAGAGCAAACAATAGGAGAAAGCTACAATAGCAGTAATATGAGCAAGTAAAGTAATATGAAGAGCAGCTAGGAAAATTAACCTTAACTTATATGCGTGCACAAAGGCACATAAGCTAAGGGATCTGGCAAGCAATAAACTCATCGTATAAAAGAGCCCACACTGATTTATACGATGAGGTCTCTGTTTATGCAATGTGTAAAAGGCAATGTAATATAAGAAGCAAATATATACGAGCATCTACAAAAGTAACCTTAACTTATATGCACACACGAGGGCACATAAGCTAAGGGATCTGGAAGGTATAAACTCATCGTATAAAAGAGCCCACACTGATTTATACGATGAGGTCTCCGTTTATGCAGAAATGCTATGCTATGATATGCAATGCAATGATGCAATGTTTGTATTATTATTTCATACACATGCAACTCACCCACACGACTCTGTACGTACAGACCTTTAGTTCCCACTTTTCGGAGGTAGCTAACCTCTCGGGCACCTCCCGTCGTGGTCAAACAGTGGCAGAGGAGCGGGCGTCTCCTCACCTAGGTGGGTAAGTCACACTACCAGACCTAGGCCCAAACGTACGCTGTGATACCGGTACCCGGTACTCACGAGCTCCTGCGTACTAAACTGAATTGGCCAGGCAGGGTTTAGGGGATTCGTTCCGTCGGACGCGCAGTAAAACAACCTGGCCCCAATAAAACCACTAGCACTGCCGAGTCAAGGAACTGCTGTCGGTGTGACGACTAAGACAGAACCGAAGACCCACCACATCTTATGCACAATCAACAAGTTTTAGCCATTTACTACCGAGCCTCCAGCTCGCAAATCTTTATCAACATTTATAAAGTAGAGCCTACCGCTCGCCAGACTATACCAGTCTTATATCTAAGCTACGAGCCTATCGCTCGATAGACTACACTAGTCTTGTATTTGATCTACGAGCCTACCACTCGCTAGACTATACTAGTCCTTCCTTATAACCCGAGCCTACCGATTGCAGGACTATCCCAGTCCTTTCTTATAACCCGAGCCTACCGCTCGCAGGGCTATCCCAGTCCTTTCTTATAACCCGAGCCTACCGCTCGCAGGACTATCCCAGTCCTTCCTTATAACCCGAGCCTACCGCTCGCAGGACTATCCCAGTCCTTTCTTATAACCCGAGCCTACCGCTCGCAGGACTATCCCAGTCCTTCCTTATAACCCGAGTCTACCGCTCGCAGGACTATCCCAGTCCTTTCTTATATATAACGTCCCGGTTCGGGATGGAAGTTAACTTGCCGAGTTCTCCTACTTAACTAGTCTTGTCTATGATTTAGTTGAACTTAGAAGCTTTATGGTTAACCTTGGACATCCGGAGGGTTACCCTGTGAGGGGCTCGCAGCGGTACTAGGAAGTGTGGCGGGCTGACACCCCGAACTTCCTATTCCCAAGGCACTTAATCTTGTTGGTGTCTACCCCTTTTTACTTGATCCCCATTTTCCTCTCCAATTACATTACATCTCTAAGATGAGTTAAACCTGGCAATTAGGAGTGGGGGAGTTCCTTGAACTCCAACACCTCCAGCTGTGACCGGGTGCTGACTCTCCCGTCGTCACATTTTAAACTCGAGTCCCCCTTTCTTCACCGAGGGACTGCTCACATTCAAATAACATTCTCAACCTTACTTGGACCCACACTCCTATTCTTCGTCATCCTTAATCCAGGGTTTGCCTTAGATACTTCTCGACTTCTCCCTCGAGTATTACCTTAAAATGGCTCCCCGGCTAAGGGTAGTTTTACTTCCATACAATCGTTTAACACTGATGAGTTGTGTGTGGGGCCCTTGATGAGGTCTAACCTCCTTTTTATATCACTGTAAACTCACACACCTATAGCTTTGCTAAACGCACCCCAATCCTTATTTCCCAAGATGCCCTTAGAGATGCTCTTCCAAATAACCTGAGCCTTCATAATTACTAAAGAGTTAACAGTTCTACGTGTGAAGGTCAGTGGTGGTCTAATTCATGTAAATCAGTTTCACTATTCGCAGACCGAAACAAGGTTGATCTAGATTAGACTCCTATGGTGCGATCTTGATCACATCATATCCAAACGAGTTCCAATTATCACCATAGGTTCGCAATGAGTGGTGATCTAACAACTTCAAATCCTAATTTCATAAATTCTCTAGGGAATCTTAAGTCGTAGTTTCTATTAAAGATAGGAGGTGTGCAAATAGAGATTTACACACCAAGTATTAGATTATGCTCTCAATAATCTCAGGGAAAATTACCATGACATAACGCTGGTCTAAAAACACCAAAACCTGAGTTTCACATTTTTAGCAGGAATACTTGACCGTAATTTCTATTTAACCTAAATGGGGTGCAAATAGGGGTTTGCACTACAAGTATTAGGTTATGACCTAAGTAAATTCTGGGAAAATTACCATAGCACCAAATTGGTCTAAAAAGGAAAACACCAGATCCTAAGTCTCATATTATTCCAAGTAATATTTACCCTTAATTATCATTTATTACATTTGGTGTGCGTATAAGGGTTTACACTACGAGTGCTATGTTAAGACTTCAATAAATTCTGGGAAAAATTATTATAGCACCATATTAGTCTAAAAACACCAGATCCTAAGTCTCATATTATTCCAAGTAATATTTACCCTTAATTATCATTTATTACATTTGGTGTGCGTATACGGGTTTATACTACAAGTGCTATGTTAAGACTTCAATAAATTCTGGGAAAACTATTATAGCAACATATTAGTCTAAAAGCACCAGATCCTAAGTCTCATACTATTCCAAGTTCATATGACCGCCTTTTTATTTTATAACCTAAATTAGGGGTAATTTAGTAAATTCCATATCTTGGGATTTTTGTACCCAAAAATCCCAAATAACTTTTGGGAAGGCATATTGCTGCCAAGGATCCATGTCCAGCATTTCAAGCCATTGGGTCAACCCCAAGGCATAGGGCTCACTCCACCTAAATTTGCTAATAGACATAAAGAGCAGTCCTAGAAAAATGGCTCTACAAGGAGCTGTAGAGCTCCAAATCACTTGATCTCAAATCCTACAGAAAGTAGACCCATAGGGCTACAAATGTTGTCTCTGCCAACTTTTCATGATATGGCCTCTAAGGTTTTCAAAGATAGCATGCAAAGTACATTAAAAACCAAGGCAGGATTATGTGGTTTGCTAATAGACAAAAATGAGCAGTCCTAGAAAAATGGCTCTACAAAGAGCTGTAGAGCTCCAAATCACTTGATCTCAAATCCTACAGAGAGTAGACCCATAGGGATACAAATGTTGTCTCTGCCAACTTTTCATGATATGGCCTCTAAGGCCTTCAAAGATAGCATGCAAAGTACATTAAAAACCAAGGCAGGATTATGTGGTTTGCTAATAGACAAAAATGAGCAGTCCTAGAAAAATGGCTCTACAAAGATCTGTAGAGCTCCAAATCACTTGATCTTAAATCCTACAGAAAGTAGACCCATAGGGCTACAAATGTTGTCTCTGCTAACTTTTCATGGTATGGCCTCTAAGGCCTTCAGAAATAGCATGCAAAGTACATTAAAATCCTAGGCAGAAATATTATGGTTTGCTAATAGACATAATGAGCAGTCTTAGTAGAATGGCTCTACAAGGAGCTGTAGAGCTCCAAATCACTTGATCTTACATCCTACAGAAAGTAGACCCATAGGGATACAAATGTTGTCTCTGCTAACTTTTCATGGTATGGCCTCTAAGGCCTTCAGAAATAGCATGCAAAGTACATTAAAATCCTAGGCAGAAATATTATGGTTTGCTAATAGACATAATGAGCAGTCTTAGTAGAATGGCTCTACAAGGAGCTGTAGAGCTACAAATCACTTGATCTCAAATCCTACAGAAAGTAGACCCATAGGGCTACAAATGTTGTCTCTGCCAACTTTTCATGATATGGCCTCTAAGGCCTTCAAAGATAGCATGCAAAGTACATTAAAAACCAAGGCAGGATTATGTGGTTTGCTAATAGACAAAAATGAGCAGTCCTAGAAAAATGGCTCTACAAAGAGCTGTAGAGCTCCAAATCACTTGATCTTAAATCCTACAGAAAGTAGACATCAAGAGCTAAAAATGTTATCTCTGGCCATTTTTCGATTTTTGGCCTCTAAGGGCTTCAATTTTCCACTTGAATAACTTAAATAAAACGTGACAGCATATGTACTATTCCTTTATTAAATTATATGTGGTCTGCGTATGGAAAATTCAAGGGATTTCAACGGTCATGATTTCGTCTTCCCCGTTGAATCAACAGCCGTGATTGACTGCGCCTGGGCCCTTTTGCGGGGTGTTTTCCGGCGAGCCTAGGACGTCTCCGGCCAAACGCCCAAGCCCACTCCTTCACCCGACATAGGGCTTCCTTTTGGCGGTGGCCGTTTGGCCGGAGGTGGCCGGAGGAGCTCTCCGGCATCTCGCGATTTCTCAGTCGGAACAAGGAAAAACTCGAATGGAGAAACTCCATTCTCTATGCGATTTTGAAAACGGAAGAAATGGGGAGACTAGCACAAGTGGAGAGGGGAAGGAACTTGCCTTGATCGAGCTTGATCTTGAGGAAGAACGAGAAACGCCATGGCCGAACTCGAGCTCCATCTTCCTGCTCGATCTTCCTCCTCAGAGCCGGTCTCCTCCCGAAAACATGGGGGTTCTTCTCCTTTCTCGATTCTGAAGCTAATGGTGGGGATGAATGAGGCTGAGGGGGTTTTGTTTGCTGGTTGCCATTTTCCGGCGACCTCCTCTATGTTGCCACCGCCTCAGCCAGCCAACTGCAGGTCTCCAACTCATCAAAAATTCACTCCTGAGCTCGAATTGATGCCAAGGGGGAAGGCTTGGCTGCTTTTACATTGGGAAGGGGTGGTTGCCATTAGTGTGGCCGGCAAGGTGAAGTCAAGCTTTCTCCTCCCCCTCTCAACTGCTGCCATGTCAGCTCAAGTCTGCTGGGAAATTCTTGGGGAAGCTGAGAGCAATCCAGGAATTAGGGAATGGTGGCTAAGTGGCCATCCTTCCATGGATTCTTCTTGAATTCCTCCTTGTCTTCTTCCCCCATTAAAGCCTAGCTCCATGTGCAAATTCCACCTCAATTTCGAAATTTCAGATGGCTGGGGGCTGGTTATCATGTGGGCTACCTTCTTGGGCTATGGAGTTGGGTTAAGATCACTTACTTTGAGTTTTGGCCCACTTGACCAAATTATGCCAAATTGGGGATTTTGGGTTTGGGCTTGACCCAAGCTCACCTCATCCAATGTGGTTGACCCACATTGCTTCCTTAGGATCTATGGACCTACTCCAAGAAGAATTGAGTCTTGGTGGGGTCAAATGGGGCTTGATTGCACTTATTTGCCTATAGGGGCAATTTGGGCATTTTGGTGATTTTGCCTTAATTCTCCAAATTGAATGTGAACCTTGGCTTGCTTATGTCTCACTCACTTCCCTTAGTGTTTGGGTAGGGTTGTGCTAGGTCAATTTGGTCAATTTGGGGCTAATTAGAACCCAAAGGGGTGTAATTGGTAATTTGGGGCAAATTGGTAATTTGCCCAATTTCCTCAAAATTGGCTTACACCAAGGGTCCAATGTGGGGCCATTAGACTCCCTAAGTGGCCCAAGAGTGTTAGGGGTGATCAATTTGATCACAATGGGTCAATTGAAGTTCAATTTAAGTTTTTAGTATTAATAGGTCAATTTGGGGCTTTTTAGTAATTGACCCATTTTCCCCAAATTGATGGCCCTATGATGGGGCTTTTGGGTTCATTAGGTCCCCTAGGGAGGTTGCCATAAGAGGGTGGGTCCAATTTGATCATTTGGAGTTCAATTGACCTTATTCATGGAGGTTTGACCTAGGATAGCTCAAAGTTGACTTTTGGTCAATTTGGCCAATTTGGTTGACCCCAAGGGTCCCTAGTGGCCTACTCACCTCCTTGGATGGTCATAGGGGTCATGATGAGGTTATGTTGACTTGTTGGAGGTATATTGTTCAACCCTAAGCTAAGCCATCAAAATTTGCTAATTGCACCCCAATGTGCATTTCTTCTTAATTTTTGGAAATCAAGGGGCCTCTTTGGCCCATTTTGTCTTCTTGGAGCAATGTCATGACCTTGTAATGACAAAATGCATCTTAGGGGTTTAGTTGTTTTGGGGATGTTACAATGCGCACCCCATGATGGCCGGATATTTTGCTATGCGCACATAACTATATGAATGCACACCCCCATGCATGCATGTACGATGGGGTATTTCGTTATGCGCTATAACCATATGTTTGGCTATATGCACACCCTCATGATGGGGTATTTAATTGCTATGAGCACCACCCATAACGTACTACTACGCTTGGTTATGCACACACTGTACCCTCATGATGGGGGTGCATGTTTTGCTATGTGCATACCTATAATCATATGCTTGGCTATGCGCATCGCCATGATAGAGTATTTTGCTATGCGCACACCCATCACCATACACCTGACTATCCGCACTCCCATGGTCGGGAGACGGCTGCGGCAGATGGTGAGCGCGGCGTCATCAAAACATACGATCTTCAGTTAAAGTTCTAATATATAATGATATTTTTGATGGTAGTGAAGTTATATTTATGATAGCGTCGACCTCGATCGTAAGCTTGATACAAGTAATTAAATATATATATATAATATGAATGTGTTCACTGTGGATATTATATATGTCTCCACAAACGTACATAACTGTTAGGGTCAGCATACATACGTACATCATGTAGCCATGTATTTTTTGGCCTGTAGCTCAATGATCTTGTCAAATGTTACTAGTTATAGAATACCCTGCAATATATCATACCAAGATATTTCTTTCTGTATGGAGAATATGTTTACATTGATCGATGAGGCGTTAGGTGAATGTTCCAATATTGTAAGTATCATGAGTTGCGTAACGATGAAAATAACTGCATCGATCAATGACGAGTCGATTAAACAAAGTCTAAGATGACAGATCATAACCTCATATCAAATGCTCCTATGTATATGAATTTTGCGTTTACGTTCAAAAATAACAACTATTTTTGTTGGTGCAAAAATAACAATGAATTATTTTGTTACAAAATACATATTTTTAAGTAAAAATGAAATATACATTTCCAAAATTTTCATGTAATATTTTAATATAAAATTATTTATGGAGGGAAAAATTCGCTTCCCTCCAAAATTTTCATTGCCAATTTTAGATTTTTTTTTTAATTTTTTATTTCCTCCCCCCTAACCGGCGATCCACTTCCTCCCCTAACCCGTAAATTAGCCCTAGCTTTTTCATTTCCTCCCATAACCCGTAATCAGTTACCTAATACGTGACTAATATTTTAGCCCCATTTTTTAAATAATATTTCACACTTGTGTCGAAGGTCGTCATCCGTGTTGTCCAACCGACGAATTTATCTTTATTATATAAGGGAAGAGCAAAGTTGCCCATGGTGTAACATTTGCCTACCCAAAATACCCTCCAAAAACACTTCATTAATTCAAATTTCATGGGTTTTTCGGTATTTGGTTTTAACTCTGCTGCACGCAGCTTTTAACAACTGCTACACGCCGTCTCCTCGAATGCTGCCCGCCGAATAGGTCAAATCGGGGCTCCTCCTCGCAGAGCTTCGACCACAGAGCCCCTCCTCGGAGAGCTTCCGCCTCGCAGAGCTTCCTCCTAGCAGAGCTTCGACCACAGAGCCTTCTCTACAAAGCTCCTCTTTCACAGCTCCCCTCGACGGCTCCAAGCCATGACAGAAGATAAGGACCAACCTCGCCGGCGACATTCACGACATCGACGCTTCCCTCATCTTCTTCGGTGATTCGAAAAGGAGCGGCCTCGCAGTCTCACAGTCTCGCAGCCCATATGCACTCGCATCTTCCTCCTTTTGCCTGCTGCAACTTCTCAGACATTTCTCCGCCAACTACTGCCCAGGTTCTGTCCTCCTACATCTCAATCGTCTCATTCATCTCAACTTTTGCCTGCACGAACTGCACACATTCAGCGGCGCCAGAGCAGAACATCCTCTGCCTCATTCCAGCGCTTGGGAGTTCTCCAGCCTCTGGCATTTGCATCCTCTGTCCGGTCGGGAGTTCCTCCACCGACTTTCATCATTTTTGGCTTAATAAATTTCGGCTTTTGTGGTTTCTATCATGGAATCATGTGCTACTGTGCATTGGTTGATGAAGAACTGGAGATAGATTGAGGCCGTATTGCCATGAATTGCCGCTCTATTTATTTTTATTATCTGTCGAACTATGAGTATAGAAAAGGTTCCACTAGCACTTTTGAAATGTAGCACTATGAGATCTGGTTCTCTTATGAAGTTGTTGAGTGGTTCGTGGTTTAGTGATGTATTTAAGACCTCTGAGGAAACCTTCTTGTGATTGATTTGCCATTCATTTTTTCCACTAGTTTTATTCCATTGTTTTTGAGCTTGTTGCCTGTAATTAGTAATTATCAGCTTCAATATTTTAAAGCGCAAGCGATGAAATACATTTTAACTGTTATAAATGGGATTGTGACTTGTGTTTCATATTTTCCCTAGTCTTTGTCATGATTGTAGGCAATGCTAGTCTTTTTCCATTGTTTTGGAGCTCTTTTATTTGGACTAATTCAGCTAATTGTTGTTCTTCCGCCACTGCTCTAGCCATTGCTTACCCCTAATTAGCAAATATAGTCAATGGGATGAATGATGGTTATCTAAAACATGATTTTCCTTACCCAATAATTATGCTACCTTCTCAATTTTGGTTACCTAACACAATCTATTTTCCAGATCCAGGTTTGCTGAATAGAAGTTTTTTTTGGATTCCAACATTGGGAGGTCCAACAACAATTGTTGCTCGACAGAAATGCGCATATCAGACAACATTGGGAGGTCCTAGCCTCTACAACATCCTCTCCTCGCTCATTCCATACACCTCTGCTACCTCGCTGATTCCATCGCACATGTATCCCCCAGGTTCTTATTCTCATCCTCATTTCCCCAGTAATGTACTGATTATTTACATTACTTAATCATTTCTTATTGATTTTTTTTCTTGAATTTCATGGTGTTGATTACTTGCATTGCATCATTTGATTCACGATCCCTCTTTCATTCATAATGAACTTTTTAATTTTCAGATCTGGTAAGAACCTCTAACTTCTCCACACCCTACTTACTGATTTAGGAAAATAATTTCATTCAATTGTTATCTAAATAATTTTTAGATATTAGGGGGTCCTACTTGAACGGTTGCATGTCAAGTCGGCGATCACATCTCCCGATTCGAGAAGAAGAGGTTCTACTTGAAAGGTAATTGTTTATATAGATTCTTACAACATCAATTTTTATCCAAGGTCTGATCGTATTTATTTGTTAGGGTTGAAGCTCTTCTCCTATAAAAAATTATTTGAAATCTAACCACTGTTCTTCTTCTGTGAATGATTTCTTTATTTTGACTACTCTAGATGTTGCAAAACTAATAACCATACAGCAGAAAATACAGATTCATGAGACTCCAGGTATGGTTTGAGATCTCTTCCTTTTATGAAAGAGTTAAAATGAGAAGCATGTCGAAGTTTTTCATGTTGGCGTCCAACAAGTTGAAGGAGCTTTGTATTTGTTTTGTTTAATAATGCTCAAATAAATTTTGTTCGGCTTTCTATGACATTCTAATTTTTAGACCTGCAATATTTATAATAAAACTATGAACTTACTTAAAAATCAAGTTACATGGGCAAATAATTCCTTGCTGCCAATCAACTTAATTTAGCTAATGCTATTAATTTGTTGGGCATACTAATGCTGTTAATTTCTTTATTTGGATTATGGATTGTTGGAGATAGGAATTAGGTGTTAATATGATTTAGATAATTTTCGGTAAAAGGTTGTCGAGCACATATCAACATTTTTTTGTTTTCAGTAATATTTAATAATCAAGACTTAATGTGTATGCTATGAGGAGATATTGATTGATCAGTTCTTGCATGTGGTTAGCTGTGTAGATATTTACATCATTGATTGTTATATATATATTTTTTATCATTGAATGTTCCATATTTTCCTTACATTTAAAGGGGTCTATCCAAATTGTAGACCACTAGCAGGGTGGAGAATCTGGGGCTTCAAACATTGTCAATTGGTAGTTTTGAATTGTTATGGTGGTTGATATCTTTTGTTGAAACAAACTTTAAACAACAACTTGAAAAATGTATCATTATTGCTACACTTTTAATATAGAGGCATTTAATTTATAATGATTTCTCTTAAAATTAGGCACACTTGAACAAGGATCTAAGGGAAAACCACCCACAACAAATGTCTATATACTTCATAATTATTGATAGACGGATGATATATATATATATATGCATTTTACAATGTGATGATCTTTTATTGAACCTAATTAATTATTTGTACTGTCATTTCCAACATCATCACAAATAGCATGCCCATATTGTTTTTGTTTGTTTGTTGTAATTGTCAATGGATGCTCTATAGGTGGATCCCTATGACTGCCTTTTGAACTGGGTAACAATCTGCTCCTCTCTCTTTCTCTCAATCAATTTATAGTCTACAGGTCAATATGTGATGATTTTGTAGATATTACATTGTTGAGTAATATCTATTTAATATGTACTTATCTGATTATATAACTGTTGTTGCATATTTGGTATAAAAATATGAACAAACACAACTGATCCATTCATGCATTTAGGTACAACAAGTTTTGCTTTGTAAAATTAGTTTACTATGCTAAAACATATATCTATCACTGTCCTTAGAAGCTCCTTGATATATCGAATCTTTTCTCTTACTAAATTCTTGGTGTTGAGATACTACTATACAAGTAATGTTTTTAACATATTTTTTGCATTTTGGGTTGCAGGTAGTAGCTTGATTTTCATGTTAGTGGATATTATCTAAAGAAGAGAGGAGAAGACATCAGTTGACTATCAAATATGTACAACAATGTGCATTCATAAATTTTTCTTCTTTGTAGATATTTTTTTTTCATGTATTTAGTTTAATTTGAGATGGAAGTACTATTAGTCTGTATTGAGGGGTTTGGGTAATCTCCCACCTTTTTTTATTAATAAAATAATGAATATTTAACACCCTTCTCTTTGCTATTGAATATTTTATTTATTTGTGTTTGAATGTTTAAAATTAAATTAAAATAAAAAGTAAATGTTTAGTGGAATTTTGATTAGTATTTAGATTATTTGAGAAGTATTATCATAATTTTTTTATTTTTTTTTTAAATATAATATTTTGCGACGTTTTTTTTTTGAAAAAAAAAACGTTGCACAATTTTGGCTTTGGTGACGTTGGCTAAGAAACGTTGTGGTAGGATGAACATCTTTTGCGACATTTTTTGGAAAAGTGTCACGATAAAGCAATTACTTATTATGATGTTTTTTTTAAAAAGTGTCATGGTAGAACAATTGCCAATCATGACGTTTTTGAAAAAATGTCGCAGTAGAGTAACTGGCAATCACGACGTTTTTTTTGGAAAGCGTCGCAATGAGCTACGGCGACATGCACAATCACGACGATTTTGTGACGTTTTTATAAACGTCACGAAAACTATCGCGACGCTTTGAAATCGTCACTAAAGACATAAAAAAACGTCGCCGTAAAGCGATTTTGTTGTAGTGTTCGCTCACGAGCTAAGATGGTTCAAGTGAACCGGTCTACCACGAGCCCTAAGCTTTCCGAAGATAGCTAGCTAGTAAGAAACATATGATTGCACGAATGTTTATATATAGCAGTACTGATGAGTAGTTTTATCAATTTCAAGGTGATCTTGATCACGTATATATAGCCATCAGCTGTACTAGTAACTTTGTAAAAACGTTTCTCATCATATTTCTCTCTCTAGATCTCTCTAGATCTCTCTCTCTCTCTCTCTCTCTCTCTCTCTCATATTTAAGAGAGAGTGGGTGGCAGAAAGCCACATGGGCGTCTTCTTGAAGACAAATGCTTGACTTTTTTTGTATAAGAGAAAGGCCGGCCATTGTCTGTCAGGTAGGAATATATATTGCTACCTAAACCATTGAGAATAATAATTAAGCACCAAGATCCATCTCTTCTTCTATGATCATGGTATAAGTTATCAGAATTACATTTCTTGATTTCCTATATATGTTCTCTAGCTTTAATTATTTTGAAATCTTCAACTAATGGCATGCAATTGTCATTAGTGAATTGGACAGCAATGATTGATTAATGCAATTTCATAAACAATTTACAGAAACATATATAAGGTAACAAAAGTTCAGTTATAATAATATATATATTTTAATTATGAAGCGGAGAAAGCTCAGTTTTCTCTGATCATACGTACTAATATTTCACATCGATCCATCTTCTTCAGTATCAACAATAAGGAGAGCTGAGAGACAGGAAATATCAATACGATATATCTCCCACGGCCGAATTTAAGGAGAATTTACCAACAGATGGAGCCGGCCGGCGCTTCACCGTACCGTCAATGGAGGCCGTGATGATCAGGCCACGGCCAAAATGGGTTCTGGTCATCCATCCCGCAAAGCAAATTGCTCAAGTTTTCATCGGCGACCACTGCGCCGTGCTCGATCTTGGCGCACTGAAGATCATGCCTCCCGGGAAGCTGGAGCCGCGGCGATGGCAGAATCGCGGAGAAGAATGGAATGTCGTGCAGGGAATGATTCAGCCGAGTACTCTCGGCCAACGTTCTTGAAATGTCCAGGTTGATCTCAGAGCTGTTCTCGCTTCTGTTGCTGCAGGATCCCTCTGTTTCCTTATTGAGGTTGATTAGCTCAGGCGTTTCTTTGCCTTTCAGAGACAGGATCTGAAAGTTTACATTTTTTGGGGGGGATAATTAATTAGGAGAAGAGAAAGCTGAAAGCTGATCATCTGAAAGCTAGACTAAAAGCCACAATCAAATATAATTAAGAAGCTGTTTACAGCTAGCTAGCCAATCAATGCGCAGGGCAATACAATCTAGCTAGCCTTATTCATTAAAAGACTCCTCAATTGATTGATTGAGGATATATGAAGGAGCAATTAAACAAAAATAATTAATTGCTCGATGATGAAAGGCAATATTCCTATAATTAAAATGAAAAAGTTTATGAATTTATATAATAATAAAAAAAGGGAATACTAGCTACCTGGGCTTGAAGATTCCTGTTATGGGAGTGCAGGGCATCGTTTTCCGCTTTGATGGCATCAAACCTGGACTTGAGGGAGTCGAAATCCTTCTCCAGCTGCTTCGTCTTCCATCTGGCCCTCCGGTTCTGAAACCAGATTGCGATCTGCCTGGGCTTGAGCCCGAGAGCTCCGGCCAGCTGCATCTTCCGCTCCGGCTCCAGCTTGTTCCCCTGCTCGAAATTCTTCTCCAGGGTCCTCACCTGCTCCGCGTTCAGCCTCCTCTTCTTCCCTCCCCCGGGCAGCTGCGAGCAGTCTTCGTCGTCGTCGGAGACCTCTTCCTCTCCGTCGCACCCCTCCATTACGTTGGCGCCGCCGCCGGAGAAGGACGACGCCGACGATCTCTTATTATTCCCCGCCGTGGACACCGCCATCCCTGATCTGGGCAAGTCTTGGTATCCGGAATTACAGGCTGCGGGGAGAAGGTGGTGGTGGTGATGCATCTGGAGAATATTGTTGAAGGCGGGCGGAGGGAAGAAGGGGGCGGAGGAGGAGGAGACGATGCCGTTGCATGATGAGGCCATGTCCTCATCATCAAGATGAAGAAGCATGGGCGTGGTCAGCTACGCTTCTTCTGCTGCTCTGCTCACATTTGTGAAAGGGATCGAGATGTTGAGAGCTCTTTCAAAACGGACATGGGAGATAAATGGATGGACATTTATCTCTACGGTAAATATTAATTATATTTTTGACAACACCACTCATCTCCAACATCAATTTTTGTGTCTCAAAGGCTGTGTTTTTGGAGAAATTTTTGTATTCAACAATTTGACGGCGGCTTACTACAGCGATCAAATGAATGCATACATACATACATACATACATACATACATACATACATACAGTCTCCTCTAATTTGAAAATATTTGTTTATAACTAAAAGGATAGGAGAAGGATAGGAGAAGGAATCCAAAGGCAGCCAAAATAGTACACTAAATATCATATTTTCATGAATCATTCAAAGAGCTTACTTAACACGTGGCAATGACCAAATTAAATTAGCCCCGGCCAGTAGAGAGTAGAGAGTAGTGTGGGGACCACCTATGTAGACTACTCCAGTGAGTCAAAGTCGTCATACTGACGGTGTTAGGCTAGCTAGGTTTGTGGGTAGCAAAATTCTTGTCCGGCGATGTTAATTTCACATTTACTAGGTCTGCGTTTGAGTGAGAATTGGTGGTGAGCGAGCGCTGAAGATGGTTGCGTGCTGCTCTAATATTAACACCAACAACAACAACAAGACTTTGCCACAACTTTTCTGTACCTTGGAAACAATCGTGGACGTCCGTTCAATAAAGGCGAGTTTCTTTGTTTAATTCGGCTACTTCATAAAGGCGAGTTTCTTTGTTACTCACCTTCATAGGCGAGTTTATGCATGCAAGCAACATCATGTTGAATTTTTTGGGTCTGCTATCGATCAGGAGAACCAACAATGGACAAAGAAGATTTATATTTCTCAATTAGGCAATTAATTACAAATTTACACGGCTGAATACAAGTTGCATCCAACTTGAATCACAACAGCCAAAAGAAGTAACATCCTGGTCACGGACAAGGTCCGCTCCTCCTCCCGAGCACACCAGGATGGTGATACTCGCTCCAATACTCGCTCCTCGCCACAGAAGCTCGTTTCTCGCTGTCGCCGGCGATATTGACTGTCGCCTGGGCGATAGCTCCGATCCTCGCAAGCTCGCTGCTCGCGCTCCAGATACTCGCAAGCTCACTGCTCGCACTCCAGGATACTCGCACGCTCGCCGCGCGCGCTTCCTTTCCTCCTCGCTGTCGCCGGGCGATATCCACTGTCGCCGGCGATATCTCCTCTACTCGCTACTCGCTCTAGAGAGCTCGCCGAACTCGCTCCAAGTCCGATGCTCGCCTGCCGAACTTACTCCAAGTCCGATGCTCGCCGGGTAGCGCTCTGGTATCTCTAACTCGCTCAGAGTTGATGATACTCGCCACTTCTGAAGTCTCTACTCGCCACTTTCAGAATCGGTGCTCTTTAGGGGGGTACCCCTGTATTTATAGGCAGATGCCTACTCGGCGGCGAGTATGATACTCGCCCACTGTCGCTGGGCGACAGCCACTGTCGCCGGGCGACAGCTCACTTCACAAACTCAACACTCCCCCTTGAAGTGAACTCCGGGAACAACACCAAGCAAGGAGCGAAGCCTCCGGAACGGCCCTGTAGATAGGGGCTTTGTGAATATGTCCGCAAGGTTGTCTTCACTCCGCACATGCTCCACAGCGATCAAGCCTCCCAGCACCTTCTCTCTGATGAAGTGATGCTCGATCTCAATGTGCTTGGTCCTTGCATGAGAAACTGGATTGGTTACCAGTTTCAATGCACTCTCGTTGTCCCCACGCAGCACAGTAGGTCCGCTGACCTCTTCGTCCACATCCTCCACTAGTCTCCTTAGCCAGACACACTTCTGAGCTGCTAAGGACGACACCTTCTACTCGGCCTCCGTGGTGGAAAGGGAAATGGAGTCATGCTTCTTGCTACACCACGAGATAGCAGCTGCTCCACACAAGAACACATACCCTGATGTCGACTTGCGATCATCAGCGTCACCTCCATAGTCTGCATCCGTGTACCCGTGCAGCTTGAAGTCAGACTTCTCCTCATAGGACAACCCCATCTCAAGGGTGCCCTTCACATACTTTAGAATCCCCTTGGCTGCCTCCAGATGAGGCTTCCGCGGCTCCTGCATATACCGACTAACTCGGCCGACAGCAAAGGCGATGTCCGGCCTTGTGATAGTCAAGTATATAAGACTCCCTACCAGAGCCCGAAAGATCTTCGGATCAGGAAGAATTCTCCCCTCTTCCTTCCGAAGCTTCAGCCCCGCCTCCAGAGGAACGGAACTGCTCTTCCCTTCCTTCATGCCGAATCTCTCGACGATCCTCTCGGCATATGCCCTCTGGGAAACATCCAGTCCGCCTCTTCTCTTCTCTACTTGGAGGCCAAGGAAATGGTGCAGTTCACCAAGATCCTTCATCTCGAAGCGTATGGAAAGCTGCTCTCTCAGCGTCGCGACCTCCTCAGGGTTGTTCCCTGTCACGATCATGTCGTCGACGTATAGCAGCACCAGTACGTGAAGACCTCCATCCTTCTTCACGAACATGCTGGAGTCCGAGTCTGAGGCATCGTAGCCGCAAAACTGCAAGTACTCCGCAATCTTCCCATACCAGGCTCTCGACGCCTGTTTCAGACCATAGAGGGCCTTCTTCAGCTTGCAGACATGATGTGGCTGAGACTTGGACACGTATCCAGGTGGTTGCACCATGAATATGTCCTTGTCGATCTCTCCATACAGGAACGCATTCTTCACATCAAGCTGCCACAGCTTCCATCCTCGGCACGCTGCCAAAGCAATGATCGTCCTCACCGATGTCATCTTCGCTACAGGACTAAAGGTCTCCTCGTAGTCCTCTCCGTAGGTCTGTGAGAAGCCTCGAGCGACAAGCCTCGCCTTGTACCGCTCCACTTCTCCATCAGCCCTCTTCTTAACCTTGTATACCTATTTACAGGTGACAGGTTTGATGCCCTCCACCATGGGAACCAGGTCCCATGTCTCGTTCTTCTCTAGGGCCTCCATCTCCTCGATTATGGCCGTGTCCCACTCCTTGATGCCAGCTGCATCCTCAAAGCAGGCAGGTTCCCTCTCATCGAGTGGTCCTGCGAAGAAGCAGGAAACCAGACTCACGAAGTTCCCCTCCTTATAACGAGCAGGCGGGACAATCGTCCTCTTCGACCTCCTCAAGGCTTGGCCACTATCTACCACTCCGGTAGACTCCTCTGCTTGAGCTCCTCTCTGAGCTCCTCTCAGAACTCCTCCTGTAGCGGTGCTCTCCCTGCTACTTGAGTTCGTAGCTCCCCCTGAGCCAGAAGCTCATCCTGAGCCAGATGGCAATGGAGCACTTGGAGATAACTCCATCTCCACAGAAGGGTCCTCAGCGACCCACTCCTCTTCCCTGCTAGCTTCTCCACTCTCCGGCAGTTCCACAGAAGAGACTCCCTGGTATGAGACCAGTTCGTCAAACACAACGTCGCGCGAGACGACGAACCTGTGAGTCTGTGGATCCATGCACTTCCACCCCTTCTTCCGCTCATCGTAGCCGATGAAGATACACTTCCTCGCCTTTGGCTCCAACTTTGTTCTCTGAGCGTCCGGGACGTGCACGAAGCAGGTAGAACCGAACACCTTCATGTGACCCACATTGGGCTTCTCCCCGAACATGAGCTGGTGTGGAGACACCATCCTGTTAGGACTCAGAGGTAGCCTGTTGATCACATGAGTAGCACACGCCATTCCCTCCGCCCACAAGGCCTTGGGAATGCTCTTGGCATGTAGCCAACTCCTGGTAGTCTCCACTAGATGGCGGATCTTCCTCTCTGCCACCCCATTCTGCTGAGGGATGTGAGCGCAGGAGAGCTCCCGCCGAATGCCGAACCTCCTGCAGAAAGAAGAAAACTCATTGGAGGTAAACTCCCCTCCATTGTCGCTCCTCAGCTTCTTGACTCTGCGATTCAGCCTCCCCTCCACAAGCTCCTTCCACTCGAGGAACTTGCAGAACACTTCTGATTTCTCTCTCAGAAAGTATACCCACGTATAGCGGGTATAGTCATCCACCAGAACCAGCGCATACTTATTGCCTCCATAAGTACGGGTGGCACACGGCCCCATCACGTCAGCATGTACGCACTCAAGAGGTGCCTTACACCTGGTCTCCGACTTGTCAAATGGAAGTCGCTGTGACTTTCCATATTGGCATCCGTCGCACACATGGCCGTCGCCGTAGGAAGTGAGATGAGGCAGGCCGCTCACAAGGCCCTTTGCCGCCATCATCTTCAGCTTGTCCATCCCCACATGACCCAGCCTCTCATGCCAGATCACAGCGCTGTCGTTTGTCTTCAGCTTGTCCACATAGGCATTTGCAGACAGGACATACAAATCCTTCACCCTTCTCCCGGTGAGCGTGACGTCAGCATCGACAGACGAAAGGTTCTTCAAGAACTTTACTTCCTTTGGTCCAAACAGGACGTGGTATCCAGCATCCACGGCGTTTGCCACTGAGAATAGGTTCTTCTTCATGCCAGACACATGATTGACACTCTTCAGTGTCACTGGCTTCTCTCTGCTCCCAAGGGACACCTTCCCTTCTCGCTCCACTGGATGCACCGTATCATCCGCAGTGATGATAGCATCTGACCCCTCATATGCTGCCGAGGAGGCGAACTTCGACATATCTCCTGTGAGATGATGCCCGCAACCAGAATCCACTATCCAGTCGTCCTCGAGGTTGATGGAGGCTAAGACATCGACCGACGTTGCCGTCATCTCTGCCAGGAAACAATTGTCCCCCCTTTCACCGCCCTGGTGACCTCCACCTCTTCCTCCACCTCTTCGATGGTCTCCACCTCTCTGATGGTCTCCACCTTTCTCAGCAACATGACCGGCCTGAAGATTAGACCGACAATCCTTTGCCATATGCCCGTACCTCTTACAGGCAAAGCAAAGGGATCTCCCCTTCTCATCGTACGCAGGGAGGAACTTCCTCCCATCTCCCTGAGAGGACGTTGAAGGTCCATCTCCGGAGTTCTTCTTTCTCTTGTCCCAGGATCTCCTCTTTCCTGAGAACAACGCCTCGCCATCTCCTCTTGAGATGGATACTCCCGCCATCTGCTTCGCCAAGCTCTCCTGTGACGATAGCAGGTTCTCTAGCTCCAGAAGGGAGGGCTGAATAGCCCATCCTTGCACGGAAGTAACGAAGGCGACATACTCCCTCCTCAAACCTCGGAGTATGTGCCGCTTCAACTTCGCCTCTGAGATTGGCTCTTCAGGATCCAAGGCCGAGATCTCCCCGCATAGGTTCTTCACCTTCAGGAAGAAGGTGGATATAGCCATCTCGCCTTGAGTTGACTTCGCCAACTCATTCTCCAGGAATTGTAGCCGAGCCACATTCTTCTTATTGAATAACCCATCGAGGGCTATCCAAATCGCAGACGCTGACTGGCAACCAATGATGTGGTCGAACAAGTCAGGTGATATGGCTCTCTTCAGGGTGAACGCCGCCTTGGCGTTGGTCTTCCTCCACGCTCTCACAGCTGGACCATTATCCCCGGCAGCTACAACTTCCTCTTGCTCTCCACCACCAACTACCTCCCAGAGATCCTCTCCAAGCAGGTAGCTCTCCATGCATGATCTCCACTTTTTGTAGTTGGTCTGGGTGAGCAGCTCGATTCCTAGTCCTCTCGCAAATCCTCCTCCGCCGCCCATCTTGGAAGACAGCCTTGAACTCCGATAGCAGGCGCTGCTTCAGCAACCTCCCTCTGATACCATGTTGAATTTTTTGGGTCTGCTATCGATCAGGAGAACCAACAATGGACAAGGAAGATTTATATTTCTCAACTAGGCAATTAATTACAAATTTGCACGGCTGAATACAAGTTGCATCCAACTTGAATCACAACAGCCAAAAGAAGTAACACTCTGGTCACGGACAAGGTCCGCTCCTCCTCCCGAGCACACCAGGATGGTGATACTCGCTCCAATACTCGCTCCTCGCCACAGAAGCTCGCTTCTCGCTGTCGTCGGCGATATTGACTGTCGCCTGGGCGATAGCTCCGATCCTCGCAAGCTCGCTGCTCGCGCTCCAGATACTCGCAAGCTCACTGCTCGCACTCCAGGATACTCGCACGCTCGCCGCGCGCGCTTCCTTTCCTCCTCACTGTCGCCGGGCGATATCCACTGTCGCCGGCGATATCTCCTCTACTCGCTACTCGCTCTAGAGAGCTCGCCGAACTCGCTCCAAGTCCGATGCTCGCCTGCCGAACTTACTCCAAGTCCGATGCTCGCCGGGTAGCGCTCTGGTATCTCTAACTCGCTCAGAGTTGATGATACTCGCCACTTCTGAAGTCTCTACTCGCCACTTTCAGAATCGGTGCTCTTTAGGGGGGGGGGGGTACCCCTGTATTTATAGGCAGATGCCTACTCGGCGGCGAGTATGATACTCGCCCACTGTCGCTGGGCGACAGCCACTGTCGCCGGGCGACAGCTCACTTCACAAACTCAACACATCAAGCTCAGCGAGTTAATTAATATAGGCGAGCTTCTTCGGCAAGTTTTACTTGCAGGTGCTCTACGGAGCTATTGGCGAGTAGCAAGTTCAAGGCCTGGAGAGCTCGCCTTAGTTTTCTCCTTCTTCAATAGTAGCGTTTTTCATACATGTTTATACTTATGGGTGTGCTTTGGTAAAGCCTGTGAGTACTTTTGCATGTCTAACAAATTGGGGGATTCATGATGATCAGTTCACCACCATGGGCAAACATATAAAGTGTTCTGCGAGCTCCTATTCGTGATGATCTTCATGCTTATAATTAAGGCGTTCTCTTATATTCTGTGAGTTCCTTCTCACGACGATATCCTTCAACAACTTGCATTCCACGAGAGTCTTACTCGTGAGGTTTTCGAACTAGTATTCCACGACTCCCTACTCGTGATGATCTCCTTCAACAACTTGCATTCCACGAGAGTCTTATTCGTTTGGTCTTCAAGCTGGTATTCCACGACTACATGCTCGCGACAATCCCCTTCGATAACTTGCATTCCGCGAGAGTCTTACTCGTGAGGTCTTCAAGCTAGTATTCCGCGAGTTCCTACTCGCAACGATCTCCTTCAACAACTTCTATTCCGAGAGAGTCTTACTCGTGAGGTCTTCAAGATGGTATTCCACGATTCCATATGCTCGCGACGATCTCCTTCAACAACTTGCATTCCACGAGAGTCTTACTCGTGAGGTGTTCAAGCTAGTATTCCGCGAGCTCCTACTCGCGATGATCTCCTTCAACAACTTATATTTCACGAGAGTCTTACTCATGAGGTCTTCAAGATGGTATTTCACGAGCTCCTACTCGCGATAATCTCTTTCAACAACTTAATTACATTCCACGAGATTCCTACTCGTGAGGTCTTCAAGCTGGTATGCTGTGAGCTCCTACTCACGACGATCTTCTTTAACTACTGATGTTCCGCGAGAGACTTCCTCAGAAGATATTCAAGGTTATACTCTGCGGTGCTTGCTCGCGATGACCTGCTTCAAACACTCAACATTTTATGTTTGTTTTATATACATACTTATATATAAGAAATTGTTTTCTCACACCTAGGAAAAGGGGGATCTGTCTTTCTTTTCAATAAGAATGTCTCAAGCATGCATAAGTAGGCAAAATTGATCTCCACAATCAAGTTGGGAAATGAGCCTCTGACTTGACTCTAATAAAATTCAGAGCGGATGATGGGACGGTATATCGAGTGTTTTAATGCTTCCTCCTAAGTCCAAGTCTCTACACTGACGGCCGAGATCAACTTCATCCTTGCATGTGAAGATCCCTCGGGCACACTTCTCATCTAGCTAGAGATGTTAACAGGAGAGAATCTGAAGCCAACCTCCCAACTCGACGAAGAGAAGATCGATGTGCCTTGAGGAAAGATCCTCCGTCATCAAAGTTGGGATCAAAACGACTTCTTAAAATTTAAGCTTAGCATTATTTCCTTTATTCATAAAAGTTGGTACGGTTGATCTCATTTGATTACTGAGTGACAGAGCAAACAACCTCAGGGAATGGAGTAGACAGGTGGTAAGATGGAGGCCTCAAGTGTGTGCGTCCTGTGGTAGCCCCATGAGTATCATTTCCCTATTCAAGGTTCTTCGTCGTCTCTGCAAATGGTAGGATGAAGGCCTCAAGTGTGTGCGTCTGACAGGACCCCCCCCCCCCCCCCGAGTGCCGTTACCCTCCCTGGGTAACTGCATCTCAGCAGCAAGGCAAGTATGCGAGAATTCATAGAAGTAGGCAAAACTGATCTCCACGATCGAGTTGGGAAATGAGCCTCCGACTTGACTCACATAAAATTCAGAGCGGATGATGGGAAGGTGTGTCAGGTTGTTTAATGCTTCCTGCACTGAATTTCAAGATCAGCTCCTCTCTTGCAAGTTGGTCGATGATCCCCCGAGGGCACTTCTCATCCGGCAAGAGGTGTTACTCTTCTCCACCTCCTCCGAGCATCGCTTCAAAGAGGTGTCGACTCTTCTCCACCTCCAGTTGAGCTTCGATCCTGGGAGGGTTCGACTCTTCTTCACCTCCAGTTGAGCTCCACTCATGGGAGGTGTCGACTTTTATCCACCTCCAGTTGAGCTCCACTCCTGGGAGGTATCGACTCTTCACCTACAATTGTATGCGACTCCTACTGATTTCTGACATCTTTGTCACACGCACTCTGAAATGATCTTATGTACATCAAGAATACGGTTTCTATTGATATTGTCAGCGGTAACCCTACCGCCCCACGCTAGCTTCCAGAAAGTGCATTCCTGCTGTAGAAAGTTTTAAAACATGCACTTATCTCTGAAAATCTTATTCACCCCTTCCCCCCTCTAAGTTTGGTCATAGATCGAACAGGTGGTGTCAGAGCGAGGTTACTTCAAAAAGAATTAAAATCCTAAAGAAAGATCGCCAACTTCAATCATGCCTTCCCTTAGGGACAAGGAGTAAGTATACCCCCACTGTTTATGGGGAGTGACTATGGTCACTGGAGAACGCGCATGAAAATATTTCTGATGACTAAAAGCATGGACGTATGGGTCATAGTTGAATCAAAATACATTGCACCCACTATCACGGTAGGAGAACAAACGCTGACGAAACCGAAAGACAAGTGGGATGACGCAGATAAGTTGAGGTGTGCCAATACTGTTAAAGTCATGAATTCTCTATTCTGTGCGCTAGATAAAACGGAATTCAATAGAATCTGTAATTGTGAAACTGCATACGATATTTGACATTTATTGGAACTAATGCATGAGGGTACCTCACAGGTAAAGGTGTCAAAGTTGTTCCGACTAGAATCTGAATATGAACAGTTCCTCATGGAGGTCGACGAGGAGGCGGACAGTATGTACACCCACTTCACAAAAATTGTCAATACCTTGAGATCTCTCAAAAAAACTTTCTCAAATGGAGACCTGGTGTGGAAGATCCTGTGATCCCTTCCTCCACGATTCAATCCGAAGGTGACAGCCATCGCTGAGTCACAGAATATAAGTGAACTGAAAATAAAAAGCCTCATTGAGAATCTGGAGACCTATAAGCTGGAACTGAAAATACAAGCTGAGGAATATCCAAGGGAGACCAAGAAGAAGACTCTTGCACTGAAAGCGGGCAAGAAAAAGGAAGTGGTGAAAGAGACTGATGATGAAGAGAGCCTCTACGTTCGAGAGTTTAAGAAATTTCATGAGAAATTTGTGGTATTGTTTTGGTTCGGATCCACCCTGAACCAGACCAAAATGTTTTAGGTTTATATAAACCTATTTGCTTAGGGTTAATTAGGATCCCTCCCCCCACGCATGAGTGCAGTAGCCGTCCACCCCCCTTTCTCTCTCCCGTCTCTATCTCTCCCTCTTGTGCGCTCGAATAAACCGTCTGCCTCAAGATTTTTCGCCGGTCTTGGAGGAGCGTTGTCGCCGGTCTTGGAGGAGATAGCCGCCGGTGTTGGTGGAGAGTGTTGTCGCCGGTCTTGGAGGAGAAAGCAGCCGGCGTTGGCGAGAGGTGGAGCGAAGAAGGAGGTGGTGACGTGGAGAGGAGAAACGTGGTTAGATCCGGCTTGATTTTCTCTCCGGTGGTGGTGCGGTTGAACGTCGGACTTCGACGTTGAAGGTTCCGGTGAATCTTGTGCGTCCGCTAGGCGGATTGCAGTTCAGATCTTTTATTTTTCCACGGATCGTGCGCGTCCGGCGCATCTGCTGTGTTTCACCGGACGATCTTTTCTTCTCCAGTTATTTTCTTGTAATTGCATTTATATATTGTTTAATTTAATATATATTTGTGATTGTGCGCCGGCGAGTTTTGCCGGGCGCAGATTTAACATGTTTTGTGTTCTTGTTTGTATGCAGATTTTATAGTTGTTTCTGCGTTTGTACCGAATTTTACAACAAAATTCAAAGTGGCAAGGAAAATTCAGAAATTTCTTAAAGAAAGGTGCTGAAGGAAAGAGGAGTTGGAATAAGCCGTCTAAAATGACAGAAAGTGAAGAAGAAAAATCCATCCCGTAGTGCTTCCACCGTCACAAATCAGGACACATCAAGAGAGAGTGTTTTGGCTCTTTTCCTGTAAGAGAAGGTTTGAGATATATACCCGGCATTTATTAATTCCCATAAATATTTTATGGGAAAGAAATAAAGTTTTCACCTGAACTCTCCATTATTCAAAGGCTTCTCCATCAAAGATTAGAACTAAAGAAGCTTGGTTTATTACATTTCAGTATTTCAATTTCCATTTCATTACCCCTTCACCCTTTTATAGGGTACAATGTATTAAGGTGAATGCAAAAACTATTACATCATCCTTTTTTTTATCTCCGCCGCATCTTATCTTTTCACGGCTAATTGCGAATCCTGATAGCTTCTTCTCTCTGCTTTTCAGGGCCTTATCTGCGGAAATGCGTCTTCTTTGTTTGCTGCTTCATTTGTCTTTCAGAGCTTTGAGAATTATTACTCCTTCAAATGAGTTTAGGAGGAGTCTTATGATCCGTTTTGCACGGCGGTGGAGTTAGTGAATTGATCGAAGGCGGTGGTTATGAAGCGCTTTCGTGAACGCCCGACGATCATACCTAAAGAACTTCATCTACTTTTATGTTAAAAGTTAGTCTTTTTACTCGGCGATGATCATAACCGTTCTCACTTCAAACACATTTTTTTTGCGCCAAAAAGACCTTTAGAATTCTTATGATTCTGAGTCCATATTGTATTTAGAATTCTATATATATAATTGTGTAGCAGCATTTTTACTCTTTATCTGTTCATCTTCACAATCACTAACATCAGGTATCATAGCTAATTAAAACTAAATAAAATCATGTAAAATTTAATCAATTGGTTACAGAATAAATGAATAATAATTATTATTTTTCTTAAAAAAGGAAAAAGTGGTGGTTTTGGAGTCCTATCACCTATGATCTGACATCTCCTTTGTGTGGTGAGGGGTCTCCCATTCTACTTTTAGGGAGAGCAGAGGAAGAGAGAGAGAGTCAGTGAGTAGGCTTTAGGGTTTAGAAAGAGAGAGATATTTAGGGGAGGAGAGAGAGAGAGAGAGGAGCAAATACAATCGTATAATCCGTGATTTCAACTGTGTAGATTGTTTGCGAAAATATACGGTCGTATTTTAGATCAATCATGCGAAAAAATATGTGCTGCCAGACATATACGGCAGGATCAGGGGTCGCGCACGGTGATCTAAGATGCGTTACACACACGAGCATTTCATTTTTTTCTTAGAGAGAGGAGAGAAAAAGAGAGAAAGAGGGGGGGGGGGGGAATCTAAGGGAGCTATGATGGGCCCTCCCTATGGGCAGCAGAAGCTGCTACCTAACCCACGAACAACCATCGTGGATCTGCTTTCTCTCTCCTCCTCACCCCATCACCCTGTCAGCCAATGGACCCGCGCCACCTCAACCCTAATAACACTAAACCCTAAATCCAAACTCCAAAGCAATATGTATGGCTAGCCCAAATCAAGTAACACATCTCTCTCTCTCTCTCTCTCTCTCTCTCTCTCTCTCTCTCTCTCTCTCTCTCTCTCTCTCTCTCATCAATCATCATGGTGATGAAATCTGAAACAGTGGAAGTTTCCAGCTTCATGGCTGGAAGCTCTTATAATATAGCATTAATATGTTCTAATGGAGATTTGTAATCACCATTTGATCACATGCTTTAATTTACAGAGTACTTAATTAGCATCATATATAATTATGTCTGCCACGTGTGCATAATACATTATCTATGCTAAAATCCAAAACTCTAAGCTCCGTTCATTTTGTAGGTTTTGATTGGAAGATTTAGTTTTGGTCTAAAATCAAAAACTCAAAGATTTTGGTTTTGAGCCAAACTCAATTCTTGTGCTCGTTTGCAGGACGATTTTCAAGGCACAAGAATTGAAAACTGTCAATTTTCTGTTCGACTGTAGGATGATTTTGAGGCATAGGTTTTTGCGAGATTTTTAATCATGGATAATTAACGTCTTTAAATCGAAAAAATATTTAAATTGGCTAAAATAATAATTATTATCAAATAATACTGATAAAATAGTCTTAATTACTTTAAGAGAGAAAAGAACTTGATTTTCTCTCAAAACCGACCAAAATGAGAGGTTTTCACCGTAGACTATTTTCTCAATGGATCCAACGCGGTAGGTTTTGGAGTAAACCAATTCTCTCCAATAAAAGACCAAGCGAACGCTTGTGAATGAAATTGGATTGCTCAAAACAATTCATTCCTACAAAACCTACCAAACGAACGGAGCCTTAAAATAATTATAGAATGAAATAAAAAAATTATCATTAATTTCCTGGAAGAATTAAAATCAATTTCTTTCAATATTCGCTCATAACGACACATATATACAGACATCCGTGAAGTGAACATATATATACAGAAATCAGAATCGTAGACAATAGAGAGAGAAGAATAAGAAGATTTTAACGAGGAAAAACCCCAAATTCGGGGAAAAAACACGATCCACCGGCTCCACAAAAACCACTATGAAGAAATTCTAGAGTACAAGCAATACACCTGTTGCGGGTCGCTTAGGGCTCTTGGTAGACCGGTCGAATTGAACCACCTTAGCTCGGGAGCGAACCAAGCGCGCAAACAGTCACAGAGAAATTCGTTGAGTACACCTGGACGTTTTAACGTGGAAAAAACCCGGAAAGGGTAAAAAAACCACGCGGTCGGGGCTGTGCCGACCAAACTTGACTATCTTCTGAGAGGTTACAATCCGGTATTTAGAATTCGAGCGCGACAGGTCGCCGCTCGTTACAATATTAGAGAGAGAGAGAGAGAGAGAGAGAGAGAGAGAGAGAGAGAGAGAGAGAGAACGTTCCGAGGGTGACAGACCACCTCTCGAAAAAACTAAGTCTTTTCCTTTTGAGAACGGTAGGGAACGAAAGTGAGAATGCCTTGTCCGCTTTCGTGAATACGAAAGTGAGAGCGTTGTGTCCGCTTTCGTGAGAACGGAAGTGAGAATGCCTTGTCCGCTTTCGTGAAGACGAAAGTGAGAGCGCAGTGTCCGCTTTCATGAGAACGAAAGTAGGACTGCCGAGTCGCCTTTCCGGACGAAGGAAAACTTCAAGTCCACGAAGGAGATCTTCAAGCGCCGAAGGAGAAATCCGTGGAAATCTTCAAGGAGCTCTCCCGGGTCCAGAAGGCAAGGTCCTTTGAAATGAAGCCCTGTGGCTCCTTTTATAGCTTTGGCTGGAGGTAGCCCGATAATTTTGCCGTTGTAACCACCGTAACCACCTGGGAGGACGAATCATATTTTCCGGTTCAGAGCCCACGGATCACCCTTTTCGTAAATTACCATCCTGCCCTTCGAGGAAAGGTGACAAGCTGTTCCTGAAAAGTGAGAAACTGAAAAGAAAAAAAGTGAGCGAGTCCGAGTCGAAAAAGTGAGCGAGTCGGAAATGTGAGAAGTCAGAAAAGATAAAAAGTGAGATAAGCGTGCTCAGAAGCGTTCTGAGCACGTAAAGAATGGGGAATTACTCCGAGCGGAGCCCGAGAAGCGGGCGGCGAGCCGGAAGAGGGGGGACTCACCCTAATCTTGCTACGGGGGAGAGCGGTTCGACCGCCCCTGAAGGTGGGCGCGGCGCGGCCGCGCCTGAGGGAGGGGGGGTGACTCCTCTCGGACGCACCCCCAAAAAAGGGGGAGCGGCTTGGCCGCACCCCAAAGGGGGGCGCGGCTTGGCCACACCCCAAAGGGGGGCGCGGCTTGGCCGCACCCCAAAGGAGGGCGCGGCTTGGCCGCACCCCTCATGGGGTGTGGCTTGGCCGCACCCCAAGAGGGGCTCGGCGCTATCGCGCGCGCTACCGCGCGGTAGCGCCGCGCTTGCCGCGGGCGCTACCGTGCGCGGTCCTGCTTTGCGCAGTGGTGTAGTGCCGGATGCGGCGATCGTACGCGGTCTTGCACGGGCGGTTGGTGCGGAGACGGCGGTTCCGGCTTTGGTCAATCACTCTCTTCCACTAAAGTAGTGGGGGGAGTGGTTTTTGGGATCGAGTAACCGTCATCCGGTTTCTCTCATAAATGAGAGCCCATGATGAACCCTCATCATAAGCCCCCAAACCTTCAGAATCCGATCACCGTGCGAAGGAGTACGAAGGTTTCGATTTTCCTTTGCGGCAATTTGGATCATCGTCGTCTTCGTGCGACGTTCCGGAAGTCGACGTTCGGCTCTAGTTGTGGGAGAAACTTTTATCTCGCCTTGTTTGGTTGCGAGCTTGTCGTCTCAGCGTCGATGCCTGAGTAGCTTGGGGGCGATGCGACGAAGCAGCGCTGAGCCGAGGTGCGCATGGTGTGCTGATGCGAGGTTCCCAAGCAGCGCTGATGCGAGGTGCGCAAGGTGTGCTGATGCGAGGTTCCCAAGCAGCGCTGAGGCGAGGTGCGCAAGGTGTGCTGCTGGGTGTTAGTACCGAAGATCGTGGACTTGAATAGGACCAATTTTAGGACCCCCAAAATTTCTGCGAAGGGCTGGCGCTTCGTGTTGTAGTAATGAGGTCACTGGGGGAGGATATCGAGCTCTCACGTCTGGTGGACATTGGGCCCTTTGAAAAATATCAGAGCCTCTACTTTGGGACACCCAGTCGTTCTGTTCGGAAGAGCTCGACGTTTTTGTATGACATATACAAGCACTTGTTATGGGAGTGGTCAGAGTCTCTTGTCGGACAATCTGAACATTCTGTTCTGGGAGAGGTCAGAGTCCGCTGTCGGATGATCTGTACACTCTGTTCGGGGAGAGGGCATAGTCCGTTGTCGGACAATCTGAACACTCTGTTCTGGGAGAGGGCAGAGTCCTTTGTCGGACAATCTGAACACTCTGTTCTGGGAGAGGGCAGAGTCCTTTGTCGGACAATCTGAACACTCTGTTCTGGGAAAGGGCAGAGTCCGTTGTCGAACAATCTGAACACTCTGTTCTGGGAGAGGGCAGAGTCCTTTGTCGGACAATCTGAACACTATGTTCTGGGAGAGGGCAGAGTCCGTTGTCGGACAATCTGAACACTCTGTTCTGGGAGAGGGCAGAGTCCTTTGTCGGACAATCTGAACACTCTGTTCTGGGAGAGGGCAGAGTCCTTTGTCGGACAATCTGAACACTCTGTTCTGGGAGAGGGTGATGAGTCCCAATTATATACACATATATGGACTCATCTGGGCCGTTTATCTAGTCATTCCACTGCACTTTAGCCTTGTTTTAGTTCATATTTGTCATTCTATGCTAGGTGCACGTCTTGACCTAATTTGGCGTGTTTTTTTGTTTATTCTCTTTTGATAGCCTTATCGTATTTTTGAGTGCCACTTTCAGTGGCCTGATTAGCATTTCTGTAGGAACATGAGTCGTGCTGGTGTTCCCGGTACAATTCTGTACAGGAACACTGCGCACGATCACTGGTTCTATTGCGCACGACCACTGGTCGTGCGCCACTGATCATGCGCACTCAACCCCCAAAATTTGAGTTCTGTCTTGACCAAACGCACGACCATTTACGATAGTGCGCACGACCACTGGTCGTGCGCCACTGGTCGTGTGAACATGTTATTTTATAAATTTTTTACATTGCAGGTTCCGCCCAGGCAGGCGCACGATCACAGAACTCCAGCGCGCACGACCACTGGTCGTGCGCCAATGACCTTGCGCAGTATTTTCGCCAGCGCCTATATAATGACCTGTTCCGCAAATTAGGGATAGCGCGGCCTCCGGGAGCGTGATTTCCAGTCCGTACGCCGCCGTTTTCCACTTCCAGCCACCTCCACCTCATCTTCTCCGGAAGGGGAAGTCGTCTCCGGCCATCCTAAACACTTCTCCATCGTCTAGAAGCATTCTCCGCCATCCGCAAGCACTCAAGCAAGCTGTCTCCATTTCTGTCCGGTGAGAAGAACAACAATCCTGAGGTAGAAGACGACGGAAGCACGTGGAGAGATCGTGACAGTCTCTCGACGCCGGAAGCATAGTCCGCCCGAGTCCGAAGGTAGCTTGACAAACTACCATTCCGGCCGTGAACGGCCGCTAGTCTTCGTCCATTGGTTATCTTCTTCTTCTCCCCTTTGTTGTATTTCTTTGAATCATTTGAACTTGAATATCATGATGTTTAGTTTAAATGCAATGTTTGTTTCTTCTCTGTTCATCAACATTTGCTTGTGATTCGTTTCACCTTCACTCACTCACTCACGCACTCATTGTGTTTGATTCGCGTTAGCAAGAGCTAGCGGCGATTTGTGAAGAGGTGTCTGCGACCCTCACTCTCCGCACTAGTGATCACTTCACTCGCTTGCGCACCGTCCATCCGCCTCACGAAGCTCGGCATCGCGGCCGTTGCACCCATCTCGCCTTGCGAAGCGGTGATTTCGACCCGCACTTCTTTTATTGTTGTTAACAATAGGAAACCAAATCAAAACCCCTCTTGTTGTGTTTGTTCCCGCTTGTGTAACAATTGTCACACAACGCGATTCGTTCACCCAACCTGCATTCCTCAAGAGACCGACACTCGGGGATTCTATTCCCAACATTTATTACTTGACAACGACCGGTGCACTTGCTGAACATCGCATCAGAGGGCAGAGTCCTTTGTCAGACAATCTGAACACTCTGTTCTGGGAGAGGGCAGAGTCCGTTGTCGGACAATCTGAACACTATGTTCTGGGAGAGGGCAGAGTCCGTTGTCGGACAATCTGAACACTCTGTTCTGGGAGAGGGCAGAGTTCGTTGTCGGACAATCTAAACACTCTTTTCTGGGAGAGGGCAGAGTCCGTTGTCGGACAATCTGAACACTCTGTTCTGGGAGAGGGCAGAGTCCTTTGTCGGACAATCTGAACACTCTGTTCTGGGAGAGGGCAGAGTCCTTTGTCGGACAATCTGAACACTCTGTTATTGATGCTGAAAACATGAGATACAAGTAAACACGTCAGGCATAGAACAGGCTATTCTTTGGGACTGTCGCTCATCATTCTTGACTTGTTGATTCAGGATCCTTGGTTTGGAGAAATTTTTCAAGGAGTCCCCGACGTACGAATCGTTCGATTTCCGCGCTCAGTCGCGAACAATCTTCTGTTTTGTTCTCGCGACCTCGATGGAAGTCGCAGTATTTGGATTGGTCTCCGGAATTTGGCGCAAGAGACCTAGGCCTCTGGAGAGAGGGATGATCGCGGATGGCAAGAAGAACGTTAGTCCTGGTTGTGTTCAGGGAACTGTCTGCAACGACGACTCCTCTTTCTTCCTCTTTGAGCTCCGCTCGAACTGTCGGCGGTGTGCTTCGATGGCCTCGTCGGCGGCTATCTGAGCTTCAACTCGGTGAACGAGGTCGGGGTAACTTGGTACGGTTTCTCTCATGAGAGCGGAGTAAAAGCCACTTGGGCGGAGTCCTCCAAGGAGGACTCCCCGCAAGAGCTCGGGATCGACTCCTGGGATCTGTCGAGCCTCCGTAGTGAAGCGTCGGAAAAAATCTTTGAGTGTGTCTCCATCATTTTGGCGGATCCTTGAGAGATGGGAGGGATATCGGGCGATCCTGCGATTGGCGATGAATTGGTCCACGAACTGCTGCGCCATTTCTGTGAAGTTGTTGATAGCCCCATTCCGCAGGGAGTGGAACCAAATGCGCGCTTGCCCTTTCAAAATTGCCGGGAACACCTGACAGAGGAGCTGATCAGGGGCGCTGTAAATCCTCATGACGGTGGTGAAGTGATTGACATGTTCCCGCGGATCGTCCGTCCCGTCGAATATCTCGATGTTGGGAAGCTTGAAACCATTCGGAATTGGATGGGCCAAAACTTGAGGCGACAGTGGGGAGCCGTGGTGTGCGGGACAGTGGGCGAGATCTGCGCGTCGTCCTGCTTGGACGTACTCTTCTTCTATCATATTGCGTATTTCATCTCGCGTGGTTCTTTCGATTGCTCGATCAGGGGCCACTCTTCCTGGGTGATGGTGACGGTGGTCAGCTTCTTGGTTTCTAGCTGGCGGGGCAGGGTGAGCGGAGCCTGCTGTGCTAGAGGATCCTTCTGAAGCTTCTTCCTCCCGAATGGCCTCTTCGTTCGGGGCATGACTCGGAGCTGGGGGCGGCGGCACGTTCAATGCCGGCGGCTGAACTGGAACTTGAGGAGCCCCGAGATTTCTTACGAGAGCCAACATCTCGGCTTGCTGCTCTTCAATCTGCTGCATGCGTCCTTCCAGCCTAGTTGCGAGCGTAGGCACTGGCTCCTCTGCGGGAGGCACGTTGATGAGCGAGTGGGAGGGAGCTGGGTCGATGCGTCCTTCCGGTATTGATCCTTCAGTAGTGCGAGCACTCTTCCTTGCCATTACAGTTCGCCTTTACAGAGTTTTGGGAATAGTTTCCCACAGACGGCGCCAAACTGTTGCGGGTCGCTTAGGGCTCTTGGTAGACCGGTCGAATTGAACCACCTTAGCTCGGGAGCGAACCAAGTGCGCAAACAGTCACAGAGAAATTCGTTGAGTACACCTGGACGTTTTAACGTGGAAAAACCCGTAAAGGGTAAAAAAACCACGCGGTCGGGGCTGTGCCGACCAAACTTCACTATCTTCTGAGAGGTTACAATCCGGTGTTTAGAATTCGAGCGCGACAGACCGCCGCTCGTTACAATATTAGAGAGAGAGAGAGAACGTTCCGAGGGTGACAGGTCACCTCTCGAAAAAAACTAAGTCTTTTCCTTTTGAGAACGGTAGGGAACGAAAGTGAGAATGCCTTGTCCGCTTTCGTGAAGACGAAAGTGAGAGCGTTGTGTCCGCTTTCGTGAGAACGGGAGTGAGAATGCCTTGTCCGCTTTTGTGAAGACGAAAGTGAGAGCGCTGTGTCCGCTTTCGTGAGAACGAAAGTGAGACTGCCGAGTCGCCTTTCCGGACGAAGAAAAACTTCAAGTCCACGAAGGAGATCTTCAAGCGCCGAAGGAGAAATCCGTGGAAATCTTCAAGGAGCTCTCCCGGGTCCAGAAGGCAAGGTCCTTTGAAATGAAGCCCTGGGGCTCCTTTTATAGCTTTGGCTGGGGGTAGCCCGGTAATTTTGCCGTTGTAACCACCGTAACCACCTGGGAGGACGAATCATATTTTCCTGTTTAGAGCCCACAGATCACCATTTTTTGTAAATGACCATCCTGCCCTTCGAGGAAAGGCGACAAGCTGTTCCTGAAAAGTGAGAAACTGAAAAGACAAAAAGTGAGCGAGTCCGAGTCGAAAAAGTGAGCGAGTCGGAAATGTGAGAAGTCAGAAAAGATAAAAAGTGAGATAAGCGTGCTCAGAAGCGTTCTGGGCATGTAACGAACGGGGAATTACTCCGAACGGAGCCCGGAGCCCGAGAAGCGGGCGGTGAGCTGGAAGAGGGGGGACTCACCCCAATCTTGCTACGGGGAGAGCGGTTCGACCGCCCCTGAAGGCGGGCGCGGCGCGGCCGCACCCCAAAGGGGGGCGCGGCTTGGCCGCACCCCTCATGGGGTGCGGCTTGACCGCACCCCAAAGGGGGGCGCGGCTTGGCCGCACCCCAAGAGTGGCTCGGTGCTACCGCGGTAGCGCCGGGCGGTAGCGCCGCGCTTGCCGCGGGCGCTACCGTGCGCGGTCCTGCTTTGCGTGGTGGTGTAGTGCTCAGATGCGGCGATCGTACGCGGTCTTGCACGGGCGGTTGGTGGCGGAGACGGCGGTTCCCGCTTTCGTCAATCACTCTCTTCCACTAAAGTAGTGGGGGGAGTAGTTTTTGGGTGTAACCGTCATCCGGTTTCTCTCATAAATGAGAGCCCGTGATGAACCTCATCTACACCTTTAGTGAGCCTTCTCTCATTTTTCTTACGAGAAAAAAAACACAAACCCTCAACCGACGAAAGCTGAGACGAGTGTCCAGTACTTTTAAGTCAGGCAGCGACTCAGGCTCCACAATCTAACAGGCTCCACAATCTAACAGGTGACAGAGATACGAAGAGGCAGATGGAGATGCAAAAGAGAAAAATGGAAACCTGGATATCATAGCTAGCTAGGGCATGGTGGCATGCACACCGCGTATCGATCTCTGTCATTCTAAGCTATGCAGAGTCTTTTTGACCATGCACTAGCTACAACTAGTGGTCCAATAGCTCTATGTTCATTAACTATATGTATTGGCAGTGTATCAGGTGTGGATTGGACTACTAGTCATTGTTGCTTGGTTCCTGCATATGTCATGCACTCCGCTCTCACGGTCTTAGGCTCTGTTTGGGGGGACTTATTTTCACCGGTCAAGCGGTCACGACCGCATGAACCGTACCTTAATTAAGGTCCGGTTCATGCGGTCGTGTAATTAAGGTCCGGTTCATGCGGTCATGACCGCTTGACCGGTGAAAATAAGTCCCCCCAAACTGAGCCTTAATTTGCTGCTACCGCATCCCCGCATCTATATATCCTTGATGAAACCCCGGACACCGCTAACGCGGCTCAACGCTCTCTCTAACGCCAAATTAATTGTCGCTCCAGTGACTTCTGTGACATGCTGCCTTGACGGTGTCCCAAAAAGATCCACATTCCATTGAAATTGTGAAATATTTTGAAGTCGGAAGAACACGTCAACCAACAGGAGAATAAGGACACTAAAGATGAACACAAGCTTTCACAATACTAATTTTGGTAGCTAGTTACAACTGAACACGGCTGAATACAAGTTGCATCCAACTTGAATCACAACAGCCAATAGAAAGTAAGAACTTGGTCACGGACAAGGTCCGCTTCTCCTCCGGAGCACACCGCGCTGGTGATACTCGCTCCGATACTCGCTCCTCGCTACCGAAGCTCGCTCCTCGCTACCGCCGGCGGTATCGCTAGCGCCGGGCGTTAGCTCTGCTACTCGCAAGCTCGCTGCTCGCAAGCTCGCTGCTCGCAAGCTCGCTGCTCGCACTCCAAGCTACTCGCGTACTCGCCACGCGCCGCTTCCTCCAATACTCGCTAGCGCGAGCGCTATCACTAGCGCCGGGCGCTATCTCCCGAGTAGGTACTCGCACTCCCAGCTACTCGCAAGCTCGCTGCTTCGCCTCTTGTCGCTACCGCACGCGCTAGCACTAGCGCCGGCGGTATCTCCACTACTCGCTACTCGCTCAAGGGAGCTAGCCGAACTTACTCCAAGTCCGATGCTCGCCTGCCCAACTTACTCCAAGTCCGATGCTCGCCTGGTGGCGCTCTGGTATCTCTAACTCGCTCAAAGTTGATGATACTCGCCAGATCCAGAATCGATGCTCTTTAGAGGGGGGTACCCCCTCTATTTATAGGCAAAACAAGGGGGGTGGCGAGTAGGAGCTAGCGCTGGCGCTAGCTCACTTCAAATCTAACACTCCCCCTTGAAGTGAGCTCCGGGAACAACTCCAAGCAACGAGCGAAGCCTCCGGAACGGCCCCGCAGATAGGGGCTTCGTGAATATATCTGCAAGGTTGTCTTCATTCCGCACATGCTCCACAGCGATCAAGCCACCCAACACTTCTCTCTGATGAAGTGATGATCGATCTCAATGTGCTTGGTCCTTGCATGACATACTGGATTGGTTACCAGTTTCAATGCACTCTCGTTGTCCCCACGTAGCACAGTAGGTCCGCTGACCTCCTCGTCCACATCCTCCACTAGTCTCCTTAGCCAGACACACTCCTGAGCTGCTAAGGACGACTCCTTGTACTCAGCCTCCGTGGTAGAAAGGGAAATAGAGTCCTGCTTCTTGCTACACCACGAGATAGCAGCTGCTCCACACAAGAACACGTAACCTGATGTCGACTTGCGATCATCAGCGTCACCTCCGTAGTCTGCATCCGTGTACCCATGCAGCTTGAAGTCAGACTTCTCTTCATAGGACAACCCCATCTCAAGGCCAGGTGCCCTTCATGTACTTCAGTATCCCTTTGGCTGCCTCCAGATAAGGCTTCTGAGGCTCCTGCATATACCGACTAACTCGGCCGACAGCAAAGGCGATGTCCGGCCTCGTAATAGTCAGGTAGATAAGACTCCCCATCAGTGCCCGAAAGATCTTCGGATCAGGAAGAATCCTCCCTTCTTCCTTCCGAAGCTTCAGCCCAGCCTCCAGAGGAACGAAGCTGCTCTTCCCCTCCTTCATGCCGAATCTTTCGACGATCCTCTCGGCATACGCCCTCTGGGAAACATACAACCCGCCTCTTCTCTTCTCAACTTGGAGGCCAAGGAAATGGTGCAGTTCACCAAGATCCTTCATCTCGAATCGTATGGAAAGCTGCTGTCTCAGCACCGCGACCTCCTCAGGGTTGTTCCCTGTCACAATCATGTCGTCGCCGTACAGCAGCACCAGCACGTGAAGACCTCCACTCTTCTTCACGAACATGCTGGAGTCAGAGTCTGAGGCATCGTAGCCGCAGAACTGCAAGTACTCCGCAATCTTCCCATACCAGGCTCTCGACGCCTGTTTCAACCCATAGAGGGCCTTCTTCAGCTTGCAGACATGATGTGGCTGAGACTTGGACACGTATCCAGGCGGTTGCACCATGAATATGTCCTTATCAATCTCTCCATACAGGAACACATTCTTCACATCAAGCTGCCACAGCTTCCAACCTCGGCACGCCGCCAGAGCGATGATCGTCCTCACCGACGTCATCTTTGCGACAGGACTAAATGTCTCCTCGTAGTCCTCTCCGTAGGTTTGCGAGAAGCCCCAAGCGACAAGCCTCGCCTTGTACCGCTCCACTTCTCCATCAGCTCTCTTCTTAACCTTGTACACTCATTTGCAGGTGACAGGTTTGATGCCCTCCACCATGGGAACCAGGTCCCATGTCTCATTCTTCTCAAGGGCCTCTATCTCCTCGATCATGGTCGCGTCCCACTCCTTGATGCCAGCTGCATCCTCAAAGCAGGCAGGTTCCCTCTCATCGAGTGGTCCTGCGAAGAAGCAGGAAACCAAACTCACGAAGTTCCCCTCCTTATAGCGAGCAGGCGGGACTATGGTCCTCTTCGACCTCCTCAAGGCTTGGCCACTATCTACCACTCTGGTAGACTCCTCTGGTTGAGCTCCTCTCTGAACTCCTCTCTGAACTCCTCCTGAAGCGGTGCTCTCCCTGCTTCTTGAGTTCGTAGCTCCCCCTGAGCCAGATGCTCCTCCCGAGCCAGAAGCTCCTCCTGAGCCAGAAGCTCCTCCTGAGCCAGATGCTCCTCCTGAGCCAGATGGCGATGGAGCACTTGGAGATAACTCCAACTCCACAGTAGGGTCCTCATTGACCCACTCCTCTTCCCTGCTAGCTTCTCCACTCTCCGGCAGCTCCACTGAAGCGACTCCCTGGTATGAGACCAGTTCGTCAAACACTACGTCGCGCGAGACGACGAACTTGTGGGTCTGCGGATCCATGCACTTCCACCCCTTCTTCCGCTCATCGTAGCCGATGAAGATACACTTCCTCACTTTCGGCTCCAACTTGGTTCTCTGAGCGTCCGGGACGTGCACGAAGCAGGTAGAACTGAACACCTTCATGTGACCCACATTGGGCTTCTCCCCGAACATGAGCTGGTGTGGAGACACCATCCTGTTAGGACTCAGAGGTAGCATGTTGATCACATGAGTAGCACACGTCATTCCCTCCGCCCATAAGGCCTTGGGAATGCTCTTGGCATGTAGCCAGCTCCTGATAGTCTCCACCAGATGGCGGATTTTCCTCTCTGCCACCCCATTCTGCTGAGGGGTGTGAGCGCAGGAGAGCTCCCGCC
The DNA here is from genome assembly GCA_033032865.1 of Dactylorhiza incarnata. Classification (NCBI taxonomy): domain Eukaryota; kingdom Viridiplantae; phylum Streptophyta; class Magnoliopsida; order Asparagales; family Orchidaceae; genus Dactylorhiza; species Dactylorhiza incarnata. The sequence goes on from JAWHQI010000383.1 coordinate 997,907, forward strand.
GAATGCCGAACCTCCTGCAGAAAGAAGCAAACTCATTGGAGGTAAACTCCCCTCCATTATCGCTTCTCAGCTTCTTCACTCTGCGGTTCAGCCTTCCCTCCACAAGCTCCTTCCACTCGAGGAACTTGCTGAATACTTCTGATTTCTCTCTCAGAAAGTACACCCACGTATAGCGGGTGTAGTCATCCACCAGAACCAGCGCATACTTATTGCCTCCATAAGTAAGGGTGGCGCACGACCCCATAACGTCAGCATGTACGCACTCAAGAGGTGCCTTACACCTGGTCTCCGACTTGTCAAATGGAAGTCGATGTGACTTTCCACACATGGTCGTCGCCGTAGGAAGAGAGATGAGGCAGGACACTCACTAGGCCCTTTGCCGCCATCATCTTCAGCTTGTCCACCCCACATGACCCAGCCTCTCATGCCAGATCACAGCGCTGTCGTTTGTCTTCAGCTTGTCCACGTAGGCATTTGCAGACAAAACATACAAATCCTTCACCCTTCTCCCGGTGAGTGTGACGTCAGCATCGACAGACGAAAGGTTCTTCAAGAACTTCACCTCCTTTGGTCCAAACAGCACGTGGTATCCAGCATCCACGGCGTTCGCCACTGAGAAGAGGTTCTTCTTCATGCCAGGCACGTGATACACACTCTTCAGTGTCACTGGCTTCTCTCTACTCCCAAGGGACACCTTCCATTCTCGCTCCACAGGATGTACCGTATCATCCGTCGTGATGATAGCATTCGTTCCTTCATACGCTTCCAAGGAGTCGAACTTGGACATATCTCCTGTGAGATGATGCCCGCAACCGAAATCCACTATCCAGTCGTTCTCGAGGTTGATGGAGGCTAAGACATCGACTGACGTTGCCGTCATCTCTGCCAGGAAACAATTGTCCCCCCTCTCACCGCCGTGGTGACCTCCACCTCTTCCTCCACCTCTCTGGTGATCTCCCTCCTTGTTAGCAGCATGACCGGCCTTCAGATTAGACCGACAGTCCTTTTCCATAAGCCCATATTTCTTACAGGCAAAGCAAAGGGTTCTCTCCTTCTCATCGCGCGCAGGGAGGAACTTCCCCCCATCTCCCTGAGAGGACGTTGAAGGTCCATCTCCGGAGTTCTTCTGTCTCTTGTCCCAGGATCTCCTCTTTCCTGAGAACAAGGCCTCGCCATCTCCTCCTGAGATGGATACTCCCGCCATCTGCTTCGCCAAGCTCTCCTGTGACGATAGCAGGTTCTCTAGCTCCAGAAGGGAGGGCTGAGTAGCCCATCCTTGCACGGAAGTAACGAAGGGGACATACTCCCTCCTCAAGCCTCGGAGTATGTGCCGCTTCAACTTCGCCTCTGAGATTGGCTCTTCAGGATCCAAGGCCGAGATCTCCCCACATAGGTTCTTCACCTTCAGGAAGAAGGTGGATATCGCCATCTCGCCTTGAGTCGACTTCGCCAACTCATTCTCCAGGAATTATAGCCGCGCCACATTCTTCTTGTTGAATAACTCATCGAGGGCTATCCAGATCGCAGACGCTGACTTGCAACCTATGATGTGGTCGAACAAGTCAGGTGATATGGCTCTCTTCAAGGTGAACTCCACCTTGGCGTTGGTCTTCCTCCAAGCTCTCACAGCTGGACCATTATCTCCGGCAGCTACAACTTCCTCTTGCTCCCCACCACCAACAACCTCCCAGAGATCCTCTCCAAGAAGGTAGCTCTCCATACAAGACATCCACTTCTTGTAGTTGGTTTGAGTAAGCAGCTCAATGCCAAGTCCCCTAGCATACCCTCCTCCGCCGTCCATCTTGGTTGCTTCGTCCTTGTTCCCACTATCCCTCTGATACCATGTGAAATATTTTGAAGTCGGAAGAACACGTCAACCAACAGGAGAATAAGGACACCAAAGATGAACACAAGCTTTCACAATACTAATTTTGGTAGCTAGTTACAACTGAACACGGCTGAATACAAGTTGCATCCAACTTGAATCACAACAGCCAATAGAAAGTAAGAACTTGATCACGGACAAGGTCCGCTTCTCCTCCGGAGCACACCGCGCTGGTGATACTCGCTCCGATACTCGCTCCTCGCTACCGAAGCTCGCTCCTCGCTACCGAAGCTCGCTCCTCGCTACCGAAGCTCGCTCCTCGTTACCGCCGGCGGTATCGCTAGCGCCGGGCGTTAGCTCTGCTACTCGCAAGCTCGCTGCTCGCACTCCAAGCTACTCGCGTACTCGCCACGTGCCGCTTCCTCCAATACTCGCTAGCGCGAACGCTATCACTAGCGTCGGGCGCTATCTCCCGAGTAGGTACTCGCACTCCCAGCTACTCGCAAGCTCGCTGCTCGCCGCTTCGCCTCTTGTCGCTACCGCGCGCGCTAGCACTAGCGCCGGCGGTATCTCCACTACTCGCTACTCGCTCAAGGGAGCTGGCCGAACTTACTCCAAGTCCGATGCTCGCCTGCCGAACTTACTCCAAGTCCGATGCTCACCTGGTGGCGCTCTGGTATCTCTAACTCGCTCAAAGTTGATGATACTCGCCAGATCCAGAATCGATGCTCTTTAGAGGGGGGTACCCCCTCTATTTATAAGCAAAACAAGGGGGGGGGGGTGGCGAGTAGGAGCCCCCGCGCGGGCGCGGGCGCGGGCGCCGGCGCGGAGCATACTGTTCGCAGACCAACCTAAGGACTTGGAGTTTACTATTCGCAGACCGCCTTGAAGGCCTGGAGCATACTGTTCGCAGACCAACTTGAGGACTTGAAGTTTACTATTCGCGGGCCGCCTTGAATAGTAAACTAGGGTTTAGGGTTGAGGACTTGAAGTTTACTATTCGCGGGCGCGGGCGCGGGCGCGGGCGCGGGCGCGGGCGCTAGCTCACTTCAAATCTAACAGAAATACTTGCCATTCGATCCACATTCCATTGATTTCTTTCTTCAGATTCATGTCAGTGGGATGTAGCTCATGAGGTTGATTTTTTAATCTTTAATATAGAGTATTATATATCTATACTATATATAAGAATATCCCCTTATCGGTGTAATGCCCAGCCAAATTATAATCACCGATCGATAAGGAGAGAGAAAGAGAAAGGAGAAATTGAGTGGGGCCCACAATTAAGAGATAGAGAAAGAGTGAGGGAGGGGAGAGGGGCGGCAACATTATCTTGAATTGGAGAGAGAAATATAGAGAGAGAAAGAAGGAGAGAGGTGGACGTGGGTCCCATCAATATTTTTTGGTTAATATTTAAGTATATATAACTAAAAACTTTATTAAACTTTATTAAATTTTACATAAAACTTTGATATACAGTATAAAAATATTTATTAAAATTTATATAAAATGTAGATATATAAAAAAAATTATTAAATTAATGTTGTGCATGTTAGGAGTGTTGTTGTGTGATACTCGCACGCGGGAGCAGATGAGAGTACCTCGGCTCGACGACACTCACGCTGCTCGCATTTTCTCGAGCGCACGATAAAATGCGGAAACAGACGTAGTTCCGTGCGCTTGAGGGTTGCAAGCGGCGTGAGCGCCGTCGAGCTGGGGGTACCGTCATGGCCGGGGTACCGTCGCGCAGGGCACGGGGGATTCCCCGTGCACTGTCACTCGTATATATATATAAAGGGCTGTTTACCAGGAAACAATTACAGGTTAATTGCACCCCCTCTATCTTTTGAAATTACTAAAACCCTCTCCTGTAAGCAGGTTAATTGCTCCATGTAGAAAGTGTAAACTCACATGACAGTTTTTTTTGTAATTTCAGAAGATAGAGGAGTGCGATTGTAATTTTGCTAGCTCTAAGGAGGGATTTGAGTAATTAATAGTGTAATAGTATATATAATAAATTCGTTTGAGCAATCCATTGTAGAAAGTGTATTATCTCGCTATAATCCATCATAAATTTGTTTGAGCAATTTGTGTATAATCCTGAAAATTCGTTTGAGCCTTTCACCTCTTCTATTTGCAGTTTTTTCTGATTTATTATCGCGCGTTGATCTTTCTATAGATTATTTTGATTATCGTAGGGATTGTACGAATCCCAACAAATGATATCAGAGCGAGGCCGGTGACTGGACGTTCGGGGGCAAGGATCTGACTGCGGTGGTGAACGATTAGGCCCTCTTCCCATCCATTCAGATCTGATCGTGGAGAATTTTGACCGTAGCGGGAACTTTAGTCTACGACAGATTAGAGTTAAGAATATGATAGTTCCCAAGGCTTGATTCGAGTCTTGTGGGGGGTGCAACAAATTGCCCGCATCGGTAAAGGATGAGGACTAGAAGGATCACCATGTCAGGGAGAACACAGTTCTGGAGAGATTTTCAGTGGAGAAGTTCGACTGTGACGGAAACTCAGAGACAGAGAGTGACTGCGCCATAACATAGAAGTGAGCTCAAGGAGCACCAGGAGCACGCTGCTGACCAGACTGGAGAGCCATCTGAAGCTTGCGACACTCAGATTTGACATTACCAAGACACTGACAGTATTGACAACGGACATGCGGGCAACGAGGAGCACCAAACTGAGTAGCAGAGGGCGCCGGAGGACAAGGAACATGGCGCACTGAAGTACTATAACCAGACGAAGGCAGCAGTGGAAGACTCACAAGAGAAGACTGCGGTGGAAGCTGGGGAGCAACCAGAAAAGCATGAGGCACCACACCAGAAGGAGTAGGAGTGTCCAAGGAGTGGAGACGAGTCTCCTCAGCGATCACCAAGGCCAAGGTATCGCTGAGAGACGGCGAAGGATCCCAGTGCAGAAGCTGGGCACGAACAAGCTCGAACTCGGGATGTATGCGCATAAGAAACTCATACATGCGCTGGAACTCGCGGTCCTGGGATGTAGCTGTGAAATTTTTCGAATCTTTATTAAGTGAGCAGGAAACATACAACTTAGAGTTCACAAGCCAAACAACCAGAAGCACATGGAAGCAAACAAGTAATCTTTATTGATAGCATAAACTTCATTACAGGGAGAGGTATGCTTGGCGAGACATGATTTCGCCAGCACACAAAACAGAAGAAGAAAATACACAACTTGAAAGAAAGATAACTGAGACCGCTCCAGACCGCGCGGTCTCCTTGCCGATCTCTGCAAGCCGCCTAACCGCACAACACTGCCGGTTACAGAACACCACCCCAGACCGCTGAGCAGACCGCACCCTCCTTACGAACTCCACTGATTCTCCCGAACTTCAGCAACCCACACTGCAAGCCGCAGACCGCCCGAACACTTTCAGAGGAAGAGGTGATCGCTGCAGACCACACTATCCGCAGAAGCTGCACAAGAAAATTCAATCAGCAGACCGCCCGGTCAGAAAGAAACAGACCGCAGGAATAGGAACAACTCAGCTTACACTTGGTGTGTTGTTATTTGTTGCTACAGTGGCTCCTATTTATAGGCGTGAGACCTGATCCAGTCATCATCCTATGAGATAGGATCACCACCCTCCAGATCGCGCGACCAGACCGGTCAACCTGCGCGATCAGCAACAGTTCTTGCTGCTTCATTTGATGAGCTCAACGGCTTCACTCCAGACCACGGGAGATCGCCACTCCCTCAGTCAAATCACGACTCCACAGGGAGATCGCCAGACCGCCCAGAAGACGCCCACCACTAGTGTTTGCTCGAGACCGCAAACACTGTCTGTTCGCCACAAGACCGCGAACACCTGTTCGCAAGCCGACCTCCTCCTGAGACCGAGAACAGAGACCTGTTTGCATACCAGTCTCCTACTGAGACCGCGAACAGAGACCGCGCGACTAAGAGCCTTAGTCCGCGAATACTACCAGAAAACCCGGACAGCCACCAGACCGGAATTCTGGAAACCTGCACCAACCTGTGCGGTCACGCCAGACCGGCACAGTCCTGAAGAAGCCAGCCCGCCACGCGGTCACAGACATACCGCGCGGCCTTACCTCCAGCCGCCTTGAACAGATTCTAGTGGTCATGCCAGGAGACTACGGCTAGGCAAGACAAGCCAGACCGCAGAACAGATCGCCAGGTCGTGCGGTCTCACCAGACCGCGCGACCTCCTCCCAGACCGCCCAGGTCCAAAACCTCCACAACTTCTACTTCAACATTTTCAACACTTCCCCTTGAAGTGGAAAGTTGAAAACAGCCCCAGTAAGCTCCTTAGCCGTGTGAACGGCCCCTTTGCCAGCGCCTTTGTGAAGATGTCAGCAATGTTGTCCTGACTCCGAACATGCTCGACCGAAAGAGACCCCTCCAGCACCTTCTCACGAATGAAATGATGCTCGATCTCGATATGCTTGGTCCTCGCGTGACAAACTGGATTGGTCACCAGTTTGAGAGCACTCTCGTTGTCACCGCGGAGCAGAGTCGGCTCCTGAACCTCCTTATGGACGTCTCCAACCAACCTCCTAAGCCAGATGGCTTCCTGAGCTGCCAAGGCCGAGGCATTGTATTCCGCTTCCGTGGTTGGGACCGACACAGAATCCTGCTTCTTGCTGCACCATGATATAGTCGTGGGGCCCGCCATGAAGACGTATCCAGACATCGACTTTCGATCATCCGAATCTCCCCCGTAATTAGCGTCCATGTACCCATGCACCTCGAAGCCCGCATCCCTCCTATAAAGGAGACCCATATCCGAGGTCGCCTTGACATACTTCAGAATGTTCTTGGCCGCTAGCAGATGAGGCATTCGTGGCTCCGCCATATACCGACTCACTCTGCCAACTGCATACGCAATATCCGGCCTAGTGATCGTCAGATAGATAAAGCTCCCGACCAGAACTCGGAAAACCAACGGATCTTGCAGAATCCTTCCCTCATCCTTCCGAAGCTTCATAGCCTTCTCCAGAGGTGTGGAGATGCACTTCCCTTCCTTTATGCCGAACCGCTCAACGATCCGCTCTGCATATCCAGCCTGGGACACCAGCACTCCACTCTCCTTCCTCTGTACCTCGAGTCCAAGGAAATGGTGAAGCTCACCCAGATCCTTCATCTCAAACCTGATAGATATCTCTGCCCGAAGCTGCGCTATCTCTTCCTTCGAATTCCCCGTCACGATCATATCGTCGACGTAAAGTAGCACGATGACTTGAAGCTCCCCACTCTTCTTGACGAACAAGCTTGAGTCTGAGTCTGAAGCACCAAAACCGCAGAATAAAAGATACTCTGCAATCTTACCATACCACGCCCTCGGCGCTTGCTTCAACCCATACATGGCCTTCTTCAACTTGCAGACATGCTCCGGAAAATCTTCAGAAATGAAGCCTGGTGGCTGGACCATGAAGATGTCCTTGTCAATCTCGTCGTACAAGAACGCATTTTTTACGTCGAGCTGCCAAATCTTCCACCCCCAACAAGCCGCCAAGGCAATCACAACCCGAACTGAAGTCATTTTAGCCACCGGACTGAAAGTCTCCTCGTAGTCTTCACCGTATTGCTGTGAAAATCCCCGAGCCACAAGGCGAGCCTTGTACCGCTCGATACTGCCGTCGGCTTTCTTCTTCAGCTTGTAGATCCACTTGCATGTGACAGGAGTGGTGCCCTTGGGCCTGGGCACCAGAGACCAGGTCTCATTCTTCTCGAGAGCTGTCATCTCTTCTTGCATCGCAATGTCCCACTCCTTCACGCCTTTGGCCTTCTCAAAGCTCGACGGCTCCCTCTCATCCAAGGGACCAGCAAAGAAACATGAGACAAAGCTCACCATGTTCCCTCCTGTATAGCGATCAGGGGCAATGATAGTCCGCTTCGATCTCCGCAACGCCTTCCCCTGACTCGCAGTATCTTCAGCAGCTTCTTCCCTAGCTCCTCTCCCAGACGTACTCGGGGCATCGCTCCCCCTGCTTCCTGAACCAGAAGCCTCCGCCTCAGAACTAGATATTGATGGACCACCTGATGACACATGTAGCTCCACCTGAAGATTTTCCACAGCCCTCTCCGGCTCCTCCACCCTGCTCTCTGGTAGCTCAACACCAGAGCCCCCCTTGTAAGATGTCACCTCGTCGAACACGACGTCGCGAGATACAACAAATCTCCGTGACCCGGGGTCCATGCACTTCCATCCCTTCTTCCGGTCATCATATCCCATGATGACTAGCTTCCTTGCTTTCGCATCCAGCTTCGTCCGAAGCGCATCTGGAATGTGCACATAGCAGGTGGAACCAAACACCCGAAGGAGTGCCACACTTGGCTTTTCCTTGAACATTAGTTCATGCGGGGTCTTCATATTGATGGGACTCAGAGGCATCCTGTTGATGACGTAGGCAGCGCAAGACATTCCCTCCGCACAGAAGGACTTTGGGATACTCTTGGCATGCAGCCAACACTTGCAGGTTTTCGTCAGATGACGGATCTTCCTCTCTGCAACTCCGTTTTGTTGTGGAGTATGTGCACAAGTAAGCTCCCTCCGGATGCCCGCCTTCCTGCAAAAAGTAGAGAACTCACCAGAGGTGAACTCCCCTCCGTTGTCAGTCCTCAGCTTCTTAACCTGCAGTCCAAGCCGACCCTCCACGATCTCCTTGAACTCCACAAAATTGGCAAACGCCTCCGCCTTCTCCTTCAAGAAATATACCCAGACATATCTGGTGTGATCGTCGATCAACACCAGCATATATCTGCTGCCTCCGAGGCTTGGGGTAGCAGTCGGTCCCATCAAGTCACCGTGGATGCACTCCAACGGCGCACTACTCCTTGTCTGTGACTTGTCAAATGGTAGTCGATGAGACTTGCCGAACTGACATCCCGCGCACACATGACCGTCTCCGTAGGAGGATAGACTAGGCAGGCCCTTGAACAGACCTCTCACCGCCATAGCCTTCAGCTTATCCATCCCTACGTGCCCCAACCTCTCGTGCCATATCACATCACCATCATTCGTCCGCATCTTGTCAACATAAGAACTTGTCGATAAAACGAACAAGTCTTTGGCTCTCCTCCCCACATGAACTATCTCAGCCTTTACTGCCTCCACATTTCGAAGAAACCTCACTTCTGTTGGGCCAAACAGAACGTGATACCCAGCGTCTACAGCGTTGGTCACGGAGAAGAGGTTTTTCCTCATACCAGGCACATGATAGACACTTCTCAACGTAAGCGGCCCCCTATCACTGCCAAAAGAAACAACCCCAACCTTCTCCACAGCATGCACAGTATTATCAGCAGTAATAATTGCATCATTACCTGAATAGGGCTGCGCTGATGAAAGCTTCGACTCATCCCCGGTGAGGTGATGACCACACCCCGAGTCCACGATCCAGTCCTCTTGATAGTTGATAGGAGCCTCAGCTCCAACAGAAGCCGAGAAGGCTCCTCCCCATCCTCCATCAACCTGCCTGGCTTCAGCTTCTCCCTTTCCTGCAGCAGCATGCCCCGACTGAAGATTCACCTGGCACTCCTTCCTGATGTGACCAACCTTTCCGCACCTGAAGCACTTGGGACCTTCCCCCTTCTTCTTCCCTTCAGCCTTAGGAGCATAGCCCCTCTCCTGCTGTCCAGAAGTTGAAGGCCCATTGCCCCCTCCAGCGGTCTTCTTCTTGTCCCACTTCTTCTTCTTTCCCGTGAAGAGAACTTCGCCATCTCCCCCAGACACTGACACCCCCTCCATCTGCCTTGCTAGACTCTCCTGCGAAGCAAGCAGATTTTCCAGCTCCAACAGAGACGACTTATTTGCCCAACCCTGCACCGACGTCACAAAGGCAACATATTTCTTCCACAAGCCACGGATAATGTGCCTCTTCAGCTTCGCCTCAGAAATTGGCTCATCAGGATCCAGCGCTAAAATCTCGGCGCACAAGTTCTTCATCTTCAAGAAGAACGTAGAAATAGAAAGGTCACCTTGAGCCAATCTGGCCAGCTCATTCTCCAGGAATTGGAGTCTTGCCACATTCTTCTTGTTAAACAGCCCATCCAGGGCTCTCCAGATCTCCGCGGCTGATGCACACCCCAAGATGTGATCAAACAGATCAGGCGATATTGCCCTCTTCAGGGCAAACTCTGCTTTGACATTGATCCGCCTCCAGTTCCTCACCTCATGATGGTTATCTCCAACCAGAAAGACTTCCTCCGTGCTTTCTCCTCCAACCACCTCCAGAGGTCCTCACCCAGAAGATAGCTTTGCATACAAGACCTCCACTTCTTAAAGTTGGTCGAGTTGAGCATCTCAATTCCAAGACCCCTCGCTTCCATGGCTCTACCACCGGTTCCTTCTTCACAAAGGCGATGGCTGTTCTAAGTTGTTCACTGCTCTATCCACTCCAACCTCCCTCTGATACCATGTGAAATTTTTCGAATCTTTATGAAGTGGGCAGGAAACATACAACTTAGAGTTCACAAGCCAAACAACCAGAAGCACATGGAGGCAAACAAGTAATCTTTATTGATAGCATAAACTTCATTACAGAGAGAGGTATGCTTGGCGAGACATGATTTCGCCAGCACACAAAACAGAAGAAGAAAATACACAACTTGAAAGAAAGATAACTGAGACCGCTCCAGACCGCGCTGTCTCCTTGCCGATCTCTGCAAGCCGCCTAACCGCACAACTCTGCCGGTTACAGAACACCACCCCAGACCGCTGAGCAGACCGCATCCTCCTTACGAACTCCACTGATTCTCTCGAACTTCAACAACCCGCACTGCAAGCCGCAGATAGCCCGAACACTTTCAGAGGAAGAGGTGATCACTGTAGACCGCACTATCCGCAGAAGCTGCACAAGAAAATTCAATCAGCAGACCGCCCGGTCAGAAAGAAACAGATCGCAGGAATATGAACAACTCAGCTTACACTTGGTGTGTTGTTATTTGTTGCTACAGTGGCTCCTATTTATAGGCGTGAGACCTGATCCAGTCACCACCCTATGAGATAGAATCACCACCCTCCAGATCGCGCGACCAGACCAGTCAACCCGCGCGATCAGCAACAGTTCTTTCTGCTTCATTTGATGAGCTCACCGGCTTCACTCCAGACCGCGGGAGACCGCCACTCCCTCAGTCAAATCACGACTCCACTGGGAGATCGCCAGACCGCCCAGAAGCCGCCCACCACCAGTGTTTGCTCGAGACCGCAAACACTGTATGTTCGCCATAAGACCGCGAACACCTGTTCGCAAGCCGATCTCCTCCTGAGACAGAGAACAGAGACCTGTTCGCATACCAGTCTCCTCCTGAGACCGCGAACAGAGACCGCACGACTAGGAGCCTTAGTCCGCGAATACTACCAGAAAACCCGGACAGCCACCATACCGGAATTCTGGAAACCTGGACCAACCTGTGCGGTCACGCTAGACCGGCACAGTCCTGAAGAAGCCAGCCCGCCACGCGGTCACAGACAGACCGCGCGGCCTTACCTCCAGCCGCCTTGGACAGATTCCAGTGGTCATGCCAGGAGACTACAGCTAGGCAAGACAAGCCAGACCGCAGAACAGATCGCCAGGTCGTGCGGTCTCACCAGACCGCGCGACCTCCTCCCAGACCGCCCAGGTCCAAAACCTCGACAACTTCTACTTCAACATTTTCAACAGTAGCAACATACTGAGTGCAAGTAGCGTATGGAGAAGGTGTCATCTCATCGCACTGACGCCATAGGTCCAGGAGCTCAGCAAAGAAAGCCTGTATAGACAATCACACTGATAGAAGACACAAAGGATCTGGAACAGGGAGTAGCGCAGGGCTTGGCTAGATGACAAGTAGAGACGGCGCAAGTGATATCACATCACCTTGACCGAAGGTAGCTCCTAGGAGGTCATGCGATTGGGGAGCTCGCAGGACTGACAGATGAAGACCATCGCGCGAGAGTCGTCTGAGCGCCACCTCGCCCAGTCGGAACGCTAGGAGGAAGTGGTCGTGCTGACAGTGGAAGAGGAGGAGTCTACAAGACAGGCAGTCGGTGGGGACGGAGCAGGCTCGTTGCCGTCAATGTGGCCCCATAGATCGAGGCCACGGAGGATCAAGCCGACGGTGGCGGACCATGCCTTGTAGTTCCGCCCGTCGAGAATGATACCAGCCTTCTGAAGGAAGGCAGATGAAGATGATGTCATCAAACCAATGGAGGACGGAGGTGGCAGGTGATGAAGATCGGGGATGTATGATCAGCCGGAGAAGATCGGGGTTGCCGGATCGACGGGATCAGAGGAGACGCCGGATCAGAAGGGAACGGGAACAATCAAAAGCAGAGTACGATGTCGAAGACGTTCTCGTCTCATCTCGTCGATCAGAAGCAGAGCACGATCAGAAGCGGAGAACGAAGCAGTAGACTAGACGTTCTCGTCTCGTCTCGTCGATGGAAGAAGCCGACGAGAACGAACATAAGCAGGGAATGAAACAGGCAACTAGATCGGCAGAAACCTCCGTCGAAGACGGACTCCTTTCATCGATGGAAGAAGCCGATGGGAAATAGGATCCGCTCGTCTGGATCGGAAGAACGAAAAAAATGATGGCGTCTAGAGGCGAAGGGGTTTAGGGTTAGCTCTAGATACCATGATAGAATTAATGAATCAATGTCATACTCAACAATATTGTGTAGATATATATATACATGAGAGGGTGATCATAACACCCAAGGTGAGTCTAAGTAATGTCTACCATGAACAATATCTCTAAGAGCATCGACAAGTCACCTGTTTTGCTTAGTTTTCAGAATAGATTTCAGTAGAAAAGCCATTGGTTCTGAGTGGAACAGATCCGAGCTAATACGAGTTGCGCCCCTAGTTTCTCCTGCATTACGTTACGATCCCAATAGGGGGGGGGGGGGTTTATGCTTAGATTGGGTTACACTCTGGTGCGGATCTCGGGGACGAATGCTACCACCTTCTCCAATGAGGATCTCACCAGAAAATGCCGCCTCCAACCTCCAAACCATGGAAGGAGACCGTGTTTGCCTCCTAGGCAATCAGATTGTGTGCATGGACGCCTCTTCCCCCTCCTGGCTGCAGATCTAGGTCTCTATCATTTAGATCTTCGGATTGTCGTCGGCAAGAAATTCCAAGCAATCCATAATGGCTTGGGGTTCCTTGGCGTTGTATGGGTTCCGACGATCCTTGAAGGGTTTCTATATCCGGAAATGGAGAGGAAGTGCGGGAGCATTCAAATTTTAAACTATGGGTCCTGCTTCATCTCCAGCGTTAGCCGACCTACTGCTAGTATCCCAGATCATCTGTCGAATACTCCCTGCACCGGCGAACTCAGGCGAGCCTCCAATGGTAGTTGCCGCAGCCAGGAGGTCGAACACTATCAAGCTTCTCCACTGAAGTCATGGATGTTGGGTTTGAGAGCGCGCAAACCCGACCCGAGAACCTGCAAATTAATTCGGCGAGAGCACCTGCGCGAGCGTTTTAACGGATATGCAAAAAACAAGAAAGCAAAAATAAAATAGTGCACGAGAATTTTTAACGTGGAAACCCAGTTGGGTGAAAACCACGGGACTATCGGATTCCAACCCGGAAAGCCTCCACTATAACGTGTATACAAACACGCAAAAAATTTACAGGCTTTCCCTCCTCGATCCACAAAGGATCACCTCCACTTCGCTACAAAAAAAAATACAAGTTACCACAGTAATTTATCGAGACCGATCAAAATCCTCTCTGATGTGATTTGCGCGTAACTTGCGTGTTTCCAAAATGAGTCTGTAGCGAAGCTGCCCTTTGACCCGAACGGAGTCGGTCACGGTCCTCCTTCTCGCGGCCGACAACGGCCGTCAGCACCAACTTTAGCGTCGATGGCACTTCTCCACGGATGTCGCAAGCTCGACGCTCCTCCTTCGTACGCCGCAACTTCGGCGGACGCGAGATCTTCTGAGCTCTTGTACGTAGCTCTGCTTCCTTGCTTCTCTGTCTGATTGCCACCACTGCTCGTCTTCTTTTATAGAGGTGGTTGCGGGTTTAACTTGCTAACCCCGCCACCCTTTTTCTTCTTCACGTGTCAGAAAAACATTCTCTCTCTCTCTCTCTCTCTCTCTCTCTCTCTCTTTCTCTCTTTCTCTCTCTCCCCTTCTTTTTTTTCTTCTGACATGCATGGTAACATTTGTCAAAAGGCTATGAGGTTATTCTCATAGCCTTTTGACTTATGATATATATATTAATATATATATATATATAACTTTTTTTTTCTTTCGTGTCAGAGGCTGAGGAGAATGCGCGCCGACGAAATTGACTCGCTGCTATTCGCGTGAGTCACGAGGAGAGGAAAAATAGTTACAGCACGCGTCACGATCTCATCACGCATGGGCCCGGTGGTTTTCTCCGCATCGGATGGGAACCACACCCCAACAATTCTCCCCCTTCACATCGATGAGGAGGAAACCGCCATCCCGGCGATTCTCAAGCAATGTTCGAATTTCCCCTTTGCACTGGCTTCGTGAGCATATCTGCTCCGTTGTCATCAATGTGCACTTTCTGCAAGTCCAGCTCCTTCTGCTCCAGAATGTCGCGTATCCAATGATATCGCGTATCAATGTGCTTGGACCTCGAGTGAAAGGTGGGGTTTTTCCCCAGGTGGATAGCGCTCTGACTGTCACACAGGAGTGTGTATCGGTCCTGAGTGAATCCAAGTTCTTTGATGAACCTCTTCATCCAAAGCAACTCTTTCCCAGCCTCAGTAACCGCAATGAACTCGGCCTCCGTAGTGGACAGTGCAACGCACTTCTGCAGTCTCGACGCCCACGAGACAACTCCCCCTGCAAGCATAATCATGTACCCGGACGTCGACCTCCTGGAATCCACATCTCCAGCCATGTCTGCATCAGTGTAGCCCAACAGCTCTGGCTCACTGTCCCCAAATCTCAGCGTCAAGTCGGACGTCCCCTGTAGGTATCTCAGTATCCACTTCACTGCGCTCCAATGCTCTCTCCCAGGATTGGAGAGAAATCTACTGACTGTCCCAACGGCATGCGCAATGTCTGGAAGAGTACACACCATCGGGTACATGAGGCTCCCAACTGCAGATGCATACGGAATCTTCTGCATCGCCTCAATCTCCTCGGGTGTGCTGGGGCACTGATCAACGGTAAGCCTGAAGTGAGCTGCAAGAGGCACGCTCACTTTCTTCGCCTGATCCATGTCAAATCTCTGCAACACTTTGCGGATGTACCGCTCCTGTGACAACCAAAGTAATCTGGCTCCCCTGTCTCTGCGAATGTGCATCCCCAAAATGGTCTTCGCAGCACCCAAATCCTTCATCTCAAAAGTGGAACTCAACTGCCGCTTCAACTCAGCAATGCGAGCAGTGTTCCTCCCGACGATCAACATGTCGTCCACGTACAGTAGCAGAATGATGAAATCCTCTGGAGTATACTGCTTGATGAACACGCAGTGGTCATGGGTGGTCCTCCTAAAGTCGATCTTCCACATGAAGGAATCAAACTTCCTATACCATTGCCGCGGGGCCTGCTTCAAGCCATATAAGCTCTTCTTCAAACGGCACACTAGACCTTCCTTCCCTTTGACACTGAAACCCTCAGGCTGCTCCATGTATAGCTCCTCCTCAAGGTCGCCATGCAGAAAGGCGGTCTTGACATCCATCTGCTCTATCTCTAAGTCGAGCCTCGCAGCGAGGCTAAGAACAACACGAATGGATGACATCTTCACCACAGGTGAGAAGATTTCATCGAAGTCAACACCCTGTCGCTGTCCAAAACCCTTCACCACCAGCCTGGCCTTGTATCTGGGAGGTGTGGAGTAATCTCCATGCTTCACCCTGAAAATCCAACGATTCTTCAAGGCCTTCTTGCCTTTAGGCAATCTCAACAAGTCATACATGTGGTTCTTCTGCAGCAACTGCATCTCCTCCTGTATAGCAGCCATCCATTGGCGCTTCTCAGCACTCTCCACAGCCTCATCATAGCTCTCAGGCTCCCCGCATCAGTCAACAGTATGAACTCTGATGCAGAATATCTAGCGGACGGGTGCCTAGCACGATCTGATCTTCGCAAGGCAGGCTCAGGGGCCGGTGCAGGCACATCATCAGTAATGTCCTCAGCGACTCCTGGTTCACCATCAATGGTGATATCATGATCCGGAAGGGTATCAATACCCTGTGCTGGCTCAGGCTCAGTAGCCTCCTCAGTGTCGTCATCTCCAACCATAGGCGACTCTGCAGCAGTGCGAGAGTCAACCTCAAACTCAGCAGTCCCCTCAGGATCACCAACAGTCTGATCCTCACAGAAAACAACATCACGGCTACGTACAAGCTTCTTCTCAACTGGATCAAAGAACATGTACCCAAACTCTCCACTGTAGCCGTACCCCAAGAAAATGCACTATCGGGTCTTCGAATCCAACTTCGATCTCTCGTCCCTGGGGACGTGCACAAAGGCTTTGCAGCCAAATACCCGCAAGTGACTGTAAGAGGGGTCTTTCCCATACCAAACCTTATCTAGGACATCCTCCTGCAATGCTGAACTCGGCGAGAGGTTGATGACATGCGCTGCAGTAAGAAGAGCCTCGCCCCAAAACATCCCTGACAGCTTCAACTCAGAAAGCATGCATCGAACTCTCTCCATCAGTGTCTTGTTCATCCTCTCAGCTATGCCATTCAGCTGTGGCGTCTTCGACGGGGTCTTCTCATGTCTGATGTCATGGTCCCTGCAGTACTCATCAAAGGGACCAATGTACTCTCCCCCGTTGTCGGACCTGATGCACTTCAGTCTCTTCCCAGACTATCTCTTCACCTCAGCGTGGAATCTCCTGAAAGTATCGAGAACCTGGTCTTTGGTCTTGATGGCATAGACCCAAAGCTTCCTCGAATGGTCGTCAATGAAAGTGATGAAGTATGATGCTCCTCCTCTTGTCTGGACCTTCAGTGGTCCGCACACATCAGTGTGAACAAGCTCCAACGGCTCTGATCTCCTGGTGGACGTGTGGCTGTGGAATGAAATCCTGTTCTGTTTCCCAGCCATACATTGGTCACACCTCTCCAAGTGATCACCAAAAATATCACTGATCAGCTTCTTCTTCGTCAGGCATCCCAAACCCTTTTGGCTAATATGTGTGCTAGCCTCCTGTGCCATAAGGAGGTGGATGCCTCATCCCTGACGGAGTTGGCCTGAGCAGCTTCAGGCCTCCCCTCCATGTAATACAAGCCAGAATCTCTATAACCCCTGGCCATCACAAGTGATCCCCTGATCAGCTTCCAGAAGTCTCCTCCAAAGACACTCAGGTGTCCTTCATCTCCAAGTCTGCCAACTGATATCAAATTGAAGCGAATGTCTGACACATGTCTAACATCCCTCAGAACTAGCAGGGCCCCAGTACTCGTCTTCAAGTGCATGTCTCCACGCCCAAGTACCTTGGACGTATCCCCATTTCCCATCCTCAACACCCCACAGTCATGAGTGGTGTAAGTGGCAAATAACTCCCTGTTGTGGGAAACATGCGCAGAGGCTCCAGAATCAACGATCCAGCATCGGTCGTCACACGCAAGTGCAGCTGTGACGTCGTCGCCAACAATAATGACATTGTCCTCCTCAGTCGAAATGGTGGCTGCCGTGTGACCCTCATCCTTGCCCCCAGTGGCAATCCCCTTCTTCCTCTGATCATTCTTCAAGGAGTAGCAAAACTTCTTGATGTGACCCTTCTTATGGCAGTAGTGACATTCCACGTTCTGATAACGTGTCTTGGACTTGCCCCTACTCTGACTCTTGTCCTCCTTCCTTCCTCGACTCTTACTCCTTCCTCTCCCCTAGGCTCAGAATAGAGAACATCAGCTCGTGAAGAAGAGCTTGAAGTCCCCTGAGACTTTCGTCTCACCTCCTCATTCAAGATCTCACTCTTGGCGATTTCCATAGTAACAATCCCCTGGGGGGAAGAATTGATCAGAGAAACTCTGACCATTTCCCACGAGTATGGAAGTGACTTGAGTAGCCACAAAGCATTCACCTCGTCTTCAAAAGTCACCTTCATAGCAGTCAGACGATCAATAATCCCCTGGAACTCATTGACATGATCCAAAATAGGTGAGCCCTCCCGGTACCTGAACTGTCCAAGCTTCTTCAGCAGATAAAGCTTGTTGATGCCCGTGCTCTTGACATACAGTGTCTCGAGAGTCGTCCATAGTACCTTTGCATCAGTGATGCTAGCCATATGGTTGTAGACATTCGACTCCATGAACCGTCTGATAAACCCACACAGCTTCTGATGCTCCACCTTCCATTTCGCCGGATCCGTGTCCTTTGGCATCTCCTCAAAGACAGGAGCATGCTAACTCTTCACATATATCAAATCCTCCATCAATAAATGTCACTGGTGGTAGTTCGCGCCGTTTAGTTTCACCATTTGCTCGGAGCCGAACCTGATGTAGACTCCATCATGCTCTGTCACTGATCGGACTGACCTCAGTTCTTTGAGCCGACTATTTCCAAGAAAGGAATCAAAGAGGATAGGGAGCGGACTAATGGTCGTCACCTACCGCACCCGATCACTAACCCGAAATATCCGATCGGCTCGTATCGAATCCCAAATAGGTCAGCCCGATACCAGCTCTGACAAGGAACCTCGCTTTGATACCACTTGTTGGGTTTGAGAGCGCGCAAACTCGACCAGAGCACCTGCAAATTAATTCGGCGAGAGCACCTGCGCGAGCGTTTTAGCGGATATGCAAAAAATAAGAAAGCAAAACTAAAATAGTGCACGAGAATTTTTAACGTGGAAACCCAGTTGGGTGAAAACCACGGGACGATCGGAGTCCAACCCGGAAAGCCTCCACTATAACGTGTATACAAACACGCAAAAAATTTACAGGCTTTCCCTCCTCGATCCACAAAGGATCACCTCCACTTTGCTACAAAAAAAATACAAGTTACCACAGTAATTTATCGAGACCGATCAAAATCCTCTCCGATGTGATTTGCGCGTAACTTGCGTGTTTCCAAAATGAGTCTGTAGCGAAGCTGCCCTTTGACCCGAACATAATCGGTCACGGTTCTCCTTCTCGCGGCCGACAACGGCCGTCAGCATCAACTTTAGCGTCGACGGCACTTCTCCACGGATGCCGCAAGCTCGGCGCTCCTCCTTCGTACGCCGCAACTTCGGCGGACGCGTCTTCTGAGCTCTTGTACGTAGCTCTGCTCCCTTGCTTCTCTGTCTGATTGCCACCACTGCTCGTCTTCTTTTATAGAGGTGGTTGCGGGTTTAACTTGCTAACCCCGCCACCCTTCTTCTTTTTCTTCTTCACGTGTCAGAAAAACATTCTCTCTCTCTCTCTCTCCCCCCTTCTTTTTTTTTCTTCTAACATGCATGGTAACATTTGTCAAAAGGCTATGAGGCTATTCTCATAGCCTTTTGACTTATGATATATATATATATATATATATATATTTTCTTTCGTGTCAGATGCGGAGGAGAATGCGCGCCGGCGAAATTGACTCGCTGCTATTCGCGTGAGTCACGAGGAGAGGAAAAATAGTTACAGCACGCGTCACGATCTCATCACGCACGGGCCCGGTGATTTTCTCCGCATCGGATGGGAACCACACCCCAACAATGGATTGACTTAGGCTTCGTTTGGGGAGACTTATTTTCACCGGTCAAGCGATTACGACCGCATGAACCGGACCTTAATTAAGGTCCGATTCATACGGTCGTAACCGCTTGACCGGTGAAAATAAGTCCCCCCAAACGGGGCCTTAGCCTTGGAAGAAGAAGGTGAATATGAGTTGTTAACTCAGTAGCAGTTAAACCCCCTAACTGAACAATGTATGGTTCAAATTTCATGTCCCACAGCAGATCGGAAACTGATCCACTGTGGGGGATGAACCAATTTATGCTGCACCTCGATCAAAGTCGCCAGCATTCATTAAGATCTGTACACATGACTTTCCATAGGCCATAAGGTAGCTGACATTCCCACATTTCCAAGGACCCCAACAAGAATAATGACCGAACTCCAAGTGAATTTATAGGACAATCTTAAGGGCAACTCTCTTTTGACTGTGCACATGTGAATTTATAGCACAATCTTAAGGGCAACTCTCTTTTAACAGTGTGCGCGTATATGATTACGTTGCTCTCGAAAGATATTGTAATTTTTATTGGTCATTGGGTAGAATTACACTGCTCTTAAACCTCAATGGATAGTGATGGAAATAATAAAAAATCATGAGACAAGCAACCACATGAAATACTTTATTTCAATTGAAAATAAATTAAAACACAAGCACCCATTTGGCATATATTTATTTTCTCAACTAGATGCCAACAAACAAAATACAAAGCTTTGACCCTTTTTTTTGTCGATCTCTTGAACTAGAGTGTGTGAACTACAACACTATGTACTTTGGGGGCATAACACAAACTCTACAGATGATCTCTTTCTTTCTTAAGATCCTCCTATTTCAGGTTTTTTTCTTTTTTGCATTGTTCTTATTATTTTATCAAACACTTACTAACACCAAACCACATCATCATGCATATAAAATGCATGAAGATAGAGATAGAGTCAAACAGAGAGATGAGGAATGGTTTCTCAGTGCATTCCGCCCATAGTAGCTTTGAAATTGGATGGAGAGAGCCTTGGAAGCTTGAAAAGCCCCACGATGCCGCAAGCAAAGGCGAATACAGACGCGAGAGCAAATGCTGGTATGTTCCCTTTGTTGAATATAGCGTCCCATGGCCCCGCTCCCAGTGCTATGATCACCTGTTTTTCGATCCACCGGCACCCACAAAATGTGATTAAACAACAACAAATAATACAAAGAAAGTTGGTTCGATTTGATTTTGGTCGTCTTTGGGTAAGCAACCATCAGGTCTCCCAAGTAAATCATAAACTAGAAGTAGAAAACATAATTAAGGTTGTAAACGAATCTTATATGAGCAGTAAATAATCAGTTTACTAACCAATAATTAAGGTTGACTACAAACCTGTGGTATGACAATAGAAATGTTAAGAACCCCCGTACACAACCCTGCAGCATAAAACATTCACATTTTATATGGAGCTAACAATCAAACGTGAGAAGAAGAAACAGGTTTGAAAATATGAACCTTGGCCGCCTCCTTCATTAACAGCTAACTGAGCTGTTACAGCAAAAGGAACGCTGTACAAAATCTATAAAAAGAAATTCCTTTACAATCAGAACATGCATCAAGCAGCAGCGAGACAAGATGATGAATACTAACCGCCAACGGAATGCCGAGAACTGAAAACACAAACAGAGCAGCCGCCTTCACTTTTCCATCAGGACCAATGATGGCATCCTGAATGCTGCCATGGTATGTTTGAAGAGACCAGGTGCTGATGATGGCGGTGGCTGCCATACATATGAAAACAAAGAAGTTGCTTGCCACCCACACTATTCTAGGGGTGAGTTTGCGGCACATTGGCTCTATCAGGAATGAGCTCACCCCAAGAACGACCTTAACAAGAATCAAATCGAACATCAGCAAGAAAACTTCAAGCAAATTGGAACAAAATGTGAACCAGAGACAATTTCTACTCACCGAGTTTATCAGCAAGCCGATTGCACCTGCCCTGATTCCATCGTTGTAAGCTTTCATCTGAGCTGTAGTTCCCTTAGGATTTCCATGGAAGACTTCACGGCCCATCCAGTCGGTATCATACAGGATGAATGGAAACCATGAAAGCTGCAGTTAAATGAAGATATTATCATGGACTTTGAAGTCCGTCTGCAGTTAAAGGGAAGAGACGGAATGCATACCCAGGTGAGGGAAGTGACAAGAAGAACTGAAGGCATTCCTGGGGGGAGATTCTTGATACTTCTGAAGATTTCCATTATTCCAACCTTATCTTCTGCAGATTCAACGCTTCCTTTGACTGATGGAAGAGGCACTTCTTTAGCAACAATAAACGTCACCATGACCGAAAGCATAAGGAACACCTGTTCATTGTTTGCAAAATGATTCTATCAGCATTCTACCACACTATTTCTACACTTAACATTACACATAAATGAACTTAAAATAATGTGTTTTAAAACAAATTTGCATGCATACCACAGCAACTAAAAATGCTCCTTTCAAATTTGCGCAAGCTTCGCAGCATGCCCTGTTTGTCAGGAAAGGAAGCCACCTGCTCCAAGATTTATAGATCAAGAACTAGCATAAATTTAGAAACAAAGTATGAACCCTGAAGCAAACTTGTAACTTTGGACGTTAGCAATTTCTCACATAATTCAGGTAATTTGGATGTAGTCAAACATAGATTATTTTGAAGCAATATGAGCAGAAATTAGTACTGAATGAGGACTAAACTGCTATCAGTGTCATTAGGATTGTTAAAGAAAATTGTGATTCATATATCATAGCAAGTGATTCCTTCCTATGGGGGTCTTCAACCGAAACTTACGCCTTTTTTCATTAGGAGTGATTGGCATCATAACAAATGTATAACCCCCATTATATGATTTTAATAATGATGGTGACAATGGCAATACTTCCACTAAGTAATTAATATTTTTCAGAGTGCAACTGTCTGATTTCTACTGAACGTACTTGTGCCACTGTCCACTAGCACCGGATGAATAACCAAGGATGTTCCCAATAGCCATCCATGCAGCAAATATTGCATTTGCTGCATTGCATCCATGAGTCCCTGCGAATGTTAATCAAAGATTTAAGAAATAATCTAATCCAAACACAAGCTATAATACAAGAGACTGTGCTGTTTCCGTTCATCACATTTAATTTTTCCTTTTGATTGAAAATATTATTTTAGTACCAAAAACAAGAAAACCATGGACAATGTGGTAGGTACCTGAGAGATCCGCCATGAGAGCCCGAGCTGGACCCTGAAAGCAATTCTATGCATTAATTTTACAGCACAAAAGAATAGAAAAGCATCTAGTAGCTCAAAAATCATTAATTGAATCATCTATTTGACAATAATTAGATCACCTGGACTGCATTGTTTGATAAATCAAGCATCCAAAATCCAGCTACGAAAATGAATGCAGCCCGCCACCGAGGACCATGATACACTCTATTTATGCAAAATACATCAACAATACATTTTACAAAGGCCGGAGTCCCTTCCTCCTTGCAAATGAAACACCAATGTTTAATTACCTGCAATCTTCCTTGGTATCACCCAATCTGTATCCGATGTCGGAGGAGAAGCCAATCACAATAACCTAACAATATATATGGACTCAGTCATGTGTGTATTGCAATTCTATATCTCTACACAATATGCAAAAGAAATATGTCTAGTTGTAAACTCACTGCAGCAGAAATCAACAAGCAACCGACGAGTATGAATGGCCTTCTCCTTCCAAATCTTGAACGGCATCTGTCGCTCCATAAACCAACGCATGGTTGAACCTAAGAAAATTGGGAAAATCAAGTTTACGTCTTAAAAATAAACTTAGACAAGCAGCATTTGATGCCCTCCTCATCATGAACCCTATGACTTGTCTACATCGTCCTGGTCAATCCCAAAGTGACAAAGATTCGCTACTGACTTTCGATCATCAGATGACATTGAAATTTCTAGCAGAATTTTGAGTTAGTAAGAAGAACAATATCGAAAAACTTTAATTATGAGTGTTAGAATTTATCCTACAAACAACAACAAGAAATTTTCAGTATGAAAGTTAGTTAGTATTTATGATAAAGATTACTAAATAAAAAATAGATAATTTTGTGTACATATATAATTTTCTTATAATTAGTTTCCTCTAGGTTGTATTTGCTGATGATTTTAACTTACCTCTTTGATATCTAACCATCTATTATTAATGTGTTTATTGACCTTCCATATGTTGTCCGTCAATAATCATCTGAAATTAAATGTGTAATCAAATTTTGATTTAGTGAAAAAGAACAATAGTGAGAAGAATCAATCCTGCTATAATAATGAGAAACAATAAGAAAATATCAGGATAAAAGAGAACCTCAGGAATGATGTACGATAATTTTCTTTTATAGAAAAAGATTACTAAATAAATAAATACAAAACATTTTAATATAACAAACTTTGCGTAGGGGCAATTCGATCATTTTTATTTGTTGAGGTGCAATAACGATATTTTACCAAACAGATAAAATTGCTTGTTTGTTCTAAAGATTAAGGTTCCGTTTGGCATGGTGGCGGCGGTCATGAACGCCCGACCTCACCTAAGGAACTTCACCCACTTTTATGTTCAAAACAAGTTTTCTTTTCTTGGTAGCGGTCATAACCATTTTCTTGCCAAAATGCATTCAATGATAATGACATTTTTGTCCAAACTCACGTCAAACGGAGCCTAAAGAACATGAAAAATGGGTTTCTCTAAATAGTCCAACCGCAACTTCCCGCAGCTCCTTTTATTACCACTTTTCTCACTACACCTTTTCATAGTTTCACAACTCTCCCAAATAGAGCTTTAGTAGGGAGAGATTTTATGGGCGCCCAAGAACATGTCTCAAAGTCATAACAAAATAAACACCCATAACATGTTTGGCCAATTATGTTATTAAATAAATATGTCTCTATGGAAAATGTCGCATAAGCACCTAGTCAAGTTTGGATCATACTACTCAGGCTCAGCAGTTAACACGAGAATAGGAAACTCTCTTGATATCAAAAAGCTATCACGTGAGTCTTAGGCTCTGTTTGGGACAACTTATGTTGATGGGAAAGCTCCATTCGAAACGCAAACGCACTTTTGAGAGCGTTTGCATGCACAACAGTGAGAATATAACTTATCAGAAAAATGCGTTTTAAGAACTTTTTGAATGCGGAGCGCGACTCCCACGTTTCGACTTTCAAGACACACGTTCTATTGAAAAATCAAGATGAGTCTCAATTGCCAAGAGATGCAATTCCCAAGAGACGCATCTATTCAGAATTTTCGAAAAATGAAAAGTTACGTCCACTCAATTTTTTATTTATCTCTTGTTGGAAAACTTCAGATTGTGAGCCCCTGTATACTCGATCTCCTCCTTCACGATAAAAAGGTCCACCATTTTGGAAATTAAAAAGTTTTGGTCCAGACCTCCAAAATCTGCCTAATTGATTTGGTGAAAGAAAAGTGGTGTTTTCTCATTCTACCAGGAAATCAGTTTCTCTCTCTACCCAAACAAGTAGTGATACTTTGAGTATCAATTATCTATTCAAGTGGTCGTTGCTCCTTTCTCCAAGACAACGCCTGGCTTGATGCTCATGTTGTTGTTGTTGTTTGTGGGAGAGTTTGAAGCATGTCTGGCTAGGGTGAATCGTGATGTGCGATTGATTTCTCTCAAGTTTTTTTATTTGGAGTTTTCTCCGGTTGTAAGCATGTACTTTTGAAACCTTGAATTTTAAGTTGATCTGTGTGGAATTGATCCCAATCGGATTTATCTATTGTGAATTTCATTGCAATTGAGATCGGATATTGTGTAAGTGGTCAAGTGATTTTGAGCACGTGAAATTTCTACATGGTCGGCTTCTTATTCGTGAAAGGCGAAAGCAGGTGAGCCATTAACTTCTGACGTTCCCGCGAAACGCAGGAGCACGTTTTCCGGCGTTTGATCAAATCAGAGACCGGTATCGCAAACATACTTGTCGCCGAGAATTCGAGGTAGTGTACTGCGGGTGGGTGCTCGTATTCTGCGGTACGGTGTCATCGCTCTCCGTTGTAGGCATCCATACTACTTTCCCTCTGAGCTTTCTTGGCAACCCTAGAGCTGAAGGGAATAGGGTTTCCTCGCTTTCTTCTGGGTTGCTGGATTTAGAGCGAAGGTTACTGCACTCCTCTCTGGAGAGCATTGGATTCTCAGCACTCCCATTTTACCTTACTTTTAAAGTATGTCATCGATCATGTGATGAAATCGCCCACTATAATGACTAACTTTAGCCTAAGACAGTGAACAAATAAATTCCCAGGTTAGCTGATGGAACTTTTAGTGTGTTGAAAGGATAAGCCTCATCCCATAGGGCCGCCTGCTATGTGCTAGCTGTCTT
Source organism: Dactylorhiza incarnata (assembly GCA_033032865.1). Taxonomy (NCBI): domain Eukaryota; kingdom Viridiplantae; phylum Streptophyta; class Magnoliopsida; order Asparagales; family Orchidaceae; genus Dactylorhiza; species Dactylorhiza incarnata. The sequence goes on from JAWHQI010000383.1 coordinate 1,023,747, forward strand.
TTCAATGTATGAGTTGTAGGTATGGGCTTGAGTTAAGCCTATCTTTTGTCATGAATGTTTTGGTCTCTATATAAAGGCTCTTTTGCTCCTTCTAAGGATATATAAAATCAATCTTCTGAGATAATTCCTCTTATGAAACAATGTAGTTCATGTGCAGTCTAGCTCCTGCTTTCTCCTCTCTCTTTTCTTCTAAATAGATTTTCCTCTTATCATTGTGTATTCTTAATTTTATGCTCAAGTGGAAGACTTGCATCAGTGGTATCAGACCAACAACACATCACTTACATAGTGGTGGAAAACAAGTATACCTAAATATTGCAGGTCTTTCTCACAAAACAATTCTTTTGGCAGAGAAATATGAATGATTTTTAGAGATCATTTGCACAACCCATAGCATGAATTGATAGAAAAGACAGTTTACTGTGAAAATAACTAATAAGTCAAGGGTGTTTCACTGTGAAAATAACTAAGGAATAGACAAAATTAAAACGACAACAGCTTAACCTTTTAATTAACAAGGCTGTATTGACTGCTAAATGGGGATAAAGATCAAACACTTACCACGAAACCAGCGATAGGACCGCATAGCCACATCAGGGAAGAGAGTGCATGCGAAAGACCCAACGTCTGCACACACAATCAAAACAATAATTAAAGAAGAAGAAGAAATCTATAAATCCGGAAATATATTTCCAAAATTAATTTAACTTCATAACCAAAATTAGAACCTTTAACATCAACTTTATGCATCTAACATGTATGATGAAATGCACCTATGATCTTTCTACTTCTCTCATCAAGTCAGTGGATTTCCAAACAATTCGCTACACATATATAACTTCATTATTTGATGAAAGACAAGTCTTGTGTTTTTTGATCGCATATCATGCATGCATGTGTTCAATAACATGCCTAAATTACTTACAAAGCAGAAAGAATGTCGTCTCTCCTAGCTATGAATGTAAAAAGGACACAAACTCTGTGGTATAGTAGGTTAACTGTGAGGGACAAATTAATGTTTTTGAAGGAACTGATTTGGAAGAAAACACACAATTGCAGTTGCAGTGTATGCGTTCAGACTTATTCCAGAGCCGCGCAATTGAAACAGAGGAATAATCATTAAACATTAAACAGAGGATTAATCATTAAACAGAGAGCAGGGAATTGGAATCTGGCAGTGAGTGCAAAGAATTCAAAACAAAAGAAAATATACTCTTGCAATATTAAAGACAAAAGTTCAGTGCATAAATATTTGTATCTTAAGCTAAATTTAGGAAGAGGTAAGCAAATCTCTGTGTTATTGCTTAGTGAAAATAGGAAGGAGAAAAATAAGAAGGGGATGAGAAAAAGAAAATATTTTTCTCGAGCGATAAAATTGGCAGCAGGAAGGAAGGTGATTGGCATATACCAGGTAGAATTAAGCGAAACCAAAGGCATGCGGACCCCGCACGGTGACTATAAAGTGTAAACAGAAAATCCCAAAATGCAACACAACAACAATATTGTTTCTTTATTGAATGAACAGTCAACATTTATATATCAAAATTAATAAACCGAATGGACCAATTTGCTCGTGTTTATAATTAAACAGAGCAAAAGGTCAAAAACAAGAGAAAAATATTAGTTTTTCCGGACAACTTTCGGTCTCTCCATGCTCCAGGACAAAATTAGAACTCTCGTGAACTCTCTGCAGTCATCGTGCCTGAGCAAATACAATCGTATGAGCTATGAGCGTGTAAATTGTTTGGGAAAATATACAGCCATCACGCGCAAATGGCCAACCCAAGCATGTAAAAGAAAAAAAAACTATTCGAGAGAAATTTGAAGAACCGGAGGAGCAGTCAGCTGATGTGGCGGAGCTAAATAAGAAAATGGAAATGGAGGGATCAGGTTCAGCACCAACCTGAACGTAAGGGGTGAGCAAAGAGAGCTGCAGCGCCCATCCGTACTGCACCCCGCCAGCCACCATGCATGAGAAGAAGAGCCTAACCAAGCTTATTGGCTTCGCCGTCACCGCCACATTGTTCGCCGGCGCCCTCATGCTCGCCCCCGTCAGCTCCACATCTCCGCCTCCACCTCGCTCCGTCGACCTCATCTCTACTACCTATCTTCTTTAATACTAGTAATTAATTTCTCCGTCCGACGCTCCGATTAAGAAGATTAGGGTTCCGACTACTTCCACGCCAACAATCTCTTCATTCGAGGAAGAAGCGGGAGTGCTGCGTAGAAATTTTCAGTGGATAATGTTAATGACTGCCCGTCGAGGAAATTTATAGCTCCGCAAGCTTACCTCGTTTCGGTGTGGTGCGCCCAAGCTCGAGAATATTATCCGTGCTGGGCCCACGAGTGGACAGAACGTGTCGGAAGGGAGGCAGTCCACAAAGCCGGAACAAGTTAAGTTCCAAGCACCCGCGGGACGTTGGAACTACTGAAATCTTCGTTAGTGTTGTAGAGAATCGAGATGGCGACGTGGTTCGCCTCACCGCACGGTGAACGAGCATGCCCTGCGGGTGGAGCCGGAGAATTCGAACCGGAGGCGGGGAGAAGGGGTTCCGGACGTAGCTTTTTGCTCCGTTCATCAGGGCGCGGTGGGAGCAAACGCCGCCGAAGGCCGTTTGTTTAATTTCCCGCTGTCTGGCGGCGTTTGCTCCAAATGGCCGGCGAAAACGCCGCGCCAAATGAAGCCTTAGCCTCAGTTTGGCGCGGCGTTTTTGCTCTGGTGATTTTGAATAAAAACGCCGCCTTTAGAAAATGCATGTTTGGCGAGACAGTGATTATGACCTCGACCAGGTAAAGAAAACAGGTTTTGAACATAAAAGTGGATGAAGTAAATCCTTAGGTGATCGAGGTCCAGCGTTCACGAACGACGGTTCATAACCATCACGTCCACGACCGAAGCCTTAGACTTCTTGGGCGGGGACGACAACTACTACTAAGAGAGTCAGCACGTTTGGACGCCCCAACCACTGATTGGAAAGAAATGGAATCTTCTTATTCTCTGGTTGCTTTGTTTGCCATGATGGTTTAAATCAATGTACACATACACATGAGCAGTCTGAGGAACTTTACTTTTGTACCCCGCGCACCCCCTCCCTCGTGGAACCGGATCTTCTCCATTTATGACGAAATGAAATGGATAGTATCATATATAGTATTCATTTCGTCAGAAAATAGATCGAGAGAATCTTGATTCCTCCCTCGTTCACGGTTCTGAGTGACAATTGATGTTACATGCGTTGTTGCATTTCACGCGGGGCAAGACATGAAGGCAGTCCCCGTGCCAGATTGCTCGCATTATTCAAAATAGTGAAATCATTCTCTCAACTTCATATATTTTATGATATGTCCTAAAAAAACTTTATTTTATCTCGTTTTATTGTACTGCAATTAGGCCAGCAGTGCTCTACGGTGGTTTTGAGTGTTGGCAGTGTATAGTGTACATAAGTACAAAATGAGAGTTGCGGAGATGAGAATGCTTACGTGGATGTGTGGTCACACGAGCTAGATAAAATTAGGAATGAATGTATCAGACATAAGACAGAAGTGACGCCATTGTAGAGAAGATGCAAGAAGCTCGTTTAAGATGGTTCAGACATGTACGTAAAAGACCATTAGAGGCACATTTTTGGTGTTGTGAGAGAGTTTAGGCACTAGACATGTAAAACGGGGGAGGGGTAGACCAAAAAAGACTGTTGTTTATTGGGTGTCAACTCATCACCTAGAGGGGGGGGGGGGGGGGGGGGGTGAATAGGTTTTACAAATTATTTTATCCCCTTTAGGTGTTCTTGATTTCTGATTAATAGATCTATAAAGTATAAAACACGACACAGAAAACACGCAAGAATTTATAGAGGTTCCTCAAGACAGGGGGTCTTGAGTGGTCCTCTTTCCCTCTGCGCCTACCTAGTAGTGTGCTAGGCTCGGCAAACTCCGACAAAACTTCTGGCCCTCAAGCCTTACAACATGGACCCGCAAGTCCTACAGCCTAGGCCCGCAAGCCCCTACTGTACCCGAGCCCGCAAGCTCGACACTCAGGCCCTACCTAGCTCAGACCCGCAAGTCTAGCCTCTGCCCTGGCCCGCAAGCCTCAAGAGTCTCAAGCCCTCAAGCTTGACAATCAGGCCCTCAAGCCCTACCTAGCTCAGACCCGCAAGTCTAGCCTCTGCCGTGGCCCACAAGCCTCACAGGTCTCCAACCCTCAAGCTAGACAAAGTCGGACCCGCAAGTCCACTGCCCTGGCCCTCAAGCCTCACAGTTCTCCAGCCCTCAAGCTAGACAAATAGGCCCTCAAGCCTTACAACAATAAAGGTTTTACAGTAATAAAAACTTTTTCTTCTGCCTGATGAAGATCGGCAACTTAGCCTGATGGAGATCGGCTTCTTGAGGTTGAAGAAGATGTTTCTGATTCAGATCTTGAAAGCACAGTTCTTCTTCTATCTCTTCTCTTAGCCTGATGAGGAACGACTTCTTATCAGTCAATGTAGATGACTGATTCTACTGAGAACGCTTGAATCTTGTTCTCTACTTGTTCTTCTTCTTCTCCGCAGAATATACTGTTGTATTGAGAAGCAACAACGGGATTCTTTTTCTCGTTTTTCTCTCTCTCTTGGATCACCTTTTCTAGGGCATCACTGTTCCCTTTTATAGGACTAATGAGCCGCTTAACGGTCACATATAATGTCCTTTACTGTCAAACGCTCATTCCTTAAAAGCACGCACTGATTGAACAATCAGGCGGCGGCATTAAATGCTGACAGCGCGTCCGCAACATTTGAATTCCGTCTCGACGATATTTCCATTGTTACGACGATATGGACAATATCTCGACGACAGGACTTTGTCGATGCCTTAGACCTTGGTGGATCTTCAAGTCTTCTAGCTTCAGCCTCTGACATTGATATCTCGACGATACGAGATATCTTGACATTTATGCATCTGTGTCGTCGTGATCACTTTGTTCTTTCGACGACATGAGCGATATCATGTCGACAGACTATGCTTTAGCAACTACTTGTCTTAAGCTGTCCTTCTTCAGTCTTCTCGACGTCATGCCTTCTTTACGATGATGTCTGTTCTTCTCGACGACAAGGCTACTTTGTTGATGTCGACGATACTGCATCTTTTCGACGACATTCCTTCCTTTGATATCTCATGTCTTTTCTGCGTTCGACGATCTTCATTCTGCGTTCGACGAACTTCATTCTTCTGTCCTGACTCTGCGTTCGACGAACTTCATTCTACGTTCGACGAACTGCATTATGCGTTCGATGAACTCACAAGGTCGCAGCGCTTGCTTTTGTCCAGTCTTTGCGTTCGACGAACTTCATTCTTCGTTCGACGATATTGTACTTAGTGAAATAACTAAAGTACTTGACGTATTGTTTGATTTCTGCAAACATGAACTAGATATGATATTAAATACAACTTGCACTTATCATTGAGCTGAGCACTTCTTCAAATCAGGAACACTGTTGGGCATTGTTCCCAACAAAGACTTGGAATGAAACTATAAGGAAAGATATGATGTACTTAGGCACTAGTGATGCTATGATTAAAGATAGGGCGCAATGACGACAAATGATGCTATGATTCAAAATTCGTTGGCGACACATTGCGAATGTGTTCATCCGACGCTGGATACGGTTTTGAAAGGTGTGTTCTGTTTAATTTCTGCCATGAAAAGGCCATGTTCTGCTTGCTGCCATGAAAAAGCTAGGAGGGAAGCTGTGCTCTTCTTCCTGCCATGAAAAGGCTCCGTTGGGGGTGGCGTTTTTGCTCCAATGAGTTTGGACAAAAACATAACGGTCATAGAATGTATGTTATGACAACTGTTACGGCTCCCGACCAAGAAAATATAACAACGGTTACGGCCCCCGACCAAGAAAATAAAATTAGTTTTGAACATAAAAATAAATGAAATTCCTTATTCGCCCATGAAGGCGACTCTGAGTGCGATTTCAGAGTGAGAAATGTATGATGCGAGCAGCAAAGGAGATGGAGGAAAATAACATACATGCTGGCGGCGACGCCATGCACTCTCATGCTACCGATGGCTATTCCTCCTTTGAGCCCATACATTTCTTGTAAATTAGGGAATTATTTTCCTGATGAAAGCTGGAAATTATGAATGTCATTGAAAGACTTTGGTGGTGATTTGGAATATACCGATATTTGCTTCTTTTTCGCCGGCTTCTCCACTTCCTGTGCCTTTTCGATCCCTTGCATCCGCCATTATTCACGAAGGAAGATGAGATTCATTCTCCATGCCTTTTCTCTTGGCTGGTCCATCTGCTGAGAACGACGGGCTCGTGATGTTGAAATCAACTACTGAATGGTTTTCAGTTAAATCGGAGTTTATTCGCGGACTTGTTTCAAGTAGTTTCTAAACTTTGTGGACCAAAATCAAACAAAAAGATTTGAGATTGATTTCATAAAGTAGAGAAAGTATAGAGAGACTGATTTATTAATTTTGCCTTGATTTAAATCATCATCGCAAACAAAGCATGCGAGAATAAGAAGATTCCATTTCTTTCCAATCAGTAGTTGGGCCGTCCGAGGTGCTGACACTCTTCGGAGACGTTGGTGTTCTGAGTACCCCATCGATCGCCCATGAAGTCTAAGATCGGCGAACTTCATTTGACACCCGTTCGCAAACATTAATAACAGTTCGGTGGTCGTTGGGCATGCTTCTTCACTTTGTTTCGGCATCTCGATTCTAGACAACACTAACAAGGGTTTCAGTCGTTCCACCGCCCCTTGGGTGCTTCTAACTTATCTTGTTCCGGCGCTTTGTGGACTGCCTCGCTTGCGACGTGTTCCCTCCACTCGTGAGCCCATCACAGATAATATTTTTGAGCTTGTGCGCATCGCAACGAGACGAGGTAAGCTTGTGGGGCTATAAAAATCATTTCACATCTATAAATAAGATGTTTATAAGGTAGGTACGCAAGAAATCACCTCATAATTATAAATAGGGGTGCAAGCGATTCGGTTAGGATTAGTTTGGACCCAAACCGAAAATGAATTGATGTGTCAGTTCTCGTTCTCGGTTCATTTTTTTTATTCGATTCACTCTGTTTTCAGGTTTAATTACTATTTAAAATATCTTGAAGATATCTGAAAGAAATTTTTAAAAAAATATATGCTAATTAAAAATAGAATTATTGTTAAACTTTCTTTGCAACTGGTTTTTTTAGTTAATGATTCATATTGAATGAAAAATAACTTATATGCATTATTTAGTTAATAACAAAGTATAGGTGAAACCGTGAAATATCATTATTCGTAATATTTTTACTTGAATTATTAGTCAGTACGGTTCGAACTTTTGAAGAGGAAAATAGAGCCGAATGGTTTAGGTCGGTATAAAATTGATTTGATTTGGGGGATTTGAGGTGATTCTGTCGATTTTTAAATGCTTTCCAAGCATTTATTAGGTTGTAAGCGGATGCATGTAAATGCATACCATAAGAAACATCTTAATTATTAATTATAGATGTGAAGTGATTTTCATTTTTCAATATTTAGAGTTTACTAAAATACTATTATTTTAATTGAATAAATCAACGACAAAGACAAAGAAAAAATATGTATTAATTGAATTGGCTTGAAATCTATAAAATAAGGAGTAATAATTGATATTTTCACCCATAATTTTTTTCTAACAGATTACTTTAATGTCAATATATTATTATTGTAGCAACATTTAAATAGAGTAAATTTAAGTGCAGATTAATTTTGGCCACGTACACATCATTAAAAATGTACGTTTCTACCAATGAAATCATGATAAACAAGTATACAAATTAGCATTAATGCAAAACTTTTGCACATCCAATTCTTTCGCAAAATTTGATTTCATCCAAAAAGTCATTATAGAGTCACTAGATACCTTGCATTTAAACATAAAATGATGTTAGAGTTGAAATCATGACAAAGAAGCACAAAAATAAGCATTAATACAAAACTTATGTACATCTAATTCTTTCGCAAAATTTGATTTCATCCAAACTGTGGTGTTTCCATGAAATACAGAAAAACTCGCAGGCAATGATCCAAACTGCGGTCTTCTCCTTTACTGAAATACTTAGGTTCAAAAAATCTAGGCCTAAGAGCAATGGGAGGAATTACAAAAAGCAGAGAAATTGAGAACCTGGGCCTAAGAGCAATGGGAGGAATTACAAAATGCAGAAAGACATTGGAGGTATGGTAGTTTGTGTATATTACTTGATATAAACATTGGAGGTATGGTAATTATAATTGGGTGAAAAATAATAATGGAAGACTCAAATTGACTGATCGATCTCATCAGTTTGTCTTAAGGTAAATAATAACAAAAATCAAATATCTTTGTAAATAAAATAAAATAAGTTTTGTCATAGTATAGTTCTAAATTCTAACGGTGTTGTTCCAAAAGAAGTTGAATCACAAGATACTGGACGCGCAAAGTGCGCTACGAAACTTCCCGAACGACTACGTGATTATGTTGTTTACATGACAACAATACATTACCCGGAACTCGAAAAATACCATGAAAGAATTAAGAAATGTGACTGTGGTGAAAGTTTTTAGCTATTATTTTTGTGTACATTATAAGCATGAAGGTTGTTTTACTTATATGGAAATAAATATATCTTATATGCTAAAATTCATCAATTACCTAAAACAGAGAAAAATCAATATGCCTAAAATAGAATGTGCATAATTAATGAAAAAGTTATTCCTGGTATAGAATATACTCAAATCAATGAAAATACTGTATATGCTTAAATAACGAAAATATTGAAGTATAAAATATGTATAATTCATAATTCGTCGAGATAAAAAATGTTTAAGGAAACATCTTAAGAGACCGGCTCGGCGGCCTCAAGCCTTCAACTCGGCGGAATTCAGCTCAATAGTCCTCGTCTCGACAGACTTAAAGAGAGTACTCGGAAGGCTCTAGAAGAGCAAAAATAGTACTCGGCAGTCTTAAGGAGAGTACTCGGCATTCTCCAGAAGAGTACTCGGCATGCTCCAGGAGAGCAAAAATAGTACACATCATGCTCCATGAGAGTACTCAGCATGCTGCAGGAGAGCAAAAATAGTACTCGGCAACCTCAAGGAGAGTACTCGGCAGGCTCTAGAAGAGCAAAAAATAGTACTTGGCAGCCTCCAGAAAACTTCTAGAGGCCTCGACGAGGATGAATATTCGCAGACCAACCCCCCCTGGATTGTCTATAAATAGGAACTCACAGGTACCAAGAATGAGACGTGAAAATCCTTCCACGCAAACTCTACACCCTTCAAGTTAGTGCATTCCTCGTACCTAGCCCAACTTTTGGCTTTGGAGGGGAAGTTTTTTTTTACTTTCGGGTAGGTGGCGAGGCCTCCTCGTTGCAGCACTCGGGTCGTGTTTATAGACAGTTCCGTTTTCTCTCTTTTGCTCTTGCCATCAAATCTGTGAGGTTAGACCGCATGATCAGTAACCTCAGACTTTCGAACATTTGTGAACCAGTTTATTGGCTCCAACAAAATATTTTCATTTGTTGAGTATATTCTATATCAGGAAATATATTCATTATTGAAGTACATAATATTTTCATTGATCTCAGACTGAGCCGTTAGTTGATCTGTGACTGATTGTTAGTTGACCTTTGACAGAGCTGTTAGCTGATCTGTGACCAACTATTAGCTAGTTTTTGACTGAGTTGTTAGTTGACTTTTGACTGAGCTATTAGCTATCCTTTGACCGAGCTGTCAGCTGATCTGTGTCCGACTATTAGTTGACCTTTGACCGAGCGATTAGCTATCTTTGATTGAGCTGTTAGTTGATCTTTGACTGACTGTGCTGCCAACTAACAAAAGAGTAAGTCCAAGATGCACATACTTTTGAGTATTTGATCAGAAAATAAATTATATATATATATATATATATATATCCAACACTCCAGAACTCTACATCAAGCGAGCCTAGTTGACGATCTCATCTCTCTCTTTCTTTCCTTCCATAACCTCTCAGGAAATTGTGACTCTCTTCTCTCTTGAGATTTAATAAGTTTTTTCAACCAAATATTCGCTCACACAAGCTGTAAAGGGTTACATGTCTCTCCCTTCAGAAGAACTGAGCAGTGTTGGAATATCTAGTGGAAAAGATTCGTTGGGTTGAAGTCTCTATTAGAAAAGACACATCGTTGTTAATCTTGTTCTGTCTAGATTGATTGGGTAACCACTATAAAAAGGCGACGCACCCAGATTGATTGGGTAACCACTATAAAAATCCTTGTGCTGTCTAGATGTCATCTCTACAGTCTAGACTTTTATGTCCTGCATCTTTTTATTTCTTATCTTTTTCTGTTTACTATCTGTGATTGGGGTGTTTATGTTTGCTGAAACAACTTGTCATTAGAGAAAGTATTAGAGAAATATTCATACCCATCATATTTCTCAAACTTTCAATTGTTATCAGAGCGAGGTTCGCCATAAAAATTAAAACCCTGGTGAATTAAGTTCCTGATACATAAATATTATTTCTCTTAACATTAGAAAATGTCTCAACTAAGAGACTTTGCCTCAACTTCAAGACCTCCCATGAATAGTCTTGACATGTTTGTTTCATGAAAATCTAAGGATGAGGTGTATATGAACCCCATCGATAAGAATTTTCTTGAATCTATCTTATTATGATCAAGTATATGAAGCTTAAATTTAGCAGTGTAAGAAGGACGGATGCCTACATTATTAAGTTGGGTGATCAAGATATTTCTCGTAGTGAGTGCTTCAAATATCTTGGATCGATAGTTTAAAAAGATGGAGGTGTCGATAAGATGTGATAAATATAATCCAAGCAGATTGGTTGAAGTGGAGAGGAGCATCAAGGATCTTATGTGATCGTAAAGTACCATTAAAACTTAAAGGCAAGTTTTACCGTACTGCAATTAGACTAACGATGCTCTATGGTTCTGAATGTTGGCCAGTGAATTGTGTACATGAGCAAAAAATGGGAGTTGCGGAGATGAGAGTGCATAGGTGGATGCGTGGACACATGAGACTGGATAAAAGTAGGAATGAATGTATCAGTGATAAGACAGGAGTGACACCAATTACATAGAAGATGAGAGAAGCTCGACTAAGATGGTTTGGACACGTACAAAGGATTAGAGGCACCTGTTAGGCGTTGTGAGAGTTTAGTCACTAGGCATATTAAACGGGGGAGGGGTAGACCAATAAAGACTTGGAATGAAACTATAAGGAAATGCATGATGTACTTAGGCATTAATGAGATTATGACTAAAGATATAGGGCACATTGGCGACAAATGATCCATATAGCCGACCCCACTATAGTGGGATAAAGGCTTGAGTGTTGTTGTCACGGGCGGACCCATTACAAGACACAGTCAGTCACGTGCCCGACCGTGTTTTACGCGCATTAATCGCTGCCCGGTCCGCCGTTTCCTATCAATCACGATTTAGGTATTTTTTTCGATTGTAGGCCGCAGCAGCTCGCAGGCGACGGGCCGACGGCAGTTCCTTGACTGTTCTTCTTCGCAGAATCGCAGATCGCCGACTCTCAGTAGTTCGCAACTTCGCACAAATCAAGGTTAGGCTCAACCACTCAGGATCCTCTTCTTCACAGTTCCTATGTTTTGTTCGCGCAAAGAAAATCACGTTTCTTCCTCCTTTTTTTGTTCCGTTGTTCTTGTTCGCACAAATCCATAGTTTTTTTGCTCCGTTGTTCCAGTCTGGGATCCTCTTCTTCCAGTTCTTCCTTTTTTGTTCCGTTGTTCTTGTTTTATGCGCATTAATCGCTGCCCTTGTTCAGTTCTTCCTCCTCTTTTGTTGCAGATGAACGGTCTACTACCAGTGAAGTAGAAAAATGTGCGAGGTATTTCAGATTTTCTGCAACCGCAGTCCGCAAGCAGCCAAGCAGTGAACTGTGCATCGATTGACTAGTGCAAGGTATATTTGTGAATTGTGATGTGATTATTTTCCACTGCAATGTGCCAAGATCTGAAATAATTAGGGATTTTTTCATTTTCATTGCTGTGCAAGGTAAATATATATGTGAATATGTTATATATGATTATTTTTTCCATTGTTGTGCAACAGTGCAACTGTGTTTTTTCTCATTTGTTTTGTGTTTAATTAATATGGATGTGAAGTTGGGGGATTGGAAATTTGGAATTGAAGTTGGGGTTTAATTAATATGGAATTGAAGTTGGGGGTTTAATTAATATGCAACTGTGATTTTTCTCATTTGTTCTCATTTTATGCAATGTGTTTTGTTTGTGCAATAAACAATGGAAAAAATTTTATCAAAAAAAGGAGTGTGTCAAAGTTCAATAGATTCACATAAGTTAGTTTTAACTGGTAAAAGAAGTCGAGTACAAGAGTTCAATCTAGAAGATTTACCTTCAGATCCGGGCTTAAGGCACCCTATAAACTCTTATGATGCAAATATTCAAGAGTTAATAAGAAGATATTATTTGCAAAAGGGTCATTGTTAACCTCATTTAGAGAATTTTCCCCAAACAGAAATCAGAAACAAAGCTCGCCGTTTTAACAAGAATTGGTTTAACGAATTTAAAGACTGGTTAGAATACAGTAAAGAAAAAGATGCAGCATTTTGCCTTTATTGTTATATTTTCCCTCAAAGAGGTTGTGAGCCTACTTTTATTACAGAGGATTTAGATATTGAAAAGATAAAATAGTATTGGAAAGACATGTTGGAGCTCACACTACTCCACACAATACTTCTAGAAAAATGTGTGAGGCTTTGATGAACCAAAAACAAGGTATTCAAATTGCTTTTGCTGGACAAGAAGAACAACAAAGTTTAGATTATCGTGCTCGTTTGTGTGCATCAATTGACTGTGTTAGATTTCTGTTACGACAAGGATTGTCCTTTCGTGGGCATGATGAAACTAAAGAGTCTATCAATCGAGGAAATTATCTCGAGCTTTTGAATTTTCTAGCTTTAAATAATAATGACATCAAGTCAGTTGTGTTACAAAATGCTCCTCAAAATTGTCAACTTATATCGCCAAAGATTCAAAAAGAGATAGTATCAACAATTGTAATGGAGACAACAAAACAAATTGTTCATGATATTGGAGAAAATTGTTTTACAATTTTAGTGGATGATTCTCGAGATGTATCTACAAAAGAGCAGATGTCTGTTGTTTTAAGATATGTGAATTCCATTGGCATGATCACAGAGCGTCTTCTTGGTTTTGTGCATGTATCTGATACTACTGCCTTGTCTCTTAAATCTGCTATTGATAATTTATTTATGAAATATGGTCTTAGTATTTCTAAATTGCGTGGACAAGGATATGATAAAGCTAGCAATATGAAAGGTGAGTTCAAAGGATTAAAGTCTTTAATTTTGAATGAAAATAATTGTGCTTTCTATGTTCATTACTTTGCACATCAACTCCAATTGGTACTGGTAGCTGTTGCAGAAGGGAATTCAGATATTGTCGAGCTTTTCACACTTATTAACACAATATTGAATGTTGTTGGTGGCTCTTGCAAACGACGTGATTCTCTTAGAGCCTTGGAAGTTGATTGACTTGCCAAAGATCTTGGTTGCGGGGACTTACAAAGTGGTCAAGGGTTGAATCAACCTTTAAAGCTCAAACGAGCTGGAGACACAAAATGGAGTTCACATTATACTACAATTTTAAATTTTATTTGTATGTTTTCTTCTATTGTTGATGTGCTAGAGATTATCATAGCTGATGGGGCAGATGGAAACCAAAGAGGAATGACAAGCGCACTTCTACAAGTTACCTTGACTTTCAAATTTGCATTTGTGATTCATTTGATGAAAAGTATTTTGGCAAAAACAAATGAATTATCACAAGCTTTGCAAAGGAAAGATCAAGATATTGTCAACGCAATGCATTTTGTTAAGTTGTCAAAATTGTTAATATTAAAAATGAGAAATGACGAACTCGAATGATAATCCTTCATGGTTGAAGTCTCCTCTTTCTGTAGTAAACATGTCATAGAAGTTCCGAATATGGATGCTAAGTTCGTTCAACCAGGTAGATCAAGATGCAACACCCATGAAATTACAAATATACATTATTTCAGGATTGAAATTTTTAATGCAGTGCTTGATTGGATGCTAAATGAGCTAAATGATCGATTTGATGAGGTCAACACAAAAATACTTTTATGTGTCGCTACTCTAGAGCCAAATGATCAATTTGGTTCTTATGATAAATAAAAATTAATTCATCTTGCTGAATTATATTCAAATGATTTCACTCCAATAGAGTTATAACTACTTGAAGGGCAACTCGACATATATATTTTTGACATGCGATCAACATCAACGGACACATTTTCCGAAGTTAAAGGAATTAGCGGACTTCTTCAAAAACTAGTGGAATTAAAAAAACAAGATATTTATCAGCTGGTTTTCAGATTGTTGAAGTTAGCTTGCCTCTTACCAGTTGCAACAGCTAGTGTTGAAAGAACATTTTCTGCAATGAAGATAATTAAAAACCGTTTGAGAAACAGAATGAGAGATGAATGGATGAATGATTGCTTACATTGAAAAAGACGTTACAGATACTATTACTACAAAAACAATTATTTCACGCTTCCAGAGCATGTGTCAACGCAAAGTATCATGTTGATCTGTAAGTTTTTTTGATGTTTTATTTTGTTAATTAGCATATTTATTAAGATATGTTATGTTTTTACATTGCGGAATGAGAAAACAAAAACAGTAATGTACAACCCTCATATTTCCCGAGTCGGTGTGACCCGACGCGGATGAGGGCGAAATAGTAAAAGGCGGCCGAGGCAAGTAGAGCAGTCGCTCAGAGGCGACCAGAGCCGGTCAAGGCCGGAGAAGGGATTAGCGGGGCAAGAGGAGGGTGGAGTCCTTTTACTCGCCCGCCCCTTGGGCGAGTGGGGGAATCCCCCACTCGCCAGCCCTTAGGCGAGTGGGGGAATCCCCCACTCGCCAGCCCTTAGGAGAGTGGGGAAATCCCCCACTCGCCAGCCCTTAGGCGAGTGGGGGAATCCCCCACTCGCCAGCCCTTGGGCGAGTGGGGGAATCCCACTCGCCAGCCCTTAGGCGAGTGGGGGAATCCCCCACTCGCCAGCCCTTGGGCGAGTGGGGGAATCCCCCACTCTCCAGCCCTTGGGCGAGTGGGAGATCCCCCCACTCGCCCGACCTTGGGCGAGTGGGAGATCCCCCACTCGCCTGCCCTTGGGCGAGTGGGGGATTCCCCCACTCGCCCAAGGGCGAGTGAGGGATTCCCCCACTCGCCCACCCCTTGGGCACTTACCCGTCCGGTCAAGTTAGCGAGTGGACCGATGTCCACTCACCCGAGCAGGGTGACCTCGGTTCATTGGGGTGCGTGTAGTATTTTCAAATAGCGGAACTAGGCTATCCGCAGACCATTTTTTGGGAAGTCTATATATAGACCCCCATGAGCACCTTGGGAAGGGATGTTGGTACCCCCCCCCCCCCCCCCCCCCCCCTCCCTCGCGTGTGAGCAAGCACTACCCCTCCCTCCCCCTGTCATTGAAGGTGGATAGTGAGGTGATCCTTAGTGCCCTCCAAGGTGCCCAGGCTCAACATTGGCTTGGGAGGGGAAGTTCCATGTGAACTTCCGGGTATGAGGTGGGACCTCCACGCTGCAGCTTAAGGGGTCCGTTTGTGGACTTAGGTGTTATTCAAGGGCAAGGTTCTTCGGTTCTTCGTGACTGGTCAAGGGTCTAGATCAGGTCAAGTAAGGGTTAGCTGCATTCCCCTTGCGAACGTCGAGACCAGTTCTCTAGTTTCAACATTATGGTGCAGTGAGCGTGGAAGCAGCTAGTTCGGAAAGCCCCGGGCAAGTCTCATGGCTGGAAGCGATGAGCCGGGGGACTCACCCCTCTCAACGAGTACATGAAGAAAGGTGATTTTGACGAGTTCAAGAAGTCGATCCTGAAGCTCTTGCGGGTCGCACTCCCCCCTCGCGGCGAGTGCTCGACACCACCCGCACCCGTGCTCGCCTCGCAATCTCCGATGGAGGCGGAGTAGCCACATCAGCAAGGAGGGAGGAAGAAGGAGGAAGCGAGAAGTCAGGGGGACCAGGGACCCCCCGTTGGGCAGGAGCAAGGGTGGGGGTTTCAACCACCAGTCGCCCTACCGACCTGGAGGCCGCCAGGAGGACCCCCTCAAGGCCAAGGAAGAAGCCATTTCCAAGGGAGAGGAAAATTTCAGGGGGAGCAGGGATGGTCCAACCCAGCAGGGTGGCAGCCGGACACAAGGCCATTGCAACCCCACCCCTGCAAACCATGACGATTGGCCGAAAAAGAGGAAATAACAAGAGGGGTCGCGCAGGGAAGGAAGCAAGGATGATGGCATTGTCGTACTGTGACTTCCATCAGCAGGAGGGCCACACGACAGCCACATGCTCAGAGTTTCTGGAGGTAAGGAAAGGAAGAAGAACCTCGGTAGAGAGGAGACAGCTATACCCGGAAGGACCAGAAGGAAGCTGAGGAGATGGAGGAAGTAGTGATTAATGAGATGGCCAAGGTGCATGTGGCCGAGTAAGCGCAAGGAAGCGCATTGTAATGGTATGTAATCTGTTTATAAAGTATCGAAAGTAGTTAAAGATAGTATTTAGGCTAAGTCCTCGATTGGAGACTACTCGCCCGGGCTTGTTGATGTCGGTCGCTGAGAGGCTCGTCGGGTAGATAGCATTTAGGCTAAGTCCTCGACTGGAGACTACTCGTCCGGACTTGTTGATGCCGGTCGCTGGGAGGCTCGTCGGGTAGATAACATTTAGGCTAAGTCCTCGACTGGAGACTACTCGCCCGGGCTTGTTGATGCCGGTCGCTGGGAGGCTCGTCTGGTAGATAGTATTTAGGCTAAGTCCTCGACTGGAGACCACTCGTCCGGGCTTGTTGATGTCGGTCGCTGAGTGGCTCGTCGGGTAGATTCATTTTAAGTCGAGTCCTCGACTGGAGACCACTCGCCCGGGCGTGTTGATGTCGGTCACTGGGTGGCTCGTCAGGTAGATTCATTTTAAGTCGAGTCCTCGACTGGAGACCACTCGCCCGGGCTTGTTGATGCCGGTCGCTGGGTGGCTCGTCGGGTAGATTCGTTTTAAGTCGAGTCCTTGACTGGAGACCACTCACTCGGGTTTGTTGATACTGGTCGTTGGGTGGCTCGTTGGGTAGATTCGTTTGGGTTGGTAAGGCTCCAAGAATAGAAGCCGGTCTTAGGATGTGTCGAGTTCCTCCACCTCCAGGTGAGCTCGGCTCTCTGTTAGATATTGAGTTCCTCCACCTCCAGGTGAGTTCAGCTCCCTGTTAGGTGTTGAGTTTCTCCACCTCCAGGTGAGCTCGGCTCCCTGTTAGGTGTTGAGTCCCTCCACCTCCAGGTGAGCTCGGCTCCCTGTTAGGTGTTGAGTCCCTCCACCTCCAGGTGAGCTCGGCTACCTATTAGGTGTTGAGTCCCTCCACCTCCAGGTGAGCTCGGCTCCCTGGTAGGTGTAGAGTTTCCTCCCCCTCCAGGTGAGCTCGGCCCCCTGGTACGTGTGGAGTTCCCTCCCACTCCAGGTGAGCTCGGCCCCCTGGTAGGTGTGGAGTTCCCTCCCCCTCCAGGTGAGCTCGGCTCCCTGGTAGGTGTGGAGTTGCCTCCCCCTCCAGGTGAGCTCGGCTCCCTGGTAGGTGTGGAGTTTCCTCCCCCTCCAGGTGAGCTCGGCTTCCTGGTAGGTGTGGAGTTCCTTCCCCCTCCCGGTGAGCTCGGCTCCTTGGTAGGTGTGGAGTTCCCTCCCCCTCCAGGTGAGCTCGGCTCCCTGGTAGGTGTGGAGTTCCCTCCCCCTCGAGGTGAGCTCGGCTCCCTGGTAGGTGTGGAGTTCCCTCCCCCTCTAGGTGAGCTCGGCTCCCTGGTAGGTGTGGAGTTCCCTCCCACTCCAGGTGAGCTCGGCTCCCTAGTAGGTGTGGAGTTCCTTCGCCCTCCCGGTGAGATCGGCTCCCTGGTAGGTGTGGAGTTCCCTCCCCCTCCTGGTGAGCTCGGCTCCCTGGTAGGTGTGGAGTTCACTCCCCCTCTAGGTGAGCTCGGCTCCCTGGTAGGTGTGGAGTTCCCACCCCCTCCAGGTGAGCTCGGCTCCCTGGTAGGTGTGGAGTTCCCTCCCCCTCCAGGTGAGCTCGGCTCCCTCATAGGTGTGGAGTTCCCTCCCCCTCCAGGTGAGCTCGGCTCCCTGGTAGGTGTGGAGTTCCCTCCCCCTCCAGGTGAGCCCGGCTCCCTGGTAGGTGTGGAGTTCCCTCCCCCTCCAGGTGAGCTCGGCTCCCTGGTAGGTGCGGAGTTCCCTCCCCCACCAGGTGAGCTCGGCTCCCTGGTAGGTGTGGAGTTCCCTCCCCCTCCAGGTGAGCTCGGCTCCCTGGTTGGTGTGGAGTTCCCTCCCCCTCCTAGTGAGCTCGGCTCCCTGGTAGGTATGGAGTTCCCGCCCCTCACCTCAGGTCGAGCTTGGCTCGACTAAAGGTATTGAGTTTTTCTCCACCCAAGGTCAAGATCAATTCGACCAAAAGGTGTTGAGCCTTCTCCACCTCCTGTTGAACTCGGCTCACAGGAGGGGTGTCTAGTGGAGAAAGGTCCGTTCCTCACCTCATGTCAAGTTCAGCTCGACTAGAGGTGTTGAGTCTCCCTCCACCTTCGGTCGAGTTTAGCTCGACCTAAAGGTGTTGAGCTTTCTCCACCTCCTATTGCGCTCAGCTCATAGGAGGGGCGTTTAGTGGCATTTAGGCTAAGCCCTCGACTGGAGACTACTCGCCCGGGCTTGTTGATTCTGGTCGCTGGAAGGCTCGTCAGGTAGATAGCATTTAGGCTAAGTCCTCGACTGGAGACTACTCGCCCGGGCTTGTTGATGCCGGTCGCTGCGAGGCTCGTCGGGTAGATAGTATTTAGGCTAAGTCCTCGACTAGAGACCACTCGCCTGGGCTTGTTGATGCCGGTCGCTGGGTGGCTCGTCGTGTAGGTTCATTTTTAGTCAAGTCTTCGACTGGAGACCACTCGCCCGGGCTTGTTGATGCTGGTCGCTGGGTGGCTCGTCGAGTAGATTCGTTTTAAGTCGAGACCTCGACTGGAGAGCACTCGCCCGGGCTTGTTGATGCCGGTCGCTGGGTGGCTCGTCGGGTAGATTCATTTTAAGTTGAGTCCTTGACTGGAGACCACTCGCCCGGGTTTGTTGATGTCGGTCGCTGGGTGGCTCGTCGGGTAGATTCGTTTGGGTTGGTAAGGCTCCAAGAAGAGAAGCCGGTCTGAGGATGTGTCGAGTTCCTCCACCTCCAGGTGAGCTCGGCTCCCTGTTAGGTGTTGAGTTCCTCCACCTCCAGGTGAGCTCGGCTCCCTGTTAGGTGTTGAGTTCCTCCACCTCCAGGTGAGCTCGGCTCCCTGTTACGTGTTGAGTCCCTCCACCTCCAGGTGAGCTCGACTCCCTGTAAGGTGTTGAGTCCCTCCACCTCCAGGTGAGCTCGGCTCCCTGTTAGGTGTTGAGTCCCTCCACCTTCAGGTGAGCTCGGCTCCCTGGTAGGTGTGGACTTTTCTCCCCCTCCAGTTGAGCTCGGCTCCCTGGTAGGTGTGGAGTTCACTCCCCCTCCAGGTGAGCTCGGCCCCCTGGTAGGTGTGGAGTTCCCTCCCCCTCTAGGTGAGCTCGTCTCCCTGGTAGGTGTGGAGTTCCCTCCCCCTCCAAGTGAGCTCGGCTCCCTGGTAGGTGTGGAGTTCCCTCCCCCTCCAGGTGAGCTCGACTCCCTGGTAGGTGTGGAGTTCCTTCCCCCTCCCGGTAAGCTCGGCTCCCTGGTAGGTGTGGAGTTCCCTCTCCCTCCAGGTGAGCTCGGCTCCCTGGTAGGTATGGAGTTCCCTCCCCCTCGAGGTGAGCTCGTCTCCCTGGTAGGTGTGGAGTTTCCTCCCCCTCCAGGTGAGCTCGGCTCCCTGGTAGGTGTGGAGTTCCCTCCACCTCCTAGTGAGCTCGGCTCCCTGGTAGGTGTGGAGTTCCCTCCCCCTCCCGGTGAGCTCGGCTCCCTGGTAGGTGTGGAGTTCCCTCCCCCTCCAGGTGAGCTCGGCTCCCTGGTAGGTGTGGAGTTCCCTCCCCCTCCAGGTGAGCTCGGCTCCCTGGTAGGTGTGGAGTTCCCTCCCCCTCCAGGTGAGCTCGGCTCCCTGGTAGGTGTGGAGTTCCCTCCCCCTCCAGGTGAGCTCGGCTCCCTGGTAGGTGTGAAGTTCTCTCCCCCTCCAGGTGAGCTCGGCTCCCTGGTAGGTGTGGAGTTCCCTCCCCCTCCAGGTGAGCTCGGTTCCTTGGTATGTGTGGAGTTCCCTCCCCCTCCAGGTGAGCTTGGCTACCTGGTAGGTATGGAGTTCCCTCCCCCTCCAGGTGAGCTCGGCTCCCTGGTAGGTGCGGAGTTCCCTCCCCCTCCAGGTGAGCTCGGCTCCCTGGTAGGTGCGGAGTTCCCTCCCCCACCAGGTGAGCTCGGCACCCTGGTAGGTGCGGAGTTACCTCCCACTCCAGGTGAGCTCGGCTCCCTGGTAGGTGTGGAGTTCCCTCCCCCTCCAGGTGAGCTCGGCTCCCTGGTCGGTATGGAGTTCTCGCCCCCCACCTCAGGTCGAGCTCGGCTCGACTAGAGGTATTGAGTTTTTCTCCACCCAAGGTCAAGATCAATTTGACCTAAAGGTGTTGAGCCTTCTCCACCTCCTGTTGAGCTCGACTCACAGGAGGGGTGTCTAGTGAAGAAAGGTCCATTCCTCACCTCATGTCAAGTTCAGCTCGACTAGAGGTGTTGAGTCTCCCTCCACCTTCGGTCGAGTTTAGCTCGACCTAACGATGTTGAGCTTTCTCCACCTCCTGTTGTGCTCGGCTCACAGGAGGGGCGTTTATTGGAGAAAGTTTCGCCTTCTGCCTCAAGTCAGGTTCAACTGATAGACTCGACAGGAACATCCCGTTGGCAGGGGCCTTCGTGGATTCCTCTAGGGTCCCACCCACTCGTCAAATAGGTGTGTTGGACTTTCTTTCCGAGCTTGAGGCAAGCTCGAAAAGAGCGGGGATTGTGTACAATCCTCACATTTCCCGAGTCCGTGTGACCCGACGCGGATGAGGGCGAAATAGTTAAAGGCGGCCGAGGCAAGTAGAGCAGTCTCTTAGAGGCGACCAGAGCTGGTCAAGGCCGGAGAAGGGATTAGCGGGGGAAGAGGGGGTGGAGTCCTTTTACTCGCCCGCCCCTTAGGCGAGTGGGGGAATCCCCCACTCGCCCATCCCCCACTCGCCATCCCTTAGGCGAGTGGGGGAATCCCCCGGTCGCCAGCCATTGGGCGAGTGGGGGAATCCCACTCGCCAGCCCTTAGGCGAGTGGGGGAATCCCCCACTCGCCAGCCCTTGGGCGAGTGGGAGATCCCCCCACTTGCCCGACCTTGGGCGAGTGGGAGATCCCCCACTCGCCTGCCCTTGGGCGAGTGGGGGATTCCCCTACTCGCCCGCCCCTTGGGCGAGTGAGGGATTCCCCCACTCGCCCACCCCTTGGGCACCTACCCGTCCAGTCAAGTTAGCAAGTGGACCGATGTCCACTCACCCGGGCAGGGTGACCTCGGTTCATTGGGGTGCGTGTAGTATTTTCAAATAGCGGAACTAGGCTATCCGCAGACCATTTTTTTGGAAGTCTATAAATAGACCCCCATGGACACCTAGGGAAGGGATGTTGGTACCCCCCCCCCCTCCCTCGCGTGTGAGCAAGCACTACCCCTCCCCTCCCCCTGTCATTGAAGGTGGACGGTGAGGTGATCCTTAGTGCCCTCCAAGGTGCCCAGGCTCAGCATTGGCTTGGGAGGGGAAGTTCCATGTGAACTTCCGGGTATGAGGTGGGACCTCCACGCTGCAACTTAAGGGGTCCGTTTGTGGACTTAGGTGTTATTCAAGGGCAAGGTTCTTCGGTTCTTCATGACTGGTCAAGGGTCTAGCTCAGGTCAAGTAAGGGTTAGCTGCATCCCCCGTGCGAACGTCGAGACCAGTTCTCTGGTTTCAACAAGTAACAAATTGTCAACTTATAAATGTATGTTAAAATTAATTGTGCACGTGCGACATCAAAATCCTAGTTCCACCACTGGTTGTTGTTATCTTGTTTTGACCTCTTATCCATAACAAAGAATAGCGGTCTATAAAAGAAAATGAGTTGAAAGTCGCCAATAAAAAGGAAGGCTATGAAATGTAAAGAAGAACAAAAACAAGATTGTCAAAAGTTGGAGTGAGACTTTCTTCTAAAGAAAGCTCCTCATGAAGTGAAAAACAACAAGAAATCCAATGTCTGACACTTCTGGAGAAGAAGTGTTGCACATCCCTCCACCAAAAAAAAGTTTCTGCAGATCCAAGAAAATGGAGGGATACATTAGGTGTAATGTCCCAAATATTCAAAAAGGTGAAGTCGAGCAAACAATCTTGGAATTGATCTCAGTCAATTTTATTAGACTCATAGAGACAATATGAGTCCAACGGAGTCATCCATGTGCGATTCTGGCATCGTTAGAGTGGTTTTTGACATTAAGCCAAATTAAGCCGAAAATGCTCAGAGAAGCGAAAATTAAGCAAACAAACTCGGAATCAAGATCAGATCATTTGATTAGTGCGTATCGACAAGACGATCATTACGTGCCCGTCTGGGATAAATTATGAATCTCATGGTGAAATCTTCGAACGTTTGAAGGGATTGATTTAAGGGCTCCTAAATCTAATTATATAATATAAGAATAATTTTAATAATATTTCTAACCAAAATCTCGTTACCCGAGCCCGCCCCCTCCTGATCGTAGACGAGTGCTGAGTCCCCCCTCCTTCCTGATACCTCTCGTGATTGCTTGCATCGTGGAAGTTGAAACCAACAGGAACCTCCCCTTCCCTCTCTTCTCGCAACAACCCGGTGGGAATCCCCTTCCCTCTCTTCTAGCAACAACCCAACGAGAATCCCTTTCCATCTCTTTATCACAACAACCTTTCTGAGAGCTCTTGATCGTTAACCCCTTGCCGAGAGATCCTCCGAGCCCTTGCCGGAAGATCCTTGTCGTGGACCCCCTTGCAGAGAGATTTGTCAAGAGGAGTTTTGTGGCGGAATTTTGCGACGTTCATTGCAGAGGAACGTTTGGAACCACAAATCGGAGAGAGGTATCTAAATTCGTGTAGGGGAAGCCACTACAATCGTGCTTCGTCATGTTCGTGCAAATCAAATGTCTCTGATGCGTAACGATTCTTCCCTCCAATCTTATGACAGTTATTTGTTTTTGTACACATGCATTTTATGAAAATGCAATAAGAGTGTGAAATATTTTGCTCGGTCGGACGAACACGTCAACCAACAAGGGAATAAGGACACCAATAGAAGAACACACTTTTCACAATAATAAAAGTTTGGCAGTTAGTTACAAACTAACAGGGCTGAATACAAGTTGCATCCAACTTGATTCACGACAACCAATAGTAGGAAAGAACTGGTCACGGACAGTGTCCGCTACTCCTCTGGAGCACACCACACAGGTGATACTCACTACTCTCTACCGCCGGCGTTAACTCCTAACGCCCAGCGTTAGCTCTCAAGGTACTCGCAAGCTCGCTGCTCGCACTCAAAGCTCACTAGTCGCTACTAGTCGAAGCTCGCTACTCGCCACCCTTAACGCCTGGCGTTAACTCCTAACGCGCTGCGTTAACTCGCAATCAAGAAACTTGCCTAGGTTGCCTGTCGAACTGACTCCAGGTTCGATGCTCGCTAGGTAATGATGCTCGCCACTTTTTATGCATACTCTTAGAGGGGGTGCCCCTCCTATTTATAGGAAAAAAGGAAGTCTTCTAGAAGCCGAGCTAAGGTCGGCGTTAGCTCTAACGCTGGGCGTTAGCTCACTTCAAAACTCTAACACTTCCCCTTGAAGTGATCTCCGGGAACAACTCTAAGCAACAAGCGAAGCCTCCGGAATGGCCCCGCAGATGCAAGGTTGTCTTCGCTCCGCACATGCTCCACTGTGATCAAGCCACCTAGCACCTTCTCTCTGATGAAGTGATGATCGATCTCTATGTGCTTGGTCCTTGCATGACACACTGGGTTGGTTATCAGTTTCAAGGCACTCTCATTGTCCCCGCGAAGCACAGTAGGTCCGTTGACCTCCTCGTCCACATCCTCCACTAGTCTCCTTAGCCAGACACACTCCTGAGTTGCTAAGGACGACGCCTTATACTCGGCCTCTGTGGTAGAAAGGGAAATAGAGTCCTGCTTCTTGCTACACCACGAGATAGCAGCAGCTCCACACAAAAACATGTAACCTGATGTCGACTTGCGATCATCAGCGTCACCTACGTAGTCTGCATCTGTGTACCCATGCAGCTTGAAGTCAGACTTCTCTCCATAGGACAACCCCATCTCAAGGGTTCCCTTCACATACTTCAGTATCCCTTTAGCTGCCTCCAGATGAGGCTTCCGCGGCTCCTGCATATACCGACTAACTCGGCCGACAGCAAAGGTGATGTCCGGCCTCGTGATAGTCAAGTAGATAGGACTCCCCATCAGTGCCCGAAAGATCTTTGGTTCAGGAAGAATCCTCCCTTCTTCCTTCTGAAGCTTCAGCCCAGCCTCCAGAGGAACGGAACTGCTCTTCCCCTCCTTCATGCCGAATCTCTCGACGATCTTCTCGGCATAAGCCCTCTGGGAAACGTACAACCCGCATCTTCTCTTCTCAACTTGAAGGCCAAGGAAATGGTGCAGTTCACCAAGATCCTTCATCTCAAAACGTATGGAGAGCTGCTGTCTCAGCGCCGCGACCTCCTGAGGGTTGTTCCCTGTCACGATCATGTCGTCGACATACAGCAACACCAACATGTGAAGACCTGCACTCTTCTTCACAAACATGCTAGAGTCAGTCTGAGACATCATAACCGCAGAACTGTAGGTACTCCGCAATCTTTCCATACCAGGCTCTCGGCGCCTATTTCAAAGGGCCTTCTTCAGCTTGCAGACGTGATGTGGCAATGACTTGGACACGTATCCAGGTGGTTGCACCATGAATATGTATTTGTCAATCTCTCAGTACAGGAACGCATTCTTCACATCAAGCTGCCACAACTTCCAACCTCTGCACGCCGCCAGAGCGATAACCGTCCTCACCGACGTCATCTTCGCGACAGGACTAAATGTCTCTTCGTAGTCCTCTCCATAGGTTTGTGAGAAGCCCCGAGCGACAAGCCTCACCTTGTATCGCTCTACTTCTCCATCTGCTCTCTTCTTGACCTTGTACACCCATTTGCAGGTGACAATTTTGATGCCCTCCACCATGGGAACAAGGTCCCATGTTTCATTCTTCTCTAGGGCCTCCATCTCCTCAATCATGGTCGAGTCCCACTCCTTGATGCCAGCTGCATCCTCAAAGCAGGCAGGTTCCCTCTCGTCGAGTGGTCCTGCGAAGAAGCAGGAGACCAAACTCATGAAGTTCCCCTCCTTATAGCGAGCAGGCGGGACGATGGTCCGCTTCGACCTCCTCAAGGCTTGGCCACTATCTACCACTCCGGTAGACTCCTCTGCTTGAGCTCCTCTCTGAACTCCTCTTGAAACACTGCTCTCCCTGCTTCTAGAATTTGAAGCTCCCCCTGAGCCAGAAGGCAATGGGGCACTGGGAGATACCTCCAACTCCACAGTAGAGTCCTCTATGACTCTCTCTTCTCCCCTGCTAGAATCTCCACTCTCCGGCAGTACCACAGAAGAGACACCCTGATACGAGATCAGTTCGTCAAATACTACGTCGCGCGAGATGACGAACTTGTGGGTCTGCAGATCCATGCATTTCCACCCCTTCTTCCGCTCATCGTAGCCAATGAAGACAAACTTCCTCGCTTTCGGCTCCAACTTGGTTCTCTGAGCATCTGGGACGTCCACGAAGCAGGTAGAACCAAAAACTTTCATGTGACCCACATTTGGCTTCTCTCCAAACATGAGCTGGTGTGGAGACACCATTATGTTGGGACTCAGTGGTAGCCGATTGATCACATGGGTAGCACACATCATTCCCTCCGCTCATAAGGCCTTGGGAATGCTCTTGGCATGTAGCCAACTCCTGGTAGTCTCCACCAGATGGAGAATATTCCTCTCTGCCACCCCATTCTGCTGAGGGATATGTGCGCAAGAGAGCTCCCGCCGAATGTCGAACCTCCTGCAGAAAGAAGCAAACTCATTGGAGGTAAACTCCCCTCCATTGTCGCTTCTCAGCTTCTTCACTCTGCGGTTCAGCCTTCCCTCCACAAGTTCCTTCCACTCTTGGAACTTCTCGAATACTTCTGACTTGTCTCTCAGAAAGTATACCCACGTATAGCGGGTGTAGTCGTCCACCAGAACCAGCGCATACTTATTTCCTCCATAAGTAAGGGTGGCATACGGCCCCATAACATCAGCATGTACGCACTCAAGAGGTGCCTTACACCTGGTCTCTGACTTGTCAAATGGAAGTCGATGTGACTTTCCATATTGGCATCCGTCGCACACATGACCGTCGCCGTAGGAAGAGAGATGAGGTAGGCCACTCACTAGGCCCTTTGCCGCCATCATCTTCAGCTTGTCCATCCCCACATGACCCAGTCTCTCATGCCAGATCATTGCACTATCGTTAGTCTTCAGCTTGTCCATGTAGGCATTTGCAGATAGAACATACAAATCCTTCACCCTTCTCCCGGTGAGCGTGACATCAACATCGACCGATGATAGGTTCTTTAGGAACTTCACCTCCTTCGGTCCAAACAACATGTGGTATCCAGCATCCACTGCATTAGCAATCGAGAAGAGATTCTTCTTCATGCCCGGAACATGATACACACTCTTCAGTGTCACGGGCTTCTCTTTACTCCCAAGGGACACCTTCCCTTCTCGCTCCACGGGATGTACCGTATCATCCGCAGTGATGATAACATCCGTTATTTCATATGCTTCCAAGGAGTCGAACTTCGACACATCTCCAGTAAGATGATGCCCACAATCGAAATCCACTATCCAGTCATTCTCGAGGTTGATGGAGGCTAAGACATCGACTGACGTTGTCGTCATCTCTGCCAGGAAAGAATTGTCTCCCATCTCACCGCCCTGGTGACCTCCACCTCTTCCTCCACCTCTCTGGTGATCTCCCTCCTTGTTAGAAACATGACCGGCCTTTAGATTGGACCGACAGTCCTTTGTCATGTGCCCGTACTTCTTACAGGCAAAGCAAAGGTATCTCCCCATCTCATCGCGCGTAGGGAGGAACTTCCTCCCATCTCCCTGAGAGGACGTTGAAGGTCCATCTCCGGAGTTCTTCTTTCTCTTGTCCCAGGATCTCCTCTTTCCTGAGAACAAAGCCTCGCCATCTCCCCCTGAGATGGATACTCCCGCCATCTGCTTTGCCAAGCTCTCCTGTGACGATAACAGGTTCTCTAGCTCCAATAAGGAGGGCTGAGTAGCCCACCCTTGCACAGAAGTAACGAAGGGGACATACTCCTTCCTCAAGCCTCGGAGTATGTGCCGCTTCAACTTCGCCTCTGAGATTGACTCTTCAGGGTCTAAGGCCGAGATCTCCCCACAGAAGTTCTTCACCTTCAGGAAGAAGGTGGATATCTCCATCTCTCCTTGAGTGGACCTTGCCAAATCATTCTCCAGGAATTGTAGCCGCACTACATTCTTCTTGTTGAATAGCCCGTCGAGGGCTTTCCAGATCTCAGACGCTGACTTGCAACCTATGATGTGGTCGAACAAGTCAGGTGATATGGCTCTCTTCAGAGTGAACTCTGCTTTGGCGTTAGTCTTCCTCCAAGCTCTCACAGCTGGACCATTATCTCCGGCAGCTACTACTTCCTCTTGCTCCCCACCACCAACGACCTCCCAGAGGTCCTCTCCAAGAAGTTAGCTCTCCATACAAGACTTCCACTTCTTGTAGTTGGTCTGAGTAAGCAGCTCAATGCCAAGTCCCCTAGCATACCCTCCTCCGCCGTCCATCTTGGTTTCTCAGTCCTTGTTCCCACTATCCCTCTGATACCATATGAAATATTTTGCTCGGTCGGACGAACACCTCAACCAACAATGGAATAAGGACACCAATAGAAGAACACACTTTTCACAATAATAAGAGTTTGGCAGCTAGTTACAAACTAACAGGGCTGAATTCAAGTTGTATCCAACTTGATTCACGACAGCCAATAGTAGAAAAGAACTGGTCATGGACAATGTCCGTTACTCCTCTGGAGCACACCACACAGGTAATACTCACTACTCATTACCGCCGGCGTTAACTCCTAACGCCCAGCGTTAGCTCTCAAGGTACTCGCAAGCTCGCTGCTCGCACTCAAAGCTCGCTAGTCGCTACTAGTCGAAGCTCGCTACTCGCCACCCTTAACGCATGGCGTTAACCCCTAGCGCGCCGCGTTAACTCGCAATCAAGAAACTCGCCTAGGTCGCCTGCCGAACTGACTCCGGGTTCGATGCTCGCTAGGTAATGATGCTCGCCACTTTTTATGCATACTCTTAGAGGGCGTGCCCCTCCTATTTATAGGAAAAAAAGGAAGTCTTCTAGAAGCCGAGCTAACGCCGGCGTTAGCTCTAACGCTGGGCGTTAGCTCACTTCAAAACTCTAACAAAGAGTCCCTCACACTACTAGGCAGAGGATTGGGACTCCATCATGGTGCGGGATTGCGTCCCCGACATACGTAATAGACTTTTGCATTTTTAGAGTCCCCTCACTTGATTGGTAAAGATCAGGATTCCACTAGGGCGTGAGATTGCGACCTCCGTGTGAGCTTCTATGTTTGTGGTTTGAAGAATCCCCTCTCGTCCTTTGAGAGAGGATCTGAACACCTATAGGGCATGAGGTTGCTCCCCTTTCGTAGGCTGCATTAGACTTCTATGTGCAAATTAAATTTAGGCATGTTGTGTGAAGCCTACCCATGACAATAGACTCATATCGGTGATGATGATCTGTGTGTGTTAGAATGGCTCTAGGTGCACAATGAGGGTTTCCTCTGGGTTAATCGTCATATGGATTCGCTGATTGGGTTTTCCTATTCTTAGGTCAGTTCGTAGCGGGACTTTTAAGGATGAGATTTCCTATATTTTTTTTATTTCGTGCATCTTTTTATTTCTTATCTTATTCTGCTTGCTATATATGATTATGATATTTATATTTGTTGAAACAACTTGTGATTAAATGAATTACTAGAGAAATATTCATATATATCATATCTCGAACTTTCACAGGACATATTGTCCCCCCCCCAACTTAATTAGAGTGAATGGGGGCAGGTCCACTCTCGACCATAACCGTTCATTGACTCTCAATTATTGTTATTTGAATTTGTTGAACATTCTTATCATTTATTTATTCACTCATAAGCGGAGAAGCGATACACGTCATGTTGGGCCCACAACTTAGAGCCAGTGGTAGGGGGTCCACTCAACCATAAACGCTCATTGGATCCCGATTATTGTTATTTGAATTTGTTGTACTTTTTTATTATTTATTTATTCACTCATAAGTGAGCGAGCTATACATGTCATGTAGAGCCCCACACAACTTAGAGCCAGTGGCAGCGGGTCCACTCGACCATAATCGCTCATTGACAACCAATTATTGTTATTTGAATTTGTTGTTTTTTTACTATTAATTTATTCACTCATAAGTGTGCGAGTCATACACGTCATGTTGGATCTCACACAACTTAGATTGAGATGTGCCTGATCCACTCAATCATAATCGTTCATTGACTCTCAATTATTGTTATTTGAATTTGTTGTACTTTATTATTATTTATTCGCTCATAAGTGGGCGAGACATATACATTATGCTGGCTCCACGCTACTTAGAGCTAATAGTAGTGGGTCCACTTGATCATAACCGCTCATTGCTTCTAATTATTGTTATTTTAATTTTTTGCACTTTTTATTATTTATTTATTCACTAATACGTGGGCGAGCCTTACACGTCATGCTAGGCCCCACACAATTTAGGGTCAGTGGTGGCGGGTCCACTCGAGCATAATCGTTCGTTAACTCCCAATTATTATATTTGAATTTGTTGAACTATTTTTATTATTTATTTATTCACTCATAAGTGGGTAAGTCACACGCATCATGGGCCCCACACAACTTAGAGTCATTGTTGGCGGGTCCATTCAATCATAACTGCTCATTGGCTCCCAATTATTGTCATTTGAATTTGTTGTACTTTTTATTATTTATTCACTCATAAATGAGCAAGTTATACATGTCATGATGGGCCCCACACAACGTAACTTAGAGTCAGTGGTGATGGGTCCACTAGAACATAACCGCCTAATTTAGACGTGTCCAAAAAGCTCGGGCCCAAAAATCCTGTCCAGGCCCGACTAGACCTGGGCTTGGGAAGGCCCCGCGGGGTAGGGGGCCTAACAAGGCCCCCTTTTCGGCCATAAGTCTAGCCTGGTGCCCGACCCGGGCCAGGCCTAGGGGGTCTGACAAGGCCCCATTTTCTGCCATAAGTCTGGCCTGGTGCCGACCCGGGCCAGGCCCAGGCTAAGCTCGGGCACCAGGCCTGATCTGGGCTCAATGCAACGCCAACTGTAAATCCCGCCCAGTGGGGGATTTACAAGTTAAACATGTAATGCCCCTGAATTTTCAACAATTTAATTAAATAGTAATTTTGGCGTAATAATGACGTGAGGGCGTTACGTTAGCGCGTAGTTAACGGTGCTTGCCTTGGTGAAGAGTTTAGGAGAGAAGGAAATTTAAAATAATTAAATTGAATC
Source organism: Dactylorhiza incarnata (assembly GCA_033032865.1). NCBI lineage: Eukaryota > Viridiplantae > Streptophyta > Magnoliopsida > Asparagales > Orchidaceae > Dactylorhiza > Dactylorhiza incarnata. The sequence continues at coordinate 1,054,489 of JAWHQI010000383.1, forward strand.
AATTTGTCAAAATTTGTGCCATAAATTGCGTAAATTAAATTGTAGCTCGTAACCGGCTCGTCGAACTGTAATTTCGACTTCGTCGTTGTCTTCGGAAGACCGGTATTTGCCTTCGGTGCGATTTTCATAAATATCCGAGTTAGTCTTGTCCAAATCATAAATTTAAGCATAAAATCTTTATAAATTAATATTAATTAAAATTTTCTAAACCCTAATATAAAAAGGACCTTTGTTAGAAATTAGAATTTATCCTTTCTTCTTCGTTTCTGCCGATTAGAGCCGTCGTGCGATTTTAGAGAGGATTGGCGTTCTTCCGGGAGCTTCGGGCGGCCGCTGCAAGAGTTCTAGTGGACGAAATCTTCGACGGAGAGTAGATTTGGAAAGCTCTTGCCGAGACCTTCGTGTGCGCGGTGAGTATTTTCAGTTTCGTGAATTTTTGGTGTTGGGGTGTTTGACACTAAACCTTATTTTTTGTCCTAATCTTTCAGAAATTATTTGTGGGAGTACTCTTTTGGCCGATGTTTGGACGCGGAGTGCTCGAGAGGCCGGTTTCGAGGAGGTTTGAGGCAAGTGGTAGACTAAACTCCCTTGCCATGCATTTTCCCCCTTACCGTATTATTTTATTTAGATAGTTTGTGCGTTGAAGTTTTTTATTATTTTGAACAAAATTCGTTTAGTATTCTAGCAGAATTCGTCAAATAAGTAAGTAGAATTCGTCGAGTTCTTTCGACGAATTCGTCGAGTGAATGTGAAGAAATCGTTCGGCTGAGTTAGTCTTCTATTTAAGTTAAGTTCGTCGATTAGTCTAAGGGAATTCGTCGAATAATTGCGACGAATTCGTCGAGTAATAATAAAATTCATCGAGTATATTCGTGTAATCCGTCAAGTGAGTTAAGATAGAAATTCGATGATTAGTAGCCCGAAATTGGTCGAGTAGTCTAAACAAATTCGTCGAGTAGTTTCGACGAATTCGTTGAGTATTCATAGGATTTGTCGAGTCATTTCGGATAATTCGTCGAGTATTCTTAAGATTTGTTGAGTGCTTTCGACGAATCTGTTGTGAGGTTGTACTCAGAGTTCTCTTGGGTTTCCCTGTAGTGCCGGATTTAGTTAAGATGTTGTGAATTTCTAACACCCAGTTGAATATTTTTGGATTGTTGGTTGTGTGGGCGTAATCACCACCACAATGCATGTTCTTCTTCCTTTGACGTGTAGATTGTTGGTTGTGTGGGCGTATCCACCTCCACAATGCTTTTGTCCCTTCGATGTTTTGGTCTGATGGTTCGTGTTAAAAAGATAGCCATCGCCTCAGTACCGTTTTATGACTGGGATAAATATTTTACTTCTTGAACTAATCTGTCACTTATCTTTGTTTTAGAATGTTAAAGTTTAATCTTGACTGCAGCTCGTGCATGTTTTTTCCTGTCTGGAAGCTAATGTTCTTTACTTAATTGTTGTCGTATCGCAACTACCTTCTTTTCTGGTGGGTTGGTAATCCTTTTTGAACTTGTAAAGTTCTCCCCTTTTTTTTACTTTTTTGTTGAATTGTCTTTGTGCTAAAGTATTCTTTTCCTTTAAATGCCTCAGGTTTGGACTAGTAGCGGTTGATCGGAGCAAGTTCAGATCTTGCAGCCTTTTGTAGCTGTTTTTCCTTTCCCTCTCCTGAGAGGTAGTTGCTGATCTTTTCTGACTTTGGTTATTACTGTGGGTTCATGTCAGTTTGTTAACGCCCACAGTATAATGTTTCTTTTGTGTTAGACTGTAATTGTCATTTATGCTACTACTGTTATATTGTCGTTAGTGCAAATGCTCTCTGGGAATATTTTTGCTAGGTTGCATAGTAGATACTTTTACATAAACAAAACTGCATATTTGTTCATGCATTACATCTTTTCAAATTAATATCAACCTATTTTGAAACTCGTAAAAGTTCACTTCTATTTATACTAAATCTAGAGGATGCATATAATTAGAATGTTGGTTAAGTTCTCATGCTCATGTAGGACAACTTATGGTGAAACAAGTATTTTTCCGCTGCGTATATTTACACTTTCCTTATTGTGGACTAGATGATCCACCAAACTGAGAGACACGGTGTTTGTAAGCCTCAACATTTGTTATTGTTTTAAAAACAAAGTTTATGTCTTTTATGAAAAGAATGGTTAAAGATAGAGCTGCCTCAGCGTCTGCATTTGTCCCCTGCACGCGATGACATCATGACGCGTGTTTTCTCTCACTCTTATAATATATTACTAAATTGAGAAAATGCGGGTTGTGACAAATTCTGCCTTGTTGGGAGGGATTTACTTGTCCCTTCCAATATCAGGATTTGCTTGTAAATCCCGCTCAGTTAAATCCTGCCCAATGTGTAGAATTACTTATCTTTTTTAAATTATTTTGTTAATTAAATGACTAAATTTCGGCCGGGCTAAGGCGCCCGACCTGAAGGGCCTAGACAAGCCCTCTCTTGTAAAGGAGGCCTGGGCATGACCTGGGCCTGTCAAAAGTCAAGCCCAGGCCCGGGTCTGTCGAGCCTTATGGACATGACTATTGTTCATTGACTCTCAATTATTGTTATTTGATTTGTTGTACTTTTTTATTATTTACTTATTCACTCATAAGTGGGCAAGCCATACACGATGATGGACCCCACACAACTTAAAGTCAGTGGTAGCGGGTTCACTCGATCATAACCGATCATTAGCTCTCAATTATTGTTATTTAAATTTGTTTTTTAGTATTTATTTATTTACTCACAAATGGGCAAGCTCTTCACGTTATGATCAACCCCACACAATTTAGAGCCAGTGGTGGTGGGTTTGCTCGATCATAGCAGCTTATTGGCTCCAAACAAATTCAGGTAACAATAATTGAGGACCAATGAGCAGTTATGGAGTAGACCCACCACCCTCTAAGTTGTGTGGGGTCGAGCATGACACGTATGACTTGCCAACTTATGAGTGAATACATAAATAATAAAAAAAGTACAACATAATCTAATAATAATAATTGAGAGCTCTGGCGGGCAACACCGCCTCTGCGGTGATTCGACATGGGTTTTGAATTCGTCATGCGCCGACCATGGCCGGTCTTTCACTACAGTTCTTTTGTGTTGGCTCTATCGCCGGAGTCCGGCCATGTGGGCTCCAACGTCCCTCCGTGGGGGGTCGTCTTTAGTAACGTTGTTGAGGGCGCCATCCCCGTGATTGCTCTGCTTGTTGCTTCCCTACCGTGATTTAATCATTTGCTCTGCCCACTGCTTCAATTCTATGTGATGATGCATAATTTTACCTAAGTTATTAATACAAAATTCTAAATATTTTAATATAAATATATAGATATTGTTAATTTTATCCATTAAACCGTATCTTTTTATAATTCTATCCTAAACACGCCTGTTTTACTATTTTGCAGGATTCTGAGACAGTTGTATTATCAATTCTAAAGAACACACCTTCAGTTAGGGCGTGCCAAACTAAATATCGAGTGCAGTCATGTTACTGTGTTACTGAACAATATTCAAGAAGAGAATGAAACCTCAATGGTCCGATGAGATATTTTCTGCTAAGTATGAAAGAGGCTAGCTATCTTTGACTATAAATTCAGCATGCGTTCTTGAAGGAAGCTTCTTGGAAAGAGAGAAATCTAGCCAACTTTGATCATGTTATTCAAGCATGTGTCTCATGACAAGTGTGAAAAGGAGTAGTCGTCATTGACCTTTAAACCAACATGTTTATTTGACCAAGGGAAGCTTCATCCTCATGTCATCTATAATATCTACCTCCTTGGATTTGGCCTTATAAATAGACATGAAGAAATAGGGGTTTCATCATCCTTCCTCCTTTATTTGAGCCTTCTAGAGAGTTGTTGAGAGTTTATTTTTAGAGTATTTTAGCTTAATGTTTTCATGCTTTAATGTTCTTGTAATCTTTTTATCGTACTTGTAATCTTTTTGCAAACTCTATTTGTAATGTCTTTATGTCCTTTTCGTAACTCTTTTTCAATAAAAAATAAAATAGTTTGCTATTGCTTTTCTTTCTCTCTCTCTTTCTTATTATGCATATTCTTAACATGATTTTTATTTCTAACATTATTATGAGTAACTAAACTTTGTTTAGTGCTTGATCAAAATGATCCGAGGAATGAAATGATCTTTTTTTCTTAATTTAATTTCTTTTTCTCTTTTAACAAATGCTTATGATTTACCCTTGATTAATATTTAGTGAGATCATATTATCGATATATGATTTTCACTTTTTTTTTTCTGTATTCTAGCAGCCGAAAGGATCGTGTGTACGGATTGATCACTCACGGGTAAAGGGATTTGAATGCAATCTTTGAAAGAGGACGACGTAAATCTCTTGGATTGGAGTCAAATCCAATAGCGGGGTTCACCACGTAAATTGAGCTTTAGGGGTTTCGATTATTGGAGAATGAAAATTCGGTCGATCAACCTAAACTCAGTTGGGTGTAGCCTTGAAAGAGGTGCGTTCATGTTTCGGGAATCTCCACGGTCCAAGTATTTTCGTTAAAGTGATTTAGAAATTTATTTATTTTTATTTTGATCGCTTCGTTCCGAGGTGAGTCGAGATCGAGTGCTAGTCTTTTTTATATAGTCTAAACCACCTCTTTTTAATCATACTCTCTCTTTTGCAAAACCAACTCAAAATCCATTTGATAGGATAATAACGAGTTCTTTGAAGTAGAAGTATTCGACGTGCCCTGGTTCTAATACGACCATGATATTTCATATCATATACTATAATCGATAAGGTACACTTGCCTTTATCGAGCATAGAATTGGAGAAAATCATTTCTTTTATAAAATAAAAAAAATCTATCATTATGCATGCTACTTCTATGCCCTGACATAGTGGAAAATAAAAGAATATTTTTTAGATCCTTGCTTATTACATCTCTCCTGTATATATACACACAACAAGAAGAGTTAAATACCCAATTAGAGGTGTGAGACTAAATACAGAAAGGAGGAGGTTGCTAACTGGACACCATTCTGTGTTATTTACACACCAAATACCAACACTCCTCAAGATGGGCGAAAGATATTCACTAAGCTCATGAGCAGTAAGTCCCAGTTTTAGTGTTCCACCATCCAGCTTTTCTTTGATGAAGAACCTATCGATCTCTATATGCATGCTTGGTTCTGTTATGTTGGACGAGATTGCTTGCGATGTTAATAGCTGACTTGTTATCACACCACAATGTCATCTGTCCTCCTTGATCTATCTTGAGTTCAACAATTGGGTTTGAGCCATAACATCTCCCCTACACCTAAGACCATAGCCCTGTATTCTTCCTATGCAATAGATCTCACAACTACAGTATGCTTTTTGCTTTTCCAAGAGACAAGGTTACCCTCCACAAACATGCAATATCCCGATGTGGACATTTTGTCATTTGCACAGCTAGCTTAGTCAGAGTTGCAATAACTCTCGATATTTAGATGCCCATTCTTTCAAAAGATCAATCTTTTTTCATGTGCGCTCTTCAGATATCGAAGAATCTGATATACGACATCCAAGTAACCCTCCATAATCATGCATATAGCGAGCTACCACTCTCACAATAAAAGATATGTTTCGACGGGTGTGACCTAGATAAATCAAGCGGCCTACCAGCCTCTGGTACCTTTCTCTATCAGTTGGATTTCCTACCTCCGCACCGAGCTTGGACTTCTGATCAATAGGAGAAACGACAGACTTGCAACTCAACATACATGTGTCTTTGAGCAATTCCAACATATATTTTCGTTGGGATAGAATAATCCCCCGTTCGTCGCAGGTTATCTCAATCCCATGAAAGTATCTTAGCTGACACATGTCCTTCACCTCAAACTCCTTGCATAATCTCCTCTTAAGTTGAGCAATTTTACTATCATCATCACATGCGATGATTATATCATCCACATACACAACAAGTACTGTAATGTGAGCTCCATGCCTCTTAAAGAATAGGGTATGATCAATATTGGTTTATTGATATCCATGGCCCTCCTGAACCTGTCAAACCAAGCTCGAGGAGACTGCTTCAGCCCATAAAGTGACTTATTTAGTATACACACCTTCCCTGCAGTTTAGTTTGTGCCAAAACCCAGCGGTACTTTCATGTACACCTCTTCCAACATATCCTCATGAAGAAAGACATTCTTCACGTCAAGCTCATGTAGTTTTCATCCCCCATTTACTGCCATGATATCAGTGTCCTCACTGTGCTTATTTTTGCGACGAGTACAAAGGTCTCATCATAGTCGATGTCATAAGACTCATGACTGTACCCCTTTGTTATCAATCGGGCCTTGTAGCGCTCGACCCGACCCTCTAGGTTTTATTTCACGGTGAAAACTCATTTGCACCCAACTGCTTTTTTTCCTAGCGGCAGCAACACAAGATCTCAGGTTTTATTCTTTTCTAATGCTCCAAGTTCTTCTAACATTGCAGATTTCCATTGTGAATATCCTTAGCAACATGCCAACACTTAGGAATTGAGACTGTGTCCGAAGATGTAATAAATGCCGATGTATAGGTGATATATGAGAGTAGGAAATAAACTGAGCAATGTCACGAGGAAAGTCATATCAATGAGGTGAGACTCCCGCATTCTTGCGGGTACTCCCTCCTTACCGGTATGAGAGTAAAAGTAGTGGGATACTGAATTATATCACCTATGGATTCAAAGGTTGAGGTGGATGGAGCAGAGATTGAGGTGGATGGAGTTGGTTTCGTAGGAGACGGAGTAGACAGTGGCAAGGGACTTAGCACAGGTGCCTCCATGAGCATTGCAGGTATTATAGTCTCACTCTGCTGTCTTCTTCTCATATACACTCTCAGCTCCCCTGGGCATGAGGTCCACTTTCCATAGATGCATTTTGCTCATGTATCGATATCACAACCTGCTCCATGTTTGGCAATAGGGAATATATGATACTTATTATTTGCTTCTCACCACCACTGCTGTATAACCCAAAATTCGTTGAGATCAAAAATGTCTAAGGAAGACACTGCAAGAGAGTACTCGGCGGCCTCTAGGAGAGTACTCGTCGGGAGTACTTGGCGGCCTCTAGAAGAGTACTCAGTGAGAGTACTCAGTGGCCTTTAGGAGAGTACTCGCACCACGTCTGGGTCTGAGAATAACACTTTGGTTAAGGCGGGAGCGGCTATTCACAGACCACACTGGCTCCCCCTTAGATTTGTCTATAAATAGGACCCCAAGACACAAGTAGAAGACACCTCCCCCTATGGTGGGCGAGTTCACTGTCCGTCTCGCTTGTGCCGAGCTCAACAATGACTTAAGGAGGGGAAGTTCCTATAGACTTCCGGGTGTGTGGCGGGACCTCCTCGCTACAGCACGCATGTCTTATTTGTAGGCAGTCTGAAGCTATTCTTTGTACTCTCTAGCTTCTTCTCATCCAGTTTCACGTGGGTCGACCACTAAACAAGTAACCATGGGTCGCCCCCTTGGTCTGAATGCAGTTGAATCAGTTTTCGGGTTTCAACAACTATTATTCTCCCCTTCTCGCCTCGTACTGTTTGTAATGAGTGGGTCCCCAAAGGTCGAATCAATTGGCGAAGAATAATATGGCTCACGCTCGCGAAATGTGACATCCATACTAACAAATAATCTCCTTTCCACTGGACTCCAATAAACATAGCCCTTTTGGGTAGTTGAATACCCAACAAACACGCACTTTAGGACCCCAAATCCAACTTTCCCACATTTGTCCTATTATCTAGCACAAAGCATACGTAACTTGAGGTTTAAGGGAAAGAGTATCTCCACTCTTTCATCACAGCATCTCAATCAGAGACTTCCAATCCAATGCTGTTGTTAGAACAACATACCCCCACAAGTACTTCAATAAATTCATTGAAATTATCATACTCTGGGTCACTTCAAGGAGGTTTCAGTTCTTCTGTTCAGCTATGCTTCATTCTGCTCTGGTGTGTATGGGCAAGTGGTTTGGTGTTGGATTCCCTATGATGACAAATACTCCTCAAATACCCTATTAGTGTACTCTGTCCCATTGTCCGACCTCAACACCTTCACAACTACGTCGGATTGCATTTGAACCCCTCAGTGAAATCCATGAAGCAGGCAAACACATCACTTTTGTTTTTCATCAGGTAGAGTCAAGTCACACATGAGAGACAATCAATAAATTAAAGACATAGAATATCAAAATTCATTCACAGAAGGTGTGTGACGTGGTCCCCAAACATCAGAATGAACTAAATCAAATGAATATGAACTCATACTACCAGAACTTGAATAGGAGTTTCTGGTATATTTTCTCAGTTCACACGTATTGCATACAAGTTTTTCTTGATTAGTTTTCTTAAATAAAAGTGGATACATCTGACTCAAAACATGAAATGAAGGATGACCCAGACGCCGATGATGAAGTATGAGCAAGTCCTCCATGCTCTCTCCAACTCATGCATCATCCTCTATCAGCGTGGAAAGGGTCGAGTCCAGACTTTCCCTATTTAGGTACCACGAGCCCCTACGCTATGTGTTAGTCTCAAGTTTCCCGTCAGTCTCCTTCTCCTAGAAGATCACCTTCCGGACGTCAAACAAGACAACACACATTAGTTGAGATATAATGAAACTAATAAATAAGAGATTCACGGGAAAGGAATGAGTATGCAAAACATTGGACAGAGTCAAAGTGGTGTTACACTGCACGGTATCCTTACCAACCACTGGTTGAGTCGTGTCATCGACAGTCTGAATGTGTTCTGGGACTGCTATGGGGTATATGAAAGAAATTCCCTAGCATCCCCAGTGACATATCGAGAGGTGCCTGAATCGACTATCCAATCTGGTTATCTAGTGATGCATATAAATGTGAGGGCACGTGTATCAATGATACTTGTGGCAGAGTGAGCAGAAGAGGCAATCTTACCCCAGATGAAGTTGGAGTAAGTGTGTCATCCATCACACCTTTCTGGCCCGGGCAGGCCTGGTCCAGGCCCAGGCCGGTCTTGGAGGGCCTAAAAAGGCCCTCAATGCTGTGATTTGCCTGGCCCTGTGCCCGGCCCGAGCCAGGACCAAGCTAGGCTCGGTCCTAAGTTTTGCCTGGGCCCGGTCTCAGGCCTTGCCTGGGCCTGGCCCAGGCAAAAAAACTGGCGTCTGGCAGCGTCTCTTTCTCTATGAAGAGACGCTGCCAGTGCCACGTCTCTTCATAGAGACATGGCAGCTAGCCTGAACTAAATCAAATGAGAGAATGTTTGTTACTCACACATTCTCTCATTTTACTTATTTCAATTTTAGTTCAATATATGGCGTCGTCATCCGTTACTGTGCCTGAAGTTATCGAGCACAAGCATAGTGCTCCAATTTGGGAGCACTTCGAAAAGGTGCGCATCGGCACCGATATGAAGGCGATGTGTCGTCATTGTTCGAAGTTGCTAACGGCGAGCGGGAACTAGACACTAGTGCGACACATCAAATCTTGTCTCGCTAAACAAGCTCCAGAATCTAGTCAATTTCAACTGTCAGCTACCGGACAACTTTGGATGTACGATCAGACGCGGCAAAGAGAAGCGCAAATGGAAAACATTATTGAGCGCGGGTTGTCGTTCAACCACTACGACAACGCTCGTTAAACCTCTTACATTCACAAGGCTCTCCAACCAAAGTATCAACAGGTTAGTAGATCTACAATTAGGCGTGACGCATATAAAGCATATATTAAAGCGAAAAAAAATCTAATAAAATATTTTGAAAATTTAGAAAGTAAAGTGAGCTTAACTTGTGATATTTGGAGTAGCGGTTTAAATTTAGGAAATTCATATATTTGTATCACAAGTCACTGGATAGATCCTACATCATGGGAGCTATCCAAAACATATTATTAGTTTTACTTCTTTTGAGGTTCCGCATACCGGACAAGCTATTTATCAAGTAATTATGAATTGCATCCGTGAATTTAAACTTAAGGATAAAATTATTAGTATTTCTTTTGATAACGCAACAAATAACACCTCAGCAATCGAAAATTTGAAAAGAGATTTAAAACCAATGTTAAATGGAGTATTTTTTCATACTCGTTGCGTATGCCATGTTTTAAATTTAATCGTTCAAGATAGTTTCAAATTTACGAAATCTTATATTCATAAAATTCGAATTATGCTACAATATATATATAGTTCACAAAAAAAGATGACAAGATTTTAAAAAATTTGTAATAAACCTAGGACAAATTTTTTAAAACCAGAATATGATATGCCAATTAGATGGAATTCAACTTACAAAATGTTAAAAAGAGCAGTGCGCCAAAAAAAACACTACTAATGGAATTTTATTCATCTATAACAAATCATAATTTAACCGATAATGATTGGAAAATTATAGAAGAGTATATACTTTTATTAGAATGTTTTCACCGAACAACCGTATTTTTATCTGGAGTAAATTATCCTATTAGTTCACTCGTTATCGAAAATTTTGTAATTATAACAAGAATATTTAATTATTTTAAACAAAATATATTGTGGCGCCTGGTAATTGAAATAATGGAAACTAAAATTTTAAAATATTATAGAGAAATACCTCCTATGTTTTCATATGCCGCATCTTTAATCCTTTATTAGGTGTAGAAGGCGTCGAAAATTTTTTAGATGAAATAAATAATAATTTGCACTTAGATTTAAATTCGTCGGATTATGAAGATACTTACGTTTCAAATTTTAATATAAGTTTTACAAATTTTTATAATCATTATTATGAATTATTTGGCTCGCGACCGAGAGAAGATATTACACACACTCAAACCACCGATAGTTTTAAAAAATGTCATTTTTAAAATCACGTCTAGAAAAAAATCGCGAAAATCTAGTACGTTAAATGAGTTATGATTATATACTAAAATACATTTTAGAGATTTTATGAGTGATTTTGAAGTTGAAAATTTTAATATATTAGAATGGTAGAAAAATAAAGCGAATGTGTATCCTATTTTGGCCTTAATGGCCCGAGATATTCTAACTATATCCGAGCTAGTACAGTAGCTTCAGAATCTGCTTTTTCTTTAAGTGACAGGATTTTGAACGAACGTCGGAGTCGACTTAACGAAGAGTCGCTAGAGATTTGCATTTGCTACAAAGACTACTTGGATGCGTAGAACCGAGAACAACACACTGCCTCGATCGAAGATAGCTCATCGGAGGTTGAAGAAGACTTAAGTACATTGGATTTAAACGACGAAGTTTGATTATTGCTATTTTTCAATGTAATATTTGGACATTTAAGATTTTTCTAAGTTGTAATATTTTAATTTAATGTTTAATTTTGGACATATTAATGCAAGTAAAAGTTTTATGTTTTTAAAATCTTGTACGTCAATCTTGATAATATTAATAAAAAAAAATTCTTTTTCTTTATATTTGGTCAAAATATATTGTAGATGTCCTTTGGTTAAATATGTTTTTTTCTTTAAAAATTTAATTTCTTTAAATTTAAAATTTAGTAAAACTTATTATTATTATTATTATAAAATATAAATTTTTAATAAAGAACTTAAAAGAAATGGCTGACATTAATATCAGCACATGTTTTTAAGTTTTAACCAGGCCTGGGCCTGGCCGATAGGCCCTTCCAGAACCTCTTTTGCAAGGAGGGTCTGGGACCGGCCTGGGCCTAGCAAAAGTCAGGCCCAGGCCTGGGCTTGGACTAGTAAAAGCCCGGGTCTTGCAGGCCTTGGCTTGCCAGGCCTTATGCGCACGACTATTGACCTGCATCTCACTCCTTTGGTAGCTTGGGGCAAGCCAGTCGGAGATGAACAATCTCACCACAATTGTAACAGTGTCGCGTCTCACTCTTGTATCCTGTATGCCCTAGATTGGTGACCGCTGGAGCCGATTTCCCCCTTAGAAGAGTAGTTGCACCAGACTGGAGCCTAATCCAGCACTCTTCCGCATCATGGCTGAGATCGTCTCATCTAGGGAAGGATTTTTTTGTTGAGCAAGCAGTATTGTACACCTCGGCTCAAATGTCGGGTTCAATCTTCTCATAAAATGCATAGTCCGCCTTTGAGCATCTCACTTCCCTTTTCCGCACTCTGGGTCTTTGCAACATGCGGCTGGATCAATCGATCTCCCTGCGTTATCATCTCTACCTCTCTCTCTCTCAATCTAAAAAACCTTCATGTTATTGTCGGCTCCTGGATAGATCTTCTATAACTTTCCTCAAACATCACTCTCTGTCTCTATGTCATCCACCGTGATAGTGATAGACGCGGCCATCAAGTTTAGAAGTTAGGTGTGCAACTGGCTATGTGTAGACTTCCACCTATTGTTTCCATCTGATTCCTTCTTTGGTTCCCTCTTCTCACCAGTTAGATGGCACTTCAGGTTCCTCCAAGAAAGTGTTATGTTCACCCGACGAGACCAGCTTAAGTTTATAGTTGATACATTGAGTTTCAACTCTACAGGTGGAAGATCCAGCTTCATCGGAGGCGACGACAGTGTCGAGCCCTCGCATTTGGACATCCGCAAAAACTCAAAGAATACTTTTAGGTCTGCCTCTTCCATTTTGGTAACTAAATTATCCATGAGCATGCACAACTCTTGGTTTATTTATTTGTCAATTTATTTTGACGCAAAACAAATTGAGTCATGTTGGGTCCAACGTTTCTTCACTTGACCCGTGACGCTTTGCTACTTTCTTAAGGGGAAAAAGTAGCGCTCTCTCCATCAGTCCGGGCTTTTGGAACAATTGATAAGCGTTTTATCCTACAAGTGGTATCAGAGGAGGTCACATGTTCGAGATTGGGGGGCGATAAATTTCGAATTTGCTTTCTACCTGTGTGGGTCCGGCGGGTCAGGCGGCCACAACCATGTGCCAACCCTACCTCTGAGCAATGTGGTGCGCCACCTCTGAGCCATGTGTGGCCCACCTCTAAGCTGGCGGGTCGTGCTGAACGCTGGGGGGGGGGGGGGGGGGGGGGGAGGGATTGTTGGGTCAAGCGTTCCTTCACTTGACCCATGACGCTTTGCTACTTCCTTAAGGGAAATAAGTAGCGCCATTTCCATCAGTTCGGGCTTTTGAAACAGTTGGTAAGCGCTCTATCCTACAAGCCACGAAACCAACTTGAGCGCCCATCCTCCCTACCGCACCTCCCGTACGTGAGTTCTCTGCACTGTACCATTACACAAACAGGACCACGTGAGATCTCCACATCGCAGCGCTGCGCTTGCTTGTCTCTCAAACAGCCTTGCTCCTTGCCCTCGCCTATCTCACGCACGGTTTTCTTTTCCGTGAAATCTCCTTGCCCTAACCTCCGTCTAGTGCTGTCATAAGATCAAGAAGCTTTGCAAGTGCTACCGCACCACACGACGATGCTGTTTCGAAGAAGACAATGGCGAAGCCGAGACAACTGCAGCCTCGCGCAGCGGCAGGTCGTGCTCTCCCTCTGCACAAGCCTCGCGCACACTCATGTCCTGCCCGACACTCCTCCCTACCGCGCGCGCGCCTTGTGCATATGAATAGCCGCCCGACGCTCCTCTATGCGATGCCTGAAGAGGCTCCCAACGCACCTTTCCGCTCCTTACGTGCGCGGTACTTCCGCACTAGGGCTGCATCACCTTCAAGCACGGAGAGAAGCTTATGCGATCACACTGTGCAGCAAATCGGCCAGAGAAATCGCCTCCGGAGTTCGTCCCACTGCACTCGCTCGCGCCAAATCGATCCCCCAACCTCCCTCTGATACCTAATAGAAAATAAAAGAATATTATTTCAAATCTTTTCTTATTACATCTCGCATGTATACATACACATACTACAAGAAAAACTTAGATTAGCAAGTGTCTAAATTCTCTGCTAATTAGATAAATTCCTTGCTAATTAGATAAAATTTTTGCTAATTTTAATTAGCAAAGAATTTAGAAATAAAAAATTTTAATAGCTAATATGAGCCTAGCTAATTTTAGCAAGGAAAAATTTTCTACTTTGTTCTTTCTAAATTAGCAATGAATTTTAATTTTGATGATAATAGTTAATATTTTATTTAAATTAAAATAATTTATGTATGTACAAAAAAATGGCTATGCTTAGATTTAAATTGTTAACCTCCTACATACAAGACTTATCCAACTAACCCAATTGACCAATTTATTCTAGATGTGCGATATATTATATATATAAACATGCGTATTTAAAATTATATAAATCTTTCTCTATGTTATATATATATATATAATTACATATATATTTCATTATATAATTTAAATATATATAATTATATATATATATATATATTTAAATTATATAACAAATAAATATATATAATTATATATATATATATAATATTTATATATGTATTTCTGTATATAATTTATATATATCTGTATATAAATATTATATATATATATAATTTCATTAGATACTAATAATATATATATACATTTATTTCATTGAATATTAATAATTAATATTTAATTTATAAAAATATATAAAATTTAAATAATATATAAAACTATATAAAGAATTGAATATATTATTGATTTTTTTGTCAAACATAATTAATTTATTTTAATTTATAAATATATTTAAAGAACAATTCTATTTTATGTGAACGGAATAAAGAAATAAAAATATCTATTTTGTAAGAAAGAGATATCAATTTTTTCTGAAGAAAATATTCCACAAATATTTTGCAACAAAAAAAATCGTTTTATTTTACATCAAAAAAATTCCAACAAAAATATTCGTTACTATTTTAGTAACAAATATTTAGCAACAAAAAAATGTGTTGCTATGTTTGCAACTAAAAAAATTCTTTCCTAATTTTATAGCTAAAGTAAAAAAATTTATTTAACTAACTAAATTTGATGCTAATTAACAGAAATTATTTAGTCTTACTAATTTTTCTTGCTAAATGAGTTTTTTTTTTCTTGTAGTGACACAATAAGGAGAGCTAAACACCCAATTTAAGGTGTATGACTAAATACAGAAAGGAGGAGACCGCTAACTGCACATCATTTGCCCTATTTACACACCAAATATCAACACTTGCTTGCCATAAACCATTGTCCCAATCATAAACGTTTGTTTTGGGCACACCGCTGTACCGGACCACATTCTCGATGAAAAGACGGATCAGTTTACCGACATCATCATCTTGACGGCCACATTCTCGATGAAAAGACGGATCAGTTTACGGACATCATCATCTCGACGGCTAGGAATAAATCTGTCAACCTTCGTCAGCTTGTTAACGACCACCAATATAGCATCCTTCCCCTGTTCATCATGAGCTAGGCAAAAGGCCCATGAAATCCATGGATGTGCATGTGTAATAATTAAGAAGGAATATATATATATATATATAATTAACTAATTAAGATACGTACAAGTTAATGAATGATAATAAACATATATATATTTAATTAATCCCATTCATGTCGTGATCTGCCAAATATATTAAATAGCAAATTACGCAGGCTGGGAATATTATGTCATCATTAATCAGAAGATTAGGCTAATATTCGTGATTATCACAATATCTCATGGTTTGTTGGAATTATTTAATGGGAGCCAGTAGTAGTATCACTGCATTTTGAGTGTACATCAAGCTTTCAGGAATCTTTTTATTTATTTATTTATAATAATATATAAATTCTCACCATCAACCATCCAAATTATCTATTCATTAATCTCGAATTAATTATATATCTGATATTTTAAGTTTAAATCATGTCGATCATCTTTATTGTTATATACCCTATATTTAAACCCTAAAAACTCACACTGAATTTAAAAAAAAATATTAATTAAAATTAATTAAAATTGTTTTTTGTTCTTATGAATATTATGTTTTGTGACTATTCATTATGTTTACAATGAAATATGTAGCATTAATTAGATATTGTAGCAAAAATTAATTATATATATATATATCAATGTTGTCTCATGTCTACATCTTTGGATACTAACATTCCTTAAAAACGTTGAAATCGTCTTACAATCATATTATTTGTTGTATTTGATGGATGAATGTTACTGGTTTTATTCTAACAATTTAGTAATTTGATCTCTTAAGTATAATTATCACACATTCATATTAACATTCTCTGTTGTATCACACTCAACGCGCGTATTAACATATCGATGGTTTTTATATTTACTAACACGCTACAAAAAAATTAGTTTTTAGTGATGAAAATTTTGGTCATTAAATATTGCGGGTTGGTCACTAAAGATATTTAATGATCAAATTTTGTCCATCATAAAGTGGTCATGAACACGATGGTTATGAACCGTCGTTCGTGAACGCCTGATCTCGCCTAAGAATTTCATCCACTTTTATGTTCACAACTAGTAATCTATGACTGTGGCTTTTTTCTCCAAACTCACAGGAGCAAAAACGCTCAGCCAAACGGAGCCTAATACTTTCGGTATAATTAAAATTTTGTGGAAAAATATTGGACGGAAGAAATTAAAGAATTGACATTAATTTAATTTCAACTGAAGATCTGCTATTAAAAAAAAAGGAATAATATTTAATAGTGATGCAAGGGGTACTTCCTTTATATTATGAAGTTTATTTTAATCTTAGCTCTCTTTTTTAATTAGTTTTTTTTTTTTTTGCTTCAAAAGCAAATTACAAGAGTAGGCAAAATACACTTAAATTAAAAGCACCTTTTATATAATTAGAGAATAATTCTTCTTTCAATTTCAAATAAAGCATGCCTCGAATATCCTTAATATCACTAGAAGCTGATGCTATTAAATAATTAATGCTTCTACTATAGCACACGCTTATTTATATCGATTTTAAAAATTAGCCACATACCATCGTGATTATCATTTTTGTAATGCATAGAGTTTTCATAGTTTTAACAATTGTCAAAATGAGAGTAGAAAGGTCAAATAAATAGAAATCTCAACACGAGGACTCATATTTATGTGGTTCAATCCAAGATGTGCTACGCCCATGAGCATGCAACAACAATCCATTTTTCACCAGATTAGGAACATATGCGGTACAGTTATAAAAAGTGAGCGGTTTTTGAATTTCTGAATTCCCCAAATCCTAGAAGAAAATTAGTTTATATATATATAACCCTCCGTACATTTACAAAATATCCAAAATACGCATGATAGCTACCCAAAATCTTTATGTATCTATATATATATATATATATATATATATATATATATATATATATATATACGAGTGACAGGCACGGGTCTCCGGCCCTATGCAAGGCGACATTCGTCGTGGGGGCAACATTCATCGTGGGGGCGACATTCGTCGTGGAGGCGACATTCATCCTTAGGGCGACATTCGGCGTGGTTCTATAATGATTGTGCATAAAGAAAAAGAAATGGCCGCATTCAATGGATGTCTTAATTTGGCAACAATCAAGAAAGAGAAACAACTCCATAACAATAAAGCAGATTATATACACAGAAGTTCTATAAACAGAAAAAGTTCTATAATGTACGTGAACTATCTGCTCCGCTCGACCCTCTACCGGCCGATACTACGAAGCAGCCCTATAAGCAGTCATTACAAAGACTATTGTGCATTGCTTAGCCACTAATTGACTAATACCCACAAAACACACCTAGAAAACATGAAAATAATAGGAATTATGTATGAAATGTTATTGTCAAAATATTTAAAAAAACTATCTGCTCCGCTCGACCCTCTACCGGCCGATACTACGAAGCAGCCCTATAAGAAGTCATTACAGAGACTATTGTGCTTTGCTTAGCCACTAATTGACTAATACCCACAGAGCACCCCTAAGAAATATGAAAATGGAAGCAAAACCCTAAACTGTAATATATTACCTGGATTTAGTTGTTGTTGCCTTTAAATAGTTTTGAAGTTGTTGTGATGTGTTTGTACGTAGAGAATAATATATGGACCTGTAAGAATGAAAAATTACATGAGTTGTGATTAAAATTTGTGAGATAGACATAAAGAAATCATATCACAGATTAAATTATGTATATATATTGTCTTTTCTCTAGATCCACATCTACCATCGCTTGAACAAATTTTCTTTAAAATCATCAAATATCATAAACAAAGAGCTCCCTAAACCAATAAAGAGAGAAATCAGTGATCAAAGGCAATCTCAACCCCAAAATAGATGAAAACCACAATAATAAACCACAACAATATTTCTATGCCAACACTTTTTTTCATCTATTATATTAGAAACGTGACAAATACTCTTAATTTAGAATTTCGATGGCGTTGTGCAAAATGTCAAACTAAATTTTTATGATGCGAGATCGCCAAATGGGATTCAGTAGTAATCAAATGGGATTGAATTTGGGAGATCATAAAACTGAAGCAAACAATAAAATTCGATTAAAATGTAGAGTAGAGAGGATGAAGAAAACATTAAAATTCGATTAAACGGAAATTGGGAACAATTATAGAAAAATCAAATTCATCCACAGATTATGTACTCATCCAATGTTATGCTGAACACAGAAGCTTTTGTGATCCAAAACTATGCTGCACACAGAAGTTTTTGTGTTCCAAAATTATGCCATCCCCAAAGAAGGTCACAAAGGCTTTCTCCTACTGATTTTCTCCCCTACTTCTAAGGATTGTCTTCTGCGCATCCTTAGGAGTCCTCCCCAAGTAACCCTAACTTTCCCCTCTCCCCTTTCCCTCTCTTTCTCTGCCTGATCCCAACTCTATCCGATTACATCACTGCCTCCTCATTTTTTTTATCTAGCACACACAAACATCAAGCAATTGTTGAACTGTTGGAAATGAAATGGAAATCAAATTTGAACTGCTGGAAATCAGAGAAGGAGTAGGGGAGGTACCTGTGTAGGGGCTGGAGCCGAAAACCTCAACAGAACAGAGTGAGAACTGATGAAAATCGGAGAAGAAGGGAGAGGGAGAGATAGCTTGTTAGGTGTTGGAGCAGAGAACGTGAACAGAACCGCTTGAAATCTGAGGAGGCGTACCTGCTGTAGGAGGTAAGGGGGATGGAAGATGTTGTGAAACCTGGAATCGAATGAGCAACCTATGCGAGACAATCTGGAGCTCCCCAGTGGTCCGTCGCGCGATCTCCCGTCGCGAGATGGCCTGCAGTTGGCGTCGGCGACGACAGAGGCGACAACAGAGGCGACGATAGAGGTGATGATAGATGCGGTCGTCGTCGGCGAGGACAGAGGCGATGAGATCGGTTTTGCGGGTGTGGAGCGGTAGGGTGGAGGAGAGCGCAGGAGAGCACGGGCGGTAGGGTTTGCGAAGGAGCGAGCAAATGAGCAGCGCCATTCCCTGCCGATTCAAATGATGATATTCAGATGGTGTGGCGATTAGAATGAAGGGCCAGGATTTGTTTGTGTCTCATTTTTTTGTCATAGACGTCTTATTTACCTTGCCATGGACCTATAATGATATTTCTTTTTAATATAGTAGATATATATAGATATAGATGTAGATATTTTAAGGTAATTTAAATAAATGGATTAAAATGTATTTTATGGTATTTGATGAGTTTATTATTTATGTAATTGAGGTAATGAAGTGGGAAATGATTTAATTAGCCACACGCATAACAATGATTTTTCTTAAGATAAGTATCAAGACTGTTGGAGTACTCTTCAATATATTAAAGAACTCGGCCAATTTTATGAATTTAAGTGCATCACATTAATGACAATTTAATGTATCAAAATTTTATATCCAAATGAATGTTCTCTAATTAATTATATTGTATGGGCATTATATGAATGTTATTAATTAGTAAGTACAAAATTTGCTTAATTACAACATAACAAAATTATTTGCTAATTCACTACCAAAGTAAAATAAATTCTTGGCCAAATCAAACATAATTAGTTTTAGCTAAGTTATTTTTTCTTCTTATTGTGCAAGAAATTCAACCTCTCATTTTAATATTTAAATTTCTAATAAAAATGTAAAAAATTTAATTTTGTTTTTAATATATAATTATTCTCCTTCTATCTAGATCAACAGCCAGAATAATCTCCTAATATTCTTCTCCTTTTAGAAACTAGGTTTGCCCGTGGGTTTCATCCATCAATTAAACCTGCAACCTCTAAACCATATAAACATCACTCATTAACCACATGAACAAATGTATCAAAATGTAACACATAGCTTATATATATACCTATACATTTTGATTTGTATTTTAAATATAAAGGGAGCTAGAGAGACACGCACATATTTATTTATTTATGAAGGTGAATGTAGGTTTTACTAGTAGTCCATAAGACCCAATTAATTAGCGCGTGGGTATTAATTGAGTTTATTTGTACTCGTACGGGTGTATACATGTAATTCAGCTGCATGAACGATCGAAGTCTGCGATAGTTGAGTCAGATCGTCTCATAATTTTATCATGCGTGAATGGTTCTCGCCCTTGGCAAAATTAGCCGTTTTAATTGCTAGCCGATTAATTTTTAGGATGAATAATTATAACAAATTTAATGGTAGACGAATAGGGCGATTTAGTCCATGAAATATTCAACCCTAAATAATTGTCTCACTCCTGTTAAAGAGAAAAATAAGCTTGATTTTCATATATACATTCATTCAAATGAGATTCCGAACAAGGGGGGATGGAATTCATGCGCCATTATACATTATTCCTCTCTGCAAACTCGTCGGGGGCGACCAAACCTTGTTCTCCTCACCTGAAAACAACTGACGAGCAGTCCATCATCTCCGGGGCTTTATATATCCTCTAGTACCAACGGCGCCGCCCTGCAATCCCTTGATCAATCTTACCAAGGAAAATCGACAAAGACGGCTGCAGTTGCAGAGATTTCCCTCACCGATTTCTGCCCTAGCCGCTAGAAAACATGTCTCTTGGCCTATTATAATGTGACATATAGTTTGATGAATATGGCAGCATTAATTGCATGCCTAATTAATTAAAGTTACGCCTTGAGATCTGGATGAGATACCAATATTTTAATTGATATTTGCGGTCTACATAAAGCCAAAAACGGCATGCTTATAACATCACTCTAAATATAGATGAATCATATCTAAAGGGAGTTCCATCATGCCTAGCCATATGTAAGTTAATCATGAAATTAATCAATTAATTATGAAGTAATTAGTGATTATATATATATATAGGTGAAAAAATTAATTAAATAACTATGATTCGGATAATTAAGAATATCTGATCCCAATCATATTATATATAGCACCTTAATTTGGAAGAATATTGTCTCATCATTAGAAGATTAGCCAAATA
Source organism: Dactylorhiza incarnata (assembly GCA_033032865.1). NCBI lineage: Eukaryota > Viridiplantae > Streptophyta > Magnoliopsida > Asparagales > Orchidaceae > Dactylorhiza > Dactylorhiza incarnata. The sequence goes on from JAWHQI010000383.1 coordinate 1,075,725, forward strand.
TTCTTTGCCATCACAATTTGTCGTGGTTCAGTGGGTATATACTAGTGCTGAGTGTCAACTAATTTAGCTCTCCACTAGGATATATGTAAAATTAACTTAGATTTTCTTTTCACAAATTTGAATTTCTCAAAAAAAAAAAAAAAATATATATATATATGTTAAATAATACCACATGACTTGTTGTATGTTAAATAACTTGCACGTCAACATTTCGATGGAAAATATTTGGAGGAATTGAATAAATGAAAGAGGCTAATTGATCGGCTGAAACTGATCAAGATTTAATTATATTTAAAGAAAGATGTATAGAATATCATATCCTAAGATATGTTTTATTAATTATATGTTACAATCATGAATAAGAAATTGATCTCATTTTCAGTCCCATTATCAAAAATGACATTTTTGTCGCATTCTTAGCCACTACTTTTCGTATGAATCAAGCTAGGATGGAACTTATACCGGAAGGGAAAAAGCCGTATTTAAATTGTAATTCACGTGTCAATGTAATTATAAGAGCCGCAAACTCTCGTTCCACGAGTCCTTTTAATTTTAAAAAAATTTCTTTGTCGATGAATAATCACGTGTTAGTTTAATATTGCGCCAAAGTATTTAAAATAAGAAGAAAAAAAAGACTTCGTGCATGATCAAAAGTCTCCACAAAATTAGAAAATATTCTTGCTCTTAGATTTTTCGGCATCAAGAGATGTAAAGCCTGACCAAATTGGTTCATCATATCTAAAAGATAGAAGGCTTGCAGTCTACGTCCTTGCAGCCACCCGGGCTTAATTTTAGAAAAAAAAATGAGAACAATGTCAAATGCTAGACGGCCGGTTCAAATCCAAGAAAAAGACTGATCGGTTCATTGTTTTTGTACTAATAATTAGTCGCTCGCATCACTGTAATTAATATGCATAAGACATCCCATACTCTAATAATCAAAATTAAAACAGTTCATGAGTAGAACATTTTAATCATTCAAATTAGGTTGAAATCATCCATCACAAAAGGGGAACCGACTTTATAGTGCTGGACACAGGTTAACAGAGAGGCGCCAAAACAAAAAAGCTTGTCATGCCCAAAGACTTGCAACGCGTGGCACAAAAATTATACCGATCGAAGGGCAATGAATGTCACATGATGACATATATAGTGCTTTGGTATAATTTATGGCATTAAAAAGTAGTGGTAAAAGAAAGGCTTCCGGCCTTTATTACAAAGAAGAGATCCCATAAGAATATATAAAGTTTTCACAAAACAACACGAGAAACTCATTATCGGACTAAATATCTAATCAACCCTTGTGCTAGAGAACGCGCAAGCTCGATCAGAGCACCTACAAATAATTAATCCGAGTAAATATTTGTACGACCGCTTGGCAGCATGCCGCTCGGGTGCATCCGGAGAGATAACCTAATAAAACATGTAATAATTATATATGAAGAGCAGCCAGATTGCTTAATTTGTTGCAACATAGTCTTACATGCAGATTTTAATTTATTCAACATATATTTTCATAGTATGCATTTTTTTTAATTCAATAATAAATAGGTCACCTCTTCGTTATGTACTTTATTCAACGCATTTAATATAGATTCGCTCCATTAGTATTTTAATATAAAATGCATTGAATCAGATGCGTAATATAATATAATATAATATATGCAGATAATAATAAATAAAGAGAGAGAGAGAGAGAGAGAGAGAGAGAGAGAGGTGTAATCAGTAATTGTACAATGAGAGAGAGGAATGAGTCGGATGGTGTTGATAAGGAATATATTCAGTGAGTAATGAGTTGACTGTTGATACGTTCCTTCCAGAAGCTGGGGTTTTACTTTTCAATATAATAATAATAATAATCTAAAATATATAAATAAATAGAACGGCGGTGCGGGCCCCACCCCAATATTACTACATTAGAAACGGAAGATGATGATGCCGCCGCGGCCATCCTATTTCCCATTGCGTTGCTTTGAGATTCGGAAAATAATAATAATAATAATAATAACTTACGTTTGCTTCAAAGTTATTAGTAGGGATTAGTTGTTACTTTAGATGGACTAAATCGGGTTCCTTCCGGTTCCGGTCTTCCGGATATATATATATAATAAATAGGGCGGTATCCGCATGGCACGTGCTCCAAACGCCAATTAACTGCGGGCGACTCAGATCCGCACGCAACTCGCCCCCAATTCTTTCGCATTCTCCACGTGTCTCTCTCTCCCTCTCTATTCACTGCAGTCCGTATTCGGTATCCGCACCCCGTTTACTTATTGATTAGTACGGTAATACATTTTCCGTTCATGCCCTGTTCTTCAACAGTTAATACATTTTCCGTTTATCCGACGGTTTCATTAATCTTTTTTTTTGTATATGGTCACAATATGTCACACAATTTGAAAAATAAAAAACAATTTCAAGCACAACATTCTATATTTGTATATCTCAATATATCCCAGTCATACAATTAAGCTGTGTTTGGGGAATAATTAAGATTATGCACAACATTCTAATATATTTCTATCAGATAATTATAAGAAGAAGCCAGCACATACAGCTTCTTCAACCCTAAACGCATCTTATGACGCCGGAGAATACCCTCGCATAAAACATTAGAATTATTACGTCGAAAGTGGGATGATTACGGAGCCTAAAAGAGATTAAGACAGGTTATGCTATTAATTAGATTTCAGAATCTCCATCATTCTCATTCGTGCATCTTAATTACTTCATGCTTTAGGGTTTGAGAGTACTGCTATATATGTTTTTTTGATTCTCGCCGGCTTCGGCCTCTCTATCATATAGAATATGAATTCCTTAAGATCACAACTTTTTGCGTATATATAATTGGATGCTGAAGGCATCTTTCATCAAATGAAGTCGTCAATTTAAAAACAAAAATGATTTCCTTTCTTTATATCAATTATACATATTATATGCGGAATTCATGTCATCAAATATATTTTTTATTCCTATAAAAAAATAGGTCTATCAAGAGATAAAATATGGCTAGCTGCTGGCTGATTGCTGTTTAATTAAGAGAATATATAAAAATGAAATTTTGATTAAATCAGAGCATTTTAATATGTTATTACCCTGTTTTCTCTTCTTTTTTTTTCCTCATATATTGCGCTCAATATTATTTGTTTACAGAATAGATAGATAATGATCGATATTGCGATAATTAATTATAATAAAGCTGTAGAGCAAATCCGCATTAGAATAATGTCTCATCATTAATATGAAGATCGATTGGCATAATATTCTCTATTATCGATCACAATTTCTCAGGGTTCGGTGGAATTAATTATAAGTTATAAGTGCGGCGGCGTCACAGTGCTATCAGTGCATGCGGGCTGAATTATATTAATTATGCTCTTTACTGAGCTGAAGTTAATATCGACTCAATTTAGGTGATTTAATTAATCAGGTCGATTACGTTTCATATTGTATATACTGTTCAACTTATGTGTGTATATCGGGCGCCGTTTTACGTTTCTATGATGACTTAGTCGTAAAACATTATTGCGAGGGTTTCAATATAATATATAGGTTATGGCCCGCTGAAGAGAGCATAAGGAGCAAAAAGTTTGAGTCATATTCTTCATGAGGATCATGTAGATGTGGAATAATACATCTCCATAGATTTAGGTATGCTTCCGCTCAAGTTTTCTTCCCGATGTTTCAGTGGATTTTTAGTTGACTTTTACGCATGATTTTTTTTTCATAATTGCTCAGCCATGTCACTGGACCTGATGACATACTCAAGTGACTACAATTTGTAGTTCAACAGTGACAATGCCCTTATGAACGCCGTGGATTGTTGCTGCGGCAAGAAGTTGAAGATTAAGCTGAAGTGATCGAGCACAAGTTCGTAATACACAGACAAATAAAGAGCAAAATTGAGTGGGCATGAAGATTATTATTGACGGCAAGATATTCTACAGGGACATTTCCCTAAAGAGATTTGTGAAAAATGAGAAATTCATTCCGGATGGTGCTCTTTACGTGGAATCTCGAACATTCGCCGAGAACGACTTGGGCAAATGCGTATTATTGGCTCATGATCAGGTTTTCTTTTCGTCCGGCGCTCGGACGAAAAGAATGGTCCGGGAAGCCAATCGAAAAAGCAGAAACAGTGGGGCCAAGGTGCACAGATTTACTGTGCACCGCGGACCCCACAATACATGGCAGTTCTCGTGTGTGCCATTGGTCCCGGACGAAAATCTACGTCCGAGTGGCGGACGGTAATTTCTCTCCATGATCAGGGGCCATAATGAGGTTGATGACTAAAAATATTTTATAGTTTTGTATGTTAGGGTGAATCCGTGAAACCAAGACGGAGACGGATTCGCTCTAGTCGAAACATCGAGACGGAGAAAACATGAGCGGAAGCATACCTGAATCCATTTAGATGGATTATTGCGGTCACGGATCTTCCAAGTCTACAAGGTCCTGACGAAGAAGACGACTCTTCCTCTTCCTCCTTAGGCTCTCCCAGCGATGGGATGTTAGAACTGAATGAGAGTGAGTATGATACCTTGTGACCCGGAGACCATAACCTATTTATAACTAAACCCTAATGCGGTCATTTACATTTAAGTCCATCATATAAATGTAAACGACGCCCGGTATCCACACATTACTTAAAACGTCCATACAACATGAAACGTTATCGACCAAATTAATTAGATCACCTAAATTGGGTCGATGTTAATGACAACTCATTAACATGCATAATTAACATATATGACCCACATAATTATTATTTCTAACACTGTAAGAGTACAAATTACTTATACCTATTTCATTTATATTGCATTATAGCTATTCATCTTTTCAATTTTATCCTTCTTTATTATAAACTTTTGAACTTTTATAGTGAATTAATTTGTATGCATATTTTTAAAATTTTAAAAGTGTTTTATCATCCCACAGTTGTTGTTGAATTTTGTATTTGGCGAAATTTTACAGAGAAGAATTGAGAATAGACACACACACACGAGCAATAGTGCACGGGGTCCCCCAGTGCGGCGAACATTGGGCTGGCGACATCATTCGGCGGGAAGCAAGGCTTCGCTTTGGTTGCAGGGAGATCGCGAGTTTCACGATTATGATTTGGACAGAGAACTAAGTGGGGAGGCTTCGCTCGATGCTCTCTTTCTGCATTTTCATTCTAGCGATTGAATGTTCTTTAGATTTGATTTTTTTTCTTTATAAAGATCTAGCACTCGTCCATGGTGTATCAGGTTCTCCCCCCAAATCAGTACCAATATATATATGCATAGAGTGCATGATCTACAATACCAAAAATCAAGCATGTGGACAAATCACCAAATATTGAAAAACTCACTAAGTTTTGCACTATATCTTACTCGAATTTGAGAAATTTTAGCTCCTAACTCTCACAATATGAGCTATATATGTTTAGTCTAATAAACACAATTGCATACATCAACGAACTAACAGCTAAAGCATAATATACCATGCAACCTTTTGAATTAGAGGCATTATATGTTGGTATTGATTTGCTTGATGCTCCTTTGTGGGTAATTAAACGGGCTGCTGCGCCCGCATGCGAATGTGTTCTGAAAATCGATCTAAGGAAAATTCAAAGGTGATATATGCTCCCAAATTTTTTAAAAATTATTTGAATTAGGGGCATTTTGCTTAAAGATCCATGTGAACATGTTCTGGATGGCGCTGCCCTATAGCTTATTTATCACACCAATTGTCCATCTTTCGGTGGAATAATGTATATGACAGAAGACCAATCTTCTTTATAATTCAACACAGTAACTGCATGTTGAGATATATTTCTCAAAATTTGTGATGTGTTGATTGCAAAATTGAAACAACAGCTCAAGCTAGGAAGATGAGAATTTCAAAGCTGTCGCATACCGAAGGTTATAAGTTGTCTAAATCACATGCGAAATTATAAGTTTCATATCCAGCTTTGCCAGCTCCAGGATGATACTATTTTGGCTGCCCTCCTCTTGTCCGTACACGTCTATATAATATCTTGCTGACAACCTCGAGATTCTCCTGTGCAATGGCAGCTCCAAAGCATGCGGCACCAATTCCTTTGTGGATACATCCAGATCGCCGCCAGGTTCCGATGGAGTTCGAAGATGGTGCCAATTAAGAAACATGCTTCATATGAGCTTAGTAGGCCGCGTTAAAAGCCATGCTTCAAAATCTCTTGAAAAGTCATGCTTTAAAATCTCTTGAACCATGATTTATGCTTCGTAATAAAAATAGCATAGATCTAAGTGACTAAGTCGGTCTCCGAACAAAAATGATTTTGAACTATCTAAGACAATTTCATTCGAAAACACCATGAATTAAGCAGAACAAACGGACATGATAAATCTATTATACTGAAACTTAGCAGGAGAAAATCATTGAAAAACAGTTCTTAAAAAAGGTAGATGTAAAATGGAAAAAGTCAATATAAAAATGTATATACTTTCATTAATAGATAACCAACAAAAACTAAAATAATTGCAAAGCTGCAGAATGAATAACTGGATGGAAAAGAAGCGTTAGCAGGGGCAAGTCTTATGTAACCCGATATCGCCTATTTTATTTCAACAACAATTAAGAAAAAATTTGTGTGACCCAGATTAATCATAACTCTATGAATCAGATTTGCTTCACAATCGGATTTGTGGATTAGTATTACTCTGTGACTGCTTTGTTTGTAGGAATGATATAAACATTTCTGCTTTCAATTTGCTCTATATATATAACTAACACAACAAAGGAGGCAAAGACATATTCAACTATTATAAGCTTAATTGAAAAGAAGTTCTAAGCATCATGTTCATGTGCTGCAGCTTAATTGAAAATTTCGAGAAGGGAAATTATGTTTTTTTGAAGAAAATAGATGATTGAACTATGTCGATCAAAGTAATTGCACTCAGATTAAGCTATTTGGCGGACAACTGGTATCATTCCTTCATAATACTCAATTTGAAAAGCTCTATATATATATCAATGAAGGAAGAGCAAGAGAGAGATTTTATATTAAAAACAACAGATCCGTGTCATCATAATGCCAGGAGGCTCTCGGGCAAATTTCAAATTCTAAAGAAGCAACATAAAATTTAGAATGCTTCAGCTTATTAAATGATAGCTTTAGAAACCTTCGAGAAGAAAATAGTGTTATAACCAACTAAAAGCTATAAGACAAATATTTCAAAAGAAGCCATCATTTGACATAGCCACGAAAGAATCAGCAACCTCAAAACTTAAAACACTTTCATTTCAGACAAAACATTTAGATATATCCAACTTAAACACTTTTATTCCAGACATGTTTATAAAATAATTGGAAATGTATTTCCTATATTAATTCCAAGGGACGCGTTGAAAAAACTAAATGCATGTCTTTTCAAAGTCTACACAGGAGATTTCAGAAGAGAAAAACAAAACTAAATTAGGGCGAGGAGAGCAAAAAACTTACTTAGAATTATACTGAGAAGTTTGCATTTTAAGAATACCACAATGAAAGAGCAAATTTGATGTTGTAACAGGACTACAAAAAAACACCATAAAAATAACCAATAATTTCTCTTTTTTTAGCTGGCATACGGAACGACTGCATAATTCACAGGAATCCCGTACTTCATCATCGAAATCACATCTTTGGTAGTATATTTCTTCTTGGAGATACTACAATTGATGAAAGATTTGATCTCTATAGGTTCATATATCCTCCTTTGGTTTCTTTTCTTTCTTGCCCTTAAAATAATTAGAAGACATGGGTGTGAAATATTTTGAAGTCGGAAGAACACGTCAACCAACAGGAGAATAAGGACACCAAAGATGAACACAAGATTTCACAATACTAATTTTGATAGCTAGTTATAACTGAACACGGCTGAATACAAGTTGCATCCAACTTGAATCACAACAGCCAATAAAAGGTAAGAAGTTGGTCACGGACAAGGTCCGCTTCTCCTCCGGAGCACACAGCGCAGGTGATACTCGCTCCAATACTCGCTCCTCGCTACAGAAGCTCGCTCCTCGCTACCGCCGGCGGTATCGCTAGCGCCGGGCGTTAGCTCTGCTACTCGCAAGCTCGCTGCTCGCACTCCAAGCTTCTCGCACGCTCACCACGCGCCTCTTCCTCCAATACTCGCTAGCGCCGACGGTATCTCCACTACTCGCTACTCGCTCAAGGGAGCTGGCCGAACTTACTCCAAGTCCGATGCTCGCCTGCCGAACTTACTCCAAGTCCGATGCTCGCCTGCCGAACTTACTCCAAGTCCGATGCTCGCCTGCCGAACTTACTCCAAGTCCGATGCTCGCCTGGTGGCGCTCTGGTATCTCTAACTCGCTCAAAGTTGATGATACTCGCCAGATCCAGAATCGATCCGCTTTAAAGGGGGGTACCCCTCTATTTATAGGCAAAACAAGGGGGTGGCGAGTATGAGCTAGCGCTGGCGCTAGCTCACTTCAATTCTAACACTCCCCCTTGAAGTGAGCTCCGGGAACAACTCCAAGCAACGAGCGAAGCCTCCGGAAGGTTCTCTTCACTCCGCACATACTCCACAGCGATCAAGCCAGCCAGCACCTTCTCTCTGATGAAGTGATGCTCGATCTCTATGTGCTTGGTCCTTGCATGACAAACTGGATTGGTTACCAGTTTCAATGCACTCTCATTGTCCACGCGTAGCACAGTAGGTCCGCTGACCTCCTCGTCCATATCCTCCACTAGTCTCCTTAGCCAGACACACTCCTGAGCTGCTAAGGACGACGCCTTGTACTCGGTCTCCGTGGTAGAAAGGGAAATAGAGTCCTGCTTCTTGCTACACCACGAGATAGCAGCTGCTCCACACAAGAACACGTAACCTGATGTCGACTTGCGATCATTAGCGTCACCTCCGTAATCTGCATCTGTGTACCCGTGCAGCTTGAAGTCAGACTTCTCATCATAGGACAACCCCATCTCAAGGGTGCCCTTCACGTACTTCAGTATCCCTTTGGCTGCCTCCAGATGAGGCTTCCGCGGCTCCTGCATATACCGACTAACTCGGCCGACAGCAAAGGCGATGTCCGGCCTCGTGATAGTCAGGTAGATAAGACTCCCCATCAGTGCCCGAAAGATCTTCGGATCAGGAAGAATCCTCCCTTCTTCCTTCCGAAGCTTCAGCCCAGCCTCCAGAGGAACGGAGCTGCTCTTCTCCTCCTTCATGCCGAATCTTTCGACGATCCTCTCGGCATACGCCCTCTGAGAAACATACAGTCCGCCTCTTCTCTTCTCAACTTGGAGGCCAAGGAAATGGTGCAGTTCACCAAGATCCTTCATCTCGAATCGTATGGAAAGCTGCTGTCTCAGCGCCGCGACCTCCTCAGGGTTGTTCCCTGTCACGATCATGTCGTCGACGTATAGCAGTACCAGCACGTGAAGACCTCCACTTTTCTTCACGAACATGCTGGAGTCCGAGTCTGAGGCATCGTAGCCGCAGAACTGCAAGTACTCCACAATCTTCCCATACCAGGCTCTCGGCGCCTGTTTCAGCCCGTAGAGGGTCTTCTTCAGCTTGCAGACATGATGTGGCTGAGACTTGGACACGTATCCAGGCGGTTGCACCATGAATATGTCCTTGTCAATCTCTCCATACAGGAACGCATTCTTCACATCAAGCTGCCACAGCTTCCAACCTCGGCACGCCGCCAGAGCGATGATCGTCCTCACCGACGTCATCTTTGCGACTGGACTAAAGGTCTCCTCGTAGTCCTCTCCGTAGGTTTGAGAGAAGCCTCGAGCGACAAGCCTAGCCTTGTACCGCTCCACTTCTCCATCAGCTCTCTTCTTAACCTTGTACACTCATTTGCAGGTGACAGGTTTGATGCTCTCCACCATGGGAACCAGGTCCCATGTCTCATTTTTCTCAAGGGCCTCCATCTCCTCGATCATGGCCGCGTCCCACTCCTTGATGCCAGCTGCATCCTCAAAGCAGGCAGGTTCCCTCTCATCGAGTGGTCCTGCGAAGAAGCAGGAAACCAAACTCACGAAGTTCCCCTCCTTATAGCGAGCAGGCGGGACGATGGTCATCTTCGACCTCCTCAAGGCTTGGCCACTATCTACCACTCCGGTAGACTCCTCTGCTTGAGCTCCTCTCTGAGCTCCTCTCTGAACTCCTCCTGACGCGGTGCTCTCCCTGCTTCTTGAGTTCGTAGCTCCCCCTGAGCCAGATGCTCCTCCTGAGCCAGATGGCGATGGAGCACTTGGAGATAACTCCAACTCCACAGTAGGGTCCTCAGTGACCCACTCCTCTTCCCTGCTAGCTTCTTCACTCTCCGGCAGCTCCACTGAAGAGACTCCCTGGTGTGAGACCAGTTCGTCAAACACTACGTCGCGCGAGACGACGAACTTGTGGGTCTGCGGATCCATGCACTTCCACCCCTTCTTCCGCTCATCGTAGCCGATGAAGATACACTTCCTCGCTTTCGGCTCCAACTTTGTTCTCTGAGCGTCCGGGACGTGCACGAAGCAGGTAGAACCGAACACCTTTATGTGACTCACATTGGGCTTCTCCCCGAACATGAGCTGGTGTGGAGACACCATCCTGTTAGGACTCAGAGGTAGCCTGTTGATCACATGAGTAGCGCACGCCATTCCCTCCGCCCATAAGGCCTTGGGAATGCTCTTGGCATGTAGCCAACTCCTGGTAGTCTCCACCAGATGGCGGATCTTCCTCTCTGCCACCCCATTCTGCTGCGGGTGTGAGCGCAGGAGAGCTCCCGCCGAATGCCGAACCTCCTGCAGAAAGAAGCAAACTCATTGGAGGTAAACTCCCCTCCATTGTCGCTTCTCAGCTTCTTCACTCTGCGGTTCAGCCTCCCCTCCACAAGCTCCTTCCACTCGAGGAACTTGCAGAATACTTCTGATTTCTCTCTCAGAAAGTATACCCACGTATAGCGGGTGTAGTCATCCACCAAAACCAGCGCATACTTATTGCCTCCATAAGTAAGGGTGGCGCACGGCCCCATAACATCAGCATGTACGCACTCAAGAGGTGCCTTACACCTGGTCTCCGACTTGTCAAATGGAAGTCGATGTGACTTTCCATATTGGCATCCGTCGCACACATGGCCGTCTCCGTAGGAAGAGAGATGAGGCAGGCCACTCACTAGGCCCTTTGCCGCCATCATCTTCAGCTTGTCCATCCCCACATGACCCAGCCTCTCATGCCAGATCACATCGCTGTCGTTTGTCTTCAGCTTGTCCACCTAGGCATTTGCAGACAAAACATACAAATCCTTCACCCTTCTCCCGGTGAGCGTGACGTCAGCATCGACAGACGAAAGGTTCTTCAAGAACTTCACCTCCTTTGGTCTAAACAGCACGTGGTATCCAGCATCCACGGCGTTCGCCACTGAGAAGAGGTTCTTCTTCATGCCAGGCACGTGATACACACTCTTCAGTGTCACTGGCTTCTCTCTACTTCCAAGGGACACCTTCCCTTCTCGCTCCACAGGATGTACCGTATCATCCGCAGTGATGATAACATCCGTCCCTTCATACGCTTCCAAGGAGTCGAACTTGGACATATCTCCTATGAGATGATGCCCGCAACCGGAATCCACTATCCAGTCGTTTTCGAGGTTGATGGAGGCTAAGACATCGACTGACGTTGTCGTCATCTCTGCCAGGAAATAATTGTCCCCCCTCTCACCGCCCTGGTGACCTCCACCTCTTCCTCCACCTCTCTGGTGATCTCCCTCCTTGTTAGCAGCATGACCGGCCTTCAGATTAGACCGGCAGTCCTTTGCCATATGCCCATACTTTTTACAGGCAAAGCAAAGGGTTCTCCCCTTCTCATCGCGCGCAGGGAGGAACTTCCGCCCATCTCCCTGAGAGGACGTTGAAGGTCCATCTCCGGAGTTCTTCTTTCTCTTGTCCCAGGATCTCCTCTTTCCAGAGAACAAGGCCTCGCCATCTCCTCCTGAGATGGATACTCCCGCCATCTGCTTCGCCAAGCTCTCCTGTGACGATAGCAGGTTCTCTAGCTCCAGAAGGGAGGGCTGAGTAGCACATCCTTGCACGGAAGTAACGAAGGGGACATACTCCCTCCTCAAGACTCGGAGTATGTGCCGCTTCAACTTTGCCTCTGAGATTGGCTCTTCAGGACCCAAGGCCGAGATCTTCCCACATAGGTTCTTCACCTTCAGGAAGAAGGTGGATATCGCCATCTCGCCTTGAGTCGACTTCGCCAACTCATTCTCCAGGAATTGTAGCCGCGCCACATTCTTCTTGTTGAATAACCCATCGAGGGCTATCCAGATCGCAGACGCTGACTTGCAACCTATGATGTGGTCGAACAAGTCAGGTGATATGGATCTCTTCAAGGTGAACTCCGCCTTGGCGTTGGTCTTCCTCCAAGCTCTCACAGCTGGACCATTATCACCGACAGCTACTACTTCCTCTTGCTCCCCACCACCAACAACCTCCCAGAGATCCTCTCCAAGAAGGTAGCTCTCCATACAAGACATCCACTTCTTGTAGTTGGTTTGAGTAAGCAGCTCAATGCCAAGTCCCCTTGCATACCCTCCTCCGCCGTCCATCTTGGTTGCTTCGTCCTTGTTCCCACTATCCCTCTGATACCATGTGAAATATTTTGAAGTCGGAAGAACACGTCAACCAACAGGAGAATAAGGACACCAAAGATGAACACAAGCTTTCACAATACTAATTTTGGTAGCTAGTTACAACTGAACACGGCTGAATACAAGTTGCATCCAACTTGAATCACAACAGCCAATAAAAGGTAAGAACTTGGTCACGGACAAGGTCCGCTTCTCCTCCGGAGCACACCGCGCAGGTGATACTCGCTCCAATACTCGCTCCTCGCTACAGAAGCTCGCTCCTCGCTACCGCCGGCGGTATCGCTAGCGCCGGGCGTTAGCTCTGCTACTCGCAAGCTCGCTGCTCGCACTCCAAGCTTCTCGCACGCTCACCACGCGCCTCTTCCTCCAATACTCGCTAGCGCGAGCGCTATCACTAGCGCCGGGCGCTATCTCCCGAGTAGGTACTCGCACTCCCAGCTACTCGCAAGCTCGTTGCTCGCCTCTTCGCCTCTTGTCGCTACCGCGCGCGCTAGCACTAGCGCCGGTGGTATCTCCACTGCTCGCTACTCGCTCAAGGGAGCTGGCCGAACTTACTCCAAGTCCGATGCTCGCCTGCCGAACTTACTCCAAGTCCGATGCTCGCCTGCCGAACTTACTCCAAGTCCGATGCTCGCCTGGTGGCGCCTGGTATCTCTAACTCGCTCAAAGTTGATGATACTCGCCAGATCCAGAATCGATCCGCTTTAGAGGGGGTACCCCTCTATTTATAGGCAAAACAAGGGGGGTGGCGAGTATGAGCTAGCGCTGGCGCTAGCTCACTTCAATTCTAACAATGGGTTTTCTATTCCAACTGGGCGGCCATGACCATGCTTCCCGCCTTGGTTAAGCACACCTCTTTCTTCGTCTTTCTTAATTTCATGATAGAAAAACTAATTTGGCATAATGTAAATAGTGTTTTATTGGTGTAGGAACCCTCTAGATTACTTGGGGAGGCAGAAACCAAGATTTACCATCCAGTTGTTCTTTTGATACTTCGAGGAACATCAACACATATGAATCAAACAAAGCTGGCAGAGGATACCTGAATAGAGAAGTAGGAACTCAATAAACAACATGGAAGGCACTGCTGGTAGAGGAAGACGAAGATGGCGAGCGTTGGAGACTTCGGCGAAGTGAGGACGAACTTGGACACGAATATGACGCGCGTTGGAGATTTTGGCGAAATGTGGTTGTGCATGGACTCCCTCTCTGAATCGAGAAGCTTGGCCGTCAATCGAGATATTCTCGGTCAAGCGCAGAAGGAGAAATCGGAGAAGCTTAGGCCAAGCCATGTTCAGGTTCATATTAGTTTATTTATAAAATTCAATGAAGTAAGCAAGATGATGAACAACATGCACTAGTTTTCTAGAATTAAAAAGTGATACTTCCGAAATAGGAGGCATACAAAAAGTGAAGTGTAAGGATGTAAATATGTATAAGTACAGAATTGATCTTTGTTGAATGAAATTTCCAACAGCTGTAGAGAGTGTAGCATTAAGAACGTGGCCATCAGCCTCATAACCATTCTTGAACAACCTCGCTCCTAATAGCTTCCTGAAAATTTGCACGAAATTCGGCAATTGGCATGCGATGTTCTAACATGTGAGGCATGCAGCATGTAATGCATTTCTTCTTATTGCAGTGGTAACTATAGAGTTCTTTCACTTCTCATCACCATTTGAGCTGCAGCTCAAATGGTGATGAGAAGTGAAAGAACTCTATAGTTAAGCGTGCTCCGACGAGATCAATTCTGGGATGGGTGACCTCCTGGGAAGTCCACGTAGAGGCGCTTAACTGGAGCACTTCTCGTCAAAGGGAGGCTGCGGTCTCCAACAACCCGCCGTGGCTGAATAAGCGCGGAGGGGTTGGGGTGACATGGGCTGCGGCCCATGTGGGGGCCTGGGACGAAAGACAGCGCTGGTGCGCCAGGCTGTGGTCAAGGTCCTCACAATATGTTTGGGCAAATGTCATTCCAGAGCGATTGTTGTCTGATTCACTTCTATAGATAATATATTTATTGTATATTGGTTTATATGAGAAATTACCTATGCAGTATTTTGTTCAAACATTCCAAATTTCAGAAATTATGCCCAAACATGGGTCTATTTTTTTTTGCTAGGTCTGTTTGTGGATTGTGAAAAATTGAAAGGTCTGGGATTACATCAACTCTTCAAGCTTCAGCAACTTCAGCCTTCAAGTATCTTTCATTTTTTTGCTAGGTCTGTTTTCTTTCATTTTTTGGCACTTGAGATATTACTTTTAATAATTTTGAATTAAAAAGTCATCAAAAATTTATATCCTTTACTTGGTGCCCGGGTCGGATGAAAATCATGTGTCCGCCACTGGACCCGAGGCACACGATGCGTGTGCCGTTCTGACGGTTCCATGGTGGTTGATACACGTCTGTTGATAAAAAGTTGCACTGAATGAGGCACAAGCCCAAAGTACACGTGCGTGTGCAAAGGGCGTGTCAATCTGTACAGAGTGCTATATAAACTTCTGTCGTTTAATCTTTTGTGCGACAATTTGACGGTAATTTGGGCGTAGTTCTGAAGCAGTTGTTTTAGGATTTGGGCATTCTATTTTTTGAATTTTGTGTTTGTATTCTGTATTTGGTATTCTGAATTCTAAAATCTGCACACTCTATAGCCAGCTCTATTCGTGATAGTGAACATTTGTCTGCTGTTGCCCATGGCCGTAGCTCATCTTGGGGTGAATCATGTAAATATGTGTCGTCTGTGATTATTTATTTTTGTTTCGTTCTTCATTCTTCTAATATTTCCGCAACAAAGAAGAGGAAGAGTAAATTAAGAAGAAGAAGAAGTGATGAAATTATAACTAATAATAATTAGGAATATTAATATAAGTGCTGAAATTATCACGTGAATTGACATTTGCAGATCGAGAATATTAATATAAGAGCCTTGCATAGTAGAAAATAATCAACGTGCACATCATTCCTTATCAAAAATGCATGAAGCTAAATCTTTCAGGCACAAAGCTTTTGCTAATATTTTGAAAAAAAAGTCCATAATAAAGCCTATGTTGGGCTTCTAAAATAACACCACAACTTCCATAATAAAGCCTATGTTAAGATCAAATATCCCGAACAAAAAGCCCCAGATTACTGTTTTGAGATTACTGTTTTCAAAACAGGGCCCAAATCAGGGCTACCCGCGCTGTCCTGGCGGCAGCTGTGGGCTGCCCGTGGGGCAGCCCGTGCTGCCCCAGCGTCGAAGTGGCTCTGGCATGCAGGCGCTAGTGCGTGTGCACGGCCCAAAGGCTGCCGCCGGGCGCTGCGCGGCCTACCCCGGCCGGGGGTCGCCAGGCGGAGAGCCCTGCCACCGGAATCTTGCCGGATTCGGTTGAATCCGGCCAGATGCCGCCCTGGGAAGCGGGATAATGTCGCCTCCAGCGACTGGAACTGAAGTCTGCGCGCCGGTACGTGGCCAGGTCGACCGCTACCGGCTGCCGGAGCCTAGTCTGCACGACCCCTTCCACCAGTTGCTCTCAATTGCCTAGGTGTCACGGCAGCCGTCGCGGTTGACATGATCGGTTGAATACATACAAAAATCTGGGGGGAAAATCACCGAAATTCCTCCAAAAAAAATATCCGAGAAACCGCTTGGAAATCCCAGGGAATCAACATAGAATGACAATAATACAATTTGCTGAAA
The DNA here is from genome assembly GCA_033032865.1 of Dactylorhiza incarnata. Lineage (NCBI taxonomy): Eukaryota > Viridiplantae > Streptophyta > Magnoliopsida > Asparagales > Orchidaceae > Dactylorhiza > Dactylorhiza incarnata. The sequence continues at coordinate 1,092,023 of JAWHQI010000383.1, forward strand.
TGAATTCGTGAAACCATGATGGAAACATATTCGTTTTAATTGAATCATCGAGATGAGATGAGATTTAGAGAGGAAACATACTTGAATTCGTGAAGCCATAATTCAGTCACGGATCTTTCAATTCTGCAAGGTTCTAATGAATAAGACTTCTCATCATCTTCCTCTTTTGCCTCACTCCAACTATGAGATGCTAGGACTTATAATGAGGGTGACCCATGAACCATAACTTATTTATATCAAAACCATTATGCAACAATTTTACGATTAAACTAGTTATCATATAAACGTAAAATATGAAACATAATCATAATTGCCTATACAATATGAAACGTAATATGAATTAATTAAATCACCAAAATAGAGTTGATATTAATGACAGCCATATAACTCTCAAGATTAGCATATTTGGACATACAATTATTATCTGTAACATATGTTTGACAGTGGGCACACAAACCCTTTCAGTTATTAACTTATATAATATGACACGCCTAATTTCGGTGGAGGTCTGTTATTCGATACAATAATTTGAAAGCATGTACAAAAATCTAATATCTAAATTCGAGCCTCTTTTATAATTATTTTATTTTTGTCTTTTAAATCTAATATTTAAATTTGATATTTAGATAAAACTAAAGCATTGCTGCGGATCGTTCAGCTCTCTTCAGGACCGGTCGAGCTGAACCGCCTTAGCTCGAGAATGAGGCGAACGCGCAAACAGTCAAAAGAGAGAACTAACAGTAGACAGTGAGATTTTTACGTGAAAAACCCAGAAAAGAAAAAAACCACGGGGTCTAGCCCAGTTCCTAATGATCCACTAGTTTTGTGAGTTACAAAGAGTTGTTTTTCGAGGGTGACAAACCACTGCTCGTTGCAGAGATTTTCTTAAGTCCTCCAAATCCTCGGGAGCCGAGAGTGGTGAAGCGTGCTCGGAGACAGCCTTGAGCGCGGAACTCGGCAGAGCAGGCCTGAGCAAAGTGCTGCGGAGCAACTTGGAGCGGAGCACGTGGAGCAGAGCGCTGCAGAGCAGCCTCGAGCAGAGCGCTGCAGAGCGGCCTAGAGCAGAGCGCCTCGGAGAAGCCTAGAGCAGAACCCAGTAGAGCAGCCTGGAGCAGAGCGCTGCGGAGCGGCCTGGAGCATAGCGCTGTGGAGCGGCCTGGAGCAGAGCGCTTCGGAGCAGCCTGGAGTAGTGCACGGCGGAGCGTCCTGGAGGAGAACGCCGCGGAGCAGCCTGGAGCAGAACCTAGTGAAGCAACCTGGAGCAGAGCGCTGCGGAGCAGCCTGGAGCAGAGCGCTGTGGAGCAGCCTGGAGCAGAACCTAGTGGAGCAGCCTGGAACCGAGCGTTGCAGAGCATCCTGGAGCAGAGCGCTGCGGAGCAACCTGGAGCAAACCCATGCGGAGCGTCCTGGAGCAGAACCCCGCGGAGCATCCTGGAGCAGAGCGTTGCAGAGCAGCCTGAGGCAGAACCCTGTGGAATCGCCTAAAGCAGAGCCATCCGGATCAGAGGTGTCGAGGAGGTCCGCACCGGAGAGCTTGGGGGCTAACCGAGATCTTCGAAGAGTCCTTGAAGGTGAGCCGAAACACTGAGGAAGATCTTTAAGGGGGAGCTTGAAGATCGATGAAGATCTTCGAAGTGTCCTCGCAAGAAAACTCAAGAGCTCCTCCTTGTCTAAATGCCAAGTTCCCTCAAATGGAGGCATGACCCCCATTTTATAGTTTTTGAGGAGGGCGTTCTCGTAAATGCGTCATGCTGATTCCTGGACGAGCGAATGAGAATGCTTGATTCGGAGCACACAGATTGCCAATTTCGAGGTTATGACGAGATTACACCAGGTACCTTGGACAACCTGAGCAGCCTCCCTGGTGGTGGTGGTGGCTGACGATCGCCGCCAGTGATGGACGATGGTGGCGCGCCCTGCGGAGCAGGGATGAGCGGGAGCCGCGGAAGAGGCGTGAGCGGTAGCGCTCCCCGCGAAAGATGTAATATCCCCCAAACAATCAGACCACTAGGGCGGTTTTGTCATGACTAGGTCATGACAAAACCCTAGGATGCGCAAAGAGATCAAAAGACATTAGGCAAATGGAAGAAGGCCACATTGGTCTGCGGATAGTAATTTCCAGTTACCAAGTCTAGTGTTGGACTTTAGGGCGTCACCATGACCCCTGACCCCACCATAACATGTCTAACCTAATAAGGGGTCTCTCCGTAACACCCCAATTACCAAATCGTGGAAAGAAGGGGCATATTGAATGTCGAGCTAGCGGCTAGCGCTGACGGTGGTGTAGGGTTAGCCGAACCGCTGAGACGAACCCGGAACCGCTGAGACGAGCCCTGAACCGCTGAGAAGAACCCGATGTCGTGGAGACGCTAACGCTAGCGCCAGACGGTAGCGCAACCGACGGGAGGAGGACGAGACTCATTTTGGTGGTAAAATTGATGGCCAAGGGAGGCCAAAAGTCCTCCCAATTGATGAGGATTCATTTCCCCTATCAATTAGGAGAAGATTAAGAGGTTTTCCAAATCTTAAGGAGGATGAATTGGGTGACCTTTGGGGATGGCCAAAATTTTCACCATGAATGGTGTTAATGGAGGAATCCCAAGCTTCATCTTCCCCCTCCCTAAATTGGCTCTATAAAAGGCCTCAAGGGATGAAGGGAAGGAGTTTTTCCCACTTTCCAGAAGAAATCTATCACCTAAGCACCTATCGGCATGCACCCAAGAGCTCTCGACCAACCATGGCAGACCGGCGATCGGCACGGCTACAAGCCACCACTCAGGTCCTCTCCTCTCATCTATTTTTCAGTGGGTAGATCTTATCATTTTGGCCGCTAGATTTGGGTTCAATTGGTCTTAGATCGGCATGGTCGAAAGCTTGTGTTCAAGCTTTACTTTCTTGTTTAGATCTCCGATTCTGGCCGCCTCCGGCCGGCCAACCACCGTACATCGCCGACCGCCACCTCAACGGAGGTGGTGGAGGCATTGGCCGACCGGGAGAAGGTCTAGGTGGCCGGGAAATCACCTCCCAAGTTGGTACAGGATGGGCCAATCGTGGTCGTTGGCTGATTGGAGAAGATGAACTAATGCCCTCCATTTAATCAGATTAATCAATTTTATGATTATTTAACGTCATAATTTCTCCTAGAAATGCACGTTTTTGAAACAAAAAATTGAACCCCTTAGAGGCCGTTTTAGGAAAAATAGCCAGAAACAAAAGTTGTAGATCTTTGTGTCTAGTTTAATTTAAAATTAATTTGAGACGATTTGACCAACTGGTTTGACTGCAGCACTCAAAATGGTGCAACTTGTATATAGGGTTGATCAGAGATTGATTTGAGTTCTCCCACTAATCCAGACGTCCAAATGTCTTGAAATTTGGAGCCTAGTCTAGATTTACCCTTACCCTCAACATATTCAAAAATGGGAATTTTTGGAGGATCTTTTCCTATAGTTTTTGTAAATATTTAATAATTTATGTACGAATTAATTTTAGGGTCTAGAGACCTCCAAACCCTACCAAAGTTTGGTGGGTGGTCCTTAGGGTCATGACATGACTCTGATAAAAATTTCATCCCATTTGAGATTGATTTGGTTGGGTAATTAAGTAACCTAAAATTGGTCAAACTAGGGGAATATTAGGACAAAAGTGCACTTGTTGGATTTGAGGGGTCAACCCTCATCCAAATATTGTGAAAACTTGGCCATTGATTTAGAATCATATACAACACCCGCACAAGTGATTTTGGGGTGGATGTGCCTTAGAACCCTAGTTCAAACCGTAGGGTTGAATATTGAACCTACTGAAGGACATATGGTCATATGTCATCGGATTGATGTGAAACTTGGTAGAGAGGTTCATAGGATGGTATTATGCCTTAGATAATTTATCTGGAATTTTTGGGAACATTTATTCCCTTTGAATTAATTAAGAATCAATTAGGATGTTTCCTTATAAGAAAAGTTTACATGTTTACATAACCGTGTATGTTCATTAAATTTTGGCAGTAAGCTTGTATTGGTGATATTGTTCTCTAAAAGATTAATTGTGAATTTTAGATTGATCTATATAGTACTTCATTTACAAATTCATTGTTTGCCCTATTTATAAAGAGAATTAAGAGTTTAATATTCACTGGAAAATCATGAAACTTGGTTAGAGGACTTTTTATGCCAAAAATATGATCAGTTAATTTTAGCATAATTCTTGGAGGAGTTTTTATATATTTCTCTTCACAAAGTGTCATAGGATTTGTTTATTTAAATAAAGGATTTGTATGGTCAAAAGAATTTGGAAAATTATGGAACTCGAGAGGTGAATTTTTCTAATCATCTTAGACATCTGTTAATTTTGCTGTAATTTTTGAATGAGTATATATGGCACTTTCTTTGTTAACCATTGGTTTTATAAATTAGTCAATAATTTAATTGGAGGTCAAAATATATCTGGAAAATTGTGAAATTCATATGTGGCTGTTATTTTGATGATATATAGCTGTACACATTTTATTAAGGTCATAGCTTATCAGAAAACCATACTTGGTGTTCAAAGTCATAGGTTCCCCGATTTTGAAGAAATTATAATAAATGTCAAATAAATTAGGAAAATTATGAATTTTTGGAGGTAGTCTTAAAATGTCATAACACACTCCCAATAATAATCTTGGGTCGTTTGGATGAGCATTTGGAGTCTTTTCCTTTTATCCATCATATAGTTCAAGTGGTCTGCATATAGTGGAAAAGCTAAATAAGGGTGAACATGTAGGTCTTACATGGGAAGTTTAAGAAATTGGTGTAACCAGAATGATTGGATTTGGAAGGTGTCACCAAAGGGTAGTATGAGTAAGATGTCTGGTTGGCTAGGAGGCAGGAGTGTGCTTGGGATTGACGAAAGATTGTCATGCCCTAGGGGGTGAAGCAAAGCATACTTAGTGTTATTAAGTGTAACGTAAATAGTGATCGGGAAAGGGTAGACACCAATAAGAATAAGTGCCTTGGAAAGGGAGCTTTGGGGTGTCATCCCATCATAGATCCTAGTACCGCTGTGAGCCCCTCACAGGGTAGTCCTCGGGAAGTCCATGGTTAACCCAAAGTTGTAGGAATAATTTGTTATGCAAGATTAACTCAAAAATACTCTCACTCATATCCCATTGCTATGGGTGGTTACTTGGTTTGGTCATACGAGCAGTAGGCTCAGTGGTTGTAGGTTTGGACAGGTTAGTCCGGTGAGCCGGTGGCTCGGAGGATTATTGTGACGGGCAGGCTAGCCCGGGGAGCCTAAGGCTCGGAGGTGTAAAGCAATTCATAATTACATGTGCATAAAGGTGGTGGGTTTATAGTATTGGATGGTCGTTCGCACCGAAGCCGATACTTTGACTCGGCAAGTGTCGTTATCACTTGGCCAAGAAAAAGTCTGGTGGTCCAGCCAGTAAGAGTACGCAGGCATTCCGCGGTTGTCTTCTTCGCGTTGAGGCGTATGATAGGTCTAGGTTAGGTAGTGCAAATAACAACCTAGAGGTGGGCGAGGCCCAACCCACCACTTCCGTTTGCCACTACGGGGGTATCCTGGGAGTTTTGCTAGCTTCAAAAAAGGGGAACTAAAGGTCTGTGCGCATAGAGTCGGGTGCGTGTGTTGCACTTGTGTGATCATGACATTAATTAGCATAACTCTGCATGACATAGCATAAACATTGCATTTCAACCCTACCTCTATCGTATAAATTGGTATGAGACTTTTTATACGATAGGTCTTGCTAAACGACCCCTTGGTCTATAGTTCTGTATGAGCATTCCTATAAATCAAAGGTAACTTTTCTTACTTACTTTACTTTACTCAATTATTATTACTCTTTACATGTTCTTCACCCTTTTTACGTACAGTTCTTTACATATACAAACACCTGTGTAGTAGTAATCATTCATGTAGTTAAGACATGTAACCTGCCTTGTTTTATACCCCTTGTTGTCCTCCGCTTCATCCTTCCTGCACGGTGCCTAGGAGCCATTGGGGGATGGGTGAGGGGGGGAGGGGGGCCGCCAGGTTCTACTCTGGTATGAGGGGGGAAAGGGGGGGAGGGGGAGGGAAGATAAAGAAAAAGAGGGGGAGGAAAAAAAAGAGGGGGAGGAGAAGGAAAGGGGGAGAGAGGAAGAGAAAAGAGGGAAATGAAGAAAAAAATGGAGGGAGGGAGAGAGGAATGCTCATTGCAGTGACTTTTTATCACCGCGACAACAATTTGGATTTCCGTGGAGAGTCATTTGGATCTCCGCGGAGATCCAAATGGCTCTCCGCGGAAATCCAAATGGTTTTCCATGGAGAACCTTTTGGATCTCCGCGGAGAACCATTTGCTCTCCGCAGAGAACCTTCTGGACCTCCGCGGAGAACCTTCTGGATCTCCGCGGAGAACCTTCTGGATCTCCGCGGAGAACCTTCTGGATCTCCGCGGAGAACATTTTGGATTTGCGCAGAGTTCATTTAAACCTATAATTATGCACCATTCAAATTATTTGAAAACGTTATTCATCCATAGAACAATTGCTATTATAAACAAATAATTGCTATTATAGACAAACAAAATTTGAAAAAGAAGAACCAACAAAAATATAAACATAGTAAAAATATAAAATATTATAAGTTACATTGATATACCTTGTCCGCGAAGTACAACAATAACATTACGCTCAATAATCATTGAGGCTCTGTTCATTTGGATTGAATTATACTCTTTGAAATTTAATTGGAGGGCCATTTCCATATAAAACTAATTTTGTTGCGGTGAAGAAGAGTATGAGAGCACCAACCGATGAAATGCACATGAGATGTAATGTACGACTTCTGGTTAACATTATAAACCGAGAAAAAATATTGAGTTAGTCATGAAGTCTTCTCATAGTTGTTACTAGTGAAAAACATTACATTTATCACTATAAAAAGTCATCTAAGAAATTGTAGTTTTTTATAATCTGATTTCACATCTCAATGTTTTTTTATCTTGAATCTTTAAAAAAAAGTCCCAAAAGGAACTCTTTTTCTAAAATTCTTCATTTTTTTTTTATTTTTGAGCACTTTTCACCCGTACAAATACATTCGCTCAACTACGCTCACCCACGAATGGATATAAAATTCGGATAGTATTCGAGCGTACTTAGGCGCTCGCTGATAGCCGAGTGCATGTGTAATGCATATTCTAGTGAAAATTACCTTGAAAAATACTCCAAATTGAGAAAAAAATATTATGCTGAATAAATATTTGCATTGCATATTTTTTCAATTTCCAAATTTTCTAGTAGCAAAAATTGAAAAATATATGTTTTAAGTAAAAAAAATCAATCTTATCTTAACAACTGACACATTTTTCTACTAAAAGTCAAAAATAATAATGCATTTTAAAGATAGAGTTATTTGTGCCCATGACCACAAAAGATCTTTCCTCCGTCTCCACGTGTCAGTATTTTCACCTTTAACTCGACCGCCATATTATCTTGATGACATTCTGAAATATGTAATGATCGTCAATGCCTAACAAAATAATATTTTTGTTCATAATTAAGAAAAACAAAATTTGTTCTGGCTCCCGTCCGTTGCTTCCCCATCATTTCCATGTCTGATATCCATTAAGAAAACCCCCACTGAAGATCAAAAAATATATAATTACAGCATAGCATTTACAGAAAACAAACAAAAACATTATGCTCATGCAGGAAAAAGCAATATTAAACATCTATATTGAAGCTAGGCCAACTTGATGATACCCATACATTTCATACTTTCTAGGTGGTGATAAACCTAGCATTCTCTAGTCCCTGTATCTATCTCAAAGAGAGCAAATCCGATATCATAATAGGTTAACATACATGTACCAAAAAACTGATTTTATATAACCAGAAGCTCATTCTTCGTAGGAAACACATTTAACTTCTAAAATGATGTTTATCTTATAGCAAGAACATTCTAAAATGATGTTTATCTTATAGCAAGAACATACATCATTCCAGAACACACATCTTACATTTCTTCAAACGTTTAACAAAGGATCACTAATTTCTACATTCAAAAGATTTCAATGTAGTGGATCAGAAAATTAAGAATAAAAAGGCAGTAATTTTTTTGCAAACTAATGGTTCTATAGTTCACTCTTTTGTTTCTTATTCATTGGTTAAATAATGGAATGGACATTCACCATCCTAATTGTTAAACATTTCAGATCCTTAAAGTTACAGCTTACAAGCTTAAATGCTTAGCATGGTATCATAAGCTAGACAGGATGGCTGGTTTCGTTTAATATGGTGTCACGCAATTATCATAAAAACTGTGAGCAGAGCTTTGCTGGTGCGGCGGGGAGCATAGTCGAGCCGCTGCAAGTGTGTGCCAGAGAGGGAGCCGCCAGGAGAGACGCCGCCAGTTGGGGCGCCGGGGTCGACGGGAACGATGGGAGAAGGGGTTTTAGCAGAGCTTTGCTGGTGCGACGGGTCGACGGGAGAGATGGTCAGAAGATTGTTCTGCTCTTGCTGAGAACTCCACAAGACAGTGTTGATGCCGTCGGAGGGGGGCCTCACTCCCATCACTGGCTTGTCGATGTCGTTGATGCTGGAATCCCGCCTGGAGATGGTCAGAAGACTGTTCTCGAGAAGCCAGTGCCGTCGCTGATCCAATGCCCTAGCTTTGATCTCGCCTGGGGCTGGAATCCCGCCAGAATGGATGGCGGAAGCGACGATGGAAGCGTGCTGGAGGTGCGAAGCAGCGAGAGGAATCGGGCGAGCCGGTAGGTTTTATTTAAATTACTTAATAAAAACGGGCGAGAGGAATCGGGCTTGCCAGTTCAATTCGCCGCCGGAGGGGGGATCAGGAGAAAGCTTGAGAAACGCTGCGGGAGAGAGCGGCGAGAAGTGCGAAACTTGTGAAATTTTTCCGAATCTTTATGGAGCGAGCAGGAGCTAGTAAACTTAGAGTTAAAAACCAAACAACCAGAAGCAAATGGAGGCAAACAACTGATCTTTATTGATAACAATCTTCAAAATTACAAGGCAAGACATGCTTGACGAGACATGATTTCGCCAACACAAACACTAAAGGAAAGATACAAAGTTGAAGATAACTTGAGACCGCTCAGACCGCGCGACCTCCCTGCGATCTCAAAAACTGCCAGACCGCAGCAACTTGACGATCACAGAACACCACCAGCTCGCTGATCAAACCACCCACTTCTTCAGACCTCCTGATTCTCCCGAACTCCAGCACCACAACTCCAAGCCGCAGACCGCCCGAACACTTTCAGAGGAAGAGGTGATCGCTGCTGTCCGCACTATCCGCAGAAGCTGCACAAGAGAAGTTCAATCAGGAGACCGCCCGGTCACATAAACTCAGACCGCAGGAAAGAAGAAAGTTTAGCTTACGCTTGGTGTATCACTTGCTGCTACAGTGGCCTCCTATTTATAGGCGCGGGACCTGATCCAGTCACCACCCTATGAGATAGGATCACCACCCCCAGACCGCGCGACCTGATCGGTCACACTGCGCGATCAGGAACATTACTTCTGCTTCATTTTGGTGAACCCGCCAGCTTCAATGTCGCCATGAGAGACCGCCACTCTCACAGCAGACCGCGACTCCACAAGGAGCTCGCCAGACCGCCCAAAGCTATTCACCACCTGTGTTCGCACGAGACCGCGAACACAGTCAGTTCGCCATCAGATCGCGAACTCCTGTCCGCATGCCGATCTCCTCCTGAGACCGCGAACAGCAACCAGCTCGCATACCAGTCTCCTCCTGAGACCGCGAACTGAGACCGCGCGACTAAGACCCTTAGTCCGCGAATACCCCCAGAAAGCCCGGTCAGCTACCAGACCGCATTCCGGAGAGAACCTGGATCAAACTGTGCGGTCACACCAGACCGACACAGCCTTGAAGAGGACAGCACGCCACGCGGTCACGCACAGACCGCGCATACCTGAAGGCGAACAGCCCGCCACGCGGTCAGAGACAGGCTGCGCGACCTCCATCTTCAGCCGCCTTGAACCCATACCAGCGATCAAGCCAGGAGACCGCAACTAGGCTTAGATCATCCAGACCGCAGATGCAGACCGCCAGGTCGTGCGGTCACGTCAGACCGCCCGACCTCCTCCCAGACCGCCCAGGTCCAAAAAACCCTCCAAACTTCCACTTCAACAATTTCAACAAAACTATGTGTGAACGTCGCTAATGGAGGGGGGCTGGAATCACGCCGGACTGGATGGGGGAAGCCGCGATCCTAGCTTGCAGGAGGTGAAACGAAGGAGGAGAGAAATATCGAGCGGAGAAAACTGCAGCAGCGAGACCGTTTTGATGTCGTGAGAGGCTTGGGGCATTTTCGGGATCGCAAAAATTCAGTCCGATTCAGTGAACCGGAGTGAGGCCCGACTGGGGGGGGCTTAGTCTTTTTGACTAACGGTCAGTGGACCATATCATTTTAGAGGATCGAGGAGACGCAACACCACCAGAGGCCGGTGCAGATGGAGGCGGGACAGTCTAGCACGGGAGCACTAGTTTCAAGATCAGTGAGTGCTTATTAGTAGTTTGCTTCTGCGAGAGATCTTGTAGTGAGGATATGATGTACTGGGAAAGAGCCCTTCCTTTATTACTCTTCTTTTCAGTTATTATCTGTGGACACCTATCGTTATGATCTATATTTTATGTGATGTGGACTTGAGCCTTTATTTGTTCATTTGTATTCTTCTTCTTCTGTGATCGATATTGCCGGCAGGATCGATGTTTTGTAGTGTCGACCTTTCTGAGTGTTGGTGTCACCTCAAAACGGCGGTTCTGGGCATAAGACCCAGTTTTGCAAGAAAAAAAGGGGTCTTACAAAAGAGGTGCGAGCTATAGCGCTATACACGGAACTGGCGAGAGCAGAAGCGCGCCCCTCAGAACAGGCGAGAGCGATAGCGCTCCCCGCGGAAGAGGCGAGAGCGGGAGTGCTCCCGCGGAAGAGGCGAGAGCGGCAGCGCTCCCTGCGGAAGAGGCATGAGCGGTAGCGTTCCCCGTGGAAGAGGCGCGAGCGGTGGGGCTCCCGTGGAATAGACGAGAGCGGGAGCGCCCCCAGCAGAACAGGAGAGAGCGGTAGCGCTCCCCACGGAATAGGCGGGAGCGATAATGCCTCCCGCGGAACAGGAGAGTGGTAGCGCTCCCATCGGAAGAGGCGCGAGCGGTAGCGCTCCCCGCGGAAGAGGCGCGAGCGGTAGCGCTCCCCGTGGAAGAGGCACGAGCGGTAGCGCTCCCCGCGGAACTGGCGAGAGGGGGAGTGCGCCCCGCAGAATAGGCGAGAGCGGTAGCGCTCCCTGCGGAAGAGGCGTGAGCGGGAGCGCGCCCCACGGAACAGGCGAGAGCAGTAGCACTCCCCGCAAAACAGGCGGGAGCGGCAGTGCGTCCGGCAGAACAGGGGAGAGCGATATCGCGAGTATGCTTAACAACGAGACTAAGGTTGGCTATAAATGTTGGTGTCGCCCGACGGGTCCGGGCGAGGCCACGATGAGGAATACTCGATCTGGCTCAACTCGGTCCTTTTTAGGGGAACCCCATCAATTGCCCCCCAGTTTTCGAAGGACGCAATTTATAATCTATAGTTCAAAAATTCTACTGCTCATCATGAGTCCGCGGGGGAGCGCTTCGACATGGCGGCCCTCACGCTCTATAAATTGTGCTAGGCAATTACAGAACCGAGGTGGAAAAACTAACGAAGCCTTTGTGAGGGAGGATCGCCACTGTCCGGACAGAGAAAATTATCATGGCCGCGAGAGAGGAGGTCAAGGATTTACTTTACGGGTTTTATTCGTGGCGAAGAAGATCGCGCGGATGTCTAACTCGCGACACTTCCGCGGAGGCTCACACACAGAGGAGCACGCATGCGGAGGAGCGCGCACGAGCATACTGTGCTCGAAGTGGCGCGGACGGCTGGCCGTACTCCATATTGGAGTGCAGCTTGGACCGCACTCCAATGTGGGGTGCGGATGGCCTGAGTTGCGCTACAATTGGAGTGCGGCTCTACTGCGGTGCCTTGCCGCTTCGCCTTGCATTTTTTTATTTTCTGCTCTTTCTTTATGTTTTTTGGATACCTACTGGTTACCATAGGCTTTTGCCTTTTCATTTGTAGATTCGTTGAGGGAACATGGTTGCTGCCTAGTCGTGAGGGGGGCCTGCCCTCAGCGGCCGGATGGCGCGAGCTCGCTCTAGATGTGGAGGGTTGGCCACCATCTTATTTGAAGTTGTCATCTTACCATTTGGAGATTCGTTGGGGGAAATGTAGTTCCCGTCCGATCATGAGGGGGGCATGACCTCAACGGCCGAATGGCGCGGGCTCGCTCTCGATATGGAGGGTTGGCCACCATCTTATCGGAGGTTGTCGCCTTACCATTTGGAGATTTGTTGGGAGAAACGTGGTTTCCACCCGATAGTGAGGGGGCATAATATTTTATAATAAAAATTAAAGTCATAATATTTTATAGAGCGATGTTAAACGCAGGCCAGTTTTGGCTATATGCAGGCCACAATTTTTTAAAAAGAGCGATGTTAAACACATGCCAGTTTTAGCTAAATGCAGGCCACAGTTAAAAAAAAATCATTTTTCCTTTTAAAACTTCAAGAAAAATGATTAGAGTAGTTTAATCTTATGTGTTTTTTCCTTCCATGCAACCGTGTCCCAATAAGTTTACTCGTTTGTCCGAGTCCGATGTGTTTTTAAATTACAACTGGCCTAAAGCTATTCATGGGTATTTGCTACTGCGATGGCGACGACGGCGATGTCGACGATCGCGACTTCGTCGGCGATGGCGGCGATGGCGGCGACGGCGGTGATGGCAGCGTCCGCGACATCGTCGGCGATGTAGGCGATGGCGGCGTCCGCAACGTCGTCGGCGATGGTGACGATCGCGACGTCATCGGCGAGGGGGGCGATGTCGGCGATCGCGACGTCGTCGGCGATGGCGGCGATGGCAGCGTCGTCGGCGACGTCGACGTCGTCGGCGACGTCGGCGTCGTCGGCGACGTCGGCGTCGTCGGCGACGTCGGCGTCGTCGGCGACGTCGGCGACGTCGGCGATGGCGGCGATGGCGGCGATCGCGACATCGTCGGCGATGGCAGCCATGGCGGCGATGGTTATACTTCGGGTAGTTAAGTCGCTAGTGAGGGTTCTTTGGATAACCGCACCCCCATGAATGGAGTGCGGTTAGCGCCTTTAGGGATACTCCATCAATAATTCTCTCAAATTTACTGCCGAAACAGTAACATTCAACGTAACCTAGCACGCATGATATTTTACTTACTTATTTTATGAATGCTATTTTGCTTGGTGATTTATTTAGGAAAATATTAATTTAATTTTTGAATATAGTATGTAAATATGAAATTTGGCCTGCATGAATAATTTTTTTGCCTGCATATATTCGCGGCCTGCATATAGCCAAAACTGGCCCGCATTTAACATTGCACTATTTTATAATAAAAATAGGGTGTTGTTATTAGCAAACCTATTTTAGATGCTAGCAAACCATTACTACTAGCAAACCAACACTTTTGAAAATGGTTATTTGTAAACCTTTTTGTTATTAGCAAACCACCCAATTTTTTTTTTTTTAAAAATCAATCATATTATATGTGGCATTCAAGCATTTTCAAATAAACATTATAGTAAACCTTGTTTGTTAGCATTACATATAATTTATGTAAACAAGAAGTGCTCCAAAGCTTTCTTTAGTGCTCCAAAAGATTTTTAGATGCCCCAAAATTTGACAATCCCCTCCAAATCTTTCTTTAGCTTATCAAAAAGTCTTTAAATGCAACAAAATATCTTTAAGCGTCCCAAAAATTTTATGATCATATCCTACAAACAAAAAAGATTGATATTAGTAAGCAATATTTTTTAAAGAATAAAATTGAAAATTTGAAAACAATTAGTAAGCAATCTTACATTTCATCCCTTTAAATTGAGTATGCTCTCCCATGAAAGTGCCAATTTTGTATGATATCGTCTCCATGGAGAGTAGAGTGGAGGTAGTGGTCTCCCTTCTTTCATATATAATCCCACAAAATGATTGTCATTAATCCGATGAAGATGACTTTCGGCTCACGAGGAAGCGGTGAATCCAATGGTAAAAATGTTAAACTTTGATTTCTTGAAATATGAGCAACGCCAATATTGTAGCAAATTGAAATCACTAACCCCATATCCGACATTCCTCTTTTTTAAGGTTGATAATATACATCTGGGCTTAACATTTGAGGCATACATGTCGTGAACTATCTTCTTCTCAAGACAATCCAATCTTTCAACAGTGGCATGAGCTTCTAAATGTACACCATTTCATGGTTATGTGTCCCACATTTTACTTCGACAATCCATTCATCTGAGAAGACATTTTTTTCCCACTCACAGTAAAGGGGCAACCGCAACGCTTACTAGTAGATTTTCTTAAAAAAAATTTAGTCCAACCTTTTTTACATTGTTTCTCGCGGTAAAATCCACTTCTATCACACCCAAGAATTACATGTGGTCGTGCTCTACCACCTTCTAATTTATCTGAACCTTTAACTGTGACAGCAAACTACAAGATTTGCCAATATTACGAGCCCAATCAATCAACACCTCCCGAGATGGAAACCAAATTTTTGTTTCAAAATGACTACCAACATCAACCTTCACATCCGAACAACTACTCAACAATGAAATGAATAAAATATCGCAGTCAATAAAATCATATCGACGCAATTTCAATATTACACTATCAGAACTACTTAGGGTTGCAAAGAGTACCTTTCAGTTGATGGATTACAGATAGCAACCTCCATGAAGGATTCAACACCAAATGCAGTTTCTGTTAGAAATTTTATTTATAAAACATTTATTTCATAAATGTTTATTGGAGCCTTGTATGGTGTTTGGTGTTTGGCTCCTCATTATAGATGAAAAGCTCCAAAACCAAATTGAAGGGAATCCAAATTTTTGGAGGGAAACCTTCATGAATGAAAAGATGAATCTTTTAGTCCCACCATGCTTATTTACTTTCTAACCAAAGAGTATTTATATGTTTTCACTTATTCTTATTTGTTCAAAAGAACATAAAGAGAAACTATGAACCACACATGCGCGCACGCGCACGCACCGCACCGGACCGGATCTGGGTTTGGGGAAGAATTGAATTGTAATTTTTGTACAAAATAGTTTTTGAGTTTTTATTCAGAGTAACGTCGATTAGAAGTCGACTTGCGTCGAGTGAAACTCCAAGTCGCGTCGACTGCCAGTGCTGCGTCGAGTAGAACTCGAACCTGCGTCGACTGGCATTCGAAGCTGCGTCGACAGGATAGACTCCAGTCGAAGCTGCGTCGAATTGATTTCGACGCACCCGCCTCGCATCGTGCTGCTTTGAATGGAATTCGAAGCTGCGTCGAATGGGCTTCGACGCTGCGTCGAATAGAAGTCCAAGCACTTTCGTTTTACGCGTTTTCTTAACCGCTCATTTACGCGTGTTTCTCGCCATTATTTACGTTGGAAATATTCAACGTTTCTCTTCCCGATTATGAGCCTTCCAATTATAACCGTTAATATTTATTATGGTTTTAATATATTGCCGTTTCTCGAGATCCTATCTTCTTCCGCGATTTACTGTCTTTGTTCTATATATTCACGTTCTTTCTGAAATCGAACACATGCGCTGCTGCTCTCTCCGTTTTTGACGATCTTCTACGTGATTTCTTTTCTTCACATTTGCTTCATCAAGTGGTTGTTCGGGTGCTCTGTGCTTCTTCGGTGTCCGCGCACATCGGAGTTTCGGGATCTAGCCAGGTGTTGTACCTTGGAGGAGTGAGCATCGGTGAAAGCCCTGCCGGAGGGTGGTGCAACTTCTTTAGGGCAGTGATCACACGCCTTACCCAGTATCGATTCTAAACTATAGATTACTCTCTTATTTATTTCTCACCTCCTTCATGCAATATTATTAATATTGTTGTTCATATAAATAGTTCTGCTGATTCTGCAAAGATTTTAAAAACCGAAAATTATATAGTTTTGTATATTAATATAGGAATATAGGAAAAATTGTTCCAACAATCTAAAGAAGTTAGTAATTCCACATCAACTGAATAAATAAAATCAAAATAAACAAAATGTTTCTGTCTGCTTTCGTTTTCATATGTACAGCAATTTATTGTTTATATTTTAAATTTCAGAAATCTGCAATGACCTCTAGATCTGATGATTCTGCCGGGATCAAACCTGAGAAATTTAACGGAAATGGTTTTCGTCGTTGGCAAGCACAAATAGAATACTGGCTTAACACCTTAGGTCTTTTATCTGCAATCTTTGATGTTCCCAATGTAGAAACTGAAAACCCCAGCGCTGCAACTGCAGTCGCTTCAACTCTACCATCGTCCTCATCCTCAACTGCAAATACCACTAGGACATACGTTAGACGTATCCCTTATAGAGATCCGGTAGATATAGAATATCATTGTCGCAACCGAATCCTGAGTGCTTTATCTGATAGCCTCTACGATGTTTTCCTTTAATATCGTATAGCCAAGGATTTGTGGTATGCTCTTGAAACACGTTATAACCTAGACAATGCGGGTATAGAATGTTACAACGTCTCTAACCTCCACAAATTCAAGCTTGATGTCTCCAAGCCCATAAATCCTCAACTCCATCAACTTGATGAGATGTTGTCCAAGATCCGAGCCGATGGCTCAATTCTTTCCGAATATTATTTAGTGGCATGTCTTATTGATGCACTTCCTGATTCTTGGTCCAGCTTTAGCACTAGACTAAGGCATGACCAAATCAAATCTTACTTATGTTCAAATCCAAAATGCAATCCGCTTAGAGGAGGAACATAAGAGTAAAAATTCTAAAAACCCCAAAGACCTTGCTCCTAAAGTAAATCTCACTGAATCGCAAGGCAATCATACTTCCCACCATCACTTCAAAGCCAAAGGAAAGAACCATAAGAAACCTTTCCGTCCAGGTTCCCGCCATCAGAAACCAAATCATCCCAAGCCTGTTCCTTCAAACCAAAACCCAGGTAAAGGGAAATGGTGCTTCATCTGCGGCCGCACAAACCATCTGTCCACCAACTACTTCTACAAGAAGACAGAACCCGTGATCGGCAAGTCTCGTGGAGATAAGCCTCAGGCCAACATGATCCAAGCACCGGATCAACCTATCTTCAGGTTAGATTATTCTCTAAGTCTTCTTCTCACTTGTTCATCAGATTGGTGGCTTGATTCCCGAGCAAATGTTCATACTTATTTTGATCGTTCTTGCTTGGCCACCTTTCAGGACATCAGTGGAGGAAGCGTGATCTTAGGAGATGCTTCTTCGACACAAATACTTGGATGCGAGCGAGTGGATCTTAGGTTGACATCCGGGAAGACACTAGCCTTGCAAGATGTGCTTTATGTGCCGAGAGTTAGGAAGAATCTTGTGAGCGGATCTTTGCTAGTGAAGAAGGGTTATAAAATTGTCTTAGAGTCAAATAAAGTTGTAATAACATTTAATGATGTTTTTATTGGTAAAGGATATATCTGCGATGGTTTATTCAAATTAAATGTTGCTGATTTAGAAATAAATCAGATTTCATCATATACTATTTCATGTTCAAATTCAGATTTTTGGCAAGCTAGATTAGGACATGTGAATTCAGATTCTATGAAAAGGATGATGTCGTTAAATTTAATTCCAAAATTTAATATTGAGCTAAGTTCTAAATATGAAATATGTGTACAATCTAAATTTTCTAGAAAACCTTTTAAAATAGTGGAAAGAACTTCAAAACCTTTAGAGCTAATTCACTCGGATGTGTGTGACTCGAACCGCCAACCCACTAGAGGTGGAAATAAATATTTTGTAACTTTTATTGACGATTTCACTAAATATTGTTACATATATTTATTAAAAACTAAAGATGAAGTCTTTTCATATTTTAAGATTTTTAAAGCGGAAGTAGAAAATCAATTAGGATCATCGATTAAAATTCTTAGATCTGACCGAGGTGGAGAATACACTTCGAATGAACTAACTCAGTTTTGCGAAGAACATGAGATTATTCATCAAGTGACTGCTCCATATTCTCCCCAATCGAATGGTGTAGCTGAACGCAAAAATAGGACCTTGATGAACATGGTCAATGTCATGTTAGCCGAGTCTGGTGCTCCAAAAAATCTTTGGGGTGAAGCGTTGCTCACCTCCTCTTTCATCTTGAATAGAATTCCTTCAAAACATAACGACAAAACTCCTTTTGAATTATTTAAATTAAGGAAACCTAACCTCCTAATTCTTCGAGTGTGGGGGTGTTTGACTAAGGTAGCAATTCCTGAACCTAAAAGAAAGAAAATAGGACCTAAAACATTAGATTCCATCTTTATAGGTTATGCTTCCGATAGTAGTGCTAATAGGTTTCTTATCACCAACTCACAAATTAGTGAAATATCAAACAACACTATAATAGAAGCTAGAGATGCTGTTTATTTTGAAGATAAATTTCCATATAAAATAGATAACACATCTCAACCATCTTCTAGCTCAATTCAACCTTCCTCTTCTATAGATCCATTAGAAATTGATGAACCTAGAAGAAGCAAAAGGGTTAGAACCGAAAGAACATTTGGAGAGGATTACTTCACTTACCTAGTTGAAGGAGATCCAAATTCATATGAGAAAGCTATGACCTCATCTGACTCTCCATTTTGGAAAGAAGCCATAAATGCTGAAATTAATTCTATTCTAGAAAACAAAACCTGGATTCTAACTGATCTTCCATCTGGTACCAAAGTCATAGGTTGTAGATGGATCTTTAAGAAGAAATTAAATCCCGACGGTTCCATAGAAAAATATAAGGCTCGCCTTGTTGCTAAAGGCTATGCGCAAAAACAAGGGATAGATTATTTGGATACCTATGCTCCCGTAGCTAGGATTACATCCATTCGCATTCTAGTAGCCTTAGCTTAGATCCATAAATTAATTATTTATCAAATGGACGTAAAAACCGCTTTCTTGCATGGAGACTTAGATGAAGAAGTCTATATGTCTCAACTCGAAGGTTTTGTAGTTAAAGGACAAGAAACCAAAGTATGTAAGCTAATTAAATCTTTGTATGGTCTAAAACAAGCACCAAAACAATGACACCAAAAATTTGACTCCGTAGTATTATCATTTGGATTTATATCTAATGATGATAAATGCATTTATGCAAAACAAGAAGAGAATGAATGTGTGATTTTATGTCTCTATGTAGATGTCATTTTAATCTTTGGAAGCTCAATTAAAATTGTTAATAACATTAAAAATAACTTATCATCTAAATTTGATATGAAAGATTTAGGAGAAGCTAATGTCATTTTGGGAATCAAATTAGCTAAATCAGATTCTAATGTTTCATTATCTCTTTCTCACTCGATTGAGAAAATGTTACATAAATTCAATCTATTTGATTCTGCACCTGCTTCCACTCCTTATGACGCTAGCATTAAGTTATGTAAGAATTTAGGTGAACCTATCGACCAACATAGGTATGCACAAATGATAGGGTCACTGCTTTATATTGCTAATCGCACTAGACCCGACATTTCATATGTTGTAGGCAGGCTTAGTAGATATACTAGTAATCCAAGTGATGATCACTGGATAGCCTTAACTAGAATATTTAAATATCTTCGCGGAACTTTAGACTATAACTTAGTGTATACAGGTTATCCCGAAGTTTTAGAAGGATATTCAGATGCCAATTGGGTAACTGATTCCTTAGACATTAAGTCAACTACCGGTTATGTTTTCCTCCTTGGAGGAGCCGCCATTTCATGGGCATCTACAAAACAAACTGTGATTTCAAGAAGTACCATGGAATCCGAGCTGATAGCTTTAGACACTATGTGTGCCGAAGCCGAATGGCTTAAGAATTTATTTACTGAAATTCCTGTAGTTAGAAAACCTATACCTGCCATTTCTTTGCATTGTGATAATAAATCTGTTATTGATTTAACTGCTTCAAATAACACTAATGCAAAAATGAATAAGTTCATGAGAATCAGGTACAAGTCCGTGAAGCAAAGAAGAAAAGAAGTGATATCACTCAATTATGTAAAGTTAGAATTGAATCTGGCTGATAATCTTACCAAGGGACTGTCCCGAAGGGAGATTTTATTGTCATCGAGGGGAATGAGGCTTAAGTCCACATGATTTGCTACCAACGGTGGATACCCAACCCATGTGATTGGAGATCCCATGAATTGGGTTCAATGAGGTAGAAACGAAACCGTTGATGTAGCGTAGTTGGGAGCACAAATTTTAAAGTTGAGAAAAACCTTCTCCCCATTCCTATGATGTTGCGCTCTACGTAACAGTTTAGGATGAACTTTAAAAGTTCTTAATGGTCGCCAAAGGCATATATCTTTGCGAGATATTAGTTACGAAATATCTCTTGAGGCACCACCTATGTGGGGGTTGTTGTGAGGCCGCAACTTTGGGATCCGGGCTGAACCCAAAATAACTCTCACGGAAAATCAAGGAATGCGCATGGCCATTAACGCGCCCACCGCCATAACCCAAGAACAACCAATCTTTTGTGTGCTTATCTAATTTACCGGTCAAAAGTTTATAATTCAAAGCCTCTAGCACATTATATTCTTCGGTAGAGGAAATAAGGACTAAGTATAGGTTCAAGGTAACCATTCCACCTATACCCATTGCAATTGATACAACTTGATGAAGCAAATTTGTATTTGATTTTATTTATTATTAGTAATATCATATTTATGAAGTTCGCATTTTGGTTTTTCGCTTTTGTGGGGGATTGTTAGAAATTTTATTTATAAAACATTTATTTCATAAATGTTTATTGGAGCCTTGTATGATGTTTGGTGTTTGGCTCCTCATTATAGATGAAAAGCTCTAAAACCAAATTGGAGGGAATCCAAATTTTTGGAGGGAAACCTTCATGAATGAAAAGATGAACATT
Organism: Dactylorhiza incarnata; assembly: GCA_033032865.1. Classification (NCBI taxonomy): domain Eukaryota; kingdom Viridiplantae; phylum Streptophyta; class Magnoliopsida; order Asparagales; family Orchidaceae; genus Dactylorhiza; species Dactylorhiza incarnata. The sequence goes on from JAWHQI010000383.1 coordinate 1,112,990, forward strand.
TTAGTCCCATCATGCTTATTTGCTTTCTAGCCAAAGAGTATTTATATGTTTTCACTCATTCTTATTTGTTCAAAAGAACATAAGGAGAAACTATGAACCACACGCGCGCGCGCACGCACCGCACCGGACTGGATCCGGATTTGGGTTTGGGGAAGAATTGAATTGTAATTTTTGTACAAAATAGTTTTTGTGTTTTTATTCAGAGTAACGTCGATTAGAAGTCGGCTTGCGTCGAGTGAAACTCCAAGTCGCGCCGACTGCCAGTGCTGCGTCGAGTAGAACTCGAACCTGCGTCGACTGGCATTCGAAGCTGCGTCGACAGGATAGACTCCAGTCGAAGCTGCGTCGAATTGATTTCGACGCACACGCCTCGCATCGTGCTGCTTTGAATGGAATTCGAAGCTGCGTCGAATGGGCTTCGACGCTGCGTCGAATAGAAGTCCAAGCACTTTCGTTTTACGCGTTTTCTTAACCGCTCATTTACGCGTGTTTCTCGCAATTATTTACGTTGGAAATATTCAACGTTTCTCTTCCCGATTATGAGCCTTCCAATTATAACCGTTAATATTTATTATGGTTTTAATATATTGCCGTTTCTCGAGATCCTATCTTCTTCCGCGATTTACTGTCTTTGTTCTATATATTCACGTTCTTTCTGAAATCGAACACATGCGCTGCTGCTCTCTCCGTTTTTGACGATCTTCTACGTGATTTCTTTTCTTCACATTTGCTTCATCAAATGGTTGTTCGGGTGCTCTGTGCTTCTTCGGTGTCCGCGCACATCGGAGTTTCGGGATCTAGCCGGGTGTTGTACCTTGGAGGAGTGAGCATCGGTGAAAGCCCTGCCGGAGAGTGGTGCAACTTCTTTAGGGCAGTGATCACACGCCTTACCCAGGCTCGATTCTAAACTATAGATTACTCTCTTATTTATTTCTCACCTCCTTCATGCAATATTATTAATATTGTTGTTCATATAAATAGTTCTGCTGATTCTGCAAAGATTTTAAAAACTGAAAATTATATAGTTTTGTATATTAATATAGGAATATAGGAAAATTTGTTCCAACAATCTAAAGAAGTTAGTAATTCCACATCAACTGAATAAATAAAATCAAAATAAACAAAAAGTTTCTGTCTGCTTTCGTTTTCATATGTACATCAATTTATTGTTTATATTTTAAATTTCAGAAATCTGCAATGACCTCTAGATCTGATGATTCTGCCGAGATCAAACCTGAGAAATTTGCCGGAAATGGTTTTCGTCGTTGGCAAGCACAAATAGAATACTGTCTTAACACCTTAGGTCTTTTATCTGCAATCTTTGATGTTCCCACTGTAGAAACTGAAAACCCCAGCGCTGCAACTGCAGTCGCTTCAACTCTACCATCGTCCTCATCCTCAACTGCAAATACCACTAGGACATACGTTAGACGTATCCCTTATAGAGATCCGGTAGATATAGAATATCATTGTCGAAACCGAATTCTGAGTGCTTTATCTGATAGCCTCTACGATGTTTTCCTTCAATATCGTATAGCCAAGGATTTGTGGAATGCTCTTGAAGCATGTTATAACCTAGACAATGTGGGTATAGAACGTTACAACGTCTCTAACCTCCACAAATTCAAGTTTGATGCCTCCAAGCCCATAAACCCTCAACTCCATCAACTTGATGAGATGTTGTCCAAGATCCGAGCCGATGGCTTAATTTTTTCTGAAAATTATTTGGTGGCATGTCTTATTGATGCACTTCCTGATTCTTGGTCCGGCTTTAGCACTAGACTAAGGCATGACCAAATCAAACCTTACTTATGTTCAAATTCAAAATGCAATCCGCATAGAGGAGGAACATAAGAGTAAAAATTCTAAAAACCCCAAAGACCTTGCTCCTAAAGTAAATCTCACTGAATCGCAAGGCAATCATTCTTCCCACCATCACTTCAAAGCCAAAGGAAAGAACAATAAGAAGCATTTCCGTCCAGGTTCCCGCCATCAGAAACCAAATCATCCCAAGCCTGGTCCTTCAAACCAAAACCCAGGTAAAGGGAAATGGTGCTTCATCTGCGGCCGCACAAATCATCTGTCCACCAACTGCTTCTACAAGAAGACAGAACCCGTGATTGGCAAGTCTCGTGGAGACAAGCCTCAGGCCAACATGATCCAAGCACCGGATCAACCTATCTTCATGTTAGATTATTCTCCAAGTCTTCTTCTCACTTGTTCATCAGATTGGTGGCTTGATTCCGGAGCAAATGTTCATACTTGTTTTGATCGTTCTTGCTTTGCCACCTTTCAGGACATCAGTGGAGGAAGCGTGATCTTAGGAGATGCTTCTTCGGCACAAATACTTGGACGCGGGCGAGTGGATCTTAGGTTGACATCCGGGAAGACACTAGCCTTACAAGATGTGCTTTATGTGTCGAGAGTTAGGAAGAATCTTGTGAGCAGATCCTTGCTAGTGAAGAAGGGTTATAAAATTGTCTTAGAGTCAAATAAAGTTGTAATAACATTTAATAATGCTTTTATTGGTAAAGGATATATCTGCGATGGTTTATTCAAATTAAATGTTGCTGATTTAGAAATAAATCAGATTTCATCATCTACTATTTCATGTTCAAATTCAGATTTTTGGCATGCTAGATTAGGACATGTGAATTCAGATTCTATGAAAAGGATGATGTCGTTAAATTTAATTCCAAAATTTAATATTGCGCCAAGTTCTAGATGTGAAATATGTGTACAATCTAAATTTTCTAGAAAACCTTTTAAAACAGTGGAAAGAACTTCAAAACCTTTAGAGCTAATTCACTCGGATGTGTGTGACTCGAACCGCCAACCCACTAGAGGTGGAAATAAATATTTTGTAACTTTTATTGACGATTTTACTAAATATTGTTACATATATTTATTAAAAACTAAAGATGAAGTCTTTTCATATTTTAAGATTTTCAAAGCGAAAGTAGAAAATCAATTAGGATCATCGATTAAAATTCTTAGATCTGACCGAGGTGGAGAATACACTTCGAATGAACTAACTCAGTTTTGCCAAGAACATGGGATTATTCATCAAGTGACCGCTCCATATTCTCCCCAATCGAATGGTGTAGCTGAACGCAAAAATAGGACCTTGATGAACATGGTCAATGTCATGTTAGCCGAGTCTGGTGCACCAGAAAATCTTTGGGGTGAAGCGTTGCTCACCTCCTCTTTCATCTTGAATAGAATTCCTTCAAAACATAACGACAAAACTCATTTTGAATTATTTAAATTAAGGAAACCTAACCTCCTAATTCTTCGAGTGTGGGGGTGTTTGGCTAAGGTAGCAATTTCTGAACCTAAAAGAAAGAAAATAGGACCCAAAACATTAGATTCCATCTTTATAGGTTATGCTTCCGATAGTAGTGCTAATAGGTTTCTTATCACCAACTCACAAATTAGTGAAATATCAAACAACACTATAATAGAAGCCAGAGATGCTGTTTATTTTGAAGATAAATTTCCATATAAAATAGATAACACATCTCAACCATCTTCTAGCTCAATTCAACCTTCCTCTTCTATAGATCCATTAGAAATTGATGAACCTAGAAGAAGCAAAAGGGTTAGAACCGAAAGAACATTTGGAGAGGATTACTTCACTTACCTAGTTGAAGGAGATCCAAATTCATATGAGGAAGCTATGACCTCATCTGACTCTCCATTTTGGAAAGAAGCCATAAATGCTGAAATTAATTCTATTCTAGAAAACAAAACCTGGATTCTAACTGATCTTCCATCTGGTACCAAAGCCATAGGTTGTAGATGGATCTTTAGGAAGAAATTAAATCCTGACGGTTCTATAGAAAAATATAAGGCTCGTCTTGTTGCTAAAGGCTATGCGCAAAAACAAGGGATAGATTATTTGGATACCTATGCTCCCGTAGCTAGGATTACATCCCTTCGCATTCTAGTAGCCTTAGCTTCGATCCACAAATTAATTATTCATCAAATGGACGTAAAAACCGCTTTCTTGCATGGAGACTTAGATGAAGAAGTCTATATGTCTCAACCCGAAGGTTTTGTAGTTAAAGGACAAGAAACCAAAGTATGTAAGCTAATTAAATCTTTGTATGGTCTAAAACAAGCACCAAAACAATGACACCAAAAATTTGACTCCGTGGTATTATCATTTGGATTTATATCTAATGAATATAATAAATGCATTTATGCAAAACAAGAAGAGAATGAATGTGTGATTTTATGTCTCTATGTAGATGACATTTTAATCTTTGGAAGCTCAATTAAAATTGTTAATAACATTAAAAATAACTTATCATCTAAATTTGATATGAAAGATTTAGGAGAAGCTAATGCCATTTTGGGAATGAAATTAGCTAAATCAGATTCCAATGTTTCATTATCTCTTTCTCACTCGATTGAGAAAATGTTACTGTTAGAGTTGAAGTGAGCTAGCGCCAGCGCTAGCTCCTACTCGCCACCCCCCTTGATTTGCCTATAAATAGAGGGGTATCACCCTCTAAAGAGATAGATTCTGGATCTGGCGAGTATCATCAACTTTGAGCGAGTTAGAGATACCAGAGCGCCACCAGGCGAGCATCGGACTTGGAGTAAGTTCGGCAGGCGAGCATCAGACTTGGAGTAAGTTCGGCCAGCTCCCTTGAGCGAGTAGCGAGTAGTGGAGATACCGCCGGCGCTAGTACTAGCGCGCGCGGTAGCGACAAGAGGCGAGCAGCGAGCTTGCGATTAGCTGGGAGTGCGAGTACCTACTCGCGAGATAGCGCCCGGCGCTAGTGATAGCGCTCGCGCTAGCGAGTATTGGAGGAAGCGTCGCGTGGCGAGTACGCGAGAAGCTTGGAGTGCGAGCAGCGAGCTTGCGAGTAGCAGAGCTAACGCCTGGCGCTAGCGATACCGCCGGCGGTAGCGAGGAGCGAGCTTCTGTAGCGAGGAGCGAGTATTGGAGCGAGTATCACCTGCGCGGTATGCTCCGGAGGAGATGCGGACCTTGTCCGTGACCAAGTTCTTACCTTCTATTGGCTGTTGTGATTCAAGTTGGATGCAACTTGTATTCAGCCGTGTTCAGTTGTAACTAGCTACCAAAATTAGTATTGTGAAAGCTTGTGTTCATCTTTGGTGTCCTTATTCTCCGGTTGGTTGACGTGTTCTTCCGATTTTTAAATATTTCACATGGTATCAGAGGGATAGTTGGAACTAGGACGTAGCAACCAAGATGGACGGCGGAGGAGGGTATGCTAGGGGACTTGGCATTGAGCTGCTTACTCAAACCAACTACAAGAAGTAGATGTCTTGTATGGAGAGCTACCTTCTTGGAGAGGATCTCTGGGAGGTTGTTGGTGGTGGGGAGCAAGAGGAAGTAGTAGCTGCCGGTGATAATGGTCCCGCTGTGAGAGCTTGGAGGAAGACCAACGGCAAGGCGGAGTTCACCTTGAAGAGAGCCATATCACCTGACTTGTTCGACCACATCATAGGTTGCAAGTCAGCGTCTGCGATCTGGATAGCCCTCGATGGGTTATTCAACAAGAAGAATGTGGCGCGGCTACAATTCCTGGAGAATGAGTTGGCGAAGTCGACTCAAGGCGAGATAGCGATATCCACCTTCTTCCTGAAGGTGAAGAACCTATGTGGAGAGATCTCGGCCTTGGATCCTGAAGAGCCAATATCAGAGGCGAAGTTGAAGCGGCATATACTCCGAGGCTTGAGGAGGGAGTATGTCCCCTTCGTTACTTCTGTGCAAGAATGGGCTACTCAGCCCTCCCTTCTGGAGCTAGAGAACCTGCTATCGTCACAGGAGAGCTTGGCGAAGCAGATGGCGGGAGTATCTATCTCAGGAGGAGATGGCGAGGCCTTGTTCTCAGGAAAGAGGAGATCCTGGGACAAGAGAAAGAAGAACTCCGGAGATGGACCTTCAACGTCCTCTCAGGGAGATGGGGGAAGTTCCTCCCTGCGTGCGATGAGAAGGGGAGAACCCATTGCTTTGCCTGTAAGAAGTATGGGCATATGGCAAAGGACTGCCGGTCTAATCTGAAGGCCGGTCATGCTGCTAACAAGGAGGGAGATCACCAGAGAGGTGGAGGAAGAGGTGGAGGTCACCAGGGCGGTGAGAGCGGGGACAATTGTTTCCTGGCAGAGATGACGACAACGTCGGTCGATGTCTTAGCCTCCATCAACCTCGAGAACGACTGGATAGTGGATTCCGGTTGCGGGCATCATCTCACAGGAGATATGTCCAAGTTCGACTCCTTGGAAGCGTATTAAGGGACGGATGCTATCATCACTGCGGATGATACGGTACATCCTGTGGAGCGAGAAGGGAAGGTGTCCCTTGGGAGTAGAGAGAAGCCAGTGACACTGAAGAGTGTGTATCACGTGCCTGGCATGAAGAAGAACCTCTTCTCAGTGGCGAACGTCGTGGATGCTGGATACCACGTGCTGTTTGGACCAAAGGAGGTGAAGTTCTTGAAGAACCTTTCATCTGTCGATGCTAACGTCACGCTCACCGGGAGAAGGGTGAAGGATTTGTATGTTCTGTCTGTAAATGCCTACGTGGACAAGCTGAAGACAAACGACAACGATGTGATCTGGCATGAGAGGCTGGGCCATGTGGGGATGGACAAACTGAAGATGATGGCGGCAAAGGGCCTAGTGAGTGGCCTGCCTCATCTCTCTTCCTACGGCGACGACCATGTGTGCGACGGATGCCAATATGGAAAGTCACATCGACTTCCATTTGACAAGTCGGAGACCAGGTGTAAGGCACCTCTTGAGTGCGTACATGCTGATGTTATGGGGCCGTGCGCCACCCTTACTTATGGAGGCAATAAGTATGCGCTGGTTCTGGTGGATGACTACACCCGCTATACGTGGGTATACTTTTTGAGAGAGAAATCAGAAGTATTCTGCAAGTTCCTCGAGTGGAAGGAGCTTGTGGAGGGGAGACTGAACCGCAGAGTGAAGAAGCTGAGAAGCGACAATGGAGGGGAGTTTACCTCCAATGAGTTTGCTTCTTTCTGCAGGAGGTTCGGCATTCGGTGGGAGCTCTCCTGCGCTCACACCCCGTAGCAGAATGGGGTGGCAGAGAGGAAGATCCGCCATCTGGTGGAGACTACCAGGAGTTGGCTACATGCCAAGAGCATTCCCAAGGCCTTATGGGCGGAGGGAATGGCATGCACTACTCATGTGATCAACAGGCTACCTCTGAGTCCTAACAGGATGGTGTCTCCACGCCAGCTCATGTTCATGGAGAAGCCCAATGTGGGTCACATGAAGGTGTTCGGTTCTACCTGCTTCGTGCACGTCCCGGACGCTCAGAGAACAAAGTTGGAGCCGAAAGCGAGGAAGTGTATCTTCATCGGCTACGATGAGCGGAAGAAGGGGTGGAAGTGCATGGATCCGCAGACCCACAAGTTCGTCGTCTCGCGCGACGTAGTGTTTGACGAACTGGTCTCATACCAGGGAGTCTCTTCAGTGGAGCTGTAGGAGAGTGGAGAAGCTAGCAGGGAAGAGGAGTGGGTCACTGAGGACCCTTCTGTGGAGTTGGAGTTATCTCCAAGTGCTCCATCGCCATCTGGCTCGCGAGGAGCCTCTGGCTCAGGGGGAGCTACGAACTCAAGAAGCAGGGAGAGCACCGCTTCAGGAGGAGTTCAGAGAGGAGCTCAAGCAGAGGAGTCTACCAGAGTGGTAGATAGTGGCCAAGCCTTGAGGAGGTCGAAGAGGACCATCGTCCCGCCTGCTCGCTATAAGGAGGGGAACTTCGTGAGTTTGTTTTCCTGCTTTTTCGCAGGACCACTCGATGAGAGGGAACCTGCCTGCTTTGAGGATGCTGCTGGCATCAAGGAGTGGGACGCGGCCATGATCGAGGAGATGGAGGCCCTTGAGAAAAATGAGACATGGGACTGGTTCCCATGGTGGAGGGCATCAAACCTGTCACCTGTAAATGGGTGTACAAGGTTAAGAAGAGGGCTGATGGAGAAGTGGAGCGGTATAAGGCGAGGCTTGTCGCTCGAGGCTTCTCACAGACCTACGGAGAGGACTACGAGGAGACCTTCAGTCCTGTAGCGAAGATGACGTCGGTGAGGACGATCATCGCTTTGGCGGCATGCCGAGGTTGGAAGCTATGGCAGCTGGATGTGAAGAACGCGTTCTTATACGGAGAGATCGACAAAGACATATTCATGGTGCAACCACCTGGATACGTGTCCAAGTCCCAGCCGCGTCACGTCTGCAAGCTGAAGAAGGCCCTCTATGGTCTGAAACAGGCGCCGAGAGCCTGGTATGGGAAGATTGCGGAGTACTTGCAGTTCTGCGGCTACGATGCCTCAGACTCGGACTCCAGCATGTTCGTGAAGAAGAGTGGAGGTCTTCACGTGCTGGTGCTGCTATACGTCGACGACATGATCGTGACAGGGAACAACCCTGAGGAGGTCCGGCGCTGAGGCAGCAGCTTTTCATACGCTTCGAGATGAAGGATCTTGGTGAACTGCACCATTTCCTTGGCCTCCAAGTAGAGAAGAGAAGAGGCGGACTGGATGTTTCCCAGAGGGCGTATGCCGAGAGAATCGTCGAAAGATTCGGCATGAAGGAGGGGAAGAGCAGTTCCGTTCCTCTGGAGGCGGGGCTGAAGCTTCGGAAGGAAGAAGGGAGGATTCTTCCTGATCCGAAGATCTTTCGGGCACTGATGGGGAGTCTTATCTACCTGACTATCACGAGGCCGGACATTGCCTTTGCTGTCGGCCGAGTTAGTCGGTATATGCAGGAGCCACGGAAGCCTCATCTGGAGGCAGCCAAAGGGATACTGAAGTACGTGAAGGGCACCCTTGAGATGGGGTTGTCCTATGATGAGAAGTCTGACTTCAAGCTGCACGGGTACACGGATGCAGATTACGGAGGTGACGCTGATGATCGCAAGTCGACATCAGGTTACGTGTTCTTGTGTGGAGCAGCTGCTATCTCGTGGTGTAGCAAGAAGCAGGACTCTATTTCCCTTTCTACCACGGAGGTCGAGTACAAGGCGTCGTCCTTAGCAGCTCAGGAGTGTGTCTGGCTAAGGAGACTAGTGGAGGATGTGGACGAGGAGGTCAGCGGACCTACTGTGCTATGTGGGGACAACGAGAGTGCATTGAAACTGGTAACCAATCCAGTTTGTCATGCAAGAACCAAGCACATTAAGATCGAGCATCACTTCATCAGAGAGAAGGTGCTGGGTGGCTTGATCGCTGTGGAGCATGTGCAGAGTGAAGAGAACCTTGCGGATATATTCACGAAGCCCCTATCTGTGGGGCCGTTCCGGAGGCTTTGCACATTGCTTGGAGTTGTTCCTGGAGCTCACTTCAAGGGGGAGTGTTAGAATTGAAGTGAGCTAGCGCGAGCGCTAGCGCTAGCTCCTACTCGCCACCCCCTTGATTTGCCTATAAATAGAGGGGTACCACCCTCTAAAGAGATAGATTCTGGATCTGGCGAGTATCATCAACTTTGAGCGAGTTAGAGATACCAGAGCGCCACCAGGCGAGCATCGGACTTGGAGTAAGTTCGGCAGGCGAGCATCGGACTTGGAGTAAGGTCGGCCAGCTCCCTTGAGCGAGTAGCGAGTAGTGGAGATACCGCCGGCGCTAGTACTAGCGCGCGCGGTAGCGACAAGAGGCGAGCAACGAGCTTGCGAGTAGCTGGGAGTGCGAGTACCTACTCGCGAGATAGCGCCCGACGCTAGTGATAGCGCTCGCGCTAGAGAGTATTGGAGGAAGCATCGCGTGGCGAGTACGCGAGAAGCTTGGAGTGCGAGCAGCGAGCTTGCGAGTAGTAGAGCTAACGCCTGGCGCTAGCGATACCGCCGGCGGTAGCGAGGAGCGATCTTCTGTAGCGAGTAGCGAGTATTGGAGCGAGTATCACCTGCGCGGTGTGCTCCGGAGGAGAAGCGGACCTTGTCCGTGACCAAGTTCTTACCTTCTATTGGCTGTTGTGATTCAAGTTGGATGCAACTTGTATTCAGCCGTGTTCAGTTGTAACTAGCTACCAAAATTAGTATTGTGAAAGCTTGTGTTCATCTTTGGTGTCCTTATTCTCCGGTTGGTTGACGTGTTCTTCCGACTTTTAAATTTTTCACAGTTACATAAATTCAATCTATTTGATTCCGCACCTGCTTCCACTCCTTATGACGCTAGCATTAAGTTATGTAAGAATTTAGGTGAACCTATCGACCAACATAGGTATGCACAAATGATAGGGTCACTGCTTTATATTGCTAATCGCACTAGACCCGACATTTCATATGTTGTAGGCAGGCTTAGTAGATATACTAGTAATCCAAGTGATGATCACTGGATAGCCTTAACTAGAATATTTAAATATCTTCGCGGAACTTTAGACTATAACTTAGTGTATACGGGTTATCCCGAAGTTTTAGAAGGATATTCAGATGCCAATTGGGTAACTGATTCCTTAGACGTTAAGTCTACTACCGGTTATGTTTTCCTCCTTGGAGGAGCCTCCATTTCATGGGCATCTACAAAACAAACTGTGATTTCAAGAAGTACCATGGAATCTGAGCTGATAGCTTTAGACACTACGAGTGCCGAAGTCGAATGGCTTAAGAATTTACTTACTGAAATTCCTGTAGTTAGAAAACCTATACCTGCCATTTCTTTGCATTGTGATAATAAATCTGTTATTGATTTAACTGCTTCAAATAACACTAATGCAAAAATGAATAAGTTCATGAGAATCAGGTACAAGTCCGTGAAGCAAAGAAGAAAAGAAGTGATATCATTCAATTATGTAAAGTCAGAATTGAATCTGGCTGATAATCTTACCAAGGGACTGTCCTGAAGGGAGATTTTATTGTCATCGAGGGGAATGAGGCTTAAGCCCACATGATTTGCTACCAACGGTGGATACCCAACCCATGTGATTGGATATCCCATGAATTGGGTTCAATACGGTAGAAACGAAACCGTTGATGTAGCGTAGTTGGGAGCACAAATTTTAAGGTTGAGAAAAACCTTCTCCCCATTCCTATGATGTTGTGCTCTACGTAACAGTATAGGATGAACTTTAAAAGTTCTTAATGGTCGCCAAAGGCATATATCTTTGCGAGATATTAGTTACGAAATATCTCTTGAGGCACCGCCTATGTGGGGGTTGTTGTGAGGCCGCAACTTTGGGATCCGGGCTGAACCCAAAATAACTCTCACGGAAAATCAAGGAATGCGCATGGCCATTAACGCGCCCACCGCCATAACCCAAGAACAACCAATCTTTTGTGTGCTTATCTAATTTATCGGTCAAAAGTTTATAATTCAAAGCCTCTAGCACATTATATTCTTCGGTAGAGGAAATAAGGACTAAGTATAGGTTCAAGGTAACCATTCCACCTATACCCATTGCAATTGATACAACTTGATGAAGCAAATTTGTATTTGATTTTATTTATTATTAGTAATATTATATTTATGAAGTTCGTATTTTGGTTTTTCGCTTTTGTGGGGGATTGTTAGAAATTTTATTTATAAAACATTTATTTCATAAATGTTTATTGGAGCCTTGTATGGTATTTGGTGTTTGGCTCCTCATTATAGATGAAAAGCTCCAAAACCAAATTGGAGGGAATCCAAATTTTTTGAGGTAAACCTTCATGAATGAAAAGATGAACCTTTTAGTCCCACCATGCTTATTTGTTTTCTAACCAAAGAGTATTTATACGTTTTCACTCATTCTTATTTGTTCAAAAGAACATAAGGAGAACTATGAACCACATGCGCGCGCGCGCACGCACCGCACCGGACTGGATCCGAATTTGGGTTTGGGGAAGAATTGAATTGTAATTTTTGTACAAAATAGTTTTTGAGTTTTTATTCAGAGTAACGTCGATTAGAAGTCGACTTGCGTCGAGTGAAACTCCAAGTCGCGTCGACTGTCAGTGCTGCGTCGAGTAGAAGTCGAACCTTCGTCGACTGGCATTCGAAGCTGCGTCGACAGGATAGAGTCCAGTCGAAGCTGCGTCGAATTGATTTCGACGCACCCGCATCGCATCGTGCTGCTTTGAATGGAATTCGAAGCTGCGTCGAATGGGCTTCGACGCTGCGTCGAATAGAAGTCCAAGCACTTTCGTTTTACGCGTTTTCTTTACCGCTCATTTACGCGTGTTTCTCGCCATTATTTACGTTGGAAATATTCAACGTTTCTCTTCCCGATTATGAGCCTTCCAATTATAACCGTTAATATTTATTATGGTTTTAATATATTGCCGTTTCTCGAGATCCTATCTTCTTCCGCGATTTACTGTCTTTGTTCTATATATTCACGTTCTTTCTGAAATCGAACACATGCGTTGCTGCTTTCTCCGTTTTTGACGATCTTCTACGTGATTTCTTTTCTTCACATTTGCTTCATCAAGTGGTTGTTCGGGTGCTCTGTGCTTCTTCGGTGTCCGCGCACATCGGAGTTTCGGGATCTAGCCGGGTGTTGTACCTTGGAGGAGTGAGCATCGGTGAAAGCCCTGTCGGAGGGTGGTGCAACTTCTTTAGGGCAGTGATCACACGCCTTACCCAGGCTCGATTCTAAACTATAGATTACTCTCTTATTTATTTCTCATCTCCTTCATGCAATATTATTAATATTGTTGTTCATATAAATAGTTCTGCTGATTCTGCAAAGATTTTAAAAACCGAAAATTATATAGTTTTGTATATTAATATAGGAATATAGAAAAATTTGTTCCAACAATCTAAAGAAGTTAGTAATTCCACATCAACTAAATAAATAAAATCAAAATAAACAAAGTGTTTCTGTCTGCTTTCGTTTACATATGTACAATAATTTATTGTTTATATTTTAAATTTCAGAAATCTGCAATAACCTCTAGATCTGATGATTCTGCCGGGATCAAACCTGAGAAATTTAACGGAAATGGTTTTCGTCGTTGGCAAGCACAAATAGAATACTGGCTTAACACCTTAGGTCTTTTATCTGCAATCTTTGATGTTCCCACTGTAGAAACTGAAAACCCCAGCGCTGCAACTGCAGTCACTTCAACTCTACCATCGTCCTCATCCTCAACTGCAAATACCACTAGGACATACGTTAGACGTTTCCCTTATAGAGTTCCGGTAGATATAGAATATCATTGTCGCAACCGAATCCTGAGTGCTTTATCTGATAGCCTCTACGATATTTTCCTTCAATATCGTACAGCCAAGGATTTGTGGTATGCTCTTGAAGCACATTATAACCTAGACAATGCGGGTATAGAACGTTACAACGTCTCTAACCTCCACAAATCAAGCTTGATGCCTCCAAGCCCATAAATCCTCAACTCCATCAACTTGATGAGATGTTGTCCAAGATCCGAGCCGATGGCTTAATTCTTTCCGAAAATTATTTAGTGGCATGTCTTATTGATGCACTTCCTGATTCTTGGTCCGGCTTTAGCACTAGACTAAGGCATGACCAAATCAAACCTTACTTATGTTCAAATAAAAATGCAATCCGCATAGAGGAGGAACATAAGAGTAAAAATTCTAAAAACCTCAAAGACCTTGCTCCTAAAGTAAATCTCATTGAATCGCAAGGCAATCATTCTTCCCACCATCACTTCAAAGCCAAAGGAAAGAACCATAAGAAACCTTTCCGTCCAGGTTCCCGCCATCAGAAACCAAATCATCCCAAGCCTGGTCCTTCAAACCAAAACCCAGGTAAAGGGAAATGATGCTTCATCTGCCGCCGCACAAACCATCTGTCCACCAACTGCTTCTAAAAGAAGACAGAACCCGTGATTGGCAAGTCTCGTGGAGACAAGCCTCAGGCCAACATGATCCAAGCACCGGATCAACCTATCTTCAGGTTAGATTATTCTCCAAGTCTTCTTCTCACTTGTTCATCCGATTGGTGGCTTGATTCCGGAGCAAATGTTCATACTTGTTTTGATCGTTCTTGCTTTGCCACCTTTCAGGACATCAGTGGAGGAATCGTGATCTTAGGAGATGCTTCTTCGACAAAAATACTTGGACGCGGGCGAGTGGATCTTAGGTTGACATTCGGGAAGACACTAGCCTTGCAAGATGTGCTTTATGTGCCGAGAGTTAGAAAGAATCTTGTGAGCGGATCCTTGCTAGTGAAGAAGGGTTATAAAATTGTCTTAGAGTCAAATAAAGTTGTAATAACATTTAATGATGTTTTTATTGGTAAAGGATATATCTGCGATGGTTTATTCAGATTAAATGTTGCTGATTTAGAAATAAATCAGATTTCATCATCTACTATTTCATGTTCAAATTCAGATTTTTGGCATGCTAGATTAAGACATGTGAATTCAGATTCTATGAAAAGGATGATGTCGTTAAATTTAATTCCAAAATTTAATATTGCGCCAAGTTCTAGATGTGAAATATGTGTACAATCTAAATTTTCTTGAAAACCTTTTAAAACAGTGGAAAGAACTTGAAAACCTTTAGAGCTAATTCACTCGGATGTGTGTGACTCGAACCGCCAACCCACTAGAGGTGGAAATAAATATTTTGTAACTTTTATTGACGATTTCACTAAATATTGTTACATATATTTATTAAAAACTAAAGATGAAGTCTTTTCATATTTTAAGATTTTCAAAGCGGAAGTAGAAAATCAATTAGGATCATCGATTAAAATTCTTAGATCTGACCGATGTGGAGAATACACTTCGAATGAACTAACTCAGTTTTGCCAAGAACATGAGATTATTCATCAAGTGACTGCTCCATATTCTCCCCAATCGAATGGTGTAGCTGAACGCAAAAATAGGACCTTGATGAACATGGTCAATGCCATGTTAGCCGAGTCTGGTGCTCCAGAAAATCTTTGGGGTGAAGCGTTGCTCACCTCCTCTTTCATCTTGAATAGAATTCCTTCAAAACATAACGACAAAACTCATTTTGAATTATTTAAATTAAGGAAACCTAACCTCCTAATTCTTCGAGTGTGGGGGTGTTTGGCTAAGGTAGCAATTCCTGAACCTAAAAGAAAGAAAATAGGACCTAAAACATTAGATTCCATTTTTATAGATTATGCTTCCGATAGTAGTGCTAATAGGTTTCTTATCATCAACTCACTAATTAGTGAAATATCAAACAACACTATAATAGAAGCCAGAGATGCTGTTTATTTTGAAGATAAATTCTCATATAAAATAAATAACACATCTCAACCATCTTCTAGCTCAATTCAACCTTCCTCTTCTATAGATCCATTAGAAATTGATGAACCTAGAAGAAGCAAAAGGGTTAGAACCGAAAGAACATTTGGAGAGGATTACTTCACTTACCTAGTTGAAGGAGATCCAAATTCATATGAGGAAGCTATGACCTCATCTGACTCTCCATTTTGGAAAGAAGCCATAAATGCTGAAATTAATTCTATTCTAGAAAACAAAACCTGGATTCTAACTGATCTTCCATCTGGTACCAAAGCCATAGGTTGTAGATGGATCTTTAGGAAGAAATTAAATCCTGACAGTTCCATAGAAAAATATAAGGCTCGCCTTGTTGCTAAAGGCTATGGGCAAAAACAAGGGATAGATTATTTGGATACCTATGCTCCCGTAGCTAGGATTACATCCCTTCGCATTCTAGTAGCCTTAGCTTCGATCCATAAATTAATTATTCATCAAATGGACGTAAAAACCGCTTTCTTGCATGGAGACTTAGATGAAGAAGTCTATATGTCTCAATCCGAAGGTTTTGTAGTTAAAGGACAAGAAACCAAAGTATGTAAGCTAATTAAATCTTTGTATGGTCTAAAACAAGCACCAAAACAATGACACCAAAAATTTGACTCTGTAGTATTATCATTTGGATTTATATCTAATGAATATGATAAATGCATTTATGCAAAACAAGAAGAGAATGAATGTGTGATTTTATGTCTCTATGTAGATGACATTTTAATCTTTGGAAGCTCAATTAAAACTGTTAATAACATTAAAAATAACTTATCATCTAAATTTGATATGAAAGATTTAGGAGAAGCTAATGTCATTTTGGGAATGAAATTAGCTAAATCAGATTCTAATGTTTCATTATCTCTTTCTCACTCGATTGAGAAAATGTTACATAAATTCAATCTATTTGATTCCGCACCTGCTTCCACTCTTTATGACGCTAGCATTAAGTTATGTAAGAATTTAGGTGAACCTATCGACCAACATAGGTATGCACAAATGATAGGGTCACTGCTTTATATTGCTAATCGCACTAGACCCGACATTTCATATGCTGTAGGCAGGCTTAGTAGATATACTAGTAATCCAAGTGATGATCACTGGATAGCCTTAACTAGAATATTTAAATATCTTCGCGGAACTTTAGACTATAATTTAGTGTATACGGGTTATCCCGAAGTTTTAGAAGGATATTCAGATGCCAATTGGGTAACTGATTCCTTAGACGTTAAGTCTACTACCGGTTATGTTTTCCTCCTTGGAGGAGCCGCCATTTCATGGGCATCTACAAAACAAACTGTGATTTCAAGAAGTACCATGGAATCCGAGCTGATAGCTTTAGACACTACGTGTGTCGAAGCCGAATGGCTTAAGAATTTACTTACTGAAATTCCTGTAGTTAGAAAACCTATACCTGCCATTTCTTTGCATTGTGATAATAAATATGTTATTGATTTAACTGCTTCAAATAACACTAATGCAAAAATGAATAAGTTCATGAGAATCAGGTACAAGTCCGTGAAGCAAAGAAGAAAAGAAGTGATATCACTCAATTATGTAAAGTCAGAATTGAATCTGGCTGATAATCTTACCAAGGGACTGTCCCGAAGGGAGATTTTATTGTCATCGAGGGGAATGAGGCTTAAGCCCACATGATTTGCTACCAACGGTGGATACCCAACCCATGTGATTGGAGATCTGGGTTCAATGCGGTAGAAACGAAACCGTTGATGTAGCGTAGTTGGGAGCACAAATTTTAAGGTTGAGAAAAATATTCTCCCCATTCCTATGATGTTGTGCTCTACGTAACAGTTTAAGATGAACTTTAAAAGTTCTTAATGGTCGCCAAAGGCATATATCTTTGCGAGATATTAGTTACGAAATATCTCTTGAGGCACCACCTATGTGGGGGTTGTTGTGAGGCCGCAACTTTGGGATCCGGGCTGAACCCAAAATAACTCTCACGGAAAATCAAGGAATGCGCATGACCATTAACGCGCCCACCGCCATAACCCAAGAACAACCAATCTTTTGTGTTCTTATCTAATTTACCGGTCAAAAGTTTATAATTCAAAGCCTCTGGCACATTATATTCTTCGGTAGAGGAAATAAGGACTAAGTATAGGTTCAAGGTAACCATTCCACCTATACCCATTGCAATTGATACAACTTGATGAAGCAAATTTGTATTTGATTTTATTTATTATTAGTAATATCATATTTATGAAGTTCGCATTTTGGTTTTTTCGCTTTTGTGGGGGATTGTTAGAAATTTTATTTATAAAATATTTATTTCATAAATGTTTATTAGAGCCTTGTATGGTGTTTGGCTCCTCATTATAGATGAAAAGCTCCAAAACCAAATTGGAGGGAATCCAAATTTTTGGAGGGAAACCTTCATGAATGAAAAGATGAACATTTTAGTCCCACCATGCTTATTTGCTTTCTAACCAAAGAGTATTTATATGTTTTCACTCATTCTTATTTGTTCAAAATAACATAAGGAGAAACTATGAACCACACACGCGCGCGCGCACGCACCGCACCGGATCCGGATCCGGATTTGGGGAAGAATTGAATTGTAATTTTTGTACAAAATAGTTTTTGAGTTTTTATTCAGAGTAACGTCGATTAGAAGTCGACTTGCGTCGAGTGAAACTCCAAGTCGTGTCGACTGCCAGTGCTGCGTCGAGTAGAACTTGAACCTGCGTCGACTCGCATTCGAAGCTGCGTCGACGGGATAGACTCCAGTCGAAGTTGCGTCGAATTGATTTCGACGCACCCGCCTCGCATCGTGCTGCTTTGAATGGAATTCGAAGCTGCGTCGAATGGGCTCGACGCTGCGTCGAATAGAAGTCCAAGCACTTTCGTTTTACGCGTTTTCTTAACCGCTCATTTACGCGTGTTTCTCGCTATTATTTACGTTGGAAATATTCAACGTTTCTCTTCCCGATTATGAGCCTTCCAATTATAACCGTTAATATTTATTATGGTTTTAATATATTGCCGTTTCTCGAGATCCTATCTTCTTCCGCGATTTACTGTTTTTGTTCTATATATTCACGTTCTTTCTGAAATCGAACACATGCGCTGCTGCTCTCTCCGTTTTTGACGATCTTCTACGTGATTTCTTTTCTTCGCATTTGCTTCATCAAGTGGTTGTTCGGGTGCTCTGTGCTTCTTCGGTGTCCGCACACATCGGAGTTTCGGGATCTAGCCGGGTGTTGTACCTTGGAGGAGTGAGCATCGGTGAAAGCCCTGTCGGAGGGTGGTGCAACTTCTTTAGGGCAGTGATCACACGCCTTACCCAGGCTCGATTCTAAACTATAGATTACTCTCTTATTTATTTCTCACCTCCTTCATGCAATATTATTAATATTGTTGTTCATATAAATAGTTCTGCTGATTCTGCAAAGATTTTAAAAACCAAAAATTATATTGTTTTGTATATTAATATAGGAATATAAGAAAATTATTCCAACAGTTTCAGCCAAGATCCCCGTCAACTGCAATCCCAGTTCGCAGACATCAATCTCTGTCCTCCCTAACCTGCAATCAGAATATGGAAATGCTCTTTGAAAATCCGCTCTAAATCTGCTCTAAGAAATGCTAAGAAATGCTCTTTGAAAATCCTGGAAGCACTAAGAACTGCTCTAAGAAATGCTATGAAAAAATGCAGTGAATCCTATCAAAGGTTCGAGCAGTGAAAAAAAAGAAGTCCGAAAAAATGCAGTGAAAACAAAAGGCATACCTTGACTGAAGATCCAACCAGCAGAGTAAACGGGAGGCAAACGTGAGGGAGATGAAGCCTGTAGTCACAACAGATGAAGCCTGAAAGCCTGGACGAAAGAGGGAAGTTCAGACCTAAACCGCGAGGAAGAAGAAACGGGGTAGCGGAAGGATCCGAGGCCTGGACATTTACTGTACCTGGATTCGCGTACTTGACGAGGAAGAAGAAACAGGGCCTCAAACCGGCAGCCGCGAGGAAGAAGAAGGGCGAATCCCGAGCAGGTATCGGCGAACGGCGCTGGCTCGCGAGGGTAGCGGGAGGAATGAACCGATGAGAGCCTGCGTAACCTAATGGTTTGCTATATTAGGATTTTTTTAAGAATTGAAAAAACTGCATAAATGATGAGGTTTTAAAAATCTGATCGGACCGGCCGGTTCAACCGGTTGGACCGCCAACCGGTTCCACTGTCGGTCTGATCCAGTGCTCAAAACCGGGTCAGCCGAAACCGGCCCAGAACAGGTTAATCGGGCGGTTAAACCGGATAACCAAAAACCGGGCCGGTTTCAAGATAACCGCGCGGTTAACAATTAAAGGTCATTTCACATTTTCAACATTGATTTTTAGGCTCCACTTTATTTATAGATGAGTGTTAGAAGAGAAAATTGTTATTAAAGATGTGGGATTAAACTTTAACTAATATAAAATAAATAATTAAATATCCCTCTCTCTCTCTCTCTTTCTCTCTCTCTCTTTCTCTGCCACCGATCTCTCTCTCCCAGACCTCTCTCCACATCTTCTCTCTCTCCCCTCCCTCTCTCCTCTCTCTCTCTCTTTCTCTGCCAGTCTGCCACATTGCCTCTCTCCGCTCCCTCTCTCTTCAGTTTTAGGCTTCATTTGGTTCGGCGGTGGCGGATGCAACCGGCGGGTCCAAACGGAGCATTGGAACCGGAGGGGGGAAGACGGGGTTGAAAACGCTCCATTTAGTCTCTTTTTCTTCTATCCGGCAGGTGCAAACGGAGCAAACGCCGCCGGCGCCCATTTGTTTACCAGCCGTCCGGACCGTCCGGTGGCGTTTACATAATAAATATAATATATATTATTTAATTATTATTCATTATATAATTATTAAGCAATAAGATAACTTTCGAGCTCGAGCCGAGCTCGGCGAGCTTGCACCAAGCTCGACGAGCTCGAGCTCATTTAAAACAAGCTCGTCGAGCTCGAGTTATTTGTGATGATAAAAAATCAAATAATTCTAAAATATGTTTTATATAATTAGGTTATTACGGTTCAATCACGGTCGGACCGGTTCAAGCTCCGGTTCGGTTCTCAGGGGTATTGTATATATATTGTTTATTTATCGTTGAAGATTACAATAATAAGTAAAAGTCAAAAAGGATCTTTTCAAGCTCGGTGACCTAGTTTGTTGAAGGCCAATATTTGGCTCGCATACCCCCCTCTAGAATCCAGCCGGCATATAATTTTGACGGTTATGATTTGAGTGGAAAATGCAAATGAAGGGGCATGATTTATTGTGCTTTGACTATTAATTTAAACTATATATATACATAGATCTGGATACAAAGTAAGAGAAATAAGAATGAGGCAAGAGATGAAGGTACGCTCCATCCTGCAAAGCTCATCGAGGTCCATGGGTGATGAGGATATTAATAGCAGCAGAGATGGTGATGACGGAGAAGAAGAATTGCAGCTTCAATGGGCGGCGATCGAGCGTCTGCCGTCGACAAAGCGGTTGATATCATCCATCGTGCAACTGCCGGCAGCGGACGGGAAGAACGGCAGGCGAGTTGTGGATGTGACAAAGCTTGGAGCTGCGGAGCGCCGCCTTTTTATCCAAGCACTCATCACCCAAGTCGAAGAAGACAATCGTCACTTTCTCGAGAGGCTCAGAGAAAGGATCACCAGGCCAGTAGTGGCCCTCACATTCTTTTATCTTTTTCCTCCTTAGATATATATTCACAAATTCATTTCTGCTATTTGTAACTCTTTGGTGTTTGTAGACTCTAAAATTATATTTGTACTTAAACACAATATTCGCACACCAATATTTGAAAACATAAACTTGAGTCAACTCTCAAGATTAGAAGCAAGATGCTGGAGTCGTGGGGCTAACTAGGTGAAGGGGTCGAAGCGAGAACACGGGATACCGGCGGCCAAGGAGGCGTGGAAGTCCGGCTAATTGGGCGGACGGAGAAAATCGGCAGTCGGGTGGGGATGAATAGTCATTCGTGATCTGCTAAAATAAAAGGCCTTAATTTACCGTATTATTATTAAATAATAACTGTAGTTATTAACTTATTATTATTTGCAGCAATATTTGAGGCGTACCAATATGCTTCCAGTGTTTAATCATACCATGCCTAATATCATAATTCATATATAAATATATTATATATATCTACCGCTATTAATCCGGCCGCTACTATTTAGGCTCCGTTTGGGGAACTTATTGTCATCGGTCAAGCGGTTACGACCGCATGAACCGGACCTTAATCCAGTTCATGCGGTCGTAACATTTTGACCGGTGAAAATAAGTCCCCCAAACGGAGCCTTAATCCACACGCATAATATCTACCGCGCCATTCTATTAATCCCCGGCCGCTACTATTTAATCCGCATGCATAATATATATTATATTTTATTATAATTATATATGCTATTTAAACACATTTGTTTAATAAACTTACCTTTTTCTAAGATGAAGGGAACTCTGTGCTTTGCTGACTTAGGACTATAGAGATTATCCCTAAACCCATATATTCTTTGGCATGAGCTTGGAGCCGTCTTGTGCACCTTTTTAATAGGTTAAAAAAGGATCTTTATATTGGCAACCTCTATTTGGCTATTAGCACACCAATTTCTGAGTTATAACGCCCCTATTGAAAATATGCATTATACATGCATATTTAAGAAAAGTCTTCAACACGAAAATTGTAGATCTCATCGAGATCTATAACTTTCGTCTTGAACACTTTTCCTAAAAATGCACACACAAGGAGTATTGCCGCCCTGATCGTAATCATAGCAAATTTTTGACGATTTTTTGAAAATACGCTTTGTACATGCTTTTTTAGGAAAAGTGTTCAACGCGAAAGTTGTAGATCTCGATGAGATATACAATTTTCGTGTTGAACACTTTTCCTAAATATGCGCGTTATAACTCATAGAAATTGCTGTGCCAATAGTCAAATAGGGACTGCGACCCTAAAAAATGAATATATATTTATCATACAGCTTATAGGCAGAAAAGCTTGCGCGGAGATTCCATGGAATGATGTCTATAAGAAATATATTACTATATATATATATATATTATTGTATAAAAAAACATTTTAACATTATAAATGTAAAACAAGAATACAGGCACGCAACTAAATTAATAAACTAAAGAGCCCAGACTCCAAATGTTCATGGTTGACTAGAAGAGCCAAGAAAAAAAATAGCATTGGAAACAGAGAAGAGGGTTCCACTTTTTATACAAAGCAAGAATTAAGGATCCATTGGAAACAAGAGGGTTCCACTTTTTATATAAGCAAGAATATAACAAAACTTCTATACAAACCAAAATATAAGAAAATATAGAGAAGTTAGCATAATTATAGGTTGTGCACCCTCTTACTTTTGAAATTACAAAAACTCCCCTGTGAGTTTACATTTCATAACATCCATGCAAAAAACATCCCCTTTGAGTAAATTTTCGGATGGGTTTTTATGCATGGATGCTACGAAATATATTGTTTTTGTAATTTCAAAAGTAAGAGAGATGCAACCTATAATTTAACAAACTTAGAGAGTTACAATATTAAAAAAGGTAAAAGTTGTTTTTGGTGAAACATTCAAAATTGTCAAATATACTCTTATTTTTTTTAATTTAACGACTTAACATGTATTGTAATCTATTTTTAAAAAAATTAAAATACAATGTCTATTCAAGTAATTGCACCATATCCCAAAATTAAAATTAATGATGAAAACCCATAAAATCCAAAAAGTGTTTAGTAGAGCTTCAAAAAGTTTTTAACGATAGGTTGCCATTAGACATGTCAGCGGTTTTTGCGAGGAAGACTGTCATTAGGCATATCAACGGTATTTTCGTGAAGCTACCATTAAACCAATCAGCTTTATTAAAATTGATTTGACATTCATGATGATATATACACCATGAAGGAGATTTTTTTTTTTACCAAAAATTGAAAAATAGTGTATAACTATTTTCTGCATTAATTAATATTATATTTATTTTAAGCTGCATTAAGTAATTGATAGGGGTGGAGCCCCGAGCCTATCGCAGTCGGGGTACTGTCGCGGTTGGCCGTAGAGGCGGAGGCAGTGCCTTTAACTTGTGTGTGTGTTGATTACATTTTATACAACCGAATGATTGATATATAGATTCTCTTTGTATGTAGTATAAATGTTCCTTATGTAGTATAAATGTTATGTAATATAAATATTTTCTCAACTCCACTGAACATATGAAGAACAAACAACAAACATAAAACCACAACCACTAGCTAAGATAAGATGAAGTCCTTCTATTTCTCTGTCAACAAACACGAGATAGGAGTACAATTATGCAACAAAAGAGTTACATTCTTGGACGATGTAAGTTTAGGCCTCTCTTACCACTGGTCGGGTATGTTCGATCTAATTGAAGAAACGTGGAGGGATGAGCAAGGAATACAAAAAGGATGAGAGAACGAATATAAAGAACTCGTCCCTCCCTCCCTGCATGCGTGTGTAGGATGCGCACAAAATAAATAATTGAGAAAGTGCAATACCCAATGTTCAAGATTGTGCAAAACAATTCCTCGTGTGCTTGCGAGGAAGCAGACAATTGTCCCAAGAGTATATTGGAGCACAACATGTATAGGTGTAGGGAATTAATACCATTCAGGAAACTTTTAGATGCAACAGACTCTGGATTATTCTGATGTGACCCGGTCTGTTGCACCTATAACACTTGTGCTCCTTCCCTTCATCTCTAGGAGGAAATTTGACTCCATCCCCCTGAGATGTGGTAGGTCCCTCTCTAGTGTTCTTCTTCCTGTCCCTGTTCTTCTTTTTCGAGAACAGTATCTCACTCTCACCTCCTGAAATAGAACATCCAGACATATGTCTTGCAAGACTCTCCTACGAAGCCAACATATTCTCCAATTCAAACAAGGACGATTGAATAGCACATCCTTGAATTTAAGTGATAAAAAGGATATATTCCTTCCGCAATACTTAAACGATATGTCGCTTTAACATGACCTCTGACATCGGTTCATCCGGATCCAACACCAATATATCCGCGCATAGGTTCTTCATCGTCCAAAAGAAGACTGAAATCAACAGCTCCCCCTAATTGGTTTTCGGCAATTCATTCTTCAAATAACTGTAACCTAGCGACATTCTTCTTGTTGAACAACTCATCAAGAAATGCCCAAATTGTCGAATCCGATCTGAACCCAATTATGTGATCAAACAAGTCCGGAGATATTAACGGTTTGAGCATGAACTCGACCTTCACATTTAACTTTTTCCATGCCTTAACCGCCAGACTGTTGTTCCAGGTCGCTACCACCTCTTCCTGTGCATCTCCTCCAATAACCTCTATTACAAACACAAAAAATTGATTGCACTAGAACTTGAAAACTGGATACAAATCATGAGGGGTACTCGTGCCTAACCTCGGGTGGTACCTCCTAGAAGTCTCTCTTCAAATAAAAGATCACAAAACCCTAATGATCAAAACCTACTCAACACTCCTACCCCTCTCCCTTATATAAATGATTACATTAGTTAAATTAATATTAATTAATAGTAGTTAATCAATATTAACTAATTAATTAATACAAATTGATTACAAATTATATCCTTGCATACGAGCATTCAAGGTGATTTCCATATGAACTCCCATGACTCATGGGAGGCGGTGTACTCGAGCAGATGTATCGCCATAACATTATCCCACCCTTGAAAATTGGCATTGTCCCCAATGTCAAAGTTCGAATATTTGTCTGGGTCTTTAAGAATGTCGGCGGCATGCAAAGTAGTGGTGGAAAGGAGAGATAGTGTATGTTAGAAAATAATAGAAGTGAGGTGGTTGTAGCAGTGGGAGAGAGTGGAAGGCTCAAGGAAAAGGATACCAGAGAAGGTGGGGAGGATGGCGGCGGGGGAAAGGATGAGTGCAATTAAAGGAAGGTGGAAATAGGGAATTGAGGCATATGCAAAACAAAATAAAGGGAGGCAACACAAGTGGGGCCCGAGAGGAGAAAAAATTAGAAAGAAATGCTGGAGTAGGGGAAGATGCGTGATGATCGAAAGGAGGTCTCAGTTTCCTTGCTGTATACGGCAAGGCTGCCAGAGACGAGACGTGGAGGTGGATCGAGACAAGCAATGGCTGGTGGGGTGGAAAAGATGGTGCGGGGAACGAGTAGAGAGAGTACATGAGCAACGGACGACTCGTAGCGAGGGAGGTGCGTGCGGCGCGAGGAGATCGAGAGGCGTCGCAGGTCGGGGAGACGAACCAAACAAGAAAGCGGCTCGGGTGGCGAAGATGACATGCGGAAAAACATGCGGGAGATCTGGTTGGTCGTTGGACGGGTCGGTGAGGCACGTTGGGGTCAAAAACGACATGTTGGTGGGTGCGCGTCGGGCCAGATCGTGCGTTCTCCCGACAACGGGGGTCGGGTGTGGTAGCTCGTGGCCCGTCGAGGGGTGTTCCTGCTCAGGAGAGTCGGCGACCAGATCCACCACGTGGCTGGGGAGAGGCAAGAGGCAGCGACCGGTGGGAGGAGTGTCGACGAAGTCGTCGCGTTGAGCTGAGATAAGCTGAGAGCTGGGAGCGATGTCGTCGGGCTGGGATGTATGTACGGCAGAAGGGGGTGCCGCTGGTGTGGGGTTCGCATGTATTCCCCGACTGGCCTGGATGCTGCGAAGGAGGACCATGATGGCCTGAAACTGGGATGTGGTCTGATCGAAGTGGTCGTTGAGGGAGGCGTTGGTACCCGACGACTGATAATGGGTGGAAATGACAGGTCGGACCATTGTTATGAAGATAAAAAATTAATTGCACTAGAACTTGAAAACCAGATACAAATCATGAGGGATACTCGTGTCTAATCTCAGGAGGCTGATTCTTCCTAATAGTCCCTCTCCAAATGAGAAATCACAAAACCTTAATGCCCAAAAGCTACTCAACACTCCTACCTCTCTCCCTTATATAGATGAGGGAGGACACACATTACCAAATAATTTAATTAATACCATTAATTAAATCAATATTAATTGATATTAAGTAATCAATATTAACTAATTAATTAATACTAATTAATTACAAAATTATATCCTTGCATATGAACATTCAAGATAGTTTCCATATGAACTCCCATGACTCCTGCAAGGCGGTGTACTCGAGCAGATGTATCACCGTAACAACCACAAGTCTTCTCCCAACAAGTAACTCTCCATACACGACTTTCACTTCTTATAATTTGTCTATGTGAGCAACTCAATCACAAGGCCTCTAGCAAAGCCTCATCTGCCTTCCATTTCGGTATGTTGTTCTTCTCTACCAAAGGAACTTAGCAACACCGCTAAAATCTCAGTCGCTCTGATACCAAGTAAAACTTTCAACACCCATGGATGCTCAAACTAAACTTGAAAAAGAGCAACAAGAATACTAAGGCAATACAAAATACTTCAGACTAGAGGCAAGATACTCCACTACAATCTTCCCAAGATATACATACAAACGCTTACAGAAAATAATAATGGAGTCTTCGGGGATTAAAACTAAAAAATAATTACCCGTACCTCCCCTGTAAGTTAGCATAATTACTGAGAGCACCCCTCTTATTTTCGAAATTACAAAAACCTCCCCTGAACTTTTAATTTCACAACATCATGAACAAAAATTCTAGATTTTTTTGTAATGAAATTGTATCACAGATGAGATTTTTTGTAATGAAATTAAAACTTCAAGGGAAGTTTTTGTAATTATGTTAACTTATAGGGGAGTTTTTTGTAATTTTGAAAATAAGAGGGGTGCTCTCAGTAATTTAGTAAAGTTAGAGGGGAGGTCCCGGTAAATGGCCCTTAAAACTAAAACAAAGAAATCAGAAACTTTAACCGCAACTAGAGTTATGCAACTTAGAGAGACACTTACGACTTCTTGCGACAAGGAAAATATGTAATACAACATAATCATCAGAGAATCATTATACAAACTGTTACCGACATCCAGGCGGACGAGCCAGAGTGGCAGGTATATTCGAGAAGGACGCGCACAGGAGAGAGCAACGACGGCGCAGGGCCGAGCGGTTCGGCGGGTGCAGCCTAGGGGGGCCGACCGGTCCTTTATCTTTATTTAAATTTCAGCTTGTATTTTATTTTGGGAACTTTTCTATGCATTTGGACTCTTGATGGTTCCTCCTATATATGGGGACATCTTTAGGGTTTATGTATCTTTTTTGATCAAGAAACTTTTAGGGGCTGATCCCCTTTCTCTCTCTATCTCTCTCTATCTCTCTATCTCTCGTTCCCTCTATCTCTTTCTCTCTCCCCGTCTATCTCTCGCTCGCAACTCCCGCAGCCCCCTTCCGCGCCTACCACCGCTCGCACTACCGCAGCCCTACTGCCTCTCGATACCCTAGTGGTATCATTGGTCCGACCTGCCGCTCCGCCCGCCGCACCGCACGCCGCCGCCGGATCTCCGAAATGGCGCCGAAGCCAGCCCCCCGCCCCGACGACGACCTCCTCGCCGAACGGCTCGCCACCCACGACAGCCACCTCTCGTCCCTTCAATCTTCCGTGGAGGCACTCGCGGCCGGCCAAGCCACGATCCTCGCACGCATCGACGCCCTAGTCTCCGCGCGAGCCCCGCCCTCTCTTCCGCACCGGACCCGCCGACCCAGCTGGGCTCGGGCGCGGGATCCGGCGCCAGCTCTGCGTCCCTGCTCGGGACAGGGCCCAACCCGCTGCCGCCGCTGCTGGGTCGGCTCCCTGCTGCCGCACCCCACTCGGCCGGCCTCCAGCAACCGGCAGTGCATACGACCGGCGAGTTCCAGCAATGCCCAGCACCCGGCCGACCGCCCCTTTCTTTGGACATTTCGGGCTTCTCCGGCGTGGATCCCTTGGGGTGGATCGCACGTGCGGAGCAGTTTTTCGACCTCAACGCCACACCCGAAGCGGATAAGGTACCCACGGCCATCGTCGGCCTGGAGGGCTCGGCGCTCCATTGGGCTCGGTGGCTCCGTCAAGTCCAAGCCGGCATTTCGTGGACGGAGTTCAAGCGTGAGATGGTGACCCGCTACGACTCCCGTTACTCCGGCTCCGCCGTCGAGCGTCTGTGCACAAATCGCCAATCCACCACCGTGGATGCCTATATAGATGAGTTCGTGGCACTCGTCACTCAACTTCCGGGGCTCCCACCTGAGTACTATTTGGGCTTCTTTCTACAAGGCTTGAGCCCCAACATCCGCTCCCGCATACGTACTCACCAGCCCCGTACGGTGTCGGAAGCCCTCGAACTCGCCCGGGCGGTAGAGGCGGACATTGGACCTCGCCAAATCAACCCCACCCTTTCCGACCACCGCCACCCCGACACACCGGCTACCGGCCGGCCGTCGTGCCGCCCGTCCGTCCTGCACAGCCAGAAGGGCCGCACCGCGTCTCCAACGGTGACTACAACGACCTATGCCGCCGCGGCCTATGCTTCCGCCGCCGCCAGTCGTACTCCCCGCAACATGTTTGCCCCGTCAAGGAATTCCATGCCATTTTCAGCGATGGCGAGGGGGACTACATGGCCACGGAGCCCCCCGCGTTGGACATCTCACCGGAGCACACCACGGAGGTGTTAGAGGATGCCCCCCTCAATGTTCTGGAGCTTCCCTTTTATTCGGTGGGGGGACTCACTGGACCCCACACGATGAAACTGGCCGGCATGATCCAGGGCC
The DNA here is from genome assembly GCA_033032865.1 of Dactylorhiza incarnata. NCBI lineage: Eukaryota > Viridiplantae > Streptophyta > Magnoliopsida > Asparagales > Orchidaceae > Dactylorhiza > Dactylorhiza incarnata. The sequence continues at coordinate 1,141,881 of JAWHQI010000383.1, forward strand.
GGCCCATCATTGTGATGGTCGATAGCGAGGCCAGTCACAACTTCCTGTCGGCCCAACTAGCCGGCGAGCTGGCCTTACCGGTTGATCCGTCGCCCGACTTCTCGGTGTGCCTCGGCGACGGCCGCCACCGGCCGACGCTTGGACAGTGTCGTGACATGACCGTGTCTCTCGGCTCCTGCACGGTCACGGCGGATTTCTATATGTTCGAATTGGGTGGTCTGGATGCGATCTTGGGGGCGGCCTGGCTCGAGACATTGGGGGACGTCCGCGTCAATTGGGCGTCGATGACCATGGACTTCCAGCACCAGAGCCAGCCATGCCGCTTGGCGGGCGATCCGACTCTTCTACGTTCACTGATCTCTTTCCGCGCGATGACGCGCATTACAGATGTTGATTTCTCGGCCTGGCTTTGGCCTCTGCAGACCGACCCTTCGACAACGGCCGACCCCCTGCCCCTGCGATGTCCTCGGTGCTTGCCAACTTCGAGGATGTGTTCACTACACCGGAGGGCCTTCCCCCACCTCGGCCGACTGATCACGCCATTGTCCTCCACCCAGGGTCGGCGGCAGTGTCCGTCCGGCCATATCGTTATGGGCATGCCCAAAAGGACGAGATGGAGCGGCTCGTTCGGGAGATGTGACTTGGGGGCCTCATTCGGCCCAGTACTAGCCCTTTCTTCAGTCCCGTCTTGCTGGTACGCAAGAAGGATGGAAGTTGGCGTTTCTACGTGGACTACAGGGAGCTGATCAAGGTGACCGTTCCCGACAAGTACCCCATCCCAGTGATCCAGGAGCTTCTGGACGAGCTGCATGGTGCGGCTTTCTTCACCAAGATGGACCTCCGCGCCGGCTATCATCAAATCCGAGTTCGGCCGGCGGACGTGCCCAAGACGGCTTTCCGCACACACGACGGTCATTTTGAGTTTTTAGTGATGCCCTTCGGGCTCACTAACGCTCCGGCTACCTTCCAGGCCACCATGAACGACATTTTCCGACCAGTACTCCGTAAGCATGTACTTGTCTTCTTTGATGATGTACTTGTCTTCAGTCGTTCTTGGCAGGAGCATCTCGGACACGTGCGAGAGACCTTCACCACCCTCCGCCGCCACCATCTTACGGTCAATCGTAAGAAGTGCACTTTCGGCACCTCGCTGGTCAGCTACTTGGGACATACTATCTCCGCCCACGGGGTGGCTATGGATGAGGACAAGATCCAGGCAGTGCTGCGTTGGCAGACTCCGCACTCGGTTCGGGACGTGCGAGCATTCCTCGGGCTGACCGGCAATTACCGGCGCTTTATCAGAGACTACGGCGGGTTGGCCCGCCCACTCACCCAGCTGTTGAAGACAGCCGAGGACAGACCGTTCGAGTGGCCTCCTGCCGCGATGGCGGCATTTGCCGCGTTACAGTCAGCCTTGGTTCAGGGCCCGATATTAGCCATGCCGGATTTCAGTCAGCCGTTCGTAGTGGAGTGTGATGCTTCTGGGTCCGGCGTCGGCGCCGTGTTGATGCAGGCGGGCCGGCCTATCGCCTATTACAGCCGGGCATTCTGCACAGCTGTGCGTAGCAGATCCGCCTATGAAAACGAGCTCATGGCCCTCGTTTTGGCGGTCCAGCATTGGCGACCATACCTTCTCGGCCGCCCCTTTATCATCCGTACAGATCACCACAGCTTGCGTTACCTCCTACAGCAGAAGATTGCCACGCCGACACAGCAGGTGTGGGTGACGAAGCTCCTTGGCTACGATTTCACGATTGAGTTCCAGTCGGGGAAGACGAACCGCGCGGCCGATGCATTATCCCGTCATCCCCACCCTCCAGAGTTAACCGCTATTTCGAGACCGGTGTGGGACGACGCCACCGGCCTCCAGCAGGAGGTGGACAGAGACCCGCAGTTGGTGGGCATTCGGGTGGCCTTACTGGCCGACCCCACGTCCCGACCTCCTTACACTCTCATAGGGGGCCGCCTATTCCATCGGGACCACTTAGTTCTGTCGGCCTCATCCTCGCGGATTCCCCAGCTGCTTGCAGAGTTTCACTCCACACCATCGGGTGGCCACGCAGGCGCGTTCCGCACCTACCGCTGCCTGGCCGCGTCTCTGTTCTGGCCCCACATGCTCCGCCAGGTGAAGGCGTATGTGGCGGCATGTTTACCTTGTCAGAAGGCTAAATATGAGACAATGTTTCCTAGTGGCCTACTTCAGCTCCTGCCGATTCCAGAGCGAGTTTGGGAGGACATCGCGATGGACTTCATCACTCGCTTGTCGTGCTCCAACGATTTTGACTGCATCCTTGTGGTAGTCGACCGACTGACGAAGTACGCCCACTTCGTGCCTCTTCGCCACCCATACACAGCGGCTACCGTGGCTGACAGTTTCATCGCAGAGATCGTGCGGCTCCATGGGTTTCCTCGCTCGATCGTCAGCGATCGTGACCCACTCTTCCTCAGTAGCTTTTGGACATCGCTCCTCCGCTTACAGGGTACACACTTACGGATGAGTACAGCTTACCACCCGCAGTCGGACGGCCAGTCCGAGGTCTTGAATAGGTGTTTGGAGACTTACTTGCGCTGCTTCATTGGAGAGCGACCGGGCTCGTGGGCAAAGTGGCTGTGTTGGGCTGAGTATTCTTACAACACCGCCTATCACTACTCCGCGCATACGTCGTCGTTCGAGACATTCTACGGCCGGCCACCACCATCCATCCTCCGCCACCTTCCGGGGGAATGCCCAGTAGCCAGTCTGGCCGACCACCTCCATGATCGGGACGTGATCTTGGATAGTTTGAAGCACCATCTGCGGCGGGCCCAGGCGAAGATGACCTCGTTTGCCAACAGGAAACGCCGAGACTTATCATTTCAGATCGGGGAACGAGTGTTCATCAAATTACATCCTTATCGGCAACTTACGGTAGCCCGCCGAACATGCCCCAAGCTAGCACCCCGTTTTTACGGGCCCTTCGAGATCATGAGCCGCATCGGAGCCGTGGCCTACCGGAGAACAGTCGAATCCATCCCGTGTTTCATGTCTCGCAACTTCGCCGGGTTGTCGGCAACCATCCGGTCACCGACCACATTCCCACGGACCTGGATTTTTCCAGCTCCGACCCCCTTTACCCAGAGGCCATTGTTGATCGGCGCCACCACACGCCGGGCGAGGCGAACCCAGAGGAGATACGTGTGGCTTGGCGTGGCCGGCCCGCATCCGCCGCGACATGGTTACTTCGTGAGGACTTCCGGCGCCAGTTCCCGGATTATTGCCTTGAGGACAAGGCCAATTTTCCAGATGGGGGTATTGTTACCGACATCCAGGCGGACGAGCCAGAGTGGCAGGTATATTCGAGAAGGACGCGCACAGGAGAGAGCAACGACGGCGCAGGGCCGAGCGGTTCGGCGGGTGCAGCCTAGGGGGGCCGACCGGTCCTTTATCTTTATTTAAATTTCAGCTTGTATTTTATTTTGGGAACTTTTCTATGCTTTTGGACTCTTGATGGTTCCTCCTATATATGGGGACATCTTTAGGGTTTATGTATCTTTTTTGATCAAGGAACTTTTAGGGGCTGATCGCCTTGCTCTCTCTATCTCTCTCTATCTCTCTATCTCTCATTCCCTCTATCTCTTTCTCTCTCCCCGTCTATCTCTCGCTCGCAACTCCCGCAGCCCCCTTCCGCGCCTACCACCGCTCGCACTACCGCAGACCTACCGCCTCTCGATACCCTAGTGGTATCACAAACACAGAGTGGTTAGTCTTGTAGCTTCTCCATCATTATAGACTCAAACTTCTTGTAACAATGGTTGAGCACCTGTTTCAGAGGTAAAGATTTTTCTTCAACTTTCGGACAAAATTACCTTTAATCTTTTACCTCAAAACTCTCTGGCCTCATAAACCATTTCGCTCCATCCCAATGACCTCTTCCGTAATTAGACGAACAACAGTTGTCAATACCACATAAGTTGTGTTTGGTCTAGTATATTCTCAGGCATAGCTCAAACATACAGAACTTGCTTCATATCTTCCTTATCAAAATTTGTAGAAAGTACTACTTCAAGATGAGTCAAGCTAACCACTTTAACATTTTCCATATTCAAAATCTCAGAGAATTTTCACAATTCGTTTCTCTTATGATAGAGACAACTGCTCCTTTTTTACTGTCTCGAGTTATCGTTATCCTAAGAATTTGATTTGTTGGTCTCAAGTCCATGACAAATATTGATCCAACTTTTATCTTTTAATCTTACAAGTGTTCTTGCCAACAACCATCATATCGTATACATCCAACATGAGAATAATAAAATCATCATCATAGATCATTATACAAACACAAAGTGGTTAGTCTTCCTATAGCAAGATCCATCATTATAAACTCAAATTTCTTCTAATAATGTCTGGACACTAATTAAAAAATAAAGGTTTTTCTTCAACTTGCAGACACAATTCTCTTTAACATTTAACTTGAAGCCTTCTGGATGATCCATGTAGATCACTTCTTCAAGGTCGCATTGAAGAAATGCTATCTGCACGTCCATCTTTTCAACTTCCGAATCAAGAATAGAAGGCCGAATACAGCTCAAATGGATTAAGGGTCTATGCAAGCTTCTAAATCTAGATCAGAGACTTTGATCATGTGTTTACTAATGATATTCTCATGACTTTTACTGTCCATGACAACTCCAAACTGTTTGTTGTTAACAATGAATGTAGTCTTGAACGTCCTCTTCCATTGCAAAAGACTTGACCCTCTTCCATTGCAAAAGACTTGACGACCTTGGATGGGATCACAATCCTTCACACCAACCCGAGAGTCATCACTTCCTCCTCTAAATCATCGGAACTACACATACATCATCGAAATGGTTGTCATCCTCCATTTCATGATCTTCATAAGCCACATGTTTTCAGCATAGACAATAACTCGAGCGATGTGCATGCTGATTCCGTTTAAAACACTTTCTAATGATAGTTTTGGCATAAGAATTGTTCGGGCGACTTTTGGCAACCGGAACACTATCCTTCGCTTGGATCAGAACAACAACCGCTTCTTTAGCTCTGGTAATCTCACCAGTGACCAGAGAACCAACTTGATCAAGATGGTGGACCTAACATTATCAAGCCACGGGCCTGTCTTATCTACTGCTATTGAGGTCTCTTTGATACAGGCAAATGCTATGTAAGCATACTTGACAAAGTGATCTACATGTCAATCCAAAAGCATGAGAAAGTTTTGACAGATCCATGCTTGATATGTGGAAGAGATAAATCACCACCATGCTTCAATATGAGCTGCGAACCTGATACTCAAAACCAAGTTAACCACTACTAACTATACATTAACTTATATATCAAATTTCGCAGGGTTGGCGTGAAGCTGCCAAGTGTAGAAGTGAGATACAATAATCTCTCTGTGGAAGCTCGATGCAAGGGGGTTGACAGGAACCCATTGCCCAAAAGATGTAACATAATCCAAGGACTTCTCAAGGTAGTTTCTGAAATCTCTTGCATTAGTTCATCACTGGTTTACATTTTCATAACTTATTCTGTAAGAAGGATATTTATAGAGTCATTTGTATTCAGGGATTCACAAAATCCCATGGAGTGGAGTCAAAAGAAGTTAAAATAAGCATCCTGAAAGATGTAAGCGGCATAGTTAAACCTTCAAGGTAAACTTATTTCTATCTAGGTGGATGCATAAATGAATCGCACAAAATTTTGAGATAAGTTTAGCAAGTGCAGGTGAAGAAGTCAACTACAATTATGAAACAAGTCACACATAAAACTGTTGTAAATGCTCATAAATAGAATCAAAATTACTGGCTGCTGCTTCAAAACAATTGCAGCAATCACCAAGGAAAAGAAAAGTGTCCTCTTTACTATACCTTTTTGCTTAAATAAAGTTAACTAAAACTAATTCAAATGAGGATATATATAAATGTTACCCAAAATGTCAATTTTGAGTAAAATCTTTGACATTAAAGGTTTTGAAATGAGATTTAACATTTGAATTGCAGGATGACCCTTTTATTAGGACCTCCAGGGAGTGGAAAGACAACACTACTGCTTTCCTTGGCAGGGAAAGTTGGCGAATCACTGAAGGTAAAACATAGTATACTTACATGATGTGATATTTTCGAAATTGAGCCATGATGCTGCCGAAAAAGGGAAAAACAAGAAATTCAGGACTCATGCAATATATACTACTAGTAATTTTAGGACCATTTGTTAATAATATTATCTCATATCAGAAAACTCATGTAGCCTTATACACTTAATAAAGATCTCGAGTGTCTTCACCTAAAAACAATTGATTTTTGGTTAGATGAATATATTCTAACAATGCACATAATATAGATATTGAGCCCTCCACCTAAAACCAATTAGTTTTTGGTTGAATGCATGCATCTTCACATTATATTAGAGCAGGCTAGGAAAAATGACCCACTCCCATATCACCCCATTAAAGATATAAGTCCACACATTAGAGACCAAAGACTATGCAATGAGGGGTGTGATTAGAATAAATTTCAGGTTCAAAAACTCATGTACGCCCGGGCATTCAATATAAATTCTGATCCCCTCTAACTAACCAATTGGTTTTGGGTTGGATGCATAAGTTCTAATGGTGCACTTAATATAGACCTTGAGTCCCTCCACCTAAAGCAAATTAGATTTGGGTTAGATGCATATGTTCTGACACTATTATTCATTTTATTCATATATGCTCAAGTCTTTGAAAAGAAAGTCCCCCTTCTCTTTCTCTATCTCCTTCTTACCACTACTGCGTGCCTCACTAAGTTTTTTAATGATATATATTTATGCAAGATGCACATATCCCACAAGGTGGAAGTAATAGCTCTACATAAAAAATAAAAAATAAAAGCTCTACAGAAAAAATGGCAAGTTATTTATTAGTGGCCAATGATAATCAAGGCAGATTATTAGTACTAAAAGGTAATTTTTCACCGCTTCAAATACAGTGAAAATGTCATGGATCATATTTGTTACAAAGAGAAGAATCGCATTAGTCAGATATTTAGAGTTTAATATGCTAACACAAAAGAAAAAAAAACAGTGCATGCAGTCAGTTCCATCTACATAGCATGGTTTATCCATTATGTAAGTTTTCTATATAACAAATGAAAGTATTACAGGTAAAGGGGGATGTCACTTACAATGGCTTCAAACTAGAAGAGTTTATCCCTGAGAAGACAGCATCTTTTATTAGCCAACATGACCTTCATATTCCTGAACTGACAGTAAGAGAGACTCTTGATTTCTCTGCAAGATGTCAAGGTGTAGGTGGCAGAGTAGGTAACTGACATGCATACGTTAAATTTCATTAAGTATGTCGCAACTTGTATTTGTAGACAACTAAAGAGCTAGATTCTTTCATCTCCCCGCAAAAGATATAATGGCAGAGGTGGCAAGAAGGGAGAAGCAAGAAAGAATCCGCCCAGATCCTGAAATAGACACTTACATGAAGGTAATGTTTACCCTGATCTGTTGAATAAGGTGCAACAATTATAAGTTGCTCATAGATACTGTCTATAGGACAGTTTGATTCCCTCATATTTGTTATGTGATGTCATGTTAGGAGCAAACATAAATAATTTGGTTTGGTGACATATGTAAATAGCAATAATCTAGATGCCATTTAAATTTTATTTTGATGGCCTCTAGATATGGTCCAAATTTATCTAAATCAATGTATCAGGCTATCTAATAACTAAAATAACTATTAATAAAAACAAAGATAATGATCACCGTTATCACTAGATAACATTACAAAGTTCTATCGAATAAGGCTATTGATGACGAGGTTAAATAGTTGGGGTATGTTTATTGATTACAATGCAAAATAACATTAAATTGAGCACACAATAATTGATCCATAACATTATCATCTAAATAACACTATTATCAAGATTAACATTGATGTAAAAAATATTGAACCAAACATCCTCGGTAATGCATATAAAAATTCTAGCAACGTTGAACATATGCATTTAATAAGCAAATGCACTTTGGTATTTACATTGTAGTTTGTCACAACAGGCAATTTCAGTTGGGGGATTAAGAAGAAGTCTTCAAACGGATTATATTCTGAAGGTAACAAAAAAAAACTTCACATCGCCTCTCAATTTTATACCAAATGCATGATATATTCTAAATGAATTGTAGATCCTGGGACTGGAAAGCTGCTGTGAAACTAAGGTAGGTGATGCCATGAGAAGGGGAATTTCTGGGGGTCAGAAAAAGAGATTAACAACAGGTAACAGTTTTTTTCGCTAAGCAACACTGATACATCTGAAAACCACTAGAACTAGAACTATATGGTGAACCTCTAAACACTAATAGCTACATTGAAAAGGCCAATGCATATACAATTTGATTAAGAATAAAAAAACTGTGGCTTGTTACAAGTGTTACTTGTAAACATCAGGTGAGATGATGGTTGGTCCAACAAGAACATTTTTCATGGACGAGATATCAAATGGCTTAGACAGTTCCACAACATTTCAAGTCATTTCTTGCATCCAGCAGTTAGTGCATATTACAGAAGCAACTTGCTTAATTTCTCTTCTTCAACCAGCACCAGAGACTTTTAATCTTTTCGATGACATTGTGCTGATATCTGAAGGAAAAATTATATATCACGGACCCCGTGACATTGTTCTTCATTTCTTTGAGGATTGTGGTTTTAAGTGCCCACAAAGGAAAGGCATTGCTGACTTTCTTCAAGAGGTATGTAAAGCATAATAAATTTGTTTCAATCTGTCAAGTGTATCTGTTCTAGTGTTACTGGAAACAGTTCAACATACCAGCAGGAGGGTCCCATTTAGCAGTTTAAAGATTGAAAACAAAAAATAATTTGCTTCAATTGATCAGGTGCTCTCAGCGAAGGATCAACCAAAATATTGGTACCGCAAAGATATTCCCCACAGACATGTCGATGCACATGCATTCTCAGAGATGTTCAAGTCCAGTAACTTTGGAAAGATGTTAGAGGAACATTTACAGGTTCATGAGAAAACACAGAAGGATGAAACAGCTATAACTTTCAGCAAACATGCTTTAACAAAATGGGAAGTATTTAAAATTTGTATGGAGAGAGAAATAATACTGATGAAGAGAGACTCGGTCATTTACATCTCCAAAATGTGCCAGGTGATCAATTTTTTGCAAAACCATTTTCTGCACTTCAGCTAAAGAACTAATACTAACTCTCTTCTACTTTCTCTCTCCAGATTTTGATCGTTGGCTTTATAACTATGACTGTTTTTCTACGCACAGAAATGAAAGTAGATTTAGAGCATTCACGTAACTATGCTTCCTCACTATCTTTTACAATCACCAGGATTATGGCCAATGGAATCGAAGAGCTGTCACTATCCCTCATAAGATTACCCATATTCTATAAACAGAGAGATTCTCTCTTCTATCCGGCATGGGCATATGCAATTCCTATCTCTATCTTGAAGATACCTTTATCTTTAGCAGAGTCCCTTGTTTGGTCAGCTTTGACTTATTATGTGATTGGATACAGCCCGGAGCCACAAAGGTGAGTAATTTTTGAATACAATGGTTATATTTTCAACACTCTACCTTCACCTGGAAAATTCATCCTTAATGACTGAATTCATGATCACACTTGGGCAGATTCTTCAGCCAATTCCTTCTCCTCTTTGTACTTCATCAAGCGTCAATATCACTTTTTCGATTTGTAGCATCAATAACCGGAACGAAACATATATCTGCGTTGCTGGGGAATTTGGCCTTAATAGCATGTTTTATGTTTGGTGGATTCATTCTTCGGCATGGTAAGCTCTGACTAAAGAAGACTGAAGAATAAATTAATGAAGCTTTTTTGTTCAATTGTCTGAGAACCAATACTGATGTTGTAGATTCTTTCCCGTCAAGGCTGGGTTGGGCGTTTTGGCTTTCTCCAGCAACTTATGCAGAAATAGGTTTATCGCTTACTGAATTTGGAGCCCCAAGATGGCAAAAGGTCTGTTCTTTCAGGTTTCCTCTGAGGATCATATTTAATATCAGTATCCAAACCTGATGGTTCTACCAAGGTTCAGGGACTGTTTGCATGTACTTGGTATATCTGGAAATTTATTTAAATTTCAAGTAGGAATTAGTAAGTCCTGGGAACTATTTGATTGCACAATTCAAAAATCCCCCCAAAAAGTAAAACAAAATTGCTTGGCATTTTGGAATATTTGGGGAAGAGATTTGGAGGATTTTTTAAATTCATAAAATCCTCAACCATTGATGCACAGGAGCTTAAAAAATTGCAAGCAGATACAAAACTCCTGATGATAACCAGTCGAGATTGAAGGAAAATAAAGAGAGGTGCAAGATTACTGTTAGAGAAGGAAGTGAGACTAGTGTGTGATGCAGGACGATGCGTAGGGTTTGCGCGTTTGTCGGCTATTTTTAGGAAACCATAAATGCATGCAATTAAAATTTGAAATTTGGAGGGCATTGCACGAATTTTAAGAAATTAAGCAACTAGATTTTTGTAAAGCACAAAATTACTATTTTGTTTAAAATGAATTTTCTTGAAAAATGATTCAATTCTAAATCCGGGGAAGGAAGTTCGCAACTTTCATTCTATTCCCCTTGTCGTAGCAAAACGAAAATCGTGAACTCCAAATACATTTCCGTTTAGAGTTTTTCGACGTAGCATTTGCTGACAAAACCTGGGTGAAAACCCAACAATGAATCTATTATCCTACGAGAAAATATATAGACACACACAAAGGAGAGGAAAGAAACAAGTTACCCACGGAAGGAGGCGTCTTTCCGTATACGAAATCGATGACGATCACGCGAGGAACTCCTCGTCACCTTCGATCTCCTGCTCCGAGGTCGGCCGCTATCGCACACGAGCACCACGGAGAAAATTCTCTCACTCTCAATCTTGAGTGGCTCCACGAAATCTCACAACAAATCCTCTGTTTTGTGAAGCCACAGGAAAACACAACTAACACTCAAACAAAATTCTCACAACTAACACTCAAACAAAATTCTCGCCAACAAAACTTCAACGGAAGCAACCCAAAATAGCACAACACAGTTTCCAATTCAGCAACAGGAAAAAATTGATCAAACAGTAAAATCAATCCTACTGTTCATCTTCTTCTCAAGACTTAAATACTAGCTAACAGCTTTAACTCCTCTCACACAGCAATCAGAAACAACTACGGGGACAATTACACCAAGAGTTCAATCTCATCATTCACTAGAAAATGACTACGGGGATCAAAGAAACAAGCTCACGGAAATCAAATAGTCCTTTCCTCTCTTTCTCCTTTTTTTCACTACAGACTCTGGAGCCCCTTTATAGGGTTACAATAACTGAAAACGAAATTAAAATAAACACAAAACAAATAGACTCAATCCCTGTTCTCCAATAGAAAATGGCGTCGTGGAGGAGGATGATCATGGCCAAACCTGTCGAAGAAGGGTCGTGGTCCTGCTTATCATTGTTGTTGCTGGATTGTGGACGGCGGAAGAAGCGGCACGGGGTTGCGTGCAGCGGCAAAGTTGGGAGCAGCGCCTGAGCCCTAAATCGTGATGGCTGAACCCGCCTACCCTGCAGCTCTGGATCGGGAGGAGGAGGAACCAGGCCACTTCTTTAATGCAACTTAGACCGGCCTTGTACAGTTAACAATGACTTTTGATATATATATATACATATATATACGAGCAGCTCCGCACGGGCTTCGCCCGTGCTCGCTGACTCTTAGCAGGCTGCGCCCGCATTCGAGCGGGCAGCGCCCGCATCCGAGCGGCATGTGCCCGCATACGACAGTACCCGACTGGCGACGGCGGGCTTCGCCCGCAACATATACATATGAGTACTCAAAATGACCGTAAAAAAATATACATCAATTTTTATAATTATTTTTTTCAAAAACATTTATATTTTAACAAAAAATCATTTTAAAGTAAGCAAAAATATTTCGAAATTAGTTTGGAGACCTAATGATAACCTAACATAGTAGGTCTAGGAGGTCTACTAAAAAGCTTTTGAATTTTATGAATTTTTATCATTATTTTTATTATAAGGATATGATGTAATTACACAAATAGTCATTATATTTTATAAATTTTCATTTTTTTATAATATATGTTAAGTCATTGGAGTAAAAGAATGAAGCTATATTTGGCAATTTTGAATGTTGCACCAAAGGCAACTTCTTCTATATAGTAGTTAAAGATATATCTTCAACTACTATATACAAGAAGTTATCTTTGGTGCAACATTCAAAATTGCCAAATATAACCTCATTCTTTTACTCCAATGACTTAATATATATTATGAAAAAAATGTAAATTTATAAAATATAATGGCTATTTGTGTAATTACACTATATCCCTATAATAAAAATAATGATGGAAATTCATAAAATCCAAAAGCTTTTTAGTAGACCTCCTACACCTACTATGATAGGTAATTATTAGACCTACTAGACCTACTAGACCTACTTTAAAATGATTTTTTGTTAAAATATAAATGTTTTTGAAAAAAAAACAATGATAAAATATTAATTAAAAATTTTGTAAGGTCATTTTGAGTACTCATATGTATATGTTGTGGGCGCAAGGGCGCGAAGCCCGTCGGGGGCGGGCGAAGCACGCCAAGGGCGGACGGGTACTGTCGCACTTGGAAGTAGGGGCGGAGCCCCGTGCCTGTCACTGGAATATATAAGTGAATATAGCATTCTTCATGCTCTTACCGTGCTTTCATTTTCTACCGTTGGATCTTTCTCATGTTTTATCCGAAACATATTTAATATAAAAAATAAAAATAAACTTCCCGAGAAATTGGGAGAGAGAGAGAAAGAGAGGAGAGAGGGGGAGAGAAAGAGAAGGAAAAAAATAATCTTTTTAAGTATATACGTTTTTTTTTTTTACAAAATAAATATTGTAATATTGATGTATATTTTTTTACGGTCATTTCGAGTACTCATGTGTATATGTTGCGGGCACAACCCGCAGACGTATCAAGCATGGGCGAAGCCCGTGCGAAAGCGGGCGTAGCCCGCCTGGATGCGGCCGAAGGCCGCCAGACAGCATCGCACTGGGGGCGGGCGAAGCCCGTCGTCGCCGGCCGGGAACTGTCGCGCTTGGCCGTAGGGGCGGAGCCCCGTGTCGGGCACTCGTATATATATATATATATCCCAAAACATAAACATAATGCAAAAAATTGCAGAAATTGCAAAACGATAAAATACAAAAACGACACAATTAAAATATGACTCATGGCCGGAAGAGGTCCGGTCAGGTGCGACGTCGGGCATTTTTTCGTCGACCTGATCGGGGTTGGTCTCCACCAGTGTGGATTTTGGGGCAGTAGAAATAATAATTGGTGCATTTTTTACCTTTCTTTACACAGGTCCCATCAACTGTTTTAGTTTCCGTTTTCTTTAGAAGATGCCATTAAATTTTTTTTACACATTTAGTTTAATATTCTCACTTTTACTACACTTAACTTAAATATCAATGATTTTGTTTATTGCGCAACACTTGGATCCATAAAACATCACCAATTTAACACATCCACAAAGGATTAAAAGTATGTGAATAAACTTCACACACATAATACGGTACAGTGTTGAGATTTCATATCCAGAAAATGAAACTGAAAAATGCAACAACATCATCAAAATGAAACTTCACACACATAACATGGTAAAGCGCCCTGTACACAACATCATATTTCAAATTATATTTCTTACCATAATCTTACCCATGAACCTTCTAATTTTTATTACTGCTTTATCCTCGATTGTTATTCCTAAGAATTGGAAGGACACACTGAGGATCTTTGAATGGAAGATTCGTGCTTGATAAGAATCATACATGGAACATTTCTCAACTTCCTCCGGGAAAGAGAGTTGTTGGATCAAAGTAGGTATTCTCAGTGAAAGCGAATCAAGATAGCATGGTAAGATGTTATGAAGGGTGGTGGCTCAAGGATATACTCAAACCCAAATGGTTGTCAATCAAGAGACATTTGCTCTTGTTGCAAAGATGACTCCATCCGAGTTCTAATATACTGTGCAGCCTGTCCAGGTTGGGAACTTCACGAACTCGACGTGAAGAATATTTTCCTCCATGAGGAGTTAGAGGAAGAAGTGTATATGAGATTCCCTCCTGGGTTCATAAGGAAGAGGAAAGAAGGGATGGTGTGCCATTTGAGAAAATCGGTATACGGCCTTAAGCAGTCTTCTAGGGCCTGATTTGAAAGATTCCACAAGGATATGATCCAGTTTGGCTGTAAGAAGGGACTACCAAATCATATTATGTTTGTAAAGAGGCGAGGTCATAAAATCTCTATTCTTATTGTTTATGTGGATGACATTGCGGTTACAAGAGATGACATTGAGGAGATTGCTGCTCTCAAAACTCAGTTGTCTTAGGAATTTGAGGTCAAATATCTAGAAAAACTCGGGTACTTTTTTGGGATTAAAGTTGCAAGATCCAATAAGGGCATCTTCATTTCTCAGAGGAAATATGTTCTGAATCTTCTGGAGGAAACAAGGATGTTTGGTTGCACTCTGGTGGACACTCCCATTGAGGAAAATCACAAGATCAATGATGATAGAGATGGTGATAAGATTGACGTGTCAAGCTAGAGCTAGTTGAAAGACTTATATAACAACACACACATCCTGATAATACATACACTGTAGGAATTTTGAGCAGGCACATGCATGCTCCAAGAGCTTGTCACCAAGAGGCGGCCCATCGTGTTGTGCGATATCTTAAAAAGTCTCGTGCCCAAGGACTACTATTCTCCAGAAACAACAAGTTAATGGTTGAAGTCTTCACTGAAGTTGATTGAATGGAAAGTTAGGATGATAGAAAGTCCATCGTCAACTATTGTACCTTTATTGGAGGTAACTTGGTGACCCGGAGGAGCAAGAAACAAAATATAGTGGCCAGATCTAATGCAGATGGAGAATACCGGGTCATGTTCCAAGGCTTATGTGAAGGATTATGGTATACATCTATTCTACACGACTTAAGGATCCTTGAACCCAAGCCTTTCTCTATCATCAGCATAACTCATAACCCAGTTCAACATGACCAAGCATGTTGAAGTTGACGGATATTTTATCAAAGATCATCTTGACAAAGGGAATGTTGTTACTCCTTTTGTTCATTCCCCGTTCGAGCATGTCTTTACCAAAAGTCTAGGTTGTGTTGTGTTTACTGACGATATACTCAAGTTGGGGATAATAAATATTTTTCGTCTGACTTGAGAGGAAGAGTTGAAGTGAATAAAAAGTAACGAATTATTAGCCAGACTATAAATGAATGTTGGAACCAAGAAATCGGTTCACAAGAGTTCGGACCTAAGGGGTAGTTCGAGGTTAATTATTTTGCGGTCTAACACCACAAATATGATGGTAAGAATAAGAGAGAAAGAGACTGGATTTTCTATAAACAAGACTCACGTGCTGCAGCGAGGAGGTCCCGCCACACACCCAAAATCCTATAGGAATTTCCCCTTCTAAACCAAAGCTGAGCTCGGCACTAGGAAAGCACATACATGGCAAATGTGAATCTTAGGGGGGAGGGGTCAAAATGTTTTCAACTTGTGCCCTGGGGGAACATGGTCTGCGAATAGCCATCCCCGCCTTTGCTGGATACTGGATACCTGTTTCCTAGACGACCCCATTCTAGGGAGTCCCTGGAGAGGGCGAGCTGATTGAGAATGCTTTAGGAAAGGTCGCCTGAGCCGAGCTCGCTTGTCAGGAGGGCGCTTTAAAGAGAGAGTCTGCGGTGCACTGGAGACGGGCAAGTGAGCTCGATAGCTTACACTGAACGAGCTCGCCTTGTGAAGTTGATCTCGATGCAAGCACGCTGGCGAGTCCAAAGGGTGCTCGTTGGCGAGTTGTTGAACTGCCTTGTCGAGCTTCTGTTGAGTCTCACGGGTCTTCAATGAGGCCCTTCCTTCTGGTCAACAGTTAGCTTCTTAAGATCTGGGGGCCTACAATCGGTCCTGGCCCCCCTCGTCGAATACGGTTGTACAATTAATATATGATATTTCTATAATTTCATGTTCTCCTAACCCATGTATAGGTATGGGTAGGAGTTATGTGAGTAAATTGATTGTATTCTATTTGTCTACTTACTCCTACATAATCATTCAAATGCTATCTTTATCCTGGCCTATGTTTCAGTGTCCTACGTTAATGGTACTTGACCCTTGCAATGCAAGATGGATGATAGCTCACTTTGCTGCATCTTCATGTGGTAGATATTGTCATATTATTAGTTGGGATATCATTATTTTCACGAGCATGCCTCTTTACTTCTCCCTCGTCCACTTCTCTTCCTCCTCTTTTATGCTAACATGTAGGAACATGATGAGTTTGCCTTTATCTAGCACGCAGGAACACACAAAAACCTCTTGATCACCAATCTTAGGAGTCTATTGGGATTACAACCCCCCCCCCCCCCCCCCCCCCCCACCCCACCCTACCCACACACACACCTCTCAGTCACTTGATGTGGGATCCCATTTTAACCTTTTCTATTGTCAACATTACCTCCTTTTGGGTAGCCCACTTTCTCAGTCACCTTACCGGAATCACAGGGCCAGGTATACTCTTGCACATTGTTATGGTACATAGGTAGTCTCTTATGCTGACCCTTCATTGCAACTTCCTATTGCCACTCTTAAGGATGCCCACAAAATCATGACTGCTAGTCATGTTGCAAAGCACGTGTATTACCAAAGACTTCCTTCTTTTTCCACTGCATTTGTCTCCACTCTTGATGATACTCCTATATCCTGCACGGTGAGTTCTGCCCCCATCCTGTCAGGAAGAAAGCTATATTTGAGGAGATGGGAGCCTTGCTACAAAATCAAACTTAGGACCTTGTCCAACTGCATTCTGGGGAGAAGTTCATTACTTGCCGTAGGGTCTTCAATCATAGGTATCTCCCCGATTGTATCGTGACTCAATACAAAACTCGTCTCAAGACTCATGATTGGATTATCTTGAGAATTTTTCTCCTAAGGCAAAAGCTTACTAATATTCATGTGGTCATTGCTTTCGATGCCTCTCTTTAGTAACCTCATCATCAATTGAATGCTAAATATGTCATTCTGCATAGAATTCTTGATGAAGAAGTCTATATATGTGTGACATTTCAAAATTTTCATTACACAACTTTTGATCTCTCAAGTGATGATTCACATATGACCCAATTATTATTGGAAAATTTATTTCGAGTGATGACAAATTTATTCTAGATGTATACAAAAATTCCAAGTATTTTATGTTTTTATCAAAGGGAAATCCTAATTTTGATTAATTAATGTAATTATTTATTATAAAATTCCATACAAAATTTATTTGTATTTCTCTTGATTTATTTAGAAATGTTTAGAATTTTTGAGAAGGGGAGCCTTGGCGCACCGGTTGAGGTGTTGTCGTGTGACCTTGAGGTCACGGGTTCGAGTCCTGGAAGCAACCTCTTGCAAAAATGCATGGTAAGGATTGCCTACATTTCACCCATGTGGTGGGACCCTTCCCCGGACCCTCGCTGCGTGGGGATGCCTTTGTGCACCGGACTCCCCCCGTTTAGAATTTTTGAGTTATGGGATCAAATTATGAGCCAATTAACCTTTTATCAAGGTATATGTTTATTTTAATTTAAAGGATTGGCTCCACCTTCCTCAAGTAAAATGCAATCCTAGCCATCTAAACCCCCACTCCAATTCAAAGGATGAGATGAAATAAGAATTAAAATCCCTTGGCCATGTGAAACCCCTAAACGGACGGGTCATCCTTCGGTTCACGTGCGTAAGGAGCAACCACGACTTCTCCCTCGCTTGACACCCGCGTGGAAGCTCTTCCCTTGAGCCCTCCATCGCTCGACGCTGCGTAGACACCCTCCCAAGGACGGCAGACGGTCTTCCCAAGGCTCCTCCTTGTCTTTTTAAAGTCTTCTCCTACTCTCCATGGGTTTTGCTTGGCTCATACCATAAGAAGAATCAAACCCTAGCTCCATACCGAGGTTCCCTTGCATTCTCCTTGCCTCCAAGAGCTCTTCCATGGATCCAAAAAGGTATTCTAGGAGAGGAAAGGTTGAGTTTCCTTCTTGCTTTCTATGTCTTAGAAAGTGTCGGTTCATCTATTCAATGAAGAAATGTTGTTATGAGTTAAGAAAAGTAAAATTTTATAATAGTTTCGGTTTGGGTGCTAAAAGTTTCCCTAACATGTTATTAGTAGCGATTTAAAATAAAAGCCCCAAAAATTGTAGTCATAATGGAAGGATATTTTATCACACTACCTTTGATTTAAATGGTGTATTCTTTGATTTTCTAATTTTCTGAAATGTGCAAGAAACTCCAAGAATAGAAAAAAAACTCTCGAATGATTTAAGCTTACGAGTCCTCTCTTGACTTAAACTCTCTACAAGATCTTTTTGCATGCATGGTATAATTTCGAAATGAACAGCTAGTTAACTTATTTGTAGTTTTTAGTATGCATGCTAGGTTGTAATGTTTATTTTTCTGAAATTTCCTAGAATTTTTGTCACTTTCCACAAAAATGTTTAACACGCATAATCTAAATATGTAAAATTATTTGGACATTTGGAAGGGTTTGTAATGCTTATTGTCATGATAATCTCTAGAATCCATGAACAATTTAATTAACTAATTTAATGAATTTGCTAGTTTTCATGCCCCTTTTCTTTTTAGGAAGCATGCTAACTCTAAAATAGATATAGCCACTTCTTTTTATGATACTATGAGATATTATAGGTCTTATGAGTTATGATACCAAAATAATTGCATGTGCAAACTAATCTTGTTTTAGTGTGCAATAATCTCTTAAATTAAATTATTGTGGATAAAAGCAGAACCTTGTATATTCTCTTCTATGTATAAAATACAATATTTGAATACAAATATATAGGAGGGAGAAAGAGAGAGGAGATCCTTATACACAATGTGGGACTAAAGAAGGGAGAGAAACAAGAAAATAAAAGGGCCCCAAATGAGCCTTTACATGGGCTTTTCTAATACTCCGCCGCAAGCTGGAGCGTACAAGTCGTAGGCACCCAGCTTGGACAGGAATTGAAAAAATAGGGTACTTGGTAGGGCCTCGGTGAGAATATCAGCAACCTGGTCAGTACCCGGAACATGCTTTAATTCTAACTTCTTCATTTGAACTTTCTCCCGGATGAAGTGACAGTCTACTTCAATGTGTTTCGTTCTTTCGTGGAAGACCGGATTCTTAGCTATGTGTATAGCGGCTTGACTGTCACATAGTAAGACAGTTGGTGAGGGAAGTTTTACTCCTAGATCAGCGAGGAGACTTTCAAGCCATGTGATTTCAGAGACAACTGATGTCATCGAACGGTATTCTGCTTCAGCTGAAGATCGAGCAACCACAACTTGTTTCTTACTACGCCAGGTAACAAGGTGAACTCCAAAGTAGGTACAAAATCCATCAGTAGACCGTCGATCATCCAGGGAACCAGCATAATTTGCATCAGAATACGCAACCAAAGTTGGAGTGGAAGACGAGGTTTTGTATACCAGCTCTTGACCAGGGGTTGTTTTTAGATATCTTAGGATGCGTTCGACAGCCTGAAGATGAGACAGTTGAGGGGAATTCATAAACCGGCTGACAACCCCAACAACAAAGGATATATCTGGTCTCGTGACCGTTAGGTAAATCAGTTTTCCAACAAGTCGTCGATAATATTCTGGAAGAGAAAGAGGAAGATCATCATCAGAGGCGTGTGCACACAGCTTGTGATTTACATCCATAGGAGTGTTAATCGGCTTGCATCTAGAGTAGCCAGCATCCTGAAGAAGATTGAGACAGTACTTTCGTTGAGACAGGACAAGTCCATCAGGACGTCTCGCGATCTCAAGACCAAGTATCAAAGGTTTCCTAGATCTTTTGTTTGAAAGACGGAGCTAAGGTGTTGTATGACCGTTTGTATTCCCTTTGAATCATTTCCAGTGATTAGGATGTCGTCAACATATACCAACAGAAGAACCGTTCATGTTGTTCGATGTCGAGTAAACAGAGAGAAGTTTGTCGAGCTCCGAGTAAAGCCAACTTCCCGAATAGCCTTACTGAACCTGTCGAACCATGCCCGAGGGGATTGTTTGAGACCATATATTGAATTTTTAAGATGACAAACTCGGGACTCCCCCGTGGTCTCAAACCCGGGAGGTTGTTGCATGAAAACTGTTTCTATTAGGTCACCATTTAAAAAGGCATTCTTGATATCCGGTTGATGTAGGGGCCATTGGCGATGTGCAACCACGGAGAGGAGGACACGAACTGTGTTTAGCTTGGCAACTTGAGAGAATGTTTCCTCATAATCGAGGCCTTGTTGTTGGGTAAAGTCGCGAGCCACCAGTCGGGCTTTCAGACGATCAATTGTCCCATCAGAAGCATGCTTGATGACAAAGACTCATTTGCACCCAACAAGAGTTTGGCCTGGAGGGAGAGGGACCAGGTCACATGTCTGGTTAGCCCAGAGAGCTGTCATTTCTTCGTCCATGGCTGCCCGGCAGCCTGGATGTTGGAGAGCCTCCTGCACAGAGTTAGGTACAGAAATAGAGGATAATGAAGTAGCAAAGTGATGAAGCGGTGGGGACAGGCGATGTAAGGATACATAGTTCGCCATGGGATGAGCGGTGGACGCTGGTGCCGGATTAGCAGGCCGCAGAGTGTCGGAGGTCGAGGTCGACTGTATTGGGGCAACGGGGCGAGGAGTGCGACGGTTGTAGACCCGGATAAGAGGAGGCTTGTGGAGAGCGGGAGCAGGGTCAGGAAGTAGGGGTTGAGGAGTGGTAACTGGAACGACAGATCGTGGGAAGGAGGGTGGTGGAAGAGGTGGGGTCGGTGCGTTGAAGAAAGGTTGATCCTTTTGAAAGGTAACATCTGCAGAAACGGTAACATTTCGGGTAGCCGGAGAGTAGCAGATGTAGCTTTTTTAAGTACGTGAATAGCCAACGAATATGTGTTTGGCTGCACGGGGATCCAACTAGTCCGTGGACGGACCAAGTAGGTGGACGTAGCAGGTACAACCAAATATGCGGGGTGTGAGAGAACGCCGGAGTGGAGGGGAAAAGGAGGCTAAACGGAGTAGCGTTTTGGAGGACGAAGGAAGGAAGACGGTTAATGAGATAACATGTCGTGGACAGCGCAAAATTCCAATAAGCTTTGGGTACCTACATGTGGATCATGAGAGACCGGGCAACATCGAGCAGATGTCTATTTTTTCATTCAACAACACCGCTTTGTTGGGGGTATAGGCATACGACGTCTGGTGAATGATCTCAAATTCATGGCTAGTATATTCGCGAGCATTATCTGTCTGGAGAGTTTTTATGTTTTCGGAAAACTGCGTGTGAATCTCAAGAAGGAAATCCCGAAATACAAGGGGAAGCTCGAAGCGATCACAGAGTAAATATAACCAAGTTGTGCGAGAATAATCATCAATAAAGGTGATGAAATAGCGATAACCAGAGATATTAGTAATTTAGTGGGACCCCAAACATCGGAATGTTCTAAAACAAAAGGAGCAGAGCTTCGAGTACAATGAGGAGGAAAAGAGGAACGATGTTGTTTTCCTAAAGTACATGATTCACATTTAAAAGTAGAAAGAGAGATCTCTGGAAGAGCCTTTTGAACGACTGGAAGAGGGGCATGTCCAAGACGCCGATGCCAATCAACGGAGGAGACTGAGGAGAGGATGGTTGGAGAAACATCAAGGAGGTAGAGCCCGTTTTGCAGTCGTCCCTTACCAATGATACTCTGCGTCTGTCGATCCTGCATCAGAAAAGAGGAAGAAGTGAATGTTACTGAGCAATCAAAATCCGTAGTTAGGCGGCTAACAGAAAGTAAATTGAACGGAGAGTCCAGAACATGAAAAGCCGAGCGGAGAGAGATAGAAGAATTGAGAGGGATATCAGTAGAGCCAGAGGCAGGGACGGTGTCGCCATTGGCTACTGTGATGCACTTAGGATGAGGAACATCCAAGTATTGATGTGGTTTCAGCGAAATGATATGGTGGATAGCACCTGAATCCACTATTCGGCGCGGACTAGTGGAGAGACAAGCGATACCTTCATTGGAGATGGAGGCGACAGAGGCAGGTGGGTGGCAGAGCATCCCGTGAAGTTGTTAGAGCTGGAGGCGAACTGCTTCAAGATCAGCACGAGTGGCAGAGGGATTGTCAGCGGCAATATGAGCAGTCAGATGAGGAGGACAACCGTGTTTGCGGTAGCAAGTCGCCTCAAGATGTCCATCCTTTCCGCATAATGAACACTTAGGATGTGGTCGGCCTCCGCGACCGCCGCCCCGAGAGCCTGAACGTCCTCCACGAGTAGCGTGAGGGAGAGGTAGTAATGGTGCAGACGAGTACTGGAGAAGGACCGGTGAGGGAGGTCTAATAGTATCTGGAGGCGGTGAAACTTTGAGCAACATGGAGCAGACATCAGATAACGACGGGGTTATAGCAAACGAAAGGATCTGCGCCCGAATACTCTGAAGGTGAAGAGGGACACGAGCCATCATCATGACAATACGCACAGCCTCTTTTTGAGCACGCTGAGCTGCTAGATCCGTAGTATAGGGCTGATGTTAGATCCAGGCTTCAGCAAGAGTCTTAGCCCGTAGCAACAAATGAGGTTAAGTCGGCCGCCCCGCCAGTGTCAAGAGTTTGAAGCTCGGTAATGATGTCATACAGGTGCTGAAGACTGTCCTTGCCGGAGTATAAGGAGTGAAGCTCCTCCCACATTGCCTTGGCCGTCTCGTGATACATGGTCATGCGGTAAGGTTCGTCATCAAGGGAGTTGAGAAGCCACGTCTGAACATGACCATCGTTACACAGCCAGTCATCAGTAGGATCAGATGGGGGCTCCTTAATGAGATGAGACAGAAGCCCCTTGGACTGAAGAACCCGTCTGACAGAGTGTACCCATTCGACGAAGTTTTTCTTCCCAGTCAGGGAGATGGTGGTGATTCTTAGCTCGTTGCACAGTTCAGGAGTGGGAAACAAGCGGGCTGCAGGAGAGGTAGCGGTCTGCCCATCGGGATGCATGGAGGGATCACTGGAGGAACCCATTTTGATATAGTGGCTGGAGTAAAGAGGTCGGCAAGGCTGGGAGCTGCTAGAGAGGAGGCCGCTGATGAAGAGATCGTTGAGGAGATCGCTGGACGAGAGGCCGCTGGACAAGAGGAGGGGTCGCTGGGAGGAGGTCGCTGGAGAGGCAGACCGCTGGGAGGAGGTTGCACGACCTCAAGGAGCTCGGCACGATCTCAGGGAGCACGGCAGACCGCTGGAAGGGGGCCGCTGGGAGGAGGCAGACCGCTGGGAGGAGGCCGCACGACCTCAGAGAGCTCGACACGATCTCAGGGAGCTCGGCAGACCGCTGAAGGGGAGGTCGCTGGAGGGGAGCTCGGCAGAGGGAGCGACGAGCAGTGGGAGCGGCGAGCAGCGCAGGAGGTGAGACCGCAAAGGGGAGATAGCGGCGAGCAGCGGGAGGTGAGACCGACAGAGGGAGATAGAGACCGGGAGCAGTTCGGCACGATCTCACGGAGCTCGCCAGAGGGAGCAGCGAGCAGGAGGTGAGATCGCAGAGGGAGATAGCGGCGAGCAGCGCAGAGGGAGGCCGCACGGGAGCGAAGTGATCAGGAAGAGAGGGGGCCACTTGTCAGAAGGGAGGAGGCTATAAGAGAGCCGATAAACAGACCAAGCGGGACGGAGAGAGGAGCAGCAGAGTTCGCAGGGGGGTGCGGTCAAGGAAATGGGAGACCGCCGGCTGAATGAGCTCGCAGGGGGAGCTCGTATGGGAGGCTGGCGGTCAAAAAATTGGGAGACCGTAGGTTCGGACCGAAGGCTTTGATACCATGTGGATAAAAACAGAACCTTGTATATTCTCTTCTATGTATAAAATACAATGTATGAATACAAATATATAGGAGGGAGAAAGAGAGAGGAGATCCTTATACACAATGTGAGACTAAAGAAGAGAGAAACAAGAAAATAAAAGGGCCCCAAATGGGCCTTTACATGAGTTTTTCTAACAATTATAAACTATGAAATATAGAGCTTTTACCTTAGTACATAATTCACCTCTAATCCATGCGAAACATATGAATTAAAATGTCAAGCAGTAACCCCTATTACTGTTTGAAAATTATTTAAGTCCCGGGAGCATATTAAATTCAAAATTAGAATAGAACACACCAATTTAGAAGAGCAACCAACAACCCTTATTGTTGTTTGAAGATTTCTTAAGCCTTGGGGTCCTATTAAACTCAGCATTTGAGACTGTAGAGAAACACGGAATACAAGAAATAAATTATAAAATTTATTAATATTTCCACTAACTGTGTATAAACTCAGCCTTTGTACATTTATATATGAGGAGAGAGAGGAGAGAAAACTACATTCTACAATGTGAGAATAAACCCCTATACGAAGAATAGGCTCCTAACCGTGCCTTCATTAGTGGGCCTGTTTATATAGTCTGTTTAACATTCCCCCACAAGCTGGAGCGTACAGATCGTAGGCACCAAGCTTGGATAAGAATTGGTAATATAATGGGCGTGGTAATGTCTTCATAAAAATATCAGCTACTTGCCCAGCAGCAGGAACATGTTTCAATTCTAGTTTCTTCAGTTGAACCTTCTCCCGAATGAAGTGACAGTCGACTTCGATGTGTTTGGTACGTTCATGAAATACAAGATTCTTAGCAATATGTATGACGGCTTGACTGTCACAATAGAGGGTGGTTGGTGAGGGAAGTCTAACACCGAGTTTACTTATAAGACTTACCAACCAGGTGAGCTAGGATACAACAAAGGCCATTTAACGATACTCAGCTTTGGCGGATGAGCGAGTCACCACCAACTGTTTCTTGCTACGCCAGGTAATAAGGTATCCACCAAAGTATATACAGTATCCACTTGTGGACCAACGATCATCCAGTGAGCCAGCATAATCCGCGTCAGAGTATGCAACAAGGGAAAGTGGAGACGAAAATGTCTTGTACACAAGTCCTTGTCCAGGAGCAGCCTTTAAGTATCGAAGGATGCGCTTAACTGCCTAGAGATGGGATATCAGTGGTTCATGCATGAATCGACTAACAACTTCAACAACAAAGTATCAGGTCTCGTAACAGTGAGATATATCAACTTCCCGACAAGACGGCGATAATATTCTGGATTTGGAAGAAGTAGGTCGGAGTCTGAGGCATGAGCGCAGAGCTTGTGATTGATATCCATAGGAGTGTAAGCAGACTTGCATCCTGAGTAACCAGCATCACGAAGCAAGTCAAGACAGTACTTCCGTTAAGATAGAACAAGTCCATCAGGACGCCAAACCACCTCGAGACCGATCAATAACATAAATCAAAAGACTGACCAACAATATATACTATGAGTTTATTTACAGTCTTTTTAACAATATAAATCAAAAGACTAACCAACAATATATACGTTGTTTGGAATTTATTTTGGTCCTCTCGGAGTTCCAAAATGCTTAAATAAACTCATAGGAGTGAGTCCAAATATTGAACTAGTAAATCTTCATCTAAAGTAGATCACTTGAGTGATAAAAAAATGCAAGAGCATGAATGAGGAAAAAATAAACAACATTAAATGTAAGTTTACCAATAAATTTTACTTAGTAGCCACACTATAGTTAGGTGGAGCACCACCATAGTCAATGTCATGATCCGACTGTACAGGTGGGGTTAAATCCTCGGGCAGTGATGTTTTATGCATCACCATAGTTATTTCCCTAAAGGGGTGAGGATATCCTCACCATAGTTTTCCCATATGGGGGTAAGGATTATCTTAGCATAGTTATATCATGCATGAGCTAAAGAAATCTCAACTAACCACAAGAGTTAGTCTTGGGTTTTGCTTCTAAGGAAATTCACAGAGAACGAATTAAAGGGAGTTTTAAGAAGAATTTTCAAAATCAAGTCAATAATATGTAAGAATCTAGTAAGAGAACGAGAAAATCCTAGATGACATTATATGAAAACACAAGATCAATAATGAAACAAAATTCTAAGTCATAGAATTTTATGGTAATGGGAACACTCAGTGAGTATTTTTCACACCCTTTATTTTAACATTTGCAATTGCAGGACTTAAAAGGTATCCCGGAGCTTCTTGATTAGCATGAGCCAGAACAAAAAAATAATCATGAATGTGCATGGCGATGACTACTATTCCCGTTTCATTATTAGCTAGCTCCTTTTATTTTAACATCTAGAATTATGTGGCCTGCGAGCCAATTTTGTCTTATGTATTATTATTGTTCTATGCAATTGATGTAAGGACTTAAACTTTGATGATGATGGATATTTAATGATGTCTCATGTTAGATGGCTCTTTGTGTGTTCATGGGGATTGGTGACACTATGTTATCATTGCTTATCGATTACATGTACGATTGTAGTTAATTCTTATAGCTTCTTGTAGAAAGTTATATTTTAGAATCTTCAGATGTTACAACTTAGAGTTTTGCTATAAGAGATAGGTTGGGTCCAAGATAACGTTTACACAAAAGAGCCAAGGAATTAGTCTTTATTATCATCATCATCATTAAAAACTAGGTTTTTAATAATGGCATCCTCGTCATATTCAGGAAGTACAAGAGCATACCATGCGAGCTCAGTATGAGGAGACTTTAGACGCCCAGAATGGGATATCTAAGAGTAGCCAGACTACTACTATGACTGGACTTTCACTGGAGGATTC
Source organism: Dactylorhiza incarnata (assembly GCA_033032865.1). NCBI lineage: Eukaryota > Viridiplantae > Streptophyta > Magnoliopsida > Asparagales > Orchidaceae > Dactylorhiza > Dactylorhiza incarnata. Next base: position 1,168,665 of record JAWHQI010000383.1, read on the forward strand.
GGCTCAGGTCTCCACTGATCCGGAGCAGAGGTGAGGACGAGCTTTGAGCCCATTTGGGGCTGATTTGGCGACTTTCCATATATGGCGTGCCCGGATCGACGATCGGACTCCGTAGATGTGTTCGGATTCGCGTTGCGAATTAATTTGATATATTAGTTTATTATTTTTGCATTTGTTTTGATGTATTTGGGTGGCCTCACCTCCGGCCAATCATAGTCGTTGAAGGTGGGATGCCCTAGTCTTTATTTTATTATAAATAGATAGGTAGTGTGCTGATTGAGGCATTGCAGAGTTTGGAGAATTGTATTCCCGGATTCCCGCGATCCCACCATGGTACCGACTCCGTGGAACCCTAGGTGACGACTCATAGGCTTGTATCTCCCTCCCCAAGGTTTTTCCTAACCCTAGGTTCCTTCTTCCCCCTCCCACGCCCTCTCTCAGCCTCCCCAGCCCCCAAACAGCCACCGTTAGGGCTGGCCAGAAATCCCATGTATTTTTCTATTCAATGTTACTATTCAAAAATGAAATTCACTGTTCTTTCCTTATAGTTTCCCTCCCGTGAACCCTCCCCCCCCCCCCCCCCCCTCACTGTTGCTCTGTCGCCAACCTTCCCTTCCCTCCAGCCCGCCTCCTCAAACAGTCGCCCCTCCTGATTCTCCTAATATTTCGGGTTCTCCTATCCCATGTATATATATGAGTAGAATTAGGTGAATGAATTAATGTGATTTTACTTCTCCACTAAAAGTACTTAACCTTCCAAATCCTTCATATAAAATTGTGTTTTCATGAAGAATTTCAGCTCACTAATCTATTTTCGATCACTCCCTGTTACGACAATATCATCCAAAAACACTACTAAAAATGCACTCATAAGCGGCGCGTTTGTAGAATATTGAGCAATCCACCTAAATTCGTAGTAGGACGAATTTAAAAGGACTATTGAAGGTTCGATTGAACCAAACACGAGCAGATTGTTTTAGACAATATAATTTTTTTTTTCAAACTTGTGCACTAACTTCTAAAAATAAACACCAAGGATTACTTCACATATACCTCATTGCCAAGGTCGCCAACGCAGGGAGCTCGCGGGAGAGCTACCAAATCCTTAAGAGGAGAGAACTAAGATGGATGCATGATGAACAAAGATGAATGCATGATGAAACAACTAAAGATGGATAATGACTAAATTATAGGTATTGTGAGAGAAACATTTTCAAGTACAATATCATGATTAAAATTATAACTAGGTGCTCTAACAATGTTAATGGGGTGGCAAACAGTTAATAAGGAAGAATTGTGGATTTGAAGCCATGCAAAGTGATTTCCCGCGAGCAACAGGTCAGCAAAGTGAACCCAACTCAATATCATTTGAAGCCATGCAAAGTGATTTCCCAAAAAATAGTTAACATGTCAGCCAGGAGTCAATAGAAATGAACGATGAAATATGATCCATTGAGTGAAACTCAAACAGTTAGGATAAGCCTAACGATGATGAAGATAGCGAGGATTTAAAAAATGTGCTTCAAAGAGGCACTTAAAACTTAAATAAATGATCTACCAAGTGCTTGATTCCTAAAGGTGAATTATAACAGTTGAATTCAAGTCCTGTTTTATGTTTATTTGTATTTTACCCGCATAAGGGTATTTCGGTCCGCCTCTGTATTTTACCCTTACTCTATATATATGAGTATAGGGTTAGTATTATGCATTATCAGATTATTGGTTTCTGTCTTCTACTTGGTATCAAAGCTAGGTGAAGCCCTAATCCCGTTCTTTTTCCGCTACTGCCCCGCCGTCTTCACTTCCGCTCCACATTGCTTGCCATTTTGTCGCCTCCGACGATGGTGAGCTGCGGTTCTCTGAACGACGGCAGTGCACGCTGAAGGAGCCAACTGCCCCTCCTCATGACGCGTGTCCTTTCTCCGTCGTCTTCCTCTCCGTTCCACTCCCACTGAATCTGCGCCGAACGACGTCGGCCTCTCCTTCATCGTGCGGCCTCTGCTGTCTCTTCATCTTCATCGTGCGGCCTCCGCTCCCGCTGAATCTGCATCGACGACGGCTCCCGACTTCGGCTGTGGTCGACGACGACGACGGCTCCCATTCAATCTGCATCGACGACGACTGCTCCTGCTGAATCTGCTTCGACGACGGCTCCAGACTTCCTCAACATCGACAATTTTTATTCCCGCTCCCGCTGCTGGCTTCTGCTTCATTCGTCGATGGCCTCTGTTGTAGCTGCTCCTCATTAATTGCCTCTACTGAGCAGCCTGCTGCTCCTCCAGTAACAGCTCCATGTGTGGTGACTTCTTCATCTTACCGTGAGCTTCTCTCCTGTTGTTCCTCATGGCTGAGCTGTCGGATGCCAGTGATTCTCCATCACAAAGTGTGGTGACTCCCCGTATGAGTGACCCTCAACGTTCCTCTGGCCATTCTGGGTCCCTAAAGATCACCACTGTTCCCTTGGATGGGACAAACTATTTGGAATGGTCCCGTGCTGCTCTGCATGTCATTCGTAGTCATCAGCTGTTTGGTTACATCGATGGGACGAAGAAGGCACCTTCTAAGGATGATCCTACCTGGCAACGTTGGGACTCTGAAAATTCCATGGTTGTTTCCTGGCTTCTTCACTCTATGTCTCCAAAGGTGTACAGGAGTTATATGTTGATGGACTCCGCCTACGAGATCTGGACTCGGGCACAGGAGACGTATTCTCAGATTGGCAGTTCCACTCAGACTTACGAGCTGACACGACGACTGCTGGAGCTTCGTCAGGGAACCATGACGGTGTCCTCCTACTTCTCAGAGTTCGAACGTATTGCACAGGAATTGGATTACTTCGATCAGTTTACTCCTGCTTGTACTGCCGATGCAGTCCAATTACAGAAACGAGACGAACGATTTCGTCTACATGTGTTTCTGATGGGATTGAGCATGGACCTAGACATGGTTCGCACGAATATTCTTCACTGCTCTCCCCTTCCTTCCCTTCGTGAGGCGTTTAGCATGGTTCTTGGTGATGAAGATCGACGAAGGTCCTTCAGCACTACTTCTCCTCCCGATCGTTCTGCCCTGGCCAGTGTTGGTCATGGTAGCTCCAACAATACAAGTGGAGTTCCGACTTGTGATCACTGTGGTCGTCGGGGACATACTCGGGACGGTTGCTTCAAACTTCATCCTCATCTTATTCCACCGGGATACGGCCGTGGTCGTGGTCCTGGCCGTGGTCTGGGTCGAGGGGGCTATCGACAGACTGGTTCTCGTCCTCACGATGTTGCTTACTCCACTGAGATGCATGATGACCACCAAGGTCCGTTCCCAGGACATTTCACCACGTCGGAATTGGACGCTCTCCGCCGTCTTCTGCACTCTCAGTCTGACTCTTCCCAGAGCGGTACCTCTACTTCTTTTGCTACTGCTATTCTGCCCCGTGCCAATACTGTTGCCACTTCTCAGTCTGAGTGGATTATCGACTCCGGAGCCACTGATCACATGACCGGCTCCCCCTCAGGTTTTTCCTCTTACACTCCCTTGTCAGGTAAGGACAAAGTGATTTTTGCTAATAGTACTTTGTCTCCCATTGCCGGGAAAGGAACTATCTCCTGTTCCCCCTCTCTTTCTCTTCCGTCTGTCTTACATGTCCCTTCTTTTCCTCGAAATCTTTTGTCTATTAGCAATCTTACTCGGTCACTTAACTGCTCGGTAACATTCTTTCCTGATTCTTGTGTTTTTCAGGAACTGGGTATGAAGCGGACCATTGGCAGTGGTAGGAACCGCGGCGGCTTGTACTATCTGGATGCCGCTCCTCCGTCTCTGGCTCTCTCCTCTTCTGCCGCTACTGCTGCGGATGCTCGACGCTGGCACTTGCGCCTTGGCATCCTTCTCCCGTCTATCTCTCAAAAATGTTTCCTGCTTTATCGCATATTGTTAAAACTTTAAAATGTGATGTGTGTGATATGTCCAAACATGTTCGACATTCGTTGTCCCGTGTTTCTTCTCCTAGTGCTACCCTTTTTGCTATTATACATTCTGATGTTTGGGGACCTTCCCATGTTGTTTCTTTAAATGGCTATCGTTGGTTTGTTACCTTTATAGATTGTTTTTCTCGCACTACATGGGTTTACCTTTTAAAGAAAAAAAATGAAGTGTTTCCTGTTTTTCAAACCTTCCATAAAATGGTTCAAACCCAGTTCGATGCTACTATTCGTATTCTTCGTAGTGATAATGGGGGGGGGGGGGGGGAATATGATGATCGTGGAGCGTTTGAATCATATCTCACGAGTCATGGAATTATCCACCAAACTACTTGTGACTACACCTCCACCCAAAATGGTGTGGCGGAACGGAAAAACATGCATCTTCTTGATGTTGCCCGATGCCTTCTCCATACCATGCATCTCCCAAAATCATATTGGGGTGATATCCTAACAGCTACTCATCTTATCAATCTTCTTCCCTCACGGGTTCTTGACTTTTCTACCCCTCTCGCCCGTCTCTCTACGACCTCCACTGTTCATACTGCTCATCTTCCACCTCGTGTGTTCGGGTGTGTTTGTTTTGTTCATGTCCATCAGCCTCAGCGTGACAAGCTTGACCCTCAGGCTCTTCGGTGTATCTTCCTTGGTTATTCTGCTACCACTAAGGGGTATCGGTGCTACCATCCCCCTTCCAGACGTGTCTATTGTACCATGGACGTGACGTTCCGTGAGGAGTAATCCTACTTTGTGGATTTGCCTCACTCCGTTCGTCAGGGGGAGATTGTGGCCATCGACTCGGGTCCTCTACCTCTGATTCCTCCTCTACCTCTGATTCCTCCTCTACCTCTGACCCCTCCTACGCCTACCACTTCTACTTCCCCTTTACCTATATTTCCTACGTCACCTATACCTACATCGTTTTCCCCAACATACCAACATCTGCCCCTTATCTCTCCTTTTCCTCATATATATCGTCGTCGGCAAACAGGTGAACAGTCCTCTGTGGTTCCGTCGCTGCCACTGCCGTCTTTGGACTCAGATTCTGATGCTGACCTGCATGTTCCCCTTGCTATGCTACGAGGTAAGGCTGGGTGTACCGATCACCCTATCTCAAATCATGTTGCTTATGGTCACCTTTCACAGCCCCATCAGGTTTTTATATCCTCCTTGTCTATGATCATTATCCCTAAGACGTGGCAGGAAGCTGTTGGAATTCCGGCATGGGCTCATGCAATGGAGGAGGAAATGTCCGTCTTGGAAAAAAATCACACATGGGACAACTCCCCTCTTCCTCCTGAAAAGAAAGGCGTCGGCTCCAGATGGGTGTTCTCTGTTAAACAAAATCAGGATGGCAAAGTTGAGCGGTACAAAGCCCGCTTGGTGGCTCGCGGTTACACTCAGACTCAGAGAGTCGACTACCAGGAGACCTTTGCCCCTGTTGCGAAAATGGACACCATTCGTGTTATCCTATCTTGTGCAGCATGCTTGGGATGGGATCTACATCAACTGGACGTCAAAAATGCCTTCCTGCATGGTGACCTCGATGAAGAGGTCTACATGACCTTTTCCCGTGGATTTGTGAAGAAGGGGCAAGAAAGCCTTGTCTGTCGCCTGAGGAAGTCCCTATATGGGTTGAAACAGTCCTCCAGGGCTTGGTTTGGCAGGTTTCACAAGGCCATGGTTAAGTTTGGATACCAACAGGGACATTCCGATCATACCCTGTTTGTCAGGAAGAATGAAGGGAAGATTGTCGTCCTTATTGTTTATGTGGATGACATCGTGATCACCGGGGACGACTCAGATGAAGTCTCGAGGCTGAAAGCCCTCCTGTCTGCAGAATTTGAAGTAAAGGACCTGGGAAGACTCCGATATTTTCTGGGAATTGAAGTGACTCGCTCTGATCAGGGCATCTTCATCTCACAACGTAAGTATGTGTTAGATTTGTTAACTTAGACTGTGATGCTTGGGTGTGCTCCTGCTAACACACCTATGGAGGAAAACCATAGGATCGATGAGGACATTGATGGAGACCGCACGGATGCTGCTAGTTACCAGAGATTGGTGGGCAGGCTGTTATACCTTTCACACACACGTCCTGACATCACATATGCAGTTGGAATCCTAAGCAGGTATATGCATGCCCCCAGAATCAGACATCAGGATGCTGCATACCGTGTCCTTCGTTACTTAAAGAAGGCTCCGGGTCGGGGTCTGATGTTTTCAAAGAACAACCATTTGAAGATTGATGTCTTTACCGATGCCGATTGGGCAGGGTGTCGTGATGACAGAAAATCTACAACAGGGTATTGCACTTAAGGCTGAGCATATTATTCGAAACTCGAAAGTCGCTCGAAAATCGCTCGAATATTGAGCCGAATCGGAATCGATTACAATTGATTCGACTCAATTTGAGTCGATTCAATTTGACTCGAATCTGATTTTGAGTCGATTTCGAGCCAGCTCTGAATCGCTCGAAATATGATTTGAATCAACTCGAATTGATTAAAAATGTTATGTATTTATTAATATGTTATTTTTTTAAAATTAAAAACACTAAATTTTAAGCATAAATAAAAATATTGAAGACTTTAAGTGTTTCATTTGCTAAATTTATATGTTTTCCAATTTAATTTCAAGCCAATTACGAAAAAAGAGAAAAATTGCTCAATTTCGAGCCAGCTTGATTCGATTTTAAATCAGCTCAATTCGATTTCGAGCCAGCTCGATTCGATTTCGAGCCAGCTCGGAATCGAGCCATTTCGAGTCGAGTCGAGTCGACTCGAAATCGATTTCGATTTCGAGTCGATTTCGAGCCGAGTTCGATTCGAAAATTTCGATTTCGAGTCGAGCCAAAATCGCTCGAACTCGACTCGATATCAACCCTAATTGCACTTTCATTGGTGGAAATTTGGTCACATGGCGTAGCAAGAAACAAAATGTGATAGCTAGATCTAGTGCTGAAGCCGAGTATCGGTCTATGTCTCAAAGCCTCTGCGAAGGATTATGGCTGCGTACCTTATTGAAAGACTTGGACCTTCAGATTGATACTCCTATCTCCCTGTACTGCGACAACAAGGCCGTTATCAGTATTGCTCATAATCCAGTCCAGCATGACAGAACAAAGCATGTCGAAGTTGACCGCCATTTCATCAAAGAACACCTAGAAAAAGGAAATTTAGTTACCCCCTTTGTTCAATCTAGATATCAATTGGCTGATGTCTTCACCAAGAGTTTGGGGAGTGATGTCTTTACTAATGATATCCATAGACTTGCAATGACAGACATCTATCGTTCGACTTGAGGGGGAGAGTTGAATTCAAGTCCTATTTTATGTTTATTTGTATTTTACCCGCATAAGGGTATTTCGGTCCGCCTCTGTATTTTACCCTTACTCTATATATATGAGTATAGGGTTAGTATTATGCATTATCAGATTATTGGTTTCTGTCTTCTACTATAACCTCAAAAGGAACAAGGCTCTGAAGTAACATCGTCATAACTAAGCCCCTAGAGCAGTAAGGGCTTGAGTCATGTTTTGTAAACTACATTAATATTCCTCATCTATCAATATCTGCAGGTGCTATTAGGAAACATGACACTCGGGGAGCAGATACTGAAGGCACAAGGACTTGACTTTAAAAGCTATTTTTATTGGATATCTGTTGGAGCTTTAATGGGTTTTACAGTAGTTCTCAACATTTGTATCACATTGGCTTTAACCTATGTAAAAAGTAAGTTTGTTGACATTAAGTAGCTTGTAAACGAATAATTGCACATTGACACTGAGAAGTACTACCTTCTCAGGTCCAGTAACATCCAGGACCAATACTACAAATCAACAACCGAATCTGCAACAGGAAGGAGAAAATTCTGCAGTCAAGCCATTGGAAAACAGCTTCCAAAGTTCTAGCAAAACTTCTATACAAATAGAAGGTGATTACAATGATGAAGCTCTGCATGCCATTATGAATTTTTTAATACAAAATATAAACACATGCAAGGAAGTATTTTACTACTCATAGTTATACTTTGGGTGATTGCCTCCAGGAAGGATGATCATGCCATTTAAGCCTTTAAACATGACATTCAAAGATTTGCAGTACTTCATTGATGTGCCAGAGGTAATTTTACGCTTCAATCCATACATTATGTTATAAATGTGCAAAAATAACTTAAATAGATAAAATTCTAGTTATCTTCAATGAATTATACATCTATGTCATCCAATAACAGGAAATGGGAGAAGGAATTGGGAAGAAAAAACTGCAGCTTCTACAGGATATTACAGGATCATTTCGACCTGGTATACTTACAGCCTTGATGGGTGTCACTGGAGCAGGAAAAACAACATTAATGGATGTTCTGTGTGGAAGAAAAACAGGTGGCGTAACTGAAGGAGATATAAGAATTGGGGGATACCCTAAGGTCCAGAAAACATTTGCTAGGATATCAGGTTATTGCGAGCAGAACGACATACACTCTCCAAATTTATCAGTTCAAGAGTCGGTTATATTTTCAGCTTACATGAGACTTCCATCCCATATTGACCAACAAACTAAAGCTGTAAGGCTTTGTACAACTTCATGTTATATTTATATAACCAGAGAGAAAATAAAACAAACTCATCAACTGCTTAAAATATAACACAGGAATATGTTGAGGCTGTTCTCAAAACCATTGAGCTTGACAGAATTAAGGATGCATTAATTGGAATACCAGGCATAAGCGGATTATCCACAGAACAAAGAAAACGACTAACGATTGCCGTGGAGTTAGTAGCAAATCCGTCAATCATATTCATGGATGAGCCCACGTCAGGTTTGGATGCAAGAGCTGCAGCTATTGTCATGCGGGTGGTAAAAAATATCGCTCAAACAGGAAGGACAGCTGTATGTACCATCCACCAGCCAAGTATTGAATTATTTGAATCATTTGATGAGGTAATATATGAAGTAATAAAAAATTTACTATGTCCAAACAAATCAAGTTGCATGACCATTCACCAGACAGAATCAGTATCCATGTGAATTTTCATTACAATAATGCAAGAGCAAGAAATGTCTGATTTTTTTTGTCTCTGCAATAGACTTGGGTTTAATTCTAGCATTAGTCTTTCTGATATTAAAATATATGCACGCCTACCATAAACACAGCCCCAATTAATTGAGGTTGAGTTACACTCAATTTTTAAAATGAATTTTTTAATGCTATCTTTTAATGAAAACACTCCATGCTTACATTTACTACTCCAACTAAACATCACTGTCTACTAGGGATCAAATAATTTGAATGGTTAATTCAAAAGCCTTCCTTTGCCATCATGCCACGTTGGATATCAACATCTCCATCATGCCACGTTGGATATCAACATCTTAAATCAGCACTATGGTGAAGGTGTTAAATATAGTCTCTATGTCAATAGTCCCACATTCATTGTATAGGCTTCTCTATATATGTATTTATTTTCCTTTATATACCCACACTATGGGATGAGTAAGACGCCATTTTCTCATCCATTTATACTCCTAATATGATATCAGAGCCTATCAGACCTCATCACTAATCGTTCCTAGACTGACAAAATCTGTTCATCGATCAACCAATCCCTCATTGGACGAAATTCTCTCTGACATAGCTGCAACATCGTGTCTTAGCTCTGATCATCCTCGTCGTCGACCTAGATATATTGGATCGCAACTAGACCTCTGCATTTTTCATGCATGTGTTCGTCGATCTCGTCATCTTTGTGTGCGATCGACTCCAGTCACTTTGATCCCAATTATTGCCTACTATTGCCATGTCAAACCTTTGTTGTCAATGCGATCATTGCTCTAGGACTTTGCTCGCTCGACGATCTAATCCTGCTCCTGATCGATCGATCCTTGCCAACGAAGCTCCTTCCTAGTGTATTTCCACTGCACCTCAAATTACTAAGCTATGTCTGAAATCGCCACCAGCATCGAGTCCCACCTCTACATCATCTTGGAGGGCCCAAATTTCACAATTGGAGTCCTTTGAGTAAGTGTCACTGACTTCTAGAGCCAACCTGACACAAACGGGCATCCCACAATTGATGTAATTTTTTAGTTTGTTTCTCCGACCATTATGGTCCAACTGGAGCCTACGATACATTGATTGCTATGTGGATTCACTTGAGTATCAACATTTACAAACTATTCATATTGTTTGTCAGGGAGATCATGCTATTATATAGTTTCATGCATATATGATGGATTTATGGCGTCATCCCATTGCCATGGAGCCTACTCCCGAGCTGGGTGCCAAGAGCTTATTCTACCATAAGTACCTTGCTTTGAAAGATCGCAAATGCCTGCTACCGTTTCTTATACATCTCATTCTTGAGTTTCAGACCTTTGTTGAGATTCTATTACAACGTTCAACTATTCCATCTTTGCGCCCAACAATGAACAAACACATCACTGAGGAAAATCATCACATTGTTCATTGACATGGAACCTACTCCAATCAGAAGTAGTGTGTTTATACAAGCAACATGCGTCAAGACACTCACAGTACTTAAAAGTGTCAAGCCCTTACTCCACGCAAAGCACATGTGGCTGCATCTGGAAAACTTTATGTGCATCCTCAGCTCAGACATGTTGTAGTGGCAATATTAGGGTTCCCGGGAGGAATCCGGCAAGGGGAAGGGTCGGCGGTGGTGAGGAAGAAGAAGGGGGTTAGGGTTGAGAGGGAACTTAGGGAGCAGCCCTAATTTCTTGCATTCATCCAAGATAAACTCAAAACAACACCTACAACTCCCCTTATAACAACGAGGTGCGAATAACAAAGTTTTGGAGTGCGAATAGTAAAAATACAAACAAGCACGAAATACAAAATATTCAAACGGAAGACGTTCCAACGGCATCCGCCAACGTAGTCGGGCATTGATCTGAACCCTTCTTGCACATGTAGACCTTCCACGGCGTAGCCTCTTCATGTGCGGTCGTATCAATACTCCCGTCTGGAAAAATTGTCCTCAAGGCAGTAATCTGGAAATTAACGGCGAAATTCGTCCTGGGGCAGCTACGTCGCGTCGATTTCTGGGCGGTTTCACCAAGAAACTAGAATCTCCTCGGGTCCGGCATCGTCCGGAAGGTGGTGGCGGCGGCCAAGTAGCTTGGCCGGATAATAGGGGCCTCGCCGGAGAGGTCGATGTCGGCTGGGATGTGGTCCACGGTGAGATGCTCGCCCGCAACCCAATGTGGCTGAGAGACATGAAACACCGGAGGTATGTGGCTTCCGCTAGGTAGGCGAAGGCGGTATGCAACGACGCCAATGCGAGCGATGACTTCAAAAGGCCCAAAGAATCGCGGGGCTAACTTTAAGCAAGGACATCGGGCCACCGATAGTTGGCGGTAAAGATGGAGCTTGATGAAGACCTTCTCGCCCACTTGGAAGGAGAGGTCGCACCGCTTTTTGTTGGCAAAGGAAGCCATTTTCTCTTGAGCCCAGCGTAGGCGGTGTTTAAGTTGAGGATAGAATCCCGATCTTGGAGATGGTTGGCAAGGTTTTCCACTTGGCATTCCCCTGGGAGGTGGAGGACGATCGACGGTGATGGCCGGCCGTAGACGGTTTCGAAAGGAGTGGTGTTGGCCGCTTGATGGTACGCCGTGTTGTAGGAGTTTAACCATTTGGATCACCCACGGGGTTACGGAGAGACAGTCCTGGGAGTATCGGGAGGAGGTGTCACCTTTAAAAGCATGGAGCCCACATCCGAGAGGGAGGGAATGGTGGAGGAAGAGAGGATATTGGCACAGACGTTGTGGAGATGTGGAGGGACACGGGCCAACAACTTCTTTCTGAGCACGTTGGGCGGCGAGCTCCAACGTGGGAGGCTGATGTTGAATCCAGGCATCGACTAGAGTTTTGGACCTCGCAACAAAGGAGGTCATGTCTCCATCCACCCCCGGTTCAGGAGACTAGAGGTCCGTGAAGATGTCGAACAAATGTTGCAGACTGTCCTTGCCAGAATATAGGGAGTGAAGTTCATCCCACATGGTTTTGGTCGTCTCATGATACATGGTCATACGATATGGCTCGCTGTCCATAGAATTCAGAAACCATGATTGGATGTGCCCATCATCGCGGAGCCATTCCTCGGTGGGCGCAATAGGTTGCGACTTAGAAAGGTGATGAAGGAGGCCTTTTGTCTGGAGAACAAGACGCACCGAGTGGACCCACTCAACAAAATTCTTCGTGCCACTAAGAGAGATAGTGGTAATTCGAAGCTCATCTCGAACTTCTGGGAGAGTAATAGTGGAACGGGCCAGAAAGGACGGGGCATCATTCAAGTCCATGACCGGCAATGAGCAGAGGAGAATCCGCAAGGGCTAGAGGAAGGAAGCAGGATGTGGGGCGAGCACTAGAAAGAGGCCGCAGAGGAGCTAAGGAGGAGAGGAGGGGCGGTCACGACGAGCTCAAAAGGAGAGATCGCGGTGGGGGGGGGGGGGGGGGGGGGGGGGGGGGGGGGGGGGGGGGGGGGGAGGGGCGGTCAAAGCGAGCACGCGCGGCTTGGAAAGAGAGTTCACAGGAGGAGTTGGCGAGCTCAGCAAGCTGGCGAGGAAGAAGATGCGGGCATGATGAGTCCCAATTATATACACATATATGGACTCATCTGGGCCGATTTTCTAGTCTATGCACTACACTTTAGGCATGTTTTCGCTCATATTTGTTATTCCATGCTATGTGCACTTCTAGGCATGTTTTGGTGTTATTTCTTGTTTATCTTCATTTTTAGTTTTCATGCATGGTTAAGTGTCACTTTCAGTGGTTTGATTAGTGTTGTATGCTGGAGCAGGTGTCGTGCAGGTGTTTCCGGTACAATTCTGTACAGGAACACAGCGCACGATCACTGGCTCTGTTGCGCACGACCACTGGTCGTGCGCCGCTGATCGTGTGCCGCTGATCGTGTGCACTTAACCCCTGAAAACTGAGTTCTGTTTTCTTTATCGCACGACCACTTACGATAGCGCGCACGATCACTGGTCGTGCGCCACTAGTCGTGCGAACATTGTATTTTATAATCTTTTCCCCTTGCAGGCTCCGTCCAGGCAGGCGCACGATCACAGGATGATAGTGCGCACGACCACTGGTCGTGCGCCAACGATCGTGCGCACTGTTTATTCCAGCGCCTATAAATTGCCCTGCTCGCGATTTAGGTCGGATCCCCGCATTTTTCCGCCCGAGACCGCCGTTTTCTCGCTCTAGAGCTCCGACTTCGCCCCTCCATCGCCGCCCACCATATGGAGGTGCTCTGGGCTTGTTCTTCACGCCAATCTTGAGTCGGAGCTTCCTCTCGGCCTCCTCCTTCATCCTAGCGCTCCAAGGGAAGACCTAGCCGCCATCACCATCAAGCAAGAGGAAGTTTGCAACCACTACCGGATCGTGACACGAAGAAGACGGGCTCATTGGAGAGTGGTGACAGCTTTCTCTACCCCGGACGTAGTTGCGGACCGAGCTTAGACGCGGATTGACAACCCGGCGATTCCAACCGTGAATCTACAACGAGACTTCGGATTCGGTCGATTTCTTGCCTTATTCTTCTCTTATTGATGTGTATGTAGTTAGATCTATGTATTAAGATGAAGTTGCACTTAAAACTAGTTTGTATTTCTATATATTTCATGTCTATGTGAAATGTTTGTTGTTTGAGTTGCTTGAGGTGCGCCCCATTCCATCCTCCATCCCGCCGTCACGTTCGTCGCCGCACTAGCAATTGCTAGTGGCGTGCTTGTTGAAGAGGTGCTTACGACCCTCACTCCGTTAGCCTACTCGTCCATCCGCCTACCGAAGCGTGGCATCGCGGCCCGTGTAATCCACTCGCCCTTCGAAGCAGCGCGCTCAAGGCCTGCATAGTTCGATTCCGTCTGCCTACTCGTCCATCCGCCCTTGCGACGCAGCGCGCTCAAGGCCTGCCTAGTCTCCATTCCGCCAAGCGAAGCATTGCATAGCGGCATTGCATAGGAGTAGTCAAAGCATTTTCTCTTTATTTTCCATAATCCAAAATCCCCGTTTCCGCATCCATCCGCTCGAAAGGACTTCAATCTCAAGTCCTTCCTCGATAATAAACTCCACCTTACTGTGTTCCTTTGAGATTCGATACTCGGGGATTACTCCTCGTTTTATATTACTTGAACGATCGGTACACTGCCGTTTCGTGTCGCAGTCGAGCTACCGCCTATAGCGGTGTGTGAGATTCGCGCCATCGGGGCTCAGCAGAGGAGTTGGCGAGCTCGTCAAGCTCTGCAAGAGGCGAGCTCGGCAAGGTAGTGGGGAAGAAGGTGCGGGCTCAGCAGAGGAGCTGGCGAGCTCGGCAAGCTTTGCAAGAGGCGATCTCCGCGAGAAGCAGGCGAGTTCGGCAAGATCGGCAAAAGGCGGACTCTGCGATAGGATGAGGTTGTGGATGTGCGACGGTCACATGATGAGTTGGCGAGCTCAGCAAGAGGTCGTAATGTGCGGTCTCAGCGGATTTCAGCGGGCTCAAATGGGAGGTCGCAGAGGTCAGGACAGACGAGCGATGTGGAGGGACCTAGTAGGTAACTGAGGAGTCTATAAAAGGAGAAGGAAGAACCATGCAGCATGAAGCGGAAAAAGGCCACGAGAACTGCGGATTTCAAGTTGGAGTTCTAGAGGTCGCAAGCTGGAATTCGCAGAGAGCGGGAATGGCGAGCGCGGGCTCAAGCCAGAGGTGAGAGCGTGAGCTCGATCGAAAGAAATAGGATTCGTAGTCACTCTGATACCATGTAGAAATACACGTCAGAAGAGAGAAAATAATATTTTATTTATTTCTCATAATATCATCCTTGGTTACAAGTATTTTTACAAATATATAAGAAGAAAGAGTGGAGTCTAAACTTCATTCTGAGACGTGAGACTAATCCCTAAGGATGTAATGGGCTCTAACTAGGCCAATGTATGGGTCTTTGTACAAGTTATCTTAACAGTTATTTAGGAATTTAGCTTCACTATGAGCTCATGTAATCACGCTTTATTCAAATACCCTTTAGGGACTCCTTTTATATTGTGCATTGAGGATATGATTATTATTGAGGGGGATTCTGCGAACATTATTCTTTTCATCACAATAAGAGCAGGAATACCTGTGCATTCAGTTTGAGATGAAAGGTCTTGGTCATCTTCATTTTTTTTGGAGGTTGATCACGCTCTCCTTGGGGATACCTTCTCTCACTTCAGAAGTTCGTCGGTAAAATACCTAACAGTGAATCTAACTAATCCTCGCAAAACATCTACACCGCTTTCGGTGAATCTCAAGTTGCACTCTGAGGATAGCGATAGTCTTCCTCACCCCTCTAAATATAGACAACTTGTTGGCATGCTTATTTTCCTCACGATCAACCATCCTGACATCTCTCATGCTATTCACATCGACAGTCAGTTTGTTTCTCAACCTTAAACTAGTCATCATGTTGTCTTACTAAGGTTCGTTCATTATACACATGGGGCATAAGGTATAGATCTCTATTTTTCCCCTCTACCACTTCGCTAGAGCTACAAGCCTATTCTGGTGTTGATTTGGTTGAAGTGACATTCCAACAGTCTGGCTAAACTTATAGCAGTCACCAAGTCCCGTGGAGCCTCAAATTAGACGTCTAGTTGTAATCGCTCGCGAAGCACGATTATAAAAATGGTGACCTGCATCCCTGGGTATATCGTAATGTGAGTGATGAAGAATCTGAAACCGTTCCAAATATGCATAGTGAGTGCACCGAGGGGATTGCTGCGGATGGGAGGACAGAGACGCATGTTGCAAAACCTTTTGTAGGCATCCCAAATCATCCCTAGTTGTTGGACGTGCAAACATGCAAATCATAGCTTAGCTGAGTCGAGAAGGTAGAAGGACGCCAGACGAACCCATTCCACTATCAATATTTGTTGGTGACCGAAAAATTGCTCACACCATGTTAGCCAGCCTAATGGATCTGTCTTTCCATCGTAGGTTGGGAATTCCAACTTGGTGTAGCGCAACATAGTAATAGCTTCAGACCATACAAGGGTCGGTAGACCATTGCATATTAAGTGGTGGTGGTGGTGTTGATGACTGCTACTGACTTGGTCATGTGTTGGGGCAGTAATGACTGGAATGGAGAGTGTGAGATCATTGAGGCTATTGGAGATGGTGGCAATGTCTTCCCGACGATGTGCATCAGCTTCTTGTTGTCGCACTTCAGCGGCGGCTAGAGTTGTCATGAAAGTTTGCATCATGTCCATCAGTTTACTCATTTTGGCAGACGAGTCCCCCATAATGTTGACCACTGCCGAAGATAAAATGAAGGGAGCACGAGATACAAAGCAAGTGATTGGATTTCTCAATTCCCCCAAAGTGATTTAGATAAGTGATTTGCCGCAAGATCCGCGACGCTTCCCTATGATGACACAAAATAAGAAGACCAACTATCCACATAAAATAATTCAGCTACTAAATTGATGGGAACTCGAAAAAAAATAACATTGAAAAGTAGAGCTGTTGCGGCTATTGTCTTGGGACACGAAATGGGAGCATATGTGGGTTATTGGGCTCGATGAATTGTGAAGTGGGGCTCGAGCAGCTCCTAAATCGACAGAACATAGCCAGCGACAAGTTCAGGGGAAGGATCTGACGGAACGACGAGGAAGAAGTCACGATCTTGAGGACAAGCTGCGTTCGAAGAGGCTGTGTTGGAGTTCGACACATATGTCGGCTCGACGATACAATTCGACGCTGGAAATCAACGCGTGTTCAATGTGCGTTGTTCTGAGGACAGAACTGTAGAAGGAGAGACCATGCGACTGGATGGGTAGTGGCACGATAGAGATTCACACGCACATAGAAGTTTCTACGGAGCTCGAACAGGCGCTAGGTGAGGACAGGGACCATTCGATGACGATGAAGCAGAGCTCTATCAGGGGGCGCACTGGTGATCAACGTTTCTTTTTTGGGAAGAAGGTGGTCGCAGCGCGATCGTGCGTGGAATGAAACCGTTGTTATGGGATCTATCTGGGGACAAAACTGCGATTCCAACTCTGTTAGGGGGAACAACACTGGTGATCGACGACAGATGGCGGAGCGAGGTCGCGTGTGGCACGATCCTGCTTGAAGCAAAAGGAAATGGCGCATGCGTGCGGGGTTATGTTTGCATGCATCTTTGAAACAGAGAACTGAGAAGGATGAGATTGTATGCTCTGATACCAAGTTGTTACGAGCTCGCGGTAGAATGTTGGTGTCGTGGGAGGGGGCAGGAGGTAGAGAAAAAGAGGGGATACTACTCAGCCGAAACCGCATCCGCCTAAGCGGGATGTTGTCGGAGAAAGAGTTATCATAATCTCTTTACAAGGGCAAGAAGAGAGACTTCAATTCATGCATGTCTTTCATTCCCCACATCATATGCCTTTAAATAGGTTTTACAAGAGTACAAGACAAGTTCACTTAATGACCTACTCCTAACAACCAACAATATTTAATATATACTCGAGAACATGTAATGACTGGACAATAAAAGACAACTCGATAACTGGGCGCGAATCCCATAATAATACTTAGTCGTAAAACCTATAACAATACCTTGCTCGAGTGGTGTCACCTAGAGGTTCCCTACTCGAGCAATCACCCAGAGGTCCTAAACCAAAAGGAGGGGAAACTGACTTCATCAGAGTCGCGGGCACAATCTCTAATTGTAGATTGATGAAGGCCCTCATAAACCCAATTGTACAACCCTCAATCTCCGAAGGTGGGCCCACTCCAAGCCATGTAGGCAGAAGTCAAGGTCAAAAGGTCAGCACAGAGGTCAGCAGTCCAAGACACAAGACAGCTCAGCCAGCAGGAGCAGAAGAAGGCCTGGGCGAGTATGGGTGGACTCGCGCGAGTAGCCCTGATACTCGCCAAAAGGTGGGCGACCATAGGTGATACTCGCCCCTCTTCAGGCGAGGTCGTCTCAATGTCGCCGAGTTGCCGAGTTGGGTAGGGTATAAATAAGACCCCCCCCCCCCCCTCTTTGGTTTTCCAATAAATAGGACCCCAGGGGTACTTGGATTGGCACCTGAACTTGAGCGCGCTCAGCCCAGGACACCAGAGGGAGACCATAGGCGTCCTCGCTACGGCCACCTTCGTTGAAAAGCGGGTGACTGTGAGGCTCGCTAGCCTCCGAAGGGTTCTCCTTCGCATGCAGGTCCCTCTTCGCGACCTCCTTTTTCTTTCTCGCGGGCTCCCCGGACTTGGCCTTGCATTTTCGCTTCTTGGAAGGCCCAGCATCATCGTCGGCGACCTCCTGCTCATCACCGCCTGGCGACAAATCGATCGGGGTAGAATCCCCCACCTTCGCCGCCATCGGAAGAGGTTCGCTCGGTAAAGAGTGAGTAGCTGCAACAAGACAGAACACAAGAGTATTAGTCGCCAGTCGAAGACAAAGGGGCGAGTATGATCAATGCTCTCTCAGAAGACTACCTTCGCCCGGGAACACCTCGGCGAGCTCATCTACTCGCCTCCTCCAGAAGACCACGTCCAAGCGGCGATTCCGGAAGCAATCGAGTAGCTTCTCCCTGCTCTCCTCCAGGTAAGGGATGACGAAGGCGCTCTCCGCCGGCTGGAAGGACGAGGTCGGGATGATCCAAAAGTCGTCACTGATGACGACTAGTCGCTCGCCCCATCGATGGTTCTTGTTCGTCGTGCCGACCAGCGTGCAGACATGGCTGCACAAAAAGACAACGCCCTCGCCTGTGGCGTTGAAGTGGAATACTCGCCGGAAGACAAAAGATCGAAGACGATCCTCTCTTCGCGCAGGAAGCAGAGGAACCCAACGATCATCGCCACTCCGTTCGGGTTGATCTGAGCATGGACTATCCCGAAGTAGCACAGAATCTGGCAGAATTTTGTCCACAACGGTAGTCGCAAGCCGACCTCGAAGTGGCGAATAGGGAACACTATCTCGGTGGGCGAGAAGGTGTTCAAACGCTCATCATCACGAGGAAGTCTGGCGACATAGCCCGACGACAGGTACTTGGCAGAGAACTCCTTCAAGTCCTTTGGCCGAGTAATCGGCTTCTTGAAGGAAGTCGCCTTTAAGTTCTTGGCGCGATTCGCACGCCGAATGGTCGCCTCATCAGCCATTCTGAAAGCAAAGAAAGAAAAGAAGCGAGTATCAAAGAGGCGAGAAAGGGAGCAATCGGAAGATACTCGCTAGGAGTGCAAGAAGATCGCCAAAAAACGTAATAAATACGTACCCACCCACCCCCTATTTATAGTTGTCGAGGATACTTGGCTTGTCGCGTACGCCACCGCGAGTACGAGTAAGGGGTGGCGAGCATCAAGAAAAGTCGCCAAAATCAGCAGCGCACGACAAATCATCGACACTCAGCGCGCGAGTACCTGCATCAGAATACAAGGGAGCTCGTCAGATAGGCGCGACATTCTACTACTACTCGCAAGAAGACCGCAAAAAGAAGATAGAAAATTCAAAAATCACAGTAAGCAAGCAAGCGAGTAATAAATGAAGGGCGAGACTCAACTACTCGCCCAATAAAAATTACTTAAATAAATTGTTTGAATTACAAACATTCGCCAAATGGCGACCATGCGACTACAACAAAGAAGAAAGAAAGCAGCATCTAAGGAGGGCCTTGAAGGTTCTCCTGGGCTTCAGGAGGTTGTGGATGTCGCCCAACCCAGCCCATGCTGCGAGCCCGCTTGAAGTGCTCAAAGGCCAGGGTCATCGCATCCTCGCCCTGCCGAAGTTGATCTTCGATCCTCGCCAGGCGACCAACCGAGCCCATGCTCGCGCGCATCCCTACAAGCTCGTCATGGTGAAGCTGTTGACGATGCTCCAACCTTGCAACCCGGCGCTCCAAATCGGTGACAGATTGAAGGCGAGATTCTGCACCAGCCAGCCGAGTATCAAACTCTTCCAGCCGGGATACTCGCACCTCCAGCTCGGTCAATCGACGATGAGGCTCGATGGCCGCCAAGCGCTCGACCCGTGATTCCATCTCAGTCAAGCGGCGATGAGGCTCGCTGATCGCCAGGCGCTCTATCTTCGCCTCCAAATCCAAGATAGCGCGAGTTGCTCTCTCCTGGTACTCGCGAGAAGGAAGCCCGACTCCATCTATCAAAGCTCCCACGGGAGTCTGAGCACGAGCTGTACAAAAAGAAGCCAAAGAGGAAGAAGTCTTTAGTGGCGAGTATCAAAGGACAGATCCAGCAGAATCCGAAAAGCAGCAGCCAAGTTACCAGGTCGGCGAGTATCATTCCTCGAGCCGCGAGGAGGACTGTGAGATCGCCGAGAAGGGGAGCTCCTTCCTCGATGAGGGGAGAGGCTATGATGACCAGCACCTCGCCGACTGGAGTGAGTCCCGCCAGTTTGCTCCCTGCCGCGAGGAGCGTCTCCCCGACCGCGACCATCCACTGGTCGCCCTCCCCCCCTTGGGGCAAAGAACCCCGAAGAACTCCCAACCCCGCCTCGGCGCGGGGATTCTCCCAAATGGGTTGAGGGAGCAGCAGAAGACAAAGGGCGCTGATCGCCCTGGATGTCGGCAGGAGAAGGGAACGGAGGAGGTGGCAGAAGCCCACCCGCAGGCAGTTGCGAACTGCTCGCCAGCTCCGGTTGTTGAGGAGGCGGTGGCGGTGGAGGCGCGTTGCTTGCCGAAGGAGCCCTCTGCTCGCTCGAAGGCCGCTTCTCCAACAATGAGTTGTGAAGGATCCGCACCGAGCGACTACCGCGCGATCCCTCCCCAGGCCCGGGCGACATCATCGGAGATGATCGCAAAGGCAGCGAGACCAAAGGCTCCTCCTGAGCATTAATGGTCGGCGAATCTGCGAGTATCAGAAAGAGCGTCAGAACCTCGCCAGTATAGATCAAATTAGCAAGCTAAAAAGGGGCAAGTAGGTAGCTCCCACCTCGCGCAGGTGCGACATCCGGTTGAACCTGAGCCGAGGCCCCAGTCGCACTCGCCTCAGGAGCGACATTTGGCGTAGGAAGATCATTCGCAGGCGAGTCGCCCTCACGAGAAAAACCCAAATCGTCGAGCAATTGCTGACGTTGATCGACTAGAGGATCGGCGACATCCTCTGAAGCAACCGTCTTCCTCTTTTTCTCTTTCTTCTTCTTCTTCTTCTTGTCAAGACGCTTCCTCTTCTTGGAAGCGAGGAAGTCTTCAAGCTCGGCATCCACTCGAGCAGGAGTTCGAGCAGGCGGCAGCAATCCCAGAAGGTCGGTCATGTCAGCGGCAGCTTCCTCAGCAATACTGCGCGACATCTTAAAGCGAGATCAAAAAAGCCTTGTCATCAGAGACCCCTCCCCCTCTATATATAGGGTCAGGGCGTTGGACAGCGAGATGCCGACTATAGACCTATACTCGCCAACACAGCAAATCTAAAGGTTGGATGATTCTTTCTGAGCAACTACGTTATTCGCAAAGAGCGGGGATTGTGTACAACCCTCATTCTCTGAAGGTGGGCCCACTAAAAGCCACGTAGGCAAAAGTCAAGGTCAAAAAGTCAGCACAGAGGTCAGCAGTCCAAGACACAAGACAGCTCAGCCAGCAGGAGTAGAAGAAGGCCTGGGCGAGTATGGGTGGACTCGCGCGAGTAGCCCTGATACTCGCCAAAAGGTGGGCGACCATAGGTGATACTCGCCCCTCTTCAGGCGAGGTCGCCTCAATGTCGCTGAGTTGCCGAGTTGGGTGGGTATAAATAAGACCCCCCCCCCCCTCTCTTTGGTTTTCCTATAAATAGGACCCCATGGGTACTTGGATTGGCACATGAACTTGAGCTTTTGGAACTCCCACATTCAAATTCTCGGACCCGTCATCCTTGGCCGTTACTCCCGGTACTAGCCAAGTCGGTGCCTTCCTCATACCCTGCTCGGCCATTTTTGGTTTTGGAGGGGAAGTGTGACGACCTACATTTTCATAAACAATATTTTTGGTTTAAATATTTCCCCGATGACGATAAAAGAAAGGCAGTACGATTTTGTGTTTTCGTTTTTTTTTTCGCGTTTTATTTTCGTTTCAGTTTTTACTAGTTGAGTTGCTTTATTATTTTTTTGATGCCAAGTTTGATTATTGGTGTGGGCTGAATAAACTACAAGTGTGCTGTCATTTATGGGCTGCTGTTATCATAATATGCGGGCTGCCATTAGTCATTTGGGATGAATAATTATGGGCTGCAGGAATTATTTAAAGTGGGCTGTTTTATTGAGCTGGTCTCCTGTTAAAGTGGGCTGCCATACTACTGTTTTTATGTTTATCATAGGCTGCCACTTTTGGTTGGTGAGGTGGCTTTACCTTATGACACCTAGCTATTTTGGTTGGTGGCTGAAATTATGTTGAGAGCCATGTATATGGCAGCTGTTTTTACCTTTATACTGCTGCTGGCAACTTGTATTTTTGAGCCTGGACACTTGGCAGCTTGTGTTTTAGCTGGCTGACACTTGGCATGTTGGTTGGATGCTTCCTCACCAACCCCACCGCCTATTTAACACTATAAATAGATAGCCCTCCTTGTGTTCTCCCTCAGTCATCTCTGGCTGCTCTACTTCTCCCTCTTTAGCTGCTGCTCTCCCCCTCTTTCTTATTCTCTGTTGCTGGTTGCCGCTGCTGCTGTTTGCTGCCGCTGTGCTGCTGCTTGCTCCCGCTGGTTTCATAATTGCTACCGCTACTTTGCGCCGCCGCTGCTACCGCCATTTCTATACCACATTTCTGCTAGAGCTGTTTTCCATGCCTTGCTCCACTGATTTGCGCCTTTGCTGACACTAGTTTGAGTTGTTATTGTAAGCTGCTGCCTCTTCCTCCTTCTCACTATAAGTTTCAGTTGGTTTCCGATAATGATTAGGACTGTTTTTTTAGTGATTTGGCAGATTTTAGAAAGGTTGTCTCACTGTTTTAGCACTAGTGTGGGACTGGTTTTTCTTCTCTGTTTTTCCTCACTGATTTGTGGCAGATTTTTTGGAGATTTTTTTTTATTTTCGTGGCTGTTTTCGTGGTTGTTTTCGGGGTAGTGTTGAAGACATTTTGTGGTTGTTTTAATGGACTGCATAGTCGCTAATTGGGGACTGTTTTCTGGACAGTATTTTGGGATATTTTGTTAGACTATTCAAGTATATTTTTGGGCTAATTTGAGTATTCAGTTTTACAACATTTTGGACTGAAAGAACCCTGGGTATGGGGGTTGGTTTTGAGCTATTTTTCGTTTCCATTGACGGCTGATTTTGGGATTTCTCATAGTTAAATTAATCGTATGTTCGAATTTATTTTGTATGCTCGGATTTAAGAGCCTGCGAATACAAATTCTTTAAACTCATTAACGCCACGAATCTAAAAGACGCAACCCAAATAAAAGTGCATACTGTTACAGCGGTTTCCAAGACCGAGGAATAAGAGCATGGCGTCCCAAGAGAATCGTGGCAATAATACAGAAAAGGATAAAAGGAAAGCAGTTGTGAGTATTTTATTTCTTGAAATTATGGTTATCCAAGTAATTTTCTTAATTTATTATTTTGTACGTAAAAAAGGACACTGCCTGTGCATATGAATTAAACTGATTTATCGCTATATCAGAAATGTGGGAAAGGGAAATTCAAGCGATTTAAAAATCTGAGGGGAACTTTTATTTGAAACAATTATGTATATGAAAATTTCGACCAGATAAAAGTCAAAGGGTAAAACAGTGCATCAAATTTCGAATCCGATGAAGTAGAGGCATCTACGGAGGGATTCACCAGTAGGGGTGAGCCTACAATTACGCCCTTCGGGGGTGGGATCCAATTCAAGTTTGCATTCATGTTATATGTAATAAAAAGGGGTAAATTCAAAAAGGGAAAAACTAAAATGAAGTATTATAGAACTTTCGAGTTTTCTGTGATGTATGCATATTGGTAAAATCCCGTTGTTTGCATGTATACACTGTTTCACGAAATATCTGTCTCACATAGTCATATTTTTATGACTAATCCATGTTGACTCAAAAATTTTAGGCAAATGAAGCAACTCCAAGTGTTCCTCGAAGGATTCCTCCAGAAGAATTAGCAAAGAGGTATGGCTCAAGATCTTCATAGGGATTGAAGAGTGTAAAGAAAGGCATACATCCTGTACAGATTATGATTGTAAATTTTGTAACGAGTACGGTTGAGTAATCAACATTTCTGTAATAAATTTTGTAAATAAATAAATAATGTTGGTTTGTACTCATTTGTGCGTTTACGCCATTAACTGCGACGAATAAATTGAAACCAGAAGAACGGTCCTCACAATTTGGTATCAGAGGGATCGGGTTTCAAGATATTCGGTCGTAGTGAGTACGAACAAACAAATAATCAAAGTCATATAGTATTAGTATAGCTAATTAAAAAAAAAATTTAAGAAACCCTATCGCGTATATTCCCGTAGACGCTTAAGAGAGTCACGTGAAGATCCCGAAAGACAACAAGATACAGTGTCGGTGGAAAGCGATAATGGACATCAGCATCGCCCATCCAATTTGGTCGTTGCTATAGCCGAAACCCTGAAGATGGTATTCCCGACATTAGCTGTTTTAGGATCATCAATTCCACAAGTAGATCCTAATCCTATTCCAAACCCAATGCATCCACCTCGTGAAGTTCCCCCTGTAGTCGTAGCACCTTTACCCCACCATCGCCAGTTGGATATTGATTTAAGACAATTCCTAGAATTAAAACCGCCAACTTTTCAAGGAGGCTTGTCTCCCTTAGCAACCGAAGATTGGATTCTACGAATTGAAACAATTTTCTAAGTTATGCAATGTCCAGAAGACCGGAAGGTGGGATTAGCTGCTTTCTTGTTAGAAGGAGCAGCAAAACGTTGGGGGAATAATATAGTCGCCAAGAAATATATCGGGCGTGGAATTGTTACCTGGGAAAATTTCTTACAAGAGTTTACCAACTGGTTTGTTCCGAGATCGGAAAAGCGAGTATTGCACGATCAATTCCTTCGCCTCGTCCAAGGAACGAAGACGGTTATGCAATATGAAACGGAATTTTCCAAATTAGCGTATTATGCCGACTCCCTTGTCGCTACAGAAGAGGATCGTTGTCGTCAGTTCCAACAAGGACTGCACGACGAGATCCGTAATCTCTTGGTTCCATTAGATATCTTAGAGTATGGTAAATTGGTGGAGCGAGCTAGACTAGTAGAAATTGATCAGGAGAAATCTCAG
The DNA here is from genome assembly GCA_033032865.1 of Dactylorhiza incarnata. Lineage (NCBI taxonomy): Eukaryota > Viridiplantae > Streptophyta > Magnoliopsida > Asparagales > Orchidaceae > Dactylorhiza > Dactylorhiza incarnata. The sequence continues at coordinate 1,193,817 of JAWHQI010000383.1, forward strand.
CGGCGGAGGGATATGGGAAAACGAAAAGTAACAGAAACTCCAAGTCAGTCTGAAGTGCAAGGGAAAGAAACTAAATCATTTCAAACCGACCCATCTATTAGCCATACATCTCAATTGCCCGCAACCAAATGTGCAAAGTGCGGAAGATTTCATCGAGGTGAATGTCTGCTTGGGCTTTGTTACTATTGTCGTCAACCAGGGCACATGAAGAATGAGTGTCCAAAGCTTCGCAATAAAGAAAGTAACTCTCGCGGACCACCTCCTCCGCAGCAACACTTATATCAGATGCAAGCTGAATCCCTAGCTTCAGCACCCGCTCCTGCTCCAGTTGCCCCTATCCTTGCTCCAGTTCCTCCTCCGGAAGTTCCCGAAGAACGAATGATCCAACCTCGAGCATTCAATTTAGAACCCTATCGTCGTAATTAAGTGATAATGAGACAACTTTGTATATATTATCTATAAACTTTGTATATATGAATAACCATTTTCTTTTCTTATTTCACGTTATACTTTTCTCATCTACAAGTTTTCGAGGACGAAAACTCCTTTAAGGAGGGAAGAATTGTGACGACCTACATTTTCATAAACAATATTTTTGGTTTAAATATTTCCCCGATGACGATAAAAGAAAGGCAGTACGATTTTGTGTTTTCGTTTTTTTTTCCCGCGTTTTATTTTCGTTTCAGTTTTTACTAGTTGAGTTGCTTTAATATTTTTTTGATGCCAAGTTTGATTATTGGTGTGGGCTGAATAAACTACAAGTGGGCTGCCATTTATGGGCTGCTGTTATCATAATATGTGGGCTGCCATTAGTCATTTGGGATGAATAATTATGGGCTGCAGGAATTATTTAAAGTGGGTTGTTTTATTGAGCTGGTCTCCTGTTAAAGTGGGCTGCCATACTACTGTTTTTATGTTTATCATAGGCTACCACTTTTGGTTGGTGAGGTGGCTTTACCTTATGACACCTAGCTATTTTGGTTGGTGGCTGAAATTATGTTGAGAGCCATGTATATGGCAGCTGTTTTTACCTTTATACTGTTGCTGGCAACTTGTATTTTTGAGCCTGGACACTTGGCAGCTTGTGTTTTAGCTGGCTGACACTTGGCATGTTGGTTGGATGCTTCCTCACCAACCCCACCGCCTATTTAACACTATAAATAGATAGCCCTCCTTGTGTTCTCCCTCAGTCATCTCTTTCAAATCTCTGGCTGCTCTACTTCTCCCTCTTTAGCTGCTGCTCTCCCCCTCCTCTTTCTTATTCTCTGCTGCTGGTTGCCGCTGCTGCTGTTTGCTGCCGCTGTGCTGCTGCTTGCTGCCGCTGGTTTCATAATTGCTACCGCTACTTTGCGCCGCCGCTGCTACCGCCATTTCTGTACCGCATTTCTGCTGGAGCTGTTTTCCGTGCCTTGCTCCACTGATTTGCGCCTTTGCTGCCACTAGTTTGAGTTGCTATTGTAAGCTGCTGCCTCTTCCTCCTTCTCACTATAAGTTTCAGTTGGTTTCCGATAATGATTAGGACTGTTTTTTTAGTGATTTGGCAGATTTTAGAAAGGTTGTCTCACTGTTTTAGCACTAGTGTGGGACTGGTTTTTCTTCTCTGTTTTTCCTCACTGATTTGTGGCAGATTTTTTGGAGATTTTTTCTGATTTTCGTGGCTGTTTTCGTGGTTGTTTTCGGGGCAGTGTTGAAGCCATTTTGTGGTTGTTTTAATGGACTGCATAGTCGCTAATTGGGGACTGTTTTCTGGACAGTATTTTGGGATATTTTGTTAGACTATTCAAGTATATTTTTGGGCTAATTTGAGTATTCAGTTTTACAATATTTTGGACTGAAAGAACCCTGGGTATGGGGGTTGGTTTTGAGCTATTTTTCGTTTCCATTGACGGCTGATTTTGGGATTTCTCGTAGTTAAATTAATCGTATGTTCGAATTTATTTTGTATGCTCGGATTTAAGAGCCTGCGAATACAAATTCTTTAAACTCATTAACGCCACGAATCTAAAAGACGCAACCCAAATAAAAGTGCATACTATTACAGCGGTTTCCAAGACCGAGGAATAAGAGGATGGCGTCCCAAGAGAATCGTGGCAATAATACAGAAAAGGATAAAAGGAAAGCAGTTGTGAGTATTTTATTTCTTGAAATTATGGTTATCCAAGTAATTTTCTTAATTTATTATTTTGTACGTAAAAAAGGACACTGCCTGTGCATATGAATTAAACTGATTTATCGCTATATCAGAAATGTGGGAAAGGGAAATTCAAGGAACTTTTATTTGAAACAATTATGTATATGAAAATTTCGACCAGATAAAAGTCAGGGTAAAACAGTGCATCACATTTCGAATCCGATGAAGTAGAGGCATCTACGGAGGGATTCACCAGTAGGGGTGAGCCTACAATTACGCCCTTCGGGGGTGGGATCCAATTCAAGTTTGCATTCATGTTATATGTAATAAAAAGGGGTAAATTCAAAAAGGGAAAAACTAAAATGAAGTATTATAGAACTTTCGAGTTTTCTGTGATGTATGCATATTGGTAAAATCCCGTTGTTTGCATGTATACACTGCTTCACGAAGCAACTCCAAGTGTTCCTCGAAGGATTCCTCCTGAAAAATTAGCAACTCCAAGTGTTCCTCGAAGGATTCCTCCTGAAAAATTAGCGAAGGTATGGCTCAAGATCTTCATAGGGATTGAAGAGTGTAAAGAAAGGCATACAGCCTGTACAGATTATGATTGTAAATTTTGTAACGAGTACGGTTGAGTAATCAACATTTCTGTAATAAATTTTGTAAATAAGTAAATAATGTTGGTTTGTACTCATTTGTGCGTTTACGCCATTAACTGCGACGAATAAATTGAAACCAGAAGAACGGTCCTCACAGGAAGTCTCTTCTGAGCTTCTGGGTACGTGGTGGGACCTCCCTGCCGCAGCGCCTGGGGTCTTGTTGTTCTTTGTCCGAGTCCTCTTCGTCGTTGCCAGTCAGGCCTTCTTGTTGGACTGCTGGGTGAGTAGCCTCCGGCTGCATTGATCCGAATTTTGGAGTCGGAATTTTCCTGGCTTCAACACCAATGACAACACTAATAGGTACCAGTGCATCCACGTGGTGGTCTCACTGGCACACCATCTCGATTTAAATATCTGCATCAACTTTATCACCTGGAGATTAGACACTTCAATCCCAAGGTGATTCGCCAAATTGTAGTCTTTCATGTAAAGCAGACTCTCCTAGAAAAGGCACTTGCAAATCCCATGCCGATTCTTCTTTGGGATTATCATTGTTATGAGGGCCAAGACGGAGAAAACGTGACGCAGGATAAATCTACAGGTAACCGAAGGCGCGATGGCCTAACCCTATAGGCAATGCAAATAATCACGCAACGACTGCACTGGACCTAAATACCAATCCGAGAATGACGTGAAGGCAAGCACGCACTCCAATGAATAAAATACCGACAAGGGTAGGGTAAGAGTGAGTGTGCGACTATTATTCAACCTTAAGTGTAGTGCGGGCAAAATAATGCTACTGCCCTAGAACACTATATGAACACATGCACAACCCGACGAAGAAATCAAACCAAGCAATAAATAATTAAATCGCAAGCAAATAGTTTAAGCAAGACAATTATTTGTTTAAGTGAGCAAGTTTAGGCTTTCCTCCGCATGGAGGGCCAAAACAAGAGTGCGCTGCGAATAGATTCTGCAAATCACGAGAATAATCCAAAGCAAACACCCACAATTCAAGAGATCCAAACAAGCATGAAGATCACAACATCATATATCAATAAGGAGATTTAAAGATTCATACAACGATAAAACACGCACTAAATAAGGGGATGTTGTCATAGGGTGGAGATCCGGAGATCTTGGTGGCGGCAACTGCTATCTTGAGGTAGATGGGCGGCTGGAATACCGTGGGATTGTGCATTTGGAATGCTTGACTGAATGTGGGTGGGCAGGAATCAGAGAACTGGATGAGGGGTACTGAAGTAGAAATCTTGGAGACTAAGCGTGAGATACGCCATACGGGGGAGGGATTGTTGGCCTTTGGTGGAAACATGGACTGGATTTCTTGGAAGCAACGGGTGGGTTTGAAAATGGACGAGGAAAGTCCTGGAGGTCAAAATCGAGGTTGTTTGTGGGGGCTACAGGGACTAGATGGTGATGGATGCAGAGAATCGTGAAGGGGAATGGATTCCTGATGAAGGAATTCTGGAAGGCAGCTACGTGAGTAAACATGGAGGGGTATGGGATTTCGGTGGAGGCAGGGAAGGCATTTTCCTGAGGGAAATGAAAGGTTCCATTGGGTCGTTGTGGTGTAGGATTCCTGGGAGGGGATTTTGAGCCTTGGTGGCGAACTAGAGAAGGGGAAAGCTGAGGGTTTGGGGAGGGGATACATAACAATACCTAAGAGTCGTCACCGCAAGTGGAGCACCAAATTCGGGAAGAAGAGCTCTCCAAGATTCAGCAATCAAGATGGTGGTTGCCCCCTTACTCATATTTATAATAATACAACATTATGGCACCCTGACATCAACAACTATGATTTGGTCAAGACTGTCAAGTGTCCGATCTCACTAAATAATTACTGAAAATAACAACGTAATATATGAAAAAATATGGAAACAAAAATCCGGACGCATCCGCGGATTCCGTCGCGGGTCCGCGTCGTCGATCCTCATCGTCAGGGTATTTGATTAGCTTGGATTACACTTCTGCCATTTAGCAACCGGCACCAGTAACCTGAAATTCTACAGAGCTGGTTTTGAGATATATATTAGGGCAATTTTACCTTTACTATTATTTATCTTTTTAGTACCAACCTCCATAGAATTTAAAATCACATTTTTGTATCAACTTACAAAGATAACTTACTCATATTGATCAGCACACTTAACTTTTATGCAGTTGATTTTGATGAAAAGAGGAGGTCAAATGATCTACTCTGGACAGTTAGGACCAAATTCCAGGAACCTTATTGAATATTTTGAGGTATGCATCCAACAAATTTTAACCAAAATGCTTAGTGACATGAAATATGTAGTAATATAAATATTTTTTCATAGACTAGTACTTCCATTTGTATACTTTATATATACTATATGCATATGCCTACATATATATCAAACATATATCTATACATCTATATTAGTGCACATGGGAATCTGAAAAAGCACAGAAAAAGTTTATATGCTACACTTAGCATTAAGAACATAAACATATCATTTTATGAGAGAAAGGAACACTTTATACGTCACTGTTCAATTTCTCCATGGACAAAAAACTTAAATGATTCCTTCTGAAATTTTAAATATAACCAACATTTTCCAATCTAGGGTATCAATTTTCTGTATTAACTTTAAACTGGATGCACCATTTTGGGTTGACTAACGAAAAACTGGAGCAACCAAACAACATACTATTGAAGCTTCTTAAATAGATAACTAATTCCTCGGGACCATCCATGGATCATAGAAGCATAAAGCTACAAAGTATGACAAATAATTCAAGATTATAATCACTACCCACTTGACTCCAAATATCTTGCAACGGAATGCACAACAAACAATACAAAATAATGCACCAAAATTCAAATTATAATGTCAAACAAATAGAGCTAAAGTTTCTATTTTAGCCGCCATAGAATGTATTTGGGTAAATGAATTTTAGTCCCCGTACTGCACAGCCCTCCGAGATGGAATAGCAAAAGGACATGGTGTACACAACAAGCTCCACATATCCAAAAATATCCCACTTAAGGATTGATCAGCAAACCAACAAAGAACTCCTAAATCTTGTATTCACAATTTTAAACTTCATAATGTTCTTAGTGTAGCGCCTTCTTGTCATTAGCAATGGAGGCTAACATAGCACTAGTTTCGATAGCGATGACCATGGTCAACATATTTGCCAAATTCTTTACTCCAATAATCTTCTCAAGTGACAATGGTACCCTAGGTAGAGGTATCTAAAGAGAGGATCAAACACAAAGTAAGAAGAGGGATGAAAATAGCTTCTATTAAAACAGGATCGAACAACCGAATAGAAAGAAAGAGGAGTTGGGTACATCGAAGGAGAAATCTCCTTTGTCCAAGAATGTTGCAAAGTCGGTCTTCCTCCTAGGGCAAGGTTCTCTCCCAACATAACATCTCAAGATACAATATGTTCTGCTGCATTTGAGAGCTCGTAGCTGAAATAAAAACAAATAGACAAGAGTAAAATACTAAAAGATTAAATAATAGGACTGCCTGGAATTCGTCTCCGTATTCTTATTCCCCGTCATGAGTAGACGTGCACTGTGTGTGATCCTGGCTCAGGCGTAGATGTATCAACATCCAAGCCAAAGAAAGACATTGGAACCAAGATCAAATCTTGGAAATTGGGCCTGGATCTCACTAGCCAGTACCCATGTCGCCTCATCCGTGGAAGATCCTTCGCTAAATGAACAATTGCTTTGTTACACATTGATAATAACTGAATTTTAGGAAAGCACCCGCTCAAATAAGAAGCCAACAACAGTCTGGTTTTGTGGCAAGCTCTTTTGGAAGGGAAATCTTTATAGGATGTTCCCCTTTAACTAGCATCATTGGGAGATATGAAAATCAGGTGTACGCGACTTTATAGGTATTCTATTACTCTCACCTAAAGAAACTAGGAAACCTCGGGTCAGTGAGCAAAGAATTGTTGGTGAGTAGCCAGCTCATGTGAGAGAAAATTATGGCTAGCTCCGTGTCAATCATCATCACAACATATGGTTCTGAGTGCATCCACCAATCTTCATAGTAAGGGTGTCCCAAAATGTCATTAACCTAATATAATGGTTCTGAATGGTTTCCCTCTGCCTACAACGGCAGTTTGGAATTGGCTAGGCCCAATGCTTCAAAATCATTCCTGACAGTATCTTCTTCTTCACCACCAAGACGGAGACTAAGCTAACAGTTTGGGAACTCATGGTATGGTGAGTATGGTTGGCGACAGCGGAAAAAATAAAACTTGTTGAGCAGTTACACATAGTCCTTGTGAGAAAGTTGTTAGGGTTGCATTTTATGCTTAAGTGGAGGTGGTGTGGCAATTTATATTTTTTGGAGGAATAAATCTGTGGATTGCCAAGTGGAAGAGGCGGAGAACAGAAAAATGGAGAGGATGGGTGGTTAAAATTGTTGGATGAAGAACTATAGTAAGATGAGTTGTCTGGTGGAGGAGAGAGCTCGTCCTCAGCACAATGTGCCTGCTTCATGGCATTGTGTAGAGTTGTCGGGCTGTGGATCCGCAAACTAGCCCAATGTGTGGCCTAAGACCCTAGAAGAAATAGTTGAGATAGTGTTCCTCTTCTAGCCTAGGAACGTGGGAGGAGGTCTCAACAAGATCATCAATGTAGTTGTTCATTATTTGGATTACTATATGACCGAGGATGTTCAAGGCATTGCGGGAGCAACGAGCATCATATCGGAGGATTAAGATCCTTGATACCAATTTGATGCAGTGGTAGACCAACGGGGGAGACTTTAAATGTGAATCTACATGCGATATGCTTAGGTAAATGCAAGGAGGCGATCCGCAATATAAATAGCAGCAGTAATTGATTATTATAAATAAATTAACAAAGGCACCAACTTTTGCAAATTTTAATTTAGGAGAGCAAGTGAGGTTTCACAAGCGAAAGAGGCGCAAGTACTTAAGCGCGCGCCTAATAAACCCTACAAATCAAACGGCCACAGATACTACTAGCTAGCAAAAATAAACATTCACTGCAGGTATAGTGCCAAGTTACAACAATAAAAAAACTAAAACTCCAAAGTAACAACTTACGCGTGTGGGCGGTGGAGGGACGATGGCTGATCACGCACACCTAAGGGTATTGTGGCTAAACGGCGGCGTGGAGGGGCTCCGGAAGGCGAAAGGGGTCTGCTGCGGGTAGCGGGAAAGGGTGGGAAGACTGTTGTAGGTAGAGGGGAGGGCTGAGAAGGGGGAAGTCGGCTTCAGGAAGGTGGAGGGGTGGCGGATCTGGACTGGGTGAAGGGGGCGGCCGGTAGTCGGGGTTGGCTGGAAGGGGGGAGGGAGGAGGAGGCGTGTGGGGGCTGGATGTAGGTTGCTGGGTGGCTGCACGGGGGAGAGGAGGAGGGGAGGCGGTGAGGTAGGCGGTGGCTGCACGAGGAAGAGGAGAGGAGGCAGTGAGGTTGGCGGTGGCTGCACGAGGAAGAGGAGGAGGAGAGGCAGTGAGGTTGGCGGTGGCTGCACGAGGAAGAGGAGGGGAGGTGGTGAGGTTCAGGATGAGGAAGGCTTACTGGAGAGGGAGATAGAGGCGGAGGAGGGGTTCCCGGAGCCGCACCAGGGAGGGGATCTTCCGATGTCGCACCGGAAGGAGACCGCGCAGCTCGGTACTTTCAGCAAACCCACGATCGAATGAACAGCCAACACCCCCACTTATTTATACTAACTAGACTTAGGGCATCCCAAAATGGACGGCTCATATCATCCGGTCCGATTGGGAGCCAAATAAAATTCAAAATACATAAAGTAATATAGCAAATCGACTCGCAACGACGATCCGGACGCAACTGAGGACTCGGATTGCCCGGACGGGCGATGGTACACCGCCTCTTGTGGGAATAGGCGTGCGTAGGGCGTTGCGTGCCATCAGCAAGCCACGTCAAGTGGAGGTTCGTTGATGAACCCAACGGATCCAATGCAAAGCAGAGAGCCATCAATGCAGATGGAAGCGAGCATCATCTTCTGAATCTCATGGGTCTTATGGAGTTTGAAGAACTTTTCCATACAAGCGATCCGACCTAATGGGTCGGTTCCTCAAATATCCACTCAGCAGAGGTGTATTGGGGTTGGCCGAGGTCAAAAAATCGTTCCGGTGAGAAAGTAGCAAAGGCTACAACATCGATTTAGATGCAGTGGGGTGGAAGGTTGTTGCTCGTGCACGGTAGAGGAAATAAAATCATGCACTACCATTTGAAGATCTGTGATGGATTCCACCATTTCGTCCAGGCAAGTCATTGATGCGAGCATCGACCAGCTTCTCTTCCATTTTGCAGGCAGTCGAGCACGTTGATACGAGCATACATCGGCGACCACTAGATCAGAGAACGAAAAGAAAGGCAGTGGTACCCTAGGTAAAGTTATCCGAAGAGAGAATCAAACACACAACAAGTATACGGATCGGCATCCCTTCTAACTCAAAAGGATCGGACAACCGAATAGAGAGAAAGGGAATCGGGTACACCAACGGAGAAATCTCTTTCGTCCAAGAACGATGTCAAGGCAGTTCTTCTATGAAGAGGTTCTCTCCCAACATAGACTCCCAAGATATAATATGCTCCCTTACATGTGAGAGCTTACAACTAAAATAAAAACAAATAGAAAAGTAGATAAAAGTAAGCTACTCATAGGTAAAAGATTAGAGCTGCCCGAAATTCATATCATACAATCATCCACCCTCTATCAACCCACAAATGTGATGATGCCTTAGCTTAATGTGGCTCATCTTAGCATGGAAGACTGAATTCTTTGAAAGATGCATAGCATTGATTGTCATTGAAATAAGAACTCGCATTCTGCTCCTACAAAGCATTCAGATCTTCACTTAGAAATCAGTCCGACTGTGATTGAAAAGAGAACTCTCGTTTGGACAGTACGGCTGCAGAAAATGGTGCAAGGGGGAGTCGGCTAATGGGTCTTGCAGTTTTCAAGGGAGTTGTGACTGTTGTGGAGGGAAACCAAAGGTGGCTGCGGGTTTTATGGGTTGGAAGGGGCGGCTACAAGGGGAAAGACTAGGAAATGATGAGGACAATACCTAGGAGTCGGCACTTCGGCAAGAAGACAGTTGGATTCCGGGAAGAAGCTCTCCGAAAGCTGCAATGAAGCCTTCAAATCAACCCATTGCTCTTATTTATAATTTTCCAAGCCTAGGGCAGCCATCTTGAACGGCTATTATTGACCGTTCACAATGGTAGTCTGATGTCACTAAATAAAATACTAAAAAATAAAAGAAAACACATACTAAATATCTAAATGTTGCTCTGGACGCAAGTGTGGACTCAGATCGTCTGTTTGGCAATGTCAAATATGGCAAGTGATAAATCATTTCCGAATGGGCCCCAAAACTCGTGTTGATCCTCATCAATAAAGATAATGATGAGGATAACAAAGTAATAACTAATCATGTATAGAAGTCAACAAGGATATTACTTATTGTTAAAAGTTATTAGACCTTTTACCATAAAAAAGAAGGATTAAAATTTAGATGTTACATGTTTAACACTAAGTATTTATGCAGAGACTTCCAGGTGTTCCAAAGGTTCAAGATAATAATAACCCAGCAACATGGATGTTGGAAGTTACCTCGGCTGAAAAAGAACGTCAACTTTGCACTGACTTTGCTCAAGTTTTTAAGGAGTCCTCTTTGTATCAGTGAGTGCCATGCTTATATACACATTATTTTTTTTATTTTACCCAGGTTTATTTTAGTATAATCACAGAGCTCTACTGGAATAAACTAGATAATCCGTAGAGATGCTTTCTCGTTGAAAGACAACTCTCAATGCTTTCCTATTTAGCATCTATTCTTCTCAGACCCTTTCTTAATTAACATTCTTTGATCAAGATAAATGCTAACAAGTTTGTATGTCCAAGATGTTGACATCCAAGAATCTAATTAGTTTCCATGAGTTCTCTTGCACAGGGAGAACAAAGCGCTAGCTGAAGAATTGAGTATACCACCAACAGGAATAAGTGATTTGCATTTTACTACACAGTTTCCGCAAAATAGATGGTTCCAGGTCAAAGCATGTTTTTGGAAGCTCTTTTTGTCTTACTGGAGAAGCTCAACATACAACTCAGTGCGGCTAATATTTACAACAGTCATATCCGTGATGTTTGCAGCACTCTTTTGGAAAAAAGGAACGAAACTGTAAGTTCGTTTATTTATGTTACATTTTTTTACTAATAGTGATGCATGTGTCATGGGCTTGAAGATTCCTCGCATCCTCACGTGTTTCCTAAAGATTTAATGCTTCTAAGTCAGACTTCACTAGCTCTCTCTCACAAGAAAACAAGAGATGTGGAAAGAACTCAAGACTCAATAGTTTGATTCCAAACAGGTGAATACAATTGGGAGATATCTTGCCCAGTTATAGGTTTCCAAAGATTTCCCTCCAGAGAATGGATGATTTTTAAAATACAGCATACATGTTCTTCCGAGAACCTTCTAAGCGCTCCATAAGTCTCTTTATAAGTGATGCAGGGCAGGTCGACACGACACGGGTAATCTAGAATGCGGTCCTAGATGGAATGCAATGTATGCCAATGCGAGGAGCAGTCCGAATTAAATGACAAGTAGTAATGAATTAAAATAAACTATGGGCAGAGGCGCATTCGTTCACAATGGAAGCCGGGGTAGTAAGTTAAGATTCACAACTAATTGAGGCGCAATTTATATAAGCACGTGGCAAATTGATCCTACAAGTCACATGAATTCACAATACTAATAGCAACAATAAGGGAGAGCATCCAAAAAAAATAAGTGTCCAAGAACACAATAATAGAAAGCAATGACTCCAAATAACATCTTATGCATGCAGGCGGTGGCAGAGTGAAGCGATGGGGAAGTTTCAAGCTGTGGGAAGGCTGTAGTGGGATGTAGCGGGGATGAAAGGGGACTGTAGAGTGGCTGCTGGATGAGGTTTGGAAGGGAATATGGTGGGTTGCTGTTCTGGAGGACGGGACAGGGGAATGGAGGGTCGGCCTTGTGGGGAAGGGGGCTGGGAGGACAAGCTGTAAGGATTATGAGCTGGAGGGGGGTACGTTGAGGGGATTTAGGGCTGGAGGAGGATTGTTTGTGGGAGTTGAAGGCTGGAGAGGGTCGGTCGTGGGAGTGCAGGGTTGGAGGAAGGTCATTTGTGGGAGTATCGGGCTGGAGGGAGTTGAACGGTGGGGCGTGGGATGCTAGACGGGTTGGGAAAAGGCTTGGGAGAGAGGGAGGATGGCTTACAGAAGGTGAGTAGGGAAAGAAGAAGGGCGGTTTACCTTGAAGTTGCATCAAGGAGGAGAGATCCGACGTCGCACCGGAGAAGAGGATGACCAGCGGTTTCCACGAGTTGGAAACTTACCTTCGATACCCAGCCGGCCCCCTCCTGCATGCTTAAAATACAACATAACTGCATGGGACACCCGAATCGGACGGCTCATATCGTTTGAGCCGATCGGGTGTCAGATACAACTCGAAATACATAAAACAATATATGAAAGAGATTCGAAACGACCGCCCGGACACTATCCGCGGACTCGGATCGTCTGAACGATTAGCAGGTCACCGGCTCCTGCGGGAATACACGTTTGTGGGGAGATCTCCATCAACTTCCCCTGGCGGACCGGCTTGAAAGCATTCATCTCCGGTGAGTGGAGACGATCATACTCTCGACGTAGCCTAGGGGCGAGTCGCTCAAGCTCCTCAGGGGAAATCCAAGTGTCAACTAAAATTGGATGGTTGCTCCATCGGACGAGATATCATAGGGTATCTCGCTCTCCAACTGCGAAGTCATGCATGATAATCTGAAGTATGTCTCTGACGGACGTGGATAAATCTGGATAAGATGTATCTCCGTCTAAACGCTAAACTGGTGGAACTGGTGGAACCGTCGGTGGTGCAGAGGGATCCTCATGGTGGGACCCCACAGGCTGAGGTTGAGATGCATAGAAGGAGATGAAAGATGTCGAGGCTCAGGTATCGAGGTGGTGAAGGGATCCACGTACACGCGCTCCTCGTGGTAAGGAGTTAAGTCCTCTACATTGAATACTCAGTTTATCCTCATATTTTGAGGGATGTCAATCTCATAGGCATTCGTACCGATCCATCGCGTGACCGTATAAGAACCCATTCGGCGAGCGCTTAATATTTTTGTTTTTCCCTGTGGGAACCTCTCAGAACGTATGTGAATCATAACCTGCTCCCCAGCTTCAAAAATGTGTTCCCTCCAATGCTGATCTGCTTGAGATTTATAGTAATCATTACTTTATGCAATTTTCCTTCGGACTGACTCGTGAAGTGCATGCACATGCTGAATAAAAGACTATGCACTCACTGGGCCGAGATCCTGAGGGAACGCCAATCAAATCGATGGGCTTCCTAGGTTCATAGCCTAATATGGCATGGAATAGACTCTAACCAGTAGTGTTATTAACTGAACTATTATATGCAAACTCGGCTATGGGTAGAACGGAATCTCAGGTAGTAGGGTTATCCCCAACTAGACATTGCAAAAGAGTTCCTCGGCTACAGTTGACAACCTCGGTTGTCCATCCGTCTGCGGGTGGTAAGCGGTGAACCTCAAAGTCGTGTTAGTCTTCTTCTAAAGAGTCTTCCAAAAGTAGCTCATGAAGCGAACGTCGCGGTTGAACACTATAGAAGTGGGTATCCCATGATACTTGAACACTTCTCTAAAAAATAAGGCAGCCACATGGGAAGCGTCGGTGGTCCGACTGCAAGGAATAAAGTGAGTCATCTTAGAGAAACGGTCCACCACAACAAAAATCAAGTCGAGCTTCTTCAGAGTGCGAGGGGGCCCGAGTACAAAGTTCATACTAATATCGACACAGGGCCTCTGTGGGGCAGGAAGCGGAGTGTAAAATCCCGTGGGCTGACGTGATCCCATCGCGGTCTGACAGACTCGATAATATCTAACAACCCGCGTAACGTCCTTCTTCAAGCTAGGCCAGAAGAAACGATCATCAACTAAGGTAATCGTCTTGTCTCGACCAAAGTGTTATGCTGCTCCACCTGCGTGCAGCTCCCAGATAAGGAAATCTCTGAGGGATGTCTAAGGAACGCAAAGACGAGAGCCCGAGAGTAAGTACCCGTCCGAGATCACATAACCCTCGCGTAGATCAGGAGGGTCTCTCGATAGTGCGGCATAAATGTAACCAAAATCTAGGCACTTCGAGTAGTCATAAACTATACGCTCAAAGCCCTCAACTCGTGTACTCATGGTATGGAGAATGCTGACTCGACAACTCAAGGCCTCAATCGACTTGTGCTCAACACCCGCTCGGTGTTTGAGAACGCAGATAAGAACGAACACGTCCTCAAATTAATGTAAAGATGCTCCTTCCGAAGGAGATCAAATACCAGACGAATGTGGTGCAAGTGTTTAATGCGGCCCTGGCTGTATATCAATATGTCGTCAAAATACACTACCAGAAATTTGCCCATGTAGGGCAGCAGGATTTGTGTCATCACCCTCATAAACGTGTTGGGCTCGTTCAATAGCCCAAATGGCATAACTAGCCACTCATACAAATCGTCCTTCTTCTTGAAGGTCGTTTTCCACTCATCCCCCTCTCTAACTCTAATCTGATGGTACCCGCTGCGAAGGTCGATCTTCGAAAAGATTTGGGTACCGGACATCGAATCCAGGAGGTCGTCGAGGCGGGGTATGGGAAAACGATACTTCATAGATTTTATTGATGGCATGGCTATGAATGCACATGCGCCAGCTCCCGTCCTTCTTCGGAGTAAGAAGGGCAGGTACTGTGCAGGGACTTAGGCTCTCACATATGAAACTCTTCCTATGAAGATTATCGGCTTGTCGTTTCAGCTCGGCATGCACAGTCGGATTCATGCGGTAATGGGGTAGATTGGGCAAAAATGCCCCTGGGACCAAATCGATCGCATGTTGGATGTCCCTCAGCGGGGGAAGCTCATCGAGAAGCTCCTCGGGCATAATATCTAAGTAGTCATCCAGCAAATGATGTCAGGATCAGCAATCTCAGTGTCTGTAGGGTCCTTAGAAGACACGGTGGCCGCCACTACAAACATAATCCCAGCGTCTAAGCTCTCTCTCATAAAGTTACCTTTCCTCAAAATATGTAGAGGTCTCGATGACCCCGCGCTAATGGACGAATCGGCTTTACCCTTGGGAGGATCCCTTGGTTGGGTCGGGGTAAGGATAAATCTTGCGACCCTTATCGAAGAATACACACATGTTAGATCGGTCATAACACGTGGCATCGCGGTAATACAACCAAGGTCACCCAAGTAAATGTGTGTTACGTCCATAGGGATAACGTCGCACCAGACCTTGTCCTCAGTCGACGCTAAACGAATCGGTATCAGGCATCGCTGCGTAACCTGGATGGTGGATTTGTCCACCCATAGAACACGGTAAGGATGTGGGTGCAGTGCGACTCGGTTGTGAGTTGCATCCTATCTAAGCCATTCTTGGCGACTATATTCACGCAGCTACCACTATCAATAGCGAGCTTGCAGGGACCTCCTGCGCTCGGGAAATACGTGTAGAAAATTATAGTACGGCGCCAATCCTCCTCGGCACGAGGGGTGTGCAGGAGGTGTCGGAAAACTCTCAGCTCTAGCGACCTCTCAGCATTGCTATCCCATCCCTCCTCTACTACAGTCGTAATCTCCTCGACGGCGGTGTCCTCTGCCTCAGTGTTGGGCTTGACCGCTTCTTCAATCAGTAAATTCCTTGTCGGGCATTGCGCCGCGAAGTGTCCTCTTCCAGAACATCAATAGCATTGGACGCCCTCAGGTTTGGGGCCTCCCGGGACAATGGCTTTCCCTGTCGTATCTGTGGTACCGCGAGTGGGGACAGAAGCAGTGGTCGTGGCAGGAGTGGGTCTCCTAATCGTGGAGGTATCAGGTCGAGAGATGACCTATCTTGGACCCACAATACGCAAATACTACTCATACTCGAGCTCAAGATGAAAAACCTGCTCGACCGTCTCAATCCTATGGGGAATCAGTTCCCGTTGGATATCAGTCCTGAGTTCGGTCCAAAAGCGGGATGCAATGGTAATGGGCTCCTCCAATATAGCACTCTGCACCACTAACTCGTCAAAATGCAACATATACTCGGCAATGGAAAGGGTCCCCTGCCGAAGGGCATAAAACTGATCTAAGAGTTGGTCTTGATATGGGCGGGAAGGTACTTATCTTTCAATCGTTGTTTCATTTTGTTGAGATGGGAAAAACTATATTCATTTCAATAAAAGGTCCTTTATATATAGAGGAGATACAATACTACAATACCACAATACCAAATACAATAATATATTCTAACACTCCCCCTCAAGTTGGACGAGAGATATCAATCATGCCCAACTTGTCCACAATCTTGCTAAATATGTTCCCACTCAGTCCTTTGGTGAGAATGTCCGCTAGCTGCCTGTTGGAGGGCACAAAGGGAGTACACACAATTCTTCTTTCAATGTTTTCCTTGATAAAGTGCCGATCCACTTCAATGTGTTTCGTCCGGTGATGTTGAACGGGATTGTGTGCGATACTGATGGCTGACTTGTTGTCACAATACAGCCGGATGGGTCCTTCTTCCACAAGACCAAGATCCCTCAGTAAAGCCCGAAGCCATAAACCTTCACAGACCCCATGGGCCATAGCTCTAAACTCGGCCTTAGCACTGGATCGCGCCACATCTTGTTGCTTCTTGCTCCTCCAGGTAACAAGGTTGCCTCCAACAAGAGAGCAGTATCCAGAAGTAAATCGCCTATCGTCAACAGACCCGGACCAATCAGCATCAGTATAGACTTCAATCTTTAGATCAGTATTTTGAGCAAACAGGATACCCCTTCCTGGTGAAGACTTGAGGTACCGTAGAATCCTGTGTGCAGCATCCACATGTCGGGTCTTAGAAGCGTGCATGTACTGGCTCACCACACTCACCGCATAGGAGATATCTGGGCGAGTATGGGACAGATATATCAACCTCCCCACTAATCTCTGGAATCATGAGATATCTTCAATATCCCCTCCATCATCACGCCCCAGTCGGTGATTTGCTTCAATCGGAGTGTCAGCTGGTCTGCATCCGCTCATTCTCATTTTCTCAAGAAGATCTAACGTGTATTTCCGCTGAGAGACAAATATCCCCTGCTTAGTCTAGCAACTTCAATTCTCAAGAAGTACCTGAGTTTTCCCAGGTCCTTGACCTCAAACTCTCTAGCTAGCTTTGCCTTCAAACTCTGAATTTCCTCCACATCATCACATGTTATGACAATATCATCAACATACACAATGAGAACAGTAATTTTCCAAAGCCTATGTTTGATGAACAGCGTATGATCTGCGTTGCTCTGACTATATCCAAACGACATCATAGCCTTGTGGAAGCGGCCAAACCATGCTCTCGGGGACTGCTTCAGCCCATGTAGAGCCTTTAACACTCTGCATACTTTTCATGTAGCATTAACTGGAGTAAGACCTGGAGGGAGAGACATATAGACCTCCTCTTCCAAGTCATCATGGAGAAAGGCATTCTTCACATCCAGTTGCAACAGGTCCCAATTTTTGCAAACAGCAACGGATAGTAAGACCCTGACTGTATTCATCTTGGCCACTGGGGCAAACGCCTCCTGATAGTCGATGCCATGGGTTTGTGTATAACCCCTTGCAACCAACCTCGCTTTACATCTCTCAACAATCATTTGGGGGTTCTGTTTCACCGAGACACCCACTTGCACCCAACAAGTTTTTTCCCGTGGGGAAGAGGAACTAAATCCCAAGTATGGTTCTTCTCCAGAGCTTTCATTTCCTCAACCATCGCATCACGCCACATAGGGACCTCAAGAGCTTGTTGCCACGATACAGGTATGGAAGAAGCAGCAAGGGAAGAGACAAAGGTCTTGTAGGAGGTAGAAAGAGAATCATAAGATACATAATTTGATAGAGGATGGCGATTACAAGACCGGATACCTTTTCAAATGGCAATTGGAGGATCAGAAGGCCCTGAGTCAGGACCCACTGAATGTTCTGGTAGCATAGCTGGATCTTGTTGTTTGTCCTCTTTACACGCCGAGTATATACCTGCAAGGGCGGAGGTGAAGGTATGTAGGGTGGATGAGGGGTAGGAGAGGAACTCACCTCCACCAGTATAGGAGGACTCACTTCCACTGGTAGAGTTTCCCCCTGAAGTGAGGGATACGATGGAGGTATAGGTAGAGGAACAGAGGGGATACCCGAAGGGGGGGTTACGGTGGTGGAGTTGGCATCAGCCGGAGGGTAATAGGACTCGGATTCACGGAATGTGACATCCATACTGACAAACACTTTCCTGGTAGGTGGATGAAAACACGTGTACCCCTTTTGCGTCGGTGAATAACCAATAAAGACACACTTGAGAGCACGAGGATCAAGTTTGGATGGGCGAGGGTGGTGTACATGAACAAAGCAAACACAACCAAACACCCTAGAGGGAAGCCGGGTATGGGGTACATGAAGAGTATCAAGGGGGGTAGAATTCCCAAGGACACGTGTGGGCATACGATTGATGAGGTATGCAGCAGTAAAAACAGCATCGCCCCAATAGAATTTTGGGAGATGCATTGTGGACAATAGACACCGAGCAAAATCTAGGAGATGACGATTTTTCCGCTCAGCAACATCATTTTGTGCTGGGGAATAGGCACAAGTAGTCTGGTGGAGAATGTCGTGATCAGCAAGATAGTGCTCAAACTGCGAATCAATGTATTCGCGGCCATTGTCACTACGAAGTATTTTAATTGTGGATTGAAATTGGGTGGAGATCATATTATGAAATCGGCGAAAAACAGAAAAAACATCACTTTTGTGACGCATCGAATACAACCATGTAGTACGAGAGAAGCAATCAATGAACGTAACAAACCACACACAACCAGAAATGGAAGGGAACGGACATGGACCCCAGACATTCGTATGAATAATAGCAAAAGGAATAGAACTAGGTACCGAAACATGCTTAAATGAAGTACGAATATGTTTGTTTAAACTACAGACATCACACACAAAAGTCTCAAAAATAGCAGTAGGCATAGTAGGAAACAACAACTTCATAACAGGGATAGAGGGGTGTCCCAGGCGACAGTGTCAGGGGTACAGAGGATGGACAGTGCTGGAATGGAGAGCGAGAGTAGGAGGAGGTGCGCCAGAGTCGAGCACATAGAGTCCATTCACCATGCTACCAGAGCCAATCATCTTCCCCGTCGTCAGGTCCTGAAAAACACAAGAAGATGGAAGAAAGGTCACAGAGCAATGCATGGAGTTAGTTAAGTGACTGATTGAAAGAAGGTTACGAGTAAATGTGGGAACATGAAGAACAGAGGACAAGATAAGAGAGGAGCAGGGGATGGTGCCCTTCCAGGCAATAGAGGAAAGGGAACCATCGGCAATGCTCACCTTGTCACGTACAGAGAGAGGAGTATAGGAAACAAAACCTGTAGAGGGCCCGGTCATATGATCCATGGCCCCAGAGTCAATGACCCATTGAGTGGAGGGAGGAGAAACAGCAGAATGGGCACCTGGCAGTCCCGTGTGAGCGTAGGAGGAAGAGGCAGAAGGCTCCGCAGAAAGGTCTTGCATCATGCGTCGGAGAGCCAACATTTCGTCCGCAGTAAAGTCATCAAGAGTGGCAGAGGCATCAGTAACAGAGTAGCCCTGAGCGATATCAGCAGCAGCATCAGTAAGATGGGCCGCACGTGGAGCAGCATGACGTCCTGAGAAGCGTCCAGAACCACGACCACCACGAGGTGGAGCACCCCCTTTTGGGGTAGGGAACCCATGAAGCTGGAAGCAGGTATCCCGAGTGTGGCGATTCTTACCACAGTAATCACATAGGAGATGATCCTTATCAGAACTCTTCGACTTGGGGTCCCGTGATGGACGCATACCAAGAAGAGAGGGGGTAGAAGCGGCAAGGGCAGAGCTCGCTGGCACAGAGTCAGGAAGGAGAGTCTGACGATCAAATTCCTGCTGCACTAAACTGTAGACCTCAGGAAGAGAAGGTATCTGCGGGCGTCCCAGAATCTGAACACTGATTTGATTAAAGTCGCGGTGCAATCCATGAAGAAATTCAAATATGCGATTGCGGTCATCCCTGGCTCTAACCATTGCCGCATCAATAGGGCTAGCAAAGACAAGAGGATCAAAATGATTATACTCTTGGTAAAGCTGCGTGAACTCCAAGTAGTATGCTGAAGGCGGACGATCACACTGCCTGAGTAAACAGATTTTGCGGCGCAACTGGAAGATTTGAGCAGCATTGCCACGGCGAGAGTAAGTAGACTCCGCACGACGCCAAATATCAGTAGCATTGTCCAGAAATAGATAGTTGCGGGCAATGGACTCCTGCATCGAATTAGTGAGCCAGGACATCACTAAGGAATTGTCTGATTCCCATTGCAGCCATTCAGGAGAATTCCTATCCGGTTCCTTCATTTGGCTTGTGACATACCAAAGAGACGCCGACTTTTGAGGGCAAGCGTGATAGACCGGGACCATGAGAGGTAATTGAATTCATCAAGGCGAATGGTAGTGATTTGAGAGGTATTGTGATTTGTGGTTCCTCGGTAGAAAACCGGCGGAGGAGCACCACCGGAAACGGGAGACGGAGTAACTCCGGTAGAGAGAGCGGGAGAGTCCGCGCCGCTAGATCCCATGGCTCAGGAATAGAAATCCGGAGAACACCCAAGGGTTAGGGCATCAAGAGGTGGATGGTAAGGGAGAAAGAATCCACCCATAAGACTCCATCATGAAGGGAGAACGGCGCCGGAGAAGGCAGGACTTACTGCATGATGCGCCGGCGCCGGAACAGGAGAAGCCCCAAGGGATTGGAGGCTACGGTCGGCGAAGGCGGAAGAGAAGGCGGAAGCGGAAGAGAAGCGGACGGTCACGGTCGCGGACGGCTACGGTGAGTCGACGAAGGCGGACGGGCGCGAGAAGGCGGCTACGGTCGAGGTCGCGGACGGCGAGCGACGACGGCGTGCGTGCGAACGAAGACGGGATTAGGTCACACGGGATCGGCCTTGCTCTGATACCATGTTGAGATGGGAAAAACTATATTCATTTCAATAAAAGGCCCTCTATATATAGAGGAGATACAATACTACAATACCAAATACAATAATATATTCTAACACATTTCATCCCATCGAGTGATGGGGTAATATCTGTCTCGCTCAAGTGATCTCTCTAGGCTCGACCAGTGAATCTTTGCCTGTCCAATAAACTTCATCTTGGCGAACCGCACAAGCCTCTCATCGCTCACCTCAAACCAATCAAAATAATGATTCATGTCCATGAGCTAATCACTAAATGCCTTCGGGTCCAGGTGACCGCTGAAGGATGGTGCGTCAATACGGATGCGCCGGGTAATGTCATCCTCGGTCTGGGTCACACCGCGGCGTGGCTCACGATAGCCATCGTACCAATCGTCGTAGTCATAGTCGTATCGTGCAGGTGGGGCACGATCTTTACGACCACATGGGGGGGAGGTGCATTGAGAGGACAGTGATTTCTCAAGGGGTCTGGCCGATACTCATAAGCCTGATGGGGATTCCCTCTCGTGGGAGGGGGATCTCGGTGAGGTATATCTCTAACACATCTCACTAGAGGAGGTGTAACATCTCGAGGGTTGTCGGTAGGCTCATCATAAGGAGGTGGAGCTTGACCTCTAGGGGTCTCTTACTGATCGACCCTAGTGCTAACCCTAGCAATGTCGTCCCAAAGAACGTCGAACTGGGCTCCAATCCGATCAAATCAATCGAGAAAAGGTTTTTGAAATTCAGCGGACGTCATGTCAGATTGCGAACTGGTGGCCCTATCGTCGATGAGATTAGGGTTTGACATAGATGAGAGAAATAACCTACCACTACGTAGCATAAAACATGGTCTACCTCTGATACCAATTTGATGCAGGGCAGGTCGACACGACACAAGTAATCTAGAATGCGGACCTAGATGGAATGCAATGTATGTTAATGCGAGGAGCAGTCCAAATTGACAAGAAGTAATGAATTAAAATAAACTATGGTCGGAGGCGCATTCGTTCACAAATGAAAGCTGAGGTAGCAAGTTAAGATTCACGACTAATTGAGGCGCAATTTGTCTAAGCACAAGGCGAATTGATCATGCAAGTCACATGAATTCACAATACTAATAGCAACTATAAGGGAGAACATCCAACAAAAATAAGTGTCCATGTACACAATAATAGAAAGCAATGACTCCAAATAACAACTTACGCATGCAGGCGGCGGCAGGGTGAAGCGATGGGGAAGTTTCGGGCTGTGGGAAGGCTGCAGTGGGTTGAAGCGGGGCTGAAAGGGGACTGTAGAGTAGTTGTTGGATGAGGTTTGGAGAGGAATATGGTGGGTTACTGTTCTGGAGGACGGGACAAGGGAATGGAGGGCCGGCTTTGTGGGGAAGGGGGCTGGGAGGGCCGGCTTTAGGGATTTTAGGGTGGAGGGGGGTACGTTGAGGGGATTTAGGGCTGGAGGAGGATCGTTTGTGAGTTGAAGGTTAGAGAGGGTCGGTCTTGGGAGTGCATGGTGGAGGAAGGTCGTTTGTGGGAGAATCGGGTTGGAGGGAGTTGGACGGTGGGGCATGGGATGTTGTACGGGTTGGGAAAAGGCTTGGGAGAGAGGGAGGATGTCTTACGGAAGGTGAGTAGGGGAAGGAGAGGGGCAATTTACCTTGGAGTCGCATCAAGGCGGAGAGATCCGGCGTCGCACCGGGGAAGATGATGGACAGACGGTTTCCATGAGTTGGAAACTAACCTTCGATACCCAGTTGGGCCCCTCCTGCATGCTTAAATACAACATAACTGAATTGGGCACCCGAATCGGACGGCTCATATCGTCTTGAGCCAATCGGGTGTCAGGTACAACTCGACATACAAAAAACAATATATGAAAAAGATTCGAAACAACCGCACTGACACATCCGTGGACTGGGATCGTCCGAACAGTTAGCGGCTCACCGCCTCCTGCGAGAATACACGCGTGTGGGGCGATCTCCGTCAATAAGATTCATGAAATATCCACACACCTCTAGAATACTTTAAACATATTCATAATGTTCTACCCTTATCGAAGTCCTTAGAAGACTCCATATCCTTTTGAAAACATCTTCATAATTCTAGTAGTGCTAGCGACTGAGCCGAATGGCTTTGGACAGTCACATATTCAGTACAAAATGTCTCGACCTGTTCTTGGAACTTTCAAAAACTTCTTTTGTTCTTGGTCGGCCTCAAAACCTGGCAATCCTCTCCATTGAACCAAATATTAATGTCTGGAGTATGAAATCTCTTCCATACAACTCAATTGGACATGATGCTCCGCGTCAGGGTCCAATGTTTTAAATATCGGAAGTCGGCGACATATCGGATTGAGTTTTTAAATGTCGGATGTCGGAAGTCGGAGACATGTCGGGGATATTTTAAAATATCGGATTTCCATGTTTTATAAATAAAATGTTTTATTTTTATGTATACTAACTATAATTATATGTTATAAAAATAGAAAAATAATATAACAAATAGATAAAAAATGAGTCATTTATATTACAAAAGAAAATCGAATTGTATTTAAGATAAAATATTATTAACAAATACAAAATGATACATTGTAAAATATATTTAATAGTATACAATAATTTTATTTTCATAATGATAAGTTTATTACAAATAAAGAAGATTTAAATATTTTCATATTTTTTGTAATAAATGTATCAAATATTTTCATATTTTTTGTAATATGAAATTAAAAAATTGTGAAACAATTATACAAAATTGGTTGTAAGAATAAAACGTTAAAAAAATCGAAACAATAAGTCTAATCGATTTAAACATATATAATATAATATTCATAGGCGATTTAAACATATGTTGCTAGTCTGTTAATATAACATAAAATAAAATAGCGGGTGATATATTTAAAAGTCGTGTCGGCCGATATATCGGAAAAAATCGGACATGTCGGCCTATATTTTACAAAAGGACATAATCTATTTTTTGTATAAAAACATATTGTTTTGCCTTGAAAAATGACATGTCGGGAGACATGTCAGACATGTCGGAGGACATTTAAAACAATGTCAGGGTCATACCAAGTCTCTCTTCCTTGGTGCACTCTTAGATTCTCCAAGCTCTGGGTTATCTTGATGACGTAGGACAAAGTAGACGTATGGCGGTAAACTATGAAAACTATAGTAGTGTAGTAACAGGGAAACTCAATTAGGGTCTAGTAATCAGGGGCGGATCTAAGGGCCCCCCCCCCCCCCACACACACACACACAAGAATTTTTTTGTAAATTGGATGATGAATTTGGATTCCTCTCGTCGAGACAATGAATTTCGACTACTTATACGTCAGAAACGGTGTCCGGATGAGGGAGAAAAGGGTCCGGGTGGAGACGTTCAAATTTCTTTTTAGTTGGAAGAGGAGGAAGATGACATGACAACTAACTAGTTTAATTAATTTTTGTGGAGGTGGCATATGTAAATCTAGTTGAGATAGCTGCAATCAATTTTGACCTCGCAAAGTCCACCTTATTTACTCATAGCTTCTTCAAAATCTCTGAAAGAAACACTGCCACCTTCAACACGATACAGCGTGACACCTTCTTTACTCAACTCTTGTAATTTTACTTCTTTTGATAGTGTCCCCTTTATTATACCCTAAGAGTTCACGAGATCAGGGATGGTCAATAAGCTCTTAAAGGAAACAATATGTTTAGTAGTATGTTTTAATACTTTTTGATGTTTATTCATTTTTATTTCATATTTTGATCTTTAAATATATTCAAAGAAATTCTTTGAAACAAAAAAAATAATATAGAACAAGGACATACCAAGCTGGATGCGAGAACGAAGCAGACACCGACGAGGATGAGGGGTTGCGATTTCCTTGGAACTGAAGGCGTGACGTCGAGTGAGCGAGCTTTGTGGAGGGCTGATTTTCGCAAGAGCGGGATTTAGGAATTAGGAGCACAATTTCTAATTAGTGCATTTTTATATGATCCTCTAATTAATATTTTTTATATAGATATGTGCACTAAATATATAAATATTCTCTTTGTTGAATTTTTTAATTAATGCCTCTCACGCACACAAAATAAGTTGTTATGTGACGTCGTTTATTTTTTAAAATCAAACTCCAACACTGTATTCGTTAACTACGAGTTTCTCAAACTTCTTGAAAGGACCGGGCCCTCCCTTGTTGAAATTCCTAGATCCACCCCTGCTAGTAATGATGCACATGCACTTGACAACAATTTTGGTGATAGATTGTGAATAATAAAGAGAATTTGAGGCTAGCGCATATATATAACAATTGATAACAAAAATAAAGAAAACTTAAGTTTGTGTGAGGGGAAAGAGCGTAAATTAAGTGTTTAAAGAATAAACCATGCAAGTCACACATTTTCAAGAAAGAAAACAACTACAAGCTCACATCCATAATAATAGAATATCAATTCATACCCAATAAACAATAAATAAACACAAAATAAGACTGTGTATAGGATCAAGGATGGATGTGATGTAAGTTTCAATGGTTGGGTAGGGTTGGTAATCCGGTGGTTGGGCTTTGGAAGGGGTTGTGAGGGAGGTTGGAGGACTGTAATTGGAGAAAGAGAGGTTGGCGCGGCAGCTGCATGCTTTTAGGATGGGATGAGATAACTGCCAACTGACTGGAACGGGGTTAGGAGACGGACAAGAAATTCTGAGGTTCTGGAAGTACTGACAGCAGGTGGGAGGGGTAGGAGTTGGTGGAGGGAAATGTGAGTGTTAGAGATTTGCACAGGGGCATAAGGACTGGGAATTAGAAAATTGGGAATCAGTCAGAGGTGTGATATTGGATGCTGAGGACAAGAGTAGTGGGTGGGCTGACAGTTTTCTATAGTGGAGTTGGGTTGATGGTCATGGGTTTCCACGACTTCGACACCTTAGGGAGGACCGAAAAATCCTGAAATCCGTCTACAATCTTCGATGCCTGAAAATCCTAAAAATCCTACACCATTATGAGCCACCTTGTTTCCAACTTAGTGTGAAAATCGAACTTATCAACAACCTTCCTAGACATGAAGAAATTAGATGCACCAATATAGACCAATACATTCATCTTTGTGACCACAATTTCTACATTCACGTCCCCTGGATTGGCTCTTTCCTTATCTTTATTGACCAAAGGATCCATTTCTACTTTGAAGTTGATGAGTGCTGCAAGGTTTGCATGAGTTGGGCAGGCATTTGCTTTGTGTGATCTATCGCACAAGAAACACTTCAATGATTGACGATCTCCCTTCTCATCCTTGACATATATATCTTCACTTGTTGATTAAGGTCGATGATTTCTATCCACTCTGGACATTGGACTTGTTATGGTCTACCCTTCGTTCTCCTTCATGGTGAGGATCTTTACTAGCAGTTCTGATATCTCCCCAGAACCTTTTCACATTAGCTTGGGTGTCTCCCTTGTGTTCTGTTGAATATTCTCATTTTATGCATTTGTATATTTTGCCCTTTGTATATTGATTTATATATAAATAAATAATCCATTACCCATTGTTAGGATAAGAGGAGTATTATTTTTCCCAAATTATCTTCTAACATGGTATCAGAGCACGGTGTAATCCTAACTTAGCTCTCTTCTAATGTTGACTTAGCACTCTTCTAATGTTGCTTTCCTCGTGACACATTCTTGTTGAAGATGCTTGTAGTGATCGGCATCCACATTTCCATGGTATAGTGATGATTGCTTGATCTTTGCTTTACTTCTCAGCTCCATGGAGCCATGTTTTCAACAAATGTGCAAGAATTACAATAACACAACGGAGCTTTGGGACACCTTACATGTGATGTTCTCTCAAGTAAATAATTTGACTCGCTTGGGTGAATTGTTCTCTAAAGTGGCTGAACTATGACAGGGTAACCGTCCAACCACTAAGTACTTTATCGAGTGGAAGTTACTTGCGGATGTAATCCTTGATATATGGTAAATTCCTTCCATCATAAAGGAACACCATACCCAAAGGGAGCAACGCGTCCTCCTTTGGCTATTGAATGGTCTTGTTCCACACTTCTTGACCACCAAAACTGAAATGTTGGCAAGTCCATCCACTCTTCACACTGCTATTGTTTATCATCGGTTGACCAAGGCTAGGACGGTCAGTGTATAGATCCCTTCCTCTGCTTTGTAGATCTCCTTCGGTACTTCCGAGCTCACTTCCCTTGCTTCCCCTGGAGGGCATGGAGGATGTGGAGGCAGTCGTGGAGGGCGCGATGGTCATAGTCGTGACACTGATACTAAACATTGCATTCATTGTGGACATCAAGGTCACACCAAAGACACATGTTGGAATCTTCATGGGAAACCTGAGTGGGATTCTCAAACTTCTTCCCAGATGTCTCGCTCTACTCACATTGTTGATACTGGGCGCATGAAGATGTTATGGACATACTCGGTGGTTGTCGGAGGAGTGGCCGAAGGTGGAGATGGCGGTGGAGGAGATACTACGGAGACATGACCGCGGCTACCTAAGCGGGGCTTGCTTAAGGAGAGAGAGCTTCCATGATCTCTTTTAGGGGTTAGGAAAATAGAACTTCATTCATTAATTCCTGATACATGACACTAAGGGCCTACTTATAGGACCCCTGGGTGGCAAACCCGTAATTACCTGAAGACGCATAAAATATTAAAATACATAAATACTAATATAATAAGACTTGACTCTTAATACAAACTCAATACAACATATAATATGATAAATAGCGAAGGATCCGAAACCGATTCGTAAGATCTCATCCGCCCATGAAATCGAGTTTGTCCTCAAGCTCGAAACTCGCATTTATGGTCGAGTCCTCAGGCATCTTAATCTCGCGCCAGAACAATTGTCAATATCTTGTCACGGTTGCCTCGACAGTGAGCATCATCGACACGAATGAGAGGACCGACGAACGAAGGACTGGGTCTGGTGGTGCTGGTTAAGCGGTGGTGGGCAGCATCATTACGGCGGTCGGAGTAAGGGTCGGCGGCTTGAGGAATGGACCCGCCTGAGTAGCGATGAGCAGTAGTGGCAAGGTTGCCGGAGGAATGACGGACGACAACAGGAACGGGTCCGTCGGAGTCGGCGGAGCGGGGGCCGGCGGAACAAGGACCGATGGGAAGGCGGCCACGGTCTCTGACGAAGGTGGCCCAAGGTGGGGCACCACCATAGAAGGAGATGGAGGAAGGGGCATCGTCACTGAGCGATGGAACGTCAGTGGCCGGTGAAGATGGCGATTTAACACGAAGAGGCGGCGGCGCCAAAGATGGCAGCTTCGGCGGCAAGGTGCAATCAAATTATCAAGCTTGTGGAGGAGCATGGTCATGGCTTCCCGACAACGTGCTTCGGTGCCCCGAAGGCGTGCGTCCCAGGAGGACAACATGTCCTCAAGTGAATGGAGGGCAGCTAACTCCGCGGCACTAAGCTTGCAGTCTGTCATTGTGAATGAGTTTAGGGTGGGGATGGGCTTCTGGTGGCTTGGGGCTCGAGGCGGTGGAAGCGACGCAATGGAGTTGTGTTTATCCATGGTTTAATTAATCAAAATATCTGATTAATCAATTAATAATTAAAAATAAAGTCAACTCCCCCAAGAAGGTGGGTTAAGAAGTCGTGCGGCTGTGGGCTTGAATAATAAAAAAAATAAAGTTGTTGAGACAGGAGGCTCAAGAGACACGCTGCAGGGGGCTCGATGACAAAAGCTGTTAGCGGGGGGCTAGATGGGAAGATAGCAAGCGGGCAGCGTGTGATACGATGGCTTGACGCGTCGGGTCTAGACGAAGGAGGAATGACGTCGTTCCCTGCGGGTCCCGTGGAAGAACGATGGACGCGGACGAAAGCTGAGAAGCCGCTGGAGGTTCGAGCTGAAGCGGACGGAGGAGGTTCGAGCGGGAGAATGGTGTCATAGGGGGGAAGGTGTCGCTGGAGTTCGACGCGGCTGGCGACGAGGAAGCAGCGGAGGATGGCAGAACCGCATGCGTGCGGGATGCTGTTGCAGAGTGACGAAGGACAAAGTTGTCGTCGACTAGCGTCGCTCGGTTGCTGCTGGCGAAGAGGAAGCAAGGGAAATTTGGAATAAGCAGTGGGGAGGGTTGGAGCAGTTAGGGTTTACGGGCAATGGCGTCGGTGTAAGAGGAAGTGTTGGTGTGCGTCGGCAGAAGAGGACCGATAGCTCTGATACCAAAGTTGTTATGGGCCTACTCGGTGGTTGTCGGAGGAGTGGCCGGAGGTGGAGATGGCGGTAGAGGAGATACTACGGAGCCATGGCCGCGGCTGCCTAAGAGGGGCTTGCTCAAGGAGAGAGAGCTTCCATGATCTCTTTTAGGGGTTAGAAAAATAGAACTTCATTCATTGATTCCTGATACATGACACTAAGGGCATATTTATAGGACCCCCGGATAGAAAACTCGTAATTACATGAAGACGCATAAAATATTAAAAGACAAATACTAATATAATAAGACTTGACTCCTAATACAAACTCAATACAACATATAATATGATAAATGGCGAAGGATCCGAAACCGATCCGTAACAGAAGACAATAAAGATCTCTGAAGATGAATATCATCGACTCCAGTCACTTCAACTAGATACATCATATAATGTTGTTGTTGCTCAGACCATACAACCAGCGTGCATCAC
Source organism: Dactylorhiza incarnata (assembly GCA_033032865.1). NCBI lineage: Eukaryota > Viridiplantae > Streptophyta > Magnoliopsida > Asparagales > Orchidaceae > Dactylorhiza > Dactylorhiza incarnata. The sequence goes on from JAWHQI010000383.1 coordinate 1,223,296, forward strand.
TCAACGCCCTGGTCGTTGGTTGGCAGACTTTAGTGCTTCTGATCATCTTACAAATACAATAGGTATCTTACATGTGTATCGCCCTCATAGTGATATGTCCATCACAGTAGTTGATGGATATATTGTCACTATTGTGGGATTTGGTGACTAACTATCATTTCTGACATGACTTTGTCCACAATCGTCCATGTTCCACAGTTTGCTAAGAATCTCCTGTATGTTAGAAATTTGACTGGTGAATTACATTACAATACTACATTCACTTCTTCTGGTTGCGTTTTTTAAGAGCAAACGACAAATTGTATTGTTGGTAAAGGGTAGCTGAGTGGGGGAGTGTATGTTCTTAATGAAGCTCCTTTTGTTGCCTGTCCCACTGTCTCTGTCAAGGTTCTGGATTTCTATTATCGCCATGACCACCCTCCTGCTTTGGTTTTCCAGTGTTTGTGTCCTGAGTTAAAGTCTATTTGTAGTTTTAGTTGCGAGTCTTGACATTTTGCTAAACATCATCGTGTTACTTATGTACATTGTGTTACTTATGTACCTCGTGCTAATAAACGAGCTCTTGAACCTTTTGAGGTTGTTCACTCTGAAGTCTGGGGACCTTATCCGGACCCCACCTTATTAGGTCATCGTTATTATGTTACGTTTATCGATGATTCTTCTCGTATGAGTGGAGTTTATCTAAAGAGAAAATTCGTTCTGAACTGTTCTTCATTTTTCAAATTTTGTGGAATGAATTTTTTACTCAATTCTCCATTAGACTAAAATGTATTCGAACCGACAATAGTCATGAATATTTGTCTCAATCTACGTTGTACTTTTTACATGAAAAATGGATTATCCATCAAACCGTCTGTCCTAACACACCTCAATAGAATGGTATTACCAAACACAAAAATCACCACCTTCTGGAGATAACACATGCGCTTTTACATCACATGCAAGTGTATAAACATTTTTGGGGCGATGTAATTCTTACCGCCAAATAATTAGTCTTCCCACACACATTCTTCATGGTGAGACACCACATCGTACACTATTTCATAATCAATCAACACGTCCTTTACCCCCTTTGTGTGTTTGGTTGTGAGTGTTATGCTCGCAATGCTCGACCATCGTTATCTAAACTTGATGCTCAGTCCATTAAGTGTATCTTCCTTGGGTACTCTCGCACCACATGAGGCTATCAATGTTGCTCAGCAGAACTTAGACAATATATTACCTTTGTGGGTGTTGCATTTATCGAATTCGACCCATTCTCTCCTATGGAACCTATGTCACCAGACTGTGTTCTGTCTCTTGACTCCATCCTCACTTTCCCTCCTACTTTACTTTGGCCCCCCTCTGAGGCCTCGAGAGATCCCCCTTCTGGAGTCACTTTTATTCCCATCATGCTACGAATTCTACAAGTGTGCCCCCGCCTACCTCTACTCAAAATATGGATGTGAATGTTCCTTTATCCACCTCCAGGGAGGGAGAGTCTGCAAGCATACCAGTTTCTTCTTGAATTGAGAGTGTTGAACCCCCCCCCCCCCCCCCCCCCTTACTATTCGGAAAGATACTCGCACTTGTAGAGATACTCCATTATACGTTACCTCTTATCAAGGAATGTTTGCATCTACACTTACTTTACTTTGTACATTGGATATTAATACTATTCTGAGCTCGGTTGCAGAGGCCAAGTCTCATCTTGGTTGATCCACTGCCATGCAGGCAGAATTAGATGCATTGGAACAGAATTAGACATGGGAACTTGTCACTCTCCCTGCAAGAAAACATGACATTGGATGCAAATGAATTTATATTGTCAAGGTCATGGTGGCTCTCTAGATCGCCTAAAACTAGATTAGCTGCAAAGGGATATGCTCAAACGTATGACATAAATTATGATGAAATATTTGTCTTTGTGGCTAAAATGTCTTCAATTGGCATATTCCGTTCTCTTACAACAACTCACGACTAGTCGATATACCAATTGGAGATCAAAATGCGTGTCTACATGGGGTTCTTGAAGAGGAGGTTTATATGGAGCAACCTCCAAGATTCATTACTGAGGGAGAGCTTTCAAAGGTATGTCGTCTCCAAAAGTCCGTGTATGGATTGAACCAGTCTCCACGCACTTGGTTTAGAAGTTTTCGTGCGATAGTGACTCAGTTTGGTGCAAATAAGCCAAAAAACTCATCTACCTTCTATCAGCACACCTCGGCAGGTAACATCCTATTAGTCGTTTATGTTGACAACATAGTCATCACTGGAAGCGACTCACAAGGGATTGTTAGTATCAAGGCCTTCCTACAACAGAACTTTCAGACCAATGATCTTGGTCCACTGAGATACTTTCTTGGAATTGAAGTTATTGAATACAAGAAAGGAACCTTCCCATGCCAAAGGAAGCATGTTCTGGATCTCCTCAAAGATTTGGGAATATCTCAATGTGATACAACTCATTCCCCGCTTAAACCAGGCGAGAAGAATCTCTATCTGGAAAGTCCGTCATTTAAATATCCATAGAAATACTGCAAAATAGTTGGCAAACTGAACTATATCAATATGACACGTCCAAATAGTTCGTGTATCGTAAGTAAAATCAACTAGTTTATGACAGTTCCGACCAATGCTCAGTGGGATATTGTCCTTCGTATTATAAGATATGTAAAGAAAGATCTAGGTCTTGGTATAATTTATAGTGACCATGGCCATAGTAATATCAAAGCATTATGTGACTCTGACTTGGCAGGATGCTTAGTCACTCGGAAACTCGCCATCAGTTTTATTGTTCTCTTGGGTGGCAACCTAATCTCGGGTTAAGTAAGAAGCAAACCACGATTGCTAGATTTAGTATTGAAGTTGAGTATCGTGTTGTATCTCATACTACTGCAGAGATTATGTGGACCAGATATATCCTTCAAGAGATAGGCTATCATGTTAGAGAACCCATTCAATTATGGTATGGCAATCAAGTTGTCATTCAGATTACTATTAATCATGTACTTCATGAGCGTACCAAACATATTGAGGTGGACTATCACTTTGTTAGAGAAAAATATGAAGAAAGAATCATTTCTCTAGGGCATGTCAAGACCAACGAACACGTTGTTGATATTCTCACTAAGGGCTCGTTCATTTGCACGGAATTGAAATTCGACGACGAATTCCAATTACGTCGTTCGGTTCTTAGGTAGCTTTAATAATTGGAATTTGAGTTGAATATCATGAAATTGATTTTAGCCTAGGCACAAAATCTAGCTGGACATATCGGAATTGGGCGAGTCTGGCTCGCTCAATTTACTCCCGATAAAAAAAAGGAGAAACGACTCCTTAACTGCGCTTCCCGTTCCTCCTAAACATTCTGACTCGCTAGGGCTCCTCCTCCACTTTCCAGCAGCGACTCGCGATCGTCCGATGATCCAGCAGTGGCGGGCAAATTTTCGCCCCGGCGCACGTTTTTTCGCCCGACACGCGTTTTCCGCTCGGGCGAGCGTTTTTCGCCCGGGCGCACGTTATTCGACCGGGCGCTCATTTTTCGCCCGGGAGCCCGTTTTCCGCACGGGAGCGTGTTTTTTGCGCGGGCGCGCGTTTTTCACCCGGTAGCGCATTTTTCGCCCGGTCGCGCGTTTTTTTCGTCCGGCCGCGCATTTTTTTCGCTCGGACGCATGTTATTTCGCACGAGCAAGCATTTTGTGGCCTAAGCGGCATTTTTTTCCCGGGCGCGCGTTTTTCTCCCGGGCGCGTTGTTTGTCGCCCGTGCGAGCGTTTTTTCGCCCGGGCACGCTTTTTGTCTCCCGGGCGCCCATTTTTCGCCTGGGCGCCCGTTTTTCGCTCGGGCGTGCGTTTTTCGCCCGTCGCGCGTTTTTCGCCCGTCGCGCGTTTTTTCGCCCGTCGGGCGTTTTTTCGCCCGGCGCGCGTTTTTCGCCCGGCGCTTGTTTTTCGCCCGGCGCGCGTTTTGTCGCCTGGGCTGGAGTTTTTCGCCCTGGCGCGCGTTTTTCGCCCTGGCGCGCGTTTTTTCGCCCTAACGCGCGTTTTTCGCCCGGACGCGCGTATTGTTGTCGGGGTGTGCGTTTTGTGCCCGGTCACAAGTTTTTTGTATGGCGCGCTTTTTGCGCCTGAGCGCGTGTTTTTTGTCTGGGCACGCATTTTGTGCCCGGGCGCGCATTTTTTTTTCACTTGACGCATTTTTTATTATATATGTAAAATATTAGTTTTTT